>OX183134.1:107500-1557000 GCA_945261195.1 Cryptosula pallasiana | reverse complement strand
TAAACGAGGCTTAAGTGAATGAGGATTGAAGCTTGATCGATAACAAGGCAGAAATCATTGTCAGTCAGTCATGGCCAGTCAGTGCTCTAGACCCAGCCAACCACATTCCATGGTAGGCACTTGGTTGACTCATCTGACCAAGTGTTAACTACAAGTGCATAGACAGACACCTAGCCATGAGAACTGTGCATGTGTGCTACCAGGAAGATGGCCACAATCACCCACCCAGAAATCCTGCACACTAATACTTCCAACACAGACTGATAAATACTAGAATTGAACAGGAAATATCTTGCATAACTTCCTGTCTTCTAAGTAGACGAGCTACGAATGATAAATAGTCACAGACATATGTTAATATTGTTATTTCTATCTGCAAATACGATTCAATGTAGTAACATTTTATTCAATCTGTTACATCTCTTTTTATCTAGAACCTTTTAAGCCTCAATCTTTATTTAAATATTCTGAGGCCATGCCGTTTTTAACTGCCGTTGGGGACAAAGGCCATGTTGTAGATAAAACAAGCTCTTGGGCCTTTTCCATTAGCATATTAGGAAGAGGTACTGTGAGGGACGCCAGTACTCTCTCATATTTTATTATTTACCCTAAGACAATCTCTCGCAATTATCGGCTAAGCCCTTCTCTCATTGTATATTTCTATTGTGTAAGAATTAAGCCTTTAACTCACAAGTAACTCTCTGTCTACGCAATGTCTACGTTTACATCTCAATACTGTACAGGATTTCGTGTCTGGGTGGTAGCCACCTGTACACTCTCCCGATATGCTCTGTTCGACCCTAAGTCAGTGTTTCAATAATATGTTTATTATTGTTTACAGTGCGTACATTGACTGGTGCAGTTTGGCATGCGGCCGAATCTGGTGGAGTAGGTGCAATAATTATCTGTAATTATTGGCTGGGTCCGAACCTTTACGAGGTCCGACAATAATTGTAAATTATTGTCTAGTTTATAGTTTGTTTCGAACTGTGCTCTGACATTAATTCCTCAGGAATTACTTGTCTAGTTTATAGTTTGTTTCGAACTGTGCATAGGCAACAATTATGCTGAAGTTTTGTAGTCAATTCTGGGCTCAGCCGAGATTGACAACAACTTCCTGCAATTATTGTTTTGCTAGCTTGTTGGATTCCCCGAATCCGAATTATGCTGAAGTTTTTGTAGCCGAATCTGGGCTCAGCCGAGATCGACACAACTTCCTGCAATTTATTATTCGACTAGCTGTTGGATTCCCCGAATCCGAATTTGTTAGGTCGAACTAATAGTGTACTAGGCCGTGTGTTGTAATCCTTGCCTCAGGCAAGGGTATACACAGTGATAGGGCGTACCGTGATCACTTTCCACCTCGGCGTCGTACTGCTAGTAGTCGACTTGTCCAGCGCTGGTAGTTTTGGTGCTCCTAGTAGTGCTTGCTTCAAGAGAGAGAGATTCTTCTGAGAGTCAGGCTAACTCTGATTTTATTAACTCAAACATCCATATTTATACAGGGAAGGCGGGTACAAGTTAATAACCACGCCTGAGTAAAAATACTGGTGCAAGCCACGCCTTGCCCTTACATCAGCTCCAAAATGTTAATAATAAAAATCGTGGAAAAATATAATAAGTGATAGTAAATAATTATTTGGTACAGTAGAACGCAGTAAATAGACTCTAGCAACATGGGCACAGGTAAGCAATAGAACGCAGACATAGACATAGACAGTGAGTACGTATTGAGATGTAATAATAGACGTTGCGTAGACAGACAGTTACTGGTGAGTTAAAGGATTAAATTTCGCACAATAGAATTACACAATGAGAGAAAATCTCAGCCGATAATTGCGAGATATTGTCTTAGTAGATTGTCTTGGATAAATAATAACTACGAGAGAGTACTGGCGTCTCTCACAATACTTACTCACTACACATTGTCTATATCTGTGTCAGCGTTCTATTGTTTACCTGTGCCCATGTTGCTAGAGTCTATTTAGTGCGTTCTATCTCGTACCCAAATAATTATTATTTACTGTATTTTTCCACGTTTTTAATTATTATATTTTGAAGCTGATGTAAGGGCAAGGCGTGGCTCGCACCAATGTTTTTCCCAGGCGTGGTTAAGTAACTCGTACCCGCCTACTCTGTATTTAAATTCATGTTTGCACAATAAAGTTCAGAGTTAGCCTGACTCTCAGAAGATTCTCTCTCTCTAGAAGCAAGCACAGCTAGAAGCAGCAAAACTACAAGCGCTGACCTGGTCGACTATTAGCAAGCACGAGGCCCTGTGGAAAGTGAGAACGGTTCGCCCTATCACTGCGTATTCCCTCACCTGAGGTGAGAAATACGACGCAAACACCTAGTGCCCAAATAGTTCGATTCACCATAAGGTACGAACTCTGAGAGTTCGGGACCAGATAGCACACCAATAATTTCAGTGCAATTATTGTCGATCTCGACTGAGTCAGATTCGACACCAAATAATTCCAGCACAATTATTGTCGGAGGCAACAGTTCGTAACAAACTATAAACTAGACAATAATCCCAGCACCATTATTGTCCGAGTTACAGTTCGCAACAAACTATAAACTAAACAATAATTACAGCGCAATTATTGTCGAACATAGACATGTTCGGATGCAGCCAATAATTATCAGATAATTATTGCACTCACTCCACGCCAGATTTGGTTGTACACGAAACTGCACAAACCAATGTACGCACCCTAAAACAATAATAACACATTATTGAGCGCTGACTTAGGGTCGAGACAGAGCATATCGGGAGGGTGTACAGGTGGCTACCACCCAGACACAAATTCCTGTACAGTACAGCAGAAGCATCTCTCAGGAAAACTTTCTAGAAGAATAACTCCCTCATTCATCTAGGTGCAGAACTGCCTATTTCTCTTTTCTATGTACGTTTTCTAACATTAGAATGAGAAATAAAAAAAAATTTGTTTTAGCTCTCGTTTCCATCAAGGTTTTCTAACATTAGAACAAGAGATGGAAAAAAAGAATTTCTAGTTTCAGGAAGGAAAGAATTTTGTGCGCACAGAGAAGCCAAGAGTCCTCAACCTCTATGAAGAACTAACCACCATTACTATGATGGAACATGTGAAGATGTAACAAAGTATACGATTAGAGGTGAAAGGGCTGCCACAGGATTGAGGTCTGCAGGTGAGCAGGTATCAGATGATCTTATTATAGCCATGTTTTCTAAGGGCCTACTGGAGTCTTTTAAGCCACTTGTGGTTTTACACACTCAACTAGATAAAGTCAAGACATTGGCGAAACTTAAGTCTTCGCTTCACAACAAGGCCAGTACTGAGGTTATGAAGAGTCACAGAGAGATTTTAACTGACATGTCTGCCCAATCACAACTACACACAAAATCAAACAAGACCCAATGTAAGGCCTGTGCCAAATATGGACACACCTACAGAGAGTGTCCAATCAAAAGTAAGCTAACATGCAACTATTGTCACAAAGGTTGGCGTGTACAAGCAGTATGTCAATCAAAGAAGCGAAAAAAAGCTGATACGCAGAGTCAACAGAAACAGAATACTGCCAATCTGAGCTCATTCTCTTTTTATCCTAAAACCCATGCTGGGAATGTGTACGGTCCCAAACCAAAACTAGCAGTCAAACTCCTGGCAGACTGTGGAGCAACGTCACACATTATCAACCGTCCAGAGCGATTCTCAGCCTATGATTTGGAGTTTGACCCCGACAAACACTTCGTAGAGCTAGCAGATGGCACCAGGAGTAATGACCTAGTAAAGGTGAGAGGAGATGTTGTCTTCCACATACTTGATGCAGATGGTCAAGCAAGGGAGATAACTCTGAAGAATTCCCTACTAGCACCAAGTTTCCCTACAAATCTTTTCTCGGTGAGAGCAGCTGTAGATTCGGGAGCTCAAGTAACATTCACAAAGAACAGCAACACGCTGAAAGCAAGCAGTGCAGACTTCAACATTGTGGAAGAAGGTCAACTCTTCTTTCTCCAAACAGTCTGACTCAGCTTGCACCGCCAAAACACCAGAGCATTGGCACAAAGATCTACGGCACATGAACTACCCTGACATCAAGAATCTACCAAGTGTCACAAAAGTGATGGACATAAAAGACAAAACTAATCCAGGAACATGCAGCACCACATGTACTGAGAGTAAGATGACAGTGCAACCAAAATCCAAAGATGAACCCTCAATTCATGCTAAAAGACCGCTGGAATGCATACACACTCATCTTGCCGGTCCTATCACACCTGCAAGTAGAGAAGGACACAACTATACGATCAACTTTGTAGACAAATAAAGCAGTATGATATTTGTCAACACCCTACGAGCTAAGAGTAAGTTGGACACAGCATTGAAGAGATTTCTGAGTGATGTAGCGCCAATCGGTCAAGTCTTAGAGATCCATGCTCATAACAGAAGGGAGTTTACTGGACAGTTGTACTCTTTGAAAACAGAATCTAGTTTACTACAACTGCCCATACTCAGCTTACCAAAAGAGTAAGGCCAAGCGCTCCTGGAGAAGTTTACTCGAGATGTCAAGATGTTTCCTCGCAGATTTTCAACTGCCAAAGTCTCTTTGAAGTTATGCTGTTTGTCACTCATCATAACTATGCAACAGAAGCTACCAAAGACGAACGGAAAAGACAGCCAATGAGCTCTTCACAAGTTCTAAATTGGACATGAGAAAGATAAACACCTTTGGAGCTGCATGCACTTCAATGAAGTTCACAAGCGTAAACTGGATGCTCAAGTCTTGCCTGGCTACTAACTAGGGGTCAATACTTCAAGTCAAAACAGCTACTACTATGTGCTGAACCATGGCAAAAAACAAAGTTCTCTCTACCAGGAACTTTACTATGCACAGTGACAAATTCACCAATGATTTTCAGGAAGACCAATGGTTGCCGCCAAGAGCTGACCAAGCTAGATGCTCTGAGCACTTGGGTGATGGTGGTATTCTACCAGATGATCCTGCATCTATGTCTCATCCCGCTATACATGATGAGTCACAACCCGAGTCGGCTAAAACTGATGGTGTCACAAGTGAGTCAGATACAGACACTGAAACTGCAAACAAATCTGGTTTGGCTAAACCAGAAAGCAGACCTAAGAGAAAATGCAAACCAAACAAGAAGTTTGATGACTATGTGGTCTACACAAGTATTGACTATGCCTATACAGCTACCTTATCCATACCGCAAACAGACAAAGAATCTATACCAACTGATGATTCTATCAAATGGAAAGAAGCTATGGACAAAGAGGTTAACTCTCTTATACAGAATGACACTTGGGAGATAAAACCTCTACCAAAAGATAGAGCACTCACTAAAGGCAGATGGGTGTACGCTCTAGAGCAAGAAAAAGAAGTAGACCAGATCCGATAAAAAGCACATTATGTTGCTAAAGGTTACTCACAGATTTTCAGAATTGACTACTTCGTTACTTAATCACCAACTAACAGGTTCACTTCAATACGTTCTCTACTGCAGATCGCCACCAACGAGGACTTGATGATATGCCAGCTTGATGTGAAGGGAGCATATCTGAATGCACCGATAGACACAGATATCTACCTCGAGCAGCTTGTTGGGTATGAACAAATCAATGAAGATGGAGCCATACTAGCATGTCACCTTATGAAATCCATATATGGCCTTAAACAAAAAGATTTTCTCAAAGCTGAAGGGTATGAAGCTAACCAGAATGACCAATGTGTCTACACCTCTACAGTTAAAGGCAAAACAACCTATATTCTCATCTGCGTTGATGATATTCTTATTGCTGCTAAATCTAAGCAGTCCATCAACCAACTGAAGGAGAAGTTACAGGAGAGGTTCAACATGGATAATAGAAGTGATTTTCGATGGTTCCTAGGTATAGACTTTAGTCGACTACCTGATGGAAGCTACCAGATGTCTCAAGAAAGATACACTGATGAACAGCTGAAGGAATTCAACATGACCAACTGTAATCCTGTCAGGACCCCTGCAGACAAATCAGCCAACCTGGGAAAAGCAACTGAAGAGGAGCATCAGAAGGCTCAGGAGCAAAACTATCTATACCGACAAGTTGTCGGAAGCCTGATGTGCCTAGCAACTGCAACCCGACCAGACATAGGCTGGATTGTATCAAAGCTGTCCCAATTACTGGAAGCCCAGATGCCCAACACAACACAGCAGCTAAGAAAGTATTCAGATACCTCAAATCAACCAAGTCTCGTGCCCTTAGATTCAAATCAACTGATGGGGTACTAGTTGGATACTGTGATGCTGATTGAGGAGGAGACACTGACGATAGACGTTCCACCGCTGGCTATGTGTTTGCGCTAGGAGATGGTGGAGCCCCCATAAGCTGGAAAACAAGAAAGCAGCCTACCGTTGCCCTTTCCTCTTGTGAAGCGGAATATATGGCTCTATCTGAAGCAGTTAAAGAGATGATCTACCTACGATCTTTCTGTCCGCAGATAAATGCGCCGCAACCTGATACCAGTATATTCTATATATACCAACAATCAAGGAGCTATTGCTTTAACCAAAGATGATACAGTCTCACACACTTGAACCAAACGCATAAATGTTCGCTACCACTTTTTGAAAGAGCAACAACAAATCCAATACCAGCATATCCCTAGCAACGAGAATCTCACTGATTGTATGACAAAGCCGCTAGCACGTGTCCAGCATACCGATGCAATCTTCGGCATGTAGATTAAGGGGGTGTATTGAGGTACCAATCAGAGTTGTCTACTTGGTTCGGCAAGCTTGCTGGCAGATCGTCCGTACCACTACCTACCTTTCAGCATTGTCTGCCTGAAGGTAGGCCTTGATAGGTAGCGCCTGCCAGGTAAGTCTGCCCACTCACTCGACAACACAAGGCTTCCAGACCAACAGGTCGTTGAAGCAGTCGTTTTCTGGAGTGGTAGAGCTGTCTTGTCTGTATGCTGTATGAGAGAGGTTCAAGATAAACTTGAGTGAGTGTATGCTGTATATTTATCCTAGGAATAAAAACCAACTGTGCCTCCAAGATTACACTAAGGAGTGAGAGGCTCAGCAGCTGTATTTATATAACAGGTTATGTAACATCTTTTTGAGTACAGGTAGCCCTAATAGCACATACAAAAGAAGGGTGGCTAGTATAAGTACAAGGCAATGTAAATGCGTATAAGAATAGCTTTTGTGATATAAGAAGAGTGTCTAAACAAAGAGAAGGGTACAGTAGTATTATACATGTCATGTATATATATATTTTTAAGAAAGGGTAGCCTCAAATAATGATATCAGGCAAAGCATACAAAAGGTTTCGAGGTTACTAATAATAATTTACACAGGATGTTGACAACATTAATCATTAATGCACTAATAAATAGAATTGCTACTACTATTATGATTGTTCATGTTTGTTTTCAGGTAGTCCACAGGAAGTCTTGCCATTTTCCTGTACAATACGTTTTTTAACGTCCCAAGGCTGATTTAAAAAATCCTCTTGCACTGGCTTATTATTATAATAAATAATAATTAATAATCGTCATCGATCATAGATAGATCATCATCGATCATCATAATAATAATTTGATGATCATGATGACCCACCACAAAAAAGCAACTAGCTTACCTACCACTGAAGAATTAATCTCTCATTTGTCCCATCAATATTGTGCAGGATTTCACTGTGGGGGTGTGAGGTGGTAGCTCGGCCTACCTGCACAACCTCCCGAACTGTAATGGCAACTGTGTCTAGTATGCTAATGATACAACCCTTCCACAGGTCGACTTAGTATACTGGAGAGTGGTGGTCGACCATCTCAGTAACTAGTGGACTGCCGGTTGTGTTAGCTATCGTTTTGTGTGTGCAATGAGGTCGAACTTTGAAGGGCGAACTAGTGGAACTAGGTTCGGCCAGCAGAGGTTCGGCTGTCTTTTTGTAGTGTTGTGCAAAGATCGAACATTGAAGGGCGAACTAGTGGAACTAGGTTCGGCCAGCAGAGGTTCGGCTGTCCTGTTATAGTGCTGTGCAGAGGTCGAACATTGAAGGCGAAGTTTAGACAAAGCTAAGTTCGGCCAGCAGAGGTTCAGACTGATCTGCCTATATACTACTACTCGAGTAGTGGAGCGCAAGTGAAGTTATTTGTATGTACAAAGAAACTTCTGAGAGTGTGCAAGCTGACTCTGACTTTATTACTGCCTAACACGGCTATTTATAAAAAGGATTACATAACATATTCGAGTAAACATAGATAGAACAAAAGAAGCCACACCTAGCACAACTGGTTGGCTAGCATGAGCAAATCATACACAAGGGGTGGCACTAGAATAAATGGTTGACTGAATTCACATGGTGTACATATAAGTTTGCATGGTTAAATAAAATAAGAATAAGTATGCATAGAGTGAATGTCTCTAGAACGTAAGCATAGAATGGTACAATGTAGTATAAGGTAGTTAGATTGTTACTGTCATAGATGCAAGATGGCGCCGGTCCTTTACATACTCCTCCCCATTGGCGATGGTGGCCAATTAAACAACGTCGGCGGCATCGGTAACGTGTCTCTCTCTAGTCTCTATCAGCTCCTTAATATCTTCGGCTCTCAGCAGAAGTTGGCCGGCCTCGTGTGTGACTGCGTGCAGTTCTCTGTCGAGGGCCTCCATTCTGTGTCGGTGCTCTATTCTCTTCTGTGTCCAGCTTTTCTTTTGCCAACTGTATCATTCTAGCCACCGTTGTTGAAAACGAGTCCGGTTGTTCTACACTTCTATTGGGTAGCGAACTTCTTCGTGGCTGGCTGGTAGTTGATCGTTGGCGGCTCCTCCACCTTCCTTTATTTCCACTTTTGCCGGTAGCGAGGTTGTTATTCAGGGAAGTTGCATTCCCCTGTTCACTGCTGGTTTCTCCGGTGGCGACGTTACCATTCTGGGGAGTTGTATTCTCTTGTCTATTGTTTCCTTCTCGTCCCCCTGGATGATGACTCGTCTCCACTTTCTCTTCTTGCTGATAACTCGTCTCTTTCTTCTGTAGGTTATTTTGTTTCCTTTTTCTTTGTACAACCGTCCAGCCGATTTCGGCCGGGTTTTCTTCTGGTGTGATCACTGGAGTGGGAGCTAGGGTTTGTGGGGTTGCCCTAGGGCTTCTTCCTGCTCCAGTGGGTGGTTCCTTGGGTGACTGTAGCTCTCCTATGGCTGTATAGCAGTGATAGTCAGCCAACTTTTTTGGCTGGTGTCTCTCTCTCCTGGGTCGATCTAGGGGTGATGTGGGCACCCTGTTTTGGCTCAGAGTTGGCCAGTCCTCTTCGTTGAGGGGAGGGGGCCTCTGAGGGCTGGGTGTCCTTTGGGTGACCTCCAGGGGTGGATCGTCCTGTCTCTCTACTCTTTCTCTTATGTTTTCTGCGGGTTCCGGCCTTCGCGGTGGGCTATAGCCGACCGTAGGTGAAGGCGGAGGTGTTGGTACGGGGGTGCGGGGTGGCCCGCCTCCTTGTAGGAGGTTCCTGGGCTCGGGGGTGTGTGGTGGTGTCGGTGGCTCTCTGACGAGAGGTGACCTATCTCGTGGGGGTGACGGTAATGGCAATGGTTCCGTTGGTTCGATCGGTGGCTCCCCATCTCGTGGAGGAGACGGTAGTGGTAGTGGCAATAGTTCCATTGGTTCGACTGGGGTTGGGCGTACCTTGGGAGGTCGTCCTCTTCTCGCCCCCTTCATGTTGGGCTGGAGGGCCGGCTCCCGACAGGGCGGAGCCCGGCCAACTGGTTCTTGACATGTCCGGTAGTGACGTAGCCTCATCCCGTTTTGAATCGACCACTGTCCATTTCTTTCCACTTTGTAAGTGTGGTTCGGAAATGCTTCCGTCACTTGGTATGGGCCTACAAACCGAGGTTGCAGTTTCGGATTGCTGCCCTTCACTCTCCGCTTATTCTCAAGTACGACGAGTTCTCCCTTCTGGAACACAGAGGGTTCCTCGTCGTCCTGGCTCCTTGTCGCTTGTACTCTTCGGCCTCCCACCTCATCTCAGAGTCGTGGGCGCAACCTAGGCTGAGTACCTTTCCACCTAGCTCGCCTACTAACGCATTCGCTTTTGGCTTACTAGGGCCTGACTGTACATTGAGCTG
Source organism: Cryptosula pallasiana (assembly GCA_945261195.1). Taxonomy (NCBI): domain Eukaryota; kingdom Metazoa; phylum Bryozoa; class Gymnolaemata; order Cheilostomatida; family Cryptosulidae; genus Cryptosula; species Cryptosula pallasiana. The sequence continues at coordinate 1,546,892 of OX183134.1, read as the reverse complement.
GTCGCGCAACCCTAAGGGATTTATTGCATATGCGAACCAACCGGCCGGTGACCCAGTCGATAGCGATCACCTTGATCTGTTAGAGCGGATTAGGCCCCCAGAGGTAACCGACGGTCTGATCCATACCCCACTTAGCTATGGGTATATGAACTTTGACCGTTTTCACCAGCCTTGCCTGTTCACCAGCGTTCCAGGATATGGACTTAACTCTGCCATTCCACGCTGGCTAGGTGTGGACTATCATCCACGTACCACTCGCTGTAGTATTTTCCGACCTACAGTCGAGCCGACTAGACGGTACCACAGTATCCTGTTAATTCAGGATTCGAGACACAGTGGGCCTTCAGCTCCTCCCACAGCGCTATAGCAATGTTTAATGTGTCTCCAGAGCCTCACGGCCCCACTGCCGCCTGTTCAGGAGATACTTTCAGGGAGCCTATCCCCCTAAGTTTCTCCTGTTGCTGATGCCTGAGGTACTCGTGCGCCTTCTGAAGGTTCTCCTGTACTGTCACAGTATGCTCCATGATGTTGCGAGGGTCCAGGGTAGGGGGCGTACCTGTTAGTTGGTCAGGAAGGCGTACCTCCCGTCCCATCACTAACATGTTGGGCGTTTCCCCTGTGGCTGAGTGGGGAGTGCTGCGACAGGCCCGCATGATTTGCGGCAGCAGACTGTCCCACTCGTCCTGGCCTTTCGTCAATATCAGAGTCCGGAGCGCGTCTCCCAGTGTCCGGTTCTGGCGCTCCACCATCCCGTTCCCTTGCGGGTGGTAGGGGGTGGTCCTTGTCTTTTTGATGCCCCACAGGCTACACAGTTCTTCTAACAGCACGGACTCAAACTGAGCCCCTTGGTCGGAGTGTAGCTGCTCGGGTAGGCCCCAGTAGGCAAACACTCTTTCGTCCAGAGCGACGGCGACCGTGGGTGCTGTGGCATCGGGCAGAGCTATCGCGTCCTGCCAACGGGTGAAGTGGTCGGTGAGGACCAACGCCCAACGGTTCTTCCTCTTCGTTAAGGGCAGGGGGCCGACCAGGTCGACTGCCAGCTTCTGAAAAGGTCGTCCCGCGTACATCCTTTGTCGGTGAGGGTTCTCTGCCTTCTTCCCATTCTTGGCGACTTGGCATACCTCACAGTCCTTGATTAGTCTTCTGACCAGGGGGGATATGCCCGGCCAGTACCAATCCATCAGGATGCGCTGTCTCGTCCGATGAATCCCTGCATGGATCATCCTGTGTGTCTCCCAGACGACCTGTGTCCTCCTACTTGGTGGGCAGACTACACATTGCTTTGATCTGGAAGGGTGGTGCAGCGTGATGACGAGCACCCCGTCAGGGCGGATCTTCATCGCCTCCTTCCGATCATACAGTGTCTTCAGCTCGACACTTCCTTCGGCCAATTCTCTCTCCGTGACGCTCCCCGGTCGTCTCAGCTCGGCATAAATCCGGCCTACCGCATCCTGCCCGTCCCTTTGCTCTTGAGCTAAGGTTTGGGCGGAGTGTACCGGGTTTGTCACAGTGAGGTTGACCCGCTCCTCCTTCTCTCTTTTCTCTACAGACTCCCTCTTCATCATCTCTCCCGGCCGTCTCGGCTCGGCGTAAGTCCGGCCTACCGCATCCCGTCCCTTCGGCTGGGCCGAATCCTGGGGGGAATGTACCGGGTTCAATGTGTTGAGGTCGTCTCTTGCCTCTCTCTGAGGTCTCTGTCCAGCCTCTTGCTGCAGTTCCACATGGGAAGGTCCCCCATCTCTTTGCTCGATGGAGCCGCACTGCCTGCAGTCCGCGCAGGGTCCCTGTCGGCTGAGCCCATCAGCGTTACCATGGTGAGTTCCAGCTCTGTGCTCGAGCTTATAACGAAACTCAGCCAGGATCTCCAGCCATCGAGCTATCTGGTTCGATGGTTCCTTCCGTCTGCACAGCCAGCGGAGGGATGCGTGGTCCGTCCGGAGTTTGAATTCCCGTCCATAGAGGTAGGGGCGGAAATGTTTTACTGCCTTGATGACAGCAACTAGCTCCTTCCGGGTGACGCAGTAGTTCCTCTCCGCTGGTGCCAGCGTCTTGCTGAAGTATGCAATGACGCGTTCCTTGCCTTCTTGTACTTGGGAGAGCACCGCACCGACTCCTACCGCACTGGCGTCAGTGTCCAGTATATACGGTAAGTTGGGGTCGGGGTATCCGAGTACCGGGGCTTGGGTGAGTCTGTCTTTGAGCTGGTCAAAGGCTGTCTGCTCCACCTGTCCCCACTTCCATGGTGTCTCCTTGCCCGTCATCACGGTGAGAGGTTTAGCAATCGTGGCGTAGTCGGGGAGGTACTGGCGATAGTACCCGGCTGTTCCTAAGAATGCCTGCAGCCCCTTTACGTCCGTTGGTGCCTCCCATCTCCTGACCGCTTCCACCTTTCCTGGGTCGGTAGCTACTCCTTTTGCGCTTACTACGTGTCCGAGGTACTTAACCTCTTCTTGCAGCAGTTCGCATTTGGAGGGCTTTACTTTCAGGTTTGCCTGGTGGAGTCGTCCCAGCACTTCTCCGAGCCTCTGTAAGTGCGTCTGAAAGTCGGGCGCGATGATAATCACATCATCTAAGTACAAGAGTAACGTCTTCCAGTGAAGACCTTTGAGGACCTTTTCCATGAGCCGTTGAAAGGTGGCGGGGGCTGACGTCAACCCGAAAGGCAACACCTTCCATTTCCACAGGCCGCTTCTTGTGGTGAAGGCCGACTTGTCACTGGCGTCCTGATCCAGGGGAACCTGCCAGTACCCACTAGTGAGATCCAACGTAGTGAAGTACTTGCTCCCGGCTAGAGCATCCAGCGATTCGTCGATTCTGGGGATGGGGTAGGCGTCTTGTTTAGTTATATCATTCAGCCTCCGGTAGTCCACACAGAACCTCCACGTGTCGTCCTTCTTCCTCACCAGTACCACAGGGGAGCTCCAAGCTCCGTCGGCCGGCTCGATCAGATCCTTCTCTAAAAGGTCCTTAATCTGGCGTTCTGCTTCCGCCTCCTTCTCTGGCCCCAGCCGGTGTGGTGGGCATCGAATAGGTCGGGCTCCTTCCACGGTGGGGATGGAGTGCTCCGCTAGGGACGTCCTGCCCAAATCTCCACTGTGGCTGCTGAATACCGTCTGGTATTTGATCAACAGCTCCTTCACTTGCTGTTCTTCCCATGGGTTCTGGCACCCTCTCTTGGCCTGCTGGAAGAGGTCGTGTAGATGGGGGGGTAGCTCTCTTCCTCCCGTCTCATTCCTCTGCCGTCCTTTCTGCTCAGTCAACCCCTGGACGCCACCCTCTTCCACTCCCGTAAAGGTACCAATAACCTCTCCTGCGGGTAGTCTTAGGGTGTCCTGCGTTGGGTTGAGACATCTAACCAGCACGCGTCCTTGAGCGTCTGGCTTGTTGATACTAGTGGCGATAGGTATTCCGCCCTGTATACTCTCGATTACTCCCTGAGGGAACGTATCCCTAGAACTCAGGTGGCACGGAATAGTTACTTCCGCCTGCGGGGGTAGCTGGGTGTCCTGCCGAACTTGTACCTTGGACACGAGATTTCTCCCGTGGCGGTCGGTACATGCCAGTTCCTTCCCTTGTATCACCAGCACTGGACGGTCAAATCCCATCTGGCATCCTTGGCTTGTCAAGAAGGGCATTCCCAGGATGACGTCCTCGTTGACCTGACTTACTACAAAAGTCTCCTCAAACTTTACATGACGTATCCTTCCCTTCAGCGTGAGCAAGCCGTAGAATGGGAGCCTAGTACCGTCGGCCATGATTCCATGAGAATCGTAGTGCTGCAGGTTGCGTTGTACGTGGCTCGGTAACCGGTCAAAGACGCGCTTGGCTAACAGATTAGTGTTACAGCCCGTGTCGATGAGGTGTGTTACCGCCTCTCCTTCCACCCTTCCAGGTAGGTAATAGCTCGACCGATATGGTCGCTCGATCTGGTTACTCTGGAGGGTCACAGGTTTCGGAATGAACTCTTCCTTCTCCAGTGGGGGCGTCTGGGTCTGCTTGTCCTTCTTCCTGGGCCTTGGTTCCTGCTGCTCGAGAGTCCCGTCGCCATCCGTTTCTTCCACCGCTGAGCTGTCGGGTACCGACAGGCTGGCAAAACGGTTGTGTAGGGCGATAGGGGGACTAGTCAGGAGGTCCAGAGGAGGAGTTGCTCGCCGCGTTGTCGCTGGTCCACTGGAGGGCGCCTGTGCCCTTTCCTTCTGGTTTGTCATTGCCCGTGTGCAGCCAGTCGGTTTCCCTACTGCTGTGGGCGGTAGTCGTTTCCCTGGCGGCTAGGCCAAGGGACGGTTCTACACGCCTTTCGAGTATGACCTGTTTGTTGGCATCCCCAACATCTCTTTGGAGGCTCTGTCTTCGTCTCTGCCTTTAGACTGGCAATCTCCTTGCTCAGTCCCTCTACAGTCCGAAGTAACTGTGCCAAGGGGTCCTGTACCTCTTGGTGTCGAGCCGTCTCTCTCTGGGGTTCTCTCTCTTCTTCCAGGAGGTCGGCCTCCACTGTCCTAATGTGAGGTCCTCCTAACGGTTGGTGAGGCACCTGCAGGAACTCATTCCCTCGCTTATACTCTTCGGCCTCCCACCTCACCTTGGAGTCGTGGGCGCAGCCTAGGCTGAGTACCTTTCCACCTAGCTTGCCTACTAACGCATTCGCTTTTGGCTTACTAGGGCCTGACTGTACATTGAGCTGGTCGCGCAACCCTAAGGGATTTACTGCATATGCGAACCAACCGGCCGGTGACCCAGTCGATAGCGATCACCTTGATCTGTTAGAGCGGATTAGGCCCCCAGAGGTAACCGACGGTCTGATCCATACCCCACTTTGCTATGGGTATATGAACTTTGACCGTTTTCACCAGCCTTGCCTGTTCACCAGCGTTCCAGGATATGGACTTAACTCTGCCATTCCACGCTGGCTAGGTGTGGACTATCATCCACGTACCACTCGCTGTAGTATTTTCCGACCTACAGTCGAGCCGACTAGACGGTACCACAGTATCCTGTTAATTCAGGATTCGAGACACAGTGGGCCTTCAGCTCCTCCCACAGCGCTATAGCAATGTTTAATGTGTCTCCAGAGCCTCACGGCCCCACTGCCGCCTGTTCCTGGCAGACTTCAGGGAGCCTATCCCCCTAAGTTTGCCAGGATTGCTTCCTCCAGATTCTGAGGGCGTACTGCCAACAAATGCCGTTGCAGGTACGTGTGCCCTAGCGTACTGTGGAAAGTCTGCATCACCAGCTCATCCTTGTTCTGTCTCGGCAGCGTGCTGTAAGCGGCCTTAATGAGTTGCTCGACCGTGAGGGCGTGGTCTCTGAGGCTGTCTCTGGGGTTCCGTCGGTAGCTTAGCAGTTTTGCTTGGGCTTCCGAACGAGTCATGCCAAAGGTCGCCTGCAGTGTCCGCGTCACCTCCTCAGTGGTCTCTCCTCGACCGCACCGTTCAGCTTTGCCTGTCAAGGCTTGCCGTAGGTGGATGACTGTATCTTCCGCCTGCCACTGGTTAGCGTCAGCCACCTCCTGAAACCGTTGCAAGAAATAGTCCACATCCCCTGTACCATCATACTGTGGCACTCTAAACTTATCGCGTGTGGTAGCTATTGTCATGCGGTCTAGGATGGTGGTGAGCGTCCCCATCATCTGCAGGCTGGAAGGATCCCTGTCGATGCTCAGCGCTCTTCTTCTGGTTGCCATCGTCCTTCTGGGAGCTGCTACTTGTGGGTGTCTGTCAATCCCACTGCTGCCACCAATGTGCAGGATTTCACTGTGGGGGTGTGAGGTGGTAGCTCGGCCTACCTGCACAACCTCCCGAACTGTAATGGCAACTGTGTCTAGTATGCTAATGATACAACCCTTCCACAGGTCGACTTAGTATACTGGAGAGTGGTGGTCGACCATCTCAGTAACTAGTGGACTGCCGGTTGTGTTAGCTATCGTTTTGTGTGTGCAATGAGGTCGAACTTTGAAGGGCGAACTAGTGGAACTAGGTTCGGCCAGCAGAGGTTCGGCTGTCTTTTTGTAGTGTTGTGCAAAGATCGAACATTGAAGGGCGAACTAGTGGAACTAGGTTCGGCCAGCAGAGGTTCGGCTGTCCTGTTATAGTGCTGTGCAGAGGTCGAACATTGAAGGCGAAGTTTAGACAAAGCTAAGTTCGGCCAGCAGAGGTTCAGACTGATCTGCCTATATACTACTACTCGAGTAGTGGAGCGCAAGTGAAGTTATTTGTATGTACAAAGAAACTTCTGAGAGTGTGCAAGCTGACTCTGACTTTATTACTGCCTAACACGGCTATTTATAAAAAGGATTACATAACATATTCGAGTAAACATAGATAGAACAAAAGAAGCCACACCTAGCACAACTGGTTGGCTAGCATGAGCAAATCATACACAAGGGGTGGCACTAGAATAAATGGTTGACTGAATTCACATGGTGTACATATAAGTTTGCATGGTTAAATAAAATAAGAATAAGTATGCATAGAGTGAATGTCTCTAGAACGTAAGCATAGAATGGTACAATGTAGTATAAGGTAGTTAGATTGTTACTGTCATAGATGCAAGATGGCGCCGGTCCTTTACAATATGAGTGGGCTTGCAATTTGATGAAAATTTAGGGCTCAGGCAATATCATCAAGTTTCACTGCTTCCTATGATGTTCTAGGCAGATGCGGCTGATACTACTGTTTCTATTGTAAAAACCACCTTGATATACTAGTACCAACGACATTTACCAAGACGCCAAAGTAGTGCGTTTTTTCCTCACTCAATTAGGGATTATCTCCGCCTTTGCTGCAGTTAGCTTGCAGTCTAATCGTCAAAACATGGCTGGATCGAAAAAGAAAAGCATTCTCTGCAGTGCAATAAATTGCAACAACTATGCGTCATGTTGCCCTAACTTGAGCTTTTTTCGTTTCCCAAGGGATGAAACCAGGTGTGACTCTGATTACATGATTATTATAATTATTAATGATTGATTTTGGCAAAACAAAAAACACTACTACTACTAGTAGTAGTAGTACTACTACTACTACTACTACTACTACTACTACTACTACTACTAGTAGTAGTACTTCTACTACCACTATAAGTACTAGTACTACTATAATCGAAAGTAAGTAGTAGTAGTTGAACTTGTTAGTACTAGTAGTAGTACTAGTAGTAGTACTAGTACTACTACTAGTACTACTACTAGTACTAACAAGTTCAACTACTACTACTTACTTTCGATTATTTTTTTATTATTATTAGTAATATTTAAATATAATAATTAAATAATATATTTTATTTTACATATATATATATCATCTCAAAAGCCTAATGAATTTGTGTGTGCTTGTCAAAAAAACAAAACCATCGGTTTTATTATGATATATTTGACAATTTTTAGATGTAAGAGATGGTTGGCTAATGCCAAGACTGAACACTTGATGGGAAGATCTTCTGCTCAGCTGAACCAGTCTAATGTAAGTGTTGAAAGTAGACTGATGTTGAAAATTTTTTATTATTATTTTTGCCTTTATAATAAGATAGTGAACCCAAATAAAAACCAGGAGAGGTGATTCTAGGCACACATTGTCTTGATAAGCAATAGACTGAATTCTGATGATGGAAAATGTGGCTCTTCTATTTTTAAATATTGGTTTCAATGAAGTAAATATATTTGCTTTCAAATGTAAATGAATGTTGATACTCATAGGTATTTGTTTTAGTATCTTTGTGCTGAGCATTTGAGGAGTCCCAGTTTGCAAATGTCTACAGAGACAAGCTAAATTGGAATGCCATACCAACCCTGCTCAAAATCCCGAATCCCCCTGCTTTAATAGCATGCAAACGGAAAAAACCTCGCGAACGTCAACTTACAGCGCAGGTATCTGAATACATTGTTACAAATTTGGCATTTCATTTTTAAGTGCATATTATTTATCACCTACAGGTTATGCTGAAGATTTTTATGTGCTAGTATATTTTGTGTCAATTGCATGTTTCATGTAGCTACTCTAGGTCCTCAGTTGTGCTAAAAACAATTATTCTCTGCAACTTTGTATTTTATATAACTTTAGGAAAGCTCTTGTGAGACAGTTGAGAGTAGTACGATTGCAAATATGCCCAGCACTCAATGTAAGGTTTCACATATTTCAGCTCAGTATGCCTCTCAACACTCTAAGCTCCCTCGGCTCCGTCATGTTGTGCGTTACCTGATTCTGTGAAAAGATATGATGAGTTGTGCAATCTTCTCTTTGGCTATTGGATGACGCTGACTGGTCTATGACTGTATTGCAGTTTACTCAGCATATAAATATTACCTGTTCGACTGTTCTCTACACCCTCTCATTGTTAACGCTTGCTTATCTTTAAGTTTATTGTATTTGTATACTTATTTAATTTTATGCAGTTTATGCTTCAATTATTTTTGATTTTCAGCTCTAGCTTACCTCTTCTTTACTTGTTTACTATGCCAAGTTCTGACCGGCTAATGACTTTCAGTCTATTTAACTATTCCTACTCTGAAATATCATATTGGATGTGGCATATGGTGTTTATGGGTAATTTAACATTACATGTGCTGCGTATAGATATGTGCTTTGTATGCAGCTATTTTATGTTCTGTTGCAATGTAACCTGTTCTGTTTTGCATATACTTATTGAGATGATCATAATATAACGAAATGTTTTCCATGATTAGCTTTAATGTACCTTTAGCATCTAATACTATGACTCCAAGAAAGAGAGCTCTCAAACGACAAGTTAACAAGCAAATTCATAGAGTGAGGAGGTTGAAACAGAGCATCGACAAATCCAAGTATGGTAAAACATGCTTCAGAGCAAAAGTTTTCGAGTTATGATCATACATATAGTAATATGTCAGTTCACGTTCCAGAAAATGTGCAGAATCAAGGGCTCAATGTATTAGCATACATTGGAGGCTACATTGTTAGAAAGCTGCAAAAGATTAATTGCAAAAAGCAGAGATTTTGTGCCAACTGTTTGAAAATGGTTGAAGGTTCCCCTGGCAGCAAAAACTCATCTCTTCAATTTATTGACCTTAAACAGCATGCAAATTGTGTAACTGGCTTAAAACATCCCAGCGAAATCATGGTGCAGCTTCTTGCAGAGGCAGAAGCAATATATCAAAAAGTTGCTTATAACGCATTGCACTTGACCTTTGTTAGAAAGTCCATTGTCACGGCCCTCATCAGGGGTTGCCGACTCTTATCAGGTTTAGCTGTTGCCAATGTTTTTTGGATAAATGTGTTATACAAATGTTTACCACTATACGCCTTCACCACTGCATCAAACTACTCAATAGAAATATTAGCCAAACTCGAAAGTCTCGATGCCGTAAACTGCTTAAACTGTCAAACTTGTAGCTATTGTTTTGCAAACCTCAGTGGTTTTAGCGTGCTTCTAAATAGTTAGAAACGCTGGCTGATGTATGTTATGTGCTTTTCATCACAAGTAGATGCAATTTTTTGTTTTATTTCGTTATATTAGTTGCAAAAATAAGGTGTTGACTTTTATTGTCACTGTTAGCCATTGGTCTATCAATTTTACCACTATTTACTGATCTATGTTTATTAAAACAATAAAGGTTAGTTACCTCATCGAAGTTGTCTTTTCATAGTTCATTGCGCATCTAACTGCACGGTCAAGAGAGATAACTTCTAATTGGGTGACGGTGATTTATCATTCGCTTTGGCGTCTTGGTAAATGTCGTTGCTAGTACTGCTAAAAAAAGTGAAACTGCATTAAGAAGTTCTGCCTAGACGCTGTGTAACGCTTTATAAAATTGAGAAGTACCAAAACCTCGCGTCAATTACACCTTGTAGTCTATAATCCCAACAGCTTTAACAAATCAGATTTTACCGAGAGCTACAAGGTGACCCCCATAAATCTATGCCGTAGTCAAAATGTGGAATGGTTACGTTTCGGAAACGCTCACAGTTTTGACTTTTCCAATTTTAATGTTTACATTCATTATTCTGTTCGGGTTCTTGTCTGGTTGATAATAATAACAATTACTATTATTATAATTATGATAATGGTAGATAATAATAGTAATTACTATTATTGTTTAATACTATTATAATAATTTTTTTATTATTGTTATACACTTTTTTTAATGTTTACATTTTTGGTTATGATTATTACTATTATTCTTCTGGTTGTTGATAATAATAATTAATTAATAATAATAATATTAATAATGCTTACTTACTATTATTAATTAATAATATTGTGCAGGAATTTCTGGTTACGTTATCAGCTACCCTGGTAGCACACCTGCACTTCCCTAGGTAGGCAGAGTTGTCTACTCGCTGTAGTCAGCTTACTTACTGACAGGCCGTTGGTTGGTGGTATAACTACCTATCCCTCAGCATTGTCTGCTAAGGTAGGCTAGATAGGCAACGCCTGCCAGGTAGGCCTGTAGTCTGTCTGCCACTCCTAGGCGACTTAAAGCTTCTAGACCGAAGGGCCATTAAAGCAGTTGTCTCCTGGAGTGGTAGAGCTGTCTAGTCTTTGTGTAGTCTGTGATAAATTCAAGATAATCTTGAGTGAGTGTAAACTGGTTTTATTCTTACGAACAAAAGGCCAGCCGAGCATCCAAAGTAACACTACACTGACTAGTGTGGAGCTCAGCCGCTATATTTTTATAAAACGTTACGTAACATCTATTGTGTAGGGGTTAGCCTTAATGCGATGTATAAGAAAGGGTGGCTAACAAAGGGTGCCTTAAGCACGGATACAAATAGACTTAGTAGTACATAACTTGACTAGACAAAGAAAGGTCTACAACTACAACAGGTTGGTTATGTACGCAGTTTACTTGCTTGTTGCTATGTTTACAGGTCTCGACAGGAAGCTGCGCCATTTTCCTGTACAATATTATTATTATAGTGGACAATAGTAGTAATTATTATTATTTACTACTACTATTATAATAATTTAAAATTTTGTTATTATTGTTATACAATTTGGGAATCCTATTTTTAATTTTTTTCCCTCTCATAATAACTATAATAAATAGTAGTGGTGTTATGCCTGTTGTTTGTGGTAATTTGATTACCCAGGGACTTCACAATTAAATTAATGTTTTGGGACTACTAGACGTATTTGCATGTGATTGGTAGGCTGAACGCGTAGTTATTTTAGAGTGCTCTATGATGTGTGAGAGGCACTTATTTAGCAAATATTCAATTGAATGGGGGGGGGGGGGGGGAATAATTTGTGGGGCGTAGCAGATATATATATATAGACTTTATTTAATGAAGAAAAATAAAAACCTAGTAACATAAACTGTCTAAACTAAAATAGTAAGTAAATAAATTGTACTTATCAAAATAGTGGAGTCAGCACCTTGTCTAAACTGTACAGTTGCTCTGCCGCTGCCATTTTCACGTCTGCAATGGCTCCAAGGCTGATGTCATGAGCGAGAGAGGCTGAGTGTTATTGCCTCATTCATATTTATACGGTTTTAGCTATGAGTAACTTATTTAACGTTCAAATTCAATTATGTTGTAGCCTCTTGTCCTGTGATGTAATTGTCTTTATTAATGGTCGTAGTGTCAGCGGGTCTGTTTTGTGGGGTTTAGGTTTTTTCCTAGGAATGTCCGTTGGCTGGTGTAAACTTGATATCTTGAGTTATTGTTTCCTAATTAATAGCAGGCCTGACTTGTCGGTAAGGAATGTACGCACACCTTATTCTGATAGCTAATTGTTTTGGCTGTCTAGTGATTTGTCTTTAATGACTGCTCTGTGTAGTCTGATGATATGTAGTTTTTGCTTATAACAGTGGCAATAAAAAGGCTGATGATGATGTTAGTCATGTAAATTTCACTCACAACACACATTCATTCATTCAAACAACTACTCAATCAGTTGTTATTATTATTATATTAATTATATTATTATTAATTATTATTACTAAAAGAATTAAATGTATTCACCATTCAATAATAATAACTAATTAATAATAACTAGAAGGCCAGCTGGACTATGACACAGAAGGAGAGTAGTCAGTATTGACAGGGACCCATCCAGCCTACAGATGATAGGCACCCTCACAAACATCCTAGATCGAATGACCGTTGCTAAAACAAGAAACAAGTTCAGAGTACCACAATTTGATGGTACAGGAGATGTACATTACTTCCTGACGCGGTTCCAAGAGGTGGTGGAAGCCAACCAATGGCAACCAGAGGGCACAGTCATCCACTGGCGCGAAGCCATGGCAGGCAAAGCAGACCAATGTGAGCAGGGAGAAACTGTGGAGGACGTGACAAGGACACTTCAGGCAACCTTTGGATTGACGCGATCAGAAGCACAGGCAAAGTTGCTCAGTTATCACCGATCACCCAAAGACAACCTGAGGGACCATGCAGTTATGGTTGAACGCCTCATTGCGGCTGCCCACGGAACACGAAATAGGGAAGAACTGACGCTCCACACCTTCAACAGCACATTATGACACACTTATTTGCAGCGACATTTGTTGGCCGTTTGCCCCCAAAACCTGGAGGCCATACAAGCTGGAAATGAGTTCCTACAGGTGCCAAACCAGCTGCTAAGAGTCCGACCCCCTAGAGATAGACACACCTCAGATAGAAGGGAATACTCGATGCCAGGAGGTGCAGGACCCTCTTGCTCAGCTCCTTCGCATCATAGAAGGGCTGAGAAAAGAGATAGCAAGCCTAAAAGCAGGCAGGAAAACAGAAGCACACCACCCCCCCCCTCCGAGAACTGCTGGGGTTGCCAGCGAGTTGGTCATACGAGGAAGGAGTGTCAGACCGCCCCATAGCCCAGCCGACAGGAAAACAAATACAGCCCGCAACAGTAACGAGATCTACCGGCTGCAAACGAGCACCTTCAACCAGAAGGATAGAGACACAGACCACCTCCAGTGACCAGAAGAAGGCGCAACGAGTAGCTCTTCTTCTGGACCTCCTGCTCAGTCCCCCAATAGTCCTGTCTAACCGCTTTGCCAGTCTATCGAAACTAGACAGCTCGGCTATGCTAGAAACAAAAGGCGTAGGGACTCCCGAGCAGCAGGAACCATCCAGGCCCAGAACGAAAGACAAGCAGACTCAAACGCCGCCCTCACTGGAGAGCAAAGGGTTCACCTCAAAACCTGTGACCATCCAGCTCAACCAGATAGAGCGCCCATACCGCTTTAGGTACTACCTGCCCGGAAGAGTAGATGGAGAGGCTGTAACTTTTCTCATAGACACAGGTTGTAACACTAACCTGTTAGCCAAGCGGATCTTCGACCGACTACCCTTTCCCATACAGCAGAATCTACCAAGCTACGACTCACATGGCCGATGGCACAAGGCTCCCTTTTATGGACTGCTCACCATGAAAGGGAGGATACGACACATTAAGTTTGACGAGACTTTCGTAGTGAGCCAGATAAACAAAGATTTGACCCTCGGGATGCCTTTTCTGGCTGGCCAGGAGTGCCAGCTAGGATTCGTCATACAACGGAAAAATTTAACATGTAACGACCAACACGGGAGTAACCTGGTGTCCAAAGTGCAGGTCCGGCAGGACACCCAAGTGCCCCCACAGACCGAAGTCACAATTCCATGCCACCTCAGTTCTAAGGAGACATACCCACAGGGGGTGATATAGAGTATACGTGGTGGAATACCTACGCCACCAGCATCAACAGGCCACATACCCATGGGCGGGCGCTGATACGATCTCTGAACCCCACTCAGTATATCCTAAAACTATCTGCCGGAGAAATAATTGGCACTTTTACTGGAGTGGAAGAAGATGGGGTCCAACCGCTAACAGAACCCAGAGTCCAGACGGGGCTGGATACGACTGACAGAGAAATACTCCTTCATCTGCAAGAACTGTTCATGCAAGTCAAGAAAGAGTGTAAGGGCCTCTAACAGGAAGCTTGACTGAGGGAGTTGTTTCTCAAATACCATACTGTATTCAGCAGTCATAACAGATACTTTGGGCAAATACACTCGACCAAGCATTTTATCCCCACGGTAGAAGGAGCACGATCCATCGGTGTTCATCACACTGCCTGGGCCCGGAGAAGGAGGTGGAGGCAGAACACCAAATCAGAGACCTCCGAGAAAAAGACTTGATAGAGCCAGCTGATGGAGCCTGGAGCTCCTCTGTCTTCCTTGTGACGAAGGACAACTTCTGGCGGTTTGTGTAGATTACCGGAAGCTCAATGATATCACCAAACAGGACGCCTATCCCATTCCCCGCATCGATGAGTCCTTGGACGTCCTGGCCAGAAGTAAATACTTCACCATGCTGGATCTCACTGGTTGATATTGGTAGGCGCCCCTGGACCTCGAAGCCCAAGACAAGTCTGCTTTCACCACCCGTAGCAGCCTATGAAAGTGGAAAGTACTTCCCTTCGGGCTGACCTAAGCCCCAGCCACCTTTCAGAGATTAATGGAGAGGGTTCTCAATGGTCCCAGTGGAACACTCTGCTTTTGTACCTGGACGGCGTCATCATTATCGCACCAGACTTCGAGATCAATATGCAGAGGTTGGGAGAAGTGCTGCAACACCTCCAACCAGCCACCCTAAAAGTGAAGCCATCCAAATGTGAGATATTGCAGAAACAAGTGAGATACCTGGGGCATGTGGTAAGTGCTGGAGGAGTAGCCACAGACCCAGAAAAGGTGAAGGCAGTCCAGAAGTGGAAAGCACCCAGATGAGTTAAGGAACTACAAGCATTCCTGGAAACAGCCGGCTAGTACTGCCAATACCTTCCTGACTATGCCACGGTAGCCAAGCCCCTCACTGTGCTCACAGGAAAAGGGATCATATGGAAATGAGAAGAACAAGCCGCGTTTTACCAGCTCAAGACCACACTCATCCAGGCACCAGTACTGTGGTATCCAGACTCCCATCTGCCCTATACCCTAGAAACTGACGCCAGTGCATAGGGAGTAGGCGCAGTACTGTCCCAGGTGCAAGAGGAAAAGAGCGAGTCATTGCTTCTTTCAGTAAAACACTGGCCCCAGCAGAAAAAAATTACAGCGTCACAAGAAAGAAATTACCAGCAGTCATCGAAGCAGTGAAGTAATTCTGACCCTACCTCTATGGGCGAGAATTCAAGCTTTGGACTGACCATGCCTCACTATGCTGGCTGTACAGAAGAAAGGAACCATCCAATCAAATACCCCAATGGTTGGAGACCCTTGCAGAGTTCCGCTACAAGCTAGAGCACAAAGCCAGAACCCAGCGCGGCAATGCCAATGGACTTAGCCGCAAGGGACAGTGTGTAGACTGCCGACAGTGCAGCTCCATCGAACGGAGAGGCGAGGATCCCCCCATGCAGAGCTGACACAAAAAGAAGAATAACCCCCCCAGCCCCCCCCCCCCCCCCCCCAGTCAAGGAGCAAGTCAGCCTCGTAGTCGCCTGCCTGAAACAAGCAGCATAAGGTCTCACCCAAGAACAGAAAAAGGGGCAAGGACCCATAGAGCGGATCTACGCGGAGGTGAAACAACCTGGGAGCATAACAGAAAGGGAGTTGGCAGAGGGAGACACAGAACTGCCGACCCTGTACAAAAGACGTAAAGCCATGAGTACATGCCCAGATGGGATACTCACAATATTACTCCACCACCCGACTAGGCCCAAGCAGTGCGTTCTATGCCCCTCCACCCGGAGGACCCAGGTCGTATGGGACACACACCGATTTGCCCATGCCAGAGTACACCGGACCAGACAACGGATCCTACTCGATTGGTACTGTTCAGGCATCGCCCTTTGGTGAGAAGACTGATCAAGAACTGTGAAGTTTTCCAATTGGCAAAGAACGGAAGCAATGCAGATAACCCGAATAGGCAACAGATGTATGCAGGTCGACCTTTCCAGAAGCGACAGTAGACCTCGTCAGACCCCTAACCCGTAGAAAGAACCAATGGGCATTAGTCCTCACCGGCCATTTTACTCGGTTGCAGGACGCCATAGCCTTGCATGATGCTACCGCACCCACGGTAGCTACGGCCTTGGGCGTGCGAGTATTTGTATACTGGGGCCTCCTAGAACATTTGCACTCCGACCAGGGGGCACAGTTTGCGTCAATACTCCTGGAAAAACTGCAGCCTCTGGGGAGTAAAGAAGACAAGGACCACCCCATACCATCCTCAAGGGAACGGGATGGTAGAGCTGCAAAATCGCACCCTGGGAGACGCACTCCGCGCCCTGATACTCACCAAAGGTCAAGACGAATGGGGTAGCGTCTTACCTGAGATCATCCGAGCCTGTCGGGGCAAACAACACTCAGCAACCGGAAAGACACGTTAATGTTGGGTCGTGAGGTGTGCCTCCCCGAACAATTGGCTGGTGCACCCCCTTCACTGGACCCCAGAAAATCACAGTATATACGACAGAAGTACACGAGAACCTGCAGAAGGCACACAATTACCCCCGAGAGAGACAACAGGAAGTCAGGCAAGAAGAAAGCGACAAACCTCCTGTTTTCCAAGAGTGAGAGTTGGTGGTAATAGAGAACAAGAGGAGGGTAAAGGGGAGCAACCCGAAGCTCCACCCCCAATTTGTGGGACCCTACCGGATCACCGAAGCCTTCCCCAACCACACCGATAAGGTGGAGAAGAATGGCCAGTGGTCTATACAGAATGGACAACAGTTCTGTCATTGGCACACCTGCCAGGAGCTGGTGGGCAGGGCCCCACCCTGTCGGGAACCAGCGCTGAAACCCAATATGAAGGGGGCAAGGAAAGAACGGCCACCAAAACCAACCCCCCAATGAAGTGAACCAGCCGAGTTTATTCAGCCGCTGCTGCTACCACAGCCACTGCCCGTAGAGAAAGAGCAATGAGCCCCCTCCCCCCCAGAACCCATACCATTTCCACATAGGGGAGAAAGACGGACCGAGAGAGAGAAGACGGCTGAAGGGGAGGTGGCTGAAGAAACCATCTGCAGCACCAGCCGAACCCAAATACTGGGAAGATACTAGAGTAGAGGATGTCCCACCACCCTCTGAGGTCACAAAAAGGTCACCCGGCGAAAAAGATGCCCCCACTCTCGATGAAGAGGACTGGCTGACACTAACCAGTAAGCAAGGGCAACCTTCACTCTTGGACAGACCACAGAGGTAGAGGATTAAGCCTAAAAAACTAGAAGATTGTCACCGTTGTTTGACGAAAGGAGGAGACATTCCAGACACAGAAACACACCATAATGAGACCAAAAGGACCAGAGAGGTGTTGGGAGAAATTGCATCTCCTAAAAACACAATGCAAGCAGCAAAGAATTTGGAAAAAACGAGTGAGTGAAAGGGGTAAGAAAGGGCAATAAAAGAACGAACAAAAATCATCAAGAAAAGGGGTTGAGAAGCCATCAAACACCTAGAAAGGGTCCAGACCATGGGCATGCCACGCTAGGGGCGCGAGAGGAGCCAACTCCCACTTCCAGTGATGATCGCTTGGTTTTCTATGATAAACCAAATCACGATAAACCAACCGTATCTCGACGTCACATTTCCCCGGTCACGTGGGACGCCCTAACAAAGTAGCACATGGCAAAAACACCAATAACAATATAGAGAGAGGGAGAGCCCGCCAGCGTTCAGTTGCCAGTCAGTAGCGAGAGGAGACGCCACAAAAATCTACACTGTACCAAATAGCTAAACTTTTACAAGCAGAAATGGCTAGGACCATGGGGAACAGCATCAAGAAATACCAACAGGAGATGGACTCAACATTGCGTCAACGATATCGGGTGAGGAAATACCTGCAGTTTCAATCCAGTCACTCACTAGTGCACTGGATAAGCAGATGCAACAAATCACTGTCAGAGTGCCTCATAGAGGTTGTGCTGACAAAATTTAATGTTGCATCACCCATTCGCATACAAAGTGTTTGCATTGCAGATGAAGTAGCAACCACAGTAGAGCGTCGGACCACGGCCAAGCTAAGAGAAATATGGCTGACAGGAGATACGCTACAAGAAAGCAGTGGAAAAGGTGGAGGACGGCGACCTATAGAAGTGCAAGATATGGTAACTGCAACATTCTCGGGAGGGAATAGTTTATCACGTGCGGCAGCACTACAATTTTTTCTGCTGTGCATGTGGGAAAAGAAGCTCATCACGAGATGCCATTCTCAAACATATTCGAAGCCAGAATGGAGCACAGATACACGGAGAGAATAACAAACCACTATACAAGGGAGACAATGCCATTTATCCAGAATTTTGCAAATTTTGGGATGGTGCCACCCACCAACCTTTGGGACTTCTACTCCTAGCCAGGAGAGCAAAACCCAACAAGAAAAGATATCAGTGAAAAGACGATTTGTGATGAACGTCGAGTCACTCCCCCTCCAGTAAGAAAAGGGGGATAACTTCACCAGAGTCGCGTACCCCACCAAAGGAGACAAAGTGTACACCAGACGGAGAAGTGAAATACCGAACACAAGGCACTACCCAGGAGAAGACCACTACTAGCTGGCAAGTAGAGATGGAACAAGTAGGGGAGCAGGAAAGGACTAGGAAAAGAACGGAGAAACTGAGAAGGATGGACAGGCATGAGCAAGAATTGCATCAGGTAACGCGAGATGCATACAAATTACTACAGAGGGCAGAGGATATAAAGGCCAAGATAGAGAAAGAATACCAGGATACATAAGGGACATGGGCTGGACATACATACGTCGCCATCAGTTTAATTAGCCTTTGTCGCCAATGGGACGATGTGTGTGAAAAATGGCGCCGGTTACTTCTATGGTAAACAATTCTATTGCTACAAGCTATTTTATTACCCTTGTATATTCATGTAAGCAACCCTGTACATAATTAATTATATATTTATTTTATCCCAAAGACTTCTATTAAATATTGCCACGAGTGGCGTGGCTTGTACCACTTTTCTTTTGTATCCTTTGTTATAGCATTTGTATAAATATACTTAAACCAATAAAATCAGAGTAACCTTGCACACTCTCAGAAGTTCATTGCTTGCATTAACTTCACTGCACACAATGACCCACAAAGAGGAGACACTGAAATATAGCAGTAGCTATAGGCAGTGTTGAACGTCGGCACCGAACATTGTTGGTCACACTAACCATCGGTTTTTTCTACCCATACTGAGCACTGTTCGGCCACAGCGGTTGCAGAGGCAATAAGGACGAACCAGTCAGTTCGACCTCACTCGGTGATGACTAGCGATCATTCCGAGTGAAATCAGTCATTCTTTTCGGAGGTTACAGTTACTGTCAGGCACAGCTAGGCCAGCATATAGTTCAGGAAGGTCATGCAGATGGGCCAGCTACCACATAGAGTGAAATCCTGCACAGCTTATCATTAGAAATCACGATTTGTGTGATTATCATCTTGATTTAGGGCGTTTCAAGCCACTGATATGACAAAAATGATATCGTTGAGAAAAGTCAAGATATCAATTTTACCATTGGAAAATTTTTTCTTGAAAATATTTTGGTTTATTTACTTGGGAGCGATTAGTTAAATATTATGCTCATAAATACTATGTGGCGGAGCCATAATTTCATATTTCGGGCTTGATTGTGTCCGCCAACGTAAATTAATGAGGGTGCGCCTCTGTTGTGGTGTGCTTACACAATAACCATGTATTGAGATCGTTTATGTGAAAGGCGCATCGTCAGTATTGTACAACTGATAGATACCTCTCTACTGTTCATGAGTCATAAAAGCATTTGCTTATTCGTTTGGGAGATAACTCCTACCAGATCTCCCACCAATTCTATGCAGATCCCCTGTTAATGGTATTGTAGTGTCATAGAAATCATGCTTCCGGTCTCTTTGCCGCAATCGCCACTTATAAAACAGCTGAGACCCCATCATTATAGTTAATTATTTAATGTTTTTGATTTTTGATGTTTTTGGGATTGCCTGCTCGATTTCCAAACCGGAACTTCCCAGCTGGTAAAGCAGAGAAATTATGTAACCAAGTATTAATCTGTACAGGCTGCTTGTTGTCAGGCCAATATCAGGCCGATGGCACGGTTGTCTATCTGCCTGATTCCGTGACTCTGATAGGATGTGTTTGTCCACCCTGTCTGCCCAAGTGTCTGCTACTGTAGGCTGGCACCACTGTGTCAGGCCGAGTTGCCGCAATAAGAGTTGGTTGATTGTATTAGTATTGTAACTGTCAGTGCTATTGATTAATATTTGCAGTCAGCAAAAAAGGAGTGATCTTTTTGCTGAGCTACTTCTTAATACACTGAGAAAAGAAGCAAATGGCTCGCTTATATTCAAAAAAGTACTTCATAGTTCTTGACAGTTATATTTTCGAAATATGTGTATAAAACAAAATATGCTGATCGAGCTAACAGCATTGTAAAAACAAAACCTGTGATTAATGAAATAAAACCACAATAAATATACGCATATACCTATTATTTATTTTATCACCTCACAATTTAATTGGCATGAAGTGTTTGGTTGGCATTCCTTTATAATGTTGTGTTGCACAACATGAGTTAAACAACGTGATAAAATTTTATTAATTTGTCAAGTGGATCCAGAAGAGTACTCTCACGTAACACTCGGCTCTTCACAATCACACGGTTTTGTTGATAAGGGTGATGGTACGCGTGCACGCTGCCATTAGTCGTGTTGCACAACCATTTGACGTTTGTTGAGTTCTTCTCTAGTAAAGAAAAGGCAAATGTGTTTTAAATACTATTTTTTTCATGAGGTTTTGTCAAACAAAGTACAGGGAGTGGTTTTATAAGGTTTTTTTCAAAGTTTCAGAAAGTGACCTCCAGTATTCCCTGGGATCAGTGCTCGGCCCTCCATTCCTTTTATATACAATATTGGTCATTCACAATTGTTATCATTGGCCATGCACTTGTTTGCAGATGGAGCCTTTATGCACTTTGCCCTACAAAGCAAACATTGTACTAATCGTTTTAAAAAGATGAACAGCTTTTGTCTGACCGGGCTCTTGAATAAAATGTGTTTTTAAACACAAGCAAATATTCAATGGTCATTTTGGAATTTTTGTCAAGAAATTCAAACAGTGTACAGTTTAGGTGTTCAAAAAGACGAACTTCTTCCAATATCTACATATAGCAATCAGCTACAGCTTCAATTAGGAGACAACTCCTTCCAATATCTACATATAGCAATCAGCTACAGGTTCAATTAGGATTACAATATTAATAAGAAGCGCATAGAGGCAAGTTGACTTGTGTCGGCTCACTCCATATTGTGCCCCAACACCAATGAAAATCGTTGCGTACAAAACTATATGTTGCCTTTAACTTAAGTGTACGTCGGAGACATGAAATTTCTTCCAAAACAGGAGCACATAACATCACCGTAAACCAGTGAACTAATTAATCAAGTCTTCTCTAGTCAATACTTTTAATGACATAACTAGGCATTGTGTTAAGTTTTGACAAACACCGTCAGTTGCGTTTGAGGATTTCAACTGAGGAATGTTGATATTATGTTTTATAACAGCAAAACAAATAATAGAGAACTTTTTGGCCTGAAACCTCTTCAGGTGGGGAGGGCTAGTTGGGGCCAGACGAAAGCCCCATACCTTACGCCGTACCCTACCTTCAAAACCCCCTACCTCCAAGTCGATACCCCATACCTCTAAATGAAAACCCTACTAAAAGCGCTTTTTCAAGTTTTAAATACCTCATAAACTAAAGCTTTTTATGCTGACTTATACTTTCACCGTTCCATTTTTACCAAATTTTTGGTTTTGAGATACTGTTTTAAATTTTAGCTCAAATGATAAAAATTTAATTTTCATAATTTACACACGTAACCTGATAGTTAATTAAAAAAAAGTCAAACACATTATTATTTATGTTGTGGAAATAAAGACTTGACTTTCTCCCAGTTTAATTTAGTTTCACGTAATTAATAATTCTTTAGGAAGTCATCAAAAAACTTTTTATGTTGGTGGAAAATCAATTACTACGTGAAACCTGTAGGATTATGGTTTACTAGTAGTAATAAAAGTAATAGCGTTTTGTAAATTGATCAATTGCTAACAAATTCTTACCATAACACAATCTAAATTGCATTTACTCATGTTGGATTGTAATACAGCAAGGAAAAATATAGCGCCGCTAGGTACAATTGATAACGGTAGTTGGTCATCAGCAGATTTATGTCAAACTTAGAATTATGTTGGTTTATCCAGCTCTAAAAACATGATTTATTCAAACAAGTATTTTGAAGTATCTGGCAACTTATCAATGAGATTGGGAGATTAAATTGGGAAAAGACTTGGTGGCTGTTTGTAAATTGTCTTTGAACCAGCTTTTCCAATTTACCCCTGCCCTCTGTGGCATCTTAATCATAGAGGGCAATTTCACTTAGTTGGCCTTGACCAGCCCTATTCCATCTTATCATGCCTGCTGAAGTGAAAAACATTCCTAAAGACAATTCACTGGCAGTGCGCCGATCTTGTGACAAATCGAAAAATTCCTATTTTGTACAATCGGTGCCTACTAAATGCAGTGAGCTTTTCTTTAGCAGCAGCTGTTTAGTTATTTCTCTTTTATTATTCCTTCAAAGTTGTTAGCTATTGACGCAGCTTGCTTCGTTTATTCTTCACTTGATTGTTTTTGATAATCTCATTCCCTCCAGTGGTTCCTCACTCGTTTATAATTATTTCTTTGTTACCGTTCTGTTGTTATATAAACAGAACTATTTTTTATTTATACATATTGTTTGTCATTTATTATTACTATTCTTTCATTATAGATTTATTTATTATTTTGAACTTTACTTGGTTATTATTAAATGTTTTTTTATGGGTGAAGTTTAATATTGGTTAGTCTTTTTATCACTCATTTGGTTCTGTGCGTGTTGCTGACATAAAGATTGGGAACATGAGCAACCACTTATTTCTGTGCTTGACCAGTGGAAAATGTGATTTGGCTTTTTACTGGCATAAAGGCGCGGGCATTGTCTGCTCAGTGGAAACCAAATAGGAAGCATCTGCTACAACACTCTGATATGAATTCAATTGAAATTAAATCTGATGTGTTAATTAATTTATGGCTTGCGGTTTTGGTAATCTATCAGGCTTTTGTTTTTGTTTGTATATTTCTCACTCAGTTCACTTTCATATCTAAATTATAGAGTTTACCATTCATACTCTATAGTATTTCATCTCTTAGAAAATTGCGTGAGATTCCACCAACAGCATATTTAGTGTGCTTTTGGATACCCTATGCGTTGGGTAGTTGCTGAACAGTTGGTGAGGCCTCACCGATGAGCGTAGTTTAACGTAAGTTGTTTTGGGCTTTAAACCATGAATATATTGACTTCTTGAAGCGTCTATGGAAACTCTATTGGTAAAGCGAGCCCACTTTGCTTTCTTTCCAAATAAAAGTTAATTACGAGTATATTACTGTTCGTAATATTTTTTTTATAAACTCCATAATGTATTGTCACAATTTAGAACAGGGACAGCGAAGTGTTTGTAGTTTGACTCATTGAAATTGCTTTTGTTCAAAGTAAAATCTGCTCCTCGAACATACAAGGGAAGATAATTCTATGTCCTCAACGATGCTCCCTGCCTCACTTGACACTCCGCATCATTGAGCTAAGATTGCCCATTGCCACCTTGATTTTTGTCGCCCAACTCCTAAATGGTATCGTTTAATTCCAGCTTTAATTCCTTCGCGTTTGGCATCCAAAAGCACCCTTAGTAAACTGGTTAGAATAACAAACACACAAACTGACGGAAAAGTTCTTTTTTTTTTAAATTTGTCGGAATTAATTTTTGTTAGCGCTACAAAGATGTCTGAGTGTCATTCACCCCTCAATCTTTCACTCTTTAGCACCTGTTATGAATCTGGCAACATATTATCATGTTATGCCCGAATAATCGCAACCGACTCTGGTTTGTTACGGTGTGACTTAGTTTACTCTTTACTACGCATCTAGAAATAAAGCAGAATAATTAAATAGCTGTTTATGTGCTTATTTAAAAGTATTTTTTGTCTTTGCTGTTCCACACAGAGTATACTGGATTCCAAATGACTGCCAAGAAAGCATATTAGTTTGTTAGTCTCTCTATTTTTCTGATATGTCAAAACAAAGACCTGACATTTCACCATCCCACAAACCAACTTGCCAAACAGCAGAGGTTGAGCTCTGCTCTGTTGTGCTGCTAAAGATAGCATCAGTTCCCTGCTCTATTGTGGTGCTAAAGATAGCATCAGTTCCCTGCTCTATTTGTGGTTACCAGTAGCTCATGTCTCCAGAGTTCACCAATTATAGCTGACATGTTTTTTGTTTTCCATCTCATAGGGCACAAGGATGGTGATGTCTTTAGATGAGAGTTTTCGGTAAGCATTTGCATTATACAAGATAACATGTGTGCTATGGATGATAACGTGTGCTATGTATGATTACACGTGTATTGTATGGTTACATGTGTGCTATGTATGGTTACATGTGTGCTATGTATGATAATGTGTGCTATGTATGGTTACATGTGTACTATGTATGGTTACATGTGTGCTATGTATGGTTACATGTGTACTATGTATGGTTACATGTGTGCTATGTGTGGTTACATGTGTACAATATATGATAATATGTGTGCTATGGATGGTTACAAGTGTACAATGTATAATTACATGTGTGCTACGTATGGTTACATGTGTACTATGTATAATTACATGTATGCTGTGTGTACTTGAAGAGATATTGCTGACATAAAGGCCCACCTATCCAACCTGTCCACCCCTGAGCCATCTGAGAGTAAAGAAGAAAGTTCAGATCTGCTGCTGAGACCAGAGGCTATGCTGTTGAGGCAGAGGCTACAGACACTGTGTAGGAGCGTGCTACTGCACAGCCTGGAGAGTGCGCTCAATGAGAAGATAGAGACTGACTTGTGAGTGTGTATACTGTGTGTATACTGTAGTATATACTGTAGTGTAGTGTTATATATTGTGTATATACTGTGTAGTATACTGTAGTGTACTGTTATATATTGTGTATATACTGTGTAATATACTGTAGTGTACTGTTATATATTGTGTATATACTGTGTAATATACTGTAGTGTGCTGTAGTGTACTGTTATATATTGCGTATATACTGTGTAGTATACTGTAGTGTACTGTTATATATTGTGTATATACTGTAGTATATACTGTAGTGTACTGTTATACATTGTGTATATACTGTGTAGTATACTGTAGTGTACTGTTATATATTGTGTATATACTGTGTAGTGTACTGTAGTGTACTGTTATATATTGTGTATATACTGTGTGTATACTGTAGTGTACTGTTATATATTGTGTATATACTGTGTAGTATACTGTAGTGTACTGTTATCTACCGTGTACATACTGTACACTATACCATGTGTATACAATGTTATAGCAGTGTACATTGTATATATACTATACACTAGACTATATATGTATACTGTACACATACATGTTATGAACACACAGTGCACACTGTACATGCTGTGTTTACACTCTGTAGGTGGAACTTTGCATTCAAAGCTCAAATAACGGCCCTGCAGGTGCTCCTCAAGTCCAAACCAACAAATGCCAGGAGAACTGAACTGCAGGCCGACTTCCATCTTCTTCTAGAAAGTTCTTTGGGCTTTTATATGCAGGTATTCTCTGCAGTTCTCCAGACATCAATGTACTGTTACTTATGTAATCTAGACATCAATGTACTGTTACTTGTGTACTCTAGACATCATTGTACTGTTACTTATGTACTCTAGACATCATTGTACTGTTACTTATGTACTCTAGACATCAATGTACTGTTACTTATGTACTCTAGACATCATTGTACTGTTACTGTACTTTAGCTGCTAGAGGACATATGCGAGACCTTCCATCTCCACCCTCCTTTTCGTAGGAAACACTCTTCATTTGGGATCATCCAAGGTTTGTTCTACCTTACAGTATATTACAGTATGTACATGTATTATGATCTGTATACACTTATGATATACGCATGTACTTACATGTACATGTACTTACTATATATGTCCATACAATCAGATATGTATGTATTATACATGTACTTACACGTACATACTATATGCCCTTACAATACATACATGTACTCACATGTACGTACTAATATGTACTTACAATATATGTATGCACTTAACTGGCAAGTTAATTATACATTGCAGGTAGGAGAGAACACAATCGCAGATCTCAGGCTAGGCTACCCAGTAACACATCTAGTATGTACATTTGTCAGTATTGTCTCGTACATCTAGGGGATATCGGTGAGTCCATCTCTCTCTTCTCGACCCTTCCTACCTCTCCTCTCTTTTAAACTGTGTTTACTAATTATTTTGTTTTTGGCAGCTCGTTATCTGCAGCGAATCTCATTGGCTGAGAACTTCTACAATCTAGCGTCCATACTTGTGCCGTCTAACGGTATGTTGTCACAATAGATCACACTATCAATAGCTGCCCCAATAGTAACATTGTATATACATGTAGCACATGTGTATGTACCGTATGTTGGCAGGGCAGCCATACAATCAACTGGCCATACTCTGCTCTACGAGGTCCAACAAGCTAGCTGTTACTTACTACTACATCCGTAGCATCGCTGTACGCTCTCCCTTCCCTGTCGCACCAACCAACTTGGAGAAACTCTACTCGAAACAGATCAAAGACTGTGAGAACACCAAGTACGTATGTACTCCGTTTTCTTCCTGTTGATGTATTTACCCTGCATTGAGAGAGAAATGACATTGTGCCTCCTTTTAGTTTTATGTCAAAGAATAAATGGACGCACGGGGAAGTGGTGACGCTCTTTCTTTATATACATGCACTGGTGCATCTGGAAGTGGGTATGTGTGTTATGTAACGTATTATGTGTGTTATGTAATGTATTATGTGTGTTATGTAATATATTATGTGTATTATGTAATATATTATGTGTTATGTAATGTATTATGTGTGTTATGTAACATATCATGTGTGTTATGTAATGTATCATGTGTGTTATGTAATATTATCATGTGTGTTATGTAATGTATTATGTGTGTTATGTAATATATCATGTGTGTTATGTAATGTATTATGTGTGTTATGTAGTATATAATGTGTGTTATGTAATGTATTATGTGTGTTATGTAATATATTATGTGTGTTATGTAATATATCATGTGCGTTATGTAATGTATTATGCATAATTATGTACTATATTATGTACTTATGTAATATATTATGTGTGTTATGTAATACATTATATGTACTTGAGTATTTACAAAAGATCACAGACATAAATAAATATGTTGAAGACAAAGAGAAAAGCTACAAACTGGCTGAGCTCCTCCACAGATGTCTGTGCTCGCAGACGATATTCTCGCTGCTCACTGCCCAGAACTTGACTCATATGGTGGCCATCAGCATCTTCACTCTGTGCCACATCGACAACTCTGGCTGTGAGAAAACTCTAACGGCCGACGAAGTACATTTCAGAGACGTTGTCATTGGCTTTCTAAGTATGTGTCTCTTTGTCTATGTTATAATCTTCTGTCTGTGTGTCTTTCTGCTTTATCGCATTTCTATGTTTGTTTGTGTGATGTATGTGTATGCGTAAGTATGTAGGTATGCATGTGTGGGTGTGTGTGTGTATTGTAAATGTAAGTGTACCTACACCTGTGTGCAAGTGAGCAGGTGGGTGAGCAGCAGGTGATGTTGTTTGCACCACAGAGATGTAGTGTAGCTATTCACTCCGCAGTCTGCATGTCATTTTGAATGGACTTTTTGACTTGAAACTTCATCAGCTGGAAGGAAGCTTGTTGATTGACGTAACGACATCATCCGTTGACCCTCACCGAGGCTGCCATTGTTTCAAAGTCTAAGAATCGAATCTAGCCTGACTCGACTGCGACAATGCTGTAGTTTATTGTGTTGTCTGTAGCTGGTCTACTGGAGGTGTTGCTCAACCAAGCGCAGAAGTATAACGTGAGGGAGCACATGACTTTACCTAGCATAAAGATTATTCTAGAATGGCTCATCTGTAGAGAGGGCTATCTGTCCAGCGGCATTGTCAGGACTCACAGGTGAATGTGTAGTGTGTAATATCTACTGTGTATGTAAACGTGAACAAAGCTTGGTGTCTACCATTTCGTTTATTCTGCTTCACTGAGAGAAATAGAAATTGCTGTAAAACATTCCATTCGATTTATATAATGTATGGTGGGGTTTAAATTTGCCATTTGTTTTAAAACCAGAGATATTTGTAGAGTTAATATTTTTTCAATAATGTAGGTGGAGAAAAATCACAAACAGTTAGATTTTGGTTAAAATGGCCAGCACACAATTTTGTATTGGTTTATAGCTCAGATTATTTTCTTCCAGTAGCAACATTCTTCCATATCGTAGTTGTTGAAAGTTGGATGGCTCGTTGGTGACTGCAAGGTGTCAGCACACCTGTGTCATCTTTTGTATTGAGCTCAGGGAGGGGAAATGAAAGAGCAGGTAAGGGTGGGAGTGCAGGTGGAGAGCGAGATAGAGGGTGGGGAGTGAAGTGGGATTGGCGAAGGGAGAGGTGGGGGAGTGGGTCAAGAATAGAGTGGGCTGGCAGAATGATGTTTGAGTACGATTAGCAATACCTCTAGTAATATCTGTATATAATATACAATATATACACAGTAATATATATTATATACAATATATACACAGTAATATATATTATATACAATATATACATAGTAATATATATTACATACAGCATTATGTAACATGTAGGTGCTGGATAAACCTAGCCAAAACACTAAATGCCATACAAAGCCACTGCAAGGATTCCAAGACAATAGAGCTGTCTGGCTACCAACGGATGCCTCTAGCTGAGGATGTGGAACTGCAGTGTTTTCTGCCTCTGCAAGACTGCCACGATGGACTGGACTTCAGTGAGCAGATACAGTCTTCTCTCTATGTAGATGTTAATATGTAATACCAGGCCATGTATATGCTAGTATGTAATACCAGACTAAGTGTATGTTACCATGTAATACCAAATTATGTAGATGTTACCATGTAATACTAGGCTATGTAGATGTTACCATGTAATATCAGGCTATGTAGATGTTACCATGTAATACCAGGCTATGTAGATGTTACATGTAATACCAGGCTATCTAGATGTTGCCATGTAATACCAGGCTATGTAGATGTTGCCATGTAATACCAGGCTATGTAGATGTTGCCATGTAATTCCAGGCTATGTAGATGTTACCATACAATCGCAGGATATGCATATGTTACCATGTAATACCAGGCTATGCAGATGTTACCATGTAATACCAGGCTATGTAGATGTTACCATGTAGTACCAGGCTATGTAGATGTTACTATGTAATACCATGCTATGCAGATGTTACCATGTAATACCAGGCTATGTAGATGTTACCATGTAATACCAGGCTATATAGATGTTACTATGTAATTCCATGCTATGCAGATGTTACCATGTAATACTAGGCTATGTAGATGTTACCATGTAATACCAGTCTATGTAGATGTTATCATGTAATACCAGTCTATGTAGATGTTACCATGTAATACTAGGCTATGTAGATGTTACCATGTAATACCAGGCTATGCAGATGTTACCATGTAATACCAGTCTATGCAGATGTTACCATGTAATATCAGGCTATGTAGATGTTACCATGTAATGGTGAACACTTTCAGGTCTTACACAGACTCTACAGTTGAACGGTGAGGATGCGATACGACTGAGATGTGCTCGGCTCGTCAATCTGGGAAAATCATTTAGTGAGAAATACCCTAGGTTGGTTATTCTACCTGGTTGTTTACTTGTTTACCTACTCTCTTATATACCTGGTCGTTTACTGTTTGTTTCGGCTGCAGTCTCAATCTCATGGACTATAAAGTGAATGCAAAGAATACTAAAGCCATCTTCACTGCCTCAACTGCCATTAAAGTGGAGCGTCGGCGGAAGCCTAATAACAGAAACATCGCTATACAGGTAGTGTGAGTGTGTCTAGTCTAGTGACAGTAGTAGTGGGTAGTATGAGTGTGTCTAGTCTAGTGACAGTACTAGCAGGTGGTGTGTCTAGTCTAGTGACAGTAGTAGTGGGTAGTATGAGTGTGTCTAGTCTAGTGACAGCAGTAGCGGGTAGTGTGTCTAGTCTAGTGACAGTAGTAGCAGGTAGTGTGTTTAGTCTAGTGACAGTAGTAGCAGGTAGTGTGTCTAGTCTAGTGACAGTAGTAGCAGGTAGTGTGTCTAGTCTAGTGACAGTAGTAGCAGGTAGTGTGTCTAGTCTAGTGACAGTAGTAGCAGGTAGTGTGTCTAGTCTAGTGACAGTAGTAGCAGGTAGTGTGTCTAGTCTAGTGACAGTAGTAGCAGGTAGTGTGTCTAGTCTAGTGACAGTAGTAGCAGGTAGTGTGTCTAGTCTAGTGACAGTAGTAGCAGGTAGTGTGTTTAGTCTAGTGACAGTAGTAGCAGGTAGTGTGTCTAGTCTAGTGACAGTAGTAGCAAGTAGTGTGTCTAGTCTAGTGACAGTAGTAGCAGGTAGTGTGTCTAGTCTAGTGACAGTAGTAGCAGGTAGTGTGTCTAGTCTAGTGACAGTAGTAGCAGGTAGTGTGTCTAGTCTAGTGACAGTAGTAGCAGGTAGTGTGTCTAGTCTAGTGACAGTAGTAGCAGGTAGTGTGTTTAGTCTAGTGACAGTAGTAGCAGGTAGTGTGTCTAGTCTAGTGACAGTAGTAGCAAGTAGTGTGTCTAGTCTAGTGACAGTAGTAGCAGGTAGTGTGTCTAGTCTAGTGACAGTAGTAGCAGGTAGTGTGTCTAGTCTAGTGACATTAGTAGCAGGTAGTGTGAGTGTGTCTAGTCTAGTGACAGTAGTAGTAGGTAGTGTGTCTAGTCTAGTGACAGTAGTAGTAGGTAGTGTGAGTGTGTCTAGTCTAGTGACATTAGTAGCAGGCAGTGCAAGGTGCTGTCACTGCTATACACCATGTAATACACTGCAGGCCCTCAAGTCTCAGGTGGCTGACGTAGAGCTGCCATCTGCTGTCGCAGAGACCACCCAGGAGGATCTACCGATGTGGCCTCTGAGCGGTCCGCTTGGCCTCGCCTTGTCTGATTCTTCCTTTCCACCTGGTATAGGTGAGTGTGACAGGTCTGTGTAGGTTATGTATAGGTGAGTGTGACAGATCTGTGTGGGTTATGTATAGATGAGTGTGATAGATCTGTGTAGGTTAGGTATAGGTGAGTGTGACAGGTCTGTGTAGGTTATGTATAGGTGAGTGTGACAGGTCTGTGTGACAGATCTGTGTAGGTTATGTATAGGTGAGTGTGACAGGTCTGTGTAGGTTATGTATAGGTGAGTGTGACAGATCTGTGTAGGTTATGTATAGGTGAGTGTGATAGATCTGTGTAGGTTATGTATAGGTGAGTGTGACAGGTCTGTGTAGGTTATGTATAGGTGAGTGTGACAGATCTGTGTAGGTTATGTATAGGTGAGTGTGACAGGTCTGTGTAGGTTATGTACAGGTGAGTGTGACAGATCTGTGTAGGTTATGTATAGGTGAGTGTGATAGATCTGTGTAGGTTATGTATAGGTGAGTGTGACAGATCTGTGTGGGTTATGTATAGGTGAGTGTGATAGATCTGTGTAGGTTATGTATAGGTGAGCGTGACAGATCTGTGTAGGTTATGTACAGGTGAGTGTGACAGATCTGTGTAGGTTATGGACAGGTGAGTGTGGCAAATCTGTGTAGGTTATGTACAGGTGGGTGTGGCAGATCTGTGTAGGTTATGTACAGGTGGGTGAGGCAGATCTGTGTAGGTTATGTATAGGTGAGTGTGACAGATCTGTGTAGGTTATGTACAGGTGAGTGTGACAGATCTGTGTAGGTTATGTACAGGTGGGTGTGGCAGATCTGTGTAGGTTATGTACAAGTGAGTGTGACAGATCTGTGTAGGTTATGTATAGGTGAGTGTGACAGATCTGTGTAGGTTATGTGTATTATGTATGTTTACCAGCGGTAATCACAACCTTTTCAAATACACAATCCTTTCTCCTGCTACCCAGCTCTCAGAGGTGCACCAGTTCCTGAGATTGTAGATTCCAACCCAGCTTAGTTCAGCACTCAGCTGATAATATGCAGCTCTATGGACTCCCATCTGTATTGCTGGGCAATGTTTGATTTAGTTCACAATGCGATCTAGACTCAGAGTAAATTCAGCTTGCAATTATCCAAAGGACTATAAAATTTGAGTTACAAGATTGGTTTATATAACAGTTATATAAGTTAGAGAAAGAAAGAGATATAGAACATAAGAAATATAAGTTAGTTCAGTTCGCAAATTTAATGACCCAGTTAGTTCTTCACAAATTGCGCGTGAATGGCGTGTGCAACACTCGGATAGTGGTAAGAGAGTTGTGGTACAATGAATAATGAAGTAAACTGTTGATTGTGATTCCAGCGTTTTTGTAATCCATTTTTGTGATTACAAAAATGTTAGATTATTTCTTTCCCTCACTTTAGTTATGATTTTATTGATAGCGCTAGCTCTAAATTTGCCTTTTTCTCTACGTCACCATCCCAACTGTACAGTAGGCCATGCTCAGACACTGTGCTCAGACACTGTGCTCAGACACTGTGCTCATACACTGTGCTCACACACTGTGCTCAGACACGGTGCTCAGACGCCGTGCTCAGACACTGTGCTCAGACACTGCTCAGACACTGTGCACAAGTTCAAAGCCAAAAATCTGAATTTGGTGTGTAATATCGTTGGTGGTGTTGTTGAAATGGTGAGTCAGCTTGTGGAATGTTGGCTTTGGGTTAAGCCTATAAGATACATCATAAATATCCCATACTTTGTGGTGAAACACTGGAGTTGGTGAATGTTTGGTGGCAGCGTGTATGTCATAACTAGGATCAACGCAAAAGTCTTACCAGTTTTAACTCGCTTGCGAAAAGTTTTTTCTGTGTTTACAGCTTAGCTCGGGGCATATTCCATATGCATAGATATTTATTATATATAAGTAGACATCTGTTACATATACATAGATATATATGACATATACATAGGCATCTATTATATTTTGTAGATAAAGTTTCTTCTTACTCTTCTTTTCAATCAGATGTTACTCCCACAGAGATAGGGGTGGCTACTGCAGCCCCCGTTATATCTTATGCACTCAACTCTCGCGCTAACACTGCAGGTAAGTTCTACCACATCTACATCACCGTATACACACATGGAACATTTCGCTAGTTATTGTTAGGTTTCACTTGTTTTGTGTTTGCGCAGTCATACTTCTTGTTCGGTTGGAGGGGGGGGGGGGGGGGGGTGGTCAATTAGCAGTGCACTTGAGATAGCCTCTGAGTCTAAGCACAGGTTTTATTAATAATCTTACTGAACTTCCACCATGATCCACTATAACACCAGCACTCGGGTTATCAGTCAAGCCTCGATCGTTTGAGTCAGCTTGACTCCATTCTTGTCCAAGTCTCACTCAGTCTACGCCCGGGTCTCCTCAACTGCGGTCCTATCTGAGTTTCTCTCCTCACACCAACGCTGCCTGTCGAGACTAGACCCTGGCGACCAGCCAGTTCGACAACTCAGATATCCAAGTGATGCCCACTTCAACGATTGTATAATGTAAAAATACACACAGATGTTCTCAGTACACAATCTATCACCAAACTGAAATAATGCATACAGTTCTATTTATATAAAGTGTACGCAGTTGAAACTGTACAATCTAATCCTTTTCGTTAGTAACACTTCTCCATATCATTAGCGCCTTGTCTCCTTATCCACATTCCTCGGTGCTCGTGGAGTTATCCTCTCATTTTTGGTATTTGGTGAATATCCCCAGAACCAGAGAATGGACTCAATTTCTGGTTGCAAATGTGGCCAACTTAGTTTTGATGGGGCCTAAGTGGAAAATTTAAATAAAACAGTTGAACTATTTAATTTGGGTCTGAGTCTAGGATATTTCTAAAATTATCAAAAGAGAGCATAACTCCCACTCGGTAGATCTTTTCCTTATTTGGCAGGGGTTAGGACTTCAGCTGCCCTGCTGGTGAAGTCATCAACCGAAGGAGGGGTAGAAGGGTTTTGGTTGACAAGTTGGGGGTGAGGTGGGGGGGGGGGGGGGTAGGCAATAAAGGGAAGGATTGAACAGGGTTCTAGGGGTGGATACAGCAAAGCTAAAAACTAGTATTTCACGTGGTCTCTCATGTGGAAGTTTGTTGTTTGTACGTATATATCGCATAGCGATATTTGCACATCGGGCTGCAGGTGGAAGTTTTTGAGAGAGATTTGATCTAGAACTTCAAAATATAAATAATATAGGCACATTCTCAGTCTCACAAGTCTCAGCATCGTGTAATATTTTATTTGTTTTTGAAGCAATAAATTTGGCGGTGATTATAATAACAATAATTAATTATTGAAAATAGAAAAGGAACTGATATAAATAGGGATTATAGGTAATCTAATAGTGAGATTATATGTAATCTAATATTGAGATTATAGGTAATCTAATAGTGAGATTATAGGTAATCTAATAGTGAGATTATACATAATCTAATATTGAGATTATAGATAATCTAATAGTGAGATTATAGGTAATCTAAAGGAGTGGCTACACAGGCCGATGTTTTGCATCGGAAGGCCTTGCGATGGGCATTCCCGATGGGCGTGTCCACTTTGGCACATCGTGGGGCCTGTTCGTGAGCATAACCAACATGTTGGTCTATGCCCGATGCCGAAAAACATCGGCGTTCTCTAATCGGTTGAAACAAAATATTTTCCCAAGCTCATCAAGTTTAACCATTTACAGCGCATTTCCGTTAGAATTTTTGTCAACAACAAGCATCCACTGCAAACTCCGAAGGAATTATTATGTTATAATAAAGTTTGAATAGTGAATTAATTTCACCTGGCTCATAGAACAGTGGTAATTGATAATTTCAACATAGCTGAGTATAAATATGATAATAATTAAAATTAATAACAAGCACAACAACAATAAAATTTATTATTACATTATTATTTATTAATTATAAATAATGAATGATAACAACTTCTGGAAGATTTAATAATAAACAGAATCGAAAAAAAATATTGAAGACAATGTTTTCATGGTGAACAAGGACAGCCATACATCACATTGGAATTGCTCTTTAGTTATTCTTATTATTGTGATAATTATTATGTCAGGGAAACAGATAATTCGTTGTCGGAAATGAAACAGGCAAAAAACCGCACTTTGTGCAGTATGATTGGCTAGTTCAGTCGCAGCTCACCGATGTGCTTGAGTACATCGTCACGCTACTTCGGCCTGTGTAGCCACCTGCACATCGCCACGAACCATCGCATAGGCACATCGGTATCAAAACATCGGTGCAGTGTAGCCACACGTTAATAGTGAGATTATAGGTAATCTAATGGTGAACATCGCTGCAGCATTCAGTAGAGCACATTTATCTATTACCATTGTTTTTTTCAGATGATTTCCTTCCACAATGTAACAGTCCATTGGGCCTGTTACCTGGTGCACAGGCTAATCAAAGCGCTGTTGGTCCCCAGGCTAGTCAAAGCGCTGTTGGTGCTCAGGCTAACCAAAGCGCTGTCGGTGCTCAACTGAGCAGCAAGTCCAAAACTCTCGCTGAACTCATTGATGCCACAAGTATTGCAGACCCTGTGCTTCAGCCGGTCAGTGCGTCACTTGTGCTATGTTACCTGCTAACACTGCTCTTTGTTGTGTTACCTGGTAGCACTGCTCTATATTGTGTTACCTGGTAACACTATTCATTATGGTGTTACCTGGTAACACTATTCTTTGTTGTGTTACCTGGTAAAACTGCTCTTTATGGTGTTGCCTGGTAACGCTCATCTTATTAAGTTACCTAGTAACGCAACCCTTCGTACACAGCTCTTTGTTATGTGGTAGCACTGTTTTTTGTTGTGTTACCTTGTAACGCTGCTCTTATGTTGCTGTTTTGTCGTCTGTCTCAGCCATCCAACTTCTCTGCCAGTGACTCCTCGGTTTTCCTAAACCAGGGCAGCAGCTATAGTTTGTTCAGCCCCGCCTTTATACCAGCTTCCTCAGCTTCTCAGGCTATCTCTGGTGAGTCAGTTGTGTGTCATTTCTTTCTTGTTACACATTGCTTTTTTGATTTATGTTACATTCTACATTATTGGTTACAGCAGAGTTAGGCACTCTGTCATTGGTCAGTTTGGGTGGCAATCATGTGCTAGTTTTTTTTCTTTTTTCCTGTTGTTACTTGAGTCACTCTCTGCAGGTGATGACAGTGCGCTGACCCACAACGCTGCCTTTGCCGTTGGCTGGCCGGCCTCCTCTAGCCAACAAAATGTATCTGGTCTTGATGTGAGTGTCTATTCTACTACCTGCTTTTTACTAGACACATACATTCTACTAGACACATACATTCTACTTAACACATCCATCCTACTAAACACATACATTCTACCAAACACGTACATTCTACTAAATACATCCATTCTACTAAACACATTCTACTAAACACATACATTCTACCAAACACGTACATTCTACTAAACACTTACATTCTACCAAACACATACATTCTACTAAATACATCCATTCTACTAAACACATCCATTCTACTAAACACATACATTCTACTAAGCACGTACATTCTACTAAACACATACATTCTACCAAACACATACATTCTACTAAACACATACATTCTACTAAACACGTACATTCTACTAAACACGTACATTTTACTAAACACTTACATTCTACCAAACACATACATTCTACTAAACATGTACATTCTACTAAACACATACATTCTACCAAACACATACATTCTACTAAACACATACATTCTACTAAACACGTACATTCTACTAAACACTTTCATTTTACTAAACACTTACATTCTACCAAACACATACATTCTACTAAACATGTACATTCTACTAAACACATACATTCTACCAAACACACACATTCTACTAAACACATACATTCTACCAAACACGTACATTCTACTAAACACATACATTCTACTAAACACGTACATTCTACTAAACACATACATTCTACTAAACACGTACATTCTACTAAACACGTACATTCTACCAAACACGTACATTCTACTAAACACATCCATTCTATCTATATGCAGTATATAAACTTGAAAAAACATTTGTCTGTCTGTCCATGCCTATGTATGTATGTACCACTACACTGAGAGAGGTGAACACTTCTGTACAACCAGTCTATTGGACTACATAGGTGTCTGGTCATGGTTCCAATTTGGTGTCGTACTCTTTATTTTCTGCAATACGCGTAGATGGCAGTATTCTTTGATAGGTTTTTGCTAGCTAGTTGTCTTAGTGGTGAATTCATCTGTTAATACAATAAAACTAATCATTAGTTAATTTCAACATGGAAAGGCTAGAGCTGGGCAACGGTGGAAAAGGGCGGAGATAAAGCAAAAGAGAGGGTGGAAAGCAGCAAGTGGTGCAGTAGGTGATATAGAATGGGGGGATATAGGATAGGGCTAGGGGTCGGGGTAGAGCAAGGGGTCAGGGTAGAGCTAGGGGTCGGGGGTAGAGTTAGGGGTCGGGGGTAGAGCTAGGAGTCGGGGGTAGAGCTAGGGGTCGGGGGTAGAGTTAGGGGTCAGGGTAGAGCTAGGAGTCGGGGGTAGAGCTAGGGGTCGGGGGTAGAGCAAGAGTTATTGGTAGAGTGGCGCAGGGAAAAGCGGGGTCAGGGAAGGGCCAGGTGCGATAGGGTGGATAGAGTGGGGATAGAGGCAGAGTGGAGTTAAAGGTAGATCGAAAAGAGGCCGGATTTTGGCTGCCCAAAACATTTAGTTCACAAAACATCAGATTGAGAATGGATAGCAATACCAAACTGTTACAACTAAGTGACCTGACAGCGTGTACACTATTTTACTACTCTCTCAGCATAGTAGTACCAGGCATGGATAAGTTAGCCCAGCAGACAGATGTATATACAGATGTTATGTGTATTACGTATATGTATTAGGTGTGTGTGCTATGGTGTGTTGCAGGCTGCTTGGGGTAATAAATCAGCATTGGCTCAGCTGCTTGAGGAGCAACAGAAGAGAACGAACAAATAAGTACCGTGTGTGTGCTAGGTACTGTGTATGTACTAGGTACTGTGTATGTACTAGGTACTGTGTATGTACTAGGTACTGTGTGTGCTAGGTACTGTATGTACTAGGTACTGTGTGTACTAGGTACTTTGTGTACTAGGTACTGTCTGTAGTAGGTACTGTGTGTACTAGGTACTATGTTTACCATTATGATTTTATTGTTGGGTATAGTGACTCTCTGTTTTTCTCGCTTTTTTGCCTGTAGGTTGACGATCATATTTTTCTATGAATTTTTCAAAGAATATCAATAATAAAGGTTACTTAGTCTCCTGCACAAAACTACCTGTTTGTGTTTGTTACCAAAGTGGATGTAGTACTAGCTACTGTACCTACACTAGTACTGGCTACTGTACCAACACTAGTACTGGCTACTGTACCAACACTAGTACTAGCTACTGTACCAACACTAGTACTGGCTACTGTACCAACACTAGTACTGGCTACTGTACCAACACTAGTACTGGCTACTGTACCAACACTAGTACTAGCTACTGTACCAACACTAGTACTGGCTGCTGTACCAACACTAGTACTGGCGACTACCTACACTAGTACTGGCTACTGTACCAACACTAGTACTGGCTACTGTACCAACACTAGTACTGGCGACTACCTACACTAGTACTAGCTACTGTACATACACTAGTACTGGATGCTGTACCAACACTAGTACTGGCTACTGTACCAACACTAGTACTGGCTACTGTACCAACACTAGTACTGGCTACTGTACCAACACTAGTACTGGCTACTACACCAACACTAGTACTGGCGACTACCTACACTAGTACTAGCTACTGTACCTACACTAGTACTGGCTACTGTACCAACACTAGTACTGGCTACTGTACCAACACTAGTACTGGCTACTGTACCAACACTAGTACTAGCTACTGTACCAACACTAGTACTGGCTACTGTACCAACACTAGTACTGGCGACTACCTACACTAGTACTGGCTACTGTACCAACACTAGTACTGGCTACTGTACCAACACTAGTACTGGCGACTACCTACACTAGTACTAGCTACTGTACATACACTAGTACTGGATACTGTACCAACACTAGTACTGGCTACTGTACCAACACTAGTACTGGCTACTGTACCAACACTAGTACTGGCTACTGTACCAACACTAGTACTGGCTACTACACCAACACTAGTACTGGCGACTACCTACACTAGTACTAGCTACTGTACCTACACTAGTACTGGCTACTGTACCAACACTAGTACTGGCTACTGTACATACACTAGTACTGGCTACTGTACATACACTAGTACTGGCTACTGTACCAACACTAGTACTGGCTACTGTACCAACACTAGTACTAGCTACTGTACCAACACTAGTACTGGCTATTGTACCAACACTAGTACTGGCTACTGTACATACACTAGTACTGGCTACTGTACCAACACTAGCACTGGCTACTATACCAACACTAGTACTGGCTACTGTACCAACACTAGTACTGGCTACTGTACATACACTAGTACTGGCTACTGTACATACACTAGTACTGGCTACTGTACCAACACTAGTACTGGCTACTGTACCAACACTAGTACTGGCTACTGTACCAACACTAGTACTAGCTATTGTACCAACACTAGTACTGGCTACTGTACATACACTAGTACTGGCTACTGTACCAACACTAGCACTGGCTACTATACCAACACTAGTACTGGCTATTGTACCAACACTAGTACTAGTTAAGGTGTCACTATTTACTCTCTTTGATTTTTGAGACAGTACAATTTCAGACAGTGACAAGGAATTACTCCCTCTCATTAACACTACCTTCGTCGCAAGAGTCACTTCTGTCTACATAAATTATTGTCAGTGTTTTTGGTTCAATACTTATATTTATGTTGTGGCAAGCTGCTGCTATTTGTCAAAAGTTTAAAAATGGATATGTAAATGGATCAGAAATAGTGATTAGCGAAATATTGTTAGTTACATAGAAGAGAATACGGAGTGCATCTACACTCTGGGGCACCATTGCACTCACCAAGTCTTATAATACTACTTGCTAAAGTTGTATGTGGCGAGCTTCATGCGTAAGACCACCCACGAATGATGGCTGTGGCGGCATTGGCTGCAGGTGAGGGAATGACAGGAGCAGGTGGGTAGTACACACTAGGTGGGATATGGCAATGAGTGAAGAGTGAGTAGGTATTCTCCATTTACGGTCAATAAAACTGCAAAGGATGACCAAGCTGTGAGACAAGTGTAATTACCACTGGCAGCTTCACGCTTGTGATTGAAAAATCAATTCCGGTTGCAAAGTAAAATATTTTTTTCCCTAAACTGTGTTTAGGGGTCAGAATGGAGTTTGGGTGGGTAGAAAATATTTCATAATACAACAACTTTCGATAGTGTCTCCCATCCAGCATGGAATACTTGAGCTGATGTCCACATTGCTATATTAGCACTGCTCCCACACACTAGTCATTGAATGGAAACAGTAAATGAATGAATGCATTTTATTTTCTGAGATTTATAAAAGATTTGAGTAGTACACAGAAAGAAGGATAATATATGTCTAGGTAGCTTATATGAAACAAATTATGTAGTAGCGGCTGTTGACAGCAGTGCGGTTTGAGAACAAATTTTTGAAAAATGTGCAGACCAAAAACCAGGGTATTTAATGAAGAATTTTTTTGGTACAAAATTGAATTACATCTGTTCTATTTCAATTTAATTTTCACTTTGATATTCATTAGTGTTTTCGGTTAAAAATTCTATGAGTAATAATTTGAATGATGATATAAAGAATCACATTAATTTTATAAATGAAAGCGCCAAAACCACTAAACAACGTTTCTAAAGAAAAGAACTTGAAAACACTGTGAGAGCGTTTATTCCTTTAAAAACTACGAATATTATTATATTCTATATACATATTTATGGTCCATTATTGTTCAGTTTGTGATAATTGTTTGCAATTAACCGAAGAATATGCACAGCAATTAGTCTCAATCATTTCTTTTTGAAAAGTTGCACAATTTTAGCAAAGTGAAAAACCAAAAGAGCCATTTTTAAAAACCGACTGCTTTTTGCTCTCGAAATAGCATTTTTGGAGCCCGAGTACCTTTGCAATAGCAAGTAACGGTGGCTTTACCAAAAATGTTAATGGCATCATTGAAAGTGTTGATTATATCGCAGCAACGGCTAGTAACATCACAGCAAGGGCTGGCAGCATCACAGCAAGGGCCGGTGACATCGCAGGGAATGTTACTGATGATAACTGTTGTTTGGCCCTAGAGGGAATTTTGACCACATCAAAGATCTTTGATCTCCTCAAAATTGAATTTTGTAGGAAACTTGGTTCCATCGGTGTAGAGAGGTGAAGGAATCCAAGGAAAGAGCCAGCACAGCTTCCAGTTCTTTCCAAGAACCTGTTTGAGGTTGGAAAACCTTCCGATGTCGTATTCCTTTCCTTTACCTGCAGCAGAAGCGCACGGGACTAAAGTACATGGTGCATATATAGAGGACTTGTGTTGGCGAGTTCATACATGAAACAGGCTTACCGTTGCCAATCTCAAACGAGGTGCGGCCCTGCAATACCATGCTCAGCTGGTATAGGAGGTATCCCATAGATAGGAGAGTACCAAATAAAGTGAGAGATGACATGAAAGCCACCACAAATGTGAAGGGTCCGTGAATGCCTACAATACACACATCGACTGCATGCATATATATGCGAGATATAACAATGCAATACCATTTGATGTCAGTGTGAGTTCTACTGGTATTGCGTACTGACAATATTGGCAGTCCGAGGTCACGGCGCTGAAGGTCATATGGCGACAACCTGGTGGTTGGCATGGTGTTGTAATCTTAAAATTTCAACTTATTAATAAAATTAAAATGAAGTATAGTTTGAAATAATTTTAATAGGAATTATGTTGGAGTTGTTCTCACATTGTTGCACATGATCAAAATGAACAGACAACTCCAAGTTTACAACATATCATGCCTACACAAACGTGAGCTACTTCAACTTTAACTTCAAAACACTTCAACTACAGCATGGGATGGAATAACATGCAACACAATACACATTCAGTAGGCATCGTACTCGACCCTGTAGGGTCTGTTATCAGCTCACTAGAGAGAAATATACACCTCAAAGCTCAAATAGTAGCTTTGTTTGTGAGCAGCTGAGGCATTTTTGTTATTGCAAACAACACAAGTACTAAAACTGTTTTCAATTAAAGAAATTCTTACACCATGTGCTGGTAACAACAACATCCAAAGGCCTACACTATGGTGCCTCATAACATTAGATGGTTTCGTTTTTAAAGCGTATGAACGGGTTTGAAATAGTCCAGACGGTTTGCAAAGCGTTTTTTACATCAAAAATAATTGGGTAATTGTAGTGAAATAGCCCAAGAAACTATGTTTAAAAACGGGCTTGTTGGTTATAATACATAAATCGTCGGCCTGAGTAGTTGCGGGATTCGTGCAATAAAACTGTATTTCCTGTCTCACAATCGTAAATTCTGCAAACCGTATAGTTGTCTTGCAAATAGTTCAGACGGCTTAGAAATGATTCAGATGATTTAGAAAATTACAAACCGTATGGACGCTTTAGAAAGAGTATGAACTATTTACAAACCGTATGAACTGTTTTGAAACAGTCTGAACTATTTTAAAATAGTCTAAACTATTTGGAATTAGTCGGAAAAGTTTGCGAAGCACATGGCTTTCGAAACAAAAGCGATCGTCATCATTTTATTTATAGCCTCTACACAACTTTATCAACACAGACGTAGATCAAAAGACATGGAGTAAATTAATTAACTGTATAAAACTGTTGTTGAATATAATCTCTAAAATTAATTTTTACATTTATAATTAGGTTGTATTTATATTTAAAATAAATAATATTTAATAAATAAAACATTGATTTATTTATTTCAACTGTTCGGCGTTTAGGAAAAACATTATCAATGTTACATGGACTGTAGAGGGACTGTAGATCTATGATCAATAGAGCAAACCAGCAAATCGGCTCGGATTTTCGAAGTTCACGAACGATTTCACG
Source organism: Cryptosula pallasiana (assembly GCA_945261195.1). Taxonomy (NCBI): domain Eukaryota; kingdom Metazoa; phylum Bryozoa; class Gymnolaemata; order Cheilostomatida; family Cryptosulidae; genus Cryptosula; species Cryptosula pallasiana. The sequence goes on along the minus strand of OX183134.1, from coordinate 1,503,694 downwards.
AAGCGTTCAGAAGTTTTGCAAAAGTTCAGACTATTTCAAATTCGTTCAAACGGTTTGGAAAGCGTTCAGACGTTTTAAAACGCAAAACACAAAACGTTCTGAGCCACCATATTACACCCTGCCTCAACCTACAGCTAATGTTAAGTAGATAAAAGCGATTTGAGATTCATAGCCGTGCATTGTCAGTGATGTCCTTCCTACAGGAAGAATTTATGTATGGAAAGGTAAGAGTTTTTTTTCAATTCAGGTATTAGCTGCTCAGATGCAGTTTTCATCCAAGAACATATATTTAGATCGTTCCCATTTACATCAGACATTTAACAGTATGCGAAGCGACAAATAGCCTTAATAAATTGTTGAACTTAGTGATCAACAAATAGCACAAACAATGACACAGGTAACAGGTATCACACAGACATTAAAATTCTTCATGTATATGCAGGCATATTGCACTCACCCAGCAACCACGCTGCCCAAGGAAGAAGCATTGCTAGTAAAGAACGCAGGCTAAATCCACCGAGAATGTCATAGACAAATTCCGCGTTGATCACATTGATGTAGGTACCACAGACGCTGAGGTGCAGCAGCAACATTAGGAAGTATCTGTAGTTTCGGTGGCCTTCAATGGCAACAGAATATATATTATGGTGGCTTCCGTTTCAAAAGTGTATGCAAGCTTTGGAAATAGTTAAACGTTTGCATAACATCTTTTTAAACAAAAAATCATTAAGATGCTGTAAATAGCCTCAAAACAGGCTGGCTGCTTTTAATAAACAAATACCCGACTTGACAGTTTTGGAATTTCAAGCAATAAAACCGATTTTCTGTCTAACAACTGTGGGAATTTGGAAACCATCTGGTGGTTTTATGATTCATTGATATGCATTTAAAATGATTCACATAAGCTGAAAAATTAGTATTTGCAAAAAATAATCTAAAATATTCAGAGCTGGTTCCAAGCTATCTAACTAGTTAAAACACGACAAAAAAACCGCCTTCACGCTCTTTATAACCATCATCATAGAGATAATGATGAATAGACACAAAATTTATCTTTCAACCAAATAAACAATTTTTAAAATTAAATAATAAATTCTACACGAATGAGAAACAATTTTAAATATTAATGACGACAATGAAATAAAAAGTATTTCTCATTTAATTGATAAGAATTTATTTGATTGGTTTTTATTAAAAAAAAAAAACTCAAACCAAAATGAGGAGAGCAAAGAAAGAGACAGTAACATATACAAATGAACTCGGATTTTAGAAACGTGCTAACAATTTGATAAAATGTTCAGACAATTTGTAAAAGTTTGAATGCTTTTGAAAGCATTCAGACAATTAGGAACTCATTTCGATGCTTTGAAACACAATCGTTCCGAGCGGCCATGCTGTATGTAATGCCAACTGCCACTTATTGTGTAAGCGAATGTTAGTACTGAACACGTACCTACGCACACACCAGCAAATGTGCAATGGTGATCCCTTCTCATAATACACGTATTACAGAGGTTGCAGTGCCAAGACCGAGGGGGGGAGTTGCACTCACATGTGTAACAAAACCTGTACCAATAATATGAGAGAGTAAATGGTCATCGTAGCATGTGTATAGAGTGAGTATTACAGTAAAAATCATATGCACTATTATATATAGCAAATCCAACACAAGTACCGTTAGATAGTACTAGTAATCAACCACCATGAAACTAATAAGTCACTGTTATTGTTTTATTGTCATTATTATTACGGTAGAGTGCATGTGATGAAGTAAATCAACAAGGGAATGTTGATACCAACCACAGCCAAAAACAATTCCAACTCTTTGGTAACCATTGACGAAGTTTTGAAAAGACCGATGTGGTCACGGGCAAATTTCTCTGGGGTGCTCTAGGTCAATGTCATTATATATGATCTCGGAGTTGCCAGAGAGACAAACTGCGCTGGACTTCTTTGTGAGTGTCGGGTGGTTGAACCCCATGAAGGGCACCAAAAAACTGTCTTATGAACTACCGCTGGCGACCCATCTCGCTGGACTAGGGCGACTGCCATCAAGGACAACACAGTCTATGCAACGCCCTCTTTTCCTACAGAGCTTCTCATGTTTGTTTGTTGCTATGGTAACAGTAAAACCTATTGCTATTAGGGTCAGCGCCTACTTACACCTGCCCGTTGGTGAAAATACAAGCGTGAATTTGTCTGACCGAATTTGTTATCTTATCGAAGGTTATCATTTTTGTTTATTATTACTATTGAATAAAAATTTGTTTTGTGCGCATCAAAAGAGTACCATGATAATTATCTATTCAGTTCTGGTACAAATATTTAACTGTTGACCGTTGTATAAAAATGGATGTAGTTGACCGATTAAGTCATGTCCAATCACAGACAGTATTTTGACTGCTGCTACTTTGCAAGCTTGAACTTTAATTATTCGTGCCTAGGTCGACAGAGAACAAAATTTTCCACTATATTTAAATAAAATCCAAACCTAGCTGCGAGCCTCTGCGCCTACTAAACTACTTGGCAGTTATAAAAACTTACAATATGTAATGGTTACTGCGCCTACACTTATTCTATGAGTTACCATTTATATTGACTGTGAGTCAGTTGTTGCTGAGTCAATCTCTGCCTATGTTACTACTACGAAAGACGATAAACAACAATACGAAAACTTTGACATCATATAATTTTTTCTAAATCAACTGGGCCAATGGGACAATAATATATATTATATTATAATAACCAGACCTATTTTTAGCCCAGTAGCAGACATTCAACGGAGCCTGTTGTTTATCCACTAATACGCCGAGCATAATTTTACTTCGGTACTAATTATTACTATTATTATCATAAATAATAGTATTCAAGTACTTTAAGCATTATATTATGAGTTATTATTAACAAATTTAATAATAATTATTAATAAAGCTGCTGCTATTATAATTATTATATTATTATTTATAATAATAATTATTATTATTATATTAATTATTAATTATTAAACAGCATTTTTTTGATATGTTGTCAACTAACAGAAACCCACCTCCAGTTTTCCTGCAGGTTTGTTGGAAGAATCATACCCTTTGTGCTGCTGTCTGTTGAAATAACATTAATATAATTACCGTAAATGTTTACAAAAAAATAGAGGCCAAGTAATAAATGAAAAGTAAACCCAAACTTTGAGCTCTCATCAACTGTTGGCAAAACGTGAACCATTTCATAAATCGCTATAGAGCAAAATGAAGCATTCATAAAAATGAACGCTGGTAAGTCATTATTATCTTTTGGTAGAAGTTTCTTTAACACAGACATCACGGTTGGTGGGAAAAAGAACAATTTTTTCACTGTTGTAGCAGCTGCTGTTACCAATTTTTCATCTAGCTCATATATCTTAGTTCTATTTCCGACAAGTAATTAAATGTTAATGGGCTCCCGTGAATACCCCGATAATAAATTTATATCAGGCTAAGGCATGACAAAAACCTTCATTAGACTCGCTACTTATTTTCCGCATTTGTTGCTACTGCAAGAGTTGTTTACTGCTGGTAAAAAATGCATGAGAGCTCAACTCTTGTTAAAATATTCTACTAAAAATCTAACGTCCATGTAACAGTGTTATGATTTTTGTAACGGTACAATTTACAAAAGTATTGATGCTATCCCTTAATTTATTTAGAAAACACATGTAAAAAGTTGGAAATCATTCGGCAATGAATGCATAGAAAAGTAAACAAGTATAAATACATACTTAGCAATTTCTAGTATCATGACTGTAGCGAATCAATAAATGTAACAAAATAAAATAATCCAAATACACATCACGAAAATGCATACAAAAATACGAATTAGTTTATGAATGCGCAGTTATTGCATTAATTAATTCAAATTTATTGAACCTAGCTTGTGTATGAAATAATATGATTCATCAAAGTAGAATTGTGTTCTCCTACAAAACCGCAATTTTATTTGGAGTTGTATACCTCTACAATAGAAATGAGAGTTGTGCTCCCTTATTATAGTCCTAAACAATTCAGTTTTCTAACTGCGATATGAAGAAAGTGGATGTTTGCACTTTGCATACGTCTAGTTGTGATCAAAGAGCTATCAAACAGAGAACTGTTGCCAACAATAACCCGAGCAACACTTTTGAGCCTTCTGATGTTGAGCACTTCCTGTTGTGTGAACAAACGGCAGCAGTGATGACAGCTGCTGATCAGACACCATCAGCAGCAAGTTGCTCCTGCCAAGCAAAGGGTTGTATATGTTAGATTATAACATATCTTATATGTTATAGCAATATATATTATATAACCTGTACAGTTGGTATATATAACATGTACAGTTAGTATATATAACATGCACAGTTAGTATATATAACATGTACAGTTAGTATATATAACATGCACAGTTAGTATATATAACATGTACAGTTGGTATATATAACATGCACAGTTAATATATATAAGATACACAGTTAGTAAATATAACATGAGCTTCACCTCATTCTCAGCTGCCGCAGCCTGCTGCTGCTGCAGGGCCTCTAAGTCTTGCTCCATCCTAGCAATCTCATCTGCCTTCTTCGTCACATACTCTGTATAGACTATCCTGAGACCACTGGCAATGGATGCTCTACAGCATGTCACATGCATTGACTGAACACTGACATGTGGTGCAGGTGCCTGTCACGCTATGGCAAGATGCCTGCTAAGAACCTGACATCCCTAGCTGGTCATTGTTATGTATTATGAAAATAGTGAAACAATGTAGTTGATTGGTTGGGTAGACGCTAGCCACTGCAGCTACATGTCTGTACTATCCATTGGGGCTAATGTGTAGCCATCACTGATGATGACAATCTACCTAGGCGCAAAAAATTTATAAAAATGACAATAGCAGATGAAACCGCAGTAGGCTGTTTAGGTATTGAGTAATGTGTAATAGCATTAGCCTAAGCTACTTGAGAAACTACTGAGAACAGTGGGCTTTCTCTAGACATGCTCTCACGCTGGACTCACGGGGTAGGATTAGCAAGAAAAGTAAGTTTTTGCTGTGTGTGTGAATACTGTGGAGGAAGCAGAGCGTGACCGATCTTGTCTACCCTGGATGACTGGTGATGGGTGATTGTACTAGTTGTACTAGTAGCACTGTATATCGTATGAACTAATGCCACTATTGTATACTACACACCTAGTCCCATCACTGTATACCACATACACTAGTACTACTGCAGTGTACTACTAGATCCATTACCACTACTAATGTAAACTACTATTACTACTACTACATACACTAGTACTACTGCTACTACTACATACACTAGTACTACTGCAGTGTACTACTACATACATTACCACTACTAATGTAAACTACTATTACTACTACTACTACTATTACTACATACACTAGTACTACTGCTACTACTACATACACTAGTACTACTGCTGTGTACTACTACATACATTACCACTAATGTATAATACTACATACTACTAGTACCTCATCTTCAAGTTGTATCTGAAGGAATGTTTCTTGTTGGTTGCAGCTCTCCTCATTCTCTGTACCAAGTCTCTCATACGGTTGTCAATCAGCTGCATCTGTGTGATCGTTTTACTCAGTTTTAGCTTCAACTCATCAAGCTTCTCCTTCAGCACCTCTGCTTCCATTCTATTCATCTTGGTGCTGTCTGTGTTTACTGACCGACTCAGAGATGTGCTGTCTACTGCTTACTGACCGACTCAGAAAGGTGCTGACTCCTGCTTAGTGACTGACTCAGAGATGTGCTGTCTACTGCTTACTGACCGACTCAGAGAGGTGCTGACTCCTGCTTAGTGACTGACTCAAAGAGGTGCTGTCTACTGCTTACTGACTGACTCAGAGAGGTGCTGTCTACTGCTTACTGACCGACTCAGAGAGGTGCTGACTCCTGCTTAGTGACTGACTCAAAGAGGTGCTGTCTACTGCTTACTGACTGACTCAGAGAGGTGCTGTCTACTGCTTACTGACTGACTCAGAGAGGTGCTGTCTACTGCTTAGTGACTGACTCAGAGAGGTGCTGTCTACTGCTTACTGACTGACTCAGAGAGGTGCTGTCTACTGCTTACTGACTGACTCAGAGAGGTGCTGTCTACTGCTTACTGACTGATTCAGAGAGGTGCTGACTCCTGCTTAGTTACTGACTCAAAGAGGTTCTTTCTACTGCTTACTGACTGACTCAGAGAGGTGCTGTCAACTGCTTACTGACTGACTCAGAGAGGTGCTGCCTCCTGCTTAGTTACTGACTCAGAGAAGTGCTGTTTCCTTCTTACTGACCGACACACAGAGAAAGGTGCTATGAGACTAGATGATGACAGATGCTCATTGACTGATGACAGGCAAGTAAGTGCAAACAAACATTGGTTAAGGGGGCGGAGATAAAAACTTACAATACTACTGGGACTGAGGGGGCGGAGTATAACCCACCAGCTCATAACCTAGATCAACGAATGACTCTTTTGCCTGCTCAGGAGTTGTCACACCTTGAACTATAAAAAGCCGCAGGTCATTCGTTGATCTACTCATAACCAGTGAGATCTCCAGATATAAAACATCAAATACCAACAGCAGAGGACACGAAAGAATGCTAAACGGATGTTTTGTGATAGTTATATTCACTAAATGTTAAACAGCACAACATTGCACATATATATATAACAATAAAATAGATACAGAGACTGTTAGATGTGTAGGCCATACAGAGACTGGCATTGAATTCAATGTACAAACGTGTACTTACAATTAACCTACGCGCACATGTATAAAAAAGGTATTACAACTTCCGTATAAACCAACTCATAAATTTAGTGGACAGACAATTTCATATTATATAATTTGTAAGGCTGACTAGCCACCGAGTTACATAACAAAATAGAGTTGGTATATCTGAATTGAGTACATAAGTGTATAATAATCATATAAGCACCAGCGTATGTGTGGATATAGTCAATGTGTATATAATGGAAGATGATACACAAAATGCAGATCTGTACAGACTCCATAGTTTGATCTAGACTCTACAATAGAATGTTAAAATTGTAGGTATATTAATCTATACATGTATATATTGGACAAGTAGATGTGTGCTCGCCCACACTTATGTAGGCCAATACATACACAGAGAATGTGGGCCAAGACATACACAGATAATGTAGGCCAATACATACACAGAGAATGTGGGCCAATACATACACAGAGAATGTGGGCCAATACATACACAGAGAATGTGGGCCAATACATACAAAGAGAATGTAGGCCAATACATACACAGAGAATGTGGGCCAATACATACACAGAGAGAATGTAGGCCAATACGTACACAGAGAATGTGGGCCAATACATACACAGAGAATGTAGGCCAATACACACACAGAGAATGTAGGCCAATACATACATAGAGAATGTAGGCCAATACATACATAGAGAATGTGGGCCAATACATACACAGAGAGAATGTGGGCCAATACATAAACAGAGAATGTGGGCCAATACATACACAGAGAATGTAGGCCAATACATACACAGAGAATGTAGGCCAATACATACACAGAGAATGTGGGCCAATACATACATAGAGAGAGACAAAACCTGCAGCACAAACAGTCTATTGGACCTCTTAGTGGTATGGCCCATGGATGAAGTATAACAGGATTGCTAGCTGCGCCCAATCAGGTGAGGCAATTTGAATGGCAAAGTTGGTACCGGATGCCGACCGTAATTGCGACTTTTACAAAGGAGTCGTGACATACGCTATAGTAAGGGGCCGCAGGTTGTGTTAAAATAGCAACCATCGCTCAGTTATAAGAACGTACCGGAAACATGTCACTTTTTTGCATGGCGTAGTTGTCTTTTTTAATGAGAAGACAACTCAGCACTGCTTTCGCAAGAGACAATGTACGTACCAGATACTGCGTCAAAGTCACTGGTCATGGCGACTCCAATAAACGGCCTCACTTGAATCGTGGTCAAAGCTATATTGAACGGCCTTAGCTGGCAATCCTGATATACTTCATCCATGGTATGGCCAGAGTTTAAATTCGTCATTTATTCTCAGACTAAAAGTTTTTGTACTCGAGCATTTTTTTTGGTCAAAATGCAACTGCTTTCTGCGATGGGATGTTGATCCAGGTTTTCCATAGCCAAAGTACACTGAAGTATACAATAGGCATTTTCGGATCGAGAACGTTCATGCCAAAATGGGCAATTTTTTTTGTTTTTCGGCGAGTACAAAACCTGATTTTTGGAACTCTATGCTGAACGGTGGTTTTATCGTTCACTGTACAAAATTTTTGCTCCGAATATGTACAGTTCTGCTATAATAAATATTTCTGCATAATACGAGCACTTTTACCGCAGCCACCATTTTTGCTTAGATGCAACATCATGGCTGATCTAACAAGCTTATAACCCCGAGGTTATAAATAATAAATAATACAATAAATAATAATAAAAAATTAAACATAAAACTTGATAATAATAAACAACCTGCTTGAAAGTTCTTGTAGTGCATGAACAATTAAAACTTGACGTCCTCCGGGGGCGGTCATCTTTTCATTTGTTTCCGGAGTTTTGCGACTGGTTGACAACAAAAGAACACAACTCCTGATCTAGAAATTTGCGTTTTTCAACGTTCAACTTGCAGAAAGTATGCTAGAAACAAACGTCAAAATTGCATTCGGAAGCACTTCCCCGTACCAGCTTTTTCAAGGCATGGACGTTCTTGATCCGAAAATGCCTAATCTATTTCGAATTTCAAAACAAAGCGAAACTGCTGTTTCATAGCCTGCATGGCTTTGCCAAATAAATAGCGGAGCTTGTATAATCTACACTCAAAAGCTCAGTCCCTTCCCAGCCCATTATATCATAGCTCAGTCCCTTCCCAGCCCATTATATCATAGCTCAGTCCCTTCCCAGCCCATTATATCATAGCTCAAACTTTTGCCTCTACCTCAACCAATATTGAGCAAACACTATTAGAAATCAATACAATCAATGACTTCGAAAATTGCTGGAAACCAGCAAAGCTGACCCAAACTGGTTATGAACAACCATGATGTCTCTTCCAAATCTATTTAGTCTTTACTAACTGATGTGAAGCCTATCATTCTTTTGGCACTTGTCAAGGTCAAAGCATGAAGTAAAGTTGCGGTAAAACGCCCATTAATAGCAATTACACCCTGTCATCAAACGTAGCATCAGTTCAACACACTAGCCCAACATTGAACACCTCTTCACCCCCAGTAATTAGACATAATCACAGAAATCATAGTGCGTACTAGAGCAGTGTGTCCAGCAATCACAGTGCGTACTAGAGCAGTGTGTCCAGCAATCACAGTGCGTACTAGAGCAGTGTGTCCAGCGATCACAGCGCGTACTAGAGCAGTGTGTCCAGCGATCACAGTGCGTACTAGAGCAGTGTGTCCAGCAATCACAGTGCGTACTAGAGCAGTGTGTCCAGCAATCACAGTGCGTACTAGAGCAGTGTGTCCAGCAATCACAGTGCGAACTAGAGCAGTGTGTCCAGCGATCACAGTGCGTACTAGAGCAGTGTGTCCAGCAATCACAGTGCGTACTAGAGCAGTGTGTCCAGTGATCACAGTGCGTACTAGAGCAGTGTGTCCAGCAATCACAGTGCGTACTAGAGCGGTGTGTCCAGCAATCACAGTGCGTACTAGAGCAGTGTGTCCAGCAATCACAGTGCATACTAGAGCAGTGTGTCCAGCAATCACAGTGCGTACTAGAGCAGTGTGTCCAGCAATCACAGCGCGTACTAGAACAGTGTGTCCAGCAATCACAGTGCGTACTAGAGCACTGTTTCCAGCAATCACAGTGCGTACTAGAACAGTGTGTCCAGCAATCACAGTGCGTACTAGAGCAGTGTGTCCAGCAATCACAGTGCGTACTAGAGCAGTGTGTCTCACCAGTGACCAGTGACAAGCTAAACCACTGCAGGCAGGAAACTCTAAGACTACCGAGTGATTGATGTAGGCACAAAACCACCAATAATCTGCTAGCAATATGACATACCAGGGACGTATCATGTCATAAAAAAGGTTAAATCTATAACTCAAACTTCTCATAACTCAAACTTCTCATAACTCAAATTTTTGCTTTAGTCCCTTAAAGTTTGAGTTATCCAAGCTTCACTGCGTACCATTCATATTCAATTTAAACAATGCGTATTAACGCTGGGCTAGTATGCTTGTGTTGAATATAAAAGGCATAGTCTCTATTATTTCATCATCAAACCTCTCCAGCTTGATTTACTTGTGATGATCACATAATTCTGCCTACTCTTATTTCAATGTTTCAATACCTCATTAAATATGTATCATATCTTTTTATATCTAGTAGTGTATCTATCTCATTCAGTCAAAGTTGTTATTTCTCATGTAACAAAAGGAGACACAACATGACAAGAAATCATATTACCTATTTTACTACTAATGACAACTTTCTGAAATGGAGATCTTTCGGGAAAAATAAATGGTTGAAATAGCATTGTGAGCAGTTGATAAAGTGGGATGGGGGGGGGGGAGGGGGGGACAGCAACCACTGGAGGAGGTGACTCTGGAAGCAAGTCACCATTGGAGGTAATCGTGGAAGGAAGCTACCATAAGAGAAAGCTGCTTTGGGAAAGTTTAAAACGAGAGAAGGCCACCATGAGAGGAGCTGACCACAGGAGCAGGTAACCACAGGAGCAGGTTACCACAGGAGCAGGTTACCACAGGACCAGGTAACCACAGGAGCAGGTATCCACAGGAGAAGGTATCCATGGGGGGTGGGGGGAGAAAGGCAACAGTCATGACCTACTGCACCCATTTGTTATTTACCTAGGCTCCATGCTGCGACATTGCCCCGACAGAAAGTCGATGTCGTTTTTTGACATGGATACGGCAAAATCAACTTGGTTTCGCCGCAGGGGAAAGTCGCTGTAGAACATCGACTTTTAAAGTCGCCATTGAAAGGCGCTGCATAGATATAGCAATTACGTTGCGGTACTATCATAATAGTATGCATACGCATGCGCCAACACACTCCAAATGGTTGCGGATATCAACAACCGCGCCTCTCAAGTCTAATCCAATTATAATTAATTAGTAACTGCATAGGTTTTGCCTCAATTGTTTAGTACTCAGTGAGTGTTTGACAACAAATGCTACTTTAATGTAATCACTTGAAATTTACAGAGTGATTAAATTTAAGTTTAAACCGGTAAATAAAAATAAGGAATAATTATTATTATTAACAACCATTATTTAATAATAATATTAATTGTAAAATAATTTATTTATTCAATCGTCACCTCCATTTATCAATACCCAATGCTGATACTGACAAAACTGATAGACTGTTTTAAGAATACTAGGACGTCGAAGCAAATTATTTTAATGAAAATAACCTATTGATAATAAATAATAAAAAATCATGTTGTTTAATTGTGGAATGTTATTTATTATAATACTTGAGTGTGTGTTGTTAATATTATTTATTGATTTCAGTTTCACAAAGCAATTTTGTTAAATATTGCATTGCATTACTATTTTGGGGTCGAAGTAACTGCAAGAGTACAATAAAAAAATTAAAACATTGGTTTTTAGGTTGCTATGGTAACAAAAGCTCATTGCTCCAGTCGCCGGTGTAATTCGACGTCTGGTATATATGGATACAGATGTTGCATCACACCGGTGACTTTCAAAGTCGCCTTTTTGTCGGGGCAACGTCGCGCCATGGAGGCTTGGTAATTTTGTACAATGGGTATGACAGCTAGTAAGCATACATAATATAAATACACACAATATAAAGTTACGGTATAGATGGGCAAAGCCTAAACCTGGGTTCTACTTGTAAACGGTGAACGTTTGAACGATTTTTCAATAAGTAGCAGATTTCATCCAACAACGTTGGAGAGTTGTGAGATTATCCACCTGTCGACCAGTTTGCCAAGACAGCTTTTTAAATTTTACAGCCAGCCACTTGCAAAGTTTCTCGATGTTAATATTGCTTTTCTTTCAATATCTCTTTGCTTGCTGTATCTAGGATTTTGTTTGGGTTGCCGCCGATAAGATAAATTTTTATCAACACGTGTAACGCTCGAATGATCATTTCATCGAACAAATCATTAAGCACAGCGCGTACATTTGTCTGGAGTCTTTAGAGTTTTCTTCTCCTTGTAATTTATCCATAGCTGACTCTGCACTCAAGCACTAGAAAGCACATCTTAGCACTGCTTCCTGTTTAGAAAACAATTTATTTATCTACCAAGTATCCAGTATATTGTTAGATAACCCGGTGGCTGAAGACGGCCATTGAGGATTAAATGTCAACATGGAGAACATCGAAAACGCCGACTGAACGATTCAAGTTCCACAATATATGAATTAGTAAAGTGGGCACCCCACAAGTAACGTGATAGTAATCATTAAAAGCTAATTGATTCCAATAAAGAATATCAATTAAAATTATATATTTACTAGTTTTTATTATTTATTACCGATGGTGTATAGACAACCAACAAAACAAACCAAAAGCCATTGCAATATATATATAAATATGAAGAAACTCCGTGCATGTTTGTACATGCATAGGTATGTATGGTGGCTCATACGTCAGACGGTTTCAATTTGTAAACGTATGAACGGATTTTCAATAGTCTAGGAGGTTTGCAAAGCATCTTTTACATTGAAAATAATTGGGTATCTGTCGTAAAATAGCCCAAGAAACTATGTTTAAAAATGAGCTTGTTGATTATAATAAATAAATTGTCCCTTAGCAGTTGTGGGATTCGTGCAATAAAACTGCATTTCCCGTCTAACAATCATAGGTTTTACAAAGCGTATAGTTGTTTTGCAAATAATTCAGGTGATTTAGAAATGTTTCAGTGATTTAAAAAATTACAAACGGTATGAACGCGTTAGAAAGAATATGAACTATTTACAAACCGTATGAACTATTTTCATATAGTCTGAACTGTTTTGAAATAATCTAAACTATTTTGAAATAGTTGCAAAGGTTTGCAAAACACATGGCTTTCGAACCAAAGCGATCGCCATCATTTTCTTTATAACCTCTCTGAAACTTTACCACCATAGACGTAGATCAATAGACATAGAACAAATCCATTAACTGCACAAAACTGTTGTTGGATATAATCTCTAAAATTAATTTTTTAGATATATAATCAAGTTGTGTATATTATTTAAAATATTATAAGACAAATAATATTTAATAAACAAAAACAGTTTTTTATTTAATCAAAGAAAATTCAACCGTTTAGTGTTTACTAAAAACGTTATCAATCGTAAATGGACTGGAGATCTAAAATCAATAGAGAGAACTGGCAAATCAGCTTGGAATTTTCACAGTGTATGAACGATCTCACAAAGCGTTCAAAATCTTTTCAAAACTTCAGACTATTTCAAAAGCGTTCAAACGGTTTGGAAATTGTTCAGACATTTTAAAACGCTAAACGTTCTGAGCCACCATAGGTATGCCTATACTACATTGCCAAGAGAAATGAAAACAGCTGTACAAACAGTTGATTGGAATACTTTGATGGGTGGTTTAGGTTCAAATTTTTTGTTTGTTCTCAAACCAAAAGTTTTTGCGCTTCCAATTTTTTTACCGCTTAAGAATAATCATATCACAAAAAGTCACATTTTGCTAACACCAAGTGGTTTGACGGTTAAATATGTAATTCCATGTTGGTTCATAATTCATCTTATTTCCTTCAAGTGCATGCAGAATGTAACCATCTTTCAAACAATTTGGTTTTCGCAAGTTTGTTGACTGCAGCAAATAATTCAATAGAACTAATTAGTAAACTTCAACATGGAGCTCAACGGAACATGTGCCAGCAAACTGTCTTCCTGTGTCTTGCAGCACACCAAGTGGAGGGGAGAGAAAGGGAGAGTTGGAGCAAGTAACAGGGCAGGGGTGGAGAAAAGAGAGCGAGACAGGGTAAAATCGAGGGAGGGAAAGGGGGAGAAACCTGAAGAGTGGTGGAGGTAGAGCTAAGCAGAAATAGAGTGGGAAGACTGACCTTTCAATCTCCACCTCTGTTCAACTCATCGTTACCCACAAACCCTTGCTCAGGTTGATTTTCCTGCTGACGCTGCAGAAGGGCCACCAGGGCCTCCTCCATTTGTCTCACCTCTTGCGCTTTCTTAGCAACGTATTGTTGGTAGACCTTTTTAATGCCTCCAGTGATGGACCGCCTACATACACAAAACTTAGATATATATATAACATCATATGATATAGATATCATAAAGTTAACTAGTGACGTATAACATACAAAAAGCACAGTTTCTACATAACTAACAACCGTCTGTGGTTCACCAGTCACACAGAGTGGACACAACCAACGAACAGGATGAATACAAACAACACACAGATTGGACACAACCAACACACAGTTTGGACACAGCCACTGCCAGTAGTAGGTAGCTACCTGAAGTAGTGAGAGTTGGCAAGTTGTTTGTACAATTATTAATAACTAGTAGTAACTTACTACTAGTTATTAATGGTACAAACAAGTAAGCAGCGTTGAGTGCTTTAAACCAAAAATTTTACACAAAAAGTTATACACATCATAGATATAATAATATTATGTAACAGCAACAAAAAACCGAATCATAATATTGTTATAATAATATATTATTAATATTGAATAAAATTATGTTGATTTTTATAATAATAACATAATTATTATTATTAATAAAATAAATAATAATAATAGAAACCAACTATCCCACAAAATTTAATGAAAGTAATTTAAAAAATGTAACGGATACAGAACACACAAAAAATTGCTTCTTCTTTTACATAAAGCATTAATTGGTGTTTATCCATACTTCATTCTCAAATTATATTCGTGTGCATTCTGTTTGTTTGAGGTAGCTCTTTGTGATCTTTGCTGTAGGTCCCTCAATTTGTTTTCCATCAGCTGCATTTGTGATATGGTACGTCCCAACTTCAGTTGGTGCTCCGCCAACTTTTCTCTCAAAACTTCTGCTTCCATTCGGCCAATATTCATTGTGATAGTCCAGAAAAAATACAAAGGCAAGAAGATTCAGAAAACTACTATTATTTATTATCACAAAAAAACTGCTACTGTGGGCTACTTGGTCAACAACTTGGTCCTCTGTAAATGATTATGTAGCGCGTGATCCTAAACTCATTTTGTTTCTGCTAACATTCAGTGATATACGCATGCATAGACCTGCATATATCTGATCCCAGGTTATTAATGGGAGGACTACTTCCGTATCCTCGGCCATATTGATTTCCGATTGTAGAACTTCCAGTGGTGATAGGGAAATAAGCAATAATAATATTCGTTTTCTGAAGTACATCAACGTTTCACAATGGCGGCTGGGAACCAAGGAATGGAGCATCTTATTCCAGTTGTCAACAAACTGCAAGATGCATTTGCAGTTTGCGGAACTCCAATTAGTCTGGATCTACCTCAAATAGCTGTAGTTGGCTCTCAGTCAGCTGGAAAATCGAGCGTGTTAGAAAACTTTGTTGGGAGGTATGTATTATTATTATTATTATTATAATTATGTGGGAACAACAATGTTTACTAATAAAATTTCTTTTCTTTTTTTTTTTACTTCACATTTTCAGTTTAGGCTCACCCACCCATTTGATTTATTTTTTGTTACAATAATAATTAATGATCATTATTATCTTCATCATCATGATCATCATGATCGATGATGATGATCATGATGATTTATGTAATATATATAATAATTATTATTATTATTATTATAATAGTTATTATAATAAAATAAATATAATTTATTATTATATATTTTTTTTATTAATTATTGTTAATAATTAATTAAATGATTTTATTATGATATTAGTATTGTTGTTTCTTGCTTTATTATAGATGGTTGTGATAATAATCTAATGGATTTATATCTATATATATATCATTGTCATTATATTTTTTACTACCTAATTTTTATTACTAATCTTTCGATTTGACTGCTTACTACGACTACAGGCCTACAGTAGGCAGTATCTGCAGAAAATTTGGTGGGTTTTGGGCAACTTTTATGAAGTTTATGTTGTGTTTTGTTGTTTGTGTTTGGAAGGTAAGTCATGATCTGACAAATCTGTCTTTAAGTGCTGGGGGTGGTTTCAATTAGAAACCTAACTGGTCCTATAACCAATTAGTGACAATTTTAAGACAAGCCTAGGCCCAAGCTAACCTTGTTTCAATTAGGTGGTCGCTAATTTAGACCGTCGTTAGCTAATAAATAATTGCTGCAGATGATCATTGTGTATTAGACCGAAGCATCAGTGATTGCACACAATATGCTTGCTATCGCTTGGTGATGTAGTTGCACTAAGGCAAGACCACTGAAACCACTAAGATTTTCCTAGAAACGGCCGCACTAAATTTTGATTTGATTATTATTATAACTTTCAAATAACCGCCTTTGAAAATTGTTCATTTATTAGTTTATCGAAGTTAATAATTTTTAAACAATGTATATTGCTGCTATAAATGTTGTTTTTGTTTTTTGAGATAATTTGATTTACGAGTATTAATACAAATGCAAGCTAAACAATATAATTGTTTTTGGAAGAAAATGGCCGCAATAAAATTTGGTTTAGATTGTCATGACTATTTCAAATCATAGTATTTCTTTCATTTTTATTTTCTAACCACAATTATTATTTTACCAGCCATTATTTGTCAATATCTCCCACAATTTTTTTATTATAATTTATATGAGATCATTATTACATGCAAATAAATGCTAATGACCTTTCTATAACCACGAGTGAGTGGTTATAGGATCGGACCTAAACTAGTCATAAAGCAGTCGTTACATTTTGTAATTGAAACGGTCCTAAATGCCTACGACCAATTAGGTCTAAATTAATGACCAAAACGGCCTTAGGACACTTTTAGGACGCTAATTGAAACCACCCCCAGGCCTGCTGGCTCTAAAATAATTTGGGCAACACTCCACCGAGAAAGTACCAAAAGTTAAACCCTTTGGGCTGTCGATACTAACCTTTTTTATTCCAATCATATGACTACCTGAGAAGCAGCAACAGCATGTTTCCAAAATTTGTGCTTGCTAAATGGCTTGTCACGCAAAATTTCTTGTGGTCACCTGCGTCTCCTAACTAGCAAGTCCTAGTTTACAGGAGCAACAAAGGGTACTCATCTCAGCTTTAACATTGTGGGTAACTCATATCAGCCCGCGATAAATGTTGTGGGGATCCACAAGAGGGGATTCAAGAGTTTGCCGAAACAAGTAAAGGCAATGCAGCCTGTAGCTAATTATTGTTTAAACCAAGCGTTCTCATCGAACATTTGGAAAGCGGTAAAATCATTAATTATCATCGGGCGCATCGTCTCTATTTTCTTCGACAATAATGTGTTATGGATCCTACTACGGGTTAATACGAGCGTCCGCAGTTTCAAACCTGATTTAAACCTGACTCTTCGTCGCCCTCGTAAGTTAGAACTTACTAGTTAGAAGACTCAGGTGATCACAAGAAAATTTGTGTGACACGCCATTTGCGGGCACAAATTTTGGAAACATGTTGTGGATGCTTCTCAGGTAGTCATCTGATTGGAATATAAAAAAGGTCAGTATCTACAGCCCTGAGTTTTTACTTCTTGGGAATTTCTTGGTGGACTGCTGCCCAAATTACTTTTGAGCCGGCAGGCCAGCACATAAAATCAGATTTGTCAGACTATGACTCACCTTTTAAACACCAACAACGAAACAACATAAATTACATAGAAGTTCCCCAAAATCCACCAAATTTTCTGCAGTAGGCCTGTTACTACTACTACAACTACTAGAAGAAGATAGGTAGAAAAACTAATCCTGAGTAGCTAGTACCAATTAGTCAGGAAAATAATAGTAACATAATAGCCTACTCATAATTTTAATAATAATAACTGATGATCATGGTTCTTTTTTTATAAAGAAACTCGTACATTATTATTGTTATCGTTATTATGAGATCAATGATTATTATGATGATAATGTTGTTTTTGTTATTTGTTATTACATATATTTCATATTTACTGTATAATGTATACACACAACAATAGTGAGTATAATTGTACAAGCTATAATTTATCTCAGTCTATTTTTTTCGTGCGAATTTTTACAGTTATTGTTGTTGTAAATCAAGAGCAGTATGATTGAGGCTTTATTTACTGAAAAATCGCATCATCATCATTTACTCTTTATAAAAGCTCGCGGAATAACATATTCATCTAACACATGTATTATAGTTGGCATAGTGATACAAAATGTGTTATAAATCAGCCCTCAAACTGGAGTGAGTAGTTTGGAATCAAGTTTGGGTCTGGTCAAGTGCTTTGAAAGTTGCTATGGTTTAGATAGATACAGATCAGTCGTTCTTCGCAGTTCGGAAGCACCAGTGTTTCTGCGAGTATAGCCATTGCTGGTACGGTTGGGGTATACAGCTCATTTACCCTCACCAAAAATATGGGACTTGTTTGGTAAAACTTTAACATTAAATTTAGGTAGATAAAGCCACTTGGAAAAGTGTAGTGCTGACTATAAAAGTGACTTGTATTATACTACAAAATTGTTTCATGGTACTAAAATAAAATGGGTGTACCAATCTTCAGGTATAAAATACAAGTGATTAACTGTACGTTAAAGTTTGCACGACAACGCAGCAAAGGACCTGTAACTCTAAAAATAGGAGTCAATGTCCACTAGAAAACAGCTGCTTGGCAAAAAGTGTTGTGTACCAAGCTATAGTCTCATCAGACAGCGGCAGCGAATCTTATATTGGCTAACAGAGAGCCAGTTTAAGACTAGGTACAACAGTCACACAACATCATTCAATAACATCAAATACAAGAACTCTACAGAACTAAGCAAATACATTTGGTCGCTGAAGGAGAAAGACATCACATTCAACATAGACTGGAAAATACTCCAAAGAGCATCTGCTTATAACCCATCAGCTCGGAATTGTAATCTCTGCTTAACAGAAAAATATCTCATTATGTGCAAAAGCTACTTAGGAACGCTGCTAAATAAAAGAAACGAGCTGGCGTCCTCATGCAGGCATTTCAATAAGTTCCTCTTATCCAATTTTAAGTCAAATAGCCAAGGGATAAGCAAACTTTAACATACAGTTAATCACTTGTATTTTATACCTGAAGATTGGTACACCCATTTTATTTTAGTACCATGAAACAATTTTTGTAGTATAATACAAGTCACTTTTTAGTCAGCACTACATTTTCCAAGTGGCTTTATCTACCTAATAGCTCATATTTTACAATATTAGAGCACTTTAGTAAAACGCTTTTCATACCTGACTGTACTAACATTAAATTTATAATTTTGTTTGTGGTTTATGTTGTACCATTAGAAGATCAGCTGTTAGGTGTTCGTCCCATCATTGCGCCATTATAATAGGCAAGAAGTTGTCTACTATATATGCGCTCCATTATTGATTGCAGATTTAAGCACTGTGATAAGAATAAAGCAAACAAGCGCTAATATAGATATAGTGTCTCGTGTTATGACTCTCAACGCTCAGCGTAATCACAAAATGTCTTATCTTAAAGGAGTTGATAGATTAAACTGCCTACCTACCCTAAATGCCCTGATGATACCGGACATACCTGTCGTGATAGCTTGTCACAATAAAGGAAAAAGTTTTGGAACTGTTGCTTCCAGTAGCCGTAAATGGATTTGAGGTTGTAGAATGGTTTATTGTTTAGATGCAAAGTCAAATAATAATTTGTTTATTAATTCAGAAAGTCGTTTTCTGAGGTGAATGCAACTTAAATATGGGAAGCGTTACAAAAATTATTATATCAAACAAACTAAAGATATGTATACAAGGACATTTGAAAACAATGTATACTCTGAGAGGTCTCAAAATCTGGTTTTCACTCTATAGAAAAGTAAAGTGTGCAGGAGGTTTTTGGTAGAATATTCGAACTTTCAGAGAGTCTAGCAGTTTTCATGAGTCCGGAAAATTTGTTCTTAAAAATCAGGTGAGTCCCTGACAAATCAGGAGATATGACAGGTATGATTCTTGACTTGAATGTCACAATGCCCTGAGTCTTGCTGACTCAACTGTCACAATTCCCTGAGTCTTGCTGACTCAACTGTCACAATGCCCTGAGTCTTGCTGACTCAACTGTCACAATGCCCTGAGTCTTGCTGACTCAACTGTCACAATGCCCAGTCATAATCACACATCTAATGTTATTTCCATAACAGTATTTGTCATGGTTTGTTTTGTGTTTTAGAGACTTCTTGCCCAGAGGTTCTGGAATAGTGACCAGGCGACCTTTGGTTTTGCAGCTTAGCAACAGCCAAACTGGTTAGTGCCTTCTTATTGGAAACATCTAGCCTTATGCTCTTTTGTCATAGGTTCTGACGTACCCAAGTTATTATCCGCTAATTCGATTTGGCGTGCACTCAATGGTTCAGTATTCACTGACTGTATAGTCTATGCAAACTGTGTCTGTATTCACTACTAACACCCACCTGTGGTCTTTCCTTGTCAACTTACCATCCATTGCCCCCAATCATATTCTGTTGTCACCTTGGTCCACCCTCTGCCATCTACACACTCATACTGTGCCATAGCGCAGCACCTTATGGGTCTGAACTGTCTATAGATAGCCGCTGTCTTTGGCTGGAAGGCGACCAGTTCTATGACTTCTACATTCAGACAGGCAGGGTTCAATACATAAACATACATACCTACAATCAGCAATGTGTCATCACCTAATATCGTTGGTAGATCTACTGTGTACTCTACTAGAATATATTGTATCAAGTTATCGCTGTTATACAAGTTTTGTCAATACATAGTATCTGCATTGGAATCACTATTCGTGCTACTCAATCAATGAAGCAATACGAATACCAATGATTTCCTACCACATACACATTTCATATTAGTGATGAATGACATGAATATTACATGCGTACAATGTTAAACCACTATTGAATGAGGTCAATAACAAATAGTGTTATATAAAACTTATGACTTCAGCGCGATACCAACTTGTAGCTAATAATTGGAGCTGTCAAAAAATATATGCTTTGCTACAAAACAGTAGAATCAATAATAATTAAATGAAAATTTATTATTATTGTATTAGAATCATCTGTCTAACCAGACATTTAATGATGATATCACTTGTCATAGGCACCATTTGCTAGGGTTTAACACGCTTTACTAGGAAATCAACTGCTCTCTTATCTCTGGGTGGTGAATGTTTGCTCTAGCTGTCGGCTGGTCACTATAGCAGGTTGGGTATAATTATGGGATTGACTGTTACTTTATCATTGGTGGTGGATATTTGACTAGTAATGAGTAACTAGTAGTAAGTAATCAGTAGTAAGTAATCAGTGGTTAGTAACTAGTAGTCAGTGGTAAGTAATCAATGGTAAGTAACTAGTAGTAAGTAACCTTTAGTGACTTACCCACTTACACATATGTTTGCAGAGTATGCCGAGTTCTTGCACTGCCGGGGTAAGATATTCACAGATTTTGATGAGGTTAGGAGAGAAATAGAAGCAGAGACGGACAGAGTCACTGGTTCCAATAAGGGAATATCCAATGTGCCCATCAACCTTCGGGTCTATTCCCCTCATGGTCAGTTATGTCTATATGTACTTGTCTATGCGCTTGTGTATTTATTCTTATGTCAATGTCTGTATGTCTATGTGGTGTTGCAGTACTCAACCTGACCCTCATAGACCTGCCCGGTATGACGAGGGTGCCAGTGGGAGACCAGCCAGCTGATATAGAGTTGCAGATACGTAACATGCTGCTAGAGTTTGTGGAGAAAGACAACTGTCTCATTCTAGCAGTCAGTCCTGCTAACACTGACCTTGCCAATTCTGATGCCCTCAAGCTAGCTAAGGAGGTCGACCCTGCAGGTTGGTGCACAGTCTATATCGCGTAATGTGGACCATATGCACTGCTGTGTTACCCATTACCTGCTGTCCCACTGTAGGAAGCAGGACTATTGGGGTTATAACTAAGCTGGATCTGATGGACCAAGGAACTGATGCTAAGGATATTCTAGAGAACAGGCTATTGCCCCTCCGCCGTGGATACATAGGTGAGTGTGTTCTCTGTTGTTGACACTCTGGTTACTTGTGTGAAGGTAGACCAGTTGTCCACCTTCTCACTTCCTCCCTGCCACAACAGGAGTAGTCAACAGGAGCCAGAGGGATATTGAGGGCAAGAAAGATATCAAAGCTGCTTTGGCAGCCGAGCGAAAGTTCTTTCTCTCTCATTCTTCCTACAGACACATTGCTGACCGAATGGGCACCCCTCATCTGCAGAAAGTCCTCAATCAACAGCTAACCAATCACATCAGGTTTGTTGTCTTCTTTTTCCCTCTCCCGCTGCTTTCCCCTCTCTCTGTCTTATACACAGCTGTATGATACCCTATGTTTTACCTGCAGGGACACTCTTCCTCAGCTAAGAAACTCACTGCAGACACAGCTGCTCGCCATGGAGAAGGATGTGGCCGAATACAAGCACTTCCAACCTGGTGATCGTAACACCAAGACTAAGGCTATGCTAACGTGAGTCTGCCCCTTGTAGAATCTTTAGCACTATGGCTATAGCGCTGTCGCTCCTCCACCCTAGTTTTGACGTTGACCCTATTTCTATTCTCTGCTAGGATGATTCAATCGTTTGGCACGGAATTGGAGCAGGCGATAGAGGGCGCCGGTGACAATGTCTCTACCAAAGAACTCTCCGGCGGTGCCAAGATGAACAGAATCTTCTTTGAGAGATATCCATTTGAGCTGGTCAAGGTGAGCTTCCTCGTTTGTTTGTGCTTTGGTGTGCGGATTCATGGATAGCATTTTATGTGTGCCGCTCTATGGATAGCACTTTATGTGTGCCGCTCTATGGATAGCGCTTCATGTGTGTGGCTCTATAGATAGCACTCTATGTGTGCGGCTCTGTGGATAGTACTCTATGTGTGCGGCTCTATGGGTTGCACTCTATGTGTGCGGCTCTACGGGTTGCACTTTATTGATAACACTGTACAGCTAGCACTCTACCTCTAGAGCATTTGATGAATAGTGCTCAGTTTAATGCATTCGTTTAACTTTATTCATTGGTTGGTAGCTGTATGTACAACTCTGTGAACAGTTGATGCACTGCTGTAAGGTTATTTGCATATACTCATTAAACAAACAGTTAAACTTTCATGAATTCCATTGTAATTCACTAGTTAGAGTTGTCTTCTCTTTAGTGTCAAAGAGTGCTAAATAGTCTCAACCAAGTTACAAAAATTAACTACTAACTAACTCCTGTTTATTTTTTTGTATTTAAAAATAATTATTTATTTACAATCTACATTGTCTAATTTTTCTCAGTCAAATAACGAGTAATTTAGATTTAAATACTATTGTTGTTGTTGATAACAGGCACCAAAGACGCAAATCTGGCGAGATTTTTTCTTTACAAATGAATCCTAAATAATGATAAGTTGAATCGTCTGATGTTATTTGATTTAAAGATTATTACTTCAACTGTAATTTGGCTTTAGTTTTTGAAGTATTGGCCATGCAATATATCAAGTGAATGCCAGTGTGTACATAATAGCAAACCTATCAGCAATAATTTAAAATTGCAACTCAACTAAAACGCCTTCAAAAAGTATGAAAATAATTGCAAACGTAATTTTTTTCCTCTGGAATGTCTCTGCACGATGACTATTACTAGGATGCCTTTCTTCTATGCAAACAAGTCAAATTTTTGCAACTCTCCTTTGTGATCTTATATAAGTTGTTGCGTATTGAGAAACATTTGTGGACAAGTCGGCGTCTATTGTTCTTATACTGGAAAAAAGTCTTTTGGCAAAAATCGCTAGAAATAGATAAATTAGGTTTAATCCAGCTCAAAATCCGTGACATAGCAGCATGAAACATTGACTTGGGCTGACATTGAGACAGGTTATTATATATAGATTAGCATTCAAATGAAGACAAACAAGCTGTTGATTCTTGTATGTAGTGAGATGACTGCCTTGTATGCTCACTCTCAACCCAGTTCAATGTCGCCGGCTCTATTTCTGTAGTTATAACTAAGCAACATTGTTGTGACAATTTGTCAATTTCAAACGTCATATGGATTCTTATTTGAATTGCAAAACAACCTGCAATGTTTTTACATCTAGAGTAGTCTTGCTGATTGTGGTAGATTTTGGTGAATGTCGGTGGTAAACCGGTTGTTAATCACTAAAACATCAACATCAGTGCGCTTGGATTCCACCGACGGCCATCGTAAAGATGCTGTATTGGTGGAATACCTTACTGTGCCGGTGGTACAACATGCAGGGCCAGTATTGACCCCTTCCCCACCCGGTATGGTAATACAGGGCCGGTACAACATTGCCGCCATAGTTGAGGATCCATACAACTACCTAGGATCCTCCTCTAGTGCAAGAACCGGAAGTACCCTTCCTCGGAATGACAGAAAAGACGACCATAAGCTAGATGTAGCCTTGGAGCCCTGCAGAGCCTATGATTGGATAATGGAGACAGGACTCCGCCCTTTGGCCACTTGACACTATTTACTTCTAACCCTTATTCGTTGTATGATTCGCTTACTATTTATATGTTTGTTCTAATTGGTCTATTTACTTCCTGTGCATTTATTCTTATATATATTATGCAAATAGTTTCCTGTCAGCCTACCTATAAAAGGGCTGATTCTGTTCACACTCATTGCATTCATTCATTGTGTCTTGCCAATCACCCTAGTGGATGGCCACCCTAGGACTTTGGTTTCTGATGAATAAAGCCACTATTAAACAGCACTCTGTGTAGTTTGTCTGAGCCGTGGGCTCTGTGCTTGCCAACTGATCCGGCAGAAACTAACAAAATTGTCACTGTCATACCGGCACAGTGTCTTCTCTGGAGAGAGGCGGAATACTCGAGACTAGTGGAATTTCGTGGTAACCAGACCAAAATCTATTACATTACTAAGGGGTAGCGTTTGGTTGCGTGAACAAAATTAAAAATTCAGTAGCAGCTCTCCTTGGTCGCCATATAGCAGGAACCCAGCTCAAGGTACCCTTGAGGTTACCTTGGATTGAACTTGCTGTGTAGTGTCTTTTTACAAAACCTTCAAACACAGTTTCAAATATAATTTTTTTTGTTATTTGAATGTTGTCACAAAATTTCTCACACCAAACATATGTCGAAAAAAGATAGTTTGAAGTCTGAAAGCCTCTCCAAACACAGCAATCTACAGCTATGACTTTGCCACTATGAGAGAATTTTTCCTCTCGTAGTCTGTTAGTTCACTCCTTTCACAACGATTGCGCACATGACGTGCTCATCAACAGTTTATAGTGAACACATGGGCAGTCACGGCTGGGAAAATCTAAGTAGAAAAAAATGGATACAGGCGATCTGTATTGACCAATTAGCATCAGAGAATAATCAATAATCGTGAGACCGGCCATCAAAAATCAAACATGCTTGATTCTTAACGATTGCGTCAAACGGAGGGAAGCCGATTCGTTGAGGGTGAAACAAACAGCCGTTTTTCACGTTTCGTGACGGAATCGGTGTGTGTGTGGATAGGCCTCTAGTCATAAAAATAATTGTCAAAAAAGTTGCAGTTAATATGGATATCATAACAAATGCCATAAATAAGTAAATATTTTGAAGTCAGCAGCCAAATAATGAGATCAGAGCATAACAATGTACACGTACAATCATAACAATGTATATGTACATTCATAGCAATGTACATGTACATTCATAGCAATGTACACGTGCAATCATAACAATGTACACGTGCAATCATAACAATGTACACGTACAATCATAACAATGTACATGTACATTCATAGCAATGTACATGTACATTCATAGCAATGTACACGTGCAATCATAACAATGTACACGTGCAATCATAACAATGTACACGTACAATCATAACAGTGTACATGTACATTCATAGCAATGTACATGTACATTCATAGCAATGTACACGTGCAATCATAACAATGTACACGTGCAATCATAACAATGTACACGTACAATCATAACAATGTACACGTACAATCATAACAAAGACATTACATTTTTCAAACCTTCTCATAATCAATAATTGGCCAGGGTGACAAATATAAACTAAAACATGGTTGAAAAAAGTTATCTTTAACAAATAATTTCCCTTATATACATACATGAGAAGTAAATACACACTTCTTACAACAAAATTTTAACATGAAAAATGGACAAGCTTTATCGAAACTAAAAGATAAATAATGATAAACCAGTTATAAATTGTAGATAGCTGTTAAGTAACCGCATAATAAATGAATAAATTATATTGTTATAATTTTATGTAGTAAATAATAATAATGTAGTGGGCTTGTTGTTATTTATTGCAATAGAATGATGAGCATCATAATGTCAGCTATTACAGTGAGATGATGAATAATCATATGTAGGTGAGGTACGCAATAGAAATAATCATATGTAGGTGAGGTACGCAATAGAAATAATCATATGTAGGTGAGGTACGCAATAGAAATAATCATATGTAGGTGAGGTACGCAATAGAAATAATGTTACTTCACTATATATTGATGACTTGGTGAAAATGAAATAGCAAATAATGAAACATTGTAAAACATCATCATGGCATAATTAATTTGTGTGTCAAATGCAATTGTGAAATTTAATTCGCTTTGCATTGCGACTGTCTTATTGCAAATTGGTTCAGACTCGGTCTGGTGAAATCGTCAACTCATCTTGGTAACAGTTGGGCAACCTATTAGTTACTTTTGTTGTATGGTTCACACTTGAGTGATTCAATGGTAATCAACCTCTTCCAAACAATGGCGCCAATTACATGGTGATATCTTGAGAAATTGGTGTTTCTTGACCACAGCACAGCGTCCATTCTAGTGAGTGGCAGAGGGGAGAACTACGCAGTATACAGTAGAACTTTCATCCTCTTGAGAACGTTTTTGCCGTTTATGGTACAACCCTAAGGCATAGGTAATGATTGAATGTAATGCCTTCATTTGTTACTGTCTGGTGGAGCACAACTTGAAATTTTGGATACTAATTAAAAATGTAATAAGTAAAGTTGATTAGCTGTGAACAAAAGCATTTCATTGTCACAAGCTGCTACTATCTATTATTGTAATGGTCCAACTGCTCATTGGTGCATCGACGTCAGGTATGCTTGCCATGCTAAAACCTTGATAGAAATATCAGCATTCACTACAGTTATCATACGTTATAATCACCATGTTTCCATGGTGCGGATTCGTTCGGGTTAAACTTATAAATCGTCCATTCGATTCATGGGGATTGTGACTCGTACGAGTTGGTTCGGGTTCGTTCGTGTTGGCTCAGTGCAGTTCCTCAAACCGTATTCCTTCGGGTTGAGCATTCATTTGGATCATGGGAATCGTTCGTGTTGATGATTCGAATTCGTTCGGGCTGCTCTTTTGAGAAAAAGGCATTAAACTAGCGATTTGGCAGTAAATCAGTTTTTGCGTATTTTCCAACTGCAGTTTTTACATTCATATAATAATAATCCTCTGCAAATTTAACAACAGCTTAGTTATAAATTATTTACCATTTGTTCGGGAAACTGAATCATAGCTCTGTTTCATAAATGGGCAGACTAAATTATTATTATTTTTGTCCTTGCCAAAAAAAAATATTTTTTAATTATTTGGAAATAACTTAGTTATTTATTTATTATTATTAATAATTATTTATCATTTCTTATAGTTATCATTATGTTTATTAATAATCATCTATAATTATTAGAAATTGCTGCTTTTATTATTATTCATCTACTTACTAGTTTATGCTTGAACATTCCACAAATTTGACTCGTATTTAATATTACTACTTAGTAATACGAGCGCGGTTGTTTACTATCTCACTACAATCAAGTAATTATTGCGCTCGCTACTCACTGTAAAGGAAGGGCAACTCCCGCAAATTATTTCAATTCGAATTATCATAGGAACGGATTGGAATGCCAACCCAAATGAATGCTAACCAACTCGAATGAACGCCCGATCCGAACGAATTCGCACCATGGGAACATAGTGTATGAGCACGAGAATTGATAAAAAAAATTGGTACATTGCAGATGACCATATACTTTCATCCGCTTGATAATCAGTTGATCTGAGTGCAAAAGTCTGAAATTGTTAAATGATATATGGATTCAAGCTCAGGAGAATATATATATGTTATATAATCATGAAGCCGGTCTAGATTGAAAAATAATACCTCAGAACTTGAGGGAGAGTGCGGGAGGAGACTATGAGAGGTTCAGTGAGTAGGGTCAGGTAACTGTGTAGGGTATGACCGATGACGTTGATGTTCCACGTAGGAAGCAACCGACAGAAAATTGGTCGAGGGCGGTGAGGGAAGGGTAAGAAAAAAGTGTTTAACCACCGGTGTCTCTCATTGTGTTCTAGGAGTGATGCAATGTAACCAATTGATAAGTATACGTGGTAGGGTAGGCAATCAGCTACGAGAGATTGCTCTGATGTAACCTTGTTGTTTGCCTTTTGTAGGAAGAGTTTGATGAGAGGGCATTGAGAAAAGAGATTGCTACTGTAATACAGAACATTCGTGGTATCAGGTGAGTGTTTTACTGTAATACAAAACATTTGTGCTATCAGTGGGTGTTTTACTGTAATGTTACAATGTGTGTTACACAGGACGGGCCTGTTCACACCAGACAGGGCATTTGAGGAAATTGTTAAAACTCAGATAACTCGGCTGAAGGCTCCATCACTCAAGTGTGTAGATCTAGTTATCAATGAGCTCACCAACGTCATACGAGCGTGCACAGAGAAGGTGAGGTGTACAAGTATATGTGAGGTGTACCAGTATATGTGAGGTGTACCAGTATATGTGTGGTGTACCAGTATATGTGTGGTGTACCAGTATATGTGAGGTGTACCAGTATATGTGTGGTGTACCAGTATATGTGTGGTGTACCAGTATATGTGTGGTGTATAACATAGGTACAGTACTACATGTACAAGTATATATAAGTACTACATGTACAAGTATATATAAGTACAGTACTACATGTACAAGTATATATAAGTACTACATGTACAAGTATATATAAGTACTACATGTACAAGTATATATAAGTACTACATGTACAAGTATATATAAGTACTACATGTACAAGTATATATAAAATGCAGATGGGCCGCTATCCAAGACTACGAGATGAAGTGGAGAGGATTGTAAACGATACGATGAGAACTTACGAACAAGACGCAAAGAATCAGCTTTTATTAATGGTAGGACCTTTCAATGTATACGTATATGTCTATGTACTGTATATGTCTATGTACTGTATATGTCTATGTACTGTATATGTCTATGTACTGTATATGTCTATGTACTGTATATGTCTATGTACTGTATATGTCTATGTACTGTATACGTTTATGTACTGTATATGTCTATGTACTGTATACGTCTATGCATAGGTGGATGTACAACTCGCCTACATAAACACAAGTCATGAGGATTTCATTGGATTTGCCAACGCCCAGCAAAAGACTGATCCTAATACCAGTCAACGCAAGTTGGGAAACCAGGTGAGTCTCGTTCGGTTGTGTATTGGCAGGTCTGTGTGTGAGAGTACCATTTGGTTGTGTATTGGCAGGTCTGTGTATGTGAGTACCATTTGGTTGTGTATTGACAGGTCTGTGTATGTGAGTACCATTTAGTTGTGTATTGGCAGGTCTGTGTTTGTGAATGCCATTTTTGGCTGTATATTGGCAGATCTGTGCGTTTTCGCAGACCTGCAAACAACGAACCTATACAGTGAACATGTGTGCTTATAACAGCAAACTTAGTTAGTGAACATGTGTGCATGTAACAGTCAACTTATATAGTCAACGTGAGCACGTGCAACAACAAACCTACAAACAAAGATTATTCTGTTCATTCAGACCCTCAAAAGTTGACTACAATAAGACAACAAAACAATTAGTTTAAGTATGACTGTTGAATTTACACGAGGGGGTCTTCCTTTGAAGTTTGCCGATGCGTCACGCTTTAAAAACTTCGTGCAACTTTTGGTGCAGACACCAGGTTGTGGCAGGCTGAGGCGCAGCAACCCAGCAGTGTCGGGTTGGAGTCTCAAGTTGCAGGCATTTTATAGTCATATAACCTAATTAAAATAATTGCGTTGCTCTATATAGCAGTTCCAATATTTTGTTTATTCAAGCCGAGATTTAATTTGAACAAAGATTGTTATAAGATCCTAAGATTATTAAGAAAATAATTTAATATTATTACCATTGTTAATAAATCTTTGTTATTATTTATTTTAATCAAATAAATCAAATACCGTATATTTAATGATACCAATTAATTCATACTCAGAATAATTATTATTATTATTATTATTTCAGATGCAAATATGAAAAAACGTCTGATTTTCTTTAAATCATTATTTTATATTAAAAGTAAATAAAACAAGATCTCTGAATGCCTAGAGAACAACTACCTGGTAGAACACCAACAACTGTTAAATATCACCCTATCAACCGAATGCACGAGCAGGAACACACTTTAATTACGTTCGCTATGATGATTGGGTACTCCAAAGTTCCAAACTCGAAAACTGCCTCCGTTGTAATCGTGTAAAGGCGACTTGCATCTGCGACCATCAATCAAGACGGTGATGCAATCGCTCTCGTGTAAATGCAGCTTTAGAATATGAAGTTGATGACTCGAACACAATGGCAGACAGACTTAGGCTATTGTTTAAGTCACTAGTACTGATCACTACTAGTTATCAGTACTAGTTATCAGTACTGATTACTGTGGATATACACTACAGATATAGTGCTGCTGTACAAGTCTCATACATGTATATAGTCACCGAATGGGACTGTCTTGGTCGCAACAGTAGCTTTGAAATGCACTAGTATTTTTTAAGCATTGGTTTTAAGTACCCGAGTCTTGCATTGTTTCAGATCAGCAATGTTCAGGTATTTTGCTAAAAGCTCTTGCAGCCTAGATGACTTGCGTTTGTGCTTGGTTTGTTAGTTTGTTAAAGCTTGTCTACCTCTCCTTCTTTGCACTCGCACTTCACTCTCATCTCTGTCTATCTCTGTGTTCCTCACAGTCTTTCTGTATATCTATCTCTCTACATCTCTTTATATCTATCTTTTTCCCATCCTCAAAGTGTTTCTGTCTCTCTACGGCCATTTTTCTGGTTATTGATTTGACTTCTTTTCTCTCCGTCCCCACTTCCACGCTCTGCAGTAGTGCTGAGTCGGTATTTATTTTACCGACTAAACCGAAAGTATTGGCGTTTAATGAGTTCGGTTTTTCCTATTTTCTGTTTTCTCGGTTTTTCCAGAAGTTCGGTGTTTTCGGTTATGTCGGTTTTAGGTTATTTGTGCTGTCTGTCGTTATTGTAAAACCGTTGTTTGTTTGTTTTGAAAATACAAATCCAGAAATTATCTTTTTTAAAGCTGAACCTACAGCCAACTCAAGGAAATGCAATAGCCATCTTCATTGGAGAGATCAATGTTTGAATAAAGCCTTAGATAAAGCCTGGAGTTTTCAAGCAGCGTTTTTCCAAATCCATTCAATAGAAAAAATCTACACATTTACAAATCCCAGACTAGTTAATTTTTATACTAAAGTTTCAAATGCGCTAGCTACAATAATAGACTTATATTTGAACATATTAGTTTTGATTCATTGAAATGAACTAATGTTTGAGTGTAACAAAGATCCAAGGCTAGTTTAGCAGAAATGACCACGTTCATCTAACATTGAAGATGTAGACACCAGTCATATTTATTATAATAAAATATTAATCTTACATTTCTAAGTCCGTGCAATCTACAAGTATTATTGTTTCTACAAGAGCACTTGTCATTAATTAATAATAAATAACACCAATTGATATGTGTTTTTTATTGTCCGTGATGAATAATAATTTTTACACTAAAAAACATGCATAAATAAATAACAACAATCATCATGTTGAATTATTATTTTTCATTTATTGTTAAAGTTATTTATTATTATCATTGAAATGATTATTATAAATGATAGTCAAGTAGTAAAGTGCTACTAATAAAATTTATTCACAATATTAATTAAGTGAAAGAAATGTATAGAGATAAATGTAAATACTAAACATTCATGCATTATTTATTTATTAGTATTTTATTATTATTATTATTATGCTAGTAGTAGTAGTTATTAGTTACATTATTATCATTTATTACCATCATTGTTGTACTATTATTATTATTATTGGTGTTGTTGCTGCTGCTGCTATTATTATTATTAATAACTTCAGTAATTATTACTAGTAATTATTATTATTATTTATTATTACTAACAATTGTTACTATATTAGTATTACTCTTATTAATAGTATTTATTACTATAATTAATTATTATTAATAGTAACTGTTATACTTGATTGTTATTATTAGTAATCATTATTATTGATTAAGTAATCTTATTGTTGATTATTAATAAAGATAATTAATTATTATTTTTATTGTTGTTATTAATTAGTATTATTATTTATTTATATTTTTGATTGTTTTTAATGATTATTATTGTTATTAATGATCCATATTACTAATTTATTATATTTATTATAAATTATTATTAATTATTTTGTTGATTCCTATCATCAATTACTTACTATTATCAATCATTATCATTGTTATTATCATTATTATATTATCCTTCTATAGTTATATTCTCTCCAAGTATGCTTTTTAATTTCATACTGCCCATTATTTGATGTTTTTTTTTCTTCTGGCACTTCAACATCAAATTACAAAAGCTTCGCTGTATGTTTTCTATTTATATAGGTACAAAGTCGCTGTATGAATGTCAGTTTTGTTTGCGAAGCGTGTTAGTTGAAAGTTTTTAGATTCTCCTAGTGAGGCTTGTTAGATGTAAGATGCAGTCATTAATTTTCTCTTGGTTAATTATTGAATAAGTGTGAAAAGAAGAACATTCAGCAGTTTTAAAACCATGAACATTGTATGATCGGCATCAATAGCACAAGTTCTCAGTTATCACACTCCAAGCCCAAATAGCGTAATAGTTGATAACACCATGCTACTGTCTTTAATCCTTCAATGTTTATGCTCAAACACAACAATCATGCCACCGAGTTATTTCACTTTGCAATGCATTGATACTGTTATCCATAAAAAAGTGTTGTCATACAAATTTAACCTTAAAAAACCGACAAAACCGAACTTTCCAAACCGATAACGGAAAAACCGAAGGTAAAATTTAGAGCCGACAAGCATCAATACCGGAAACTGGAAAAAACGAACTAGGCAACAGAAAACTGAAACCGAATTGGCAGCTAAAACCGAATCAGCACTAATCTGCAGTCGCTAGCACAAGACCTTGACCCTTGGCATTTCACCTCACTCAGTTACAAAAGCACTCACTCTTGAAATTTCGGTAGCACTGTTGAAGGCGGGGGTGTGTGAGGGAAAAGCTCATTACAAAGTTACAGTTTCTGACAACTTATGCTAGCAGTGCATGTGACACTTCCACTATATGACACTGGTGACTTAGTGCTTTCCCCTTCCACTGCAGCATCTCAGAGGTTGGCCTCTCGCTTTCTCACTCCTGCAGCTGCAGGCATGTTATTGCAGAGTCCGACTTTGTTTGTTCATTGCTGCTTACCTGGGTCGTGTGACATTTGTTGTGTGACTTGTTTATCACGTGTCATGTCACAAGTGACACATAGCAGGCATCGTGTGACATCTCACTTGTGACAGGCTTGGCATGTGACAAGTATCATATGACAGGGATTTTGTGACTGAGGGAAAGAGACAATATGATGTGTGATTGAATCGAGTGTATGTCTGCCATATACCTGTACATAGGTATATATCTACATATACCTGTACATAGGTATCTATCTGCATATACCTGTACATAGGTATCTATCTACATATACCTGCACATAGGTATCTATCTACATATACCTGTACATAGGTATCTATCTACATATACCTGCACATAGGTATCTATCTACATATACCTGTACATAGGTATCTATCTACATATACCTGCACATAGGTATCTATCTACATATACCTGTACATAGGTATCTATCTACATATATATGCATACTTGTACCTATGTATATACATATCCTTGTACAACCATGTCTATGTATATATGCATACTTGTACGTACATATCTATACCCCTAACTATATGCACGCTTACCATACAGGATTAGGACCAACTCTAAATAACAAATTCAAGAAACATTCAAATACCCTCAGATCTAAATTAATAAGTTCAAATGAAAATCCAAATACTTTGATACATGCACTACTGTGTAGGCTATTTCGATTCAGATACCTTACTATTGTGTAAATTCAAATACTCTGAAAACTAAACGATAAAATTCAAATAAAATCTATCCACCCAAAATGCCAAAATTTCAAATTCAAACAATCTGGCTAGAAGTCGCAATAAACCTGGAAAAAAGTTCCACCTCTGTTTTTTGAGTACGAATAACTAAGTTGTTTAAGAAAAGTGAAACTGGATGGTAGAGTGTACGACTTTAAAAATTTGAGAATTCTGATACAAGAATAAGTTAGAGTATAGTTTAAATTAGTCTAAATTGGGCTACATTGAATCACAATTAGAGTTGCTACTGCTCTAGTTTGGTTTTACTTTTGCTTATTTGCAAGAAATCTTATGATCTTCATGGGGTTGATGAGAACTTTAAACCACAGGTATTGCTTTGTCTGGGCTTTTCCCTCTCTTTACAGTCTTGCTCAAAATACCTCCCATGTATGTTTAATCCAATCATTGTCTCAACTGTTGTCTCTGATGCTAGCCAGCCAGAAACTGGTTACGTTTTACAACTACAATTGTGTAATCATCAACTTAAAATTATTAGTAAAACTTGAAAACCAGAATATTTAGTTGCAAATCTAGATAGAAATATGTAACTGCAAAAATCCAATTTCAAATATAAATTCAAATACCCAACAATGCACAAATTTAAATCAGAATATTTATTCAAATGCTTGAAGTTGCCAAAACTGAAATTAAAATATAAATTCAAAAACATATAATTAAAGAAATAGAATTTAAATAAAAATTCAAATATCTATAGTTGCTACCATTCAAAATCAAATACTTGATAATTGAAAAAATACCGCATTTTAAAATTAAAATAAAATTCAATGGCATTTGGTCCTATTCCTGTTAGCGTACCAGACAAGATAATTGCTTGTGTTTAATGACAAACAAGTTATTGAATACGAGCACATGCAGTGTCAATCCTACCAGCTCTACAAGCCATTTAGCTTGAAAACTTGTGCACATACACTGTTATTTCTATCAAGTTAGTGTTCTTCTCACCTCAAATACCTTCGCTACTGCCTCTACTAACAAAGATGTGTATTTTTACTACTTTTACTATGTACTGTTTAGTTATTGTATTGTATACTACTGTGTATTGTATACTATTGTGTATTGTATACTACTGTGTATTGTATACTATTGTGTATTGTATACTACTGTGTATTGTATACTATTGTGTATTGTATACTACTGTGTATTGTATACTACTGTGTATTGTATACTATTGTGTATTGTATACTACTGTGTATTGTATACTATTGTGTATTGTATACTACTGTGTATTGTATACTATTGTGTATTGTATACTACTGTGTATTGTATACTATTGTGTATTGTATACTACTGTGTATTGTATACTACTGTGTATTGTATACTACTGTGTATTGTATACTATTGTGTATTGTATACTACTGTGTATTGTATACTACTGTGTATTGTATACTACTGTGTATTGTATACTATTGTGTATTGTATACTATTGTGTATTGTATACTATTGTGTATTGTATACTACTGTGT
Organism: Cryptosula pallasiana; assembly: GCA_945261195.1. Lineage (NCBI taxonomy): Eukaryota > Metazoa > Bryozoa > Gymnolaemata > Cheilostomatida > Cryptosulidae > Cryptosula > Cryptosula pallasiana. Next base: position 1,467,676 of record OX183134.1, on the reverse strand, counting down.
ACTGTATACTATTGTGTATTGTATACTATTGTGTATTGTATACTACTGTGTATTGTATACTACCGTGTATTGTATACTATTGTGTATTGCATACTACTGTGTATTGTATACTACTGTGTATTGTATACTATTGTGTATTGTATACTACTGTGTATTGTATACTATTGTGTATTGTATACTACTGTGTATTGTATACTATTGTGTATTGTATACTACTGTGTATTGTATACTACTGTGTATTGTATACTACTGTGTATTGTATACTACTGTGTATTGTATACTATTGTGTATTGTATACTATTGTGTATTGTATACTACTGTGTATTGTATACTATTGTGTACTGTATACTACTGTGTATTGTATACTATTGTGTATTGTATACTATTGTGTATTGTATACTATTGTGTATTGTATACTACTGTGTATTGTATACTATTGTGTATTGTATACTATTGTGTATTGTATACTATTGTGTATTGTATACTACTGTGTATTGTATTGTATACTACCGTGTATTGTATACTACTGTGTATTGTTAGGTGATACGAAAGGGATATCTTCAGTTACACAACGTCAGTTTCATGAAGGGAGGAGCTAAAATGTTCTGGTTTGTTCTCACTGCAGAGACGATCTGTTGGTTCAAGGATGATGAGGTGAGCAATTATCTCTATGCCTGTGTGTTATTGTATAAGTTTGTGTGCCACTCAATCTCTCCATGTCTATGTGACATTGTATATGTTTATGTGTCACTCAATCTCTCCATGTCTATGCAGGAGAAAGAGAAAAGATTTCTGCTTCAGTTGGACAACATCAAAGTCAAAGATTTAGATTCTGGTTTCATGTCTAAGCGGCACAACTTTGCCCTCTTTAATGTCGAAGGCAGGAATGTGTACAAAGACCATAAAGGTACACGTTATATATTATATAACCTACATCACATTATATAACCTACATCACATTATATAACCTACATCACATTATATAACCTACATCACATTATATAACCTACATCACATTATATAACCTACATCACATTATATAACCTACACCACATTATATAACTTACATCACATTATATAACCTACATCACATTATATAACTTACATCACATTATATAACCTACATCACATTATATAACCTACATCACATTATATAACCTACATCACATTATATAACCTACACCACATTACATAGCCTACATCATATTATATAACCTACATCACATTATATAACTTACATCGCATTATATAACCTACATCGCATTACATAACTTACATCATATTATATAACCTACATCACATTATATAACCTACATCACATTATATAACCTACATCACATTATATAACCTACACCACATTACATAGCCTACATCATATTATATAACCTACATCGCATTATATAACCTACATCGCATTACATAACTTACATCATATTATATAACCTACATCACATTATATAACCTACATCATATTATATAACTTACATCACATTATATAACCTACATCACATTATATAACCTACATCACATTATATAACCTACATCACATTATATAACCTACATCACATTATATAACCTACATCACATTATATAACCTACATCACATTATATAACTTTTATCACATTATATAACCTACATCACATTACATAACCTACATCACATTACATAACCTACATCACATTATATAACCGACATCGCATTATATAACCTACATCACATTATATAGCCTACATCACATTATATAACCTACATCACATTATATAACCTACATCACATTATATAACCTACATCACATTATATAACTTACATCACATTATATAACCTGCATCATATTATATAACCTACATCATATTATATAACTTACATCACATTATATAACCTACACCACATTATATAACTTACATCACATTATATAACCTACACCACATTACATAGCCTACATCATATTAAATAACCTACATCACATTATATAACCTACATCACATTATATAACCTACATCACATTATATAACCTACATCACATTATATAACCTACATCACATTATATAACCTACATCATATTATATAACCTGCATCACATTATATAACCTACATCACATTATACAACCTACATCATATTATATAACCAACATCACATTATATAACCTACATCATATTATATAACCTACATCACATTATATAACCTACATCACATTATATAACCTACATCACATTATATAACTTACGCCATATTACATAACCTACAGAGCTGCAGCTGTCCTGTGAGACATCTGAAGAGCTAGACTCTTGGAAGGCTTCTCTGCTGAGAGCTGGAGTTTACCCACAGAGAGAACCTGATGAAGATGACGGTGCATCTGGTGTAAGTTTCAATTTTGCTGCGCCTGTCCCTGAGCTTGACACTCAAGTGCCATCACATCAAAGTACAACCTTGATAATTGTTGTAGCAACCTGCTGAGGCTAAATCATTAGACCCTCAGCTAGAACGACAAGTGGAGACGATCAGAAACCTCGTTGACTCTTACATGAAGATAGTCCGCAAAACTACTAGGGACATGGCGCCCAAGTACATCATACACCTGGTCATTAACAAGTGTAAAGACTTTGCTAGCGCAGAGCTTCTCTCCCATCTCTATACGGCAGCCAACCAGGAGGACCTTATGGAAGAGTCCGAGGATGAGGTGAACAAGAGAGAGGAACTGCTCAAAATGTATCATTCCACTAAAGAAGCTCTAAAGATAATCAGTAAGTCTTTGCTGGACATTCTCTGCCTCCTCTCTACCTCCTCTCTACCTCCTCTCTGCCTCCTCTCTACCTCCTCTCTACCTCCTCTCTACCTCCTCTCTACCTCCTCTCTACCACCTCTCTACCACCTCTCTACCTCCTCTCTACCTCCTCTCTACCTCCTCTCTACCTCCTCTCTACCTCCTCTCTACCTCCTCTCTACCTCCTCTCTACCTCCTCTATACCTCCTCTCTACCTCCTCTCTACCTCCTCTCTACCTCCTCTCTACCTCCTCTCTACCTCCTCTCTACCTCCTCTCTACCTCCTCTCTACCTCCTCTCTACCTCCGCTCTACCCCCTCTCTACCTTCTCTATACCTCCTCTATACCACCTCTCTACCTCCTCTCTACCACCTCTCTACCTCCTCTCTACCTCCTCTCTACCTCCTCTCTACCTCCTCTCTACCACCTCTCTACCTCCTCTCTACCTCCTCTCTACCTCCTCTCTACCTCCTCTCTACCTTCTCTATACCTCCTCTATATCCTCTACCACCTCTCTACCTCCTCTCTACCTCCTCTCTATCTCCTCTCTACCACCTCTCTACCTCCTCTCTACCACCTCTCTACCTCCTCTCTACCTCCTCTCTACCTCCTCTCTACCTCCTCTCTACCTCCTCTCTACCTCCTCTCTACCACCTCTCTACCTCCTCTCTACCTCCTCTCTTCCTCCTCTCTACCTCCTCTCTACCTCCTCTCTACCTCCTCTCTACCTCCTCTCTACCTCCTCTCTACCTCCTCTCTACCTCCTCTCTACCACCTCTCTACCTCCTCTCTACCTCCTCTCTACCTCCTCTCTACCTCCTCTCTACCTCCTCTCTACCACCTCTCTACCTCCTCTCTACCTCCTCTCTACCTCCTCTCTACCTCCTCTCTACCTCCTCTCTACCTCCTCTCTACCTCCTCTCTACCTCCTCTCTACCTCCTCTCTACCTCCTTTCTACCTCCTCCATATCCTTTATGTCCGTCTGGGAGTGCCAGATATGTCCATAACCACATTACGGTCAAGTATCTAGACCAGCCCGCGTTTGGCTCTTTCATAGCACTCGATGTCAATGGGTCAAATCTTATACTGATTTTTTTAATCAGCAACGTCTGTAATAACGCTAGAGCAAAGACAGCATAAAGGTTTCAGTTAAAAGGGCCTTCAAATTCTCCATCATTCTACAGTTGAACTGCAACCAATGTAACTCCAAAATGGTCCAAGTTAAGGGATGTTAAGTGATGCGTGACATCGCTTGTTGAATCTAGTGTTTAGAAGGGAAGAGGAGGCTGAGGAGAATGGGGGCAAGGGGGAGGATGGGGGCACGGGGGAGAATGGGGGCACGGGGAGAATGGGGGCACGGGGAGAATGGGGGCACTGGAAATGAGTAGGGGGCCAGAAGGTGGATGTCGGAGAATGTTATTGATAGTTGTAGTAAACATAGACGACAAAAGAAAACATCACTGCTATGAATATCTCTGTGAATATCTCTATGAATATATCGATGAATATCTCTATGAATATATTTATGAATATATCGATGAATATCTCTATGGATATCTCTATGAATATATCGATGAATATATCTTTGAATATCTCTATGATATCTCTATAAATGAAAGTGTTATTACTATTCAATAATTGTCTGTATGCATAGTTGGTATTTTTATAGCCTACTCACTGACATATATATATATATATATATATATATATATATATATATATATATATATATATATATATATATATATATATATATATATATCTGTCTGCTACTGCTACCATTACTGCTACTACCACAACCACTTCTGCTACTATTACATCTACTTTACCTACGAGATAGTCTGAATCTATATACCAGATAGACATCATTTTGTGAGTTTTTCTATCGAGAAATAATTTCTCTGAGTGCACAGGTTTATAATTCGACATATTTTTTTCCGAAAGCTGTGTTGAAACATGATGTAATAGTGATTTAATGTTTTGTTGAACATATTTTAAGGAAAGTAGTTATACTAGTTGTAGAGTGTAGTGCAGTGTGTAGTGCAGTGTGTAGTACAGTGTGTAGTACAGCGTGTAGTACAGCGTGTAGTGCAGCGTGTAGTACAGTGTGTAGTGCAGTGTGTAGTGCAGTGTGTAGTACAGTGTGTAGTGCAGTGTGTAGTGTGTAGTGTAGCGTGTAGTGCAGCGTGTAGTGCAGCGTGTGTAGTGTAGTGTGTAGTGCAGTGTGTAGTACAGTGTGTAGTACAGTGTGTAGTACAGTGTGTAGTGCAGTGTGTAGTACAGTGTGTAGTGTAGTGTGTAGTACAGTGTGTAGTACAGCGTGTAGTACAGTGTGTAGTACAGTGTGTAGTACAGTGTGTAGTACAGTGTGTAGTGCAGTGTGTAGTGCAGTGTGTAGTGTAGTGTGTAGTGCAGTGTGTAGCGCGGCGTGTAGTGCGGCGTGTAGTGCGGCGTGTAGTACAGCGTGTAGTGCTTTGCAAACTGAAGCGTCGCTACAGAGAGGTAGTAGGTGCTGCCGGAGAAGATATACATCCAACGACAGGTGTTTTCTGTATGCGATGGGTAAAGCAGCTGTAATATTCAGTCATGTGACTTATGAAGTGACATGTACTTGCAGGTGATGTCAGCACTCACACAGTGAGCACCTCTCTACCTCCACCTATTGCCACCGACTGGATTAAAACAGAGGACACCAACAACAGAGGGCCTTCACCTGTAAGCCAAAGTCAACCCATGTAAGTATTGTCACTTCTCTACCCGTCTCTACCTTGACACGTCCCTGTCATACACCTCCACCCGTCCCTGTATTGTATCTCTACTCATCCCTTCCTTTTATCCCACCTATCCCTGTGTTGTCCCTCTTCTAGCTGCTGCTAACTACTCTCCCTCATTGCAGGAGGCCGGTCTCCCCCTCGCCCGCTGGTGGCTCACGGCGCCCAGCACCTGGTCTACCAAACCGACCAGCACCAGGACCTCCCTCTCGGTCAGCTCCTAGTATACCCAACAGACCTATCACCACTCAGCAGGTGGGCATGGCCGCAGGAATGATGAGTTCTGTTGGCAAACCCAGTTCTCAGCAGATGAATATGGCAGCAGGGCTGGCCAGTTCAGCCGGAGGCCTGCCCCCACCTCTGGTACCAACGTAAGTTGCACAACATCCATTCTATGTATGTAGATGTGCTCCTGACCTAGATAGATGTACACATGACCTATATAGGCGTGCACTCATGACCTGAATGAACTTTCTCTGTGTTTACCCGCTGGTCTGCTCCTTGCACTGTCTTGTTTTCTGTTCTTGAAGATCTTCCGATGCCTCCAAGTAAGTTTTTTGTTGTAACACCCGCTCCATAATGCTTTAGGCTCTCTTGGAACTGACGCAAAAGTCAGTCAATCCATTCCTCTCAGGAACTCTTGCTATAATTACTTCTCAGTCCGGAAACCATGTCCATATCCACTTCATATTCTAAGAACACTGGCTATATTCAGTGTCAACCTAAAAATTCTCGCTACAATTACTTTTCATTCTAAGACTTCTTGCATTGATCCCAACTCTGTCTGCATTGATCCCTTCTCATCTCAACAACTCTGTCTGCATTCACCTTTCACCTGTACATATGTAATTATCGTCTTGCACAGTTAGAGTTTCGTACATTTAATGTCTCATACAGTTACTGTCTTGTACAGTTGGTATCTTGTACAGTTAGATTGTACAGTTAATGTCTAGTACAGTATGTTTTATACAGTTGTACTGTTGATGTCTTGTACAGTTAAGGCTTGGCTACGCAGGCCGATGTTTGGCATCGGAAGGCCTTGTAATGGGCGCGCTAGGCACATCGTGGAGCCTGTTCGTGAGCATAACCAACATGTTGGTCTATGCCCGATGCCGAAGAAACATCGGCTCACTCTGATTGGTTGAAACAAAATTCTTTCCCGAGCTTATCAAGTTTAACCATTTACAAAACATTTCTGCTGGAATTTCTTTTATCAACAACGAGCATCTATTTCAAATTACAAAGGAATATTTATTTTATTGAATTTGCACATCCATCCCTTTGCACCAAAATAATTTTGATGTAATGCAGTTGTTGCCAAAAACAATTCAGTCCAGTCAATTTTTTTAGGTGGCTCATAAAATAGTGATGATTGATAATTTCAGCATTACCGAGTATAATTATAATAATAATTAAAATTATTATCAAGTTCAACAACAACAAAATAAATGATGAATAATAACAATATCCTGGATATTTAATAATGAACTCAACCAAAAAAGTAATTAGAAGTAATGTTTTTTATGGTGACCGGAAACAACCATACGTCACTGTGAGTTTGTTTTCAATTGTGACTATTATAATTATATCAAGGAAAAAAATAATTCGTTGTCGGAAATGAAACAAGCAAAAGCCCGCACTTTGTGCCTTAGGATTGGTTAATTATATCGCAGCACACCGATGTGCTCTAGTACATCGGCCTGTGTAGCCACCTGCACATCGTCACGATCCATCGTATATGTACATCGGCATCAAAACATCGGTGCAGTGCAGCCACAAGTTTAGTCTCGTACAGTTAGTGTTTTGTACACAAATGATAGTTCTTCATGGTGTTCTTCAGTCTAAGAGCATATTTTTGTTAAAGACAATCTCTGTGCTCCCCTTTAATCCTTTTCTTTCCTTCCCTAGTACCCTCCTTCCCTATTGCCCTTCCCCCATTGCCCTCCCCCAGTGCCCTCCTCCGCCCTCAGCACATTCCCTCATCCTCAGTGTCCACCCTCCATTACCCACCTCCACTCTGTTTCCCTCACAATTCCTTTTTCTAGTCGCCCTTACCTTCCCCTCTCCTCTACTTTCCCCATCGCCCATTTCTGGGTTTTACTTTCTCTTTTCCCTCCTACCTCAGCACCTTCCTTCCCGGTGTAGCACAGCTCTTCACATTACATTCGCTATGTTCCCACGGTTCGTATTCGTTCGGGTTGAACTCATAAATCGTCCATTTGGGTCATGAAAATTGTGACTCGTACGAGTTGGTTCGGGTTCATTCGTGTCAGCTCCTTGCGGCTCCTCACACCGTATTCGTTCGGGCTGAGCATTCATTAGAATCGTGGAAATCGTTCGTGTTGATGGATGCGAATTCGCTTGGACAGCTCTTTTGTGGAGGAGGAATTAAACTGGCGTTTTGTCTGTAAATTAGCTTTCGTAATTTTTCAACTGCAGATGATTTTGTTACGTTTATATAATAATGACTCTTGGCAAGTTTAACAACAGCTTAATTAATTATAAAATATTTGCTATTTTTTCGGGAAACTGACCGTTTCAGATAGTCATAGCTCTGTTTGATAAGTAGGCAAACTACATTATTATTATTCTTACAGCAATAAATATTTATTATTTTATTATAATAATTTTTCATTAATTAATTATCATTTCTTATAGTTCTTATGATACTTTTTAATATTCATTTACAATTATTATTAATTGCTGTTTTTATTGGTACTCATATACTTACTATTACTGTGAAACCTGGTTCACATACATCGTAGATGGCTCGCAAGTGATCGCGGATCCCTCGTGCGACGGATCGGCGATGTATGTGAACCTGGATTTCCTGTGGCTCGTACGACGTCGTAGAGGTTCGTAGAGAAGTTCAGCTAAACAAAATTTCGTGCGACCGTCGTACGATAGAGAGTAAATTTTCTTACTTTCTTTTTCAAAAACCACATTCAGGTCAAGGTTACTCATGCAAAAATGACTGCCATCAAAAACTTATAATAAATAATAAAATTATTATTGTTTAATTCTAAATATTGATTATTATTTATTATTAATTTTCTGAGTGAAATATTGTGATAGTTCATTTAAATGTATAAATATATATATTTTCTTTAATTTTTTATATAATAGCATAATTAACATATTGTTATAAATTGAGATTCAAAATTTTATATTAAGAGATGGTAAAAATTTGATAATGCACCATTGAACAACAGTTAAAAATTTAATTAAAAAATATGGAATAACATTTAATGATAATATCAGCAAAAATGTAAAAAAAATTTTATAACTGTTAAAAATTATTTGGTGTAAATTGAACAACGATAATTCATTTAGTATGTATATAGTCGTTGGTCAGTGAAGTCGTGTTTCGAGATTTTATTACCTCTCAGTCCAGAGAGTGATTATACTTCTTGCGATCGTGGGTTTGCCAAGTTTATGTGAACATCTATCGCAGATCCGTCGCACGAGGGGTCCGCGATCACTTGCGAGCCATCTACGATGTATGTGAACCAGGCTTTAGTAATGCTGTACACATTCCGCAAATCTGATTCGCATTACTTATCAGTTATACGAACGCTGTTGTTTACTGCATAGACCTATAGACGTATAGGTCTATGGTTTACTATCTCACTACAATCAAGTAATTATTGCGCTCGCTACTCAATGTAAAGGAAGGGCAACTCCTGCATATGATTTCAATTCGAATTATCATAGGAACGGTTAGCAGTGCCAACCCGAATGAATGCTAACCAACACGAATGAACGTCCAATCCGAACGAATTCGCACCATGGGAAGATAGTGATTGGGCTGGGTACAACCCGTTCCCCCACATTGATGGATTACTGGTTTTTGAGCTTCTCTCAAGTTCAACATCCGATTCTACCATACGCTTCACACACCCTTGCATGCTTAATTTAATGTACATGTACAAGTGGTGAGGGGTATGTGGTTAAACTAATTGTGGTCTGCCAATTGCACTTCTACCAATGCAGCTCGGTGTAATGACTCGGTGTAAAACAATCTATTACATTGAGATTACATGTCCAACCACTCAGTATATACTTGGTATGCAATATGTCTAGCTTATACATACATGTAGTATATATAGACTTGACTCGTACTTGTGCTCTCCTGTACAGATCAGTAAAGAAAGGTCAACCACTGATCAAGTTCTAACTTGACTTCACTTGTAAGTTGTTGGTATTTGTCTTTTTATGATATTCCGGCCCTAGAACGTGTGCCACAGGTGAAAGAACTTGGTTATATATATTATGTCAGGTGGATTGTCCTCCTGCTGTTGGTGGACTAACCCTTCCATCGTCACATATTATATGTTACTGCGTTTAGTTGCTTACCACCACAAACCTCCTCTGTTGCATGTCTATACATTCCATAATGGTTGATGGCTGGAGAGGCTGAGGTATTGCTTATGGCTGCTCACACTGAGCACTCCTACCAGCTCTCTCTCTACCTCAATATCAAGTGCATCGGTTGTTGTCTAACCTTGTTATCTCTGCCTGTTGTGAAGTTGCCTTCTCATCACCTATGCACTAGCTGTGTTGGGCATCTGTGGCACTTGTTAGAGGGCAGGTTTTAGCGATAGAATTGTTATTTATTGTGTACATAGTTAATGGATGCCTATTAATTGACACTGCAGCTTGTAGTGAGTAGGCATCAGTATTAAAACCACAATGTCACCGCAACACGTTACAGCACTAACACTACGCACTACAGTACTAACACTACGCACTACAGTACTAACACTACAGTACTAACACTACATACTACAGTACTAACACTACATACTACAGTACTAACACTGCATACTACAGTACTAACACTACATACTACAGTACTAACACTACACACTACAGTACTAACACCACATACTGCAGTACTAACACCACATACTACAGTACTAACACCACATACTACAGTACTAACATTACATACTACAGTACTAACACTACATACTACAGTACTAACACTACATACTACAGTACTAACACTACACACTACAGTACTAACACTACATACTACAGTACTAACGCTACATACTACAGTACTAACACTGCATACTACAGTACTAACACTACGCACTACAGTACTAACGCTACACACTACAGTACTAACACTACGCACTACAGTACTCACACTACATACTACAGTACTAACACTACATACTACAGTACTAACACTACACACTACAGTACTAACACTACAGACTATGAAACTTCCACAATGATCAATGAGGATGTCTTGACTCACCTTAGTAGTTTTTTGTTTTGCGCTGACCTTGACCCTGCTAGGTTGTTGTGGCTAATTGATATTTCTGGACTGTGGTCAATGCACAAAGGTAGCTGTTTATCTAATAGCCATTTGCATTTGTTATAGGATTGTTGTGTCACACAGCTGGCAGTGAGTTGTCCATTCAAGTATTTACTAGTTGGTAGTTTATTATTTGTGAGTGTACGTGGGCTTGCAGTCAATATATCGTCCATTTCCTCTTCAGCAACTCTCCTGTATTAGTTTCTTGTCACTTTATCTGTAGATCAGTTACCCACGCGGCCTACTTGTATTGGTGCAGTGCACTCTATATGTTTTATAGTCACACAATTTCAGTTCAAAACTAGTATCCTGAATGACCTACTTCTCTTGTAAACTGCTGTACTCATGACCTAGTTCTCACGTGATCTACTGTGCATTATGACCTAATTCTGGCCAGTTTTTAATTTAGCTATTGCGCACATGGCCCAATTCTCTTGTTATCTACTGTGTATGTGACCTACGTCTTTGTCCGTTTACTGCGTACATGACCTAATTCTCCCATAATTTTTGTACTTGACCTACTTCTTACCTCATCGACTATGTAAGTGACCTACTTCTGCCATCTGTACATGACCTATTTCTTCCATAATTTACTTTGCTTATAACCTGATTAACTGTTGTGCAAATGACTATTTGTTATTGTTACATTTTATTTTCTGTAATATTTGTTACTTTGTGAGCATATGTTTAGATTTTCCGTTTCTGCATCCAGGTATTTATTCTGACGCGTTTGTAGGCGGCCTGCTTCAGCATCTGCTCCTAGAATACCTGGAAGGCCTGGAATCCCAGCTCGACCGCAGTGAGCAGGTTACATAGTTACATAGCCAATCTAAAGTTTATATATTTATATGGATGATATGACTGCCTCCTCACCACCTTGGTTGTCAGCTGTTTATAATGCTACCGTTCATCTGGTCTTGTGACCTCACACCAAGTCATGTGACTTAACACCACACTTCGGTCTTTCATCGCATTGAGTCGGATGTTCTGGCAAAACAAACTTTTTTGTGAGATTCAAATATTTTTGTTGTAGTGTAGCAGCCATGGTTTAACTCATTGTTATGTTTGGTTGGTAGTAACTCTACATCTATGGCCTTGATTCTCTACATCTATGGCCTTGATGTCTGTGGCATTGTAGACACGTCGGTTTGTTGAGTCACTGCTCTGTGATTGGTCAATGTAGGTCACGATTCTGTATTATTTATAGCATTAATATATGTTTTATATTTTTTCATTGTCATTTTTTTTATATAGATTGTTGTTAGTTGATCAAATGAGAGTAATTGAGTACATCGCAATCTATTGGTCCTTTTACCTGACCTACTTAGCTATTAGTCCAATAGCAAACTGTAATCATACGCTGCTGGCTGTGTACATAGCGTTATATATCCTCATCATATGAGCATAGAAATGTGTTTTGTTCTGTATTGTACCAGAATAGTAAATACATAAGTCAATGCACAGTTTTATTATTGAGGCCTCAACCTGATACGTGTGTGTGTAGACATTGACTAGTGATTGATTAGGAGAAAGTATGTGAAAGTAACAGAGAGTTGGCAGGCACACCACCCAAGTTTTTGCACTGCATTTAAATGTTGTGATAATGGAAAGTTGCATAAAAGCATTGTTGCACAAACACACTGCACACACTACATACTATGTCAATAGCCAATAAAGTAAATAGTGATAATCGGTGAACATTGAATGACTGTTTGTATTTGGTCATTGACATAGAACAGTTACGTAGTACAACTAATCAGTACTGCATACCCACACCACTCTGCCTCTTTGTGAACACTGCTGACTGCTGCAGGTAAGTCTCACCTCATTGGTGTGCATGCTTTATTCTGCTTGCTGAAAAATAGCGCGTGGTATGTGTATGTACACTTTTATTCCTTGCAGACTGTCACCCCTACTCTCTTGTCTGTCTATATCCACCCCTACTCTTATGTCTGTCTACATCCACCCCTACTCTCTTATCTGTCTACATCCACCCCTACTCTCTTGTCTGTCTATATCCACCCCTACTCTATTGTCTGTCTATATCTACCCCTGCACTCTTGTCTGTCTGCATCCACCCCTACTCTCTTGTCTGTCTACATCCACCCCTACTCTCTTGTCTGTCTACATCCACCTCCTACTCTCTTGTCTGTCTATATCCACCCCCTACTCTCTTGTCTGTCTACATCTACCTCCTACTCTCTTGTCTGGCTACATCCACCCCTGCTCTCTTGTCTGTCTACATCCACCCCTGCACTTTTGTATGTCTATATCCACCCCTGCACTCTTGTCTGTCTATATCCACCCCTGCACTCTTGTCTGTCTATATTCACCACTACTCTCTTGTTTGTCTATATCCGCCCCTATTCTCTTGTCTGTCTACATCCACCTCCTACTCTCTTGTCTGTCTATATCCACCCCCTACTCTCTTGTCTGTCTACATCCACCTCCTACTCTCTTGTCTGGCTACATCCACCCCTGCTCTCTTGTCTGTCTACATCCACCCCTGCACTTTTGTATGTCTATATCCACCCCTGCACTCTTGTCTGTCTATATCCATCCCTGCACTCTTGTCTGTCTATATTCACCACTACTCTCTTGTTTGTCTATATCTGCCCCTATTCTCTTGTCTGTCTACATCCACCCCTACTCTCTTGTCTGTCCATATCTGCCCCTATTCTCTTGCCTAGTTACTTGGAGTGGTTTCATCACAGCTATTTGTAATATGTTATCCAAGTATCCACCCCTGTTGTCAAGTTTTCAAATGGTAAGGCATTTATTGGCAAATAGTGAATGCAATCAATTTTTACAAAAGGAGTGAGAAGTGAATAGAGGTCATACTGAAAGGTCAACTTACACTTTCTGCCTAGTTATTTTATTGCCTGACAGTGTACACGTTTGTCTATGCATGTAAGTAGATGAAAATACTATACTTGTGTATCTACCATCTGTGTGTAAGTCTATAGGTATATACATGATAGTATATATGTATGTATGGTATGCAGGTGAGAAGAAATATAGTTACATATTACAGATACAAATCTAGGAGACTCCAGAGAAATGAAAACAATTAAGTGCTGACACAGAGCACACTCAACTGCTGGCAGCGTAGAATATGTCCTACAATATACCAATAGTCTGCTGACTCAAAACTCAAACTATGGGATGTACAAACAGTGTCAGCGCTGACACAAACCCACCAGGTGAGTGTAACAACACACAATATGCCATATGTACTACGTACATACATAGATAGACATATACTGTGAGTATACTATTGGAGGGAGACACTGTGCCGGCACTTTTGAATCGCTCCCAAAGAGAGAAACTCACTTGAAAAGGTATGGAAGAATGTTGCTATGAGCGATAAATCAACACAAAACAACTTAATCCACTCAGCAACCATTTGGCATTACCAGCATGATGTTAATTTTTGTCATTTATCTCCCCATACATTATTGAAAGAGAATTCAAAACACAATGGATCTTCTGTATTAAAACAAATATCAAATGTTGCCCAGACATTCGAGTGATCCAAAAGACGTTTAAACTGCAGCTTTCAACTCTCTCTCGTAGTGATTTCGGCCTACTTAAGCATTGACAAACAGACAGATGTGTTTTCAGTTTATGCATACATATATCATATCACACATAGAGTATTATACCAAATACACTATATGGATATCATATCTGCTGTATCAATTAGACTATTCCATACGTACTAGGGTATTGTATCACACATACTATATCATGCAGTGTCATATGTCTAGTGTACACTGTTATGTAACAAGAAACCATTTCATTGCTATACTAAGTAGCTGCTCAGATGGGCTCGCCCTCGTTCCCTCGTTCGCTGGATCCGTCTGCTTTCCAATAATGAAATTGATCACATATTTATGTCAGCGCTGTATGTATGCAATGCGCAGGATGCTGACACAATAGACATTTCCTATTGGACAACTCTACACCTATAAGTAAACAATATTTATGGCAGCTTTTATACAACTGTTGAGGCCCTATAGAGCTGTAGTGAACCTTTTAATGTGTGCCATTGTGTCATACACTGGTAATAGTACTGCCACTTGACAGTACTGCCATGTAATAGTACTGCCACTTGCCAGTACTGCCATGTAATAGTACTGCCACTTGCCAGTACTGCCATGTAATAGTACTGCCACTTGCCAGTACTGCCATGTAATAGTACTGCCACTTGCCAGTACTGCCATGTAATAGTACTGCCACTTGCCAGTACTGCCACGTAATAGTACTGCCACTTGACAGTACTGCCATGTAATAGTACTGCCACTTGCCGGTACTGCCATGTAATAGTACTGCCACTTGCCAGTACTGCCATGTAATAGTACTGCCACTTGCCAGTACTGCCATGTAATAGTACTGCCACTTGCCAGTACTGCCATGTAATAGTACTGCCACTTGCCAGTACTGCCATGTAATAGTACTGCCACTTGCCAGTACTACCATGTAATAGTACTGCCACTTGCCAGTACTACCATGTAATAGTACTGCCACTTGCCAGTACTGCCATGTAATAGTACTGCCACTTGCCAGTACTGCCATGTAATAGTACTGCCACTTGCCAGTACTGCCATGTAATAGTACTGCCACTTGCCAGTACTGCCATGTAATAGTACTGCCACTTGCCAGTACTGCCATGTAATAGTACTGCCACTTGCCAGTACTGCCATGTAATAGTACTGCCACTTGCCAGTACTGCCATGTAACAGTACTGCCACTTGCCAGTACTGCCATGTGATAGTACTGCCACTTGCCTGTACTGCCATGTAATAGTACTGCCACTTGCCAGTACTGCCATGTAATAGTACTGCCACTTGCCAGTACTGCCATGTAATAGTAGTACCTCACACTAGCAGTGTCACTAGTAGTACTGGTAGAGTAAAAGTAGATAATAAGCAATACTTTCATCCAAAGACGAGGTAAACAACCTAAGACTGGCGATCGTTGTGCAATGTTTTTGTGGAGTTGTCCACTTTATTTCGTAAAATAGGAGACAACTCAAGAATTTAGTCACTATGTTACAGGCGCATGAAACATCAAACTGTATATATTTTACATGCCACACTGTATATATGCTAAATGTCACATGGTGTATATACTGTATATCATATTGTGTATACTGTATATCATATTGTATATACTGTATATCATATTGTATATACTGTATATCATATTGTATATCATATTGTATATCATATTGTATATCATATTGTATATACTGTATATCATATTGTATATACTGTATATCATATTGTATATACAGTATATCATATTGTATATACTGTATATCATATTGTATATATTGTATATCATATTGTATATACTGTATATCATATTGTATATA
This sequence comes from Cryptosula pallasiana, assembly GCA_945261195.1. Classification (NCBI taxonomy): domain Eukaryota; kingdom Metazoa; phylum Bryozoa; class Gymnolaemata; order Cheilostomatida; family Cryptosulidae; genus Cryptosula; species Cryptosula pallasiana. The sequence goes on along the minus strand of OX183134.1, from coordinate 1,451,432 downwards.
CTGTATATCATATTGTATATACTGTATATCATATTGTATATACTGTATATCATATTGTATATACTGTATATACTGTATATACCCTACCGTACACACTGTATGATTTCAGTGCAAAGAAAACCTTCTAAAGCCAAAATTGAAGTAATAGAAAACTACAGGAAGAAATCTTTGTCAAGCCAAGATGAACCCTCAGTTACTCAATTGTTAATAAAGAAGAGCCGGCCTGGTTCTTCCAACGTACTCAATTCTAACGCCTTGTGAGCATTTACTAGATTATATAGTAGTTTAGATACTGTATATACCTTACTGTACTGTATATACCCTACCGTACTGTATATACCCTACTGTACTGTATATACCTTACTGTACTGTATATACCCTACCGTACTGTAAATACCCTACTGTACTGTATATACCCTACTGTACTGTATATACCCTACTGTACTGTATATACCCTACTGTACTATATATACCCTACTGTACTATATATACCCTACCGTACTGTATATACCTTACTGTACTGTATATACCCTACTGTACTGTATATACCCTACTGTACTGTATATACCCTACTGTACTGTATATACCCTACTGTACTGTATATACCCTACTGTACTATATATACCCTACTGTACTATATATACCTTACTGTACTGTATATACCCTACTGTACTGTATATACCCTACCGTACTGTATATACCTTACTGTACTGTATATACCCTACTGTACTGTATATACCCTACCGTACTGTATATACCCTACTGTACTGTATATACCCTACTATACTGTATATATCCTACTGTACTGTATATACCCTATTGTACTGTATATACCCTACTGTACTGTATATACCCTACTGTACTGTATATACCCTACTATACTGTATATATCCTACTGTACTCTATATACCCTACTGTACTGTATATATCCTACTGTACTGTATATACCCTACTGTACTGTATATATCCTACTGTACTGTATATACCCTACTGTACTGTATATATCCTACTGTACTGTATATACCCTACTGTACTGCATATACCCTACTGTACTATATATACCCTACCGTACTGTATATACCCTACTGTACTATATATATATCCTACTGTACTGTATATACCCTACTGTACTATATATACCCTACTGTACTATATATACCCTACTGTACCGTGTATACCCTACTGTACTATATATACCCTACTGTACTGCATATACCCTACTGTACTGTATATACCCTACTGTACTATATATACCCTACTGTACTGCATATACTCTACTGTACTGTATATATCCTACTGTACTGTATATACCCTACTGTACTGTATATACTCTACTGTACTGTATATACCCTACTGTACTATATATACCCTACCGTACTGTATATACCCCACTGTACTGTATATACCCTACTGTACTATATATATATCCTACTGTACTGTATATACCCTACTGTACTATATATACCCTACTGTACTATATATACCCTACTGTACCGTGTATACCCTACTGTACTGTATATACCCTACTGTACTGTGTATACCCTACTGTACTGTATATACCCTGCTGTACCATATATACCCTATTGTACTGTACCGTGTATACCCTACTGTACCGTATATACCCTTCTGTAATGTATATACCCTACTGTACCGCATATACCCTACTGTACCGTATATACCCTACTGTACCGTATATACTCTACTGTACTGCGTATACTGTATGTACCCTACTGTACCGTATATACCCTACTGTACCGTATATACCCTACTGTACCGTATATACCCTACTGTACCATATATACCCTACTGTACCGTATATACCCTACTGTACCGTATATACTCTACTGTACTGCATATACTGTATATACCCTACTATTCAACAAATGTTGTAGAGAAACTACGGGCTCACAAATAGACTTCTTCAGAATGTTGGATGATAAGATGAACCAAGGCTATGCATTGGCAAAGAGGAGACAAGAGCGGGAAGTCTCAGATGTTAAGACATTAAACAACGATTGAATCAATGTTCATCTAGCTGCGGCACTTAACACATCTGATGTGTCACCTGTGACACTTGTCATATCTGATATAGAACCTGTGATACTTGTCAAATCTGACCTGTCAACTGCGACACTTGTCAAATGTAAGCTGTCAACTGTGACAATGCTACACATAAACAATGCAGCTGCAACCAGTACATCGCTTCATTTTATACATTAGGTGTAGATGTTCCATTTTGTTATGTCAATTCTTTATTCTAGTCAAAAATGTGTATTTTGTATTTTTTTATGCAACGTGTATATATCATTTTTGTCCATGAATTATACATCTTATTGTGTGTTTAGTGTAGGCAAGACTTACACTGTAACATAAACAACGTAGTACAGCTACATGTTTGATGTATCATTATTAAAGATATGGAAATGGCAGCTAGACAATATGTACCACACAAGTTGCTGACATTTCTCCATGTCAAAGGCAAGTTAGCCTGCAGCTGTTTGCTAGTGGCAGAGCTGTTATTACTAGGATTCGTCTACTCTTGCCCTTGTTGTGTCAAAGCAAGGAAAGACAACTTCACCCACTCAAGTCTCTCCTCATCTTTTTTGTTACACTCTGCGCTAGAATAAGAACATACTAGAAATATTTGTGAAGTTTTCAACTCAAAATGCTGGCATTTTTCCTGGCTTACAATAGAGGTAAAACTTTGGTTGTTACACATCATCAGTAAATTTTATGATTTAGGGTAGAAACGCAATTTTTATTGTCGTTAACATATTGTTGGCTGGCTTTTTCCTCATAAGCAAGTACTAATTTTTTTCATTTCCTACCACATGAAAACCAGTCACATTCCAAAACATTGCAATAGTGGGCTATAATTCTTGGAGTTGTTTTTTCATGCTTTGGTCCAACTAGAGCAGTAATATAAATCAAGCTGGGTCATAGTTACAGGTGAACTGCTGTCATAGAGCTATCATTGGGTTATGTTACTTGTTTCCCATTATAACTGACAGTTGCTGTCCACTACTTGTGCCTGACACATGTTAAATACACGGATGCATCTTAGTAGATCTATAAATAGAACAACTGTTTGTACCTAGCATTGATGGGCAGGTATAAATGTTTCATGAATTGGTTACGTTCACTTCTTCTTCAAAAAGAGACATTAGAAAGGAATATTGTATTGGCAATTAGTTGTATGAAAAATCAATATGAGCATTTTAGTATTGAATGCCATCACTGCACATTGCCTGAGAATGTCTATTGGCAACAGGCGTTCCTCGCTGTGTGGCTGTTTGCTGCCTAGCAAACACTGGCAGCTCCCTCGCTGTCCATCTTCAACAACCAAAGTGATTCGATGCTCAGCCAGATTTATAATTGATTGGTTGACTTGTTTCCGGAGCTGTGAGGTTGCAGATGGCATTTTATGCACTGACGATGAAAAGGAATACATTGTAATCTAGAGTAGAGTGCAATCTCATTCAACTTAGCAAAAATATAACAGAAGTTGTCGTACATACAAAACTTGATAATTATACATCATGTAATATAAAGTAATAATAATCACAAAGGGTAGAGGGAGAGGAAGAATGGCATTATGAAAAGGCAGACTTTACCTAGTACTAATTTTTGTCACTACATCTACAGCAGTTCTAAATCCTTCACCATACTCTGGCGTTTCACTCCTTTTGACGGGCTGCCGGAAGAGAGTGGAGCAGAGGAAATGACAAATTTTTCACCGTTTTTCGGCGGCGGCAGTGTCTTAGCTTCTAATTCGACCCAATCAAACCCTCTATTACCGGTTGCAGATATCTTATTTGGCATTGTATGACTGCTTGCCTTGTGAGGTATAGCCTGTGCACTCAAGCTCTGTTGGGCACTTTGAGACATCTTCTCAGGTATTGCTTTCCTAGCTCTGTCTGTTAAGCCTAAGTTCTGTAGTATCTCCTAAGTAGTTTGAGGGGTGGATGGTCTCTTCAAAGTTTTAATCTGCTTTTGCTACCTGCAACTAGAGAGATGCTACATAGATGAGCTACGTATATACTGCACCACTCATAGCATACAACCGTATGCCACATGTAATATTTTACATATGCCATACAAGATTGATGTATTATTTTAATACTTTACCATTAACAAAGAAAAAAAATTACTTAACAGTAGAAATAAAGTTTTTGTATTATGAGTCTTCAAAGTTACTAAGAAATGTTGGCTATAATAGACTATACGCCATCATAATCACAAAGTATTGATAGATAAAAGACCAAAACGTATAAAAGTTGCGATAACAATAGCAAGACGAAAAGTTTCATAAGTGACAGTTGGAGCATTTTAAAAGGTCTCAGAGATGGCTGTCTTTTATACTTCAATAGAGTCCTGATGGGTGGTTGTTGCAATGTAACGATATTTTGGTTAGTTGTTAAGGTGTGACAGGTGGCATGATCAGCAGTAGCGACTGGACAGGTGTCAGGTGAGTTGTTGTAATGTGACAGGCGTCATAACTAGTTTTTTTGCTATGTGACAGGTGTCAGGTTAGTTTTTATAATGTGACAGGTGTCAGATTAGTTGTTGTGATGTGATAGGTGTCATTTGGAGGTGTCGGGTTAAAGCATAACAATGTTTCATAATAAACACAGCAAAATCAGTGATGTAAAGCATGTATGTGACTCACAAACCTCAGGTTGTTCTTTTGTTGTTCATTCCTGTTGCTGAACGGAGAGCTTTGCTGAAAAGAGAACTTACCAGTTTTAGATATCAGAGAGAGACTCTATCAACACCGAGGTCTTCTGCCTCACACTCAAATGAGATTATTGTGTGAATGAGCTACAATTGTCCCTCATTGAATAGATATTGGTGCCGTAGCACTTTGTTGTTGTAGATACAAAGCGTTAAATGGGATGGAACAAAGCGCTGATGTCCACTAGTATACAGGCATATATTGGCTGTCATTAGAGGTAATCAGCTATGAAAGAGCTGACGCCGATGCCATACGGTTATTAAGTTATCATGTCACCATTAATAGCAACTCTGTGCAGCTAAACCATTTATTTTTGTTTTGTTTCCAAGCACTCCGCTGGTAAGATTGTTTCTTCCTCATCCGAAGCTGCCTCAAATATATAACATAGTTTGACAACACATTAAATCATCTCTCAAAACAATTATTTTCCCGTTACAGTTGTCCTGTGACATCAGCTGATGAAGACTACCTTGTCATTTGTATGAAGAGAGTCCATTTGCACTCACCTGAAACGAGTGCCTCATGCAAGACATCAGCTGGACGGTTATCACCAAGGAATGATGAATTGAAAGGCTTGTTCTGAATATACAGCTGTCCGTAGAAATTAAGTATTACTCAATTGTTGGGATGTATATATAGTGAACTAGTTTACATTGATGTCTACTACATTTTTTGACAGTTGTCAATTCAGATTCAACGATAAAATCAATTGTTGAAAAACCAATTCAGCTTAAACATCAATTACGAGCTGAAACTATGCAGTGCATTTTCTTCAAGTAGCTAGTGCACACACCACATTCATTCTAGGAGTCGTCTTACCACTTACACTTGTTCTCTCTACCCAAGCTTTTCTTACGAATTGTCTGTTTTGGCTAACTGTTGAAGTTGTCTTCTCACGCAACAAATTTGAATACTATAATATGCAGGGGTGGGAGAAAATGACTTTAAAGTCGAGTCAAGTCAAGTCATGAACTTTGTGAGTCGAGTCAAGTCAAGTCGCAGCCATTCTGAGGTTCAGCTGAGTCAAGTCAAGTAAAGTCACAAACATTGTTGAGTCAAGTCGAGTTGAGTAATGAAAAATTCTAAGTCAAGTCAAGTCTGACTCAAATGACTTACAAGTCAAATATCAAGTCACTTGAATATCTCGGAGTCTATTGGTCGTATAGCATTATCAAAGACATCATCGTGATCGGCAGATTTCAGAGGGGGTAATTTAGATGTCCAATAGATGACTAATACAAAACTTTCACAGAAATCAGACGATTTTTATTGAAAGATTTCCCTAACAGCAACAGATGACAAAAATATTGGCAATGATAAATCAGTGGTTCAGAACAATAGTCTGGCAGTATAGCATTTGTACTTATGGAAAGCCAGAACCAGTAGAATGTTGCAGCCAATAAAATATTCTGTTCACAGTTCAAGCAGTAGGCACTTCACAGTGAGTTAATGGTTTACTATTCCTTGCATGGCAGTTGTCTTTCCTCCTACCCTACTTGAAAAAAAGGTCACCATTTTATTTTTGTTACTTAATTTTGTAAAATTACTTGTTCTTTTTCATTTTCTGTCAAAAAGATCTCTGCAGTAAAGTTGTGCAATAAATTTTGCAACACATGTTTAATAAAGTCAAGAAACATTAGGAATTTTACAAGTTGCAATCAACTTTTTTTTCCAGCAGGGAATTTGACCTACATGCAGTTGACGAGAAGTCGCGTTAAAAACAACAACCCTACTGAAAAAAAAGTCTTCCCCATTTCACAAACTTTCGTAATCAGAGTGCACTAATTATTTTTAGTACATTTCTAGTTGACAAAACAAACAGTATTCTGCATATGCACCTTCTTCTTGTCTTCTTATATTTTTAAACGGTAGAAAATCATCAATTATTCTATCTTTTTTTCTGGTAGAAAACATTTGAATGGAAGGCCTAATGTAATTTTCTGATCACCATACTCCAGCAAGCATACAGTTGGCTAACTATTAGCTGGGTTGTGCACTAAATAACACCTCTGGTTCTGATAACCAAACAGGAAATACAAACAGCAATGACACACGGGCATTTTGTTAATTTAGGAAATTGTGGTAGGAGCAGACAACTCTGCGAGATTGACTCCAAATGACTTGATGATGACTGTAATAAAGTCATCTGTATTATGAAGTCGAGTCAAGTCAAGTCATGAAACTTTTCGAGTCAAGTCGAGTCGAGTCAGATGAGGCATCAAGTCAGAGTCAAGTCAAGTCACTGCTCAACTAAGTCAAGTCAAGTTATGACCTATGACTTGACTTGACTCTAAGATGACTTGACTTAGTCCGACTTATTCCCACCTCTGATAATATGCATTGCATGCTTACTAGTGCTATACATAAACAGGTAACACCACGTGTGATTATCTCAGCAGCGAGAACTGAGAAGAGGTCAAGTGTGAGAGATAGAAGAGGTCGAGTGTGAGAGATAGAAGAGGTCGAGTGTGAGAGATAGAAGAGGTCGAGTGTGAGAGATAGAAGAGGTCGAGTGTGAGAGATAGAAGAGGTCGAGTGTGAGAGATAGAAGAGGTCGAGTGTGAGAGATAGAAGAGGTCGAGTGTGAGAGATAGAAGAGGTCGAGTGTGAGAGATAGAAGAGAGGTTTAAGAAAAACACATTTTTGATGCATCCTGATTGGGCGTTTTGCTTTTGACATTCAAGGAAACTTGTATGCAATGAAACTGTAGGTGAAGTCATAACACTTATTGTATAATGACGACATGGCTTCCTGTTATTTAGCAATATTACTAAACATACATCATGTATTTCGATTGCAGTAATTTTTTTCTCTTTCATCTAGAGCTGACAACTCCCAAGTATGACAACGAGGAATGGGTAGGTATGGCATATGAGCCTCTGGATATATATAATAAACACATATATGTCTATGAGTATATATAATAGCTCTATGACTATACATGATATGTCTCGGGATTTATTTGATGTCTATGGTTATATGTGAGATGTCTAAAGCCATATATGATAAGTCTATGTCTTCAGATTTACATATGTCTATGGCTATATATGATGTCTATGGCTATTTATTATAAGTTGATGTATATTTATGTCACGTCTATTGTTAGAGCGGTCACTAGCATTGCTAAGGTTATATACACAAAACAGATGTGTCAAAATGTAAAAACTCATTTTACACATTTTCTAGTTCACATATGCAGAAGATGTTGATGACAGATAACTTCAGCGAACTGTCAACAAACAGCGCATATTATTGTTATTGTTTGGAATGAAAATTACGAAATAATAAGAAACGATGTGTTTGTTTGTCAGCAAAAAGTTTCTTGTGATACATTCATGGCAGATGATGATATGATATCTAACACACGTTGACAGGTGCTTGTTTGATGTGACGGTTACTTGTAAAACATGATGTGACACTAACAGACAGGTGCTTGAAGCACTGACAACTAGCTCAATGACAAATCTCAGCACCTAAACAACTATAAAACCAAAGCTGCATGAGATATTTTGTTTGTCTATGTAACGGCTGCACAAGAAACTTGTTATTTCTTTTTGCCCTTCCGTTTGGGCATCCTTCTCTTGTTCTTGCTGTCTATAAGCGATTGAGATTGCTTCTTTAGGTTAGACCTAGTCATCAACTCTCCGTCATCATCGCCACTTTCATCCTCGTCTGCAACAGAGACGCGCAGCTAGAAAGTGGTCACATGACATGCAGCAGACGACAATACAATGTGCAGCAGACGACAAGGTTTAGGGAAGAAGCTTGTAGGCTGATGGAACCAACCACAGGAGGAAAATAGCAGGAGTTAGCTAGACTTACTCAGGTTTATTCCGAACATGTTGTAAACTAAATGGTAACATAACGCATTAGACATAGAGTCAACATTTGTCTTCCAGTAAAGTGTGCAGTAGCTTTTAAGCATTTTTAAACAGCATAAACAGAAAAACCGTCCACTCACCATCGTATACATTGTCTCTTTGTGTCTGTGGAAGTTTTACCCTGGTGTTATACTCTGGTAGTTTACCCTCCATCTGGGCATGGTACTGTAATACACAGGTAATATCTAACTTATCTAGCCACCTAGCCTATGTTACGCATCACTCACCGCTGGGTCTGCGCCTCTCAGCCTTCAAGGCTGGAAGAACAATGCGACAGTTGTGATCCGGAAGTCTGTTTTCAAAATGTGTTTGATACTGGAACAAACATTGGTGTAACTTGTGGAGAAAATGCATAGCGAAACATTTACTGCTGAACAACAAAACAAACCGTTAGTAAAATAGCTTTGGGTTCATAACATTTGGAAACAGTTGATTAAAGACTTGGGTGGGGGCCCTTACCTCCTCTTCCTCCATCTGCTCCAGCAACTCATTGAGATCTTGGCCATCCAATTCTTCTAGAAGCTTCACTAATTTTTCCTCCGAGGTGCTCAGTTGGTCCAAAACGTATTCATCTGATGACTTTGATATCTGAGTGCCGGGAACATGGCCTTTGTTCTATAACAGGAAACACTATGGTTGGCCCATTGATAAAAATTTTGGAAATATTTCAAAAGGAATTTGAAAAAAAATATGTATGCCAGATAACAGTGGCAAAGTACATCCTGTTGGCACTCACTGCTTTAAGATGACTGAGTTTATCAGCTAAATGACCAACGCCAGACTTCACGTCAAACAGGATATGACTCTGTCTGTTTAATCTATCCAGCAAGTCATCTCGTCTTTTTGTCTCTTTGTCCACATGATCTTGGAAGTCTTCCAACATTCTCTGCCCACTGAAATACATTACATTTCACCATTGAGAATCGCGATACATACCTAGCCAATCAAATGAGCTGAAAGTTGGCAAATAGAAAAAGTGATTGACTAATAATTGTACAGATTGATGGGATTTGCTGGCTAGTAATTGTAATAGTAGCTGTGATTCGCAAGAAGTTGCGACATTCGATGTGATTGGTTAGTACTTGTTAGTTAGAAGTTAAATGAAAATGAAATGCTGACCTAGATAACTTGGCCTCTCCACTATATTTCATATCTTCAAAGTCTGTCTGAAGTTTTTCTTTGTCATCCTTCAGTCTCTCAATCTGCTTCTCTGCTGCTGATTGCAAATCTTCCAAGTGCAATGTTGTCTCTCCCTGGTGCTCGAACCTGCATTAGTCAAACAGTAATTATGTAAATAAATGTAAGGCTCAATTGCCCGTAAAACTTGGTGTAGCCACAAGAAAAACTTTAAAGTCCTCAAGTTACTAACTAACCTTTCCACTACTTCAGGAATGTCACTGACTCCAGTAGCTTCCTTGATTTGTTGGAATGCTTCTTCATATGTTAATATTTTGGCAGCATTCTCTTCGCTGCCAGCATTGTTGGTGGTCTGAGTCGGTTGAGATTCATCCTGCAGGATAGAGCCTGCTCTAGCAGCCTAAATAAAGGGAAACACAACTTTTGTGAGATGAATTCGAACTGAGAATGCAAAAAAATAAAACATCCACTTTGACGCATCGGTTCAATCATCTCGATAGTCTAACTGGGTACTTACTATTCGTCTCTCAATCTTTTCGTGCGCCAACTTCCTGTCCTCCGCTTCCTTCTTCATTTCTTGTAGTTCTATTTCTCTTTTCTTTCTGTCGGCATAGACAGCTTCTTCGTGCTTTCGAAGCTCACTCTGCGCCGCCTCTTTAGAGATTTGAGCATCGTTGTGCATATTCTGAGTAAACAATTGAACGCGGCTTAGATTGAATGACAATACCCCGTGTGTTGCAAAGCTGAGTGTTTTGATGAACAGGAAGTGACATTTTAGATTTATTTTTCTCCTTGAATATGGAATGATTCAACGCTACCTTTAAATCCTTTAGCTCCTGTCTCAGTTTCTTTATCTCTCCTTCCATGGTGTTCAACTGGTTGGGGAATCCCAATGCTTCCTCCTCCAACTTAGACTTAATCTGCAGGTAAGTTTTCTTGATTTGTTCCGCTTCATTGCACTTCAGCTCGGCTTTGTCTAGTCGATTCTCTAAGTTCCTCAATCTAAAGATAGACAGCAGTAAATAAACAACGGCTAATCTCATGGAGAGGGCCTCACTCTACGCAGAGTGATGCCTGTAGTTCATACTTTTTGGCGTCTTCGCTCTCCCCGGCATCTGTAGCCACAGCCTCAGAGGCATCCTTCACCATAGAGTTGTACATTGTCTGCAGCCCTTCTACCTTCTTCTGCTTAGCAGCCGTCGCGTGTCTCAGTTGATTCAACTTTTTTATTTGGTCTGATAGCTTCTGATCTTGCACCTTGATAGCTTCCTGTACCATAAAAATATTTAGATGTAACATGTCAGTGCTAATTTCCAGCATGCCAAAAAACTTCAGGTCAAAATACGTACCGGGCCAGACTTGTTTTTCATAGCTGCTCTCTCTACATTTCGGTTCTGAAAAGCTTTGTTTATCACATGCTCATCTGCCTGTAATAGTTGTCATAAACCTATGTAAGTTACTTACTGGTCAAACATCTAATCAGTGTACATGTAACATTCCATTAAATTACCAATCAGTACGCATATAACATGCTACAGTACCAGCCAACCAATCAGTGTACATGCAACATACCATAGCACTAGCCAACCAATCAGTATACATGTAACATACTATTAAACAAACAATCAGTGCATATGTAACATACTACAGTACTAGACAACCAATCAGTGCACATGTAACATACTACAGTACTAGACAACCAATCAGTACGCATATAACATGCTACAGTACTAGACAACCAATCAGTGCACATGTAACATACCACAGCACTAGCCAACCAATCAGTATACATGTAACATACTACAGTAATAGACAACCAATCAGTGCACATGTAACATACCACAGCACTAGCCAACCAATCAGTATACATGTAACATACTACAGTACTAGACAACCAATCAGTGCACATGTAACATAGTAATAAACAACTAACTGATGCAGACAACTTACTGCCAGACAGTCACTTAGTTTTTTTCGCAGTAATTTGTTATCTTTGCGTAGAAGACTAACAGCATCTTTGTTTTGTTTGATAGTCCACTGCGAGTTTTCATAGTAAGCTTTCCTGTCTCCCTCTACAAAGAGTCACTTCAATATTGAAAAAGGAATACAAACTTAAAACTCAAACAATTTTTTTTATATATAAGGCTCGTTTGCTGTGACTAGCCATGCCAGCAATCACTCTATACATTACTTACCTGCATTTCTCACTTACTTTACCTATCTATCTACCTTACATTCCAAGTTCCCATAAATAGAATAATGATAATTTTAAAAACATGAAGATGAATACATATCAAGAGAAAAAGGTGTATATTTTTCAGCTTATAGAGAACATTACCTCACGTCCAAAAAAATAAAAATGAAGGTTGGAGTTTCTAAAAAGCAAAAAGAAAGCAACACAGTACTGTGAAGAAGCCAGTGATTTTATGCTGTGGTAGAGGTGTTAAAATAAGTAAGAATCGCTCACCTAGTAGGTTAATTCTAGCCCTCAATTCGTCAATCTTCTCTTGGAGAGTCTGTGTAGCCATTTTGGCTTTTAGAAAATGTGAAAAAGAACTAAAATATTAGGAAAATGATCGCTAAATCTATCACCACCTGTGCACACTTGCTGCCTTGTTTTGGCAACGCCAGATTACTGGTTGCTAGGGTCTAACGCATGCGCAGTTGCATTTCCCGGAAACAAGAAGTGAAGTAGGCGTGTTCAAGCCGTTAAAAAAGTACTCTGCCCAATCATACGCCAAATCGTTTAATGCGCAAAAGATTCGCGTGACATCCGGTTCTAGAAATTGCAAGGATAGATCTAGGGGTGTAATCATCATCATGTTTGTGCACAGTGTTTTGTGACATTGTTCATGTGACACCACTTAGCTATGTAATTAAGTGCCATATTTAGGATCTACCCACGATTTTTTGCTGTTGCAGTTATAATACAGATAGATAAATATATATAATATTATTGTGCTATATTAATTAATAATTATATGACATTTAATTTTAAGGAAAACATCATCATCATCATCATCATGATCATCGATCATGCTCCATTATTATTATTATTTATAATTATTATTATTATTTATTATTATAAATAATAATTATTATTATTTTGTTATTATTAATGAATTATTATTATTTATATATGATTATATTATATAATCATAATTAATGACAAAATTGTGCATGTTTTCCTTATCAATAATCATAATGCAGTATGATTAAATGATAATAATTAATAAATAAAAAAAGAGATAAATTTGCCATTGGTCAATTATTATTATGATTAGTGATTATTATTATTAATAGTTTATCAAATCAAAGGCTACTGCTGTTGTATCAACCTATCTATGATTAAAAAAATACCCAATAATAATAAATTATAATCATATCTTCTACTGCCAATTCTTAGTAGTAGTAGAAGATCTGATTATAATTTATTATTATTGAGTATTTTTTGGTGGGCCACTTGTTGATGGCTATCACCTTTGTCGTGCTTCCTATCAATGCATTTGCAATTTTCTTCATGTAGAACTGCAATATTTTATTATATAGTTTCAACTTGTTTTATGCTGTGAAAAGAGAGGAAGCTGTGAAGAGTAGTTTATTCAAATTGTTATTAATCGTCTATCTTTTAGTTAGCTAGACTCATTCTACTGTTTCACTAAGATAGAGCTGCAGCCAGCTCATATACATAACATGAAAACCTAAAAATATGCAGAGAAAGACTGATTAGGAGTGAACCTATGCACTTTATATGATTTTTAAAAATAATTATGTTTTTATGAGAATATAAATTATTTGTTACATTAAACAATATTGTACAGGAATTTGGGGTGGAACTGTGTTAGCTTGACACCTGTACAGTCTCCCACAATATGTTACTTATTCGGTGCAGGTTTAGCTGGTAGTTTTATCTTGTTTGCAGGCAACAGGGTCGGCAGGTATTCCTAGCGACCGAAATTTGCAATGTTGTATGCTCGTGAGCGATACACAGTGAGGAGTGGAATTAACTACCACACTTTGCACTGATTTTCCGCCCAAAAGGAGTATCTGTGAATCGCCGAACTTGTCAGAGGGAACAAGATTCTAGCATCATAGGCCAACGGCCGTATGAAGTGAAGGTCGATATGACAATTCACTTTGTACTAGCGATTGCCCGCACTGATTAGCCGACTTGACCAAGTTGTTGTTATCTTTATTATCTTCCACGTGTGTTTGGTTATCTTTATCTGTGTGAGATGAGAGTCATCAGAAGCTTGTGAGGGTCAGCTTAACTCTGCTTTATTATTTACTTACACAAACATTTATACAAGGCAATACAAAGAATGTAAAAGTTGAATGCAGACCACGCCTGGTATAAGATAATTGGTGTGCTCTAGCGAATAAATTGTCTATAAAGTAGTAGTGGGCTGTCTGTAGCTGAACGGTTGGTTGATTGCACTAGTAAGTATATGTTGGTAAATAATAATAATATTATATGACAAAAACATGGAACAATAAGCATAAAGTGATAGCATCGAACTGTACACAGAATGTCCGTGGTGTTGTTGTTGGTGGCGTCCCCAACAATGTTTATTTTTTTATTTTGTATATCATTATTAACAGAGGAGAAATAATTACAAGAAGCTGTCAAAATTGTTTTAACAGTGCCGTGTGCCTTGTCATTTCCTGCACATCAATGATTATTATACAAGTGATGTGATGTTGCGTGTAAATTGATAATGTTTGCTATTATTGAGACTCTTGGATCATAAAACACAGAAAGCACTCACGAAAATACGCTTCTGAATACAAAGATAAAACGTTTAAGCTTTGTTCAAAGCATGACAGCATTGAACATTTCTTTATTGATGTTCTCAATATTCAGGTCTTAAGCAGCAGATTGATGTATTGAACGACCCTCTAGGCCTACTCAGTCCTGATTTATAAGCTTGCCAAAAAGCTATTGGCCGCAAAAGCTTGTCGCATCAGCTGAAATTTGGTTTGCTATAACCTTCATTGATTGACGACTTTGTCATCTTTGGATTGTGGGCTTGGGTCAATTATAGTAAATTATACGCAAGCTTATATAAATGAAGTTACATCTTCTTCGTTTAAAATGAAAGTTGATCGGGCAATTAATTTAGTCTTAGGTCTACTGAAGGACTTTGCAGCAAGAATAAAGAATCCCTATGAAGACACCGTATCAAAGCTTGGTTCCGAGATTTACTGGTGCGCTCCATTTTCATCTGAGTTGAATTTGTATGCTGCACGCATAAAATCAGAACTGTTGGTTTTGGTCTATATGATTGCGATCAGTGTATACACATCAGAAATGAAGTCAATGGTTGTTTATCATGCAAGTTTCATATGTAAAATAGAAAACGAGAGACGACTGCAGGATTTTTCCGGTGATCCAATGTGATCACAATCGCAAGGTTAATCTAATACCCTTTTGATCAAAAGAAGAAAAAAAAATTGTTTGTTTTGATGAGGTAAGAAACAATAAGTGTTAGTCATAGATGAATAGAGTGTAGTGTTTGGAATAATAATGAACAAAATGATAAAAGAATTAAAAAAAGCAGTATCTGATTGGCCAAATGAATAACGTACGGGAAGGAAAGAAATATACTTACGACCCGAAGATGGCGTCATTTTGTGCAATGTAAAAATTGGCGAGCATTTCTGGAAGAGGGGTATTTTGCAAGCTTGTAAGTCAGCACTGAGTAGCCCTAGATGGTTATTTAATACATCAATCTGCTGCTTAAGACTTGAATATTCAGAAACTCAACAAAAAGTGATCAGTGCTGGCATAGTTTAAAGGGACAAGCGCTCACCCCAAATGGGATTAAACCCGGTCAAGAAAAAAAATAGGAAGTTGTACACAAGAAAGGACTAAATGACTTCATACTTGGAATGGTTATTCTTGAACTGTCTGAGGTCTGTGACGATCGTCATATGTTAATGAGATATAAAATTAATTTTGTGACGTCAGTAAAAGAAAGAGCGGCTGTGGACAAGATCGAACACTCTAAGTACATAAAGGCATCTTATTTAGTGGTAATTCAGTATGTCAGCCTCGGTGACCTAAGGGGGCACTTGCAGCAAGGCAAGCCTGTCAGTTGCTTCCTCTGAGCCATATCACAGGTAAATATGCAATATCACCCACCGGAACTAAAATTATTGGTGGTGATATTTACTTCCTCAAAATTCGTTGATTTATTTATTGCCATTGTGACGTCAATACTCCGTCCGATCAACACTTCCTCCAGACTATATTCCACATGAGACAATGTTACATTTACTCAAGCAATATAGTCTCTTTGTTGATTATAATCCAGGTTCTAAACAGACACTGTGGGTACGCTACCCTGGGCACTAAAAATGAGCATTAACACGGGGAAGGCAAGGTGAAAATATCTAGTTTTTGCAACCCAGCTTCATCTCCTTAACTAATTTGTTGTGTGTTGAAAAATCATCTATTGCGCTTATAATATAGAAAAAATTAATGAGAGCACTGCTCCGCAAAACAATTTTGACATGAAATTACTTGAAACAAATAAATTCAAAATCTGTGACACAGTACCTTTAACAGATTGTCTGTATTTATTGTAATTATATTGCTCAATGACATGAATTATATAAAATTTGTCAGCGACTAGAGCCCTAGTGATTGTCGACTATTCAATGTGGCTATAAACTTGATAAATGTGCCTTCATCCGATTCTGTTATTGTTTAACAATCTTAAGAATACTGTGCAGGATTTTATGGTAACGATGTTGGCTACCGTGGTAGCCACCCGCACCACCTCTAGGTAGGTAGAGTTGTCTACTCGATTCGACAAGCTTGCTGGCAGACCCCGCGTACGACTACCTACCCTTCAGCATTGTCTGCTTGAAGGTAGGCCTTGATAGGCAGCGTCTGCCAGGTAAGTCCTGTCTCCCGTCTGCCCACTTCTAGACAACGCCAGGCTTCCAAACCAACAGGTCGTTTTCTGGAGTGGTAGAGCTTTCTTGTCTGTATGTGCGCGATAGAGATTCAAGATAAACTTGAATGTATGCTGTATATTTATTCTAGGATAAAAACCAGCTGTGCCTCCGAGATTACACTGCCTAGTGAGAGGCACAGCAGCTGTATTTATATAACAGGTTATGTAACATCTCGGTGTATACAGGTAGCCCTAATCACACATACAAAGAAGGGTGGCTAGTATAAGGCAACGTAAATGCGTGTAACAATAGCCTTTGTGATTTACGAGTGTCTAAGCAAAGAAAAGGGTACAGTATGCGTGTCATGTACACAGTTTTAAGAAAGGGTAGCCTCAAATAATGATATCAGGCAAAGCACGCAAAAGGTTTTGAGGTTACTAATAATAATTTACACAGGATGTTGGCAACAGTAATGCACTAAATAGAATTGCTACTATGATTGTTCATGTTTGCTTTCAGGAAGTCGTGCCATTTTCCTGTACAATACCATTATTTAAACGCCGTTTAATTATTAATGTAGTATTATTATATAGTTTTATTTACTGCATCCTTAGGGAGTACTACGAAAGTAATGCTAGTAGGTCGAATCTCTCACCAAACATGGAGTGCACTCTATTTAGTGATTGCCTTTTCAAGTTGATTACAAGTTGATCGATTGCAGATACTATTTAGCTTTTCGACTGTCACTGATGATTGGGGCAGGTCATGTCAGGTTTTCTCCTCTGAATTGACCTGATTACTCATAAGATTCCAATGACATGTACAGTAAACAAGTGGGAGTAGTCTACTCAATTATGTGTTATTGAGAAAGAGGAGGCAACTCGTAATAAAATGACCCAAGTAATCTGGCTCTCAATGTGGGCGCGGCTATTGTCGCAAAGAGAGCCACCCTGGCTACAAGTAATCCCAATAGGGAAAATTTAAAACTTATGTTTTCATGGGAAATTTTTTTCTTGCCAGCAATAGACTGATGGAGTATCGCCAATGGTATTGGTGAAACTGCGCTTATATTTGCCTCAAAAATTTATATATCAGTTTCATTCTAACCATTTTGTATTGCAGCTAATTGTTACTGTTTGTGCTGCTGATTTAGCTACTAACCATGCAATACTCTCTACATTAAAGTTTTTGGATGTTTATGGTCTGTCCGCCAATTTCTGATTTGACCAAATCTTTGAAATAAGTTCGGAGCACCAGAAATCTGTATCATTGACTTCCAGAACAGTTTAATCAATCGGTTCACACAAGCATAAGTAGAACAGAACTTGGCTGGAATAAATTCTGGCAAACCTATAGTCAATGTAGAATTTCTCTTGAAACATCAACTAACTTACAAATGTGGTAAATAATAATAATATGCGTTCTCTGGTAGAAAGTATCACGTAAAGTCATTTTGTGAAAGCAGACAACTCCTGGAACGAATGCTAAAATGCTATTTTATTTGTTGACACAAATTGTAATAGTTGACAACGTAAAATTTGGTTGCGCGTTTGAGCTGCAGTTGTCTGCTCTCAGTAAATAGAGTGAGATCCTGCATTCTGGTGTCAAGTACATGTAGACTTTGTTTTATTTGCTAACTATTCATAGTTCTCTGACAACAGACTATAATTAGTTCTTGGTGTCAAAACGGTCACCCATGCTAATATAATCACGTAATAATACAAAAAATTCTAGTGCAAGACTTCATCAATTTACATAAATAACATTGCTGCAGCTAGTCTGAGTGAGCAGCGAGAGAATAATAGACACGCTATTTTAGTGAAAAGCATCTATTAACAATCGCATTGGAATGCTTGTAGATGTCAGAAATGTTGATACTGAAAGCTTTGATCCCCTTTTAAAATAACACTTTTCACGCCGCTGACTCACGAATCGACTCAAATTTTGTCAAACCAAATTGTGAGTAACATATCAGCAGCGAGAGACGCACTGCGACGCATGTAAAAGTTTTCTTATTCAGCATTTGTCAAACAATCTCTACTAGCTCAAAAGAGTAAATTGAGGGGCGAGGTTGGTCATGTATGCATACTCGGTAGGTATGTGTACCTTCAATGAGGTACCCATCTATAGATCTAGAGAATTGATAGTGCTGAAGGCTTGAACTGTGTTTTATTCCACTGCAGGGAATGGAGCGTCTCTACTGGGGAATTGTTTCTTCTGGAAAGATATCACATGACTTCGTAAATGCTTTGAATGACCCTAGCGGTCCCGCAGCAGCAAACAACAAGGTACGCTATTGGTCTAACTGGAGCTTTGCTATCACTACATCTGATGTGTATAAGCAGAGCCATCTGTTTGTATGTCTGTAAACCATTATGGTGGAGCAATGAAGACTGCTGTAAACACAGTCTATTGTCAGAGTTTGATTG
Organism: Cryptosula pallasiana; assembly: GCA_945261195.1. Lineage (NCBI taxonomy): Eukaryota > Metazoa > Bryozoa > Gymnolaemata > Cheilostomatida > Cryptosulidae > Cryptosula > Cryptosula pallasiana. Next base: position 1,432,344 of record OX183134.1, on the reverse strand, counting down.
TAAACACAGTCTATAGTCAGAGTTTGATTGTAAACACAGTCTATTGTCAGAGTTTGATTGCAAACACAGTCTATTGTCAGAGTTTGATTGCAAAACAGTCTATTGTCAGAGTTTGATTGCAAACACAGTCTATTGTCAGAGTTTGATTGTAAACACAGTCTATTGTCAGAGTTTGATTGCAAACACAGTCTATTGGCAGAGTTTGATTGTAAACACAGTCTATTGTCAGAGTTTGATTGCAAACACAGTCTATTGGCAGAGTTTGATTGTAAACACAGTCTATTGGCAGAGTTTGATTGTAAACACAGTCTATTGTCAGAGTTTGATTGCAAACACAGTCTATTGTCAGAGTTTGATTGCAAACACAGTCTATTGTCAGAGTTTGATTGTAAACACAGTTTATTGTCAGAGTTTGATTGTAAACACAGTCTATAGTCAAGGTTTGATTGCAAACACAGTCTATTGTCAGAGTTTGATTGCAAACACAGTCTGTTGTCAGAGTTTGATTGCAAACACAGTTTATTGTCAGAGTTTGATTGCAAACACAGTCTATTGTCAGAGTTTGATTGTAAACACAGTCTATAGTCAGAGTTTGATTGTAAACACAGTTTATTGTCAGAGTTTGATTGTAAACACAGTCTACTGTCAGAGTTTGATTGTAAACACAGTCTATTGTCAGAGTTTGATTGCAAACACAGTTTATTGTCAGAGTTTGATGAACGTTAGAGGTTGAATTAGCCATTTCTCCTCAAACTGAAGATACTTGTATATTTAACAGTTAATAAATGAATCAGCAAAATCCACATTTTGGCACTCCAGCCACCGGAGATTAGCAAATGTGACTTTTTGTGATTTGACTCCACCTACATCATTGGAAAATATTTGAGAAATAATGACAAACTTAAGCCCTTTGCAATACATCAAATTAGTTCATAAGAATGTTACTACTGCAGTTTTCATTTCTTTCAGCTTTTTATATGCAGTGTATACAATGTATATATACATGTTGTATGTAGTGTATACAATGTATATATACATGTTGTATGTAGGTGGTTGCTGTGGCAGCTAGGCAACTGGACAGAGCTAAGACGTTTGCTGACAACCACGGGATCTCCACAGTATACGGCAGCTACCAAGAGCTTGCTGATGATGGCGACATCAGTCAGTAGATATGATATATATATAAGACATTGGTGGTACACATCTGGTGTTATTTACAGTAAAATGTACAGTAATATCTAGTGATGTTGTGTGGTCTAACAGATGTTGTGTTGTCTCACAGATGTTGTGTTGTCTCACAGATGTTGTGTTGTCTCACAGATGTTGTGTATATTGGTAATACGACTGGCCACCACTATGACGTCTGCAAGATGATGCTTCTCGCTGGCAAACATATTCTTTGTGAGAAAAGTCTCACCACCCAGTACAGCACCAGCAAAGAGCTTTATGACCTGGCCTCCTCTAAAAACCTCTTTTTAATGGAGGTGAGTATTGTAGTACCGTGTAGTACATTGTAGTACCCTGTGGTAGATTGTAGTACCCTTTGGTACATTGTAGTACCATTTGGTACATTGTAGTACCGTGTGGTACATTGTAGTACATTGTAGTACCTTGTGGTAGATTGTAGTAGACTGTAGTATGGTGTAGTAGACTGTAGTATGGTGGAGTAGACTGTAGTATGGTGGAGTAGACTGTAGTGTGGTGGAGTAGACTGTAGTACGGTGGAGTAGACTGTAGTATGGTGGAGTAGATTGTAGTATGGTGGAGTAGACTGTAGTATGGTGGAGTAGACTGTAGTATGGTGGAGTAGACTGTAGTATGGTGGAGTAGACTGTAGTATGGTGGAGTAGACTGTAGTATGGTGTAGTAGACTGTAGTATGGTGTAGTAGACTGTAGTATGGTGTAGTAGACTGTAGTATGGTGGAGTAGACTGTAGTACGGTGGAGTAGACTGTAGTATGGTGGAGTAGACTGTAGTATGGTGGAGTAGACTGTAGTATGGTGTAGTAGACTGTAGTAGTAGACTGTAGTATGGTGGAGTAGACTGTAGTATGGTGGAGTAGACTGTAGTACGGTGGAGTAGACTGTAGTACGGTGTAGTAGACTGTAGTATGGTGGAGTAGACTGTAGTATGGTGGAGTAGAGTGTAGTATGGTGGAGTAGACTGTAGTACGGTGGAGTAGACTGTAGTAGTAGACTGTAGTAGGGTGTAGTAGACTGTAGTATGGTGTAGTAGACTGTAGTATGGTGTAGTAGACTGTAGTATGGTGTAGTAGACTGTAGTAGTAGACTGTAGTATGGTGGAGTAGACTGTAGTATGGTGCAGTAGGGTGTAGTAGGGTGTAGTAGACTGTAGTACGGTGGAGTAGAGTGTAGTATGGTGGAGTAGACTGTAGTACGGTGTAGTAGACTGTAGTATGGTGGAGTAGACTGTAGTATGGTGGAGTAGACTGTAGTATGGTGTAGTAGACTGTAGTATGGTGGAGTAGACTGTAGTATGGTGGAGTAGAGTGTAGTATGGTGGAGTAGACTGTAGTACGGTGGAGTAGACTGTAGTATGGTGGAGTAGACTGTAGTATGGTGGAGTAGACTGTAGTATGGTGGAGTAGACTGTAGTATGGTGTAGTAGACTGTAGTAGACTGTAGTAGACTGTAGTATGGTGTAGTAGACTGTAGTATGGTGGAGTAGACTGTAGTAGTAGACTGTAGTATGGTGGAGTAGACTGTAGTAGTAGACTGTAGTATGGTGTAGTAGACTGTAGTATGGTGGAGTAGACTGTAGTATGGTGTAGTAGACTGTAGTATGGTGGAGTAGACTGTAGTATGGTGGAGTAGACTGTAGTATGGTGGAGTAGACTGTAGTATGGTGTAGTAGACTGTAGTATGGTGGAGTAGACTGTAGTATATTGTAATACCCTGTGGTACATTTTAGTACACTGTAGTAGTACACTAGTATGGTGGAATAAATGGTTGTACAACGTTTTATGTGTCTGTAGGCAGTGTGGTCCAACTTCTTTCCTACTTACATGGAAATCAAGAATCAAATAATGGCAGGTAAGAGTTTTGGCTGTAACAATATCTGTACAAGTCTATATATGTACAACTCTATGTATGTACAGCTCTATGTATGTACAACTCTATGTATGTGCAACTCTCTGTATGTACAGCTCTATGTATGCACAGCTCTCTGTATGTACAGCTCTATGTATGTACAGCTCTATGTATGTACAGCTCTATGTATGTATAGCTCTATGCATGTACAGCTCTCTGTATGTACAGCTCTATGTATGTACAGCTCTATATATGTACAGCTCTATGTATGTACAGCTCTATGTATGTACAGCTCTATGTATGTACAGCTCTATGTGTGTACAGCTCTATGTATGTACAGTTCTATGTATGTACAGCTCTCTGTATGTACAGCTCTCTGTATGTACAACTCTCTGTATGTACAACTCTATGTATGTACAGCGCTATGTATGTACAGCTCTATGTATGTATAGCTCTATGCATGTACAGCTCTCTGTATGTACAGCTCTATGTATGTACAGCTCTATGTATGTACAGGTCTATGTATGTACAGCTCTATGTATGTACAGCTCTATGTATGTACAGCTCTATGTATGTACAGTTCTATGTATGTACAGCTCTATGTATGTACAGCTCTCTGTATGTACAGCTCTACTCTGTATCACTCTATTGTGTTTCCGCAGAAACCATTGGCAAGGTTTTGCATATGGAAGCCAGCTTTGGTCTTGCCATCTCTGATGTTCCGCGCATCAAACTCAGGGACTTAGGGGGTGGTGCTAGTCTGGATCTCGGAGTTTACTTGGTTAATCTGGTCCGCCTGGTATTTGATAGAGAAGAACCTATAGAGATCATTGCACGGGGTGATCTCTATCCTACAGGTGCTCATTTACGTCTATGTCCTGTATATGTCTATGCATTGTATATGTCTATGTACTGTATATGTCTATGCATTGTATATGTCTATGTACTGTATATGTCTATGTATTGTATATGGCTATGTACTGTATATGTCTATGTACTGTATATGTCTATGTACTGTATATGTCTATGTACTGTATATGTCTATGTACTGTATATGTCTATGCATTGTATATGTCTATGTACTGTATATGTCTATGTACTGTATATGTCTATGTACTGTATATGTCTATGTACTGTACATGTTTATGTACTGTATATGTCTATGTACTGTATATGTCTATGTACTGTATATGTCTATGTACAGTATATGTCTATGTACTGTATATGTCTATGTACTGTATATGTCTATGTACTGTATATGTCTATGTACTGTATATGTCTATGTACTGCACATGTCTATGTCCTGTATATGTCTATGCATTGTATATGTCTATGTACTGTATATGTCTATGTACTGTATATGTCTATGTACTGTATATGTGTATGTACTGTACATGTCTATGTACTGTACATGTCTATGTACTGTATATGTCTATGTACTGTATATGTCTATGCATTGTATATGTCTATGTACTGTATATGTCTATGTACTGTATATGTCTATGTACTGTACATGTCTATGTACTGTACATGTCTATGTACTGTATATGTCTATGTACTGTATATGTCTATGTACTGTATATATCTATGCACTGTATATGTCTATGTATTGCTTATGCCTATGTACTGTATATGTCTATGTACTGTATATGTCTATGTACTGTATATATCTATGCACTGTATATGTCTATGTATTGTTTATGTCTATGTACTGTATATGTCTATGTACTGTACATGTCTACGTACTGTACATGTCTATGTACTGTACATGTCTATGTACTGTATATGTCTATGTACTGTATATGTCTATGTACTGTATATGTCTATTGACTGTGTATGTCTATGTATTGTATATGTCTATGTACTGTATATGTCTATGTACTGTATATGTCTATGTACTGTATATATCTATGTACTGTATATGTCTATGTATTGTATATGTCTATGCACTGTATATGTCTATGTACTGTATATGTCTATGTACTGTATATGTCTATGTACTGTATATGTCTATGTGCTGTATATGTCTATGCACTGTGTATGTCTATGTACTGTGTATGTCTGTGCACTGTATATGTCTATGTGCTGTATATATCTATGTACTGCACATGTCTATGTCCATGTACGTGTGCAGGGGTGGATGCAGGCTTCGATGCCATTCTAGTGTTCTCTAACAATAGAAGGGCTGTCCTCAAGTGTAGCTCCAAATACAGGCTCAGTAACACAGCTAGGGTGGCTGGAGTACAGGGATGTATCGAGGTACCGTGCACTTCACTTCCTGTCGTGTACTTACTTATCAGCACTTCCTGTTAGCTGTTTTCTCTCTTGTAACTAGAGCCGTGTTTACATCTACCGATTCCCTCCCGATTGTGTTCTGTCTATTTTATTCTTTACTTTTCATCAAATACTACTCGGAATGGACAAAAGGAAAAACCTCAAATGGTAGGCATTTCGGTAGGAAATCGGTAGATGTACACTTGGCTTTATGTCAAACACTGCCTTTCCCACACTTCCGGTCTAGAACTTTCTGAATAGTGCTTCCTGGCCAATATCAAGGCTCCATGCTGTGACGTTGCCCCGACAGAAAGTCGACTTTCTCGACGTGTTTTTTTTTTGTCATGGATACAGCAAAGTCGACTTGATTTTGTCACAGGTATATGTCACTGCAAAACATCGACTTTTGAAGTCCCCTGACAGGCGCTGCATGAATATAGTAGCTTTGTTGGGGTACTATCACATTATTGTGTGTACGCGCCAACACACTCCAAATGCTTCCCGATATCAACAACCGCGCCTCTCAAGTCTAATGCAATTATAATTAATTAGTAACTGTATGAGTTTTGCCTTAATTGTTTAGTACTCAGTGAGTGTTTGACAACTAATGCTATGTTAAGGTAATCACTTGAAATTTACACAGTGATTTAAATAATAAATAATAATATTATCACTTACTTAATAAAATATTATATTCAATTGCCATTGTTATTTATCACTACCCAATGCTTATGTTCACAGAATTGTTAGATTTATAATAATGTTATTTTGTCAAAGTAGGTTATTTCAATGAAGATAATTATTGATAAAAATAATAAAAAACCATATTGATATTGAATCGCTGAAAGATAACAAATGAGTGTCTATTATTTATTGATGTCATTTTTACAAAGCAATTTCGATAAATATTGCATTGTGTTATTTTTGGTTGTCAAAATAGTAAAAAAAAATACAGGAACAATAAAAACATGTTTTATTTAATGTTGCTATGGCTACAAAGCTCGTTGCTCCAGTCACAGGTGTAATGCCACATCTGGTATACATGGATACAGATGTCGCACTAAACCGGTGAATTTTTGTTGGGGCAACGTCGCAGCATGGAGCCTTGGTATAATACTTCCTGTCTAGCACTTCCTGACTAGACATTTAGCATATTTTTCGCTTCCAGTCGTACCTATGGTATGTGTACACCTACCTGTTACCTGCCGATTAGTTCATTTCCACTGTTAAACTTCTACGACACGTTTTGCGGAATTAGTTATAAGCATATCAGGAGTGATATCGGGGGATATGTGAAATGATAATGATGGATAAAGCTAGAATCGAAACTCTCAAATAAAATTAATCGAGAGATTTTCTACCAATATTTTGAGGCCGATCATAACTTCCCTGATAGCCTCAAATAAGAAGCTGCCGACAGTTTTTGTGTTGGATAATGATTGAGACTGAGAACATTTCTGAATTGAAACGAGTGAATCGGTAAAAAATCGGCAAATGCGCTCATGCTGGCAGCTTGTTATCGTTGCGCTACGGTGTAGTAACTGACCTACTTGATAGCTGAAGAATTTGTCTTGTATTTTGAATCTGCCATATATGTCTATATCCATCTTCTCTACGTCGCACATCAGCCTAAACTACTTCACAAAACATTCGCCTCTGATCATTCTGCGTGCCATGTCACACAAATGTCTACGTGATATAAATACCATAGCTTTACCTTGTAAATAGTCACATCTGTATTATGATAGTGTGAGTGAACGAATTGGTAGCCTTCTAACGGAATCAGTTTAGTAGTTTTTGAAAGAGATAACTGATGGATAAGGAAGATGCTAGAATATTATATTTTTGTCTTTCTGAATTGGCGATGCAAGACCACCCGAAGCAATTAAATAGTCTTGGACATTGATAAACCAATAAAAACTCAGCTTAGAAAACACAACATTGAGCAAGAAAGATTTTGCCAGCGTTTGAAGTCAAAGCTCTTCAAAACTCTTGGTTTAAGTACCCTACAGGATAAAAATATTCGTTGGAAGTTAATTTCGCGTTTACGCGAGTTCTAAATTCGCGAAATATTATTTCCATTACAAATGAAAGCCATGTTTACATTAATTTTTACTTGATTTTTCGGTGGGTTCATAAAAAATATGTGAAGTTGTCTTCTCCTACCGCGAAGGTTTCCCGATTCGCAAAAAATAATATCCGTTAAATCATCAGAGAGAAGACAACTCGCAAAATTAACTTGCGTTAATAACTTCATCCTGTAGGGTAGTATATGCTGCAGTTCAGAGCTCCTGCTACCATCTCCATGCTTTGACCCAATAAATTACCTCAAATACTCGGGCGCTGATGGTAACTAGAACTGTTGACTAGCACTAGACAGTCAGTGAAGTCACTGCGAATCTCCTGATGATTATAAATAATCGCTGCGGAAGCAGAAACGGACAATAAATAGCCCAATAAAGAACTGCTCGGTCAGAGCAGGTTCACTAAAGTGGCAGTTTTGTGACTTATATATGTAGCATAGCTCTACCAGTAAGTGTTGGTATCGAAACCATAAATTTCTAGTACGAAATGACTTCCTTTTTCTGTAAATGTCACAGGTGCCCACTCCCTTTCACTGCCCTACTACCATTAAACTGCCCAATGGTGAGGACTACAGCTTTCAGCTACCAGATCAACCAAAGCTTGAGTACAACTTTGAGAACTCGGCAGGGTTGAGTTATGAGTGCGCAGCTGTATCTGAGGCTATACGAGCAGGTGTGTATATGTTGTGTACTGTCTATTATATATCTGAGGCTATCGCGTTGGTGTGTACAGTGAAACCCGCATAGATTGACCCTGTAGAAATCAATAAACTGGTTTATTCCATGTGACAGTGAAGATCCCAACCATCAGCCGTTGGAAATGGCCTCATCTCTGATTTGACAAAACAATTCGCAGCTTTTTGTATTTTCAAATTAATTGTCACGCAGATTCCGGTATAAGCCTTAGATAAAGAATGCTGTTTGCAAGCAGACTTTTGCTATTATATTGCATAGCAGAATTTTTGACAACCATAGATCGTAGGCTATTTAACTCCTAGTTGTATCATAGAGTTATTTCCTCTTCAGAGGAGATAACTCTATAATGTAAGTGACTAAATTTTAAAAAAGTTGCTCGCTACGACTCCTGAGCAAGAAGCTTCAACACAAAAGTTTTTTCTTGATTTCTGAAATTTACTCAATTTTGGAATGTAACAAAGATCCAAGGCTATCTATCAACCACCAATCAAGAAACACAAATCTTATCAAGTCAATGAATGCTATCTCAATATTTATTTTTGCAAGATAACATAAATGCAGCTGATTTCGGTAAATTAATAATTATTGCTAGTAATTTTTTCAATTATGATTGTCATTAATCAATAAAGCACTGGAGCGATTGATAATAATTTTTAAATTTGAACAGAGCAAACTTCATTATTTTTTGTTGTCGTTTATTCTCATGATTAGCATCAAAATAATAATTATTATTAAAATAATTATTAGTTTTATTAATTAACGATAGTTAAAGTTGTCGTTATTACTAGAATTTATCCACCGTATAAGTCAAGTGATTGAAATGTCAGGAAGTATCCATATTATTGGTTACGCTATAGTTTATAATTATTATATTCATATTTATAATCTTTTACGGTACGTTTGGGTAATTCAATACTATCCATAATTAGATGATATTTTTTGGCCCTTCAACATTGAATTTTGTAGGTTTTGCTATATGATATGATATGTGCATGTACTGTTGTTGTCTGCAGGTATATACAATACATGTGATGTTATTGTCTGCAGGTATATACAATACATGTGTTGTTATTGTCTGCAGGTATATACAATACATGTGTTGTTATTGTCTGCAGGTATATACAATACATGTGTTGTTACTGTCTGCAGGTATATACAATACATGTACTGTTGTTGTCTGCAGGTATATACAATACATGTGTTGTTACTGTCTGCAGGTATATACAATACATGTACTGTTATTGTCTGCAGGTATATACAAAACATGTATTGTTGTTGTCTGCAGGTATATACAATCCATGTGTTGTTACTGTCTGCAGGTATATACAATACATGTACTGTTATTGTCTGCAGGTAAATACAATACATGTACTGTTATTGTCTGCAGGTATATACAATGCATGTACTGTTGTTGTCTGCAGGTATATACAATACATGTGTTGTTATTGTCTGCAGGTATATAAAACACATGTACTGTTATTGTCTGCAGGTATATACAACACATGTACTGTTGTTGTCTGCAGGTATATACAATCCATGTGTTGTTACTGTCTGCAGGTATATACAATACATGTACTGTTATTGTCTGCAGGTAAATACAATACATGTACTGTTATTGTCTGCAGGTATATACAATGCATGTACTGTTGTTGTCTGCAGGTATATACAATACATGTGTTGTTATTGTCTGCAGGTATATACAATACATGTACTGTTGTTGTCTGCAGGTATATACAATACATGTACTGTTATTGTCTGCAGGTATATACAATACATGTGTTGTTACTGTCTGCAGGTATATACAATACATGTACTGTTATTGTCTGCAGGTATATACAACACATGTACTGTTGTTGTCTGCAGGTATATACAATACATGTACTGTTGTTGTCTGCAGGTATATACAACACATGTACTGTTGTTGTCTGCAGGTATATACAACACATGTACTGTTACTGTCTGCAGGTATATACAATACATGTGTTGTTACCGTCTGCAGGTATATACAATACATGTACTGTTACTGTCTGCAGGTATATACAATACATGTACTGTTGTTGTCTGCAGGTATATACAATACATGTGTTGTTATTGTCTGCGGGTATATACAATACATGTGTTGTTACTGTCTGCAGGTATATACAATACATGTACTGTTATTGTCTGCAGGTAAATACAATACATGTACTGTTATTGTCTGCAGGTATATACAATGCATGTACTGTTGTTGTCTGCAGGTATATACAATACATGTGATGTTATTGTCTGCAGGTATATACAATACATGTACTGTTGTTGTCTGCACGTATATACAATACATGTACTGTTGTTGTCTGCAGGTATATACGATGCATGTACTGTTATTGTCTGCAGGTATATACAATCCATGTACTGTTGTTGTCTCCAGGTATATACAATACATGTACTGTTACTGTCTGCAGGTATATACAATACATGTACTGTTGTTGTCTGTAGGTATATACAATACATGTACTGTTACTGTCTGCAGGTATATACAATGTATGTATCGTTGTTGTCTGCAGGTATATACAATACATGTGTTTTTATTGTCTGCAGGTATATACAATACATGTACTGTTGTTGTCTGCAGGTATATACAATACATGTACTGTTGTTGTCTGCAGGTATATACAATACATGTACTGTTGTTGTCTGCAGGTATATACAATACATGTACTGTTACTGTCTGCAGGTATATACAACACATGTACTGTTGTTGTCTGCAGGTATATACAACACATGTACTGTTATTGTCTGCAGGTATATACAATCCATGTACTGTTGTTGTCTGCAGGTATATACAATACACGTACTGTTGTTGTCTGCAGGTATATACAACACATGTACTGTTATTGTCTGCAGGTATATACAATCCATGTACTGTTGTTGTCTGCAGGTATATACAATACATGTACTGTTACTGTCTGCAGGTATATACAATACATGTACTGTTACTGTCTGCAGGTATATACAATCCATGTACTGTTATTGTCTGCAGGTATATACAATACATGTACTGTTACTGTCTGCAGGTATATACAATACATGTACTGTTACTGTCTGCAGGTATATACAATACATGTACTGTTACTGTCTGCAGGTATATACAATACATGTACTGTTACTGTCTGCAGGTAAACTCGAATGTGAAGAATTCACTCCCGCCGACAGTCTTTATATCGCTAAAATTCTGGACGAGATCAAAAGGCAAGTTGGTGCCAAGATGGCCGACTAAGCTGCTACAATCAAACGAGGATTAAAAGAGTGAACTACATCCTTACTTATTTATAGTTTTATTATACTTATTCTTGCTAAGAAACTTTCATTCTTTTTGTAACTAGTCAGGTCTGAGCGTTGCCCCGTTATTGTGTTCTTGGCAGGAGTTGCCTCCCCTGCTAGGGCTGTCTGCTCTGAAGCAATTTCTCAGCAATAGTTATTACATGCATACAATAAAAGTGTTTTAGTTATAGCACGTCTATGGGCTTTGTCTCTGATACCAGCAGCGGGTGCAATTATTGGTTAAGTCAGCACAAACTGATCCGTGCGTGTGCGCAGTGTCGAGATACGAAACATTTAGTCTATTGTTTGTGACATCACATTCTTTAGGTTGTCTTGTTTAGTCATTAAAATAGCTTCATTTGACAGTATTCAATGGAGCACATTGTCTAGCCTGCAAGTAATGAAGAAATTTTGAGTTGAATGTCGTTGTAAAATGGGAGTTGTTTACCCAACTATCACATTTCATACTTAAATTAGAATTTGAGGAGTTGTCTCCCCTAACTGCAAATGTCAGTATCAAACACAACCTTGTAACTGATTCAGTAATTAGCACTATTTCATCATTATTTGACAGTCTTTTGCTCCGCATGTTAAAGTTGGGATCTAAGGCCATGTGATAATTGCAGTTGGTAAACCAAAAGTCTGATATATATTTTATTGTCTGTTTTCATCGGTATTACAAATGTGCGATTCTCTCCCCATCAGTTAATGACTGATAATATTCATGATTGTAGTTTATTTTTTAACCCTTTCATTGATTTACAGAAACTATTTAAAATCATAAAACTGCAGTTTGATACAAAAAGGTTTTTAGATCTACATTATCATGCCATCCCACAGAAAGCATTTGAGCATTCACTGTAGTAAGGCCCGCTGTATCTGTAGATTAAGTCATAGCCTGTGTCCCATGAGCATCGTATCACCTCCACTTTCCTTTTCACATGCTTACAATTTGTACCCACCACACCGTAAACTGTTACTCGTGTCAGCACCCCAATTGCTTCCGGCATCTTCTCATCAGTCCAGTAAGGGTAGCGGCCTCCACAGCTCAGCCACGCTGGGCAACTGTCCAACATTCTATTACCTCCAGCACCAGAGAATCTAAACCACTGAAGGCTCTTATGTTGATCACAAGCGAATCCACCTGATGAGTGAGGACCTCCTGGTTGGTGGAATCCACCTGTGTGGTCTAGCCTCCATGAGTCATTAAGATGCGTTGCTGTAAGGCACTCTGATGAGAACTTAGAAACGGCCGGAATCGGTGGAGACGGCAGCTTGCTGAAGACTTGACAAAGCACCAAGTCTTGTTTGAGTAACTCGTAGTAGCGTTGATCTACTTCATCCGCCGTACTGCTGTTGGATAAAGGCCGAACAGACTGAGTGAATGTCGGACATGTTGAGCTGATAATATCCTTTAGTAGCTCTACTCTAGCTCGGTAGCTGATGAGTTGGCCTGCAATCAGGGTGTAAGAGGCAGCAGTTAGTAGAATCTTTACTAGTAGTAAAACTTTCATATTTGTAGCTCCGAGGTTTTTCAGTAATTAATTGTTAGTTTGTTCATTTAATATCTGCTAGACGAAAGTAGCTGCGCGATTTCTATACCGCTTTCTGATTTGTGACGCAATTTACCAAACGGTTATTCTCACGGTAATTGATGAGCGGAAGTGATTCAGCTTTTTACGGTGATATCAATCAGTCCAAGGGGTTATCATGTTGACATAACATGACCTTGTTTATTGGATACATACATACATGTACATCACCTCAGTGAAGCTGAAATCGTCGGCAGAGAAGCCCACAAAGAATAAATTAACTGTAATATATTTTGAGCGGTAGATTTGTCTTGTATGTAATGGGCAAATCCTTGATAAGTTTGGAGTTGTGTTATCTCCACTCTGTTCAGTAAGCACCAGAAGCGTATGATCTCCCACCTCTCATTACCTGCAGTGCCATAGTCAGCTATTGTTGTTTTTTTAGCTTTTGTACAAAGCACCTTCACCTTTACTTCACTGTATTCTACGGCATGTTGACGGTAAACTAATAAGATCTAGACATGATATGATGTTACTGAAATTAACTCTCCGCTATCCAATCAGCTATCAGCTATATGTTGTCATTCTGCTGCTGTTAATTACCAGAGACAGGAAGTTACCTAACATGTTACTTTACCTCAAATATATTGCACACACGACTAATATGCCAATGTTTTACACAGCAAGCCAAATCTCAATGAATTCTAAGACATATAATTAATGCAGCAAAGATTCAGATGAACATTCTCGAAACAACTGATATTACACAACATCAGCAAAAACGTATTTTGGTCACAACTGTGTGTGTACGTACAAGTATGATGTGTTTGTTTGCGTACACCTCAATGTGAGAGATAGCAACTATCCAGTCATTGCATGAGCACAACTGATCATGTGTGTGTGTGAGAGATAGCATATGCTGGTGACAAAAGCCTATGTGAGCTTGGTTCAATCAGTAGGGGTGGGTGAGTTAACACTTCCAACCATTGATATATCAAACAGCAAACTGTGGTTGCATGAAGAACTTTGGCACCTACTCGGATGCTTGTGACACGGTGAAGGTCAAAACTAGCAACTGGAAATCTTCATTCATTCTCGTGGACACAACGCAACTAACATGTTATTTCTATCACTAATCCTCATGGCTTTTCATCTTCAACTTACTAGCTGTGAGCTCACCGCTGGCGAGGAAAGACAATTCCAACTTGTGCACAACAAAGTACAGCTGCTACAGAAGCTCATCTCATCACGCTGCCCCAATGACACTGTGTTGGTAAAATCAGACGCTGACACTAACACAAACAAACTTGAAGCAGAGAATGCTTTCTACAGGTCACTGTCAGCTCACCTGCAACGCTGTCAGGCAGCTAAAGTCTTACCCCAACCAACTGAGCGCAAGAATGCTACAACTCCCACCCAGCCGACTGAGCGCAAGAATGCTACAACCCTCTCCCAGCCGACTGAGTGCAAGAATGCTACAACTCTCAGAGACATATGGAGAACTGATTACGAAGGGAAAAAAATTAAACCAGGAGGTTTGGGGTCGTTGTTAGGTTGGGCATGTGATGTACGCAAAGATCTGCAGTGGTTTAGGTTTGCTGGACCCGCGGGTAGTAGAATGTTGGACAGACCACCCAAGCCCTACAGTTGTGGAACCCACTGGCCATACTGGACTGACGGAGAAATGCCGAAGGAAGTGGGTGTTGTGAAGCAAGTTGAAGCTCATAGGGTGCAGGGAACATTTGAGAAAGCTTACACAGATGACATTGAGGTGATGCGCTGTTCCACAACTAAAGAAAATGATTTTGTCTATCGCCATCTTGGACCATATTTTGACTACTGCCAGTCGGCCTTCTGTGGCATGCAATAATATACTTGTTAAATGTCAGAGTGGGAACAGAGAGCTGGTGTTTGTAAATAATACAAGCTATTTCTCGCACAAGTCGATGGATACCATCCCTAGTTGGCTCAGTGCCCATCGGTTCGATAAAAAGCATTAGCTACTGCATGTTCTCAGTGTCACATCGTTTGTTGTATTATCAGAGTTGCTCCCCCAATCAAAGGGCACACAACTCTTAACTTTATGTACTAGCATACCGTACAATGATATACTAGAGGCTTGAAGTTGGGACAGTACAACAAAAATATTATGCTTAACAGAATAAAAACCAATTTTATTTTACTAAAAAACAAGTGTTTTGGAAAAAATATCAGACAATGACAGTGACTTTCGCTGGCAGTCCAACCATCCATAGCGAGTAATAATGACACCGCGGTAGATAGATCTCAACAGCTGATTGGTTAAAATAACACAAAAAACCAATCAAGTAATTCATCTGTCACTGATTGAATTAAATAACCCAGGAAACCAATATTGCTTCTCGGCAGTCTGGTCATCAACCCAAGCCATGCCTTCTCTAACCAAATGTTCTAAGGCTATCTCTGCTCTATGTGTATCCCAGGCTAGCTTTTCCACCAGGAGACTGTTTGTTACATAGCCTGTGGCCTACAATGTACATACAATAGAGATATACAACAATAGACATATACAACAATAGACATACAACAATAGATATATACAACAATAGACATATACAACAATAGACATATACAACAATAGATATATGCAACAATAAACATATACAACAATAGATATATACAACAATAGATATATACAACAATAGATATATACAACAATAGACATATACAACAATAGATATATACAACAATAGACATATACAACAATAGAGATATACAACAATAGATATATACAACAATAGACATATACAACAATAGAGATATACAACAATAGACATACAGTAACACACATACCTCAGCCTGCTGTAAAACTGTGCTGTGGTCTAGAGTCATCTCCCCCGGTACTGACTGTACTATATATCCACCTGGTACAGGTATGACTGTGTAGCCACTGCCTAGGATCCTCAGTCTTTTTATAGCCTGCAGAATGTCATCCCTACGGCATATAGACATAAACAGTACATAGACATATACAGTACATAGACATATACAGTACATAGACATATACAGTACATAGACATATACAGTACATAGACATATACAGTACATAGACATATACAGTGCATAGACATATACAGTACACAGACATATACAGTACATAGACATATACAGTCCATAGACATACACAGTACATAGACATATACAGTACATAGACATATACAGTACATAGACATATACAGTACATAGACATATACAGTACATAGACATATACAGTACATAGACATATACATACAGTAAATAGACATACACAGTACACAGACATACACAGTACATAGACATATACAGTACATAGACATATACAGTACATAGACATATACAGTACATAGACATATACAGTACATAGACATATACAGTACATAGACATATACAGTACATAGATATATACAGTACATAGACATATACAGTAAATAGACATATACAGTACACAGACATACACAGTACATAGACATATACAGTACATAGGCATATACAGTACATAGACATATACAGTACATAGATATATACAGTACATAAATATATACAGTACATAGATATATACAGTACATAGACAGATGCAGTACATAGACATATACAGTACATAGATATATACAGTACATAGACATGTACAGTACATAGACATATACAGTACATAGACATACACAGTGCATAGACATATACAGTACATAGACATATACAGTACATAGACACATTTGGTACATAGACATATACAGTACATAGACATATACAGTACACAAACATATACAGTACATAGATATACACAGTGCGTAGACATATACAGTACATAGACATATACAGCACATAGACACATTTGGTGCATAGACATACACTGCACATAGACATGCAACACTCACATGCTCACTTCTGCAGATTTAGACCCTCTAGACTTGACAACTCTATGACGTAGCTCCTCTATATTCATAATTCCTCCATTTCTGTGACTCGTAGCCATTCCCACTTCCACTATTTGTATCCCTGCACAATATACAGGATATACAGTAGACAACATACCCCTGCAGTCACTACTGAGAATGCAGTCACTAGGTGGTGGAATGAAATAATATGAGTCACCACTAATACAGAATTACCTATCCTTCACTCCAACCAACTGGTATTAAAATTTGTGATTTTGTGATTTACTCCACTTACATCTTTGAAAAGTAAAATTGCAAAAAAATGGGTTTGTGAACAAATCGGCAAATTTCAACCTTGACCTAACATCTACATGTACCAGCAGACTGTTTGTATAGTAGTGTTTATTCCACTTCGCTAAGAGTGGACAAACTTACACAGACAGACAGACAGACGTCTTCCACTGACATATATATAGATATTGTAATATGGACAGAAGCTCACCAAGCTCATAATAATAGTCTCCGACTCCAAGCATTTCGGACCAGAAGCCTTTACTGGAGGCCAGGGGATCCACCCCTATAGTGGCACACATTTGCTGGAAATGTTGTCTAAACTCAGCATTACGTCTGATATCATCTGCAATGAATGAGCTGATGAGAACCGTTGTCTGTCAACACTTCTACATGACTGCATTGAGTTGGACTTTTGCAGCCACTACTACTACTGCTACTACTACTGCTGCTACTACTACTGCTGCTACTGCTGCTGCTGCTGCTACTACTGCTACTACTACAGCTACTACTACTACTGTCACTACTACTACTACTGCTACTACTACAGCTACTACTACTACTGTCACTACTACTACCACTACTACTGCTACTACCACTACCACAGCTCCGACTGCTTCTAGACCAAACAATGCTTACTTTTATGTTTAGATGCAAAATCCTGCAGATTGTTCTGGAAGGATTCCAACTGTTTCGACATTTGAGCAAGCTGATCATCCGCTAGCTCTGTACCCTTTGACTTAAACCTGTCACTGGTTATACCTACAAGCAGTGAGGACACAGTACACAGGGGACAGATGGGCCCGCCATATGCGCGGTACGAGAGAGAAAAGTGGGAGAAGCTAACAGAGCAAGTAGCAAAAGCCTCACCTTTATTCTTTATAGCAGCGATGCCAGCACCTCGCCGTCTCATTTTGGTCACTTACTTTGGCTGAAAAAGGTATAAATACTGTATTAGTACAGTATACCTTCAATGGACGCACAGTGTACATATATATTGTATATACAAGTTACATGTACACACATGGATACATATACGTACATGTACACTGTACGTATGTGTACATTCAAGTGCAAAGGAACGATAAACTTGATATTCGACAAATTGTCAGAGAAACTGAGGAGTGAAATATTTCTTGCATACGGAATAATGGAGACTTCAAACAACTTTTTTACAAACGAACGAACACATTAAAAACTTTTTGAAATATTGCCAGTGTTAGTAAAATGTCTCATGTTAGCGGGCTGACTTATTTGGCATAAGTCTGCTTGTCTAGCATTAGAACTAAAGAAAATTGTGGATCTTCAATAAATTACCATAATGTGCTATCACAGCCAAAGACCCAAAATTCATGTAACTCACTCCAAAGAGGTCTTTGTACATGAAGGACTTAGTTGTGCTTAGTAAAACAATCCATGCCCTGGGAAGAAGATTTTACTGCCCACCATCTAACAAAAAATCTTCAAGAGATGCTCCTTAACTTTTCTAATGTACTAAACACTGTTGCTGAGGGGGTGTGGTTTTGATGTAGTGGTGTTGAAGACAATTTTAAATGATCTTCAGGCAGCCATAATTTTCGATGATCTGATAGTTAATCCGAAGAATAAGAACAAAACGTCACCAGAACCGGAGCGAAATAGAACTTACAGTGCTAAACCTGAGGATCAACTAGGAGGAGGAAGAAAAATGTACTCAAACAATATTGTCTGCTGCCGATTGCCCCCGTCGGAATTGAGAGAAAGTGCAGACCACAAAGGAGATGGCAAACCCTCAAACAGAACAAACCAACATAAAATTAGTGCTTTAATGAACTGTCACAAAGCAGTTCTTTTAAAAATTTCATTAATAACTTACCTTAACTCCCTGTTGAATTACTGGATTAAAAATTATGGTGTTTAAAAGATGTTTGTAAAATTGGATTCTTGATTAAGGTGCAGTGTAAAATTGACCGTGCTTGCTTGATGATGGTCAGTTTTTGGCAGTTACTGTAAATTACTAGATTTTTTAAATTATGGTAATTGCTCACATTATTCACCGTAATAGATATCAATGCTGATTATTATTCAACAACAAAAAAATCCATTGCATTGATAATATTGTAATAGAATTGTGCGAGTGCCAGTGTGTGGACAGACGAGCCAGAGTTATCTTATCTTGAGAAGCATATGTTTACTAGAGGAGCCTCCGTTCTTACAAGCCGAGGAAGACGTAGCAGCCAAGATCAAGCTAGGAAGTAAAGCTAAACTTTTCCGGTAGCCATCTTGTTTCGTACTTAATTAATTATTATCGTTGTTTGTGTACAGCTCGTAATGCGCCTGTTTAATTAAATATATGTCTATGTTTTGGCACTATTGTATATAGCTCGTAATGCGCCTGTTTGTATCGACCAGTCATGTTATGTTTTTATTAGCCAATCATATCTCGTAGTTTTCAACTACTGTATTTACATATTTTACTGCATAAGTAGAAGGGCAAGTCGCCACGTGAGGCAGAGTTTGTAGTAGTGGTGTTGAGTAGATACACTGGAAGGGTTAGGGTTAACGTTGTGTATTCTCGTAGCTTGGACTGAATTATTAGTGGGATCTAATATTGTCAGAGCTGTGACAAATCACGATTTTCATGACTCAAATCAAATCATTTGAATTTTCCTTCCAATCAAATTAAATCAAATTTTTACAAGTGAGTAGAAATGTCAAATCAAATCATGCGTTTTCCCAAATCAAACATTTGGAGCGTCATTTGCAGCAAATTTTTCAAATCATCACTGAAACTATTAGAAATGTAATAAAAAAAACCTTCAACTTTTAATAGGCTGCCTAAACAAATTGACTCAAACTTAGATCACAATGTGTGGTTAGCTGCCTCTAGAAAACAATATTTTAACTTGATTACTTTCGCAAACTTGCATTTTCCTTTGAACACTTTCGAGTGGAACTTATTTATTGGTGTGCCGACCGATATATATTATCATTTAAATTCCAAAATAATGCTTAGACTAGCCAAATGAACTAGCCAGTTCCAGGCAATAGATAAAATGCACACCCAGTAAACAAAACAATCAACCACTATAGTTTATACCTTTCTGAAGTTCTTTCATTGTCAAAAGACTGTCGTTGTGGTAGCCTATATTGCTAATAGTACCAGCAATACTAGATAATTGATAAATAATAGCAAACACTGAGCATTAGTTTGCATATGTATCAAAGCAGTTATCATTATAGTACGTCATCAACTAATGCATTACTCAATCACTACAGATAAGTAAATAACCTGGTCGCCATTCATAAACACTCTCAGCTCACTACTTTCAAGTCAGAAAAGAAAGTAGTCAACTAATAATTCAACTTTTGCTGATGAAAACTAATACATAAAAGAAACGGCAGCATAGTTTTCTATGATTCTTGATTACTATAGGCTAATAATTAGGTAGTTTCTTTTCACTGCTTTTATTTATTTGCTACAATTGAATACTACAATCTCAGGTCAATTAAAAGCATTAAGAAAAGCTGCAAACATCATCACTGGTTTTTTTGATGATTTGCTGTATTTTTGCAAATATTTGGTCAAATCGTGTGAAAAGAGGCAAATCAAATCAAATAATGATGAAGAGTAACCAAATCAAATCACCAGTTGTATCAAATATTTGAAACAAATCATTTTTCAAATATTTGAGTCACCAAATATTTGAATCTCGGTGATTCGGTCACAGCTCTGAATATTGTCAGCTATTGTACACTTCGAATCATCTATAGTTGTAAGGTTTTGTATCTTTACGTTCAATACATTTTTGCTGATAAATCTACAACTCTTCTCATACTTTCGTTGACTTGCTTACAGTATTACATTGTCGATAACACATTCTTAGAGATTACGATACACTCTGCCTAACACGTTACTGTGAACTATACACGTGTTTGCAATTAATTTGGGAATTTAAAGTGAAACCAGATCTGTGTGCAATTAAACAGATTTCCGTATTGAGAGAACAGGAAGTCTCCGGATCAATACAGATATAGACTGATCATTTACCGTATACATTGTAGTTATTACTACCGGGATAGTAGTCTTGTATGACGGATTGTTGCCTAGACACTAAGCAGCTACGCTACCATTGTTTGCTCTAGTGCACCCGTGTACTTTATACGGTACACAGCTATCCTCTCACAGGTGTCGGTAAAGTCTCTGTTGCAAACCACGCAGAAATAATTTACAATATTTCATTTCACATAAGTGCGACTGAAATTCTCATGATGATGATGCAAACCCCACCACTTTTTTATCTAAACGCTGTCAAGCAGATCAGTCGAAAATGATTTATTTAATCTGAGCTTGTTGCAGTAATCACGCAAAGGGAACATCTCTTAACATAATAATAATAACACAGGTCATAATAGGAGAGCTATTAGTAGTAGTAATAGTTACAATTATTGTTATTATTATTCAATGAATCATCATCATCTAGTCATTATTTTTATTATAATCAATCAATAATGATTATCCATCTCTTTGACTGACTTAATCTTATATTTATTTGTAAACAATAAATGGATAATAATATTATTGATGATAACAACTATCTCCTGATGATAATAATAATATAAGTGGAAGTGGTAAATAACTATTTTTGTAACAGTAGAAATGAAAATAATAATTATAACTATAATAATATTATTAATTAATAATAGTAGTCAGTCAGTGTTTGTTAGGAGAAGAAAAAAATGGAGTTAATAATAAGTATTCGGTTAACAATAATAAGCAAGTTACTATTACTGTAACTACTAATTATTCATTAGTAACTAAATTGATTATTAATTTAATTAACTATTATTTATTTATTAGATTATTTTTATTTATTAGTTAGTTAGTACTAATAAATAATATAATAATAAATTATTATTAATAATAATAAATTTAATAATAATAATAATAATTGGTTCCTCAACAAAGTAATTTTTAAAATGGTTGAAACATATCTTCACAATGAAACTTCTATACTGTATCGTCATTGAACATTATTAAAGTGGTAACAGTTCCAATAGGCTGTTTTCAGTATTCGGGGTAAACAACGTGAATATGAACAAATATATTAATTATTATTATGTAAAGAAGTTTCTATTCAATTTGTTCCTGGTATTAAGTCTAGAACCAGAAGTTCATTGGGGCTTGCAGACGGAGGGCTGCTCAGCCACGCGCAATTGACGATAAAATCATTGATTACAGTTCAGCGATTCCATTTACCATCTCAAAATAGTCATTTCCTCTAGATGTGGCATACGAACAGTGCCACACCAAAATTGCCTAGATTTTCCTGGGCTGTGGCGCAGTTCGTCTAGTTGTTGTAGTCGAGCTGCGCCACCATAATTTCAGCAAAACAAGAACGCACAACTCCAATATTTACAGCCCCAATATTCTAGCGGAGCTGTTTTTAACAGGCGGGGTTTATGACGGTGGGCGGGGTTCGGGGGAGAGTGAATTCTCAGAGAGCCAGCCTGGCTACCAATTTTTCCGTTCACTGTGGCGGCTTATTGCGTATTGGAAGTGAATTAAAACAAAAAAGGTTTTTAATTTGGTAGGTATTTTTTTTGTTGCGTTTTTTTTCCTGTTTTAAAGCTTTCCATTATTGGCCCAGTAGCTGTTTGTATGATTTTCATGAAAGAATATTTACAATATAATATAACTAGCAATTGTGCAAAAATAACAATTTTTTGATTGAGACCAAAATATTTTTATACAGAAAAATCAATTGTTTTTCAATTCAAAGCTTTGAAAAACTATGTACATTTATTGTTTTTTCAAAATATACTTTTAGAGATACAGACGAAAAATTAATTTCCTGAGAAGTTGAATCATTGAGTCTTCCAATTTTAATCTTGCTTCAAAAGTCAATTACTAGATATTTATAAAATAATATAAAGGGATTGGTAGAGGGCTAAGTGTCTCGGAGTTGCCTTTTCCTGTTTTGGCCCAGTTTGGCTGTTGGCTGTAGACGAGCTGCGCCATAGATGTTTCAACCGATGGCGCTGTTCGTCTGCAGTAACTAAACGAACTATGTAGAAAATGTAGAAAAGTATGAGTGACGAGTTTTGTGTGGTACTGTTCGTCTGCCATAGTTGTCCCTAACCCAAGTATCTTAGTGTCACATGAAAGTCCATTCGGCCTCAAAAGAGCCAAATATATTGGCTCCCACAGTGTGCGCGCTACACAAAACACCGAATGAAGCCAAAAAATATGTGTGACACAAGTGGGTACCATATAAAAAACTTCAACATTAAAGTGCCGAACAAGAACAATTATGTAAAAAAAATTGTAACCTTAAGTAGGAGCCTCTTTACAAAACCTTTTTGAATTCTTGCACTTTTGTTGCTGCATGCATAATGTACCAAGAAATGATATTAATCCAATTGTCTCTATTTCATTTAGTTACCAGCAAAGGCTCACATTTTCTGTTTCAGTTAAATAAAAACAAAAATAAACTCACACATATGAAGTTGAAATAACAAGTTAATGTTGTAGTGGATTTTGAGGGCTGAAAATCACTAGCTTAAGTTGGTAGCGTGCTGCCACCAGTTGTTAGTTTTACCTGTTACAACAACAGGGTCGGTGAGATATAGAATGTATGCAAGACACAGTATTTCTACTCTACAACCAGTTGTGAGCCCTCGGCTCAGACGCATATCTCAATATGATTGAGTCCATATGCTTTTATTCATCCAGAATAAACGAGTTAGTAAAAAGTCCCAATTACAACCGATAATCATAAGCAAGTTCTGGCTTTTATAGGCAGTGCACGGAAACAATCATCCAATTACAATACAATATTACAATACACACCAATGAGAGTGGTTATATAAATACATGACAAATGAGATGGTAAGAAAGGGTTTAAAAGGAATAGGCGCCCTGTGATAGTAGGCGGAGTCATAGGCTCATACACCAATCATAACTAGTCTCTGGGTCCTTGGTCTTTCTAGCTCTTAGTCCATCATTTTCGGTAAGGGGTAAGGGTGGATACCTTTGGCAAATTGCTCTTAGGTCCTCCCAGGCTACTTCTAAGATCTCAGGCTTCACTGACTCACTTCCTGCCGGCCCAGTGAGGTCGGTATAGGCATAAGTATAGTTACCGTCCACTCGGTTAGTAGTTGCTAGTAATTCTAGCCATCTACTGGCATGAGGATGCCAGAATGTGTATAAAGTGTGTGCGCATGTGTAAGTGACATGAAAATCCACTACAATATTTCAGTTGCAGCTGAAATGAACTGTCTTGCGCTCCCACAATCCTTTTATAATTATTAGTAATATAATAAAGTTTTATACTATAAGTTTATGTATAGCTGAACGGAAAACATCCTCCTCTAAATGGTCATTCATATATTTTGGATCTGCTAGCGTGTAAATCATACAATATTTTATAACCTTACAAGGAATCGGTGTACATACAAGAGTGGGAGATAGAGACAATGGTTTCCATGGTCATACCAACTCAAGTATAGAATAACCTACCTTTGGTATTGTAGTTTGTACCTACAGGAGCTAATACCTACCTGCAGATGATACCTACCTACATAGAAACTAACATTCATTAACAGCTAGACCGAATCTAATTCTGTATAACCCATAGCAGATGTTGCTCTGAGGGAATACTGCTCCGGATAAGTGCACAAGGTGAGACGGTAATTTCCCACATTTTGGTTCAGATCATCCGAATTATTCAGCATGAAAAATACATATATGTGTATATACTCATGGTGGTTCAACAAAATCGTTATTTTGCATTTGATGTCATACTGTAGTGGATGTATTTGTTGTCCACCACAATATCCACTAATGTTTTATCCACTAAACTGACTCCCTCAGTAAAAAGTTTGCTAAATTTCAAGCTTACAAACCTACACACTTCACCTGATTGAAATGATTTTAATTATCTTTAAAACTGCTTCAACAGTTTGGAAATTAATTTATTTTATAATGAAGAAGCAGGTAGGGTTTGGATGTGCTTATTTGCTTTACTGTTAATTTTATTGCACTTAAAGTTAAAATTGTTGAAATGAAGTTGTCTCCACCACAATAATTTCAGGACTGTCAGATAAACATCACCTTGTTTCTACCTGAGGTTTACGGCCAACCAATAAAATAAATGCAACCAATTAAAAGAAAACGATTCCAACAACATACTAAACAACCAATCACATCCACTGATTCATTGTTTATCAACATAAGCACATGTCATTGTAGTCCTTGGCTCCAGTTTCGAAGCGGTTGTTTTAAGGGCATTTCTTGGTCGATTGCATTGGGAGCCTTTGTACCAACACTTTCTTGCTATATTATTGTTGCTGGGTCATGGATTAATGCCTTGCAAGGAGCTCAGGCTATTTACAATAAATCGTTACTATTACATCACAAATGCTTGGCTCCTGAACGTACAATGGGGATAACGACGGTCTTTCTCAATCGATTCAATTCCCCGAAACAGTTTATCACCAGATTAAATTGTATACAGGAACATATTTCAGTTTTGTTATGTCATTCGTTCTTATGTCCTTAATCATTTTTTTTAATGCATTTAGAAGATAGAAAACATTTTATTTTCAAAGGTGAAATAAAAAAAAACTGCAAAAGTAATTAAACTAGCAGTTTTGACTGATACAACAATGATAATAATTTTTGTATTTTTAAAAACTGAAACGCACATTTCCTTAGATATCATGACCATAGACTTTGAAAATGATCTATAAAAGTATCACTGCAACACCAACGCCAAAGACGGGAGCTTATATGAACTACCATCTTTGTGGTTTTAGAAGTAAACGTCATCAGTCATCAGCTCGGAGATGACATCTCTTGCATTTAATTTGAAAGTTTTCGTTTGGGGTGTCTGATAAAAGTCGTCAGACTATTTGTATTTTCAGCCAATAGAATCAATTATAGCAAAATCCTGCGACTCCTCCACGTATATACTTTTATTGACACTATCCCCATCGACCGTTAATGCTGCGTGTCCATATAGCGATTGTGCTTAGTGATTGGAGAAACAAAACTTTTCACAAATTTAAGCAATTCTTCAAAAAAATCGTATGTCGGCGATTCCAGCCAAATTTGCTGTTAGAGGGTAAAAGCCTATTTTATAACCATTTATAGACTCAGGCGCTACCAATGACGCGGCATTGTTGGAAATGACGGTATAACATTTGTGCGTTATGATTGGTTAATCAAGAGAGTGGCTAACGATTTTTTGATTTGGACCAAAATTTGAGGACAACTCAAATAAAATGATAGCGATCACCTTAATGATTTTTCTGCAATGGAAGAAAGTAAATCCTTGACGCCAAGTGATTGCTATGGAGAGCACACCTGGCCAGTTAAAGTATGCAATACAAACAATTAGTGTAGAGATTTCAGAAGCTACGACTCTGTACACAGAGCTGTCGATGTTGCTCAAGCTTATCATATATAACTCCTTCAGTCAATATCACCTTTGAAGATAAACTTGGCAAGTTTACATCTTTGGTGTGAAAGTACAGTTAGAAAACAAGAGTCAGTAAATGTATTGTTTGTTTATGGAAGGAGAGGATCATTCATGTGCTAGAAGACTAAATGCTAAAGAGACACCAAGATCGTAATAATAAACAAATGTTACCGATGTTAACATATTGTACAGGAAATGGCTCCACTTAGCGCAAATTTAACCGTTGTGCACAGCTCTATTACCAGAGAACGACCGTAATTGGCAGAGGACAACTCCCAGCACATGACCTACAGGAAGAACAACGAAGGCGACAAACACTGCTCTTTGTGATGAGCTATCCAAAACTGTGTACATGACATGTGTATTGTACTCTTTCTTTCATTAGTCAACATCTTACATAATCAGACTATTGTTACACCTATTTATGTTGCCCTTCTTTCATATATTGTACAAAGGCTACAAGCAGCGAAGGGCGTTATGTAATCTTTTATATAAATACTGGCTGCTGCCTCACAACTCAGAGTAGTTGGAGAACCACGGACAGAAGTAACGAAAAATACAAGCTACTCTCACACACTCTAATTGCTTTACATGAAGACAGCAATACCTACTACAACAATAGAAGTCTTGCAATAGATCACAAGCCTGCCAAAGCACTTGATCCAGCACGCAGTCCAGCGATGCCGGGCCGACACTACTAACTAATAGTGCCTGATCAGGCTACCGCACTGGGGCCTGCAGTCTAGTCGAGTACTGAGGGAGGTGTAGGTATTTGCTACCTAGTGATTTGCACATCACTATAAAATCCTGCACAATATTTGTTGTGTACACTCTTTCAAAAGCGTAGTAATGATAATATTCGCTCTCTGAAGCACAGACTTCAAGTTCCAACTGGTTCACAAGCTACCAAGCAGTCAATAGTAAGCGTTGAGCATAGTCATTATTGCTAATATACATTCATGGTCTGGTTACAATAATTCAAGGTAATTATTGTTTTGTTTTATTAGCTGTGTTTAGTGCGAGCAACACGTTGAGGGGAAGGGCTTTGAGGGATCTTGCGTTATTTTTTTCTCAGCAACCTCGGTTTTGGGATAACTTACCTTAGTTACCATTTCGGTAACTATTCACAATTTTGAAGGCTTTCCAACCTGAAAAAATCTTGCTTTTTCTTTTGCAAATTGAATTAGCAGTTCAATTATTGTTCTAAAACATATAAATAAAGTGACTTTTTCTTTAACAAATATGAAACAGTATTTACAAATTAGTTTATAATTTAAAAATGCAACTGAAATAAAATATATGAGTTGTCTTTTAAAAAGGGGGCAACTCTTACTAATTTGTACTGATGAAAAATGTTGTCGCAAACTTGAAGATGACTAGCAAGGGTCGAGCTGAATGGTCGAGTATCGCTCCAAAACAAAATGACCATGTGAAGCTTCGTTCTGCTTTTGCTCATCATGCCTGTCAGACACATTGGTCGAATAGGGACTTACAAAGGAAAGTTTTTGTTTCATTTGTTGTGCAATCTAAATGGCGGAGGTGTAGGTCGGATGGTAGTACGTAAATCATTTAATGAACGCTATAAAGAACCTTGCTACTATATCATAAACAAGTCGTGTCCAGATTTCACATCGGAGGTATGCTGCACTACCTACTGCTGCTACTACTACTACTACTCACTGCTACTTACTACTACTGCTTTGCTACTGCTGCTACTACTACTGCTGCTACTACTACTACTGTAACTACTAACAAGTTAGTTACTAACTATTATTATAAAATAATCATTTTTATTGTTATAATAATAATAATAAATAATAATAATGTAAGGGACGCCATAAACATAGCCCTCGCTCTAGTAACACGAACTACATAGATTTATTTACCTTACCTTTCCATTTGTTCTATGTCAGATTTGTCCTACCTTACACTTTATGTTTATTCTATGTTCTATGTCTCGGCTCCACCCAATTATTATCGATGGGTGGAACCATTCCTTTTGTTCTATGATAACTTCACCCAATTACTAGCAATGGGTGTGACTGCTCTTTTATCTATCATATTCAAAGGAGGTGCTAACTATCTGACTTAGCCAATCATATATAACAAGGCGTGTACTCCATTATATTTTATATCCTTCATTATGTAACAGTTATTATAAAATGTCTTGTCTTGCTACAATAAATCAGAGTTACCCTGCACACTCTCAGAAGTCACTTTGTCTAACAAAACACTTCACAGCGCACTATACCACACATTGCAAAACGCTATCCACTATAGCCTGCTATAACGATACATTCTTGCACAAGTAGTATAAACAATCAGACAGCACACTAGCCAAACTGTTCGGCCCTGCCTAACATTGTTCGGCCTCGGCTGTAGAGGGCAGCAGTGAGACTGGCCGGCTCAGCTAACAGTCAGTAATGACTAGTCACTGAGTCAGTAGAAAGTCATAGCTGTGCCACTACTTAAGCAGAGCCTACAATTGGTGACGGGAGGACGTACAGGTGTCAAGGCCAAGCTACCACAGAGTGAAATCCTGTACATTGGTGGCAGCAGTGGGATTTGAAACACCCACTGACAAGAGACTCCCACACCAGAAGGACGGCTACAAGATGGCACAGAGAAGGAGAGCTACAAGCATCGACAGAGATCCATCCAGTCTACAGATGATGGGCACACTGACTGACATCCTCAACAGGATGACCATGACAACGACCAGAGATCGATTCAAGCCACCACAGTTTGACGGGCACGGAGACGTCCACTACTTCCTGAACAGGTTCAGAGAAGTTGCAGAGGCCAATCGTTGGCAACCAGAGGACGCCGTCATTCATCTGCGGCAAGCATTGACTGGTCGAGCAGAACAGTGTGGAAGAGGAGAAACGACGGAAGACGTGATCAGAGCTCTACAGGCAACCTTTGGGATGACTCGGTCAGAGGCGCAAGCTAAGCTGCTCAGCTACCGCAAGTCGCCAAAAGACAACCTGAGAGACCACGCCATCACCGTAGAACGACTCATCGAGGCAGCTCATGGCAACCTTCCCCGACAGAATCGAGAGGAATTAACGCTGCAAACCTTCCATAGCACACTAGGGCACACGTACCTACAGCGTCACCTGCTGGCAGTACGCCCCCAGAGCTTGGAGGAGGCCATTCAGGCCGGGCATGAATTCCTGCAGATACCCCACCAGCCGATGGGAGGACCCCACGTCAGGACCATAGAGGCCGACCCTGAGGAGGAGGAGGAACATCTCAGAGGAAAGAGCAACCGGTGCCAGGAAGTGCAAGACCCCCTAACACAGCTCCTCCACACAGTGGAAGGACTAGGGAGAGAGATTGCCAGCCTGAAGGCCGAAAAGAAAGAGGAAGTTCCAAAGCGGTGCTGGGGTTGTCAGCGGGTTGGTCACACCCGAAAGGAGTGTAGGACTTCCCCCTGGCCCAGCCGCCAGGGAAACGGTTACGGCCCGCAGCAGTAGAACAGCCTACTGGCTGCAGACGGGCAACCACCACCAGAAAGATGGACCAGCCGACTGCTCCTAGGGAACAGAGGAAGACGCCACAGGTCAAAATCTCTCTGGACCTCCTGACTAGCCCCCCGATCACGCTGTCCAATCGCTTCGCCTGCCTGGCCGGCCTAGC
Organism: Cryptosula pallasiana; assembly: GCA_945261195.1. Taxonomy (NCBI): domain Eukaryota; kingdom Metazoa; phylum Bryozoa; class Gymnolaemata; order Cheilostomatida; family Cryptosulidae; genus Cryptosula; species Cryptosula pallasiana. The sequence continues at coordinate 1,402,120 of OX183134.1, read as the reverse complement.
CGAGCCTGCGATAGCAAGGACAGAAGAGACGGGGACTCTAGAGCAGCAGGAATCAAGGCCCAGGATGAGAGACAAACAGACCCAGACGACCTTCCCTCTGGAGGACAGGAAAGGCAGTCCGAAACCAGTCACTCTGCAACTCAACAATGTTACACGCCCCTATCGCTCCAGTTATTACTTACCTGGACGGGTGGAAGGAGAAGCAGTGACCTACTTGATCGATACCGGATGCAATACCAACTTATTGGCAAAACGCATCTTCGATCGACTACCAGAACATGTCCAACGAAACCTGCAAGAGTATGATTCGCATGGCCTCATGGCCGACGGCACGAGACTCCCCTTCTACGGCCTGCTAGCACTCAAAGGGAGGATCAGACACATCAAGTTTGACGAGACCTTCGTGGTCGGACAAATCAATGAAGATGTGATCCTCGGCATGCCATTCCTGGCTAGCCAGCAGTGCCAACTGGGATTCGACAAGCCGATACTAGTCATGCAAGGAAAGGAACTGATATGCACCGATCGACATGGAAGGAACCTAGTGTCAAAGGTTCAAGTGCGGCAGGAGACGGAGCTGCCTCCCCAGGCCGAAACCACGATCAGATGCCACCTCAGTTCGCGAGAAACCTACCCCCAAGGGGTGATTGAAAGTATAGAAGGCGGAATACCCATAGCCACCAGCGTCAACCAGCCTGACTCACAAGGACGGGTGCTAGTGCGATGCATGAATCCGACGCAAGATACAGTGAGACTCCCAGCAGGGGAAGTGATAGGCATGTTCACTGGAATCGAGACAGAAGGGATTCAGACACTGGCCGAAACCCCCACCCCAGTCAGACGACAGACGGAGGGCAATGAGGTTCCCCCTCACCTTCAGGAGCTTTTTACACAAGCTCGGAAGGGATGCAGAGGTGCCCAGCAAGAGACACAACTCAGGGAGCTGCTACTACAGTACCAGGCTGTGTTCAGCAGTCACAATGGCGACATTGGACGAACACACCTGGCCGAACACTCCATACCTACCGTGGAGGGAGCACGACCCATTCGATGTCCTCCACACCGCCTGGGGCCCGAGAAAGAAGCAGAGGCGGAGCGTCAAGTCAAGGACCTCCTCGAGAAAGATCTCATAGAGCCAGCTGATGGTGCCTGGAGCTCCCCGGTAGTCCTGGTGAGAAAAAAGGACAACTCCTGGCGATTTTGCGTAGATTACCGCAAGCTCAACGACATCACTAGGCAGGACGCCTACCCCATTCCACGCATCGACGAGTCCCTCGATGCCCTGTCCGGGAGTAAATACTTCTCCACGCTGGACCTCACAAGCGGCTATTGGCAGGTGCCCATGGACCCCGATGCACAAGAAAAGTCTGCCTTCACTACCCGCAGCGGACTCTGGAAGTGGAAGGTACTTCCGTTCGGCTTAACATCCGCTCCAGCCACCTTCCAACGGCTGATGGAGAAGGTTTTGAAGGGATTGCACTGGCGTACCTTGCTCCTCTACCTGGACGACGTCATCATCATCGCCCCAGACTTTGAGAGCCACATGCAGAGGTTGGGCGAAGTATTGGGACGACTCCAACAGGCAAATCTGAAGGTCAAGCCTTCCAAGTGTGAGATCCTGCAGGAACAAGTGAAATACTTGGGCCACGTGGTCAGCGCCGAGGGCGTAGCAACAGACCCCGAGAAAGTAGAGGCCGTCAGACAATGGGAGACGCCCAGAGGGATGAAGGAACTCCAGGCCTTCCTAGGAACGGCAGGCTACTACCGTCAGTACCTCCCTGACTACGCTACAGTAGCAAAGCCCCTCACTGTGCTCACCGGAAAGGACGTGCCATGGAAGTGGGACCAGAAAGAGCAGACGGCGTTCGATCAGCTCAAACATGGATTGACGCACGCCCCTGTGCTCGGGTACCCCGACCCCCGCCTACCATACATCCTAGATACGGACGCTAGCGCGGTAGGAGTTGGAGCAGTACTGTCCCAGCACCAAGACGGCAGAGAGAGAGTTATCGCTTACTTCAGTAAGACGTTGGCACCAGCCGAGAGAAACTACTGTGTGACGAGGAAAGAATTACTGGCCGTCATTAAGGCAGTAAAACACTTCCGACCCTACCTCTACGGCCGAGAGTTTCGACTGCGGACTGACCACGCCTCTCTACGCTGGCTCTGCAGACGAAAAGAACCCTCCAACCAGATAGCTCGGTGGCTAGAAACGCTGGCCGAGTTCAAGTACAAGTTAGAGCACCGGGCAGGAGTCCAACATGGAAATGCAGACGGACTCAGTCGCAGAGGACAGTGCATAGACTGCCGGCAATGTAACGCCATAGAGCAACGAGATGGCGGCCCCACACATGCAGAGCTCGCTCAGGGAGAGAGGCCACCAGCGCCGGCCAAAGAACAAGTCAACCTCACCATCGTACAACCCCCCCAGGCCACGGCTGACCTAGTGCGAGAACAGAAAGAGGGGACAGGACCGATCGCACGACTGTATGCAGAGGTCAAACAACCTGGAAGCATAACCGAGCGAGAGCTCGCAGAAGGCGATACAGAACTACGGATCCTGTATGAAAGACGTGGTGCAATGACGATACGACCTGATGGGACGCTCACCCTCCTGCTCCAACACCCCACTCGGCCCAGACAGTGCATCCTGTGTCCACCCAGCAGACGCACCCAGGTCATCTGGGACACCCACCGTCTGGCACACGCGGGCGTACACCGCACCAGACAGCGAGTCTTGCTGGACTGGTACTGGCCAGGTATCTCGTCACTCGTCCGGAGGCTGATCAAGGAGTGTGAAGTCTGCCAGGTAGCAAAGAACGGGAGAAAGACAGACAACCCACATAGACAGCGTATGTTCGCCGGCCGGCCGTTCCAGAAGTTGGCCGTAGATCTAGTGGGCCCCCTACCTCTGACCAAGAGGAAGAACCGATGGGCGTTAGTACTGACCGATCATTTCACTCGGTGGCAGGACGCCATCGCCTTGCCAGACGCCACTGCACCCACCGTAGCTACGGCCCTAGACGAGAGAGTGTTCGCCTACTGGGGCCTCCCCGAGCAACTTCACTCTGACCAAGGAGCCCAGTTTGAATCTACGCTCTTAGAAGAACTGTGCAGCCTCTGGGGAATAAAAAAGACCAGAACTACCCCCTACCACCCTCAAGGGAACGGAATGGTTGAGCGGCAAAACCGCACTCTCGGAGATGCCCTACGTGCCCTAATACTAGCAAAAGGACAGGACGAATGGGACGGCCTCCTTCCCCAGATCATGCGGGCGTGTCGAGGAACACCACACTCAGCCACCGGAGAGACTCCAAACATGCTGATGCTAGGCCGAGAAGTTCGTCTACCTGACCAGTTGACAGGAACCCCTCCATCCCTCGACCCACAAAATATCACAGAGTACGCCGCCGAGATCCAGGAAAACCTGCAGGCCGCCCACCAATACCTCCGAGACAAGCAGCAAGAGGTGAGACAGCAAGAGAGCGAAGAACCGCCCGTCTTTCAAGAAGGAGAACTAGTAGTTCTAGAAAACAAGAGAAGAGTTAAGGGGAGCAATCCGAAACTGCAGCCCCGGTTTGTGGGCCCCTACCAGGTCTTGAAAGCCTTCCCCAACCACACGTACAAGGTGGCCAGGAATGGACAATGGTCCATACAGAATGGACAGCGTCTACGGCAGTATCGGACCTGCAACGAAGAAGTAGGCAGGGCCCCCCCATGTAGAGAACCCGCCATGCGGCCCAATATGAAAGGCGCTCGGAGAGGACGACCCCGGAAGGAGCCACCCCAGCCGCGGGGGCTAGACGAGCCAATCCCGCCACTACCTCTGCCAAACCCTCCATTCAGACCACCACTACCACCCAGGAGAGACGAGCAACCCCCTATTGAGGACCTGCTCATGCCACACGGTGCCGCAGAGCCCATGCCAGCAGAGAGTGGACTCTGGAGTCCAAGGGGAGAAGGACATGGGCCCAGTAGCCCAGAAGGACCCAGCAGCCCAAGAGAAAGGGAGAGGGACCCCCTACCAACAACCCTTCCAACACCCAGCGAAGAAGGGCCAGGAGAAAGTGGAGAACCAGAAGTAGACCTGCCACCGGCCATCCAAGAGGAGCCACAGGAGGAGGCGGGGGAGGGCCCCCCACCCCCACCTACACCGGCTATAAATCCGCCTGCCCTCAATGAAGAGGAATGGCCCGCTCTAACCGGCCAACAAGGGCGAACATCTCCACTAAACCGGCCACAAAGAGAAAGGAACCAGCCAAAGCGGTTAGCAGACTACCACTGCTACCAGGCTACAGAAGAAGAAAGAAGGAGAGACAGAGCAACACAAAACCACTACGGAGAAAGGACAAGGGGAGAGGCAGCCTACCACACCAACAACAAAAAAACAGAAGAAAATTCGAACCAGAACGAAGGAATAGAACCTGCTAGAAAGAGCAGAAAGAGAGAACGAGCAAACTTGCAAAGAACTAGGAGTTGCTCCCCCCTACAACAAAACGGACCAGCTAAACAAAATCTACGCGAAAAACTACCCCAGAAACAAAACAAGGAAATGGCGAAAATCGAAAACGGCGACAAAAGAAAACAACCAGCAGAAAACCCGAGCGGAAACGAGTGGGTGAAAGTGATACGAAAAAAAATTAAATCGACAACAAACTAGGAGTTGTTCCCCCTCGAGACAAAGGGAGACAACCCCCGCTCGCAACCACAACAACCACTTCATACCAACAACCACATCTCCACGCCCCCGCGAATCAGTCACGTGGGCCAACAACCTCGTTATAGAACCACAAAAAACCCACCAGCGCTCACTCGACTACCAACTACGAGAGGAGACAGCACACCACTCTACAATACTACAGCTAGCAACACTATTAAAAGAGGAAATGGCTAGGACGAGAGGCAGAGATTTACAAGGACCAGCTGTCGGGCATCAGACATCAATAGAGGCCGGTAAGCAACCTCCTACAGTAACAGTAGCATCACTCATCGCTGCACTAGATCAACCAATGAAGCGGCTCACTGTCAGAGTCCCTCATAAAGAGGTGACAACGACAACAGCCTGCACCACTCCATCAATTCGGCTCAACAACATCTCTATTGTAGCCGACAGCACAGAGAAGAAGCCAAGCTTCACCCAATTGAGAGAGATATGGCTCACCGCAAAGACGATGAGAGACATTAAAGATACGGCAGAAAAAGTAGGCACCGACGACGACGCATGGAGATGCCGCCTGTGTGATCTACGCCACTCCAGAAAAAGAATTATTTACCACGTGAGGCAACATTTCACGTTCTTTTTCTGCCAGTGCGGCAAAAAGAGCCCCTCACGAGATGCGATCGTCAAGCACATTAAGAGCCACCTAGGAGCCGACGAACACGGCGGAGAGAACAAACCACCATATGAAGTGGACCAAGAAATGTATGCTGAGTTCTGCAGAGCACGCGGATGGCAGCACCCAGAAGACTTCGGCAAACCGACTCCCAGCCAAGAAGGCACACAAGAAAAAGCAACCGTACCGATCCCCATACAAGAACGTTTGGGCGAAAAGATGGAGTCATCCCCCCCTGCTAAAAAGAGAAAGATAACCCCGACAACACCACCACGGAGACGGGAGACAACTCCGACGAGAGCCGCAGCACCCCGACAGGAGAGAAGAACTCCTGAGAATACTACCTACAGGCAACCAAGAGACTGGCGAGCATCACTACACCAAGAAAGTGAGCAAGAGAAGGCCAGGCGAAGGAGAGAGAGCATCAGAAAGTTGGAACAGATGGAAGAGGACCTGCACCGACTGACCAGAGGAGCCTACAAACTCCTGCAAGAGGCCGAGGACGTTAAGACAAGGATGCGGCAAGAGCAGAAAAGCCTAAACCGAGACATGTAAGCCTGTTTATGGCTTAAATTTTTATTGGCAGTGTCGCCAATGGGGCGGCGCGTGTAAGGGACGCCATAAACATAGCCCTCGCTCTAGTAACACGAACTACATAGATTTATTTACCTTACCTTTCCATTTGTTCTATGTCAGATTTGTCCTACCTTACACTTTATGTTTATTCTATGTTCTATGTCTCGGCTCCACCCAATTATTATCGATGGGTGGAACCATTCCTTTTGTTCTATGATAACTTCACCCAATTACTAGCAATGGGTGTGACTGCTCTTTTATCTATCATATTCAAAGGAGGTGCTAACTATCTGACTTAGCCAATCATATATAACAAGGCGTGTACTCCATTATATTTTATATCCTTCATTATGTAACAGTTATTATAAAATGTCTTGTCTTGCTACAATAAATCAGAGTTACCCTGCACACTCTCAGAAGTCACTTTGTCTAACAAAACACTTCACAGCGCACTATACCACACATTGCAAAACGCTATCCACTATAGCCTGCTATAACGATACATTCTTGCACAAGTAGTATAAACAATCAGACAGCACACTAGCCAAACTGTTCGGCCCTGCCTAACATTGTTCGGCCTCGGCTGTAGAGGGCAGCAGTGAGACTGGCCGGCTCAGCTAACAGTCAGTAATGACTAGTCACTGAGTCAGTAGAAAGTCATAGCTGTGCCACTACTTAAGCAGAGCCTACAATTGGTGACGGGAGGACGTACAGGTGTCAAGGCCAAGCTACCACAGAGTGAAATCCTGTACAATAATAATAATAATTATTATTATTTATGAAGTAAAATTATGCCGTTTCACTAACCCAGACCGAGATCAGGCCCAGTTAGTCTGTGAATGGACCGAAAACAGGCCCAGATGATAGTCTGCAGGTGGACCGAAATCAGGCCCGGTAAATAGCTGAAGGACCGAAAACAGGCCCAATTGATAGTCTGCAGGTGGACCGAAAACAGGCCCGGTAGGAGGTAGGTGCAGAACTGCCTATTGACTTGCAGTGTCAATAGACTTGCCCGGCTAAACTAGTGTTAGTGCAGTGACTACTATGAGACGTAGATTTTATAACTGCCACGTAGTAGAGTGGGTGCAGAGGCCTATTTAGCTACAAGCTCTATCTCCAATCAATTCCAGCGCAATTACTAACTTATAAACTTGCCCGGCTAAACTAGTGTCTATGCAGTTACTACTATGATACGTAGTAGATTTTATAACTGCCACGTAATAGAGTGGGTGCAGAGGCCTATAGTTAGATTTGAGAGAAGCAGAATTATTTAAAGTATGAGCACAACTTTATTTGCTGGCAACTCTGGCACAAATAAAAATAACTCAAGCTTATATAGTAGTAGTGTGCAGGATTTCACTGTCTGTGTCTGTGGTAGCTTGGCTAACCTGCACAACCTCTCCAGGTCGGCGATGGCTCTATTTGTGTGTGTGCACTGACAACAACTACTGACTGCAGGTCGACTTGCCCTTTAACAGTGCTGCATGGCAACTGTCGACAGGATCGAGCTGGCTAGTTGTGCTGACAGCAGCTACGGTCGAACATTGATGGTTAGAATAGCGAAGCTAATTCGGACCAACAGAGGTTCGGTGTACTGCTCATGTATGACTACTCGCTGGTGTAGTGTTCTGATTGTACGTGCATGTACTAGTGCGCAGTGAAGTTATTGTTTATGAGACAAAGAACTTCTGAGAGTGTGCTAGGCTTAACTCTGACTTTATTGACTGAGACGCTCGTATTTATACAAACGATTACATAATAGGTATGAGACAAGACAAAGAAAAACAATAACTGGACTCTAAGACACGCCTGTAATATGTGATTAAACTAATAGAAAGTGAGTAGGTATGGCCTATGGATATGGCTGGCTGATTAGCACATGGTACATGTATAAGTTTGCATAGCAAGGTAAGAGAATAAATGTACATAGAGTTATGTGTGGTAGAGCGTAAGCATAGAACGTTTACATAGAACATAACATAAAAGATGGCGCCGTCGGTCCGCCACAGTAGTACTCAAAATTATGTGCCTGATTGGACAAAATTTTAATATGTCAACTACCTACGTCTGCACACAACCTCTGACAGTAAATATTTGCACTAGAACTGGTTAAACAACACTTATAATAATTTTCAAACATCCCCAACACAAATATTTGTAACTTGTAACAATAATAAAATAATAATTATTTAATAGAAAATAATTACAACAACAATGGAAAATTATTATACAACAACAATGCAAAGAGTAGATTACATTCATTAGACATTCTATGCAACGCTCGCTATTGATGACTTATTTACCATTCCGTTCGCTTTGATACTATAAAACTACTAGCACAACTTAGCACCAATGATTACTGAAGAGTTGAATTGTTCTTTCCCTTGGTTCGTATCAACATTCCAGCGCAGGTTTACTTCATTTATTTTATAACAATAATTTTATAATAATAATTATTATTTATTATTATTATAATTGTTAGATCACTCACTAGGTATAATATGGAAGCTCCAGCACAACACAACCACCACGCACTGTGGCCACTCCAAAAGTGTCCTCCTAGCTTTCTGATCCCCTTCAGCTATTTACAATCCTTTAGCTACCCTTAACCTTCACTAATCCAATAACTACGTAATGCACGATTATAACAATAATCATAATAATTTATTAATAATAATAATTATTATTGAATTTATTATTAATTATTATGAATGATGATATAGGCCTAGTTAGTAGGGTACTACTAGTGGTTGTTGTTTGTTTGTAATTTATTATTCATTTAGCAATAATAATGTGATGAATTAATGAATTATATTATTTGTTTTTGAGTAATAATATATATTATTATTATATTTATTATTGTTATTATATAATTTATATAATATTAATAATAAATGTCAATTATTATTGATAGTAAATAGTTACAATAATAACAATAAAATTATTATACCAATGAGTATTTATAGTAATAATAGTAATTATTTATAAGAAATAGCGTAATAATTAATGAAGATAATCAAATTAATATTATTGTTATTAATAATAATAATAGTTACTATTAACTTTATAATAATATTTATTGTTACTGTTTATTGTTTTATTACTGTTTTGAACATGATCAAAAGAATTTTGAGAATACCTCAAAAGAATTGAGGAGGTACGTGTGGTCTAGTGGTTAAAGTGCTTGCACTTCAACTTCAATCCAGGATCCGGGGTTCAATTCCCAGCACGATTATCTGTGAGCGAGATATGCGGCTTCCTGTATGCTCTGATACCTGACCCGGAACGTTAACCGATTATGAGCCTGCCACACATCGACATAAGTGTTCAGAAGTTGAGGATAAACACTGCAAGATACAAGATAGATAACTGAAGCAGCGGGTTGTCTGTTTTCTTCTATATCTTAGACAAACAATAGTAGTGCTTATCATCAGTGAGCATCATTGCGATGAAGTTGTAGACTCTACAGTGTGTTGAAGAACAATTATACACCCCTCTATTTCAATGGTGAAGGAACTGCAGGATTTCCTACTGTAACCATAGGCCTAAATAGTAATATCCCTAATTGCTACTGCTGCATCAACAAAGAAAAAACGAGATACAGTTGTTATTACAATAGTAGCTCAGCTAGCTCTGTCACCTTTTTATGTTTTTAGCTATTGTTTAAAGAATGTATTTGCATCTCACTAAAGTCAGTAACATGCACTTTTTGTCGGATAAATAATTTCAACAATTGTTGGCAACTGAGGTCCTGCCCCAGACTTTGACTGACAACAACCCCCACTCCTTCCCCAACTCCACTGATGTGCTTCCACCACTGCTGTTTACTAGAACAGTGGAATGAACATCGAGAGGAAAGAATGCAGGAGACCTATTATGAGTGATGGTGCTTTCTTCAATGAGCAAGCCTGGAATAAATTTGAGTTGCGCGAAGTCTTCAAGTGACATAAAAATTACCATTTCGATATCTGTTCCGGAAATGTCAACATTTTACATATAATCCAAGTAGGAACATCCTGGAACGAATGTTCAAATGATATTCCACTTGTTTGGACAAACGATATGAAACAATCGCGGACATTTCTTGGCATAATCATCAAAATATTCTTCTTCATCATTACAAGATTTTTCACCTGAACTGACTCAGCTAGAGTGACTCCGGTCATGTGAGCAAGCCACACACATCAGATAAAGCCATTCAGTTCATGTAAATAATGATGATCAGTCAGGTCTCTGATTGCTTGGCGTAGAAAAATTATTCATCAGTCACACTGCTCTACAGACTTTTTATATTATAAACATATCTCTCAGTTTAGCTCACCAAATTTCTCTCCTGACTCACTTGAGCTCTGTGGTGAGCGACCAGGTTTGACAATCTGGTGCTTGTGGCTAAGCATTTATTATTGACGGTGCTGTGTAACAGATTTTTGACTGACTTGACTTGAGCGTAATTTATCTATTTCAGGTGATTTCATGCCGAAAATTTTTTGCGAAATAGTGCTGTCAATAACTCTGTCTATAGTATAAGCGCAATAGATACTGACCAATATCAAATATCTGCTTAGTGTGCAGCAACTTATGGAAGGCCATAAAGCAGAGTTGCAAAAAATTTGGCTTGTGTGCACAGAAGGAGGGTCTCCCAAGAATAGCCATTGTGGGGCACTTTCAAAATCATAAAAAATTAAGTTTGCCATTTTTTTCAGATTTTTTGAAAGTGTTTAATTGTCGACATTTCAGTTTAGCACCCATCAATCTGCTATTATGTACACACTGGCATTCACATCATATATTTGACAGTCAATATCTAAAAAACAATGCAATTTTACAGATAAAAAAGTTATTAAATCATATCAAAAATTCAAACTATCATGATTTAGAATTTATTCGTGAAGAGGACAAGTAACCATTTGAAACTAGGTTGCGAGTTACACCAAAGTTAGATTGAGTCATCCTATTAAAAAGTCAGCTGATTTGAACCTATTTTTTGTGAGCGTTTGTTAAAAGATTCACGTTAGAAAAAAATGTCACTTTTGTTGTTTTTGAGTTTACTGTGATATTATCTATTGTGGACTTCACTTTGATTCCTGGGTCAATAACATTTATTGGTTGTTCCCTTGGACATAAAACGTATAACTGTATCTTGTGTTTATTCAAAGCCTACACATAATAGTTATCCACCGTGTTTTAATAGTGTTAACTGTGTTGCAGACCTTGGACAAAAAACCAGTTTCTTTTTATAAACTACCTATACCAATTGGTTTATCATCAAGTTATCTGTGAGAGTACATTTACAGCAAGCAAGTATTTAAGCAAATACAACAACAATGCATGCAATGGAGCACAGCAGCAACTTAAGGGCATTCGCCTGTCCTAACACCACCAATAACCCTTCCTGGTTCAGAAACCATGGACTGCTTATAACAACTCATACGCTTTGACCTACTACGGGCTTGAACCCATGAATGTTCATCACAATCCATGCGATCTAATCACAGATTTCGGTAATGAATTTGCCGGGTTTTACATGATTTGAATTTTGTTGGTTACAGTAGTGTGGGTACAACAACGCGGGCGAAATTCTCATCACAGTAATTTACAAGATATGAAGTATTCCACTCAGTTATGAAAAACTTTAATGTAGACCATCAACTGGTCTTGCTGCCTTGGTTAAGAATACTTAATTAATGAAGTGCAAGAGAGAAATGTATAGGTCGATAAATTTACAAGGACACTATTTCAGGCACTTGAGCAAATATAATATAATAAAGGGCGTTCTCAATGAGTCATCGCATCCTTTGGTCGTTGGTATCCTGGCATGTTCAGCAAACCGTCGGATAATTCAAATTTAGCAGTCAGTTTTTTTAATGTGAGTATGTGGCCCATCGCATTTTGCAGTGGATGCGTGACAATTGTTGAGGGTTATCTTTCCCTTTCTAATGAACTTTAGTGAGCACTTGGCATGGTTCATCGATCATGTCACTGTACTGCATTGAAAGTTTTAACCAAACCAAGGTAAACCAACAATTAAACAGAATGTTGTAATGTTTCGCTAGCCATGGTGATGAGTAAAATAAATACTTAACAAGAACTGTAAATAATGGTGCGCAGCTCTACATAATTAAATAACTATTAATTAATTGATATACATTTTGTAAATATTGCTACTGCTCCAGCCCTAGACATATTTATCAAAAAGCAATAGATTCATCATGTAAATGACAAGCTAACACAGGATGACACAAATCTCAATAATATGATAGTCCCCAAATCCTTTATCACATTTCAATCAGGCATCCAAGAAATAGATCCATTTAGATGTGATCTAATCCGATCCTCGTATTCTGAAATTTAAGATCGCATAGTAGCTGAAAACAGCCAAGTATCATGGAAACATCGGAGTAAAGACTAACAAAGATCTATACCTTCACGTGGTACCTGTATTTTGTTGCTACAAAATTTTCACTCGTGGATCCATCAAGTGAATGGAAGAAAGTTGTGAAAAGCCAAGGAGAGAAACATTGAAGTTTTTCATCTAATTGGTACCAGTTCTGTTGTTTGCACCCATACATCCACATTTGTGTTAGAGGCAGAAAATTTTAACCTGTCGGCACATAAGATATCAATGAGCACACAGCAGAAGCCTCCCTAAACTGATTTTCCATATGGAAATGCTATTGAATACATTTTGTCGACATTAAACCCACTTTCTCTTATTTTAACGCTTATTTTGCCCTCATTTGACCCCGTGATGTCTTCACTTGTGTAGGACCTGAAGGCTGGATACGTCGTAGCTAAACAAGTGTTTAGAGGGCGAGTGCTTGGAGAAGACAAGCGGATATATTCCGGATATAAGCCTGACTGGGAGCTTGTACCTAAGGTTAGTTCTATGTGATGTCATCATGGCTTAGTTGGGAAAGATAACTCCATGTGTGTCATGTTTTCTCGTAGAACATAACCAAATGTATCTGTGTTGTATATAATACATAAACGGTTATATACATGCAGGATGAGGAGAGGCAATACACAGAGAATACTCTGGTACATGAGCCATACGAGGCCCCTGTGTGCACTGATATGCCTCCACTCCTAGCTAGACTTGTCACAGACAGGAACAGGCGAATGGGTTTACAGGTAAATGTTTTGTTTAGATGTCTATGGTTGTGGCATGGCAGTAGCATTTCTATTTCTATACCTTCTTGTGCTTCATTGAAGATAATTCCAAATAGCCACTTACTTTGTGCATCCAGAGTGATATATATATACTTGTATGTAAGGGGTGGGGTTGATGTCGTAATTTCTTATCGTGGCGGCAGAAATGCCACACCCCACTGTATAATTTCATTGTGGGAGGCAGAATTTATCACTCAGGTCACCAAGTTTTGTCACTTTTATTGTTCACCTTGATTGTTTGAAAGTTTATCTACTCCCAAGTCCCGGCTGGTTTGACAACCTTTTGTTTAAGTAAGCTTCTACAGAAGGTCAAACAGGGCTTACTTGTCAATAGCCTATCAATGGCCTTTCAATGGCGTTTGTATACTAAATGGTAGCATTTTTTTGTTTTAAAATATTTCTACCCCGGATACAGTCTGACTACAGAACACAACAAATCAGAAAAATACACATCAGTTATTGATCATCAATTTAATAACGAATATCAACAAGTTATAAATAATAAACGATATTGATTATTATTAACTTTCATTGATGAAGGTCAAGGAGAATGTAGAAAGCCAAAACGCAATCAGCCAGTGATAGCTTGCAGATACTTGTTGTTCCACAGAAGATGGCCCCATGTACATCTACCGATTTGCCTTACCGATTGTGTGATTTTGCATCCTGTTTCCATATAAATCACCAAGCAATCGGTAGCGTGTTATTTGAGGCAATCGGCAGGTTTTGATTTACATCAACAAATTGGTAGACACATCGTGATTGGCCCAATCATATCACCGCTCGCGTTTTTAATGTTTCTGATAAAAAAATTTTTCGAGCACAATCATGTTAAAGAAGTCTTTGTTGCTTCAAAGCATTTATGGCTAACTATCACATCAAATATAGCGAGTTTAACGGGTATTGCTCGAGAATGGCAAGTGGAGAAAAAAATAGGGGAAACACCCTGTCATCATTTCCAATTGGTAGCTACTCGGTCGCTACTCGGTAGTTGTACATTTAGCATAAGTAATGGCACTATATATCTCTAGGAATCTCTTACTATAACTATTAGAGATGCTCCGATTCAAAAAGGTTTTCACCAGTCCAAGTTGGTTTTGATTTTACTAATTTTGTCATTGAACCGATTTGATTCCAATTTAAACCGATCCAATTTACAAAAAAGAAATGAGGCTAAATTTGTAACAATAATTGACCCTTCTATAGTTTGCCAGGATAGATTACAGGCTAATTACGTGGCAGGTTAGGCCTTTCCTCACCATAATAGGGCTTGCAAGAGCAAGCTAGCCACATTGGTACTAATTGGCATTGCTATTGTATGAGGCCAATGCAGTAACAACATGGGTAGTTGAAGCTAATCTGCTTGATATTCATTGTTAGTGAAAAGATCTGTAAACCACAATGTAGGTAAACAGATTCCGATTTTTTTGCCAATTCTGCCAAATCTGCCGATTCCTATGCTGTGAATCTGAATCGGAGCATCTCTCATTACTACTATTGTTTTTATTACTATTACTACTACTATTGTTGTTTAAAAGCTGTTACTTTTTGACCAGTTTTCCATTTCATCAGGAGTGACAGTCTTATTATCTACTAGCAGTACTGTGGTGTAGGGGTGTTACAGCTCTATGTAATTATCTAAACTACATACATTGGGGGCAATTATTACCGTTATTGAACCTGAAGTAGAAATGTTATCTATATCTGATACATAGACTCATCTTTGGTTGACATAACCTGATAGGTGGGCACAACTCCCTGTCATAACAGTAGCTGAATGCATCATCCCATTCCATTTGTGTCTGTAAGATTTAGATGCAGCAGTATGCTGTCCAGTCTAATGCTCACATCCACTGCATTGTTGGTGTGTATTAGCCTAAGCACCCTAATGAGCGTTGGCGACGTTTCTTTGGAAGCAGTACATTTAGATTTTTGATAGAAAAGAGAAAATAACTCCACATATATTTATTAGCAACGGTTTATCTTTGGTATTTTTGACCATTTTTATTATTAGGCAGCTATCAAAGCAGTACTGTAGCAGTATTATGGTATAATCTTAATTTGGCTACACATAATATAATAATATTTATTGTTATGGAAAACATGACATCTGTGTGACATGACTATTTCACCGTAACAATTAAATAACAATCGAAATCGTTATAATCATAAATACCATAATCATGTGAAGAAATAGTATTGTTCTAAATAAACTGACCATTATGACAAAAAGCAAGCAGACTCGTTTTGTTTAATAATAAAAACACATGGTAATAATAATAATTAATTTATAATAGTTATATATATAGAGTTATCCCCTCTATTTCAGCCAAGACCTAATTGAACTGCTTGGAAATAAACATCACCTGAGAGCTGATAACAATGTAGCCTGCCGTATAGTTAGCACAATAGACCGGTTCTAAGCTCAGAGCTATAAATCTTGTGGGATATGGTACTTGGTTGTCATCTCAAGGGGAGAAACTGTAGGAGCTGTTGAGACTTTGTATCAAGATGTTATGTGATGTTGTAGTCACAGCCTGAGGACCTAAAGCTGTTACTAGAGATTGGAAAGGGCACTCATAACCTAGCCCGTCAGCCACTGGTTGAAGAAGTTGTCGAGTCTCTACCAGAGGAAGAAAGACCCCCTCTCCCTCTCACATGGAAACAGAGTGTGGTCCTGATGAGACACAAGAAGAGAGGGAGGTGGATAGACATGGAGGAAGTAAGGAAAATAACTTGAGTAGCTGACAATCGACCATATAGTGTGTGTGCTGGTTAGAGGATGGAGACGTCAGGTGACCCGAACGTAAACAATAGATGCCAGCTTGTTTTGTACTGTTGGTTGGTTTTTGTGAAACATTTCAGTTAACGAAGAATAAAATGTGAACTTATCACTCTATTTATGATTATTGATTGTAAAAGCTATCAATGTGTGTGCATTGATGAATGGATAGAAGTTTATGAAGTTGAAAGAGTATAGGTATAGACTGAAGATGGTGCGCTCAGTGGTATATGTAGAGCATTCGCACTACGTATGTACTACTTGATTAAAATTTGGACTTGACGGCATCAGATATAGCAGTTCGCTGAATAAGCGCAGTGGCTAGGAAACCGGGGCTGGATACTGGTAGCTGATTAAGTGTAGCCAGGTCTATCGTGTGGTAAAGACCTAGTATGTAGCTATACACAGGTAGCTGTACAAGCGGAGCTGCTAGTACTGATACCTCTAACGCACTGAGGGAGTTGCCTCCTCTGCTTTATACCGAGAGATATTTACCCGTGTGTTGTTAGTAGTTATCTTCCCTTTCTAGCAGAAGAAGTTTTATCAATGGATAGGTGATGCCCGAGTCTAATAGCGAATGTAAAATATATCATTCTGTGCAAATCTCAACCGAGGCAGGGATTTGCCTACCCTTTTTTATTATGCCGATAGAGTTGTCTTCCCGCTCCATAGGACAGCTTTATTTCATACCAATAACAAATAAAAGTGCTGACTCAATGGAAACACATGCAAAAAGTCTGATAACAGCTTTATCTTTTTAAATAGCATGTTTAGGAGTCTTTGCTCAGTTATTTGAATACATGAAAAATCCATGTTTTACGCGTGATTTCGGATTTTCTATGTCCATTTTCCGGGGTTCAAGTTTTAATACTACCACGCCTAAACAACCACGTTGAGAGAAATAAAAACTCTTGTACAAACAATACATTAGATGAGTTTGATGTATGGCGGGATTTGAATTTGCCATTTGTTTTCAAAATATAGTTATTCGTAAGTTTAATATTTTTTTCAGTAATGTACATGGGAACCAATCACAGGAAGCCACATTTTACTATTACAAAATGCGTAAGTGTCAAATGAGTGAGCTCGTTTCTGACTCAACTTATTTCCTTTCAGTGTGCGTAGGTTGCAACCAGCTCTTGTAACATTGCTTTTGCAAGTTGGGTAGCTTATTGGTGACTGCAGTATGTTAGCTGACAGCACACCAGCGTCATTGTTCAACTGAGTGGGAAGGAAAGGGGAGATGATGAAGGTAGAGCGCAGAAGGCGTGGAACAAGGGTGTAGATCGAACTAGAGTGTGAGAAATAGAGTAGGGCGGCAAGGGCGACAGTGAGGAGAGAATCGAGCTGGCTGACTTAGTGATATTTGAATATGACAGGTAATATAAAATGATGGGATTACAAAAAATCAAATTTATCAACTCCAAGCTAATGATTCTAGAGCAGAGCCTCTCCGGCACACCATTTCTTCTGCTGACCCTGATCAACAGCCAATCAGGAGACATGTCTTCTCTGTCACCAGTTCTGCTACACAAACGGGTGAATATCTCTGGACAAAATCGAAGTATAAAATCTCTACCGCACGCAGCAAAGATTAATTTTTACATTAATTGCTAGAATAGTTTTGAGCGTCTACTTTAGATTGCGTTGCTTTTATGCATCTATATAATATTTTTGATTTGAGGCTTCCATGAAGCAAAGAGTTTGATGAGGCTAATCAAACTCTTTGCTTTGTCTACGCACTCTTTGTTTATTATAAGATGAGAACAGTAATAAAATTATAATACAATGATATGTTGTATTACAAGTAAAAATACATAAACCAACAATAAAAAATCAATAAATTGATATATTCAATATAATCTGATCAAATAGCAAATTTATAAAAGTTGCGATATTTGTTAAAAGTTCTGTAATATAATTAACGTAAATCTCAGAAAATATAATAATAAAAATATTAACCACAAATCCTTGATATGTTTATTTTGCATAAAATGTTGAGTCATTGAAAAAGAATTAGAATAGGTAAACCAGAATTATTGCGTGTTGGGTTTTCCAACTATGAAAATGAGCATACTTATTTACCATGTAATTTTTTATTAGTTTTCTGACAAAGATGCTTCCGCAACTGCATTTATGGAATATTCATAGACAATGTAGAAGTTACCTCCCCAAAATCTTGTATATAAAGAGGTTGACCAACTAAGTGTTATTGTTTTCCCATAAAGTGTTTTTCGCATTAAAATATCATAATCTTGAAAAATAAATCTATGTAAAGAATTTAACATGTCAGCAGGCCTGAGCCAAGCAGTGCAGCAGCAGGTGAACTCATGTAATAAACAACACTCTGCCTACTTCGTAAATAAACTTGTTGCCAAAAAACGGCGGAAATAAAACGCAGTAGGACTTAGTGTTCACTACAGAATGGAGCATTCACTCTCTTGTGATGAGGCGGTAGAAGCTGTCTGTTTAAACTTGATGATGTATTCAGGATATGCTGAAGCATCTTGGAACACGACATAAACTGAAGGTTTTGTAACATCATCCACGACCGAGTCGTACTGCTCCAGCTCTGACGACTCCTTATATGGAGCAGACTTCATCCCACTGTTACCTAATGTGTACTCCCCTGTAATCACCCTGGCCATCACTATAAACTTCTCTCCGTAGCTGTTTTTCTTGCAGTACATTGAGGATAACTGTGACGTTGTGCTAAAATACGCACCGCGCCCATATTTGCTCGCAGCTGTAAAAATAATATTTTTTTGATAATATAGCGAATGGTGTTTAGAGCAACGAGGAGAGGTCACGTTAATGCAACATGGCAGTGCTTAGCAACCAACAAACAAACCTTGATCAAACTTTACTCTAGAAATAAATGGAATCGTTTGCCGATCCGCTCCATGCCATAACGTTTGCTCTACTTCGTATTCTGATTTCCCCAACTTCCTGGATACCTCAGCTCTCATTGTACTGTATAAGTTGTACCTTGTTGGATTCTGTACTCTTGTTATCTGAATAGAAAGGTTTTTCTTTCTTTAGGTTCTCATATTGCTAAATTTTTGCCCAAAGCTGTGACAGTTCTGTTACATTGAACATCGAAACATACGCATTACCTCTAGAATCACACAGTCTTTCGGACTTGTTAATGTTTTTGTAAAAGTTGTTACGCAATTTATCCATTCATTTGACCCGTGAGTGACCTTGAACTCTTCATGTCTATTTATTGGTTTTTCCCAGGTTGAAGGTAAACCTGTAAAAGCCAATATTTGGATAGAATTGTGTCATGAGTGAAAGTTGCAGTCGATAATATTTTTATGTGCACTTTCTAACCAAAGCTCAAAGGATAGTCTAGCAGTACTTTGGTGAGTAGAAATGATTGTACGAAAATGGTTTTTCACGTAAATAAATACCAATACTTCAAGGCCAAAAACTCATTGCTAATCGAAATATTAAGAGTATTCATGATGTGTTCGTCGAACAATGGACAAAAATAATAGGTGTTATAATTCAATACGCAGTGTATATGAAACAGAACATTAGTTTAGAACATCATAATTATTTAATGAATCGTTATAGGTTACCGAATGAATCATAGAGAAGATAACTCCCAATTAGCAAAGTAACTGTGAAAAATATAAAAATAGCATTGCTATGAACTAATAGTCTGTGAAATTGCCTTTTTTATTTCGTAGATATTAAATGATCGTAGACATTTCGTAACTTTTTTTCAAGGATATAAAACCAGTTTATTAAAATGAACAAACTAGACTCGCTCGTTATCTTTTATTTAGCGTTCAGTTCATGTAAAGAGCATCCTTGGTTCATGGATGAAATATAACAGGATTGCCAGATACTCAAATCATGTGAGTCTAAATTAGGCGATTTTGTAAAGACCGGATATATATTACTTTTACAAATGGTTACATTCGCCTCGTAAAAGTCCGCCATTTAAGAAATCTAAAAATTAAGGTTAAAAAACTATCTCAATTTAGGGCTTTTGCAATATTACCAACGATTACAAACAAATGTATTATCGTTGTCCCGGCCCTTTTTTGTAAGAGCCGGAAATGGTAGACAGAAAAAACTATGTTTGAATCGTCATAAATAGAAAGTAATGTCTGCCGTAGATGAAGTTTCAAAAACTGGTACGAACACGATATTTAGTTAATTACGGGATATAATGATACACATTTCCAGGAGCGGACAACTGCGCAAAATGGCGTTAACATGGCGACTCTCACAAACAGCTTCACTTGAATTATGGTCAGAGTTATATTGAACGGCAGTAGCTGGCAATCCTGTTAAAAATTTGTCCATGGTTAAGTTTCATTCGCCACCTAATTAGCTGCTCGCAGAGTTGTTTTTTTTTCAATTAGCTAACTTTTGTTGAAGCCTGAGCTCCAAACAAAGTGATTATTTATTGAAAAAATTTATTGTTGATCTAATTATTTTTATTGCAACTTGTTTGGCAAACGTGGCCATGAATACTGTTATCAACTTCTCGGATTCACAAACCGTAACATGAAAAAATGGAAATAGACTCCTTTGGTAGTCAAACAAGTTTAGCTAAAACGAGCTGCTGAAAGATTAATTATGATTACGTACCATGGCAATTTTCAAAATTTTGGAAAGTCGAAAATATTTTGCTGTGGAGAGACCAAAATTATCGGAAACGATTTAAACCACCTTTTGAAAAGAACTAAAACTTTCAGGATAATTAACACGCAGAGAAGGAGTTGTTGCTTAAGGAAGACTTTACCATATATTAGTTTCCCCAGTCGAGAAGATCGCGTGCTTGAGGGGTTTTTGGTCTCCACATACGGCATTATCTTTTGACCGAGAGCTTTCTCGAAACCCTACAATGAGTTGTAATACAAATAAAATCTAAAAGTGAAATTCTCAGGATTTATTCTACGTCAGTATTATAATAGAAGCAGAGGTTAGCACCCAAATATCAACTCACATCTTTTGTCCTCTGATCACTTGTGTGAATCACTACTTTGATTTTTTCTAAAGATCCTGAAGACTTGGCACTGACTTGAAGCAGGCTTTTAGCCACAACATCGGGCGGATAACCACCGAGCCCCGTCCCTAAAGCTGGGAAAGCCACAGATTCTGCTCCTAGTCCTTCTGCAGCCAACAGACACTTGGTTATCAGCTTTCCCAGTTTCTGCAGTATAATATTAGTATCTCTGGTGATTGGCTAACTCAATTCTACTTACAATGTGAACAGCACCATAAATTCAGCTCCAAATCAAGCTCGTTGATTCAATAAAACACATGACACACATATAAACTGTATTCAGTTCTTGAGAGAAATGGTGGAATGAAAAAAGGACACGTCATTTTAAAAATGAACACAAGCAAACCTAAACAAATGTTTTCAGCCCAATTTAAACTTTTTTCTCGGGACAGAAAGTTATAAGTCTCACAACAGCTTGTCTTTTATATCAGACTGCTACCGGCTTGGAGTTGTCTCCTTAGAAAGAAAAGAGTGGAGACATTCAAAAAACCAAAAAAACTTTTTGTGCATTACATTTCCCTTCTCAGTCCCAGTTGAAATTAAAAAAAATTATTTGGTGTAAGTATGTAGTAGATACTGTAGTAGATACTGTAGTAGACACTGTAGTAGACACTGTAGTAGATAATGTAGTAGATACTGTAGTAGATGCTGTAGTAGATACTGTAGTAGATACTGTAGTCGATTTGTATATATCATTGACCCAAAACCCCTTCCCACTCTATATACACCTTCACTGTTAATCCCACTACTAATGACCCAACGCCCCAAGTCGATCCCTGTTTAGTAACACCCTTCCACTACCCTGACTCCTGCCAAAAACTGCTTGTGGAGGATTGATATTATGAGAGTGAGGGTTTCCACTCTGTACTACAGAGAGATTCAAAGCTGCTCCCCCAGTTGTGATCTGCAGTTCCCCTCCCTCTGCCTTACTACATGCGTCTGAATCCTGGCAAATCTTTTGCACCCTGCACCAACCTTCCATGAAGGTGTGAGAGAGAGATCTGTTACAGTTGTTGATGGAAATGGCTATTACTGCTAGTACGATTACTAAGTAAGACAGGCAAGACACAAGTTCCAATCAACATGGGAATATCGTACTTTGATTTGTCCATCCCAGCCTCTGCACCTGACTTGTATTCTATGCCACTAATTAGACACTGTTACTATACTTACCTTCCCTGATTCGTCTCCTCTCCAATGAGGTGTGCAAGCGTGAATGACATAGTCACAAAGTAGTCCATAGCCCTTGCTCACAGCTATATCACCATCTCGTATAGGGGCCAACTCCTTGCACTCGTCTAGCAATAAATTGCCAGCTTTCTTTAGGAGAGCTGAGGAAACTGCACCACCACGAAGAGACATGCTTTTCCCTGTAGAGTTGACCACCACATCTGCCTGAGACAAGACAATCACTTGCAACCACCGTGTAGTGTGGACGACTAATATAAGTGTTTGGACCTAATAAAAGCAATTAACTTTCTCTTCAGGATTTTTTTTATTATTTCAAGATGAGCGTGTATTTGCTAGAGAAAAATGATTCAAACATTTGTGAACAATTCCTTTAACAAAAAAGTAAAGAGGGCAATCTCAGTAGTATATCAATCGTATTTATAGAAAAGTTGCTTTGTTCAGAAAAAGAAAAGACAAACAAGTTATTTTGTGAATATTTACTTTTATTATCCAACGACCATAATCTTTGGCATTAGTTACATATAGTGTTTAATAATAAATAATAATAGTAAATTACTAATAGTTATTAAAAAGTAAATTTGAGCCTTACGATCCAATAACTGCGTAAAAATTAATGTTTTGTTTCAAAAAAATCTTAACTACTTTAGGTAACGCAGTGTCGGCATTGAATGCCCAGTCTCCTTATGTCTTGCTTTTGTATTCGCTGATGTTTAACAAACAATAATGTTGCAGTTCTTTGATGTATGGATTTTTCTGTAATGTGTTTTTGTATTTCGTTTGTATACAATATTGAGCTATGAAGAATGCTCAGTTATACCCGTAGAAAGTATTTACACCTGCTGTTACTGCTCACCTTTGTTTCAGCCAGGTCCCCTGTGAACACCTCCAGTACTGTACCATTTGCGAGCTCCAGGCCATTGGTGGTTACCTTACAGCCCAACCGCAGCAAGGCTAACTCAAACACCTATCACATGACAGTTCACTGTTAGTCATACAGCGACTACTGACAATGCATTCACACTTGTATCTCAGCTCGTCTAATCACACATTAGATCATGCTCGCTGTGTTTGAGGCAAAATATCACCCCCCTAACCTGTTTTTGGGCCTCAGTTACTGTTTCTTTATACAGATACACTTTGACTTGTTTGATGCTGCTTTCTGGATTCTTCTCTGCATACCTTGCAGCAGCCTCTAGCAGTGCTGACGCCACCACTTCTGCAGGGTAACCTTTGTTTCCCATTCCAATTGCCGGTAAGGCCACAGATTTGTCTCCTTTCTCTGCACTCATCTCCAAACACTTGATAAAAATTCTTATCATCTCCTATTTAATAAAAAATAAATTCAACTTTCAACCTTCCATTCGCCAATGCGAAATAAGCAGTAATAGTGACTAATCTGAATGTAAAAGCCTTAGTCTTACCTGCGGATTATAGCATGTGCTCCAATACGGACAGTTGCAGTGAAGTATTCGTTTGCAAGGCATGTTGTATGCGCTGGTTTCCTGGACAGATCCAACTGCAAGAGGTCTCAATTCTTCACAAGCTTGTTTGTATTCCTCTCCAGCTTTCTCAGCTAAAGCTCCAGAGATTGAGACACTCAAGTTGACGCCCTCACTAGTTGAATTGATCACTGCATCTTCCTGGCTCAAACAAACATAAAACAATAAAGTTGAAAGTTCCAATCAATTTCCGGTTAGCGTTGGAATGTTTCTACATTTATGTGCTAATGTTGCTGACTCAAGCCGTTAGACAATCTGATATAGTTGTAAAATAATTCATAATTAATCGCCATTAATAAACAAAATAAGGGAGTTCGCAATTTTGTTATCTGTATTTGGCAGTGTAGCTTATATCTCAGAGAACAAATGTGTTTTTCGAGATCTCCAAGATTAAGAAATAGACGCAGTAGATTAAATCTAAAACTCAGTGAGAGTAAAAGTTATTTACGACAACCACAGCATACGACTACAAACAACCACAGCATACGACTACAAACAACCACAGCATACGACTACAAACAACTATAGCATACGACTACAAACAACTACAGCATACGAATACAAACAACTACAGTATACGACTACAAACAACTACAGCATACGACTACAACCAACCACAGCATACG
Source organism: Cryptosula pallasiana (assembly GCA_945261195.1). Classification (NCBI taxonomy): domain Eukaryota; kingdom Metazoa; phylum Bryozoa; class Gymnolaemata; order Cheilostomatida; family Cryptosulidae; genus Cryptosula; species Cryptosula pallasiana. The sequence goes on along the minus strand of OX183134.1, from coordinate 1,377,917 downwards.
ACTACAAACAACTACAGTATACGACTACAAACAACTACAGCTCCAACATAATAGTAGATTTGTCGGTTTTACAAAAGACCATTCTTTGGTGCATAACATTTACTGCTGTACTGAAACTGCGAGCTAATTCTGAGGTAAGTGATAAATTGATAACAATTTCCATGCGTTCTGCAACCATTGATCGGTTGTGGAGAAACCTCGTGAACTGCTGCAGCTAGGACCGACACTCGTGACTAGAGAAGTGTTGCCTTTATGGTGATTATTGCTTTTTGTGGTGTTGTACAACAGGCTGAGCGCTAGTAAAGCTCGGCAGAAAACTTTTTAGTTGCTTTTAGATCATTTTGCATTGAACTCAAAAGAGGAAGAGTATAAATTAAACGTATCAACTATATCTATGTACTATCTTGTACATCTAAGCCGAGTAGTTCCGCACAAAGTTGAAGCTAGTCAGTTGAGTATAAGAGATGCGGAGGAGAAACCAGAGCTGGGTTGGAGTTCCTAAACAGCTAGGAGAGCTGTAAACCTGGGAGTGTTAGTGGGTCTGTGTTTTTGTTAGTATGAGAAACTTCAATTTTAAAAGTTTGAGAATTAGTTGTCGATGTGCTATCGCAGTATTGTTGAGGATTAGTTCCATTTTTTCAAGGTGACAGTTTGTTTTGCTACTTTCAAACAGCCATCACAGCAAAAAATTGACAAAAATAGCCGTGCAATTCGGCAATGCGCTTTTCCTTCTCAACAAATTTTTGCGAGAAACTAGCAGCTTTCATTGTATGGCCGCAGTTTGGTTACAACTTCATACACCAAACATGCTCATATCTTGTACTTGTATACCAGGTTTGATCGAGTAGGATTGTGGAATTTACTTACTTGTGACTGGGCTATGTCTCCGACAACTACATCAAAGTTGATTCTTCCAAAGATAAGTACATGATCCTCTCTGCACTCGGTAAAGGGTCTAGGCACTGGCTTGGACATGGCTGTCAGCAGTCTATTATAGGATCGACGGTGAATCAATTTCTTATGGCAATAATATTTAGCCATCCTTCATCACTACCCAGTAAGTTTTGAACATGACAGTTTACTCTAACATCAGTACAAAAACTATGAGCTACTATCTAACTACACCTCATCTTTTAGGTATCAATAATTGAAATGATATTGAAGCTCATGCACATGGCTTCTAAAAAAGTATCGTTTTTCCCTAATACAGAGTGCAAAGAAATAAAATTTTGTATACCTTTCTGCAACCATCTCAGAGTCTTTGCCTTTCTGGTCCACTTCTGTATCACCAACTTTTTTTTCCGGCATCTGGCTTTGTAGTCGACTTGGTTTTGCAGGCTCTAGTTCTTGACTGTCACTAGCAGTTCCTTTGGTTGCACTCGCTGTGGTAACAGAGTAAAGTATATACTTGAAGACAGAAATAATAGGGCAAACATGGGTGTTATGTTGCACAAGGTGAACAGGGGCGTGAAGGCTAGGCAGGCTACGGTTTCGAAACCCAACTATCATCTTACAGTTGTTGCGCTGTGATGAATTTCAGTGCTCTTGATAATAAACACCGCTGTTTGATTTTACCAGCGAAGCTTTTAGGTTTTATCTAAATTTAATAGCTTTTCATGCACAAAAACTCGGCCGACAAAAAGCAAAACCCTTCGCATTACCTTGTTGAGAGATGAGCCCTTGAAGTTCAGTCTACTTGACTTTATCATTTGGAACTTGAAGAGGAAGACACTGAAGTGGGTTAGTATGTTACAATTTCACAAAAGCTAATCAGCCAAAGACTGTCAAACCAAAACACCTAGTTTACCTCTAGACTGGTGGCACGTCTCAAGCACTTGGATGCGACCAATCCGACTTGGATACGCTTGTTCAATTTCTTTCAGTGCCTGACTCAGCACTACTGCTTGGTAAATGGGTGAATCATAGCTGCTTATCCTCACTGACAGTTGAGCAACAAGCATTCCTACAGGTATGAGCTGGCCTTCTCGACTTTTAAAGAACACTACAAGTCCGCTGCTCCCACTGCCCAACTCTCTGAAAAATTGAGAAAAATTATCATCGTTTGTATTTCCATAGTTTCATCTACAACCTCAGGTCAGGTATGATTCCTTTTGCTTTAATAAATAAATAAAGAGGGTAGATAAGAAAAAGTTGTTCTTTTCTCCACACCCACAACATAATTCTTTTGACAAAAACTAGACACTCACATTGTCTTTCCGTTAACGTCCTTGGATGTGATGAGGAACGACAAGTGTAACCCGTAGTGTTGATTGGCACTGCCAACACTTTCGGCACTGGGTATTAACCTTCCTTCTACATTTCCTACAAACACTCTCTGACTTCGCCTGGCAAGGGCATCTACATGTCTTTTAGAAGGTATTGGAAACACATCCGTCTCATCAGCCAACTTGTCTCGCCTGTAGCTGCTGAACTTCAATAGCGCAATGTCATTCATGAACACCTTCGACTCCTCACATTCCACGGCCTCTTTCTCTATGCTATCGGCGGTGGCTGGTATTCTCTCCCAGTGTCTGTAAGCCAGTAGAGGTGGTGGCTCCAAATAGACAGATTCCTTGTGGTTTTCATTTTCAAATATGTACTTGGACTTGTCCTCCCTCTCCATAAGACATCTAGTTTCTGTAATGTCACTGACAGTGTGGGCCAGGTGTTTACTCTGCTCAATAGAGAGCACCAGGTGTGCAGGAAAGACTGCATATATTGCTCCAGTGCCATCATGGACAATTAGCTCACAGAATGCTTGCCATCTCTCTGACTGTGGTGACACTTTTGTCACTTTACAGCTCATCAACTTGCTGTGTGATACTCCCTCAAAATCGGTTTCGATGTCATTCACTTCAATTTTATTAAGGTTCAGGTGTTCAAGAGCTTTTTTTATCTCAGCCGTGATTTCTTTTGCTTTTTCTCCTAGTACAGCAATTCCCCTGTTGTCTCCAAGATCAATAACCAAGAGATTGCTCTTTCCGTGGTCATTGAAGACCCTGCAAAATAAAATACTCAAAACTGAATACATTTTGCTGCTGAGAAATTAGCGTAAACTATGCAAGATACCAATGCTTATAACTCTGGGAAACTTCATACGTAAAATACAAAGCTGACCCAAGGAAAACACATATAACGAAAAGGTAGCTTGTCACATGTTGTCGCACACTAGTTGTATAAATTGAAATATTAACTGAGAGTTTGAAACAGTCAAAAACATTCGAAACAGATTTTATCTACACACCTGTGGCAACCTGTCTAAAAGCAACATAGACTACTTTTTTTTACTGCTTTTCTTAATTTCAGAGGAGCATCTTCACAGATCCATGTATTCAGCTAACATGTCTATTGTTTGCCATAACCTCTTTTTTATTATGTTTGAGTACACTCTTAACGATGCCCCAAATCTCTTTGGGCCCATTCAATTCTTTCTAATGTTAAACAACTTTTAAATAGTGCCTGTAATTCTTTTGGCACCAACACCAGCCATGCTACGTTTTGTGACGTGGTAGTAGTGAACCATCAGCAGAGCAGCCTACCGAGTTTGAAAGGTAGGTCGCTTGTTGACATTAGTTTTAACTTAAAAGAGCCTGTATGTAGATTACTAGCTACTTGTATGAGATATCTTGGCACTGTCAGATACTACTATCATGAAAGCGATGAAGTTAAATAGATCAACTAAAAGATGGATGCCTTAGGAAAGCTCATTGATTGACTAATGAGTCACAAGTAAATAGCAACAAGTGGTAATTGAAACAAGTTTAAGACCAAAGCTGTTTTGTTCACTCGTGTACATGATGCTATGTTGATCATTTTAAAAGAAAAGATTTGCAACGTACTTTTTGAGAATTCTACGACAACAACGTAGAGATTCATCAGCAGGAAATGATGCAACAGGCTCCTCTAGCAGATCAAAATACTCAGTACCAATGTCTCTATCTACAATGTTTGATTTATAAATTCTTGAAATTACAATAGAATCGACCAATCAACATCTCTCTAGCTTGACTCTTAGCAACTTTGCTACAAAGATTGTGCAGAGGGCTGTATGATATGTAGCACTTCACTACAGCGTTCTGCCACAAAAACCTAAGAAACTAAGCACTTTCCGCAAAATCATCGTAACATGCACATTCCTGCAACCAGTGGTACGCAGTGCGAAGACATGCACCTACCAGTCTCTTCCAAGCTCTGCATAGCAAGTTTAGCAATAGCTTCATTCAAGTGATTCAGATTTCTTGACTGATTCTGCATTTCACTATGAGTGACATACTCTGTCTTGTACCCATACTCTGCATATGTATAACTGAAGTAATATGACTCAACTTCCTACAAATCTTTCTACATGAACACATCATGATTTTTTTTTCAACGTATTGGTCTCAAAGTTTTCCTATTAGTCTCTCCTAAATTCTGTTTTACCCTTTCGCAGTATTTTCTCCTCAGCCTCTCTTATCGTTTTTCTAACCTCACCTGCTCCGCCCCCCTACCACCAGACAATTGAATAAAAACATTGCATAAATTAAATCCAAATTTAAAAAGAACTTATCATTCAGGCTGCTATTGCGCAAGAGTACTGATTCTATATCTCCGTGCTACTACGGTCTACACAAAGTTTCTAACCTACGATTATTAGTTACAATAATAGCCTATCAAGGTTGTGCGATAAGTATAGCTCACCAACTATGTCTTCATCAGCCATTTTTGTCCCTGGAGGTGTTGTCACTGCAAGCATTTACTTGACTGGCAGGGCAGGTGGAGAGAATGAGGTATTTCTCAGACTCTCTACAACACAGATAAGAAAACCTTTCAAACATAAAGATACTGTTGTTAGTACCTCAGTATAAGATCTGCCTCTACAACAGCCAGTATGCAAACTGCAAGCTGATCAGAAATCAGGCAACTTCTAAAAGTTTTTTGTCTGCCATTTCATAAAAACCGTCGCAATTATGTGCATTTTTTGTACAAGTTTAGAATATAGCATTATCTCCTCTTTCAGAACACTAACGATACATCAAATAGAACATGAGTGGCTTCTGACAGGAAGTAAGCGATATTTACATATAGTACATCTAGTACATGTTACGAGAAAAAATGGGGTTATATAACATAGTCCAGTTAGCCATGTTTACAAGGCACAACGCGGCTCTAAAAGCTACGATGGGATAGCATTCTAGAAGCGGAGATAATTCTATGGGAATTGGCGATGTTGATAGTGCCAGTTGGACAGAGCTAGCATGAGTTTCCTGTTTGCTCTGTTCATAAACCAAATCAATAAATTAGTCATAATTCAATCGAAATTAAAATATTTATTATTGTTATATATGTATATATGTTATATACGTATATACACTTTTAAACTGATACAGTCTGGAGATTGTAAATTCCAGGATTTATACTTCTGAAAATATTGAAGTATCTTTGTCTTTCGCTGTGGCAGCCATCATGATGCTGTCCTCTATAGCCAATAGGGACGGTATAAACAGATACAGATACGTTATAGAGAGATACAGATACGTTATAGAGAGATACAGATACATTATAGAGAGATACAGATACAGTATAGAGAGATACAGATACGTTATAGAGAGATACAGATATGGTATAGAGAGATACAGATACGTTATAGAGAGATACAGATACGGTATAGAGAGATACAGATACGGTATAGAGAGATACAGATACGTTATAGAGAGATACAGATACGGTATAGAGAGATACAGATATGGTATAGAGAGATACAGATACGGTATAGAGAGATACAGATACGGTATAGAGAGATACAGATACAGTATAGAGAGATACAGATACAGTATAGAGAGATACAGATACAGTATAGAGAGATACAGATACGGTATAGAGAGATACAGATACGGTATAGAGAGATACAGATACGGTATAGAGAGATACAGAGTCAGTACAATACTAATCACTTTGTCAGTCACTTTAGACATTAGATTGACATGTGAGTTTTGTGTCAGCACCAGGGGGGGACAACTAAAGATCATCGATCAGAGGCACTTCTGGGCAAAGATCACTTGGGATTTCCAGTTTGAAAAATGAGCAGACAACTCCAACTGACTGACAACTCGCATTTTTGATAATAAACGCGTGTTGTCAGTTAGTTGGAATAGTCTGTTCATTTTTCAAACCAAAAATCTCCAGTCGCCAGGGCCTCTGGGATGACACTCAGGTGTGGTGCTGGACAGGATACCAGGATACTAAACAGATGACACTAAAGTCCACTGCAGTAGATTGTTTGGAGTTATCCACAACAAAAAATGTTTCTAGTTAGTAGCGCAGTCGTATACACACAGTCGTATACATACAGTCGAATACATACAGTCGAATACATACAGTCGTATACATACAGTTGTATACACGCAATCGTATACATACAGTTGAGCAAATTGTGAGGCTTATGTAAAAGTGGATTTGAGGTTATAAAAACAGGGGCGGAGCCAATTTTGATATGAACTACAATGGAGACATTTTGTAAAGTCTACTAACAACTTATCTGAAGGGAATGGCATGGCAGTTGAGTTTTTATTTATAAAAAAAGATGAGAGAAAACTTCTTTATCTACAAAATCATTTAAATATCAAGTTTCTACGGGTAGCCTAAGGGAAAATAATCACATCGAAGAATCAATTTCACATAAAACTTTTCATTTCCGATGAAAATGGCCGCTATAAGTTAAAAGAATTTTGTTGCCAATTCCCATAAACAACAAATTCTCCATTGAGACCTTGCTTGTTAGTAACATAAAATAATCTTTCAAAATAGTACTGCAGCCAAACACCCATTATTTATATTGTTCATGCTCACAATGACAATTGATCCAGTTCAATGTAGATAATTTCCTGTATTAGCTACCAAAAGCCAGTAATTTACTACTGAGTGTGTTAAGTAGGCTCTATAGCACATATATGTGTAAAAGAGTGTAAGATATGACAAGTATTTGTAGGGTAAAACAATGTGTTTTCGGGACAAGTCAACAATTTTGAACGGTAAGTTGTATTGTGGTAGATTTTGGTGCATATCAGTAGTAAACTGCTTGTTTGGCATCAAAAAACCAACATAAGTGCGCTAGAATTCTACCCCCAGCCATTGTACAAGTGTTGTGCCGGTACAATGACTTGCTGTGCCGGTAGCACAGCTTGCAGGGCCAGTCTTGACTCCTGCAGGGCTGGTAGTGACTCCTGACCAACCCGATATGGTGATACTAGGCCGGTACAAGATGGCCGCCTTAGCCCAGAATTTCCAAAATCATTTAGGGGCTTACTCTAACCCTAGAGCCGATATATCGACCACAGGCTAGGTATAGCCTCGGGAGTCTATGAACGGATAATGGAAATAGGACTCCACCCTTTAGCCACTTGGCACCATTTACTTTTAACCTTGTCCCGCTGTATGATTTGTATTTATATATCCACTATTATTGGTCTATTTAGTTGGGGTGCATTTTTATATATGATATGTAAATTACTACTTCCCAGTCTGCCTTTATATTGGCTGGAGTTCATGTGTTTCGATGCACAGAGCACCAAGTGATTCAAGTGGAGGTTACATACACCCACCCGTCAGGAGCACATTACCAAAACAAGGGAGACAACCCACACCAGTGATAGTCACCGCAAGTGCACCTCCAGCCGACATTTTTGAACTGGGACCCACCACAAAACTAGTAGCAAAAGCTGCCAAGGCATACACTTTTACACCATCAGCCGACAGCACCCCAACAGTGACTCAACACCCAGATGGCAACAATAGCGTAGCTAACACCAACAATCAGGGAACCCGCCCTATATTCACCATAGCAACCAGCTTGGACCACATAGAGCCTTATAAAGAAGTGACTACATAGAAAGATGGGAAATCTTAATGGCCCAGTACCAATCCCCAACAAACAATTAGCCCTGGCTCTGCCTGCTAAACTCATCGGTTCAGGATGAGAAGCGTACAAAAATATCATTAAACTCCACTCTGAAAAGACAAGAGAACCAGTTCATTTAACGCTTGCTAATCCCACTAGTTCCATTACCCGCTCTCCTCACCTATGGTCACGGATCACTTAATTTTATACATGAAACCAAGACTATAACCAGCTCATTTCAATAGCGATTAAGGGATTCACCACAAGTTATGTAAATTGCGCACAAACGAATCAACAGAACGAATAACAAGCAAGGAAGTCAAGACATCAGGTGTAGGATAATATATAGATGCATTGCGGATTGCAAAAAAGATAAAACAACAGAGAGGAGAAATGGTAGCAAAAGGCTTGCCAGTAAAGCCTGCCTGACCACACTCGCATAAAATGTCACTATCGGTCAAGCAATTACAGTTTCAACATAATCTATAGCCATGGCGACATCGTGGTCCCCTGGCAGTGTGGACCTCTTCATAACAGGAGGCGTCATAGACTTCATCTATTGACTCCCAGCCAGCCTCTGCCATCCCTGCAGGCATGGGGGCAGGGTCTTGAGGGCTGGAGACCTCACACAGCCGCCTCCAGCCCTGGGCCGCAAAGACGTCCTCCACGCTGACCACCTCTTCATCACTATTGCTCTCGCTACCGCTGAGTGCATTCCGAAGCTCACGAGTCCTGTTGATGACTAGCTCCACCTCTTCGTCACTACAACTACGTGTACAGGAGTACAGAATAGGGAATTAACCTAACAAATTGTATGTTGTTCATATTTAAGTCTAATTGAAGATAACAACACTGAGTAACTCACAGACACTTACTTGTATCCCCGTGACAACTGTTGCGCACGGCCTGCACCATGCGCGCCAGGTACTCCGTTACAACGAGACTTTGCTTTATCTCTTGTTGTAATATCTGAGTGAGCATAACATCTATTATACATTCTTTTACACCAGAATCTAATACACACCTTAGTAACTTATATCTCTCCCTCCCAATTGTATTACCATATTCATAACTGGCCTTATTTGTTACTATTCGCGTAAGGCGCCCTTAGACTGTTAAGAATCCCAGCTTTAGTTATGAGGGCATTTCACACTATAACAAAGTGATGTGTGGCTTTTTTCTGTACTAATGTACGTTGGCATGGTTTTCTGCAATTTTGTCGATTTAGTCATAAATTGAAAGGCCTTGACCTGGTGGTTGAGCATAATTGCACCGAAAAGAGGAAAAAATGCTTGCCCATTCAAACAGCCCCAAACTAGAGTCAAAATTATTGGATCTTGGGTTATATAGCTGTTTCTCACAAATATCTTTGTTGAATAATAAGGGCTTTTCTTACTAAAGTATCGAGAGCTGATTTTGATGAAGTTTTCAGCGATGTTTTTAGAAATCTTTGCCCATGTTCATGGGTAGGGGAGCCTGGGCTCCTAGGGCTCACCCTGCAGATCCGCCACTGGCACTAACACTAGTTTAGCCGGGCAAGTCTATTGATACCGGTAGTAATACTTTGCGTGAGCGTGAGTGGCGTGAGCGTGAATGGCGTGAGTGGAAATACGGATTTTTCAAGGGTAAACAACTTCTCTAATAGACATAAAATTATTGGAATAGCTACACGAACCCTGAAAAAAACACTGTTTTGCCTATGGAATAAAAACAATACAAAGTAGCAATTTTAAAGATAATATATAATTATGTAGTCAAATACTTTTAAATGATTCTGAACTAACACTAATATATTCCTTTAAAAGGTTCCAAACCCAGGGCCGTATATTTAGAGGCTTTGTCATCTACACATCACGAATTATGCGTTAGAAGGCGTGAATTCACAATTTCAGCCATTTCCAATCCAATTACTACTATGCCTGGCTGTGACCTGTTGAATGTATTAACTGCTATGGGGAGGGAGTTTTAATGATCCCATTTTCATCAGACGAAGGTTTAGCTCGTGAGCTACAGCAGGAACTGCAGTGAGTAATAATAATTAATAATTATAATGCTACGACTAATAATAAATAATTTAATTATTAATAATAATAATTATAATAATAAATTATTATTATAAATAAATTCTCCTCATCGTAAATGAGGATGTGCCAGTGGCAAGAAGAACAAATTGTTGTTGTGCAAGTCATCCTCTGGCTGAACATAAATATTGCAAGGTATAAATAATTAACTACATTGATTACTGATTACTACTTACTTACTACTGTTGTTTGTTGATTTGATATAAAAATAATAATTATTATTAATAATAATAAATAATAATAATAACAATAATTATTATTATTATAATAAATAAATAATAGTTAATAATAATTTAATAATAATGATTATAATAGATGAATAATAATTAATAATAACTTAATAATAATAATTGTCACTAATAATAATAATGTCTTGAAATTATTTTATTATTAATGATGTTAGTTATTTTACATTACTTTGCAAACATTATTATTATCATCATCATCATCATGGCTTCAAATTGATGGAGAGCGTTAGAAATATTTAAAATGAATAATAATAATAATAATCATAATGTTATTTATTTACTTATTACTATAATAAATAAATAGTAATAATAATTGATATTATAATTATTATTATTAATATATATATACACATACCCTACTACCCTCGTTGTGGATTATCTTTCATTTTCATCATCAGCCGCTACTACTATTATTTATTATTATTTACTTTTATTGGTTATCATCGTATTCTAACATATTATTTTTAACCAACCGTCTGAGTGTTTTTTGGTCATTTGCTTATTATTATTAAATGATGATGATTATTATTATGACTGAACTGCTAATGATTGATTCAAATATTCCTATTATTCATGTAATTTATGATCATTTTCATTAGCGTCATCATCATCATTATTTAATTAGCTATTATTATTATGCATATTATAATTATATTAATTCTGATATAACATATACTTGTAATCAATGGTTAATAAACTAACTGCTATGAATTAATAGTAAGGGATAATAAATTATTATTGTTATTATTATTTTGTCCATCAAGAAATAATAAAACTTTTTATTACAAAACCATAATAAAAGACAATTTACATTTTTTTTCATCCCCCGATGACTTACGACGAAATCATCCTGGAGTTTTCATCATCCTAATTGTGAAATATTGTTTTTCATAATGATGTTTCAAGTAAATTGTGTTTCATGTAAGCTAATTTTTTTCATAGCCAGCTGAAACAACCAATTTATTTATTTGAAAAAATTAATTGATGTCAACAATGAAGTGACATGAACCCTAAATTGTTGAAGATATATTAGTCCATGTTAAGTATAAGTAGGTTGCACCTGTACATTGTCAAAGAAGTCGCTAGAGAAAATATAGTTAAATTTGACTATTGTCATGGCGTAGATGCATCAACTACTAGATATTTAAAATAAAATTACGTTTTGAATGGTACAAATGAAATTCATCAGACACATCTTATCATTGTTCATGTTGTAATTATTTTGTTGGTGGTTTATATTATTTACCATAAAGTGGTGTTGTTAGGATCATTTTGAGCATGACGCATTTGAGAAGGTACAGGAAGATGGAAGACTGAGGCTTCAACGCAATTCGCTGCCGACATCATTTGCTCATAAAGTGTGGAAAGTGCCAAGTGAACCCAAAAGTTGTGCTGAGGCATTTGCTGAAGTTTCTGCAAATATTTTTTGCGCTCATCAATTTTCTATACTCAATGCTCATAACAGGTAATGCATAAAAAACCGACCTACATATCAATTTTGATTCAACATCTATGAGCGTAGTTGGTACATATTGAATGTTCGCATCTGTAGAGCCTAAAACAAAAGAGCTCATGGCTGAAAAAGTTTCACAGCACTGAACTGTTCGAGTCTAGTCTGAAAGTTGGATCTGTAAGGTGACGTAACGGTATTGTTTTCTAGAGTTTCATAGATTGGATAGTTCAAGTTGTATTTGTCTACCATTTTTCTTGTTAATATTTTTGATCAATTTGTTCACATTTGTATTAACAGGTATTCAGGTGACAGATTTTGACACTAGTGTTCCTCTTGCCACTCAGGTTATATAGGATGCCCTCCACATATGCCATGCTGCTGAGTTGATACCTCGATAGATGGAGCCGGTGATCAGGAAAATTGGTCGTCCTCATCAGATTGCGATTGATCTATGAAGATCAAAATTGATCTTCCTCACTGTCACTGTAATAAAACTAATATAGAAGCAAAGATTGTAGCCAATATGTTGTCTTTGACTGCAGTTTCCTGCTCACTTGATTCCATTATAATACTGATTGAATTTTCATAATTTATTTTTTTTTAGTTCTTCGGAACCTGTGGTGTATAATATTGTTGCCTAGGTGCTACACTGGGAAATCCCACCCTTCATTGTCATGGCTTGTTTTTGTTTATTGTTATTTTCTTGTTTTTTTACTACATAATATTGTCGTAAGATGAATTCAAGTTGAGATTAGTTGTTTGAAAGAGTGGTTGAGCTCCTGATTCAGGAGTTCCACTCTCCATTAAGTGTTTGTGTGTAAGCAAACCTGATTATGTTGCATCCACAACATCAAAGATTCTCTTACATGATTGCGAAGTATCCAGACTGGCTAATTATTTCCGTCACCAAGCTGATTGGGTAATAAATGTTATAGCAACATTTGGATTAAAAATGGCACCCTCTTGGAATGAGGAGACACAACTCTCCCCATATACGTCTGTGCACAAACCTAATATTTTATGAGAATGTTATAGCATTTTTCCTATCAATCTTTTATTCACTTCAAAAACCTTGCAGTGATGATTATGTCCACAATGTCGTATCAAAAAAGTCAATTGGAATGAAGAGAAGATATGCTGAGAACAGGGAGTAATTAGTCAGACTTCTTGCTCAGAACATGGCCACAGCAGTTTCAATTTTTTCCATGATTTATTTATTACCGTTAATAATTAATTGTAATTGTTATATTACATGATTCATAGAATCATATTCCATAATTTTTTGTGATATTTTTTTATTTATCTGATCACAACAATGAAGTTTTAAAAAGCATATTATTAAATAGTAAGATTCATACATACATGTGTTGTCAATGGTGTATGTACAAAAAATATTTTTTGGACATAAAATGAAGTTACTCGCACACTTCAATGAAATTTTTAGTAGCATGAGCTTGTTTTAATTATTATTTCACTCATCTTATATGTAATGCCATACCTTTCTTTGCATTAGTTAGTAAGTATTACTAACAAACTAATGCAAAGAAAGATAATTTATTCACTTTAAAATCTTCTTTGCTGAGACGACGAGCAATATTAGCCATTTTAAATAGGGAGTTGTTTACCCTTGATGAAAATAATTAAAAATCCGTATTTCCACTCACGCCATTTACGCTCACGCCACTCACGCTCACGCAAAGTATTACAACCGATTGATACTGCAGGTTAACAGTGACTACTAGTCAGTTGCTACGCAAACCTCTGCCTATACTACTACCACTAAGTGTGGTGATTAATATAATAGTCTATCAATTGGGCCTGTTTTTGGAACCCCAACTATCAGCCGGGCCTGTTATCGATCCATTCACCAACTATAAACTGGGCCCGATTTTCGGTCCTTTTAGACAGTTTGGCATAATTTTACTTCAGTTAAGAGCTTTCAGACAGAGAAAAGTTGTACATAAATTCCAAAAAGACCCCTGACAAATCAAGAAACTGTACAACTTACTTGTATGGTGACAACAATGCCTTTCCATCCCATCTTTGACTCACTGATTGATTCAATTAATAGTTTGACTTGCAAGCAACTAACCTACTTACTAATACTGTTGGGCAATTCCTAGTTGTTGTTAATTACCATTTCACCACCGATAGCTTTCGGCTGCGGTTGACTGCACACAGATCAGCTCTGTTGATGACAGTGTACAGACGTAAACATACAGTTGTGCGAATTGTGCGGCTCATATAAAAATGGATTTGTGATTTTAAAAAAAGGGCGGAGCTAATTTTTTACAACTTTCAATGGAGAAATTTGGTAGAGTCTACTAAAAGCCTATCTTATGGGAGTAGCATGGCAGTTGAGTTTTCATTTATTAAAAATGCAAGAAAACCGCTTTGTTTACCCAAGAACACAAGCTTCAAGTTTCTATGGGCAGCCTAAGAAGTTTGATTACCACTCTCCTAAGTTCAGACTCTCAATTCAATGTGGGTGGCATCAGCAATAACCCTTTCGAGAAAGTGTTATAGGCCAGTTCCATCCCTGAAAGTAAGGCTATTTTCTAGATGTTACAGTTGACTGCCATTGGCCATTCAGCGGCTAGCATCCTGACTATGTCATCAATCTGGCTCGTTCTACTGCAATGCTTTTTTTCCATTAGCAATAAATATAGGGACCAAACTCTGAGAATTTCTGGAGTTTAAATTCACTTTTTCACAGAAAAGTTGGTTTGATGAGGAACAAATACTTGCAGATTTCAAATCTGACAGTCACTTTTGTTTTTAAAAAATTGTTCTGTACAACTCAAAAAAAGATAATCAGATCCAAGTGTCAAAATTTTACAAAACTGCTCATTTCTGATAAAAAATGGTTTTTAAAATTGGAAATAGTATTGTTGCCAAATCTCATATGCAATAAATTCTCCTTTGAAATACTATACCAGAGACTTTGCTTGCTAGTGACATGAAATAATCTTTCAAAATAGTACTGCAGCTAAACACCCATTAATTATATTGTTTATGCTCACAATAACAATTGATCCAGTTCAATGCAGATAATTTCCTGCATTAGCTACCAAAAGTCAGTAATTTACTACTGAGTGTGTTAAGTAGGCTCTTTAGCGCATATATTTGTAAAAGAGTGCAAGAGATAGGACAGGTATTTGTATGATAAAACAAAGTTTTTTTGCGAAACAGGTCAACTAGTTAAATGATTGGTAATTGTATGGACTTGTTTCCATGGTAACAACCTTTTGCGCAACTGTGTGTATGACTGGTGCTAGTGAGGGGCATAAAAATTGTGCCATGAGCGCTGAGTGCCAAAACCCTCAGCTAAAAAATGCATGCTGGTGTTAGCATTATTTCGTCGCATCACAACAGTATCTCTTCCCAGTGGTTTTACCTGTAGTGGTAGAACATTTCTAACCGTGACTGTATCCGAAGCGTGTAACTGGAGGAGCTGCTACAACAGGGTCTGTGCAGGAAGTATGCCAAAGAGCCCTCCCAATAGCGGGGACAGGGGTAAACCGGGCGTAAATCCAAAACAAAGATGAAAAAAATCATACCACGCTTTTGTTCCACAAGAATTAGCTATGCATAGCAAGAAAAACAAGATACATATTGTAATGGATTCCGGTCTGTTACCACGGACATCCACTATTCTCAAGTATTGTACCTCTCTCCAGAGGGGACACTGTGCTGAATGACAGTGACAACTGTGCAGGGTAACCGAATTACCCGGTAAGGCAAGAGCCCACGGCTCAGACGTACAGTACAGCGTATTGCTTGTATAAGTGGCTTTATTCTCAAAGGCAAGGTGCTAGAGGGTAATTATTCCTCTAGGTGGCAGTGAGAAAAAATGCAATGGATATATAAAATGTCTCTCCTTTTATAGGAGAGCTCACAGGTATCAAACATATAACAGTGATAGCACAGGGAGTAATTAGACCAATGTAAATGCTCATATAAATAGTCAACCAATTAGGTAATCAATAGGGATTAAATAGACAAGGCGCCAAGTGGCTAAGGGCGGAGTCCTATCTCCTGCTGGCCAATCAGGCTGTCCTATAGGGTCCCAAGGCTCTGGTTAGCTTGTGGTCCTGGTTACCACAGATGTTAGGGTAGGTAGCTTTGGTTCCTGGCTTGGTGGTAAGTCCTGGCTAATTTCGAAGTTCCTCAGCTATGGCAGCCATCTTATACCGGCCCTGTGTCAGCATACCGGCCCTGCAGAGGTCACTACCGACCCTGTAGAGGTCACTACCGGCCCTGTGTACTGTCCTACCAGCACAGTATGGCTTTGCTACCGGCACAGCATCATACCGATGGCTGTAGGTGCATTGCCAGCGCATAGAGTGGAGAAGTGGTGTAGCAAACACCCTGTTCACTATTATCTTTCACCAAAATCTACCACAATATTATGATTTGCTGTAACACCTTACAGCCACTAGCTAAGAAATTTTTCCCCACACGATACAGTCTCACATTTTATCACCAGTGATCAGAAATCTATTGCACAGCAGAAGATCACTTCACGTTTGGTATCCTCTGCTGGGTTCAATTTTTACAAATCAAAACTAAACTGATTATCTGAAAGAATGGACAATGTCATGGCCAGTCCTGGCACTCAAGCGATGATTTGTCTTACCATCAACCAGTCACGGAGAGGGATGGAAGCACTAGAGACTGTTCATAATACTAATGAAACGTGGAACGGTTGTAGGGCGCGTTAATATGGAAATAAAATGGTTTCTTTTGAGCAAGTTTTTTCAAGGCCTGTTTTTATTTTAGTGTTAATGGAGCCAAGCTTTCATTTCTATTTCACAAGGCCTTTCGTCATCCACTAGTAGCAAGCAATGTATAAACTGTGGCATGTTGATGTTATATTTCACATTTCATAATCTGATGTTTGGCAAGTTTTTTATTGTTTGTGCAAAAGATTTGTCTAACAAATTGCAGCCAGTGTTTATCAGGGTGGCAGTTTTTGTTATAAAATTCATGCTCCCATATGCATTAGAGCGCAAGAAAAGACACAGATAGGTTTCATTGCCTGCCAAATGCCAATTGACAAGTAATTTCCTCGATAGCATAAATGTATACTTGAATATTATATATTAGACTGCATTATGTAACAACAGATGCTGACAGCATGCTGACAGTAGCACAGCCCGATTTAAACTAACCAGAGTTTGATCTGCTGTTTATTATATTGTCAGGAATTTCACCATCTCCTCAAACTCATGTACAACTGTATTAGCTAAATGGGAATGACTGCAAACAACCAGAGACGATGTTTCTGACTTTCTCAAACAAAGCGTCCAAATACCAAGTCCCCTCAACCAATATCAACGTCCCATCGACTTTGACCTCAACTAGCTACCGAGTTCTCACACTAACCACCTCCAGAAGTAACCATGGTAACCTGCCAGGCGCAACTACATAATGGTAAAGTTAGCCAAACTTTAATTTACTTGACCTGGGTGTGTGTGTGCGTGTGTGTGTGCGCGCGCGTGCGTGCGTGTGTGTGTGTTTATATGGAGCTGCAAAAGCAAGAAATATCTTTTCAAAATTATCCAGTTTGAAAATGATTGTTTATTCAAAATGGTGCTTTTTAATTTTAACCTCATTAAAAATTACTGTAATAATTCACTAAACCTAGTTGATGATGCAATGTGAATAAATATAGTAATTATATATCTATCTGAAAGTAATATAACAAAGTCAACGGTATTGCTTATATTATTAATTTTACAACAGAAAATGCCGCTAACAATTTCAAGTAAAAAATTGAATATTATTGTGGCTATCGTTCATGTTTGTATAACCACAACCAACGACCAATTACGGCCATTTTCACAATATACATTTTAGTAAAAACCATCTTTTTCGCAAGATGCCAAATTTGCTGTAGCCAAAGCTTAGCTGGCTGGAACTAAAGAGTGAAGTGTTAACAGCTATTAAATATCAGATTAATGGAAGAAAGCTCAACAGAAATGCTGCTACAAATATATATTTGACCTCGCCTAGTAATGCTACGATGATTGTTGAGAGAAGGGCAGGAAGAATGTATTCCATTATTTCATGCTATAATATATCTGCACAGAAAAGGATACAAACACAACACGTAACTGATACTTTTACTACTGAATAGATCAACTAACATATTTATTTCATTACACGAGACAACTCCAAGCTTGTGACCACATCATCTGCGGTAAAGAGACGACTCCATCAGAACCAATCGCTGCTGTAGAACTAATAACTTGAATTGCTTCACATGAGAAATTAAACAGTTTTAATACAGACTTATTTCTGTGACAGCAATGTTGGTATTGGGATTTTGAATCCGGTATCTCAACTTTTTTATGATTAATTTAGTTGTTCTGAAGCAAAATACATTATTTATTATAAGAAAATCAAATCGAAACTTTATACATAGCTGATCGCTCCAGCATGGCCCAGGTACTGTTCCAGAGCTAAATCACTTTTGAGAAATACATAGCAGTTTTTATATTTGAAGAAAAATAGATTTTTTACTTTCTGAATGCCTGGCATGAATCATCATCATTCAATTTACCACCTTGATGTGTGTGCGCATGTAGCTAGGTATCATACATAGACATCTCATTACCTATATACTATTATAATACTCTTTGTTTGCATTATATAAGAAAGTGGAAAAGAAGATAACTCCTAGGGCACTGCACTTATCATCAAACAGCTACTACGTTGAAGGAGAAGGAGGCAATAAACAACTTGATGCCTATTGACCTCGGGATATCTGTTCTTGAATTTTGTTGACACTTGTCAGGAAATATAGCAAAGAATTTGGGCTTTTTCTCTAGCTAATACTAATTGTATACAAAAAGAAAGTTGCGCTGTTTAGCAAAGAGTCAATAGACGGCAATGTGATTGTTAGATTTGAGTGATCTCGAGTGGTTTAATTTCAGAATTAGACTACTAGACATCAACTCGATCTGGGCTTGATCTAAACCAACTTCCAACACTCCTACCAACCAACACCAGATGTAACTGCTGCAACCGGTCAGACAAACTAGTGAATGCTAAAAGTTAACCAAACTTGAATGTACTTAAAGTTACAAAAGTATGCAGTATATAGATCATGGATGTATCACAGCTCACAGTCTACTAGCTGACATAGTATCTGCTCTTCCATGTATCAAGTCAGGTATGACTCAAATATGAACATTTTATTGGGTCTTGGCAAGCAGGTCCTTTGTAATAATCCAGTTATCCTTTCCCAATGGGCTGGCTTGTTTGCTTGCTTCTTTGATTCTCTACAAGTACAGCTGTCCTTACCATCGCGAGTTCAGGCATCCTTCACTGGTCTGGCCAGGAGGAGTTGTGTCCCCAAAGGGAGGCAACTGAAGCAGAACAGTTAGCACAGGCTACAAGCATCCAACAGGAAATGAGGAGGGGCTGATTTAAGTTATGGGCTGAAACTTTCAGGGTGGGGGAGGGCACATGGGCCTTACACTGTGGAGTTTAACTTGAGGACAGGTAAGGACTGGGATGTCACTATTTTACAGTAATGTTAGTTGAAAAAACAGAGGAGGGCCTGTGGGGCTATTTTTTCAGATGGTTCGGCTGATTTAAAAAAGGTCGGAGTAATGAGGATGTGAGGGAATGGGGTGGATACTCTTGCGATGGAGTAAAATAGTTGGACACTAAAGCTTATCACAATACTTTGTTAACAGGAAGTGCCTGTGTCCCTCTCTCGCCTTTCCCTGGCCAACTCAGGAGGTCACATTAATTGATACCCGCTATACAGAAGGCTGGCAGCGACAGCTTACTTAGAGAACAAGGGCTACAGGAAAGAATCATGCCTTATAAGGAGCAGCTCTTCATGTGACAATGAGTGACAGTTGTGGGCGGAGCCTGAATGGGCCACCCACCACTAATATTGTTACTATTCATTGGTGATTCGTTTGTAAAAAGGAGCGCAAATCCTATAACATGCATATTTTCAAAACTTTGTAAATTTATTTTCAGCAATTTATTGTATTGCATAGACAATTGATTTTAAGTAATATGTAGATATCATTGATACATTTTACTCCGTAGATGTCATTGGTGTATTGTATTAATTAGACTTTATTTATATACTCAACTAAAAAATGTGTTCTATGTTTTGTTGTAAGTGTTGTCTGTCCTTGAAAGGTAGTAGAGCATTTGTAATGAGAACACAACTCCTTGCTCACTTGAGCCTGAGCAATGAGCTCATATCAAAAGACCTGGTCACCAGTTCCTAAATGCGTGATATTTGCACTTTCCTGTATGTTGTTAGCAACTATTGAATCTTGATTAATTTAACCCTCTAGGCAAACATCAATGTGTCACCGTAAGAAATGTTTGTTTTTCAATTTCCACTAGTCACATCAATTATTGCAATTTTTAATGTGCACTTGACCATGTTCTACTGCTTGTAAGAACTCCATTAATTTACGCTCCGGCTATGTGGTTTTCAAAACTCTCTACCCTTCATAAGAAGGAGACAACTACCAATTATGTAGAAGTGTGATCGACTCGTAATTTTCACAGTTCAAATCAAAATCACTTCATAGTCTTTTAGATGCTGTTTTTGAATCATGTTGGATTTTCTCTAATCATGAAACCGTCACAATACGCAGAGACTGTGTGATGCTTTTCAGACTGGATTTATAAACTTAGCGCAAAGTCTTCATTCATTAAGTTACACAACTAATCATCACTGAACAGTATTATCTCATGGCTGCACAACTTTTTATTATAGAAAAAGAATAAATTTGATTAGAAATATCATGAAAACAAAAATAACAATAGCTCTTTGAATCTAGAGTTCTTAAAACTATTCGCAAACAGCAGTTTCACCCTCATCTTGCCTCAGTGGAGTGGTCTCATCTGGCTCGGGGGCGTCTGCTTCAGTAGGACTTTTAGTGCGGGCGTAGAGCTCGGGTCTCTGTACGTAGGTAGATCTCTTGCAACAGGTACAACACTTACAACAGCTGCGCGAGCGGCAAGTGACGTAGACAAGGACTATGACGCAGCCAATCACAACCAAAGCTAGCAAAGCTCCAAATATGGTGAGCATTATGGCGGAGGTGCTGAACCCCTCCGCAGCTGCTGTCGTTGTTAGATTTCCCCAGGGAGTAGTGTTGTTCAACTCTGTATATGCGGTTACAGTAGACACGCCGTAGCTGGCAGCAGATGGGTAATCTGAGGGGGAAGTTGACTCGATGTCGGAAGCAGTGGTGTAAGCAGAGGAGACAGGAAGTGTCGCGTTACCCATGATTGCAAGATAGCTAGTCTACAAAATTTAGAGAAATTGTCAGTCTATTATCAATCATTTATGAGACTATGAAAGAGCTTAACTACTCAAGTGTGTAAGATGAAAGCGTTTCAATTAATCTGGTAGTAAAATTTTTGATGTACTCACCTAGTGATGACTTAAAAGTTTGCCCACCTCAGCAGCTGCCAACCAAATAAAGAACGCCTCTCCACACTGTTACTCATTCAACAAGCTAGTGATGATGGAGGGACTGTGCTATTTATATAGGAGGAGAAGCTTGGTCAATATCCCTCAGCTTGCAAGCATTACACAGATTATCTGCCAGCTATTGGGACATCCACAATAGCTGTTTACTGGTGGAGGGGGAGATAATTCCTAATGCGATGTGCTGCAAGTAAATGGACTCATGCATAAAAATCAATAATCTCTCTAGGTAACAGTTGACACTGCGTTAGGCAAAGAGAAAAATTGAAGAAACTCTTGTTTTCGCCGATCAACTTCTATCTTTTACAATCATCAAATCATTCTTAATAAATTTTCAACATTTTTTTAATGTTTTATCCCTACTGACTGTTCAATGCATAAACCACATGAATAGAAATTTTGTGATCGTGTTACACTTTATGTTATCATGTCATGTTTCTACATTTAGGACTAAATAATTGTTTTGCTAAACTCTATGCAGCCCTCGAATTGAAGTAGTTTGTCTTGGAGTTATCTGCTCACATACAATGGGAGTTGCCTACTTTCTGTATATACATCAAGAAGCCCGCATAAAACCGCACTGTTGCACAGCTACTGATCGGGCTAACATAGTTCTTACCGATAACTTTACTTACTTGTCTACTGTAAACTAGACAGGGGTGTATAACTACCCTTGGTAGCTTAATGTAACTAGGCAGGGGTGTATACAATACAACTAGACAGGGGTGTGTATAATACAACTAGACAGGGGTGTATACAATACAATTAGACAGGAGTGTATACAATACAACTAGACAGGGGTGTATACAATACAACTAGACAGGGGTGCATACAAAACAACTAGACAGGGGTGTATACAATATAACTAGGCAGGGGTGTATACAATATAACTAGGCAGGGGTGTATACAATATAACTAGGCAGGGGTGTATACAATATAACTAGGCAGGGGTGTATACAATACAACTAGGCAGGGGTGTATACAATATAACTAGGCAGTGATGTGTACATTATAACTAGGTAGGGGTGTATACAATATTACTAGGTAGGGGTGTGTACGATATATCTAGGTAGGGGTGTATACAATATTACTAGGTAGGGGTGTGTACGATATATCTAGGTAGGGGTGTATACAATATTACTAGGTAGGGGTGTGTACGATATAACTAGGAAGGGATGTGTACGACATAACTAGGAAGGGATGTATACAAAACGACTAGGCAGGGGTGTATACAATACGACTAGGCGGGGGTGTCTACAATATATCTATGCAAGAGAGCACAACTCAGATGCTAGATCTGTACAATTTATTGATGTAACTAAACGAAGGCAATTAGGCTTCAGCTCATAGTTTATGCAATAAAATACAACAATATTAATAAATAAGAGAACGATAGTCTTAACAGGAACAGAGAGGAATGCTGGGATATCACGACAAATCATACAAATATTGTATAACAAAGCGATGTATAAAACAAAATGGAAAATCTGAGTAAGATGTGAAAATAAGAACAAGTTAGCTTCAGTGCCAGGAAAACACAAGATAGCCTTAGGTCCTGCAGTAGAATGAGTTTTGTATAAAGTAGCATTAGATTTCCTAATAATATCAACAACACAGCAGTAAGAGAAAATTCTCAGAAAAGAATGTCACTGCTGCCGTCTGAAGACCACGACTTTAGCTCGTGTTCTTCAGCAGGTTTGATCTTGAGTGAGGGGCTTTCCTCCGCCTCCTCGTACTGCTGTGAATTAGAAGACTGCTCAATGGAGGGTAACCCTTGACCAAACGTGTACTCGCCATGGTACGAAGGCTTGTGGCTACCTAGGGAACCTACAGTAGGTCAAGGTTATGTAAACAGAGTGAATAAACAAGATGCTAAGGCTATGATAAGTCAAGGTCTGGAAAAAAAATACTGCCTTACCCGTTGAGCCTGGGTTCCCCTTCAGTGAAGATCTCAAGGAGGAACTGGTAGCCTCAGGTTCTGGCTCATCCACACTTCTATCTGGGGCTGCCTGCAGGTGGTCTGGATCATCCCAGTACACCGCCCCCTCCTCCTGAAAAACCAAAAGAAAGGAAATGAGGCTAGCTAACCAAGCCGCAGACAGTCACAAAGAGTCGATGCTGTCACAACACAGTGACTTTAAAAGTCGTCGATGTTTCATAAAAGTCACTGCAAGATGTTTGACAGGAAGACGACTTTTTCAGGCGATCGCTGATCATGTCACACAAGCGTATAATAGGTGTTTTCGGCCAAGTGAACACAAAGGCACAATTGTAACAAATGAGCAAAACTCTTCTGTTTCGGCAAGTACAAAATAGCAATTCTTCGTCAGAAATTCAGCGCCAAAGTGTCTGAGAAAACAAGACTGGTTTGCAAAATTAGGAGTCGTATTTTCTATATTTATCCATTGCTATTAAAACAGAGCTGTTTTATGGCAATCAGTATTTCCGTTCTGGATACAGCAATAAAAACAACGAGTCACCACAGTGCAAGCAATAATCGTTGATGCAAGTCCATAATAATTATAAAAATTCATTATGTCGAACATCTGTGTGTCAAAGTATCAATACATTAGCGATGCCAAAAGTTATTGTTTATTTGTTTGCATTGTCTTAGTAGAAATAATTATTTATTATATTAATAATAATAATTATTATTATAATAAAGAATATTGTTTTATTATCATCATTATTAAATTTTCGCTCTTTAGTTTGGACGACGTACAACTGTTGTAAGAGAAGACGACTCAATAAATTTATTTTTGTTCATGGCTACTTGTTCTGCCACATTCGGATGCGTCCATCCAGCTTTGAGAACAGTTAAAAATTAGCCGAGTTCTTCGTGTTCACTTCGCCGAAAGTACCTGATGTATGCATGTATATATTTCCCATTATAATAATCTACACAAGAAACGGGTGTAAAACAAAAATCAACACTGAGAGTTCACATGCGCAATAGCAGAGCCAATCATGGCGCCGAACACAAAACAACAATCGAGGCGAAAAAAATGAAAGATAAGATAAGCTAACAGAGCGCATCCAGCAGGTGTTGCTTCAAGGTCACTTTAATTGATTGATTGAATTAATTTGATTGCTCAGGCCAGCAGACGTATTGTGGCAGGCACAGTTCCACACTCGTGCCATCTGTTAGACGACCTGTCTCTGCCCACAAGCAGTTGAGGAAGAAGGAAGTGGGTGTGAGAGCCGAGACACTCTGTCAATTCCTTCACCTCTTTTTACATTTGAACAATTAATTTGAGACTGTATCTACATCAATGGAGCAAACGCGCAATGTTTTACTAGCACACTGGTGGGGTCTGATCATACAACTGGTACTGCCTCAGCTTATTCCATTCCGATTTGAGTAAAGTACTGGTTAAAGTAAAGTACTGGTTAACGCCAAAAGCAACTTGAGTTGGAAACAATTCAATCAGCGTCTACTATTTATTTAATTTCTGGCGTATCTATCATTTGTTCTATTCCACAGACTCGCTATATTACATTCCGGAGTTTTCTGGGATCACAGCGCTTGATGTTAATTCAATTGTAATAGCTAGCATTGGCTATTGACAAGTAGAAATTTCATCTGAAGTTGCAATTTAGGACTAAATGGGAAAGCTTTGTGATCTCCGTAGAGCTTATCCTTTAGCTTTATTTTCGACTTTAAGTCTCTAGTCATCCATGGGCACTTTGGCTTGCACCGATTTGTCATCGTAAAGTCTTTATTAGGTGATTTTAGTGATTTTCTCAGAAACAGCACGTGACATGAAAGACGTTAGGTTACAATTTGGTAGAACTGCTGCCATGGATTCTAATACAAACATGCCATGCCAGGTATATAATATGTCTGCTTCCCATGCTTGCTCTGAGCTTTCATAATACATTGCAATGAGGTGCAATGTGACCTCACTCGTGTGCAGGAGGTAAGAAACAGCAAGATACACGCAAAGTTGACAAATAAAACAACAGCTCTCTACAGGGTGGTGCTGACATCGGAGGAAGCAACCAAACCAGTTTAAATTGTACAGCGTGACAGGAAATTTGGTTGTCCGAGAGAGAGAGAAGGTTGTCAGAGAAAGTAAATGCTACTGAAGCCCACCCACCTTAGCAATCTGTTGGATCATCACTTTCTCGCTGGGGTACTCGTGCACCGCCGAGAGTTCAAGGTCATTGAAGCTGAGATTTTTCCTCAACTAAAACAATACAGTCACTGACATCACAACAGTTGGTGGTGACATCACACAAACAGCCAATGAGGTGCAGGGTAGAGATACAGAGTAGAGAGAGGTACACTCACTGCAGGGTCGGAAGGAACCTTCAGACATCCTTTGCCTACGACTACTTTTGTGTCGGTAAAACTAAGAGTTGGCCCTTCGTGTATCTTCTCATACTCGGGGACCTGCGAGAGCAGAACAACTCTAGGTAAGCAACTGTACACGCAGTGGACCAATCAAATTACAGTTTACAGAAAGAACAATTTTAACAATAAGACAAATAAGTTGATGAGAGTATCCACTACCTATCTATGTCTGCACAGCAGAATGCAATAGAAATTATTGGATCGGCAATAAATTTAATCAAGAAACAATAATTTTATTCGGAACTCACGGGCCAAGAAAAAAAGAGCGTAGTGAATAAACAAAGATGGTAAACAAGCGCCTATCTATACCGCCAGCAGGTAGCGAATGAAGATGAACTCTAAACTAATTATAACGCACGAGTCTATTTTGTTCATTTTAATAGACCAGTTTTAATATCTTTGATACCAGATATCAGATAACTACCATCATGGGAAATATACAATATAAAAACGGCAAATTTACAAAATATAGTGACTCATAGCGATGTCGTTTTTATTTTTTCTCGATTACTTAGTAAATTGGGAGTTATCTTCTTTATAATTTGTTGGGTAATCTATAAGAATTCATTAAATAATTATGATGTTGTAAACTGATGTTCCTTTCCATATCCAACATATTGACATCACTTGATTTATTGACCTATTATTTTTTGTCCTTTGTTCGACGAAAATGTCACAAATACGTTTAGTATGCGATACTGAAGACAAAGACCAATAAGAGGGAGTGGCACAAAAGTTATGCCGATAAAACATACAATACTGACCAATGAAATCAAACGATACAAATGACAAACCAATGGAATCAAGCAGTACAAATGACAAACCAATGGAATCAAACCATACAAATGACAAACCAATGGAATCAAGCAGTACAAATGACAAACCAATGGAATCAAGCAGTAGAAAGAATGACCAATAAAACCACTCGATACAGAGCATAGACTGAGCTCACCTTCCGTTTGGACCCCATAGACTTGCGAGTGTCTAGCACTGTACCAGAGCCTCGCCTGGGAGCTGCAATCATCTCGTCAATGTTAGTGACAGGAAGTTCATTGGAACTCGTCTTTTCCTTTCTTTTTCGTAGCACCGCCTGACGGACAAATACAATACCCGCTCTTTGCCAATAATGGGATAAGGCATATGTATCGAATGTATGTACATGTTAGTTGAAGTAGGTACATGTAGGTCTGTTTAAACTGATGTAGCTGCATTTATAAACAAATACCTGCAAGTCGGTTTCTGCGGAGCCAGCTGAAGGAACTGGAACTCTTTTACTTGGACCAGGAATGTCATTGAGACTTTTCGCTTTATTAGATGCAACCTGATTGGGGGACTGGTGACTATTAGCAGCACTGAATGTCTTGCTGCCACCAGGGGCTGTTGTATTCTTGCTCCGACTCGTCACCTCTTGTAACTCAGTTGGTTCGGCAACAATTTTCACTTTTGCTGTTGGTGTCACATGACTGGTGGGTGTTGGCTCAGCGGCAGCGCTGTTATGTGGAGCAGACGAATTACTGCACTCGCTGCTGTCTCTAGTACTAACTGTGGTAGGAGATGAATGCTCACTTGCAAGCGTATCAGCTTCAGTACCGGCTGATTTGGTGACATTAGGTGGAGAGGTCCTACTGGTTGAAGATGGTCTACTTGGAATGTCTGAGAGAGAAATGCTGTGATTGGACTTCTGAGCAGCTAGCCCATTAGTGTTGGGTTTGTCTGTTATACGGCTGGGGGACTGTAGACGACTTCCTGTTTCTTCCTGATTGACTGCAGTGGCGATTTTAGTTTCAAGCTTTCGACTAGCTGGTTGTGGCAGTGGAAGTGCAATATTGGTTGCAGCATGAGATGGTGGACTCTCATTGGCTGTGGCTTGAGTCGGTGAACTCTTATTGGCTAGAGCATGCAGTGGTGGACTCTCATTGGCTGTGGCTTGAGTCGGTGAACTCTTATTGGCTAGAGTATGCAGTGTTGGACTCTCATTGGCTGTGGCTCGGGTCGGTGAACTGTTATTGGCTAGAGCATGCAGTGTTGGACTCTCATTGGATGTGGCTTGAGTTGAGGAACCCTTATTGGCTGTGGCACGCATTGGTGGACTCTCATTGGCTGTTGCACGTGTTGGTGAACTTTTAGTGGCTGTGGCACGCATTGGTGGACTCTTATTAGCTGTTGCATGTGTTGGTGAACCCTTATTGGCTGTGGCACGCATTGGTGGACTCTCATTGGCTTTTGTACACGTTGGTGGACTCTCATTGGCTGTGGCACACATTGGTGGACTCTCATTGGCTGCAGAATGTAGAGGTGGACTCTCAACAGTTAAAGCCTGCAAAAGTGGACTATCATTGGCTGTAGTGTGTGGTTTTGGACTCTCATAGGTTGTTGTAAGCAATGGTGGACTCTTATTGGTTGTGGTGCTCAGTGGTAGACTTTCATTGGCTGGTAGATTATCATTTGCCAGTATGTTCGAGCTGGAATGCAGGCGTCCACCAGCACCTACTAATGATATATTAGCATGAGGACCTGCTTTAGCCAAACCTGAACTAGTAGCGTTGTCTGCGGTGGATTTCTCATCAAAACTTATTAGTTGTTGATTGGCTTCTTCAGCGACCTTCACCACTTCAACAGGTGATTGAGGTTTTGGGCCGCCAACTGTGTGAGTTTGTGAAGTGGCGCCGAGATCAGAGTCCATGTTGCGCTGGTAGAGCTTATGCTTGGTAGGCTTCAGTTTGACTGAGGTAAAGAGAGGTTCTACAGGAGAGGTCAATGGACCGAACCTCTTCTTTCTCGGAGGTTTCACTGGCACATGAGAGGTATCCTACAACACAGAGAGACTGCTGTTACAGCACCTGGAATTTGATGGGAGAGAGCATTTTGATACATGGGAAATGATTTTAAAGAATCTGTATCGTGGTTTTGAAGGACCTGTGCTATGATTTTAAAAGATATTCACCATAAAAACTTGATCATCTAATTCTACCCACAGTTAAGCGAACGGAAGTGGTTACCAAGGAAACGAGATCCAAGCAATTACTGCCAATCATATAACTTACCATTAAAAATTGTTGATGTGGTATGAAAAAATCATTGTTTTACCATACAAATACTTATCCTATCTCTTGCATTCTTTTACAAAAAATATGTGCTGAAGAGCCTATTTAACACACCCAATAGCCAATTATATAACTTTTGGTCGCTAATACAGAAAATTAGCTACTTTTAACAAGGCTAACTGCCATTTTGAGCATGAACAATATGAATAATGGGTGTGTTTGGCTTCCTATTATTTTGAAAAATTATTTCCTGTTACTAGCAAGCAAGATCTTTGGTATGGTATTTCAATGGAGAATTTGTTGCTTATGAAATTTTTCAACAAAATGATTTCAACTTATAGAGGTCTTTTTCATCAAAAATGGGAAGTTTTATGAAAAATTTACACTTCGATCTAAGTATCTTTTCTTAGGCTGCCGATAGAAACTTAAAATTTGTGTGCTTTTGTAGCTTTAGAGATTTTCTTGAATATTTTGTAATCACTGAGAACTCAAAAGCCATGCCAGTTTCTTCAGATAAATTTTTAGTAAGCTCTACAAAATTTCTCCATTGTAGCTTATATAAAAAATAGGCTCCGTCCCTTTATTTAGGACCTCAAATTCACTTTTATATAAACTGCATGATTCGCGTAATTGTGGGTAGACGACTGTGATTCTACCCACTTCATTTAAATAAATAACTGGTAACTCCAACCAATTTCCTTCATACAAACAAAGACAAAAAAAAAACAGATTTCACAAAATGTAAAACATGCAATCAGCATTTAAAAAACAGGTTTTGAACTCGCCAACAAATGAGAATTTTGAGCATCTTGGCATATATGTGTGCGATTGGGAAATGCCTATTCTGAACAATGACAACTATGCGAGTTGACTGCAAAAGACTGATAATACAGGTAGTGATCACATTCTGATATAAATTTGTACATCAACAACAGTAACTGTACCACAACCGCTCAACCTCCATGACTAAAACTGCATCGGAAGACAATAGCTTACTTTAACTGGAGGTGATTTGGGGGCATCTTCTGGTTTAATCTCGTCTTTAGTGATAATTACTATTTCTGGAGCGCTAGTGGGTGACCTCTTGGTGACCTCTTCAACTGCCTGTAACAATAGAATGTGTCTATGGTTGGTGCGTCTATGGTTGTGTGTCTATGGTTGGTGTGTCTACGGTTGGTGTGTGCATAGTTGGTGTGTCCATGGTTGGTGTGTCTATGGTTGGTGTGTCTACGGTTGGTGTGTCTACGGTTGGTGTGTCTACGGTTGGTGTGTCTACGGTTGGTGTGTCTACGGTTGGTGTGTCTACGGTTGGTTTGTCTACGGTTGGTGTGTCTACGGTTGGTTTGTCTATGGTTGGTGTGTCTACGGTTGGTGTGTCTACGGTTGGTGCGTCTACGGTTGGTGCGTCTACGGTTGATGCGTCTACGGTTGGTGTGTCTACGGTTGGTGTGTCTACGGTTGGTGTGTCTACGGTTGGTGTGTCTACGGTTGGTGTGTCTACGGTTGGTGTGTCTACGGTTGGTTTGTCTACGGTTGGTGTGTCTACGGTTGGTTTGTCTATGGTTGGTGTGTCTACGGTTGGTGTGTCTACGGTTGGTGCGTCTACGGTTGGTGCGTCTACGGTTGATGCGTCTACGGTTGGTGTGTCTACGGTTGGTGTGTCTACGGTTGGTGTGTCTACGGTTGGTGTGTCTACGGTTGGTGTGTCTACGGTTGGTGTGTCTACGGTTGGTGTGTCTACGGTTGGTGTGTCTACGGTTGGTGTGTCTACGGTTGGTGTGTCTACGGTTGGTGTGTCTACGGTTGGTGTGTCTACGGTTGGTGTGTCTACGGTTGGTGTGTCTACGGTTGGTGTGTCTACGGTTGGTGTGTCTACGGTTGGTGTGTCTACGGTTGGTGTGTCTACGGTTGGTGTGTCTACGGTTGGTGTGTCTATGGTTTATGCGATATAAATCCTAAGTCTATGGTTAGTATATATTTTTATGGTCAACTATGAAACCACGGAATAAGAATGCCATCTCAGTTCACTGCCTGTAGTCACGCGTGAAGCTAAGGGGGCGGTGGCGCCGCCATTTTTTAACTTACTAATTCAACCGGAAACGCAATGATAGTTATCATTGCGGTTGAAGTACATACTCCAACAAAATGATTTTTATTTTCTCACAAAACTGCTAATCTTTAAAATTTCTATGGGCAAAAAGAGAAAACTTTTGGATCTACCAAGATAAATTATAAAAATGTCACAAAACATCTTGCTTTAAGTATTTTTAACAACCTGATTAATTGATCGTGATATATTTTGGCGGTGTAGCTCTATAGCTTATATATAAATAAATAGCTTTGTTTACGATAATGAATAAAATCGCGCTAGCCAGTAACAAATAATTGTTTACTGTTGTTATTCAATATCATTATTATAATTAATAGATACTACACTAAAATTTTTTTTTATGTACTGTAAGTGTCAATTTCATATCTTTATGCGATGATGTAACGTGCTAAAGGGCCTTGTATAATAATGGCGTGCTTTTTCAACAATAGGACGCGAGAGCTACAACTCCATAGGCCCATTGGATAGATGAGCTTGTTAGCTATCCAATGATGTAGGGTACAGGGGGTATCCGGTTACATTATCCCTTGGTAGGGCCGGTTGAAGTTGGGTGTTTTCATATAAGCATAGCGTTACGCTTCTGTCGACTTGGTAGGTTACAATTACAACATGGCGGCACCACGCCCTCTGAGCTTCCACCTGCGCGCTTCATACATCATTGCATCTTATTCGTGTATGAAACCAATGCAATAGTAATATTCCACAGCAGACAATTCACAGAACAATAAAAATAAGACAAATAATTAGCAGTTTATGACATCCTAAATGGAGACAGGCATGCACTAATGAAATAGCTAATTCCACTTGGTCCATGTTCAAGCCGATATATCAGGTGTCACTCTCCTAAAGGTGATATATGCGTGTGACCAGCAATGCAGATGTACTGATAGTTATACAACAATTCACATGTAGCTTGTGATAGCAGTGACCACTCCGGTGATTTATTGCAAGACATTTTACTGCACGACTACTGATACACATAAAAGGAGTTGCCCTCTCATGTATACAATCCTAGGAAAGTCAATTATAAATGGATAACCGCTGGCGCTTTGAAAAATGAGCTTCGTCTAGATGAATGTAGAAACACTTTCTGTAACACTTCAATGTCTATGAAATGTATGGTTAACTCAGTTTGACTTTTCTGGCAACCCATGTATCACCCAGCGCGCAAGTAAAAAGTTACTAACGATGGCATTTCTTTTAGTAACTTCAACTTCTTTTAGTCAACTTCAACTTTTTTCATACGTTATATCGGTGTGGGTGGGGCTTTCCACTCTGTGACTCGTTCACACGGTTGATAACCATTTTAATTGAGTCATAAAATATTGAGAGAGTTTGAATTATTCATTGACCAACTAATAAAATCAATTACAATCGAAATGCCAGTATCAGCTGCCAGGTTGAACGATGTAACAACAATAATACAATTTAGTTTGTAACACGCGCACACATTATCTCATATCATCTCTAACTAAGATAAAGGTTCGCCAAGTGGACCAAAGAGTAGATAATTCAGCGTTCCCAAAAAACTTAAGATTACCTCAGCAAAATTGGTAACAAAAAACACTTAACAGAAAATTTAGTTGGCGAAAGTGAATAGGCATGCTCAGATTGTTGCAAATAAATGAATACCGAATCAAAAACTAAAATTTTTTTTTGGCAAGAATAAAATCCGTTTTCTGAACGCAGGTTTTATCGTTGAGGAGTTCAGGGTAAAAACTGAGCACTTTTATATTAACTACAATTACGATGCTGACAGCTGACGCTTCAAAGTTTCATTTCTTATGGTAAATAATAACCTTCGAAGCGGTTTGAAATTACTTTTGGACACATTTATGGTGACAGTAGTTGTAATGAGAGCTGCAATAACATGAATAAACCTAATGATTATTATTACAACAAATTATTATTCATATTTATTAGTTATTTCATATTCTTCTTAATAAAAATAATGATTTATTTGCCATAATTAAAAAATAATAACAACTTATAATAATTTTTCTTATAAAATGCTGAATACTAAATAATGTAGTAGTTCGTAATAATTATTATGACACTGATAGATTTTTTTTCAAAAATGACAAAAATTGTTACTTCGGTAGAGAAAAGCGCACAACCTGAGCAAAAGCTTTATTACTGGGGAAACCCAAAAAATAATTATTGCGGGCTTATATAAAACAATGGATAAATTCTGGAAATCCCCTCAGGGTGCTTGCAGTAGGACATCACACCCCGGTACGACGCTGCTCGTGAGGTGCGAGAGGTGTTTGCCAAGCCATCAGATAATCATAAGTTTTTTAGTCAGTTTTAGGATGAAAGGATGCATACTGCAGTAGGTACACAAAAATTACTGGGAGTTATCTTTCCCTATTTAGAAATTACGGGCGAGCTGGTTCATTTCGTGTCGTGCTACATAGCGCCGTGTTGTAGCCGATGATGAGCCACCACAACTACTCAATTCATGTAATGACAAGTGCACACAACTCTGGAAAATGAATTGATTTATTATTGATCCTAAAAAACGGCTTTTTACACTTGATGTTTGTTTTTCTAACTGAGTTTAAATCTGAATAAGAACTGGTTGCCTACCGGAGATTTAGGAGATTCCTTCACCAGGCTTCTGGGTCTGGCAGGGACAGACGACTTCTCAAACACAGCCTTAGCCTGCTGCACTCTCTCTCTGACAGAATGAGCGGGCGGGAAAGAGACATCTGGTGCTGTGGTGAAGTTGCCTTGATCGGTGGGTGAGTTGACAGCGCTATAAAATATAGCATAGATTCTATGGCTTGACCAGGCAAAGAACGAACATATATCACACCGCCCCAAACAAATGGAGACTGTGAGGTACTACCATATGGACTGAAGCAGCAATAAATACAAGTAGCCTACTAGGGGTGGAGTGACACAGGAAGCTATGTACTAGCTACTAGTGCCACACTGATAACACCGATAGGTACTCGACCATCTCACACTGATACATAACACATGCACTGATTCAACAGATAATCACAATGTACGTAAAGCTATTCATGTTTGTATTTTTCCAACAGAACAATTCACATAATCATAGAGTGTCAAAGCTTCATGAGCAATCAGATTTCACTTGAAAGGACGGCCAGGACGATAGTTGTGAGTTAGAGATGAGCTGGCATACAAGCCATTTGGTTGAGAAGGAAGACATACGTATAATTGATAGCTACTCAGCAAAGAAGTCGGACTCTGACAATGGGTTGGTGGTGAACAGGGGAAAGCAAGAGTCAAGATCAGTGTCCTTTGAAAAGCTCGCAACACAAATCAACGTCCAAGTGATAGCCATTTTTATTGAAATACTCAAAAACAAAGTGTGATTGGTACAAGCCCCGATATCTACAAGAGCAGAGCTGTGTATAATGTTACACCCAGTAGTCTCATGTGCTGTTCACTGCACAATCAAGTCCTTGTGTAACTTCACAACTAGTTAACGTTGTAGTTACAACAGTTTGAATTTGTTTGTGTCAGAGTATTCAGTTACATCAGGTGAATGTCACGCGTATATTCACTTACATAAAAAGTACTGCAATCTTTTCCGTATGAAATATAAGGTAGGGCGACCCCAATGGGTGCTAAGTAGAAAAGATCAGATGTACGGAGTGTGTGAATGAGAATACAATAGAGCAAATACCACATCTCCATTACATCACTAGCTAGCTATCCATTCTATAGCGAGGGCGTTTCACCAACATTGGTGTATGTACAATACACCCACTTCAGTGACTCACAACTCAAACCAACAACCCACCTATCTACTAGCGTATTACGTAAATCCATATATATTATATACATAGCAAGACATCGCGGAACAAGTTAATAACTGTATAACTGTGAACATCACCAGACATACATGGAATGAATGCAGACAGACATGGAATGAATGAAGACAGACATGGAATGAATGCAGACAGACATGGAATGAATGCAGACAGACATGGAATAAATGCAGACATAAATGGAATGAATGCAGACAGACATGGAATGAATGCAGACATACATGGAATGAATGCAGACAGACATGGAATGAATGAAGACATGGAATGAATGCAGACAGACATGGAATAAATGCAGACAGATATGGAATGAATGCAGACAGACATGGAATGAATGCAGACATACATGGAATGAATGCAGACAGACGTGGAATGAATGCAGACAGACGTGGAATGAATGCAGACAGACATGGAATGAATGCAGACAGACATGGAATGAATGCAGACAGACATGAAACGAATGCAGACAGATGTGGAATAAATATGTCAACATTCATTTTGATGAGTGCTGACATTTATTCACCGTATCACCAAAAATATTATTTTGACTTTAGTTCCAGCGGTTGTTTAGTTTAATGAAAATAGAGTATGCTGAACTTCCTGGAACAAATGTCAAAACGATACTTCTGTGCTGCCAAGAACAATTGTTAACACTTTCAAAAATGAATGCCAAAATACCCCTGCTTAACGTTTGCGAGCATTCATTTTAGGCCTGTCAGCGTTTATTCCAAGAGGTGTTCACATTCATTTCAGTGTTGTGTGCAATTGATTTATGCTGACATTTGTTCCTACCAACGCTCATTCTAATATCCCACTGTACAATGTGCATAGACTATAGCACTGGCACACTGAGCACCACAATAAACCATCTGCTATCAATGTCTAAACAATCTCAACTACACCAGACAATGCTACTACTCACATGCTGCTCTTTGGCTTTTCTGATTTTTTGTTTGCATCACTCTTTAGAAGTGGAGGTAATGGTTCAGCATGTTCGGGGCTCACATCTGCTGACTCATTCTGAATCTTGTTTTCATGGGGTCCTTCAATAAGTATAATTTCATGCGGTGCGCGATAGGAAGCAGTCTTCTGCAGGTCCTCCATTGATGTCGAACGGACGATCATCGATTTCAGTGGTAACGTTTGGTGAGCAGTTTGAGGCTTGTTAACTTTCTGATGAGGAATGGAAACCTTTGAAGTGCTAATGGAGCCAACCATGGTATTGCTGGAAGCTATGGGTCTTGGAGAATGTGGAGGTGACAAAACAGCTGGCGGAGACCATGCAGCTGGTGGCGATCCTTTGTTGGTGTTAACCGGATGACTATTATGACTACCTTTTAATGTCTTGTAAAATGGAAACGGGCTAGAGCTGGTCACCGGTTGTCCCTGATAGGATATTGTGGAAAACTTGTTGAGCAACTTAGAAACAAAACCAGGTCTGTATGTGAGTTCAGTGGAGCCTTCCGTTTCCGACTCTGTCCCAACCGACTCGCTCTCTTCTGAGCTACTTTCGCTGTCCCCTTGGTCCAATCTCTTACCCGTCACAAATGAGTAGCCACCTGATTTACCCTTCTTCGACAGATTACTTGCTGACGTTTGATCACCATCAAGGCTGCTACCAATACTATCACTGTCTGTTTCAACATTGATTTCTTCAGCATCAGCCTCACTATCAACTTGATTGTTACTCTTCATTTTATCTACACAATTGGGTGAAACTTCTGTAGACTGATAGCTGTTCAAACTTGGCCCAGTATTGTATTGTGTTGTGGAGCTTTGATTGGTTTTATCAGCACTATTGTTCTCGGCAGCAGAATAATTTGAATTGATGCTAGTATTATTATCATTAGAATGTTTAACTCTGTTACTACTACTATTATCATTATTTCGGTGAATCATCGATGAGTTATCTTGGCTTTCATAGAGCTCATTTTTGTTGCTAGCATTGTTGCTGGTAGCAGTTGAGACCGCTTCTTTCTTTTTGGTGAGGGTGGTGGATTGTTGCTGAACATGAGCTGTCTTTCGAAGAGTTCTCTCCTCAAGTTTGCGTTGGTGTTGTTGGAGGGCCTTCTTTTTTGCCAGAAAGTCTAATCTCCATTGGGGAACTGCAGAAGGAGTGCCATCAACGACATTCATCTGTTCCAATTGTTGTTGACTTTGCGGTGTGGCATCTCCTGCTATAGTATGATGATGATGATTATCGTCACTGTGAGTGTGACTTTTATGATTATTATTTACAACGCAGTCATCACTAATAACAACAGCAGGAGAAAACGACGAACTACTTCTTATTATTATTATGCTACTAGCAGTGGTAGTAGTAGTACTGTTCTTTTCGCTCTGACTCATCACCGTCGTCGTTGTGTCCCGTATTATTGTTATTTATTTATAATAAAATGGATCATTTATTATGATCAAATTAATTATTATTTATTTACTATTATTTATTTATTATTAGTTAGTAATAATAATAAATAATAATAATAACAATTATTATTATTAATTAAGAACAATCATTTCATTTGGAGAAGAGTGAAAGTTTCCAGCGGTTACATAGTAATAATTGTTTAACGATGTATGGTGATCCGGACTCCACGGATAATAAACGATCGAGAAAAGCTAATCTGAAAGTAAAATAGTCAAAGTACTCTATTGTCCAATGTCCATACATATATGAGCGAGTAAATAAATAGATGAAAATTGTCTTCATTCAATAGCAAGCATCAATATGACGTCACGTTGGATACAATTGCTTCCGCTATGTCCAGCATTCAATTTCTCAAAATAAAATTCCATATAATCAGCTGTTTTATTTTTCATCCTGAAAAAAATCAGAAAATAGAATTTCTTCAGAAAAAATCAATTTTTTCGAATAACAACATTGCACATATATGTTTTACGGAAAAAAGATTAATTTTCAGGTAACCATTGACTACTGCATGGCAGTGAATGTGTTGCTCAATTTTCTGTTGCACTGAATTGTGTATTGATTTGTATTAGTGCCACTCATTTACAGCTAACAACTGATTGAAGCAAGAATGGCAATGGCCATGGAGCCTCTTACCATGTCCTTACAAGGAACAGGGTTAGGATCAACTGGAAGGGCAATGTCATCGAGCCAGCACGGGCTCAATTCATCTTCAATCGGCCCACAAAAATGGAGCAATTCTACAGTGAAAACTGTGAAACTAAGTCAAAGTATAGTAGAAAGAGCAGATCGGGCAATTGAAATAGGCAAAGCAACAGACCCTCTTCCAACAATTCGAGAAGTAGTTGCAGAGCTCAGTAATAATGAAATCAAACGGTATACGAGAGAGGTAAGTAAACATAATAATAATAATAATAATAATAATAATAATAATAATAATAATAATAATAATAATAATAATAATAATAATAATAATAATAATAATAATAATAATAATAATAATAATAATAATAATAATAATAATAATAATAATAATAATAATAATAATAATAATAATAATAATAATAATAATAATAATAATAATAATAATAATAATAATAATAATAATAATATATAATTAATAATATTAATAATTAATTGTTGTGATGTTATTTTTTATTAATATAAATAATAGCAATAATAATGAAGAAGAAAAACATTGTCATAATGAGTAAGTGTTAATGAAATGATTATTTATTAATATTACAACGTATTAATCTTCATTTTCAATTTTCATGTACTAAAGCCAAATGAAAAAATGATTTTTGTATTATTATGCAATAAGTTAGTAAGTATAGCATTAAAACTGCGATATAGAATGTTGTAGCTAATAAAATATATGTGTTAATTTTTTGGATGCTTTGTTTTTTGCATTCAGTCACGTATTATTTTTTGTCAGGGGTTTTTTTACTGAAATAGTTACGTAACTCTACAGTCAGCTATGTTAGTAGTGGTCGTCTGCATGATCTGATTGAGTGTAATGTTCTAGATCTCACACAATTTTTTGCGCCGTTCGGCTGTTAACAACCAGTTTATCTCAAATATCAATTGCCACGCGCTTGCATGAATTTATTTTTAAAGTGAATTATTGCCTGAAATTCAGACATCAAGCTTTCTTGGAATACCCATTGATTATCTGTTTAATTGAAAAGCTTCAAAATTTGGTTCATATAAAATTTTATTCAGATAAATAACGTTTCATACATTTGAGGAATGATTTTTTCTTGATTCTGTAGGTACGGGCAGTTGTGGCACGCTTGAGACAAAGTTTCCTGGAGACAAATGAAGAAATAAGAAGTCTGCTTAGAGCTAAGGCTATGATTGAAAAAGCTCATGAGCACACAAGAAAAGACATTCAACTGAATGAAGATAGCATTTCTGACAGAGAAACCAGACCTCAGCGAGAAAAGGTTAGCTTTAGTTTTAAACATGTGCTGTGTAGGCTTCAGCGGACCTCTCTTACTGGCTGCTAAACTTGGAAACGCCACAGACTAATTAGATACAGCTAAAATAGTTAGTTCAGTATTTGACTACTTAACTAAATAGTAGTCGTAATCTATACAATGTAAACATTTGCAATGCGGGTGGCATTTGACACTAGCCCACTTGGTAGATAATGACATCTGGTGCCTAGGCTATCATCTTTTAATCACTTGGAGTTATGAAAATCCATTCTACGTTATCTCTCATCTGCATTTACTGTTTGTTTGGGCATCACCAAGTGGTTGCTAGGGAAGATAAAAGAGCCTTCAATATGTTGAGTCGATAACTAGCCATCAATTCAGTGAATCCTATCGAAAATCTATAAAACTGTTCATTGTCTGCTTTTGTATTGACGCGCATTTATTGACTGCGATGTAAAGTATGTCATTGACGCGCTTGAGTTGCTTGTATCGAATTGTTTAGCTGTGCATAAAAATAATTTTCAAGGTGTTTGAGGTTATATTCTAGTTATATTTGATTGACAGCCGAGGGATGGTGCAGACGACCTGCTCAGTGCTGAGACGATGCACCTCAAAAACATGAAGAAAATGTATGAAGCGCAGCTAAAGCTTATCAAACAGCAATTACATGTGAGTAAAGCGTGCTGATTGGCTGGATTTGCATATGTTATGATTCTGATTGGCTAGAGTCAGAGATCGCAAAGTTTTGGTTGGCTGGCTACAAAACTTATAAGAGTGTGATTGGTTAAGTTTTTGCAATTTTCAAGTTTTCATTGGTCGGTTTAGCAACGATTGGTTTTGATTGGTTGAGGATAAAGATCTTAGGATCTTGGTTTGTTTTTAATATGATTTTTGATATTTAGTGGAAATTAGTCCAAAATGGATTTATAACTGTTATGTAGACATAGATTGCATGTGTAAGACAAGAAGACATTGTTGTAGATATTAGACGCTGCCAGGCAGCGGCTTGGAGCTGTCACACAAGAGAGAAGTAGAGTTATGGATCTCATCTGCAACTCTCTCACACCAATGTCAGCCCAAGAACAGCGACGAGTGAACAGAGAAATGGTTCGAGAATCAACAGATTATACGTGAGTAGATGCACTCAGACTAGTCCTGCAATATGAGGTTTTATACGGGCTTATCCAATGCTTTGATCTTTGATTTCTTTCATTCCATTCTATTATGTAACATAAAGTGAGCTAATGCGCCTATGCATTTAGTACAATGCATTCTATTGGCTGCTACTTACAGCATTGGTAGGGCAGCCACTCCTGACTGCTTCAAGGTAGATCCTTTGGGAGCGTACACCCCTGAATGTGACCGTGCCTTGCAAGAGGCTAAATGTGCCAGAGATCGAGGTCTTCATTTGCGACAGGAAACAGCTGACCTGATTGACAAGTGTGAAAAATTGAGAAAGACAGTCAACAAATCGGTGAATGATGGTATTACACAGAAAATGGGGGAGACAACTTCACTCAAGGTAGGATAACATGACATGAAAGTTTCATAATGAAACTGTAAGTTTTGTATGGATGAGTTGATTAATAGTTGTGTTTTCATGTAATATAAAGAGAAAAGAGAGGACAAATCTTAGATTTTGAGTGCAAAACAAAAGTTGGAAGTTGTGGATTTGTTTACACATCCCCGTAGCAGCACAACAGTTCACACAGAGAACATGTTTTTTCATGCAGTTTCATGTGGTACTATCATGATACTGGTGTGATCCTAATATGATACTGGTGTGATCCTAATATGATACTGGTGTGATAGTAATATGATATTGGTGTGGTAGTAATATGATATTGGTGTGATAGTAATATGATACTGGTGTGATCCTAATATGATATTGGTATGGTATTTATCACAGCAACAACTGGACATGGGTATTGGAGAGAACAGACACGCCACTCACAGGAACCAGAGGTGGTACGATCTGACGGAGAGGGCCTACGAGTACTCGAGGGGACCAATCATGTACCAGGATATCATGACCCACGAGAGGATGGACAGACCTCAAGTGAGGGTGTTCCAGCGACACCCCGGCACCCAGCTCAAGGAGCCCCAGGAGATAGTCAGGGTAAGTATTACATAGACATAGTAACTGGTGTTGTATATAGTACATAGACATAGTAACTGGTCTTTTATATAGTACATAGAGATAACTACTGGTGTGTTACATAGACACAATCTATCAGCTATGATGTTATGTAGGGAGGTGATGGACTTTTGGAGTCAATGAAAGCCACAAGTAGAAATGTTGGACTACTAAACCTGGCCAGGCTACGAATGAACGAGGACAAGACAGACAAGGTCGCTGGTATTAAGGTATGTCTGCTGCTTCACACCATAGACACATTACATTGACATAGAGTAATCTGTAGAGGCTTTTTCTAGCTTGCTACGAATAGCATTTAGTTAGTAAGGTTACTTGCCGTAAGAAAAGTCTGTTTTAATTTTTAGGCTGACGGAGATGTGCTTAGAATGAGGAGAAGGAAGGCTGATCACAAGTGGGACATGGAGAAGCCTGGGTTCCATCTCTTCCCACAGTTTCCGAATTACCCCAAAGGAACTGGAAAGTAAACTAGGACTAGACATTGGACTTAATTGAGAGTTATCTGCTCTCCGCTGGACTACTTGCTCAATATTCTCAAGTGCACAGGGTATCTCTGGTAGACTATATATTTTAGCTAATTGTGTTTCATGTCTATGCATTCACAAGTCATCTAGATATCTGAGCTGTTATATATATCAGTGATGCCTGTATTATATAAAAACTGCCATGCGAACTTTTGTGGCAAACTTGTAAGATTGTTGTCTCTAATCTAATGACGGACTGCCTTGTTTATTCTATGCATATCATTGATGCCTGCTGCATTCATTTCTCAGTGTAGCTGCTTTGTGCAACATTTCTGTTTGCTTTCATGCTGTGTCTAATAATACAATACCTACATGCTACCTTATACACATCTGCTCAGTCCTCAAGCAAAACGACAATGTTTACTTATGCAATCAGCCGTCAGTAATAGACGGTCAGAAAACATGGTTGAAAAATTTAACCTCATTTGAAATTAGCAAGTAATACCTCAATAGACGCTATAATATGGTGTGCTCTCTATAATTGATAGAAACATTTCATAAATGTTCCTTGTGTTGAACAGTGCATCGAGTTTAGTTTTTAATCCATGATAAATAATGAAATTTCACAGCGCAATATTGTTTAGCTAGCATAGTGGGTGAGAAAAGTCTTTCTAAAAGAGTCTCTGAACATTTAAACTGCCATTGCTCAAAATACTCCAAAGTTTAAATTGGTATAAAGCTAATGAATAAATTTAAAGCTGCGAAACAAATTTTTTTTATAGTTGACAAAAGGGGAGTTATTTGTAACACAAAGTGCACTTTACAAATTAAATCTGTAACTGAAATAATTATGTACTTTGGTTAAGCCAATCAAATGCTATGTATATTGCCACAATTCCCCAAAGCAATTGAGGTCATCCAAGCATGAAGTGATTGAAATACAGCTAGCACCCCTAATAGTATTGAGATTGTTGGCAAGAGATATTTTTGTCCAATAAGACTGCTGCTCAAATGACACCATTTGGTCAAGCTGCACCCACTTTGACTGATTTGAGCCAAAAGCAGTTTTCTTGTAATGCTAAATCTTACCAGTTTTAAGCGCTCATAAAATAATTACTATTTAACGTTTTTGTCTAAAAATGGTTGGATCTGCTCCCTATAATATCCGAAAACCGTCCAAATAGGTTTCATTCATTCAACTCTGTGATTTCTCCTTTTCCATTGTTCAATATCATTTCAAATATTTATTCTGTGTTATGTATTATGAACCATTAAGATTCAGTGTGAGTTTCCAGCAGTTGACTCGATTCTTTTTTAGAGCAAAACTGCAGTGCATCTGATTGGGGGTACTTTTTTACCATGGATAAAAAATGTGATAAAAAATAACTGCAATATTTTATATCACGCGGCTTATTAACCGCATTATGGCTTTAAAATGTGCAGACGCACCTGGTTCGTTGGATGTTTTTGTCAACCAATGAAAACGCGGAGAAGATAGCGTAAGGTTTGTACCAGCGGAAGCGGAAACATGGAGGCCATTTTGTCATTCCCCCAATAACGTCAATCGTCAAACCACCTAGGAAGTTAAATGTTATTTTTATAAAAGCTAGTAGTAGGTGACTTTGCAATTTTTTTTTTTTTCACAAAATACGGAAGTGATGTTGATACTAAATGGCTTACACGATGCTCTTTGTTCATGGTTTCCGCCTGTTCAACTGCACCACCAACAATTTGTATAGATATTATTATTATTTATTATTATTATATTATTATTATATTTATTAATTAATTAATAAAAACAAAGAAATAATTAATAATAATTAATTATTATTACAAACGTGTTTTGTTGTTACAATAATAATAATAATTATTAATTTATAATAATAAATTTAATAATGATTATTATTATTTATTTATTGTTGTTCGATCGTCGTTGTGGTTTCTGTGTTCTGTTCTGTCTTGTCTGTTCTTCTTTAATTTATTTACTACTTACTACTATCATCATCATTTCATTAATTAATTAGTTAACTTTAATAATTTAGATATATTATATATATCAAATAATAATAACAGAGCACAAAAAATAAATAACAAAAATAAATAATAGTAGCAGTAGTCTACTAGTAGTTGTTGTTGTAAATAATAAATTATTATTATATTAATTATTATTAATTTTTTGTTATGAATAATAATAATAATATTTGTTTATTATTACTATTATGCTTTTTAGTTATTTGCTGTTAGTTAGTAGTATTATTATGTATAGTAATAATAATAATGATAAATAATAATTAATAGGCTAATAATAATATTAATTATATGGAATAATAATAATATATATATATATATATATAAATAATAATAATTATTATATTATTATAATCACAACAATTCATAGTAAATTTAATATATATTCTAATAATAATATATATTACTATGAATTGTTGCTATTATTACTATTAATATTAAAAAAATCGTGGACAATTGTATTTTTTTTTGTAATTTCATGTAATGATAATGATATATTTCATATAATATTGTAACTATTGATTGGTTGATGAGGTGCATGTATTAATTATCCATCTTTTAAGGCCTTACAAATCATAATAATAATGTGATGATTTTATTTATTTACACAAAATAACTACTACAGATTATTTTTTGAAGTATATTTGGTATACCATAATAAAAATAATGTTATTATTTACTTGATTTATAGTAAAAAAATTTGATGGTTATTGATTGAGAATATATTGTTGGTTTTATAGTGGATGGTCAATTTCGTCGATAAGAATATTTATCATTTTTTGTGGCAGTTATCTCAGTTGAAATGATTGATCATTAGTTACTCCAGAGGTGAGCCAACATCCATATGTACCGCAACAGCTTTCTGTCCCGCACGCTCCAAGATAAGAGGATAAGGCCCATTCATTCATAGTAAAGCCAAAACAGCTTAATGCTGGGCTCACATATGACCTCTGGTCCCAATAAAAACTAAAAATAGAAGAAGCGCTCAATTTTATGATCTACAGCAACTGCTAGAGCGTCTATTATCAGTAAGCAAATCTTAAGGTACTGTTAAAATATATTGAAGGAAAAACTGGAATTTCATTTGCAATATTATATCTTCACCATCTGATCCGGATCGAAGGCTATTATTTCTTATTATCATATAATGAAATTTAAAAGCCTGCATCAATGTGTTGGCCGCTCATTGATGTGAATCAAAAATATAAATAATAACAGATCCAGCCTGCGGATACACCTATTACCTTTACCTGCTACCTTTGTGCCCAATAATACTGGTACCAGACAAAATACTTCAAAATTATTTGATAATTTTGTTGAACACTTTATAAAATAGATTGGCAATAGTGTTTCCAAGCGTTTACATACTCTTTGTAAATTCCTCTATCATATGTTATCCTACAAATTATGTAACAATAACGATAAAAAGTTGATAGCCTAGTGATTATTTTAAATTTAT
The DNA here is from genome assembly GCA_945261195.1 of Cryptosula pallasiana. Classification (NCBI taxonomy): domain Eukaryota; kingdom Metazoa; phylum Bryozoa; class Gymnolaemata; order Cheilostomatida; family Cryptosulidae; genus Cryptosula; species Cryptosula pallasiana. The sequence continues at coordinate 1,332,984 of OX183134.1, read as the reverse complement.
TATCATCATAATATAAATAATGGAATTGTTCTTATTCCAAAATGAAGTCAGGTGCGTGACATTTTTAGTCAATTTTGTTTATTAGTATGGTAAGTAAACCACTATGATCATCTATTACTAGTTTTCTTATGTAATTATTAAGAATGGAATATGTGTATGTATCCAGACATCTAGAGTTATAGTAACAATTCAACTTTTATCTGATAGCTACAGGGTTAATTTCTTCAAGACTTGATATTCAATAAAATCTACGCAGCAGTTTTAATGTGGACCCTACTTACTAAATGTGGGTGCAATCTGGGTACGCCTATTGAAGTGTCTTTGCTTGAAAACGCGCTTGCGGTTTCACAAAAATAGTTTTGGAAATCTTCCACTTTTAAAAAAATCTCACTGTGTTGCTGCAAATAACATTCAATCAATGAGATGTTTAGTTTTCTAGCAGCTATGCTATTATTTATTTCGCTTATTGTCTCAACGGTTGTAGTCCTAAACAAAATGGATTATGATTATTAAATAAAGTGGGCATTACATAAGTATTCTCTTACAACAACGGCTAAAATAGTTACTCCATGATTGTAAATTTTCAGCCTTTTTCTTATTTTACTTTTCTTGGAATTTTTTGTTGAGGCCAACAGTATCTGTAAATCTGATAAACCGCCATTTTCTTGTATTATTCATGTATTTCTGAAAATAATATGATAATGTGTTTTCACATTTGCCATTTGCATGTATGATAGACAATTGACTCGATGCAGGTGGGTACCAATAAGTACTCACACTACAACTATTTATTCTAGTCCACCGACACAAACAGTTAATATCTGATGATGTAACCTAGTTATCTATTTTTTTTTATAATTCGTTCTTTTATGGAAATAATTGTCAAGTGAAAAGACTTCTTGCCATTAAGTAATGTATCGTGGGAGTTGGCGTGTCGCAAGGCACTGTTCCTTCTAAGGATGCTAAACTGGACAGGCCAAAGCCAAGTGTGTTCAATGAATTTACGATAAAAATTTCATGTTTTTAAATTGTTTTGAGCATTAAAATTTTTTATTAAACCCGTTGATGCTACAAATTTAATTGGGATTCACAGTTGAACTATCAACCATGGACCAATAAATAAAAATGGAACAATTAATTTTTTTAGAATTTTGTTAGATGATAAAAAATATATCAACTTCAGAAAATAATTGTTATTTTAGAATATGCATATGCTAGCTGCAGAGAAGTTGAAAGCCTTGACTATTTATTATAGATAAAACTTCAGGGTCGGGAGCTTGTCTCGTCACTTTATACAAAATAGTAAAGACCTTAGTACTAGTGAAACCAATTTGTCTCAATGTTCTTTGCATTGCTTATGAGGAAAAACTTTCTGTTTGTTATGAAACTTGGAAAGGTAAACTGCTGTGGGCATAATCTACATAAAGATGGTAAAGTCGGTATTGAGTACTCCCGTTCTTTATCTGATAACTTTGAGTATCATATTTGCAGGTAATCAAGTCAAGAGAGAAGCCATTGGAGATTGTGTTTGGCAGGTTTTGGCCAGCTAGACTACAAGATGGCTGCCGGCCCATACAACTATAGTTATATATTTAAGTATATTATAATAGGAGACATGGGGGTGGGCAAGAGTTGTCTGCTCCACCAGTTTACAGAAAAAAAGTGTAAGTTACTGTTTTTTATTGGTGATAGATTGTACTCGTCCTCTGTGCCCTGTCTATAGACCTATTGATGTGTTGTAGTTATGGCCGACTGCCCGCACACAATTGGTGTAGAATTTGGTACTAGAATAATAGAAGTCTCTGGTCAGAAAATAAAATTACAGATATGGGATACAGCAGGTATATATGTATTTAACTGTATACGTGGACTTGACCTAAATAGGTGTACTGGACATCAGACTGGATCGATCTATACAATAAATTAAATAAATAATGTTTCTCACAACTTATTTAATACAAAGGGTTCGGTAGCAATATTTCAAGAGAGTCACAAAAAACCATCCCCGTGGAAAAAGATAAAACGAATTTGTGAAGTATACTCATAGCTCCAGAACACTACCGATCCCTCACATAAAATTAATGTATACCCATGTGAGTGACGTACATTTCAAATCAGTTCATTCCCGGTGTTATTATTTTATCATTATTTATTAATTATATAAATTATATATGTTGTTTATTATTATTGATTATTGTGATTTTCATGTAAAATATTGATATATTGTAAATAAATTAACCATAATAATAAAAAGTAGAGCTATTTTGTTAAAACAATAAAGATAAATGCTATTGTTGATCAAGAATGAATTGCTTAAAAATAAACGTTGTCAACCAGACAAGTGTAAAGTTGTTTATTCTTTGACTCGCTATCACTATCCGCCACTTCCCGTAGCATCATGCTATGAGTACCAGTCGGGAATCAACAACACGATAATCGTCAGTGATGCGTTGCTTACACATGCGAATTCAATTATCCTCTCCACAATGCGCACCAAAATTTATATCTTCGCAATCTGATTCGGATCAAAGGATAATATTCTTGTTATTATATACTAAAATGTAAACACCTTAATTGATGGGTTTGTCCTAGGGTTCGTCCCCCCCCCCCCCCCCCCACCTCCCCCCCCCCCCCCCTTCACCGATGTGGTCCCCGAATATAAACAATAGCAGATGTTCGTTAATCCAGCTGGCAAATCCGTCTAATATATAACTGTATTCCTATACTTGACCTAAATATATAACTGTATATTTACACTTGACCTAAATAGATAATTTTATACCTATACGTAACCTAATTATATAACTGTATACTTAGACTTGACCTAAATATCGATGCGCAGGTCAGGAAAGGTTCCGCGCTGTCACCCGCAGCTATTACAGAGGTGCTGCCGGAGCTTTGATGGTGTATGACATCACCAGAAGGTCCACCTACAACCACCTATCTAGCTGGCTGACCGATGCTCGTAACCTCACAAATCCAAACACTGTAAGTTTGTTATTTTGGTTTGTCTGAGTACTTGCTGATGGCCTTTCTCTCTGTACACCTCTGTACACTCTCTCTGTACACCCTCTCTGTACACCCTCTCTGTACACCCTCTCTGTACACCCTCTCTGTACACTCTCTCTGTACACTCTCTCTGTACACTCTCTCTGTACACTCTCTCTGTACACTCTCTCTGTACACTCTCTCTGTACACTCTCTCTGTACACCCTCTCTGTACACCCTCTCTGTACACTCTCTCTGTACACTCTCTCTGTACACTCTCTCTGTACACCCTCTCTGTACACTCTCTCTGTACACCCTCTCTGTACACTCCCTCTGTACACTCTCTCTGTACACCCTCTCTGTACACCCTCTCTGTACACCTTCTCTGTACGCTCTCTCTGTACACCCTCTCTGTACACCCTCTCTGCACACCCTCTCTGTACACCCTCTCTGTACACTCTCTCTGTACACTCTCTCTGTACACTCTCTCTGTACACTCTCTCTGTACACTCTCTCTGTACACTCTCTCTGTACACTCTCTCTGTACATTCTCTCTACACCCTCTTGTTGTACACTGGCAGGTAATATTTCTGATTGGTAACAAGTCTGACTTGGATGCTCAGAGAGATGTGACATATGAAGAGGCTAAACAGTTCGCTGACGAGAATGGTCTTCTCTTCTTGGAGTGCAGCGCCAAAACGTAAGTCTGTGTATCTATGCTCTCCATCTATACATTTGTGTCTGTGGTTGTCCGTGGTTGTCTCTATTGTTGCGTTGGCTTGTTCAGGGGAGACAACGTAGAAGATGCATTTCTAGACACAGCAAAGAAAATATATCAGAATATACAAGATGGAAGGTGAGTTCTATAGTAACAGTACTATTGTATAGTAACACTACTATTGTATAGTGACAGTGCTATTGTTCAGTAACAGTACTATTGTATTGTAACACTACTATTGCATTGTAACAGTGCTATTGTTTAGTAACAGTGCTATTGTATAGTAACAGGACTATTGCATTGTAACAGTGCTATTGTTTAGTAACAGTGCTATTGTATAGTAACAGGACTATTGTATTGTAACAGGACTATTGTATTGTAACAGTACTATTGTATAGTAACGGTACTATTGTATAGTAACAGTACTATTGTTTAGTAACAGTACTATTGTATTGTAACAGTGCTATTGTATAGTAACAGTACTATTGTATAGTAACACTATAACTATACGCCAATGCTCGATAGTGAAATTTCCTCTCTCTTTTAGCCTGGACTTGAATGCAGCAGAGTCAGGAGTGCAACACAAGCCTTCCTCTGCACCAAAGAACTCGGTGCAGACGGACCAGCCCCAGCAGAAGGACGGCTGTGCATGCTGAGCTGTTGGCCCATTTCTACTACTCTATACCATAATATTAGGCTATTTATGTACTATGTATTTACTACAGGGCACCTGTCACTGGTGGTCTGCCTGTCACTGGTGGTCCGCCTGTCACTGGTGGTCCGCCTGCCGTTGGTGGTCCGCCTGCCGTTGGTGGTCCGCCTGCCGTTGGTGGTCTTCCTCTCACTGGTGGTCCACCTGCCGTTGGTGGTCTTCCTCTCACTGGTGGTCCACCTGCCGTTGGTGGTCTTCCTCTCACTGGTGGTCTACCTGTCATGGGTGGTCACTTGTCATTGGTAATCAGCAGATGATTTTACTTTTACTGAGTGTCAGGTGTATGCATTCTTCTACTGAAGGTATTCTATCATTCCATCATATAAATAATGTGAACAAACCTTGGATAACGCAATTGTAATTCACCCCCTCTTTGTTCTATGGAGGTAGTCGACGTTCGCGTGGGGTCACTGCTTTGTGAGCTTCATTATCAGAGTTTGTCATTGGTCATTGTTTTGATCACATGATCAGTCACTTTCTATTGCACTATTTGATTTGTAATTGCCTACATGGTGTATCTCTTGTAACTCATCCATTATACACATATATTCTACTTTTTAACAGTGCGATAAACGCACCAGACTTGATACATAACTGATTATAACAAAATATATCTGTATACAAATCACTTTGGTTTGTTTGTCTGTAGTTGGCCTTTGTTGTTGTACGCCTATTAGAATGCAAGCTTGTCTTTTGTGATGTCATGATTAAGGCGAGACAACTCCTTCAACGCACATTGATGCCTGGTTACATCAATGGGCATAAAGAACATGACAATACTGGAGCAGCTGTTACACTTTAACATGAGTTTAATATGCTTGAATATGTCAGCCAGCATTGCTGTTGATTCCCATTGATGATTTGAAATAATAAAAAATATTTATTAGAGTTTCTTTCTACATGAGATTGTGGCAGCAGTTGTACATGATGGCAGCATATGAAGTACATTGGCCACCAATACAAGTGACTATAACATGTGTACAGTTATCTAATTATCTTCATATGGCCTGGTATCATAGGCCTGGTATCATAGGCAAGGAAACAATGCTGTAGTCATCGCACTAATTGATTGCTGGCAGAAACTGCCACACTCAGGCTTTTCAGAGGTAGAAATAGCCGGTGCTTGGCCTTACTTACTACTTCAGATTACTACTTTCACAGAATGAACACACTACGAGAGGGCTACATTCGGGTGGCTCTGAAGCAATGTCTAGAGAGATCATGGGATGGTGCAGTAGATCTAAGACAACTCAGGGAATGGCTGCAAGCTGCTAGTCCCGATAACAGGCTCAGCACAATACTTAGCTGCAGCAGAGGAGACGATACTATAATTCACAGAATGGTGAAAGAATCCAGAGACGGCTCACCTGTAATCGCTTGTATTCTCAAAGAGTTATCAGCCGCCGATCAACTCATTCTGTTGAATGAGTGCAACACTCAAGGGTACACAGCAATGCACACGGCAGCCTTGCTCAACCGGTCAGCAGCTGCTGCTACTATTCTAGATTCTCTGCCGAATGACGCCAGAGTGGATGTGCTGAAGTCACTTGGAGAACGAGGAGAGACAGGGCTTCACTGCGCTGCTTCTCGCGGTCACATGTCCACTATGGAGGCTATTCTAGAACTTGTGGAGCAAGAGGAGAGACTGCAAGCGCTGAAGATACAGAGAGGAGACGGTAACACGGCCGCCCATTGCGCGGTGTTAGGTAATCATAAACGGGTCCTCTTGTGCATGCTACGCCTGCTATTTATGAGACAGAGGTATGAACTTTTGAGTGTCTGCAACAACGATAGACGGAACACCTTTGATCTAGCTACGCTGACAGCCAATATAGACATTGTCAGGTCTGTGTTAGATATGGTTTCTCAAGAACATGGATATGAACTGTTGAACAAAGGTAATGAGGTGTCTTGCAGCTAGAGATTGACATTAGTTCGTGATAGACTACTTCTAATGTTGTGGTTGTTTTACAGATAAAACAAGGGTATTAGAGCTAGAAAGGAATGTTCAAGACAATATCCACTTATTCGAAGGTGAGTTTCTACACGCTGGAGCATACCGCAAGCGCATTTTGTACAGATGTACAAAAGTTTGGTCTTGTGTAGAGTTCACACATCGCGAGGTGCAGTATGAAACAGAACTGAGAGAGGTCAGGGAACGTAACAGGATACTGACATCACTGATCAACAACATCATCGCTGATCGACAACGTGCTGATTTAGGTTGGTACTTGTGGATATTAATATTTGTTAAAAAAAGTTGTCGTTTGTACTAGAAGATAAACATCTGGAGTTCTCGAGTCCAGCATTATTAGATGTTGTGGAAGTGACCATGAAACCAAACGAACTTTTTGAACAATGGCAGAGAGCTGAGGCTTGGCATAAACATAGTGACAGAGTATATCCCAAATGTTTTACCCATAGAAATATATTTCTATGGTTTTACCTACCCTTTTCATTGCAAGGCTATAATAGGCTCCGCCCTCTTTCCACCACCAACAGTGGAACTATATGCAAACTTGACCTCCAATTACGGGACCATGCAGAATTTTCTCTCCTTTTTACTGGGTTGAATCCATGGAAAAAATTTCTTTGCAGAGTATCACAAACAGGTTTTTAATGAGTTACCATCACTATTGCTTCATTCATACTGTTCTAGAGGTGATCATTCTAGAAGCGGCCAATGAAAAGATTGGCCAAGATTGGCTTTTATCTTAAAATTAGACTTTGTGTTATTGTGGGGGAATATGGCAACTATGGTATGGAACGGTGTAGACGGGCCCCTGAGGGTCCGGGGGAGAAAGTAGCGGACAGTAGTGTCCAAATGTGATGCACTAGTCTGGGGAGAAACTCAGTCTAGGAGGTTATCTACCGACTGGAAAGGCACAACAGATCACTGAGATGTAGAGAAAATACAGGAGACAGAGGACTTCAAGCTTAGTGCAGTCACTCACAGAAGTACTAATGCCAGAAGTAGAGTTCTTTGTTAATGCAGATTCAGTGGAGTTGAAGTGCAGTTGCTCCTGTCCTGAGTGTTCCACTCAACTCGCTAGCATTAAGCTGCAAGTCCATCTTTCAATTCCCTACCGAATGACCAGCCGATCGGGTGTTTTCCCTACTTTATTCTATACGTTCCATTCTCGCGCAATCGAAGTCAAACCCGCTGTACACGATATAACCCTAAATTAGTAATGGCTATGTCAAGATCATTGGCAGCCATAGAATGCTTTGTAACAACAAATAAGTGCGATGATGGTGTACCCTTTTTTGCATAAATACTTGCAGCCATAAACCAATTTTGGTACAAACAGTGATATGATTGGTTGAATGGCGAGTTGTCTACCAATAATTACGGCCGTTCATTAGTAAATTGGTAGATGTCCACGAGCCTTGCATTGCGTAGGAGTTGTCTAGGTGAGGTCCTAACATAGCGCTAATATGGCTGGTTGCAGTAGTCAAGCACAAAGAGGATTGCATCAGCCAGTTGGCAGGCATCCAAGTCTGTCCCACTCGTACAGTGCTGCTAGTGAATAAGCCACCAGGTGGCACTATTAACAGAAAATTATGTAGAATATTATTGAACAAGTATTTATAGCAATGGCTGTGTTATGTTGTTGTATTTAACTTATATGTTCAAATCACACCGAGTCAATTATGATTAGCAACAAACTAGCGTTGCAACTAAAAATAACGATATCCTTGCAATATGATATATAACCCTAATACATGTATTATATATTTTCTAATACTAGTATTATAATATATTGTTGTAAAAAAATTGTATCGTTTTAAATTTCTTCACTAAAGAGCTTGTTTTTTACCAGACATACGCGACTCACTATCAGACATTAGCGCTGTATGGAAGAGAAGACTAATCAGCACCCTTTGGATTTGTTTGTTGATTGGCTGAGTCTTCCTATGAATATATGACATCTATTACGAGAGAATAATCTAAAGACTCGCAGTCGAAAGTTCTGTTGTACTTGGAAGAGGTCGTCGGCTTAGCTCAGCTTAGACATCACCGCCAACTAACTTGGTGGCAGCTCTGCACTGGCAGGAGGCTACGTTGAGCTCAAGTATGTTGTCTGGGCAGTTATGGATGGCAATTATGGCAGTCCGTGGAAACAGCGGGTTTCTTCACATTGTCTAGTTTAAGAAATGAAAAAACACTGACTCGGCCATAATTTGTTTATTGGTGCTCGTTTCTTTTTAGGGTTCGGTTTGTACTTGCTTCTGTAGGAAAGGTATCTGCCTACGAATATACTCAATAATCTATTAGTTATTCCCTCTTGTAATTAACATGTCCTGCGCGGCACTCACTACAGTACTTATAACCCCCCTCCCTGCTCCACACCATTCAACAGAGGCATAATATCGTGCAGCACCAGAGCTTTTGTTGGTTGGGACCGGTGACCTGGTATTGCTATTTTTGGCTATTACTCAGCTAGCTCGAGCAACCTGGTATTAACATTAATGGGTGGAAAATTGAAAAACCCAGCTATTGCATGACTTGGAGAGATTGCATCAGCGGCAGTGGTAGACAAAATCAGCAAATCCGAGTAAGAAATTACCTGCATCTACTTCAAGTGATAGAAACCTTCGCCTTTTTTTATTATGGCTGGTCTTCATTCTGGGAAACAAATATAATTAAGGGTTTCAGTCAGGCTACTATTGTCTATTACTGACTTTAGCCAAGCTGGTGATACATTGTCTGACAGTGCAGAGTAAAATGACAGGATTCATATAACTTTTTACGGATACATTTAATCTTATTAACGATCATTTTAAACAGGTGGTACACAGGCTGCAGACGACTGGCTACCGATGGAAGAGACGAGCGTGTAAGCATTGCTGCCGACTTGAAATATGTTCATGCTCTCAGCCCTTTAACTACCCGATACTCGCTGCTACATTCACAAACCAAAGTATTTTTGTTTTCTTGCCAAGTCTTTCTTGTCAGATATATTTTTGTTAGAATAATTGATTTATTTATGTACTTATTTGGTGGGTAATCATATAAACAGCTAAGCACTAACGCATGTCATATTTATCTTCCTGTGAAACTTTCCTGCATTCCTTCCATGTAGTTGATTACATCCCAATAGATTGTTGAGTGGAATACTTGTAAGCCTGAGATGGCTGTTTATTCTGACCATTTACCTAGTTGAGTCATCCTTTGGAATGTGTAATAGCTGCTGCCAGCCAGCCACTCGCGGCAGCAGGTCTTGGCGGCCAAATGGACAATGCATATTTGAACTACTACTGCTACCTCCTTCATTGAAGCGTCAGCAAATTCCATAATATATTTATTACATAAATAGACCAATTACAGTGAGCAATCTGCTTAGAGCGAGATATGTTCCACATGCATTAGCTGGCTGGGAAATCCACAAACATTTTTGTTACATGAAATGGCTCTCTGCCAGCCGGGCACAAGCCTATCTCACCAATAGGCTCTTTGCTTGCAAACGATATGTGATTTGATTATGCCTATTGATCAAAATGTTGAGGTGGGACAACTTACAACCCTCCCTCATTCAGATGGTGCTAGCATAGCCTGTGAAACTATGTACAGGCTCGCTAAGAATAGCAGAAATAAAATCCTCAGCAGAAATCTCCTCCGAGTACAATTCTTCGTGAACCTGCAAAAACAGATCAATGTGTGAGTAGTGAAGAGATCAAGCCCTTGCATACAACATATAGTTGTTACGCAGAAGAGTTCATCTTATGCTGAACTGAGAGATTGATCTAGCATAGTGTGAGGCTACAGTGACATGCCAGCCGGCCATGCTTAGCACTCCTTGGCAAGGCATCACACACACGTTACATGGAGCGTTAGTTAGCGCCCCCTACCTACAGTTTTTCACACAGCCGATCTCATTCAATTTGCTAGAATTGTCTTACCATTTGCTACGGTCTATAAATTTATTTTTAGCAGTTGTCTTACCATTAGATACAAACTCTCACGTCACAACAGAAATAAATCGAGACAATATTACCTATAGAAAAAGCTGTGATGAAACTTATGTGCTCATACTGCTTCAGGCACGGAGAAAACTCCCCAGGCCATCGCAACATTTACTTCCATGATTAATGTCAAGTTCTTTGCAACTATCGATAAATGTTGACACCGACTGATTAGCGTAAAATTGTGGAGTAGTTGCCAAGCAACAACTGCTGCCATAGCAAAATCTAGCTCAAGTGCAAGATCAGACAACTACAAAGTTGAGCCGGACTGCTTTGTCTATCAGAGAAGAAACAGAATGAAACTGAAGAGAAAAGAAAAAGACAAGTCGAAGGATAGATTTAGGCTTACCATGCATCTAATGAGTGGTTAGTGTAAAGGCAGCTTTAGCTGTTGAACAAATGCAGCTAGCAGCACCCACAATGCAACACAGTTACCCAGAATGCACAGGAGAGCGTAGACACAAAAAAAGCGCACAAATGCAGCCAAGTTTGTAGATTGCATTACTTATAGTGGTGAGGGCAAAGACTTTCATTCCTGTCACAGAGAAAGACTGACTGTGAAACATTTAATATTGAATGCTGCCTGACCTTCCAATGACCTTTGATATAAGTACAGGTGTCGTTGTATAAAACTATTAACAGTTCAGCTACATAGATAAACAAGGAAAGGAAAAGTTGTATAAGACTATATATAATATATATATTATGACTGTGCAAGGGTTTACTCGTGTGACAATAATGTGGACATAAAACTTTGTATGGTACATTTAATAAAATAAAGTCTATAAGCACAAACACTAAATGATTTAAAAAAAAAACTCAAAAAGGCACAATAAAAACTGCGGTCAGAGTGCATCAGCAGCGAGGAAAGTGCTGTCTGCAGCAGCATGCAGTGACCTAGGCAGCCGCAACTGACCCTGATTTGACACCAAACACAAATAATAACTTTTACTTGAAAAGAGAAAAAATTGATCTTGAGCTGTAAGTGGTATATGGTTAAGAAGGCAACTCCTACATTAAACAGTCTACAAGCCAAAAATTGGTGCTAGTGTTATATTTAGCAATATGTACAGTGAGTTAGTGATTTACTACAGCACGCAGCAACATCAACTGAGCCAACGCACACTACATGACAAGATAACTCCTAATTGTTTATACACAGAGGGAAATTCCGTGATACGATAAGTAAACTAACACAAAATCCCAATAAAGGTCAATAAATAGTACACAAAATATAAAAAAGTTGGAGTGGAAGTGAGTTATCTCCCCTGGCCTAGTCTAACGATGAGCCTTACTGTGATAACAAACGTCTGGCCTGGCGACCTTTGTAGCCTTTTTTCAGTGTGACTTGAGTGTAAGGTAAGGGGCTAAGCTCAAAGCCCTTGCGACTCATCACATTTTGGAGTTCTTCGTCTTCTTGTTGCTCCTTCAACCGCTCTACCTCGAGCATATTGACGAGCTCGTCTCTCTGTTCCACCACCTGATTACAAGATGCAAACAAACGAGGCGTGAGCAGGCACATGCAGGCAGTAATGCTGAGGATGCCACATGAAAGCAATCGTTAGTGCACACATGGGATGGGGGCAAACCAACATATAGACATCAAAAGCAGGGAGTTAAAGCTGATGAATGAAGCCAGGAAAGAGCTATATAGAGTCGCTTCTCAAAGAGCGAACAACTCCTAATGGCCATTAGGTGAAAATAAGCAATGGGATATTGAATAAGCCAAAAATAAAAGTTGACTGACATTGCAGAACATAACTTGTGAGACAAATTTAGGTTTAAATGCCATCATTGCAAACACACTTGACTAAGAAAACAAGAATATAAAGAAATGGGCTGCATAACATATGCATCTTCAGTAACTACTGCGTATTATTGTTGATTGCAGTTAAACTCCGCCCATATAACTCACAGCTCCTGCCACCTGACCTGAGAACGTCCCTCAGATAAAATTTGTGTATCATATTTTATATTTTATTTAGTCAGCTGCAATTCAAACTATGAATATGCAAAAACTCACAAAATGATTTTCATTAGTTGAACAAAAAATGTATTCAAGCGGAAAAGATATTAGCCAATAACGGCAGAATTAAATGATGATAATTATAACATAAGCAATTACTATTTATAATTAATATTTATTTGTTATTTTTTTACAGCAAAATAATACTTTGGCTAGCTATTACCCAGTATCTAACAGTGGAATCATTCATTTCTTATGTCGAGTACTATCAGTGACTAGTATAGATTGTTTCAACGCAGTCAACGTAGCTAAAGCAAGTGTTTGAATACCATTGTAATTATCAAATTGATGAGCCGAGCAGATTTTCCCAGTGTTTTCATTAGCCGTTGTTAGTAATTGACACCGAAAATAATACACATGCGCGTAGGGATCGTGTTACATCACCTTCTGCATAAGGATTATCGTGATTTAATCGAGTTATTTTTACGATTTAAGCGAACAATTTCCACTAAAGCATAATTCGATTAAAAACCGTGAGTGAGTGAAAATGAACTAGCATCAACCAGCAGTGAGAGTAAATAAACACAAATATTATTATATACCTTTTGTTTATGGAACAAAGTCAATGATCGGACTATCTGCAGGTGTCAATGCTGTGCAATGTTGAATGCATTATCGTAAATGTGACCCGGTAAAAATATTCCAGAAAAACTACCAATTAGGTCGTTCGGCTAGTGAACGGGAAGTACTGATCGTGACGAATAGGCAAATTCCTCTTGTTTTGGCGAGTACAAAAATGCGTTTCTTCCTGGTGTAGCTTCGCGAGAAATTTAGCGCCAGGGTGAGCGAGAGAACGATGGTTTGCCAAATTAGGAGTTGTCTTTTCTTTATTTTATGCGTTGCCACTAAAATAATTCATTTTATGGCAATCAGTGTTTCCGTTCTGGATACAGCAATAAAAACAACGAGTCACCACAGTGCAAGCAATAATCGTTGATGCAACTCCATAATAATTAAAATAATTTATTATATTGAATATCCGTGTGTCACTGTATCAATACATTAGCGATGCCAAAAGTTATTGTTTATTTGTTTGCATTGTTTTAGTAGAAATAACTATTTATCAAAATAATCATAAAAAAATCTGTTTTATTATTATTAAGTTTTTGTTCATCTTTAGCTTGTGACATTCAACTTTTGCATGAGAAGACAACTCAGTAGAACCATTTTTATCCATGGCCGCTTGTTTTGCCGGATTAGCGTGGGTCAAGGTTTGAGAACGGTTAAAAATTAGAGGAGTACTTCGCGTTCGCTTAGCCGAAAGCGCCCGTTGTCTATGTCTGTGTGGAAAAGCAGCAGACTCTGAGGTAATAAAAAGACACCAAACAAACAACAACAAACTGCATTTTAATTCAGTTCGACGAGTATAAACAATAATTAGAAGATAATATTGCTGGGAGCATGTAAGTTATTGTAACAAAAGGTGGGTAGGCACGATAGAGAGAGAGCATGCATGAAAGAGAGAGAGAGGGGCTATTAGAAAGAACTACATGAGACTGTTGGTATATAGTACAGCTCTTGTGTGTGGAAAGTAAGAAAGAAATATAGTACTCCGTAGCTGAATGAATAAATGGTTAAAACGGAATAGCATTAGAAATGAAAAATGAACTAGCATGAGTTCCAAGCACTGACATTAGAGTAACCAGAATTTGCCGGTTTACTTGAGTTGAAAGTTAGCGGTGACCTGGAACCCAAGCTATAGACATGAGGAAGAACAGGCAACTCACTCATCAGCTGGCGTTCGACTGTACTGAATACAATCTGATCAACTATTGGCTAAAAGGAAGATAGGGCTGCCAGTTGAATCAGATATAGAAAACTGGGTAAGGCAAGCTAGGCTTTGTACACTGTGGCCAGGGGATTGGATATCGGAGTGAGTAAACACCGAGTCGCGCAGGTTGAACCAATCAGGTGTGTAAGCACAATATAAATGACCAATCATGTGTGGAGGCAGAGTATCGAAGAGCCAATAAGCTGGAGAAGGCAAGTATGAATGAACCAACCAGGCGTGAAGGCGCAATAAAGATTAGCCAATCGGGAGTAAATATGAGAACCTTATAAACGTGCACTGAAATTTCTCATCGCAAATGCGGCACCATGATTTGTAGGTTTTAGAACTATACATGGATGAGTTTAACGACCATGTAAAATGGAGCAAAACTTAAGCATACAGCTTGACAATGCTATAGCCACCACATTAAGTTTCTCGGAATAAAGTGACAGCTGGTAAAAGATTACAATGAATCGGTCGTGGTGAAAGGTGCACGACAAAGCAAACCCAAATAACATCAATGCTCAATGGTCATTTAGTGCAGCAATCTGTAAGGGTGGGCCATTCTACAGCATTCAGTAACCTGACTTTTGCACAGGAGGACACACAACACAAGAGCAGACAACACAAAAAAACACACAGCGCAAGATTACACACAACACAAGAAAACACACAACACAAGAGGACACACAACAAAAGGCCGCACACAAGACCAGGCATAAATCCAGACACAAAGGTCGGACCCGAGGCCAGACACAAGGCCAGACACAAGACCAGACACAAAGTCAGACACAAGACCAGACACAAGACCAGACACAAGGCCAGACACAAGGCCAGACCCAGGGATAGACCAAACACAAGCTATTACTCACCTCGATCAATTCTTCTAACATTTTCTTCTCATCCACCTTCTCGTCATGAGACTTTTCACTTTCTGGTTTCAGCATCATAGCTCTCATTTGATTGGTTAACCTATTTAACACAATTTATCAGGAGGAAGAGGAAAATAGAAAATAATCAAGCCTGGCTAGAGGGCATTCAATAACAAGGTTACTAGCAACCCATGCAAACAGTGAGAGAGCCTGTTACAACCCATGCAATCAACAAGAGAACTCGCTACGAAGAACGTAACCAATGAGAGAACTTATTACAAACCACTAAACCAGTGAGAAAGCTCCTTACAAAACATTAAACCAACGAGCGAGCTCGTTACAAAACATTAAACTAGTAAGCGAGCTCGTTACAAAACCCTAAACCAATGAGCGAGCTCGTTACAAAACATTAAACCAATAAGTGAGCTCGTTACAAAACACTAAGCTAATGAGAGATCTCGTTACAAAACACTAAGCCAATGAGAGAGCTCGTTACAAAACTTATGAGAGAGCTTGTTACAAAGCATGTGACCAATAAGAGAGCTTGTTTCAATGCCAGTGACCAATGAGAAATGCAGAGGTGCATACCTTGAGTGCCTATCCTCCAGCTCAAGCTCTTTAGCTCTCACCATCAACTCCGACTCATACCTGACGAGCTGGCTCTTCTTGTGTATCACGTCAAACCACTTCTGCACCTTCTCCTTGTCTTTCTCACCGTCGACTGCAACATACACCAGTAATAGTGAGTGGGCTGTTAGTGGTTTGTTAGTGTGCAGCAATTGTGAGATACACAGCGACTAGTTTGCTGATATCATGTGTAAGAACAAATTCCAGTTAGTTTAAAACAGATAAGAACAAAACAGATAGATCAGTCCTAATGCAACTGTGGCTATGGTGAATGAACCTGGCCATAAGATGAACGCAAGCCAATGGGACAGCGTATAGTCAAGTGACAAAGGGATTGCATGTTCATAAAATAATCAATTCAAAAGCAATCGCTTTTTAAAATGCATTTGAACTTTTCATTTGAAAAAAATTTAACTATCAAGGTGCTGTTTGCATTAAAATGACACGAAACAAAAAAATGTAAATGCACTAGCTAGTTTTAGCTGAATTTCACTCTGTAAGACAGGTAAAACGTAGCCCTAGTACACCCCCTTCTTTGACTCTCTGGAAGAGCAGAGGCTAGCTAATGAGCCCCACTAAATGTAACCACAACAGAGTATAGTCTGGGCTACACAAACACGATTTTCGAGCGTTATCCATTATGCGACGCACTAAAAGCTAGGTGCTACACTGACGCAAATTCTATGCATTACACTACTTTGCGTTGAGGAGTTATACTCTCTTAGCTGAGGTAATAGTCAATAGTAGTAATGTAACTAGCTAGCCGCAGCATTGTTACTAGTTATAATTTACCAAGTCTTCATGACGCGACGTTGCCATGACAGAAAGTTGCTGGTGAGATACGATATCCGTATCCACGTATAAAAGATGTCACATTACAAGCTTTTGCAACCATAACAACATAAAAAACCAAACTTTGTATCGCTTGATGCATCGTTTTAATTAATTTGACCTAAAAAAATAATTTTCTTTGTGAAGGTGAAATCAATAAATAATATTAACAACACACTCAGTATTATAATAAATATTCGACAATTAAACAGTATGATTTTTTATTATCAACAGTTATCTTCATTAAAATAATTTGTTTTGACAAAATAGTATTCTTAAATCAGTTTTGTCAGCATCAGCATCGCGTAATTGATAAATGGAGGTGATGATTGAATAAATAAATTATTTTATAAATAATATTATTATTAAATAATGATTGCTTAACAATAATAATAATTTATCATTTTTATTTAAACTTTAATTTAATTAATGTGTAAATTTCAAGAGATTACATTAAAGTAGCATTAGTCGTCAAACACTCACTGAGTACTAAACAATTGAAGCAAAACACATACAGTTACTAATTAATTATAATTGTATTAGACTTGAGAGGCGGGTTGTTGATATCGGGAAGCATTTGCAGTGTGTTGGCACTTGCATACAAACGGTAGCGCAATAGTTAACTGCTATATCCATGCAGCGCCTTTCAACGCTGACTTTCAAACAACAGCGACGTCTACCTGCGACAAAACCAAGTCGTCTTTACGTATCTGTAGCAAACAAGCAATGTCGACCTCCAAAGCCGACTTTCTGTCTAAGCAACGCCAACGTCGCAGCATGGAGACTCGGTAATTACTCGCTGCAAATAATTGTTGGATCATAACTCGCTATGGACTGCCTCAGCCAATCACAGTCAATATTGCACCGGCACTGGATAAAGCGAAATGCTACATTCAAGCATACTAAAATACTAAAACTTTGCAATTTTGTGCAATAATGCATTGAGCTTTTGCAAATCTTGTGCAATAATGCATGTGCAATGCATTCGTGTAGCCGAGACCTATGACTTACAATCACTGCCATCTTCCTGCCTTCTCAGAGATTTCTCAAGTTCAACACCTTCTCTCTCCAGAGCTTTTGTCTTCACCTCCACCTGAGTACATAAATGTTAACTCATTGGTCTCTGTATCACCCACTACACCCACATCCAGAAAAAGAAGACAACTCCCCAACTCCTGACACCAGCCAACCCACCTCCTGCAGCTGTCTTTGTATCTCCTGCGCAGATCGCAAACGTTTCATCTCGTCTCTCTTGTATTGGCGGGCGGCAGCATTCTTTATCTTCTCGGGAGACAATTTCCTGCTGCCGGAAACAGCCACTGTCTCATAGTCTGGGTCATCAGAGGACTCTTCCTCAGACGAAGATGTAAACTCCTCCTCTATAAGAGTAGAAATCAATGCATAAATTGTTGGCAAGGAGCCAGCTACCATCTATACCTCACCCAGAAGACAGGCTAGCTATACATGCTATAACATATACCACAGCCAGTCATGCCAACAACGCAGACTGAAAGCAGACAAATCAGACACCGTAGGGGCGGACACAATACAGAGGAAGCGCATTGAGAGAAGTGCCAGTGAGACTTTGGAGCATTAAGTGATTGCTGCTGTTCCTACAAGTTCTACTGGCATTAATGACGGAAAGGAAGGGTTACCACAAGCAACAAATCACAGAAAGTGTTACGGAGAAGTTGAGCCAATTATAATATGCCAGTGAAAGAAGGCAATGAGAATCTGGCCTGTATCCACCCCTGAGCAGACAAATGGGGTGAGAAACACTACACCACTGGTTACCTGTCACATACAGCTCATCGTCTTCTGCGTCCCCTGCATTATTTCATAACAATAGTACAACACTATTACAACAGCATTACAACATTAATAAAACAGCAGTACAACAGTAGTACAACAGTAGTACAACACAAGTAAAACAATTATAGTACAGTGGTGCTTAGTTTAACACAAGTCATTCTATCACCACAGACACTGTAGTTGTGGCTCAGTTGACCACACATTCAGTTTATGCGGGGGGGGGGGGGGGGGGGGGGTACCCTAACGAGGAGTAGAGTTGAGCTAACAAATCATTCGTTGGCGGCACTGTGAAAGCTCCCAGCTTTTTATGAAACAACTTCAGAAAACTTCAGGAAACCTTGAATGGATTTTGAGTATTTCATTTAACAAACTGGTATTGCAAAAGACCCAGTTATATTAATACTGCTTAGCTGTTAATAGGAGATAATTAATTATTTCTGATTATTTCTTATTTTATTTAAAAAGCTATAAATATATTTTTTTGACAAGAAAATAAATAATAATTTATTGTGCTTCGCCTCTGTCGCAAAGTGAGTTACTTTGGGTTAGACAAAATTTTGTGACGAGACAACTCTTTGGTGAGACAACTCTTTGGTGAGACAACTCTTTGCTGAGACAACTACTTGGTGAGAGGTGGGAGGAGCTAAAGACTGTTACACTGAATGTGGGAGGAGTTAGCTTGTAAAGATACTAACCTGATGCAAGAGGTAACTCTTCTGTTAAACACATCTTGTGAAAACTTCCATCCAGTTCCACCCCAGAATGCCTCACTGCACCTAGAACATTGTTTAACATGACCGGGTAGTCATCCTGGGAATCACAGACATAGCAGTGCATGCACATTTTAGGTACGTAGGAGTGTGCATGCAGTGTTAGATATCTATGCTACACATGCACCATTAGACTAGCCAGGCTGGTGCACAGTTACAGAGAGAAAAGAAACAGATATCACTGCAAATAGACACACGCTTTATGTTTTGGTCATATTATTAGTAGTGCATTTACCATTCCCTGTCTAACGTTTCAACCTGCTATCCATGCGCATCTACAGTGAACAGGGGAGACAACCTATCAACTCACTATTTTACACACTAGTCATGGGCATGTCGGCAAGAGAGGACATTGACAGTGCGTACGTTCATATGGAGGGAGACAACTACTGTTTGCTCACTCGCACAGAGAAGTAGCAAGGTGTTGTAGTTTACCTTTAGCTATGAGCTCTAGTTCTGTATGCTCGCTCTCTTCATCACTGCAGCTGCTCTCCTCAAACGAGATGCTCTGCAGCGATTTGTCGACGGTGAGCTTACGACGTGGCGCAGCAATGTCACTGCTACTACTACTGACAGTTAGAAGGTTGTGGTTGCACTCTGGAAGGTTAGTAATATCAGTCTCACAGCAGACAACAAAGCACAGCACACAGCTGCAGCAAATCTCAGGCTACGTTAGCTACTGCAGGGAGGGGAGAGGCCCTCGCAGTTTTGATTGCAAAAAAAAACAAAAAAACAAAGCAACTCAAATATTCAAACCAGTGAGGTATATTTCAAAGGTTCTCTAGCTATCACGCAGTGGGTGAAAAATACATATATGTCAACCACCAGGGGGCGCTGGGGGAGCAATTACGACAAATTAAAAATCTGACCTCTTCGCAAAAATAGACTACAGTTGTTATTCTTTGGGGAAACAACTCCAGCAATATCTATTGTAATTAGCTTATTACATAATTGCTGTCACAGTAATTAGTCAATTGAGTTGCCCTCCATCCACTGGCGGCAACCTCCTCCACACAACGTAACACAAAATCTCCTCTAATGATGTGACTAGCTACTAGCTGTGTGACATCATGTCATTTGAACCTCAATCATGTGGGCACAACTTCACAACAGACTGACAGTGAAATTTGTGAGGAAACAACTCCCAGAGAAAGAAGTATTAGATTCAGAAGCAATGTGCAGGAGCAATTCTGTTGTGAGTAGTTGGGGAGAAGCAATAGCGGAGCAATGAAACAATTAAAGCCTTCACCAGGATATGTAGAGCGTGCAGTACATAGACATATACAGTACACAGACATATACAGTACATAGATATATACAGTACATAGACATATACAGTACATAGACATATACAGTACATAGACATATACAGTACATAGACATATACAGTACATAGACATATACAGTACATAGACATATACAGTACATAGACATATACAGTACATAGACATATACAGTACATAGACATATACAGTACATAGATATATACAGTACATAGATATACACAGTACATAGACATATACAGTACATAGACATATACAATACATAGACATATACAATACATAGACATGTGCAGTACATAGACATATACAGTACATATACAGTACATAGATATATACAGTACATAGACATATACAGTACATAGACATATACAATACATAGACATATACAGTACATAGACATGTGCAGTACATAGACATATACAGTACATATACAGTACATAGATATATACAGTACATAGATATACACAGTACATAGACAGATACAGTACATAGACATATACAGTACATAGACATATACAGTACATAGACATATACAGTACATAGACATATACAATACATAGACATATACAGTACATAGACATGTGCAGTACATAGACATATACAGTACATATACAGTACATAGATATATACAGTACATAGATATACACAGTACATAGACAGATACAGTACATAGACATATACAGTACACAGACTTACAGTGTACATAGATATACGCAGTACATAGATATACAAAGTGCATAGACATATCCAGTACATAGATATATACAGTACATAGACATATACAGTACACAGACTTACAGTGTACATAGATACATACAGTGCATAGACATATACATAGCCATAATCAGCAAGCGACAATCAAGCACACAAAGTACAATCAACAATGTGAGAGGTGACACACTGCTGCAGTTTGTCACATTTTCTGCAGAGGCAGAGCTAATCTGTCCCCATCGGCAATGGACTGCATTTTCAGATATAAGCAAAGGCAACTTCTACATTCCAATGATACCAATTATACACCTGTGGTCACCTCTCACATATTCACCTGCGCACACCAGATTACCTGCGGGAGCACGTGGTGTTGAGTAAAAGGAAGAGTCATCACTGGATTGGCTCACATTAGTAGCACATATATTGTGAAACTCGTAGGTGGGGTTATAAGTAGCCTTAGGCCCCTTGAGAGCAGACCTGCGAGACACAGGGGTTACCTTCCCTGCCCCTCGGAAATTAACATTAGCATAATCTAGCACAGGGGTGTAGAAAGTTTCCTCGTCATCTGAGCTGGAGTCAGAAAGCACAGGAGTGTAGTTAGCGCCATTAGGAGGGGGAGACAATTTACCGTCTGATCTGAGAGTTCCCACAGCAGACATATTTTCTAATTCCGAGTCACTCGGAGTAGAAATGGTGGAGCTTGAATCGCTAGCAGACTCGAAGACAATGTCAGTAGAGGTAATTTCTACAAGAGAGTGATGAGATAAAGAGAAGTGTGCATGTGGTAGATGGCTGAAGTAAAACATATAAAGCCAAAGGATTAGATGTAAAGCATTGGGACTGGTTAATGGATAATCACATAATCTGCAACCAACAGCTCTGTAATCTGGTAGGCTATATGCAAGCTACAAAGTAGATTTAATTTGTCAAGGACACCTAGAGGTCAAATGAGAGGCGGAATAAATCTTGCCTACTATGTAGAACTACAGCTAGCTAGAGCAGTGAAAACTTGGCTACACTGTGCAGATGTTTCGGCTGAATGTACCTATGAGATGGATTATTACGAGGCCCTGATATGCTGGAGCATAAGGTGAGCTGATATTGAACTAGCAAATCATATGGCATGAAGCCAATTTCATTTCAGCCACTTGAATATAATCTTTTCCTAGCATAATAATAATAATTGAAAAACCCATTTGTTGCACCAAAACAACCATTGTTTTTATGCATTATTTTTTATTTAATAGTCAAAATATTATTATCTATTAATTTACTCTATCGTTGTAATTTTTATTATAACTTGATGCCATTATCAATCATCATGTATTCATATCACTATTATTTGTCAGCAACTGCACTACATGAAAATTGATGGACACATAAGCTCTATAACATGACATTATATCCCTTCATATAGCGGATATATGTTGTAAATAGTTCAACTTGACTAGCTTGTAAACAGAGTTGGTGTTAGCCAATCACAACCCAACGATGTGCTATCGACATCTTGTGGGTTTGGCTTCCCATAAACCCTATCGGATGTTTCGGCTGAGCTCATCACGAGGACTCTGTATATGTACCCATGTAGTACTGGCACTAGTAGAGTATATGTACCCATGTAGTACTGGAACTAGTAGAGTATATGTACCCATGTAGTACTGGAACTAGTAGAGTAAATGTACCCATGTAGTACTGGAACTAGTAGAGTATATGTACCCATGTAGTACTAGAACTAGTACAGTAAATGTACCCATGTAGTACTAGAGTTAACCAAAATACTAGCCTTAAACAATAACGAAGCTTCTGAAGCGACGCAAAAATAATGAAATAAAATTTTAGCACCCGTGTGAGTTGGCGATCTCGGCGGTTGACCCAGCGTCAGGAGTGGACCTAGCGCCAGGAGTGGAGCCAGCGCCAGGAGTGTACTCAGCACCAGACGACCCCCACTTACACATAAAGCCAGAGAATATCTAAAGCAGACACCGCTGAGTGAGTGACGTGTACCTAGCAGCACACAACAGTGCCTAAACCAAACATTCTAATGGGGTTGTGACTGGGGTTATCCCCCCTTATAGGGGCGCTGTGCACATCACACCAGAAGTTGTTAAAAGTTTTACATAGAGCACAATGCACAAACACGGAATTATGATGTTCCAATTGGAATAAACAGGCTATTGCAATGCGATTGATATAATTGAACAAGCCACGGAGTTTACAGGGCTATAGCAGATTACACGTACATAAGTTTTTAATCACACAAGTGTAGCTATAGAGCATAATAATCATTAAATAACCACGATGCGGTTAGCGATTATATACACTATATACGATCGTTGGTACAGTAGTTAATAAATACGATGAGACACCAACAATAATTAACTTATTTAACGCAACGTTTATGTGTAAATGGATTGTCTGGTGTCTGTGCGGGAAATAATAATAATACAAATAATTAATCATTAGCATCTATCTACACCTCTATGAAACTATTATTACAAATGACTATAAGAATTTAATGTGGTGATAATTTTTTTATAATAATAAAATCAATTATTCATTTTTTTTATCATAATTGATTTATTAATATAATAACTATAAATAATAATAATAATATAATAATAAGTTGTTACTACTATTAGTTATTATTTATATTATAAGAAGCATCACATTAATAATTATTATTATCTAATAACAATTCAATAATAACCTTAATAATTACAATAGCAATCATAAACAGTAAAATCATAATTATAAATGATTATCATAAATAAAAAAAAAAAAATTTCAATAATAACTAGATAAAAAAATAGTTAGAATAATGATAACACGGGCATCAGAGGCTTGTCGAAAAAGAGAAGGGCGACGATGCGCCCGTTACTAAATGTGTTAGTAAGAACCTAGCTTTTTCACCCAGTTTCAATGAATTGGGTTTGCGATATTGAACTTTTTGCAAGCAACCGGATATTGCTACGAATAGTTTTTATTACAGGACGCATCGTCTCTGTTACTTTTTCGGCAAGCCCCGGACTTCCGTGGATAACAACTGTAATAAATAATAATTGAAAAAACTGTAAAAAAATATAAATCTTTGTTGCTGCAGGTAGATTTGATGCTGCTGTCTTTAAAAATAGTCTAAAGTGTTTTTAGGGACATGTCATTATAGTATACAATTGACAGCATGGAGGCTATCAGGAAAAAACTGTCACAAGTCTGCATGAAGTAACTATATTTTATACTACGAACAATGCTAACTTCCGGTTGGATGTAGAAAGTTCAAAGAGAGATAACTCTTAATGTCACAACCCCATTAGTGCAATCACAAGAGCAATAGCCTGTGAGATCAAGACAAACGAATAAGAGGGAGCGACTGCTACCCCAGCCCTTACCTGTGTTGATGTACAAAGGCACTGCAATAAATGCAACTAACAGTGTAATGAAAGCTTGGACAAAAATCTATCAACAACACGTACAGCTCTGCAATGCATAGCCTTAGAACTCACTACACTTACTTATCACCGGAGTCTTTGGTTTACGTCTCGTTACATTATCAGTGGAGAGAGACATTGCTGTAGCCACAACAGCATCGACTACAACATGAGACATACGAGTCAACAATTAGCATTAATTAGCGCATGGCCAATGAAATGATAGACTTAGAAAGACTGGCCAATGAAATGATAGATTTAGAAAGACTGGCCAATGAAACGCGAGACTTACAATGAATGACCAATGAAAGGCTAGACTTATCAAGATTGACCAACCCAAGCAGGTCTTGCTAAGATTGATCAATCAAAGGTTACCCTTGAACAGAGATGGCATATAATAGCTGGCCTTGACAGACAATTGACCAATCAAAGGCTGTTACTACTAGAATTGACCAATAAGAGGTTCCCTACCATTGTCATACTCATGCTCACTCTCTTCCTCTTCCACAACTGCAGGCGACCTTTCTTCCATTTTATCTCTTTCTTTTTCCCCATGGTGCTTTTTCTTGCGAGCCAGAGTGTCTGTCATAATACAAACCATCACGCACGTTGACTGCGCTGGTACAGAGGCTATACATACTGGTAAAGAGGCTATATGCGTGGCACGATCACTACATATTATATAACTCATAACTATTTTTTGCACCTGCAATGACATGCGCCTGTGTAAAACTTTTATGGCTGGATGTGACGACGTCTTCTTGGTTTTGATTGGTTGATGACTGGCCATCGGTGACGTCATACTCGCTGAGGGCTGCCTCATCATCAGCAGTTTTAGAGGAACGATCCTTCTTAAACTGCAAAGTGTCTCCTACAAATGTGGTGTCAATGTGAGCTACTTGACAGGTAGCAGCAGGTGACAGAGAGGTTATACAAGCACATTAAATCTGTACTTGACAAGTAGCAGCAGGTGACAGAGAAGTTATACAAGCACATTAAATCTGTTCTTGACAAGTAGCAGCAGGTGACAGAGAAGTTATACAAGCACATTAAATCTGTACTTGACAGGTGCTCTTTCATTTTTTTTTACAACTTGACAAATAAAAACACTAGAGCTGATACACTCTGTTTGCAGACGACTAACCTAGACTGATGTTTACAGTGGAGAGATTGGCAGCAGGCTTAGCAGATGGGTGGGGCTCCAGCACAGCCTTAGCATCCAACCTCACAGGTTCTGTGGCTTGAGCAAAGAAGTTTGATCGTCTCTTGTTTATTTCTTGGCTGGCTGACGATCTGCATAGAGTTATGTACTGTCATAGAGTTAAGGATTGTCATAGAGTTATGTATTGTCACAGAGTTATGTATTGTCATAGAGTTGCGTACAGTCATAGAGTTACGTACAGTCATAGAGTTATGTACTGTCATAGAGTTATGTACTGCCATAGAGCTATGTACAGTCATAGAGTTATGTAGTGCCATAGAGCTATGTACTGTCATAGAGTTATGTACTGCCATAGAGCTATGTACTGCCATAGAGTTATGTACAGTCATAGAGTTATGTACTGTCATAGGGTTATGTACAGTCATAGGGTTATGTACAGTCATAGAGTTATGTACAGTCATAGAGTTATGTACAGTCATAGAGTTATGTACTGTCATAGAGTTATGTACTGCCATAGAGTTATGTACTGTCATAGACAAAGAATTAATATGTAATATACAAAAACAATACACCACAGCAATTATCAAATATAGAGCCTGTATCTGGCTAGCTATTGTAAACTACAGTATACTAAATAGCCAATAGTAGACAATGGTCCTTGTATTACAGCCGAGCTGGAGGTGTGCTGAGCACTTGCTGACAAGAGGTTGGCTCTAGTCTTCATGGCTGCTTTAGCTGCTGACACAGTTACTACCAGTAGCGGTGACAATTGCCTTTTTCCATATGAGACATACTGTTAAGGAGTGGCTACACTGCACCGATGTGTTGATACCGATGTGCCTATGCGATGATTCGTGGCTATGTGCAGGTGGCTACACAGGCCGAAGTAGCGTGACGATGTACTCGAGCACATCGGTGAGCTGCAACTGAACTAGCCAATCATACGGCACAAAGTGCGGGTTTTTGCCTGTTTCATTTCCGACAACGAATTATTTGTTTCCCTGATATGATAATCATCACAACAGTAACAATAATTGAAGAACAATTTCACTGTGATATATGGCTGTTTTTGTTCACCATGAAAACATTGGTTTTAATATTTTTTTTGGTTCTGTTTATTATTAAATCTTCCAGATATTGTGATTATTCATTATTTATAATAAATGATGCAATAATGAATTTTATTTTATTGTTGTTGTACTTGTTATCAATTTTAATTATTATTATATTTATACTCAGTTATGTTGAAATTATCAATTATGAGCCATGTAAAATTAATTCACTGTTAAAACTTTATTACAACATAATAATTCCTTCGGAGTTTGCAGTGGATGCTCGTTGTTGACAAAAATTCTAATGGAAATGCGTTGTAAATGGTTAAACTTGATGAGCTTGGGAAAATATTTCATTTAAACCAATCAGAGAACGCCGATGTTTCTTCGGCATCGGGCATAGACCAACATGTTGGTTACGCTCGCAAACAGGCCACACGATGTGCCGAAGTGGGCACGCCCATCGCAAGGCCTTCCGATGCAAAAAATTAGCCTGTGTAGCCACCCCTTTACACTGTACTACCCTATTCACTTAAATTTACACTAACACTTCATAGAGTGGGGAGTCCTTCACTAATTTACTTCTCTTAATCGCCCTCCAGCGTAGATACTAAGGCTAAGTATACTCACTGAAGTGTGTGTACTAAGGCTAGGTATACTCACTGCAGTGTGGGTACTAAGGCTAAGTATACTTACTGCAGTGTCGGTACTAAAGCTAAGTATACTCACTGAAGGGTGGATACTAAGGCTATGTATACTCACTGAAGGGTGGATACTAAGGCTATGTATACTCAGTGAGGGGGGTACTAAGGCTAATTAAGCCTACTGCAGTGTGGCTGCTAAGGCTTATACTCACTGCAGTGTGGGTACTAAGGCTAGGTATACTCACTGCAGTGTGGGTATTAAGGCTAGGTATACTCACTGAAGGGTGGGTACTAAGGCTATGTATACTCACTGAAGGGTGGGTACCAAGGTTGAGTATACTCACTGAAGGGTGGGTACTAAGGCTAAGTATACTCACTGAAGGGTGGGTACTAAGGCTAAGTATACTCACTGAAGGGTGGGTACTAAGGCTATGTATACTCACTGAAGGGTGGGTACTAAGGCTATGTATACGCACTGAAGGGTGGGTACTAAGGCTAAGTATACTCACTGCAGTGTGGGTACTAAGGCTATGTATACTCACTGAAGGGTGGGTACTAAGGCTAAGTATACTCACTGCAGTGTGGGTACTAAGGCTATGTATACTCACTGAAGGGTAGGTACTAAGGCTATGTATACTCACTGAAGGGTGGGTACTAAGGCTAAGTATACTCACTGCAGTGTGGGTATTAAGGCTAGGTATACTCACTGAAGGGTGGGTACTAAGGCTATGTATACTCACTGAAGGGTGGGTACCAAGGTTGAGTATACTCACTGAAGGGTGGGTACCAAGGCTAAGTATACTCACTGAAGGGTGGGTACTAAGGCTAAGTATACTCACTGAAGAGTGGGTACTAAGGCTAAGTATACTCACTGCAGTGTGGGTACTAAGGCTAAGTATACTCACTGAAGGGTGGGTACCAAGGTTGAGTATACTCACTGAAGGATGGGTACCAAGGCTATGTATATTCACTGAAGGGTGGGTACCAAGGCTAAGTATACTCACTGAAGGGTGGGTACTAAGGCTAAGTATACTCACTGCAGTGTGGGTACTAAGGCTAAGTATACTCACTGCAGTGTGGGTACTAAGGCTATGTATACTCACTGAAGGGTGGGTACTAAGGCTATGTATACTCACTGAAGGGTGGGTACTAAGGCTAAGTATACTCACTGCAGTGTGGGTATTAAGGCTAGGTATACTCACTGAAGGGTGGGTACTAAGGCTATGTATACTCACTGAAGGGTGGGTACCAAGGTTGAGTATACTCACTGAAGGATGGGTACCAAGGCTATGTATATTCACTGAAGGGTGGGTACCAAGGCTATGTATATTCACTGAAGGGTGGGTACCAAGGCTATGTATACTCACTGAAGGGTGGGTGAAGTAGCCTGCTGCTGTTGCTGAGACCAAGCTACAGCCCTATTGGTAGTAATTGTAGGCTGAGGGTTTTGATTGGCTGATAAATTTTTAATTTTGATTGGCTGCTTGAGTATAGACACTGGTGGTTGAGCAATGCCATTGGTGGACTGTTTGGCACTGTAACATAGCAAAGCAATAAGCAGCAGCTGCAATGCTCCAGCATAGAGTTGTCCTCACTTGAAATAGAGACAGCAATAGAGAACTAACCTAGAGCGGGGCGTGGCACCGCTAGTGGAGGTAGTAGATAGCAGGTGTAAGGACTGCGGGGGAGTGACGGATCTACTCTGGCTGACCCTCTGCTGCCCGTGCTCTGGGGATGAGCTTGTCACCGTGGTTACGGATGTAAAAGTACTTTCAGAGCTCTACACAACAAAGAGTTAAAGCTGGACTAATCGGCACACAGTACAATGTTTATGTATACATAGTGCAGCTACTAGTGTACATTGTGTAGTAAGCTAATGTAGTGCTAACTATATAACAAGTCAAGCAGCCATCTTGTCAGCCTCTAAGCTTCACAATTACCTGAACCTGAGGGAAAAAAACATCAATCAGTAAGTGTAAAATAGACAGCACCAATATCTAATCGATGGTACCTTCACTCATTTCTTGCCAGAATGTTTGTTGGAGTACATTGCGTCACACACATGGCAACATTGCAGTGTTGGAAGAAAGTTTTTTGATCATACCCAGTCAACAAAAATCCCTCAGCAAGAGCATCAAGTTGTAAATTTTTGGAGCTGTTGCCCCATAAAGACCGATATCAATTCTGAGTATATTTTTCACCTCAGCGCGGACAATAATATTCTAACAAACAGCTCTTAATTTGTTGAAACAATTATTCAGAAATTTACATTAATAAAAATTACTAAGTCACCAAACGCTGAAAATACTCTTTTGCGGCGATAAAATAAAGTTCAAGCGGATACTGCAGAGGCTGGACCCAACTCTGTGTCGACTCGAGGGAACTAATGCCAAACAAGTTGCACTTGAGTGAGTCAGCTACATGCTTTGTCAACAACAGTTTAATCCTAAATAAAAAATGAGTAAATAATAATAAGTAATACTACATGCAAGCAATTAATTATTATTATTATCAGCTTCCGCGACGAGGAGAAACTCCAAGAATAAATCAATTTATAGCGAGTGCATCTGGCATGGACTAAACGGACTAGTACTCCTTAATGTTGGCATGTCACCCATTGACAGACAATTCACTAGTTGGAGTTGTCTTTTCTTTGGTGTCAAAGAGTGCTAAATAGTCTCAACCAAAGTAATAAAAATGATCATAAATTAGTTCCTATTTATTGTTTTATTGTATTTAAAAAATCATTATTTACTTACCATCTAAATTGTCTAATTTTTTTCCCGTCAAATAAAGTTAAATTCAGATTTAAAAATTATTGTTGCTGCTGATAACAACAACGACGCCAACAATAAAAATCTGGCGTTTTGTTTCTTTAAAAATAAATTCTATATAATGATAATTTGAATTGTTCGATATTATTTGATTTATAAATAATTTCTCCAACTGTGAAATTGCTTTAACTTTTGAGATATTGGCCATGTAATTTATCACGTGAATGCCAGTGTGTATATAATAGCAAACTTATCAATAATAAATTAAAATGCTGACTTGACTGAAAAACTTCCATAAAAACGAAAAATAATTGCAAACCTAATGTTTCATGCTATTGAAAGTCTCTGAACAATGACAATTACTGGGATGCTGTCTTTTGATCAAAACAAGCCAAATTTTTGCAACTCCGCTTTATGGCCTTATATAAGTTAGCATCTATTGTGCTTATACGTACTTTGGATGGAGTTACTGAGAGCACAACTCCTGAAAAAGTTTGTTGAGTAAAAATCACCAGAGATATATAAATTAGGTTTAATTCAGGCCAAAATCGGTGACATAATACCTCCATTAGAATGACACTAAGCTATAACCCTTAGTCTAGTCTTACTGTCATATTGTGTGTTACTGCTCTGTACACAATATTATACCCAGTCAATACATTTATACATTACTATCATGTGCAGCATACTCTATCACCGCACACCACATTGTAAGATTAAGTCAGTGCCATCTGAAATGGCTCAAATTTAGAATGCAAGCTACTACAAAAACTTCATCAACCACTTTGAAGATAAACAAATCAAGCATACTGGTCAACAAAAGTAGCTTTTAGGAATCCTCTCTCACACCCATTTAACTTGCAGATATATTATGTAATAGAAAACATGATGGATCAATGAAGGGGAGGTGTAGTTAGTACATGATAGGTCAACGAAGGGGAGGTGTAGTTAGTACATGATAGGTCAACGAAGGGGAGGTGTAGTTAGTTCATGATAGGTCAACGAAGGAGAGGTGTAGTTAGTTCATGATAGGTCAACGAAGGAGGTGTAGTTAGACAGACTTGGCATGTCAATCTACTCCAATCACAAACATATCCAGCAGTGATTCTCACTATAGGTTGTTTATACATACAAAACTATACAGACTATACCAACAGTCTTGCCAATAATAGTATATACACATAATACACAGACATTGCATGCGTAAATGACTGATTCCCTCTAAATGACATTTCAGTATCGCGATTCTTATCTCATGGAAGCTCAGGCATGCTAAGACCTTGGAAGGCTTGTGAAAGAGCTACCCCATTGCTTACTCCTACTAATGCTCTGGTCTCACCATCACATAAAACGAAACTTTATTAGGCTGCAGCGAAGCACGGTGAATAAAGTTTCATCAGGCTGGCCACACGAGGGCGAAAACAACTGTAACTGGCTCATTACGACTAAATTTTCAACGAATGACAGCCCATTGTGCTTTGCGCGCGAACCTGCACATCATTTCCTGCAGGGTGCAAAAGCATGGAATTAAATCAAATCAAGATTTGGATCAGACTAATTCAATAAATAACTCAGTTTAGCCGGCCATGACTATTTTATGTGTTTTGATTATTATTTATTATTATTATCATTTATATATTTAGAGTCCATTATGAATATAATAAAATAAATAATTCTTAATCCACAAAACAAATGCGACGCTATACTGTGCTGTTGTGGATGACCCTGACATTAGAGATCAGCGAATAAGGGCACAAAGAAAATAAACCAATTGAGAAGCTTATGTCGTCTGATGGTCCAATCATATGTAAACGTCGCAACCGACAATTTTCTCAAACCTAAAATTGCTTAATCACAACAAAACCGAAATATTCGCTACGCTTGCTCAACAAAAAATTTGCTTCGGCTACAAAAATAGTTTCTTTTACAGTTTCGTCGAAGAGCCGCTCTCGTGTGACCAGGCCTCTACTCTGACGAGTCATTGATTTTTAACAAACCAGCTCCCTTTCCCCAGAGGAGGGAGGGGGAGAGGCTATCATAAGCCACTCACATTAGAAGCTTGCTTATCCAGTTGTCTTTTACGACGCCTGGAAGACTGGTCTGATGCCGTTTCTATTGAGGGTATGGGACTGGGCGTCCTCCTTCCATTCCCCTCATCTTGATAGTCCATGGTACCAGAGCTATCAGAGCTATCAGAGTCGGACTCGGGTTGCCAAAGAATCTACAAGTGCATGCAGTAGTAGTGGTTAGTAGTAGTACACTGTAGACCTTACTAGTTAAATGGTTGACATGCGCAGTCTGCTGCGAATCCATCAGAGAGAAGGGAACAGCTTAGGGATAGAAGATAGAGAACTGTAGAACAGTCAGACAGCAACAAACAAAATGCAATACCAGAAAGAGGTCAAAGGTTATGAAGTCAGCGAGTGTGGGAGAAAACTTACTGCAGAATAAGTGGACCATCTAGTAGAAATACAATAGCAGTTGACAAGTGACACTTAGCTGACAAAATGTCATTGGTTGACTAGTGACAGGTAACTGACAAGTGACAACTAGCTGACAAGTGGCAACTAGTAGTCTAATGTCATTAGTTGACAAGTGACAGGTAGTTGACAAAATATTAGAGAGATGGTCAAGTTTGAGCATGGATGTTACCTTGTCAGCAGCTGTAGGTGAAAGAGTTCCCAGGTTATGCAAATTTTGCAACTCTTCCGTCTCCTCGTCACCAAAGTCTATTGAGTTCTCAAACTCTATTCTTTCTGGGGTGGCATACTTGGCCAGGGCCTGCTCATACATACATGTGTATAAATGTATATGTGCATACAAGTGTGTGTTTCACTATTGATTGTTACATATAGGCAATTGGAGCATTCGTTTTATAAAACTAGCAAATGTACCTCTTTGCTGTAGGAGGTAGGATTGTCTGTATCGAATGACATGGAGTTAGATCTGCTGTCAATCATGTCACTGGAGCGTTTCGTTGGAGTGTGTCTCTCCTTGCCCACGTGTTGTTCACAGTAGAAACGTCCTTGACCCAGCGGAGTTCTATGTAGCGTGTAGCTACCGATATGTAGTGATGCATCACAGTAATAGCACCTGCATGTTAACAAACATGGTCAATGTGGCAGTTTGAGGTGCACGTATAATGGCTGTCGGTGAAGAATTAGACAGAAGAACTAGACAGACACGGCAGACATAGCTGCCGGTAGGTTCTACTGGGTCATTCCTCACAACCAGTAGGAGCCAACGTAAATAGTCAAAGCTCTTTGTGCTAGAATACCCTACTCACACAGAGCATCCATTAAAGCTAAATACGGGAGTCGCCCTCTTCTTATTACATAAAATGAGACATTTGGAGTTGGCTACTCTTTGTCCGTTACAAGGAATCAATTTTACACCAATAGCTTACACAGCTGGTGTTGCTTTATAAATTGTATCATTGTGTGAAAAATCTTTTACTATAACTTAGAGAAAAGCAACAAGATTACTAACCAAGTTGTGTTCACTAAACATAAAAAAAAATCTATTTAAAATAATTAGTAAATACTTTTAATAAAAAATAATAATCATCGCGATATCGGTTATTTATTTTACGTACATTTTCCGTTTGGTATGCTACAATGATCTTGTTAGAGCTTTCAGCTGTTGTTAGCTTATTGGCTAATAAATAATATGAATAACAGTCATCTCAAAAATACCATTTACAACATGGTTTTAATTTATCTACAAGTATTATTAATTAATTTTACTAAAAATAGAGGGTGGACACATGAACCAATATAAATAAAACAGAGGGTGGACACATGAACCAATATAAATAAAACAGAGAGTGAACACATGAACTAATGAGTCTATAGAACAAATTGATGAGTCTATAGAACAAATTGATGCTCACCGGAAACAACTGCGATGAAAGAACATGCCCTCTGCACTCTGTCTTTCCACCAGGTAGATCTTCTTCTTACAGAAAAAGCAAATCTCGTTAGGCTTTGGCTCTCGATTGAGAACAGCCTCTAGACCGCTGCCTTCACTGTCCACTATCCTAGACTTTCTCTGTGGAACTGGTGAAGCCTCCGGCGTGCTCTGAATAGACAGGAAACAGTGAAGCAGCCATCTCAAAATGTCTGACATGTAAGCGACAAAAAGTATAGCGAGTAACAAACCTTTTCAAACATGGAGGCAAACTCGCTGACTAGATTGGAGCCCCGCTTGCCAGGGTTTGTGTTGCCGATGTTACCAGGCTCCATTCGCCGTGAAAACTCTTTAAACTTCTGATCATACTCCTCGAGCTTTTCATACTTGCCAGCCACCCATTCATCTGCAGGTAAACACAACCCTTTATGACGTGAATACCACGCCCCTTTATGGTATGAATGCCACACCCACTTACGGTATACATAGCACTCCAATTTATGGAGAACATATCACATTCCTTTATTGTATGGATACCACAACCATTTATGGCAACAACCATGCCGCACCCCTTTCTGGTATACCTATCACAGTCACAACCTTACTGCACACCATGCAGTGTGTATTATATACCAAACCCATACCAGTATTCATATGACATTATTACTGCCTTCATAACCTTATGTGTAGCCACACCCCTTCCACACCTCTTGCATCTTATACATCAGCGATTTGACCAAACTAGCAGTTCTAAATGTCACCTGCAATGCTCGCTACACCCCTAGCGTGGTTAGTCCCTTCACCACACAGTGAGGTGTTCACTCATACTGTACTATTCACCAGCGGTGGGCGGGAGAGACAATCACTTGTAGGGCAATGACATGTGAGAAATTGACAGGAAGTGACTAGCTGACTACTAAAGTAGAGACTCGGCAGCAATCAAAGCAGCCAATCAACCGATTTAAAGATTGTAAGAACAGCAAAGATTTGGAATGAGGTGATAAACAGTAAAAAGGTGGCAGAGAGAATATCGGCTCAATAATACAACCAAATATATTACTTACCACTTATCCATGAATCTACACACAGGCAACATATACTGTGTACACATGCAACGTATACTGTGTACACATGCAACGTATACTGTGTACACAGGCAACATATACTGTGTACACAGGCAACATATACTGTGTACACAGGCAACATATACTGTGTACACAGGCAACATATACTGTGTACACAGGCAACATATACTGTGTACACAGGCAACATATACTGTGTACACAGGCAACATATATTGTGTACACAGGCAACATATACTGTGTACACAGGCAACACATACTGTGTACACAGGCAACGTATACTGTGTACACAGGCAACATATACTGTGTACACAGGCAACATATATTGTGTACACAGGCAACATATACTGTGTACACAGGCAACACATACTGTGTACACAGGCAACATATCCTGTGTACACAGGCAACATATCCTGTGTACACACAGGCAACATCTACTGTGCATACAGGCAACATACACTGTGGGAGGAGGGGGGCAGGGTAATCTAAGGACCTAGCCGTCTTGTGGGATTTTGTGACAATATATATACATATATAATGTAAAAAAGATATATTATAAAACATAATAATGGTGAATAATAATATAATATAATTTATAACATAAACACGAAGCAGTAATAGATAAAATATTAAAATAGTGATAACAAAAAATTATTATGATTATTATTAAACAAATTCATATTTGGTTATTCAATGAATCAGGCAGCAGTAGTGGCAGCAGTAGTGATAGAGGTTTCACTATTCTCAATAGAATAAGTTATTGTTATATCCTCACTACCATTTATATACTACGAGAGCTGCTATTTAATTCACTTGACCTTGGCGCCATGTTCTGGTTTGATGGCGGAGTGAGGACAACAAATCCGCCCATTAATAGTCCATATATACTAGGTGCATGGCTTATGGTAGAACTACCTAGACAGTGGTGGTGACATAGAGCATTAGTATGGGATACACTCTACGATAGTAACTTCCTAAGAGAGTACCAGCATGGAAAAGGGGGGGGGGGGGGGCACAAAGGCCCAACCCGCCCCAGACACGTCAGCATCAGGCACACGGGTTTCTGGCTGTCACTAACTAGGCTCCAAGACAGTTCCGCTATTGTTGACTAATTTATTAATTACGATAATTATACTTGAAATTTTGACTTTTTTTCTCATTTGCTTATTTTATTGCACATCAAGCAAATGAAACACAGTATACTGTGCCTTTAGACAACAAACCCATAAGAAACCAAAACATACACACTTCATATTGACAAACAGTCTCCAGTAATGGGCACCTGGAGAGGGAGACCGCCAGTGGTCCTACTGTGAGAATGTAGAGAAGGGGAGGCAGTAATTGCAAACAATAAATGGGCCTGAGTCTAGCAAAGTTGTAACGTACCTCTGAGAGCAGTTTTTTTTGGAGGGGGTTGAACTGTCTTTTGTCTCTTGGTCTTCAAACTGAACGCATCTCGGATTTCCCTCATGCGTGACTTGACTCCGTCTGTAGAGGGCGCTTTTTGTTCCTGTGGGTATATGTATTATATATAGTATACAGTATATATATTATATATAGTATACAGTATATATAGTACATAGTACACAGTATATCTAGTACATAGTACACAGTATATCTAGTACACAGTATATCTAGTACACAGTATATCTAGTACACAGTACACAGTATATCTAGTACACAGTACACAGTATATCTAGTACATAGTATACAGTATATCTAGTACATAGTATACAGTATATCTAGTACACAGTATACAGTATATCTAGTACATAGTACACAGTATATCTAGTACACAGTATATCTAGTACACAGTACACAGTATATCTAGTACACAGTACACAGTATATCTAGTACATAGTACACAGTATATCTAGTACACAGTACACAGTATATCTAGTACACAGTACACAGTATATCTAGTACATAGTACACAGTATATATAGTACACAGTACACAGTATATCTAGTACATAGTACACAGTATATCTAGTACACAGTATACAGTATATCTAGTACACAGTATATATAGTACACAGTACACAGTATATATAGTACATAGTACACAGTATATATAGTACACAGTACACAGTATATCTAGTACATAGTACACAGTATATCTAGTACACAGTACACAGTATATCTAGTACACAGTACACAGTATATCTAGTACATAGTACACAGTATATCTAGTACATAGTACACAGTATATCTAGTACACAGTATACAGTATATCTAGTACACAGTATACAGTATATCTAGTACACAGTATACAGTATATCTAGTACACAGTATACAGTATATCTAGTACATAGTACACAGTATATCTAGTACACAGTATATCTAGTACACAGTATACAGTATATCTAGTACACAGTACACACAATACACATGATATAATACAGATAGCACCTTTTTGCTTTCTTTCTGTTGTTCTCCAGAGTTCTTGAACAAATCCAAAGCCCCGGGTGAGAGCTTGCCATGTTTAGGGGAAGTTGGGGAGCGTTTGGGTGAAGAGGGGGCGTGCTTGGACACCCTGTGACGAGGAGATTTTCTAGATGCGGTGGCTGTGGGAGACTGCAGATGGTGCGGCGACTTGGCGGCTGGAAGACAGTAGGTACAAGCTTATGAGATATGCATGCGATGCTACATCTATACACATGTGACATCTACGTGCATGTGAGAGACATATTTACTAATAGACGAGTTCTTTCCCTTACAACGAGAGGAAACAACTCCACAAATGTGCACCACTTTTGAGAACACATGTTGAACTAAATGAAAGAATTCTGGTACCTTACCATCTCTGGGTCTGTCTCGAGGTGACTTCTGACCTGAAGACTTCCTTCTTCGTGTACCCTTACCACCTGTACCTGTCAAACAACAATCACCTGTGTGAGAGAGGGCATTGGGTGGGTGGGGGAGGGGTGGGGGAGGGGTGTTAGAGCAGCAATCTGTGTGGTATGAGATCACAATAGTCAATCATAGGCTCAGCCTTCACATTGACACGTGGACATAGTATGCTGCAGCAAATAGACAACTATAGAACAGATGTAACAATACAGGAAGTAACGATACAGGAAGTAAAAAAAATAAGCAGCGGAGCCACAGCGCCTACCTCCGTTCTCATCGTTTTCCTCTGTCAATGAGACAACTGGGTTCATTACAAGTTGTAGACAGAGATACAGGGCAGGGGTGGAACAAACACATTACCACAGGCTACAAGGCTGCACTCGGGTAGTTGAGGGTGAAGGCACACACTCACCTATTATCTTGCCAAGTTTCCTCAGAGTCGATATTTTGGCAGCAGATGGGCTGACAGGAGGCTTGCCCCTACCGCTAGGAGAAGCCAAGAACTCAGGTGCAGCTACGAAAGGACGAACGAACACATTACATAAACTCCTGAGAGCTAGGTGCATGTTACATAGATATATAGTGAGTGGCAATACTAGCTGACTTACCCCCCAATGGACGCTTGTCTCTAAATGCCGTGTAGAACTGTGATATGTACGAGATCATAAAGAGCTTGTCGGGCACTTCACTGGATAAAATCTCCTCGGGGGTCAACATCGGAAGGATTGCTGTTGAATACACACATACATAAATTATATATATAAGGTGTACAACTAGAGATATATAAAGTATACAATATATAACAAGAGATATATAAAGTATACAATACATAACAAGAGATATATAAAGTATACAATACATAACAAGAGATATATAAGGTATACAATATATAACAAGAGTTATATAAAGTATACAATGTATAACAAAAGATATATAAAGTATACAATATATAACAAGAGATATATAAAGTATACAATATATAACAAGAGATATATAAAGTATACAATATATAACAAGAGATATATAAAGTATACAATATATAACAAGAGATATATAAAGTATACAATACATAACTAGAGATGTATAAAGTATACAATATATAACAAGAGATATATAAAGTATATAATATATAACAAGAGATATATAAAGTATACAATACATAACAAGAGATATATAAAGTATACAATACATAACTAGAGATATATAAAGTATACAATATATAACAAGAGATATATAAAGTATACAATACATAACAAGAGATATATAAAGTATACAATACATAACAAGAGATATATAAAGTATACAATATATAACTAGAGATATATAAAGTATACAATACATAACAAGAGATATATAAAGTATACAATATATAACAAGAGATATATAAAGTATACAATATATAACAAGAGATATATAAAGTATACAATACACAACAAGAGATATATAAAGTATACAATATATAACAAGAGATATATAAAGTATACAATACATAACAAGAGATATATAAAGTATACAATATATAACAAGAGATATATAAAGTATACAATATATAACAAGAGATATATAAAGTATACAATACACAACAAGAGATATATAAAGTATACAATATATAACAAGAGATATATAAAGTATACAATACATAACAAGAGATATATAAAGTATACAATACACAACAAGAGATATATAAAGTATACAATACATAACAAGAGATATATAAAGTATACAATACATAACAAGAGATATATAAAGTATACAATACATAACAAGAGATATATAAAGTATACAATACATAACAAGAGATATATAAAGTATACAATACATAACAAGAGATATATAAAGTATACAATACATAACAAGAGATATATAAAGTATACAATATATAACAAGAGATATATAAAGTATACAATATATAACAAGAGATATATAAAGTATACAATATATAACAAGAGATATATAAAGTATACAATACATAACTAGAGATGTATAAAGTATACAATATATAACAAGAGATATATAAAGTATACAATACATAACAAGAGATATATAAAGTATACAATACATAACAAGAGATATATAAAGTATACAATATATAACAAGAGATATATAAAGTATACAATATATAACAAGAGATATATAAAGTATACAATATATAACAAGAGATATATAAAGTATACAATACATAACTAGAGATGTATAAAGTATACAATATATAACAAGAGATATATAAAGTATATAATACATAACAAGAGATATATAAAGTATACAATATATAACAAGAGATATATAAAGTATACAATATATAACAAGAGATATATAAAGTATACAATATATAACAAGAAATATATGAAGTGTACAATATATAACAAGAGATATATAAAGTATACAATATATAACAAGAGATATATAAAGTATACAATACATAACAAGAGATATATAAAGTATACAATACGTAACAAGAGATATATAAAGCATACAATACATAACAAGAGATATATAAAGTATACAATACATAACTAGAGATATATAAAGTATACAATATATAACAAGAGATATATAAAGTATATAATACATAACAAGAGATATATAAAGTATACAATACATAACAAGAGATATATAAAGTATACAATATATAACAAGAGATATATAAAGTATACAATATATAACAAGAGATATATAAAGTATACAATACATAACTAGAGATATATAAAGTATACAATATATAACTAGAGATATATAAAGTATACAATATATAACAAGAGATATATAAAGTATACAATACATAACAAGAGATATATAAAGTATACAATACATAACAAGAGATATATAAAGTATACAATATATAACAAGAGATATATAAAGTATACAATATATAACTAGAGATATATAAAGTATACAATATATAACAAGAGATATATAAAGTATACAATACATAACAAGAGATATATAAAGTATACAATACATAACAAGAGATATATAAAGTATACAATATATAACAAGAGATATATAAAGTATACAATACATAACTAGAGATGTATAAAGTATACAATATATAACAAGAGATATATAAAGTATATAATATATAACAAGAGATATATAAAGTATACAATACATAACAAGAGATATATAAAGTATACAATACATAACAAGAGATATATAAAGTATACAATACATAACAAGAGATATATAAAGTATACAATATATAACAAGAGATATATAAAGTATACAATACATAACTAGAGATGTATAAAGTATACAATATATAACAAGAGATATATGAAGTATATAATATATAACAAGAGATATATAAAGTATACAATACATAACAAGAGATATATAAAGTATACAATACATAACTAGAGATATATAAAGTATACAATATATAACAAGAGATATATAAAGTATACAATACATAACAAGAGATATATAAAGTATACAATACATAACAAGAGATATATAAAGTATACAATATATAACAAGAGATATATAAAGTATACAATATATAACAAGAGATATATAAAGTATACAATACGTAACAAGAGATATATAAAGCATACAATACATAACAAGAGATATATAAAGTATACAATACATAACTAGAGATATATAAAGTATACAATATATAACAAGAGATATATAAAGTATACAATATATAACAAGAGATATATAAAGTATACAATACATAACAAGAGATATATAAAGTATACAATATATAACAAGAGATATATAAAGTATACAATACATAACTAGAGATATATAAAGTATACAATATATAACTAGAGATATATAAAGTATACAATATATAACAAGAGATATATAAAGTATACAATATATAACAAGAGATATATAAAGTATACAATATATAACAAGAGATATATAAAGTATACAATATATAACAAGAGATATATAAAGTATACAATATATAACAAGAGATATATAAAGTATACAATGTATAACAAGAGATATATAAAGTATACAATGTATAACAAGAGATATATAAAGTATACAATACATAACAA
The DNA here is from genome assembly GCA_945261195.1 of Cryptosula pallasiana. Lineage (NCBI taxonomy): Eukaryota > Metazoa > Bryozoa > Gymnolaemata > Cheilostomatida > Cryptosulidae > Cryptosula > Cryptosula pallasiana. Next base: position 1,290,980 of record OX183134.1, on the reverse strand, counting down.
GAGATATATAAAGTATACAATATATAACAAGAGATATATAAAGTATACAATACATAACTAGAGATATATAAAGTATACAATATATAACTAGAGATATATAAAGTATACAATACATAACAAGAGATATATAAAGTATACAATATATAACAAGAGATATATAAAGTATACAATATATAACAAGAGATATATAAAGTATACAATATATAACAAGAGATATGTAAAGTATACAATACATAAACAACGTGAAATAAATGAAGTACTGACACACTAACCCCAGTGACATTCGGCAGCATTGAATGCATTGGTAAGTCTATCCAGATCTGACAGCTCAGGTAGGTTGTCCACAGGTAACTTGTCAGGGGAATAGAGGTGAATGAGCAGACAAAACAGACGGCCATCCTTCCAGCTGCTTGTAAGGTCTGTAACTTCACATCTCAGCTAAGGAAGTACACACAGACAAGTATAGAGATTACAGCCCACTAGGATTGAGCCCATCTTACTGGGAAGTAAGGCTATAACAGTGAGTTCACATGACTAGGAACTAAGGCTATAACAGTGAGCCCACCTGACTAGGAAGCAAGGCTAATTTTTTGTTGCACCAGCGAAGCAACCTGCTCTGGTCAACCATAATATCATAAGTACGCGCTCGCTTGGCTGGAATCTCTACAGGTTCAAGGTCATCCAGATTGATTACTTCCGTGGTGTCGTACAGTTGCCTCACCTGAATGCACTTCAATGCTTGGGTGTTACAGTGTTTGTACCTGCAGCAGTGCGTATAGCGTATATAGTACATACATATAATACAGACATACATGGCATTATAATGCACAAGACATGGTATATATGACACACTACCTAGTGATGGGGTTGATCGTGTAGGAATTAAAGCTCTTAGACAGAGATTCAGGAGTTGTCTGTGAGAGAAGCATGTAAACGCTTTCTCTCTCCGCCAGGACCTGAAGCGGGCTCACAAAGCCTGAGGCCCATGACCTCACAGCCCATGCCGCATCCAGGCACGCAAGGAATCCTCTAGCACAGCCACTTCCTGTGGAAAACATACGGGTTACAAATGGTGCCAACTATTCGATATATATAACACACATAGTAATGAGTAGATGGCAGTGGATAGATGGCACACCTGTAGGCCAGAATGGTTCAAGCAGACTGTCACCAACAATGGTAACCAGTAACTTCCTGCCATATCTCTCCATGGCTCTGCTGGAGTTGTCGGCAGCAAACAGCGAGGTGAAGTCAAACATGGCGATGTCTGGCTTTAATTAGTTATATAAGTGCAGTGTATAAATGCACAGTGTGTGTGTATGTGTACAATATACATGTCTATGTGTATGCACGGAGGATAGTTCGTCAATTCATTTACTAGGCATTTTCGAATTAAACCAAATTAATGAAAGCCCGAGCCAAGATGAGCACACTTTTGGGAGCAGGCGGGTGCAATTACATCTTTTGGAACTCGATGCTGAACGGAAAGTTTTACAATGTGTAGGGTGTTCTATCACATTTCAGCCATTGAACAGGCTGATGGAATGCATGATTAACGGAGCCAATTGTTGCTTCAGTGAAATAATAGACGCTTTGGTAACACTACACATACATCTACCCATTAGCTACCGATTAGTCCCTAACGATTGTGGTGATAAACGATCAAGGTGTTTCCCCAATCTATTCCTCCACTTCTCATTTTCACACGATACCGGTCAAACTCGCTGTACTCATATCACAGTTAGCCATAATAAAGTGTTAGTTAGCCAAACAACAAAGACGGGACGCTAAAAAACGAATCTTTGTCTATAAAGAATTTTACTTGAGAAGCGGTTTTGTTGGAAACACTAAAATCGCTGCAGTGATATGATTGGTCAAATCAAAAATTGTCTACCGATTTTATGATGCGGATCAAAACCTGCCGATTACCTCAAATCAGTCCCTACCGATTGTTTGGCGACTTAACTGAAAAGAGAAACTGCAAAATCACCCAATCGGTAAGGGCAAATCGGGAGTTAATCGGTAGATGTACATGGGGTATAACGCTGTGGCCAAATGTTCATTAAGCATTTTAAGATTTTCCATGCCTTGAAATAATTGGTACGAGAAAGCAATTCCGAATGCAATTTGACAGACGATTCCTGACATAATTTCCATGTCAGAATGGTAAAAAAGATTAGCTTATTCCATACGGAGTTGGGTTCCTTTGTCTATAGTGTCGCAAAAATTGATGAAAATAATTGTAAAATGCGTAATAGTAACAACTTTTTTGTTACTCATAAAAACCAACAATATATAATCCTTAGAATAATTATTACAAAACAATATATTACTACTCACTATTTATCATTTTATAATAATACTTTTCGGAATACATATATATATACAGTATGTACAGCTGCACATGGAGAAGACAACTCCAGTTACCTGTCCGAAATGATTGTGAGCAAACTGTAGATTAGGCAACTTGTGATTGGTCGAGACGTCAGCTGCTTCTCTAGCATAATTTTGCAGTGCCTCTTGGTTGACATTGTCTCTGGACAATAGTCTGGTAAAATAGACATGAGGTGTGCACACAAAAAGACCAGATTGTTCAAATCATACAACCAGAGGGTTTTGATACAGTGGCGTGACAACAGTAAACCTACTTGATTGTGTCTCGGTGGTCCTGCAAAAGCACACCTTTCTCTAACAAGGAATGCTTCTTTGCAGTCATAACAAAATAATGAGTATCATCCTTGTAATAAACAATATTCTCTAGGTCTATGCCTGTCTGCGCAGTGAGATCCTGTAATACCAAGCAATAGTCCTAACTCTCTGTGCTACTAGCTGCACATGCATCAGCACAAGCAATAAACATCTGCGAACAAAAATAACTCCTGCCCCATATCTGCATTGCCGCTCTTCTACTGCTATTCCACCCTGCTCTCTACTCCCACTTTCCCTCACATATTTCCAATCCTTCAATTTGCGGTCCCTCTCTCACCCCCACTTTGCAGCACAAAATATTTAGCCATTACTAGACACAATAATCTACTCTCTCTGTAAGTAACAGCACATTGCCCATGCATTACTGATTTTCTTGAATTGAAAAATAAAAGTTACCATCCATTCGGATTTAAAACTTGATGTCTAAAGTCCAAGTGTCGAGAGCTGTACACACAACCACAGACCTCAAAGACACTACAATGATCTCTAAAAGCCATAGATACCTTGAAAAACTTTTGATTGAAGATGAAGGCCACGCCAGAGATTTCTTCCACTCTCGCCTCCTCCGTTGTCTGGTGGTTGATGAAGTTGGCTGTTATGGCAATGGCCAGCTTGCCTCTGAACTCTTTACGGGAGAATCCTTGCAGCGTGTTGCGTTTGCCATCAGCGCCTTAAAATTATAATAATAGTAATACTAGTGGTAGTACTAGTAGTACGAGTAGTTGTACAGGTAGTAGTACATGCAGTAGTACATGTAGTAGTACAAGTAGTAGCACAATGATACACAGTAGAGACAACACACAGTGAAGAGAATACACAGGGAAGAGAACACACAGTGGAGAGAACACACAGTGAAGAGAACACACAGTGAAGAGAACACACAGTGGAGAGAACACACAGTGGAGAGAACACACAGTGAAGAGAACACATAGTGAAAAGAACACACAGGAGAGAGAAGACACAGGAGAGAGAACACACAGAAAAGAGAACACACAGTGAAAAGAAGACACAGTGAAGAGAACACACAGTAAAGAGAACACACAGTGAAGAGAACACACAGTGAAGAGAACACACAGTGAAGAGAACACACAAACACAACGCACTCACCAATGAGCACATCAAAGTCATAGCAGGAAACTGGGTGGTCCGATGGAGTGACTTTAGCTCTCCATCCTTTCTGTTCCAACTCCGCATCGGGTGCCGACGGTTCCAACAAGTCATCGTACCCAACATTAGTGTATATCTAGAACACAGCATTTTATGCTACCGAGTGTGATTTAAACATACCAAGTTCATGCTGCTTTGTAAAACCAAGTATTAACATATATAATTATTCATTGAGCCATTTACAATACGTTATATAGATACAACATATATACAGCAAGCTTGCACAGACACATTAGCCTGAATTGGATATACATGTGGCAAGGCTATGGTACATGGAAGTACAGTGAAACCTGCATAAATTGACCCCGCAGACACAAATAAATCAGTTTATTCAATTTGATAGTAGAGGTCTCGATCATCAGCCAATGAAAATGGCTTCACATGTTTCGATATTGTCATCTCCAATTCAACAGTTTATTTTTCAACCAATTGTAAGATTTCGTGAAAAGACATATAAAGCATGGTGTTTGCAAACGGAGTTATTCTGTTGCATTAAACAGCAGAAACTTTATAGAGCATAGATTGCACCGCACGCTATTTAAATCACAGAGTTGTGTCCTCTTGTAAAGGCCTCTCAAACTTGGCACTATGAGAGGAGTTTTCCTCCCGCAGTCCATTGCTTCACTCCACACAGAACAATTGTGCACATGACACTGTTCATCAACAGTGTATAGTGAATGCATGGGCACTCACGGCTGGGAAACTCAAAATAGGAAAAATTGGATACGAGCGATCTGCATTGACCAATCAGGGAATAATCATTAGTCGTGAGACCGCCCGGCAAAAATAAAACACGCTTAATTCTAGACAATCGTGTCAAACAGAGGAAAACCGATTCGTTGAGGGTGAAATAAACAGTTGTTTTCCGCTTTCCGTGACAAAATCGCTGTGCTCGCTATAGCTGACAAAGTAACTTCAACACGTGAGTTTTTGATTACTCAAGTGAAGCCAATCTCAAAATGTCACAAACATACAAGACTGTCTATTAAAGCATGCCAGCACTGAACACTTTTTTGCTGAGTTTCTGAATATTCAAGTCTTAAGCAGCAGATTGATGTGTTAAATAACCATCTAGGCCTAATCAGTCCTGATTTACAAGCTTGCCAAAAAGCCATTGGCCTCAAATGCTCGTAGCATCCGCTGAAATTTAGCTTCATCTTCGGGTTGTGGGCGTGGTCAATTATAATAAATAATGGCAAATTTTTATCAATGAAGTTACATCGTCTGCGTTTAAAATAAAATCTGATTGGGCAATTAATTTAGTCTCAGATCTACTGAGGGTCATTGCAACAGGAATAAAGAATCCTTACAAAGACACCCCATCAAAAATTGATTCTAAGATTTAATGTTGGGCTTTACTATTATGCGCCATTTTTCATCTGGCTTGAGTTAGCACGCTGCACGCATAGAATCGGAATTAGCGGTTTCTGTCAATATGGACACAATTAGTGCACAGGCATCATAAACAAAATCAAAAATTGGCAAGCATTTCTGGAAGAGGGTATTTGGCAAGCTTGTAAATCAGGACTGATTAGGCCTAGAGGGTTATTTAATACATCAATCTGCTGCTTAAGACTTGAATATTCATAAACTCAACAAAAAATTGTTCCGTGCTGGCATGCTTTAACCACCATTAAAAAAAATAATCTCATCAAGTCAATGCAATCTAATCATGATATCGGTAAATCAGTAATTGCTGCTGGTACTTTTTTTGAATGAATATTGCCATTAATTAATAAAACATTACACCGATGGATAATGATTTTAGAAATGAAGCAAATTTAATTACTTATTATTATCGCTTCTTTTTATTACGATTAGCATTAAAACGATAATTATTCTTATTAGTTAACAATAGTTCCAGTTGTCATTAGCATTAAAATTTATTCACAATGGAAGTCAAGTAAGAGAAATCAAGTAAGGGAAGTCAAGTAAGGGAAGTCGTGTGAGGGAAGTCGAGTGAGGGAAGTCAAGTGAGGGAAGTCAAGTGAGGGAAGTCGAGTGAGGGAAGTCGAGTGAGGGAAATCAAGTAAGGGAAGTCAAGTGAGGGAAGTCAAGTGAGGGAAGTCAAGTGAGGAAAGTCAAGTGAGGGAAGTCAAGTGAGGGAAGTCAAGTGAGGAAAGTCAAGTGAGGGAAGTCAAGTGAGGGAAGTCAAGTGAGGAAAGTCAAGTGAGGAAAGTCAAGTGAGGGAAGTCAAGTGAGGGAAGTCAAGTAAGGGAAGTCAAGTAAGGGAAGTCAAGTGAGGGAAGTCAAGTAAGGGAAGTCAAGTAAGGGAAGTCAAGTAAGAGAAGTCAAGTAAGGGAAGTCAAGTAAGGGAAGTCAAGTAAGGGAAGTCAAGTGAGGGAAGTCAAGTGAGGGAAGTCAAGTGAGGGAAGTCAAGTGAGGGAAGTCAAGTGAGGGAAGTCAAGTGAGGGAAGTCAAGTAAGGGAAGTCAAGTGAGGGAAGTCAAGTGAGGGAAGTCAAGTGAGGGAAGTCAAGTAAGGGAAGTCAAGTAAGAGAAGTCAAGTAAGGGAAGTCAAGTAAGGGAAGTCAAGTAAGGGAAGTCAAGTAAGGGAAGTCAAGTGAGGGAAGTCAAGTGAGGGAAGTCAAGTGAGGGAAGTCAAGTGAGGGAAGTCAAGTGAGGGAAGTCAAGTAAGGGAAGTCAAGTGAGGGAAGTCAAGTGAGGGAAGTCAAGTGAGGGAAGTCAAGTAAGGGAAGTCAAGTAAGAGAAGTCAAGTAAGGGAAGTCAAGTAAGGGAAGTCAAGTAAGGGAAGTCAAGTAAGGGAAGTCAAGTGAGGGAAGTCAAGTGAGGGAAGTCAAGTGAGGGAAGTCAAGTGAGGGAAGTCAAGTAAGAGAAGTCAAGTGAGGGAAGTCAAGTGAGGGAAGTCAAGTAAGGGAAGTCAAGTGAGGGAAGTCAAGTGAGGGAAGTCAAGTGAGGGAAGTCAAGTGAGGGAAGTCAAGTAAGAGAAGTCAAGTGAGGGAAGTCAAGTGAGGGAAGTCCAGTAAGGGAAGTCAAGTGAGGGAAGTCAAGTGAGGAAAGTCAAGTGAGGAAAGTCAAGTGAGGGAAGTCAAGTGAGGGAAGTCAAGTGAGGGAAGTCAAGTAAGAGAAGTCAAGTGAGGGAAGTCAAGTGAGGGAAGTCAAGTAAGGGAAGTCAAGTGAGGGAAGTCAAGTGAGGAAAGTCAAGTGAGGAAAGTCGAGTGAGGGAAGTCAAGTGAGGGAAGTCAAGTGAGGGAAGTCAAGTAAGAGAAGTCAAGTGAGGGAAGTCAAGTAAGGGAAGTCAAGTGAGGGAAGTCAAGTGAGGAAAGTCAAGTGAGGGAAGTCAAGTGAGGGAAGTCAAGTGAGGGAAGTCAAGTGAGGAAAGTCAAGTGAGGAAAGTCAAGTGAGGAAAGTCAAGTGAGGAAAGTCAAGTGAGGGAAGTCAAGTGAGGGAAGTCAAGTGAGGGAAGTCAAGTAAGAGAAGTCAAGTAAGGGAAGTCAAGTGAGGGAAATGTCTAGAGTTATCCATATTATGTATAATATTGTTCTATTATTAGTTACGTTAACATTGATTATTATTATTATTATTATTATTATAGTCTCCTAAGGTATGTTTGGGCAATTCAATTCAATACAACCAACAATCGCATGTATCTTTTTGTGCTGTCCAACATTGAATTATCCGGGTTTCCCGGTATATTATTTCTTAGTAAAATATATTTAATATATATAATAAAGGGAGGACAACTGCTGAGTGTGGGAGCAAAGAGAGCACGTACCTCTACACCAAGTAACAATGATATCTTCATAAGCACGCACTGCAGCTGTCTTATGCTGATGTGGTCAATGGAGCCTACAGAGAAAAACAGAATGTGTAACAACATTTATACAACAATATACCAATTTATATATACAACAACCTATATATATATATTATACGACTATTTGACTGCACAGACGAGGAGGTGACAGAATGAAGCAATCAAAAGCAACAATAGACTGACCTGCACAGAACTTTGGGTAGAAAGCCTTAGCTCCAAGAGATTTGAGGTCGTGTATAACAAACGGCCAGAGGTGAAGGACATTGTTCCTAGAGAAACTGTCTCGTTTCTCGACGAGCACAACCCTAGCCCCAAGAAGCTTACATTCAATGGCACTGCGCAGACCACACGGCCCTAGATACATACAAACACAGTATGTAATGTATATATACCATCAGTGATACCTGCCGTATGCAAGCTTTAGTTCTCACTCTACATGTTGTTCTTCTCCCACCCCTCTTCCACAATTCCACCCTCCTCCATCACAGCCCTCTCCATCTCTCTCAGTCTCCCCTGCTCAATTTGACAGAAGACGAAGTAGACCAGTGTTCTGATACGTGGGTCATACATCTTAAACCTTCTACCATTAGCGAAGAAAGATTTTATTATGATTTTTTTAGCTGATATTAATGAAAAAATCATATCCACAGACATTACAGTGTTGTACACAAGCAACAAACCAAACTCTACCCTTATAAATGACTGTACAGCGATATTCAGCTCCCTCAGATACTTTCTCATCTGATTTTGGGTATTGCTGCTGTGGATATCATATGAATATTGATACTCTCTGACACTGAGATAACTAATAACTAAGGCTGTTAAAAGATTAACCACTCTAATCACCATTAATCTTCGACGAGATTCAAATTAATCTGCAATTAATCTGACTGTTAATTGTGTTAATGTTAATTTTGCTTCTATGCGCCTGTCATACTACATGTCCAGTAACATGACATGGAATTGTAAAGTTGTTCTGCTGCGATATTACTGTAATAGCTGATACATTAAGCATAAAACGTCAATAAGCTATCTATATATTGGGCATTCATAACATCGTAACTCGGAGTTTACATTTAATGACCCAAGGCTGATAAATCTGTGAAGTATTGCCGCATTGAAACAACACCAACCTACCAGCTTCGTAAAAGTATAAAAATTTAAAATTAATAATATTAATTAATTAAATTCTATATATATTAATTATATAATTTTAAACATAACTTTCAAACTTTCTAATAATTAAATACAATTCATATGAAATAAATATTCTATGATTGATTCGCGCACTGCGAATGCTGAAATCTACGGATGGGACAATTTTTCCTTCTTCGTTACGTAAAGTTGCCTAAGCGTAAACAGTTATTTTTTTATTTGCGATTAGGAGTATTGTTCGCGTTAATCTCAGAAATTAAATTATTTTTGTTAATCTTATAACTAACGCAACTATTCCACAGCCCTACTAATAACCAATCGGAGTACGTATTTGATCTTGATGTTTAATAGCGTTAGAGCCGATTGACGATTCCATTACAGAGCAAGTATAATTTACACGACGCTTGCTTGGCATATGCAATAAATTAATGATTTAGATAAATATAGAGGCTAGAGCAAGGAGTTGTCCTCTCTACAATCAAACTAAGCGCTGAATAGACGACTCTCTTTCAGAGATACAATAATATTATGCAACAGTAAACCTGCCCGCACATGATTATGCAATTAAATGCAATAAAACGAGTCAATCAACAAATCAGGACACGCAGAGTTGTCATCTTTTCAACATAGTGGGTACCTATTGCAGGTATAGTTTAGATGAACGTTCAAACAATTTGTAAACAGTATTCAATGAAACAATGGCTTGCTTGAATTAGAGTGTGTAAACAGTTATCCAGTCTTGTGAGCTAGTTTTAACCAATGGCGAGACAGCTATATGTTGTGAGAGGACAACTCCACTTCACGAAGACAAACACCAACTGTACTTACCGGCCCCTATTACAAGCACTCTGGTGTTGGTACAGGCCTTGTGATTGGAGTATTCTTTGTGGTTGAATCGTTTGTCTAGCTTGTTCCACAGTGAGACAGCCTTCCAGTGGGTGAGCTTAGCTGTCAGAGTATATGGTGTATAACTGATAATGTGAAGTGGATAGTGTACAATATAGCACTTAGAGTATACTACAGTATGCAGTATATACAGTGTACAGTATACAACGTACAGTATACAGTTCACAGTAAATAATGCACAGTATACAGTGTGCAGTAACGCAGTGTACAGTAAACTGTCGACAGTCCACAAACAACTAAGATTTTTCACCATAAGACAGCTGTTTAGGGTGCTTTCGGATACCCTACTCGTAGGGCTTAACGATGGGATTAAACGAGACCATTCGGAAACCCCGTCGTTTAGGGCAAAAAAAACATGGCGGAAATGGGCAATTTGGGCTCAACAATGGAAGTGACAAGCGAGATAGGTAGCGTCGTTGAGGACATAGACTTGTCTCCACCTACCCAACAATTTTAACAAGTCAACTTAATAATCACTGTTTATCCCCATTTTAAGTTGTGACAATGCAATATAACGTATATAAAAAATACATCAGATGATAACATCCTCGTAATTAGTTTCTGTTTGTAAAGAAACTAAAGTGGGCTCACTTAAGCTATACAGTTTTCATAGACGTTGATGGAAATAATATGTCTATGGTTTAAGCGCAAACAACTTCCGTTAAACGACAATCATCGTTGAGCCCTCAAAGATACCCTACGTGTAGGGTATCTCAAAGCACCCTTAGTCTGACTGACAAATGTTAGCCTAATTCACAAACTGGAGCGCTAACAGCAAGGCCCACTTCCCTTTTTCTCCCCCATGGCAACAAAGCAATGTTTACGGGTCCTTAGTAACAGACCACTACACTAGACCAAATGCTAATATACATTGGAGGCTGTTGAAGTGGTGTACCAGCACGGAAGCACTTGCTAACAATGCCATACAAGTAATGATACGTAACGACCACAGACATATAAATGGTGTGTGCTATGTATATAAACGTAGATAAACACTTTGATGTAATTGGATACTTGAAGACAGATAGAACGAAGTGACAGGGTAAATAAAAGGAGCTGTTAGTCATCAGTAAATAACGCAGACTATTTGACAATGTACAGACGATTATATGACATGTGATATGGCATGCCACAGCAGGTGCTAGCAGCTATCAGATATAAGATAGAACACTCACATTTGAGGGTCTGGTAGAACCAACCCTCATCCAGTGGGTGGATGTCTAGGCAGTCACACAGTTGCTGGAAGACTGAGAGAATGGAATGGCAGGTGTTGGCCTGGACAAACTTGTCGAAGAGTGCAATGGCCTCGGCTGTGGGGTCTCCGACAGTCATGGTGTGAGAGAGTTAATCCACCATGTTTTAGGTGTGCCTGCAGACGAAGTAACACAATCAGCGATATGACACTGTTGATTGTAACTAACTACTTGTCACTGCACAGCCTACCACAAACGTTCAATGAATCGCTTGGAATAGAAACAATGGGAACAATTTTAAACAAAAATTACAGAAAGTCTGCGCCAAGTCGAGCAAAATGCGATACAGAAAGCACAGACACTAAATAACCCTACTACGGTATAGGAAGATCCTTGTGCACACATAGCTGATCTATGTATGTAGGTGGAAGTAGGTAGTTATGTCATTATGATAACAGCTGCCATTATGTCCACAGTGTTATCACTGAAGGGCAAGACGACCCAATCACTATCTCTACGTATTACTCAGGCCCAACAGTGTCCAACATCAACTTGTTGTAAACTTAATACAACTGCTGATAACCAACAAACATGTACACGACATACATATCCATCTTTTGTGTAACCAGCTGCTTGCCAGGTGACATCATACCATGTAACAGTCTACCTCGATGAGCACTCCATGGCTAGATGGTAACGCTTACACAGATGAATTGCTATATCCATATGATTGTATCTAAAGAAGCTTTCTTACTTGAACGCTGTTTTATTTCAAAAGTTCGGTAATGAACAATGGTAAAAAGGTTGGGCCGTACCAGCAAGCTAACATTAATTGCCATAGTTGATTTAAATTGGAAAATGGTTCTCGGACTACTAGAGGCGAGAAGTTTTGGTCTTTTCCAACATTGAGGTTAGCTGGGCAAAAAAGACATGAATTCCACCCAAAGTTTGATACACTTTTTTTTATAGAGATCAGAATGTTAGATTGAAGTGCTGGTATAAGCTAGCATGCGGTTTCACAAAGCATTTCTTCACAGCATCATTGATCAAACAATGGAGGAGTTATGTATAGTTTTAGGCACACTGCAACTCCTACCGGTAGATTGTATTCGCATATTTATCAACGCGCTCCAGGGTTTAATCAGTTTGCTTTATTTCATATCAATTTATCAACTTTGTGGAAAATACAACATTCTCAAGATGTTTATGAGTCACCTATACTTTTAATAATGGCAGAGCAACAATATCAACACCAGAATTATTGTTATATTGGTAATACAGATGAACCTAACAACAAAAAATTTGACTATAATAGAGACCATTATTGGTTACAATAATTATTTTTTATAGGTAGTAGTAATTTATTAGTAGTAACAAGTGAACTAAATTACCCAGTACTTCTAATAATATCGATGTGTAGTAGTAATAACTGTAACAACAATAATAAATAACGAGTTTACTTTCAATTATCAATATCTAATTAATACTACTTGAAAACTCATTATTTTTTCATCTAATGTAACAAAAGCATGCAGTATTTATTTACAATTATTCTTGATGACTTGGTAAAAAACGAACAAAAACAAACAACAACACATACACAACTACACATAGTAATGTAAGATTAAACGTAATAATTAATGATTATTATTTACGATTTATCATTGAATTGTTTTATTATCAACCTCTAATAATAACCTTATTACCATTATTATGTATTCATAAAACTGTGACAATAAACAATAATGGCAATATGGTCATTCATAAGTAAGTGATATCACATCCTACTACAACTACTAGTACCGCTGCCATCGCACTACCACTGCCGCCACCACCACCATTGCTACAATCATCATAACACAACGTTATTACACATATATACACATTATTAATTACACATGCGTATATTGTATAATAATAACTTATTTATAATTAGCATCATTATGATAATTAGTATTCATATTTAATCACACATTATGAGCAAAGAAGTGGATGAAATTTGAACGCCTAGACAACATGAATTTAGGAAAAGGTTATCATGCACCACCCAGCTTCCTACATTAACGCAGACTATTATAAACAAACTAGATATGGGTAATCGTGTGCAGAGTGTTATTCTTGAGTATGCAAAAGCTTTTGACAAGGTTGCACTCTCTTTTACTCAAGAAAATACAAATGGTTGGCTTTTCAAACAACATTTTACTGTGGACCTTTGACATTCTAACCAACAGGAAACAGGGAGTGGTTTTGAAGTTTTTTTAATACTAGCCAGTAACGTCAGGTGTTCCCCCAGGGTCAGTTTTGGGTCCTGCATTTCCTCTGATTTACAGCAACGACAGTTCATTGTCACTATCATCGGAGCATTTAATTGTTTGCAGATAGCGGTTTTGTTTCATGCATTTAACCATAAATAGTTCAGACTTATCTGAACGTTTCAAAAAGATCTACAATTTTTTTTGATTGGGCTCATGAATCAAAGATCAATTGTCACTTACGGAAGTTCACATGGTGGGCAGGTAGCATATAGCTTAGCTGGGGTGATGATCAGAAAGACGAACTCGTTCAAATATTCATTAATAGTAACTTCAATTGGGAATGCCAAAACGTACTAGAAGGTAGATAAAACTTTACGCCTCTTGCGTCCAAATCTATACTGTGCACCACCAGCAATAAAAAAAATTGAGTACAAGACTTGGTCGGCCCAAGTTTGAGTATGCGCGAAAGTTATGGAACCCTTTCCCGAATAAGCACGTTGATGAGTTGAAGATGCTGCCGAACAAGGGAGTCAAGTTTAATTATTAGCAGTCTCTAGCGGCAAAAGTTTATTGGGACTTGAACAGTGGCCAGGAAAAAAATCAACGATTGCGAATGTTTTCATCAATTTTGAAAGAACCAGAAAATCCCGTTTTTGCGAACTATATAATTTTGCCACAGACTGTTTTGAACATTATGCACATATTACTTTATCGTAGTCTAAGGAGTTACCTATTGCTCTCTATTCGAACTTCAGAACAGGTTCTAACATTTTGAACTGCAAGAGATATGAGATTTTGGTCAAATATACTATATAATTTTGTGCAGGAAATAGGCTGTACAGCTCCATTTACGACTTTTGTAACCCACTTTTGATAATGAAAATGATCAATGTCAAACACGCTATCACACACCACATTTTGTTATTATATTGTGAATAAAATTTGTCATGAATACATGCATACATAAATATATTTTACTGAGTACATATTTTTATGGTTTCTGTAACTTGCGTGACAACTAATTTATTATATTTTACTAACGCATTCAATTGTTGTTTAATCATGTGATGTGCAATTACGTGACCGTTTGTGTAATAGAGTGGTGTTACAAATAAACGGACTGCTTAATTTTCTATTTGTTCTCCGGTATAAAAAGGTTGTTTTTAAGTATTTTTCGTGACCCTACGCATTATTTTCGTATACCAAAATAATCAGAAAAACTTCCTCTACCTGGTAGCAAAGCAACTTACACATATATTCAATATCTGTGATAGGCGCATTAGAATGTTATGTCATATGTCAAAAAACAACAAGTTAATTCATATTTTTAGGGTAAGCATTAGAGGCTATTTTTTTCTCTTCCCTCTAAAACTTTTTGAACAAACTCTTAGTATGAGTGGGTGGCCCTGAAAAGGGCTGTTGGGGTTTTTTGATTGACATCAACTTTTTGTTGGCATGCCTCTGGCTTTGATTACAGCTTTGTATCTGCAAGGCTTGCTATATGGAACCAGGCTTAATAACTTCCTCAATCAGCTTGACTTTGGTTGTAGGCTTGTTTTTACTGACTATGAGGTTTACTTGATGTCATAATTTCTCTATGAGATTGATATCTGGTGACAGAGCTGGATAATCTAATACAACCACTTTTTGCTGTCTACACCATTCTTTGACTTTATTTGCATTATGACGTGGTGCATTGTCCTGCTGAAATATCCACTCACCGTCTGTACCAAAAATTTCTTGAGCAAATGGCAAAAGCTTGGTCTCCAACACATGAATGTATTTTACTGCATTCATCATTCTTTAACAGATGTGACGACGGCCATACCCCTTCATCAAGAAACAGCCCTACATTATCACAGATGTTGGATGTTTTACAGTTGAAAGGAGGCATTTGGCTTTGTACTTCTCTCCTATCCTGCGTCTGACATGGACTCGATCACAATGATTCTGTGTGGTTAAGTTTGACTTATCACTGAAGATAGCCTAGGACCATTCCTCTACAGTCCACTGCTCGTGAATCTTTGCCCATACTAAACTCTTTTTCGCTGCAGCTCTGTGAGAGAAAAGGTTTCCTCCTCAGTCCCGTAATACATTTTTCAACAGAATTTTTCTCACTCTTGATGGGCAGATTGGTGTTCCAGTTGGCTCTCTCTCTCTGCACAGTTCAACACTATTTAAATGGTGACTCTCTTGACAGAGCTGCACAAGCTTTCGCTTTACTCTAGGAGTAATCTTCTTCTTTCTTTCTCACCCAAATCTTTCCTTGAGGCCTCCTTGTTGTTTAAATCTCTGTATGGTATTGAGAACTGTTGTTTTTGCCACTCAAGTCTTTTTCGTTATCTGTCTCGGAGACTTTCCTTGCTGGTGAAGGTGAATGATGATTGCTCTTTTGGTTTTGGCTAGATGATGTGGCTTGGGTTCGCGTAGAAACTTGTATAAAATTGAGGACTAAAGCATATTTTTTATAGCCTGTAGGAGATTTTTGTTCTGCTGCTAAACCCATTAAGATGTTGCACATGTTAAGTCAAACACAATGAAGTTGAAAATATATGGTTTATGTACTGTGGGAGCATCCTCAATTCAACAAAAAATTTTGGTGGCACTGACGAGATTATCCAAATTTTACCAAATTGCTCAATAGCGTCCAGGAATTCTAAACTTAATCTGTTTAAGATTAATGCCAGACTGTCAGAAACTATGGGAAACAAGCTGCAGTTTGATATCGGTTGTGGTTAGTTTAAATGATTTCATCAGCTTCTAACAGTGCTGCGGAAATTAGGTATTCAGACCACGTACATAGTGCATTAATAGCAGGGGCGGTCCGTTTATTTGTAACACAACTGTAAGGTGACTGCTCTCTTCACTTACTCAGAGTAGTAGAAGATGCAGCCAGAAGTATGGAGCAATAAACTCTAAGAAGCAATACTCTCACACAGACTTACTCTCTTGGATCAAGCATACACTTAGAGTAATTTCAGAAGTATTTATTCACTAAGAAGTTAAACAGAAATAGTACAAAGAATACCAGGTCGGTAAGCACAGCCTACCACCCTAGATGGAGGTCTGACATCCGACTCAGACGATCAGTGGTCAGGCTCAATCAGACTATGTTTGCCTTATACTATTGATAAGAAGGGTCTGCTCTGCATCAGCGGCTGACTAGCTGATAGCCTGCCACTTTAGTCAGTCTCTCTGGGCAATTGCGAATGGCTACCACTAGGAAAGACAATTCCAAACAATAATGACAAATTTCTGAACAACATTTCTGTTTACAAGTTTTTAGCCATTTTTAATATTATTTTCCAAACTCTCATTAATCAAGTTGCTTTTATATAGTTCTCCACCTTCACTTTTTGTGGTGGTCTACAACAGTTAGCAAAGGGTTTGTTTAACCAGAACCAGGACCATCATCAACACAGAGACCACATCATCATCCTCATCCAATTATTATTATTATTATTTTTCAATTTATATTATTATATATATATATATGTATATATTAAAAAGTAATTAATACTAATAATAATAAATAATAATAATATTGTGGTTGTACGCATACACAAATAATAAAAATAATAAATAATAATTATTATGGTGATCATCATCAATAATATTATTATTATTAATAAACTCAAAAATGTGGTAACTATTATTATTTATTTACTATTATTATTAGTATTTTTTTACTACTACTACTAACTTACACCTACTACTAACTAACTACTACTCTACTATCTTTTACTTACTACTAACCAACTTCTATTATTACAGCTAGCAGTAGACTACCTACTACTACTAGTAGTAGTGGTAGTAGTCAGCTACTACTACTACTGCTGCAACTACTACCTTACCTACAACAAACAACAACAGAAATTATTATTTACTACAATAATAATATAATAATAATAATAAAAATAATTCAATTATTTTTTAATGATTAAATTTAATAATTTATTAATAATAATAAATAATAATATAATAATAATTATTATTAATTATGATAATAATTTAATAATAATTATCATTATGATAAAAATAATAATAATAATAAATAATAATAATAATCAAATGGAACAACGACAACAACCTTACTTATTTACCTACCTATCAATAGACATGTCAAATTCATCAATAACCCTAAATAAATAAATTTAATCACGTAAGATAATTTCAGTAGCCCAAGAGCTTTACCACTTTTATTTTATTGCATCTTTCACCACTGTCATATATATAAGCATTTTATTGCTCATTATGGGCTACCTGCATTTGAAAATCGCAGGCTATATTCATACCCTCGGAGTTTTGGAAAAGTATGGTCCCATGTAATTGGTCAAAATAAAAATAGGTCAAACCGATGCGTGGTTAAAAGACCGTTAGTAATATTACTGTTATTATTTAGGATTTTTTAATAAACTTTTTGGTACGCTACACTTTCCTAATCATCTGTTCAATGGACAACGATGCAACTAGCCGGTGGTCAAGTCTTTCAATGACCCATGTTCAATACCAATCAGGTGAATTACGGCATAGAAATGACTCAATATTAATAATAAATAATAATAATAATTATAATAATAGTACGTAGTACTAAGTAATTAATAATAAGCAAAAAAAGAAAGTAAGAAAAAAAATTACTTTTTTATTATAATAATAATAATTGATAATAATTATAATAATTTAAATTATTATTATAAATAATAATAATAATTATTATTATATAATTTGTTATTATTGTTTGTTGGTATTATTAGTTATTATTATTAATAATTATTATGAAGACAAACACAAGACCCTAGCTCTGGCTTATGATGAAATCTCAGATGATAAACAAAATATGTCTATGACAACTAGATCTGCTACCAGAGGAGAACTTAACTCCGTCTATGCAACATCACAAGTCTACCATGGCAGTTTCCTACTGAGGACCATCAGAGACACCAGAGGAATCAAGAGTTAAGGACAAAGGCAGCATAAAGCTGAAAGTAAAGCCACTACTGACCAACATTTAACAGCGAACTGCTGTAAACCCTGTAAACTTTTAGCACACTGTTAAATCAAATGAGGCACTCCTTTAACTCTTAGGTTCCTGAGTGTTCTATGTCGTCAAAGGTATTCAAAGGTATCATTAATTAATTATTATTATAAATAATAAATAATGATAATAATAATTGAAAGGAAACTGATGAATGAATGATGATTGATATGATGATGAATAATAATAATAAATAAATAAATAATAATTATAATAATAATAATAATAGTTGTTAGTTATGTTGGCTGTTTATTATTATTGTTATTATTATTTATAATAATTATTTATTATTATAATTATAATAGATAGTTGTTTGTTCTTAATAATTATTTATTATCAATTATTATATTATTATTATTTATTTATTATTATTGTTTTGATATTATTATTTTATTATTATTATTATTATTTATTAATTATTTTTATTGATTTATTATTATTATTTATCCTCCTTGTTGTTTATTATAATGATGATGATAATTAATTATTATTATTATATGTTATGTATTATATAATAATGATAATTAATAGTTATTAAATAGCAATATTATATATTCTTATGATATAATTTATGGAATAATAATGTTGGATAAATGAATGATGATTAATTAATTACATAATAATAAAGTGATCTTTAACAACAGCTACAAAAAAACATGAGAAAAGAGCCAATAATAATTAATAATAAATAAATGAAAAATAAAACAGCTCTAGAAAAATAGTGGATGATTGCTCTGCGGTTGCGGAAGGAACAGCAGTAGTATCATTTATAATAATCCACTTTTGTAGGGTAGTGAGCAACAAACTGTGTCACTCACTGATTTTCTTGAGTGAAAGAAAAGAATGTTTGCTGCTAATCACACTTTTAAAAATGCCAAGGTTGAACTGGTGTTCCGCCTGTCCTTGATGTTTGGCGGCAGCCTAAATCAAAAATTTCAGTTTGAGCAGGCTAACAAGCTTCACTCTTCTTTCCATATGATTGCTTTACATCATAATGCTTGCTGCTCAACATTTTTAGGTGGCTGATTACAATCACTTTCAAGGTAGCTTACTTGCACGACTCTCTGCGCTAGATGATGTCTGGCTCAATCAGGCTTCGCACTGGCGGTTAGCCAACAGCTGTCCGACTGGTCAACCCAATGCCTACTGCCAGCATGTCTGGCTGGGTTATTTTTCCGGTTGTCTCTCTCTGACAGTTGTCTGCTCCGTTTATCAGCAATGGCTGACTGAGTGGCGTGAGTGATGTTTGCCTATTTTCATTACTCTGAGAAAGTTGAAAACTGCTATGCAAACAGTTATAGACCATTTAGCTGTAAGGTCAATGTTTGATTTCCCATCTGCTCTCAAACCATAAATGTTCGTGGATTTAAATTTTTTCCAACATATCAGGGGAGACAAATTGCAAAAAAATTCATTTCGCTAATAACATGACCGAATCCGCATACTAGCCTGTCTTACTGTCTTAAAGCAGGTATAGTAATATTTTTATATAAACTTCTGAAGTATTGGTGAATGATACTGCTGGAATAACAAGGCCAGTAAAGGCATACTTTGGTTAAAGAAGAAGGAAGTTGCAAAAAACTGACCAATAATAAATGAAATCAAACGTGTACATCTTCGGATTGTTTACTGATTGAAGATTTTCCTTTTTCTGTTTTGGTTGAAGCTTGCTAAAATAATTGGTAGCCTTTTATTTGAGGTTATAGACAATTTACGATCAAACCAATCATATCACTCGTAGTGCGTTTCCAATAAAATTGTTTCTCATTCGTATGTATTCAAACAAAGAGGGCTGTATGTAGACGCTCCTTTGTTATTGCGAAACGTTTTATGGCTAACAATGACATCGAGTAAAGTGATATTAACCGGATTTGCATAAGAATAGAAAGTAGAGAAGAAAGTAGGGGAAAAGCCCGCCATTTCCGATCGAACAGGGCAAATTGGTACGCAATCAGTAGATATACACGTGCTTTTAGGTAATGTGAATTGATTTTTGCCACCAAAAGCTTATCTGTGTTTCAGCGCTATAGGCTGCAGAGAAGCGATTCCATACAATATACTGGTGATGGCTAACCTGGATTATGGAGTGAAAACTCCCATATTCCTGACCCACCAAGTTCCCTCATTTTTGCAAAGTGATTGAGAAAATAGCTCTTCAGAGAAATCGGTTTTTGTCTTTCTTAAGACAACTTCCTCTAAGAACTGATAATTAAAACAGATGGTCCTCTCTTTATTTGAGCATCAACTCATTTTTGTGTTCTTGGAGTTGTCTCTTCTTGTTTTGAGCAAATACAACTAAGCTACAGTTAACTGGCTCCCCTACAACCTTTAACCAGTGCATCGAGATATGAGCGGGTTTTCTTTGTGTGAAGCAGTTGTCTGCTGGAGACGAGAGCCTTAGCTTGACCAGCAAAAAGTCACCAGAGATCACAGGTCTGTTCTGGTGGTAGTAAGGAGAAACAATCATGTATTGTCAGTTTGGTTATCATTCCATAATGTATAGGGGTATTTCTATTGATGAAGGCATACTCTCAACTTTATTAAATTCTCTTGTAGTTTAACCAAATTTCTGTTCAGAAGTTGCTCCCGAAATATAGACTGCTCTGAGATTTGATTCTTATGTGTTGTTGTATCCATCACATGCACGGCGTTGTTGAGCTACCCTATTATTTGCCTACATCGTTTTTCTGTCAATGTATTTATCTTGTCTGCATTCTTATTTTGTTTTGCAATGAGGAATTGAAAGCAATAACTCAACATTTTAACAGCTCATTCCCCCATTGTATATATACTAGAAGGGCTGTAAATTGTGTATTGCGGTGTTGTTTTGGTGGAACAATTGTTAAATGTTTCGTGTGTGTGCCTAAGATAGGTATAGCTTCCAGTAGATGTACTGGTATTAGTATCCGCCTACATTGTATTACTATATATATATATATAAACTATCGTGCTTTGTTTTACTGGTAAATGTCATTTAATGGGTGTCACATGTCATCTAATGGTTGTGACATGTCATTTGATGGGTGTCACATGTCTTTTGGTGGGTGTCACATTAGCCGAAGTTTTAGGCCAACATTTGAGGCAAATGTGTATTTTGCTTGGAATATGCTGTGCGTTTTTTTATTGGGAGTTGCATGCACCGTTGTTATCTTGGCAACTTTCAAATGGATTTCATTGGATGATTGGTTTAGTGGGCGGGGTTTTTTGTGCTGGTTTGTTGGCCTATGTTAAAGGGACAGCTTCGGCGACCAAATGGTCGCCGGAGCAAAGATTTTTGGCTTTTCATATTATTGATATTTATTATTATCAGTTATTAATTATTTTGAAGCTAGCACCAGCAAAGACAGGTTTAAGAGATTACAAAAAAAATTATTATTATTTGTATAATATTATTTAACTCATGACAACATAATGATTATGGTGTAAATAACAATAATATGTTAAATGATAATATACAAAAAATAACAATCTATTGAATAATATTATACAAATAATAATAATAATAATTTTTGTAATTTTTTAGACCTGTCTTTGTTGGCGCTAGCTTCAAAATAATTAATAACTGATAATAATACTAATAAATATCAATAATATGAAAAGCCGAAAATAAACTCAGTTCTAATAAAAAGTTCAAAGCAAAACATAGCAGATCAAGCTATGGGCCAAAGAGGGTAATTAATGTATACTATAATCTTTGCACCGGCGACCGTTCGGTCGCCGAAGCTGTCCCTTTAACTTAGGTCAAAAACCAGCACAAAAACCCCGCCGACTAAACCAATTATCCAATGAAATCCATTTGAAAGTTGCCAAGATAACAATGGGGCATGCAACTCCCAATAAAAAACTCACAGCATATTCCAAGCAAAATACACATTTGCCTCAAATGTTGGCCTAAAACTTAGGCTAGTGTCACATGTCATCTAATGAATGTGACATGTCATTTGGTGGTTGTTACATTTCATTTAATGGCTGATGTCACATGCCATGTAGTGGGTGTCACATGCCATTTAGTGTCACATGCCATGTAGTGAGTGTCATAAGTCATCTCATGGATGTCACATACCATGTCGTCGATGTCTGGTGTCATTTAGTGGGTGTCACATGCCATGTAGGGAGTGTCATAGGTCATCTCATGGATGTCACATGCCATGTCGTCGATGTCTGGTGTCATTTAGTGGGTATAACATGCCATGTAGTGAGTGTCATAGGTCATCTCATAGATGTCACATGCCATGTCGCCGATGTCTGGTGTCATTTAGTGGGTGTCACATGCCATGTAGTCGATGTCTGGTGTCATTTAGTGGGTGTCACATGCCATGTCGTCGATGTCTGGTGTCATTTAGTGGGTGTCACATGCCATGTAGTCGATGTCTGGTGTCATTTAGTGGGTGTCACATGCCATGTAGTGAGTGTCATAGGTCATCTCATGGATGTCACATGCCATGTCGTCGATGTCTGGTGTCATTTAGTGGGTATCACATGCCATGTAGTGAGTGTCATAGGTCATCTCATGGATGTCACATGCCATGTCGCCGATGTCTGGTGTCATTTAGTGGGTGTCACATGCCATGTAGTCGATGTCTGGTGTCATTTAGTGGGTGTCACATGCCATGTCGTCGATGTCTGGTGTCATTTAGTGTGTGTCACATGCCATGTAGTCGATCTCTGGTGTCATTTAGTGGGTGTCACATGTCATCTAATGGATGTGACATGTCATTTGGTGGTTGTCACATGTCATCTAATGAATGTGACATGTCATTTGGTGGTTGTCACATGTCATCTAATGAATGTGACATGTCATTTAATGGTTGTCACATGCCATGTTGTCGATGTCTGGTGTCATTTAGTGGGTGTCACATGTCATGTAGTGAGTGTCACATGCCATGCCGTGTAGTCGAAAGGTGGATATTTGTTGTTGCAGGAGACGTGGTTGGTCACATACTGGCATGGAGCAGTCTGCTACCAATATTCCTCTACGTGTCTATAGTGACTCTGGTACTGTTCAGGAGAGACCTACATACTGTAAGTGCTCGGTTGTTGTAATGCACACTATTGGCTGATGTTATTTGTTACCTGACACAGTATTGGTTAGCTTCCACTGACAGTAAAGTACTGTGTTGTAGATATGTTTAGCCGTTGGTATTCTCTTGAATGAAGTCCTCAATAAGATTCTTAAAAAGTTGATCGCCGAGGAACGGCCTGTAGTCGCCGGGAGATTCAACCACCATGGGCATGGGATGCCGTCTGATCACTCCCAGTACATGTCATTCTTTGCACTCTACTGTCTCCTATTTCTTTACTTCAGGTTGGTACTAGGGGAGAGCCGTGTGGGCACTACACTCTGTCTCAACAGCTAACATAGCTTGTACTTGTTATTTGTAGAACTCATCGCACTGATACCTGCCTGGGTGCACTTTGGAAGGTGTTAATGGGGGTAGGAGTCACTGCTGCCGCTGCTTCCTGCTGCTACAGGTTCGTTCATTTCTTCCGCCTTGTTGAAAAAGTTTCACCCGCAACATTTCAGTGAGTCATATTTTAAAATGTTTAGTTTTTTTTTATTATTTCTAAACTTTATGTAGTAGAAAAAAATCTGAATTCTTTAAAAACTTTCATCGATCTAAATTTTTTAATGTGTGACTATGTGACCTGTCTCCATTATTTCGTGCACAAAGCGTTAAAGAGCCTATGACGCCTAATTTGAAGAGGGTTTGATTTAATTTAAACTTTTTGGGGTTGAAATGTGTTTAGAAAATTATCTGGAGTTGCCCTCTCACCAGTAAAACGATTCCTATAGACACAGTCAGCACTCACCAAGACACATTTTTTCCCAAAGACACAACAAGTTATATAGAGCTATAAAGCGAGTTTTCAAAATTTTGGCTTGTTTGCATCGAAGTAGGGCTTCCTAAATATTGGCATTGTGCAGAGACTCTTTTGATTGCTAAAAAATGATATTGAAACAATTTTAATTTTTTTGTAGCTGTTTTCTTAAGTCAGCAATTTGTTTTATTTTTGGTAACCTCCCTATTATGTATACACCGGCGTTCAGGTGATAGTGTTTGTGATCAAAATCAAAAGAATTAATGAAAATTTTTTATCAAAATAATAATTTTCAAGTGAACAATTAATCAGACAATAACATTAGTATACTTTCATAATAATACTAGGTGAAAAAAAACATTGCCGAAATTGTATTTCCGGTGTTGTTTTTTTTTACAACAGCGATAGTAATTAAATCTGAAATACTGGCTATCTTTCCAATAAAAAGCTTCAAAAGCACTAAATAATAATAATAATTAAGATTTTTAAAAAGTAGTTTGAAACTGAAAAAGTAACAAAAATGGTATAAACTACTTGCTGTAATATACTATATAATATCATAATGCAGATAGTCCCTTCTGTCGAACGCCTTGTCATAGACCTCCATAGACCTCTACATACCTATTGCACTTTTGTTGCCACAAGTGAGTTTTCTCAATAGTTTTATAATGTTTGATGCGAAAACAACTCTACACACAAAGTGCGTCTTGAAAAGCCCATCCTAAGCCATTTAAACTTTTGTTATTTTGTGTATAAAATCATCAGCTTCTCACAGCTCACAGATTCCATTACTGCGGAGCACCACTTGACACAATGTTATACATCATCGTCTTGCCCTTGTTGGAGTTGTCGCCTCTACATTTTCTGTCATTCATTGTAGTCGGTACTATCTAATGTATCACACGCCAGTGCAGGTCTACTGGGGAGTGATTGTTGGACTCATCACTGGACTGCTGTGGTTTATTTGTGTGCACGTTGTCTTTACTCCTCATTTCTCTGTGATCACTTCGTGGTAAGTCTGGCTGTCTGTCTGTCCTCAGCTTACCATTGCTACTACTACTGGTATTGCTACTGCAACTACTACGCTTTCTGCTGCTACTGCTACCGCTACCACTACTATTACTACCACCACTATTACGGCAACCGCTAATACTGCTGCTATTACAATTGCTACTACCACTACTACTACTGCTACTACTACTACTACTGCTGCTACTACTACTACTACTGCTACTGCTACTACTACCACTGCTACTACTGTGCTACTACTACTACTGCTGCTACTACTACTGCTCCTGCTACTGCTACTGCTACTACTGTGCTGCTACTACTACTACTACTACTGTGCTGCTACTACTACTACCAGATACTGCATTTACTACGCCGCCAACCCAATACATTTATTTATTATGGTTGCTAATTTTAGGAAGGTTAGTGAGTTCCTATTGATAAGAGATTATAGCCTTATACCTAACACTCTTTGGTTTGAGTATTGTCAAGTGAGAACTGAGGCTAGGTAAGTAGTCTGTTTTATATACATTCATACAATTGTGCTTGTGGATTTCTGTGTTTTTTTTGGAAGTGGCCTGACGATATGTAGTGACATTGATCTCTTCTGTTGTAGTATTGTGAGTTTCAATGATGTCTTGTGTTGTAGAGCAAGAATGAGGAAACAGAACACAAGAAGTCAATGACGCAATGATATCTAGTCGTAAACGGGACCTAGGCAATGTGCTTTGTACACAATCGTATATTATTTATTAGAATTTGTTACTAGAAGCTTTAGAAGTCGATGTGCTTTTTTCATTCCCTGCCGAGTCATGTTATACAGTTTAATATCAAAATATAGTGCTTTGTACACCCTTTCATACTGTCTGCCTTCTGTGCTATCTAGACCTTTCAGTCTCTCTTTGTGCCAGGGTTGTTGATCTCTTTGCTCCATCCATCAATCGTATTATAGGAATTCCCCCAGCATCCTCATCATATGTTTGGTTATTTATTGTATTATATAACCTATTACATCTATTGTATTATATAACTTATTATATCTATTGTATTATATAATCTATTATATCTATTGTATTATATAACTTATTATATCTATTGTATTATATAACTTATTATATCTATTGTATTATATAACTTATTACATCTATTGTATTATATAACCTATTACATCTATTGTATTATATAACTTATTACATCTATTGTATTATATAACCTATTACATCTATTGTATTATATAACCTATTATATCTATTGTATTATATAACCTATTACATCTATTGTATTATATAACCTATTATATCTATTGTATTATATAACCTATTATATCTATTGTATTATATAACCTATTATATCTATTGTAATATATAACCTATTACATCTATTGTATTATATAACCTATTATATCTATTGTATTATATAACCTATTATATCTATTGTATTATATAACTTATTATATCTATTGTATTATATAATCTATTATATCTATTGTATTATATAACCTATTATATCTATTGTAATATATAACCTATTACATCTATTGTATTATATAACCTATTATATCTATTGTATTATATAACCTATTATATCTATTGTATTATATAACTTATTATATCTATTGTATTATATAATCTATTATATCTATTGTATTATATAACCTATTATATCTATTGTATTATATAACCTATTATATCTATTGTAATATATAACCTATTACATCTATTGTATTATATAACCTATTATATCTATTGTATTATATAACCTATTATATCTATTGTATTATATAACTTATTATATCTATTGTATTATATAATCTATTATATCTATTGTATTATATAACCTATTATATCTATTGTATTATATAACCTATTATATCTATTGTATTATATAACCTATTATATCTATTGTATTATATAACCTATTATATCTATTGTAATATATAACCTATTACATCTATTGTATTATATAACCTATTATATCTATTGTATTATATAACCTATTATATCTATTGTATTATATAACTTATTATATCTATTGTATTATATAATCTATTATATCTATTGTATTATATAACCTATTATATCTATTGTAATATATAACCTATTACATCTATTGTATTATATAACCTATTATATCTATTGTATTATATAACCTATTATATCTATTGTATTATATAACTTATTACATCTATTGTATTATATAACCTATTATATCTATTGTATTATATAACTTATTATATCTATTGTATTATATAACCTATTATATCTGTTGTATTATATAACCTATTATATCTATTGTATTATATAACCTATTATATCTATTGTATTATATAACCTATTATATCTATTGTATTATATAATCTATTATATCTATTGTATTATATAATCTATTATATCTATTGTATTATATAACTTATTATATCTATTGTATTATATAACTTATTATATCTATTGTATTATATAACCTATTATATCTATTGTATTATATAACCTATTATATCTATTGTATTATATAACTTATTATATCTATTGTATTATATAACTTATTATATCTATTGTATTATATAACCTATTATATCTATTGTATTATATAACTTATTATATCTATTGTATTATATAACTTATTATATCTATTGTATTATATAACTTATTACATCTATTGTATTATATAACCTATTATATCTATTGTATTATATAACTTATTATATCTATTGTATTATATAACTTATTATATCTATTGTATTATATAACTTATTACATCTATTGTATTATATAACCTATTACATCTATTGTATTATATAACCTATTATATGTATTGTATTATATAACCTATTATATCTATTGTATTATATAACTTATTACATCTATTGTATTATATAACTTATTATATCTATTGTATTATATAACCTATTACATCTATTGTATTATATAACCTATTATATCTATT
Source organism: Cryptosula pallasiana (assembly GCA_945261195.1). NCBI lineage: Eukaryota > Metazoa > Bryozoa > Gymnolaemata > Cheilostomatida > Cryptosulidae > Cryptosula > Cryptosula pallasiana. Next base: position 1,263,013 of record OX183134.1, on the reverse strand, counting down.
GTATTATATAACCTATTATATCTATTGTATTATATAACCTATTATATCTATTGTATTATATAACCTATTATATCTATTGTATTATATAACCTATTACATCTATTGTATTATATAACTTATGATATCTATTGTATTATATAACCTATTATATCTATTGTATTATATAACCTATTATATCTATTGTATTATATAACCTATTATATCTATTGTATTATATAACCTATTATATCTATTGTATTATATAACCTATTATATTTATTGTATTATATAACCTATTACATCTATTGTATTATATAACTTATTATATCTATTGTATTATATAACCTATTATATCTATTGTATTATATAACTTATTATATCTATTGTATATATAACCTATTATATCTATTGTATTATATAACCTATTATATCTATTGTATTATATAACCTATTACATCTATTGTATTATATAACCTATTACATCTATTGTATTATATAACTTATTATATCTATTGTATTATATAACCTATTATATCTATTGTATTATATAACTTATTACATCTATTGTATTAATAACCTATTACATCTATTGTATTATATAACTTATTATATCTATTGTATTATATAACCTATTATATCTATTGTATTATATAACTTATTATATCTATTGTATTATATAACCTATTATATCTATTGTATTATATAACTTATTATATCTATTGTATTATATAACCTATTACATCTATTGTATTATATAACCTATTATATCTATTGTATTATATAACCTATTACATCTATTGTATTATATAACTTATGATATCTATTGTATTATATAACCTATTATATCTATTGTATTATATAACCTATTATATCTATTGTATTATATAACCTATTATATCTATTGTATTATATAACCTATTATATCTATTGTATTATATAACCTATTATATTTATTGTATTATATAACCTATTACATCTATTGTATTATATAACTTATTATATCTATTGTATTATATAACCTATTATATCTATTGTATTATATAACCTATTATATCTATTGTATTATATAACTTATTATATCTATTGTATATATAACCTATTATATCTATTGTATTATATAACCTATTATATCTATTGTATTATATAACCTATTACATCTATTGTATTATATAACTTATTATATCTATTGTATTATATAACCTATTATATCTATTGTATTATATAACTTATTACATCTATTGTATTAATAACCTATTACATCTATTGTATTATATAACTTATTATATCTATTGTATTATATAACCTATTATATCTATTGTATTATATAACTTATTATATCTATTGTATTATATAACCTATTATATCTATTGTATTATATAACCTATTATATCTATTGTATTATATAACCTATTACATCTATTGTATTATATAACTTATTATATCTATTGTATTATATAACTTATTATATCTATTGTATTATATAACTTATTACATCTATTGTATTATATAACCTATTATATCTATTGTATTATATAACCTATTATATCTATTGTATTATATAACCTATTATATCTATTGTATTATATAACCTATTATATCTATTGTATTATATAACCTATTATATCTATTGTATTATATAACCTATTATATCTATTGTATTATATAACTTATTACATCTATTGTATTATATAACCTATTACATCTATTGTATTATATAACTTATTATATCTATTGTATTATATAACTTATTATATCTATTGTATTATATAACCTATTATATCTATTGTATTATATAACCTATTATATCTATTGTATTATATAACCTATTATATCTATTGTATTATATAACCTATTATATCTATTGTATATATAGCCTATTATATCTATTGTATTATATAACTTATTATATCTATTGTATTATATAACCTGTTATATCTATTGTATTATATAACTTATTATATCTGTTGTATTATATAACCTATTATATCTATTGTATTATATAACTTATTACATCTATTGTATTATATAACCTATTATATCTATTGTATTATATAACCTATTATATCTATTGTATTATATAACCTATTATATCTATTGTATTATATAACCTGTTATATAGATAGATTATTGAATCTAATACTATTGTGATAGATAATGCTGGTTTAATTCCTCAGATTTAGGGAATCTCATTTAATGGAAATGACTGACAGAAAATGGTCTACAAATACCATAGACCACAATGTTTTGACACCACTGCAAAGTTTAGTACAATCAACTAGTTTTTTCAACAATCAGTGAAGTTCAGTAAGTAATCTGCAGTGACTGCACATCATATGAGTAACTCCACCACCGAGTCAGCATTTCTAATAATACTACTAAAAAATATTAAAGCTACCATAATGAAAAAGAATAATTTCCATAATTCTCTGAAGCGAATGTGTAAGACTGAAAGAAAAAATAATTAAAAAGCAAGTTAACCAGCATTACCATGTTAGCCAGCACTACCAAGTTGGCCAGCACTACCATGTTAGCCCGCACTACCATGTTAGCCAGCACTACCATGTTAGCCAGCACTACCAAGTTGGCCAGCACTACCAAGTTGGCCAGCACTACCATGTTAGCCAGCACTACCATGTTAGCCAGCACTACCAAGTTGGCCAGCACTACCATGCTAGCCAGCACTACCATGTTAGCCAGCACTACCAAGTTGGCCAGCACTACCAAGTTGGCCAGCACTACCATGTTAGCCAGCACTACCAAGTTGGCCAGCACTACCATGCTAGCCAGCACTACCAAGTTGGCCAGCACTACCAAGTTGGCCAGCACTACCATGCTAGCCAGCACTACCATGTTAGCCAGCACTACCATGTTTTCTTAATCCATCAGGCCTTTGTTGGCTTTGGAGTGCTGTCAGTCAGCTCTAAAGTCGAATATTGGTAATGAGTAGGTCAATAAAAGTCTTGAGATTCAGACAAGTATACCTCCACTGCTATTCCTTGGTAGTACAGCATTATGGCTTGTAAGCATGTCCAATCTGTGTGTGACATGCTTACAATATCTGCTCTCTTGTAGGGTTTCATGGTTGGTGATGACCTTCTTCTACTCTCCTGGTCAAATAAAGAAAAGTGAGAACATCGACCACTGAAATGTGTGGCCAGAGATGGCAGTAGAAGACCGAGTTTGGGCATGGATTGTATACACTGTACAAATATGGAGCGGATTTTGGATTATGTTGTCAGGAGCATTTGCCATGTATGTCAAAGATTATGGATGTCTGGAGCGACTCTTCCTGCTGATGAACATCCTCTCCATGTTCATATTCGCTCTGGGGGCCATTATTAATTATAAGGGTGATAAGGAACAACAGTTGGAAAACCATAGAGAGGCAAGAGACTAAAACGTAGATAGAGTAAAGCTGCCAAGGTCAGCGAGGCATCTAAGGGTGTCATTTGACAAGGAGCGTGGCAGTAGGAAGTAGAAGAAAGTATTGTCGAGTACAACTTGGTTATCGTTCAGTCAGGGCATTAGTGTGCATTATTGACCTAGCTTGGTCAGCACTCTCCATATTATCTATGGAGTCTAGCTATTAAATTCTTCCCTTCTGCTTCTTTGAAAGAGTAGCCAGTTTAACGGAGGCATGGGTATAGTTTGTGGTTACCGGTCTTTATGGTTACACTCGAGGCCAAGCAGAAGCAAGCAGTTATTTTTGCAGTAATGTTGAAGGTGAAGCCTCGTCAGCTGGAACATACCAGATGGAAAGAGAAAGGACGAACTAAAATCCTACGATAAAATTGATGTAACTGCCAACATGGATTGTTACGGATTGAAATGAAGCTACAGGCCAGAAGAAAACTCAAAAGGAATTCTGTACAACTGTAGAGGTCAAATTTTTGGGTTTTGACTTGAAGGATTTTGCAGACTTGTGGCTGTGATTGGCCCAGAAGGTGTTTCCTTGCAGTAGTATTTCACAGGCAGTACCAAAGTGCTGCTGTGCTGTAAGAACATCATCTGTGACCTTGACACACAGCGTTTGAGCAGTCCGAGGAGGGATATCGGAGTAGTAACAAGGAATTTGACTAATCTCAAGCAAGTGCTCATGTCTTTATTGCTAAATGCATGATTTCACAACTTGAGCAAGCAAGGGCAGCTAATAGTATGACAATACTGGAACTGTTGCTCGACAGGGCCACTCGCCCATGATTGATGTATCCAGTATGTCAAGGCCACTCGCCCATGATTGATGTATCCAGTCAAAGGCCCATGTCAAGCAGCTTCAAACAAAACGAATACCTTAAAGCATTACAAAGATAGGACTTAATGCTGACATATTAATTTTCTGCAACCCCCAAAAACAAATATAAATCATTATCTGTGTTTCCAAAGAAAAGGTGTAATATGTAGTTATATATGGGTATACATAAAAGATCATGTCCAAAACATATCACAAAGTATGTGTACAGCTAGGTGGCCATAAGTGAGAGTCTTGTATCCAATTAGCCCAGCACACAGGTATTATGTAACTATGTACTAGTAAAGCACAGACTTGAAGGAGGCTCAGTTGGTGAAATGGTTAGTGTGGCTGGCCTGTGGGGTAAGTGGTGTAACCCAATGGTCTCGGATTCAAACCTCAGTCAGGTACTTTTTTTACAGAACCACAATGGCATGATAGTCGCCCTGCCAGTCAGAGATGCAGAAGGAAATGGTTTATCATAGGACATTTTCACTGCATTAAGTCCAACGTGTGGCTTTTCTAGTGAAACCTTTGTTGGCTGAGTCATAAATTAACGCTATTAATAGCTGTTCAACTCTTCACGGCCAATAGGTTTCTGTAAAAGCGAATAAGAAAATGATCATTATTTTTGTGAGAATCTGATAGCACCTTTGATTGAGGTAAATCAACCGATGATTAATCTGATCCCTTATCATAGACCACAAGCCCGTAGCTGTAACACTGTAAAGGTAATATTACAGTTGTGAAGAAGATTATTAGATCTCTCATGGCTGGGAGTCAAATCTGTAACAGATTCAGCTCTGAGGAGAGATCTGACGCATATCTGCTCAGACTATTAGTAGCAGTTCCTGAAGATCTGAAGGACAAGATCGGGTAAGTTACTCACTGAGCAGTTCTCTCATTTCCTCGCCTAGTTTGCACACAACGATACTCGGTCAGCTTATTTATCGATAACTTCCACATAACAATGATAGCACCAATAAGAGTACACACGTCAGCAGTCACATGGTTTCCAGGTAATCGATTTCATAGGTGACGTTTATTTCCAAGCAATTCATTTAGTTCATGGCTGAAACAGAGGAAATAACTCCATATCTATTTAATTATCATAGATAAATTTATATTATTACCATGTATTTTTATTATTAAACCAAATGAATTTACTTTCATATTGTCATAATGGTCAGTTTATTTATAGCAACACTATTATTGCACATGAATATTGTAGTGGATCGTGCCGGTAGTGCTCCTACTATCGTCCACTAACAACAGCCGTTCACAGCATGCAGCTCGTGAAACAGCAAAGAACACCTCTCTCCAAGAGGTAACGCAGGGTCGGTCAGACCCGCAGAGTGCAACAGAGAAGTCGGTAATGACTTCACTACTAATGAGCGCTCGGCTCAGACAAATTAGGTATAGTTTAAATAATAATACATTTATTGTCCACATATCATGCTCTAGGGAGGCAATCGCTTAGAGTAGTCAACAGCAGTAGCAGTGAGTGATAAGTGGCAATAAACACAAATAAATCCTGTCTTGTATAGGCTGGTGGCAGGAAGCGTATTGCATCATGCTAGTTCATCCAATAACACAAGACAAAAAGTAATGCAGCCAATCAGAATAACAATACATGCAATGGTACATAACGTTAAAGGGATAAGGTGCCTAATGGCAATGAGTAATGCTACAAAGTTAAGTTCTCAGTCTTAGTTCGCCTTATAATCCAGGTAGATGGAAAGTAGAGGTTGATAGGTTCTGGATTCGTCTTCGGGCATCGATATAGGCTGTCTTTGGAACCCTGGTTATGGCGGCAATCTTGTTGCCGACCCGGTATGTCACTGCAGGGACGGTAGAGATCACTCTCGGGTCGGTAAAGGTCACTGCAGGGTCGGTAGGAAATACTGCAGTGCCGGTATAGAGTCTGCAGGGCCGGTATCACATCTGCAGGGCCGGTAGGGTAGTTCTTCTGCTTCTGAAGTGACGGCTTTTTGGTGCATCACTTTGTGAGGTCTGTCTGACTTGTTGCCGTTGTCAGAGTCACCTCTAGGTTACTATATACATGTATGTGCAAGACATGTGTGCTGCTAAAGTCCACCACAATATGATATTTCCATATATAATGGTCAGTTTATTTATAGCAACACTATTATTGCACATGATTATGATATTTCCTTATACAATGATTAATTATTATTGTTAATTAATTGTTACGGTGAAATAGTCGTGTCACACAGATGTCATGTTTTCCATAACAATACATATCACTATATTATGTGTAACCAAATAAAAATTATACTATAATATTGCTGCAATTGCATTGATAACTGCCTGATAATAAAAATGTAATAAATAAACCGTTGATAATAAATATAAGTGGAGTTATTTCCTCTTTTCCATCCAAAATCTAAATGAACTGCTTCAAAATAAATGTAACCGATTCTATTGGCTAAAAATATTGCTATACTGAGAATCTTCATCAATTTTAGAAACTATTAAACTGGGTGCAAGGGATATTGTCTCCGAGTCCATTGGTGGCGTTTATTTTAAAGATGATAGAGAGGGTAGTTTATATAAACTACCATCTTTTGCATTTATGTTACAACTTACAATCTTACAACTATCGAAAATTTTCGAAGTCATTGGTCACGGTATTTAAGGAAATATGTGCTTCTGTTGTATGAAAATACATAAAATTTACTATTTTAGACCCTTTAGCAGGTCATTTTTTTAATTTCCACTTTGAAATTAATACATTTTCTTTCTTCTGAATGCATTTTAAAATAGATATGATAAGGTATAAGAAGAAATGAAAGGACAAATCTGAAAGTGTTCTCGTATATATAATTCAATCTGGTAATAAAATGCTTCTGGTAACTGAATCGATTGAGAAAGACAGTCACTATCCCCATTAAAAGCATCATCCTACTTGTTGCAAACAGTGATTTGTTTTCTGTTAATTCGATAACGGCATAGCTTCTGTGATACCTGCCAGCCATTGCAATGCAACGGCATTGAAACCACATTCAGTCTTGTTTGAATCAAAAGTTTTTGGCAAAAGTAAGGAAGTTTTTACAAAGTTTTTATTGTAAATTGGCTTGGCCCACCAGTTTCAATGAATAGGTAAATACGGCACAAATTAAAAGTCTTGCTGTCATGTCATTTTTCTGTCGAAGTAACTTTCAATGTAGTCTGAATACTCAACCGATTCACAACAATAATAATGACAACAATAGATCTTGCCAATAAGCCAATAGAGTATTATTAAAGTGCAATTGATAGGCTTTGTTTGCCAGAAATAGTATTAGTAAGTTATGAATGAGTGATTAAAATGTAGTAATAGAAATACTAACCAGTATTATCAATTGTACCGTATTTGCTGCGCCTGAAGGCAACCCTAAAGACGGATCTTGTAAGCAAATAGCTTGTGTGAGCAGCAACCTATACCCATGCCCGCCGTTACACCGGCTACTCTTTTGAAAAGGCAGAGGGGAATCTTTTACTAGCATGACTCCACTCAAGCTAGGGACCACTTTATTTTATGCCCATATCCGACCAGGCAGAGCATATAGCAAACTACATACCTCGCTCACAGATAACCGTGCTGGGAATCAAACCCCAGATCCTGGATTGAAGTGCAAGCACTTTAACTACTGGACCACCTATTACCTTGTGTCAGTCATGCAGGTCAAACACAAATGAACCGCTTGAGGTTACAACTGGCCAAAAAAATAATATTGTTGACAATTTTCGGTTGAAAATAATTTCTCCAAATTTAAACCAATGTTTTTTCGATGAAAATCCATGCAAGGTGCCTAGCTGGAACTGATGAGGTAAAAAAGTCATTGTAACATACCAGCATAGCTAAATGCTAGCCTTAGGCCTCTATTTATGTCTCTATGTAATTAGTGGCTATAAATAAGCATTTCTTATATAATCTCTCTATCATTTTCAAAAGTCTACTTGGGACAACTTGTAGTATTGAGTAACCTCAAAGGTTACATAATCTATATATAAAATAGACAGAGTTAAATAGAGTGCAATGTTGTGTCTGATATATGTATGTATGGAGGTTATCTGTTGTCATGGAGACTACAAGCTGGGTGGATACAGTAGGCTCTGTCTCGTAAATTATTGTGTTGTGTAGTGAGCACAGCTCAACTATTTCTAATTTTACAAGATCATTTGATTGGCTAAACCATGTAGCGTGAGTGGCCTATGAAATATTTTAGCCTTAAATAGGACTAACTCGTGTATCGTAGCAATTGTAGGTTGAAGACTATCTCCTTTTATTTGGAACCCAAAACTTTTTAAAGTTATTTCATGTTCACCAGCAAGGATGTTTAGATGACAAATTATTGAAGTAAAAAACAGTTTCGGCTCATATGTACCAGGTTAGGTCAGCAAGCGAGTTTGGATTCAGACAATCAAACGAGCCGCCAAAATTTGTATGTTATTCATAAACATAGACATGCGTTACTCATAGACACCGTAAACAACTTTCCACGTAGATTAAATGCAAATTATTGGGTTGTTTTGGCCGATCAGCTACACACACTAGATGTCACTACTTCCTATCTCACAATGTTTAGTTCATTAATCTTACTTACGTGCTAACATTACAGCTGTGTCAGTGATAACAGTGTAGTATTTCCTTTCTCTTTCAGGTATACAACCCTCACTAACAATCATTGGTATTAGCGGTTTTAGAAAAATTCACACAGTGACATGTGTGAAACTTTCTTTGCTACTTGTAAAGTCAACCGTTTCTCTGAGGAGTTGTCAACCTTTAGTCTCTGTAACACTGAGAGAGAACAACTTTAAAAATACTTTATTAGAACTTTCTATCAGAATGCAAATGAGATGATAACTCCATGTGTTGAGTTCAAGAAGTTCTCAAAGAATGCTCAATTTTGCCTTAGGCTTAGAAAACAAGAAAAAGGAAAGCTTGAAATTTAAAAAGTATGACAGTAAGCATTTGTATCATGTGACAGGGTGTGTTTGTATCATGTGACGAGTGTGTTTGTATCATGTGACAGGGTGTGTTTGTATCATGTGACAGGGTGTGTTTGTATCATGTGACAGGGTATGTTTGTATCATGTGACAGGGTGTGTTTGTATCATGTGACAGGGTGTGTTTGTATCATGTGACAGGGTGTGTTTGTATCATGTGACAGGGTGTGTTTGTATCATGTGACAGGGTATGTTTTTATTATATGACAGGGTGTGTTTGTATCATGTGACAGGGTATGTTTGTATCATGTGACAGGGTGTGTTTGTACCATGTGACAGGGTGTGTTTGTATCATGTGACAGGGTGTGTTTGTATCATGTGACAGGGTGGGTTTGTATCATGTGACATTGTATGTTTGTATCATGTGACAGGGTGTGTTTGTATCATGTGACAGGGTGTGTTTGTATCATGTGACAGGGTATGTTTGTATCATGTGACAGGGTATGTTTTTATCATGTGACAGGGTGTGTTTGTATCATTCATATGACAATGTATGTATTTAGTTTACTACCTAGCTAATTATGGTATAGGCAAAGAAATGAGCATACAACTCCAATTATCTATGCTTGGCTTGATTGTAAAGGTTAAATTGCAGTCATACAGGAGACAACTCCTGCATCATCTTATCAGAACAACAACAAAAACATTCAAGGATAATTGACAACAAGTGCATGACAGTTCAACATGTGAGAGCTTGACATGTGAGAGCTTGACATGCGAGAGCTTGACATGTGAGAGCTTGACATGCGATAGCTTGACATGCGATAGCTTGACATGTGATAGCTTGACATGTGATAGCTTGACATGTGATAGCTTGACATGTGATAACTTGACATGTGAGAGCTTGACATGTGATAGCTTGACATGTGATAGCTTGACATGTGATAGCTTGATATGTGACAACCTGACATGTAACAAGTGAGCATCTGGTATATTAAATGTTGTTGTAGATTTGTGCAGAGAAGGAGCAAACAACCCCCTCTGACTCACCTTGTATACACCCCTGTCTGTCTCTTAAACCATCTGATAATGCTCCTACAACCCGTTATAACCCTTTTCTTTCCAAGCCTCAAGTTCCTCTGCAAAATCTCTGATGAAACATGGATATTAAATGAATGAGTTAGATTTGCCTCCTATGCTTAAGATTATCGAGATACTTATCTACTGCCCTCACTGTTTGCCTCTGGTTTCTAGCAAATTTTTTGTATCATACTCCTATCACCTTCCCTATCCTCCCCCCACCCAAGCAGCCATCAGCTGTTAAGAAACAATGCTATAGGAGGAGTTCCTTATGAAACAACCAACTACTTCCCCCTGGCTGTATCCACTTCTCCCCACACTGCCAGTATCCCTAGACCCCTATCACTTCCTGTGACTCCCCAGCTTTGTCTTGCAAGCCTCTGCACACATCAACCTTTGTAGGAGAGAACTCATCTCAAGCCTCTGCACACATCGACCTCTGCACACATCGACCTCTGTACACATCGACCTCCGTACACATCGACCTCTGCACACATCAACTTCTGTAGGAGAGAACTCATCTCAAGCCTCTGCACACATCGACCTCTGCACACATCGACCTCTGTACACATCGACCTCTGTACACATCGACCTCTGTACACATCGACCTCTGTACACATCGACCTCTGTACACATCGACCTCTGTACACATCGACCTCGGCACACATCGACCTCTGTACACATCGACCTCCGTACACATCGACCTCTGCACACAGTGACCTCTGTAGAAGAGAACTCATCTCAAGCCTGACTTACTTGGTTTACAAACTATAAAAGAGGATTGTCTTCCCTTGAATGAGCTGGTGTGAGGTAGCTGAATCCTAAACCAAGTGACTAACAGTGCAGACAATCAAGAATAAGATGAAAGCTGGACACCTGGATTGAACTGTTGTAGGCTGCTATATTAGGCAAGGCAAGAAGTTTGAGAATTTGTCATCACTTGAATTATTAAAAAAATATATCCACTTTAAGAACAAACAGCATCCATTAGATTAATTCTATGGAAGCCCATCCATTAGATTAATTCTATGGAAGCAGCTTTTGTTTCCCTCGGTGCAGCAATTTAGGTGTCCATCCAACTGGAATTACAGACACACACTCAAACAGACAGACAGACATTTTTTACTTTTATTCACAAAAATTATACCATATATAGTTGTGTAAGCTGTACAATGTACTATATATGTTTATAAACACGATACATTGAACTATGAAGTTATATACAATGTACAATATAATACTATATCTAGTTGTATATACTGTACAGTATACTATATATAATGATTATACAATACAGTATACTAAATATGGTGACGTACACTCTACAGTATATCGCACACTATATTGTAGCAAGCTGCACCCAATTAATGTAGAAATCCACGGAGAGACACAGGAGCAGACGAATGACACATGCAGTGCTGATGTACCAGAAGACAGTGCTATAGAAGACATAGACAAGGTATGTGCAGCCACCAACAAATCTGTAGTTTATGTGTAAGTGATGGCATAATTCGGAACAGAACAAAAAGGTTTTTGACAGACGTGTTGGCCCTCATGCTCAAAACATCAACCATATGCAGTAGACAGATCATACCTTCCTAGCTATCAGCTACAAACACTTTCAGCAAATTATGTGCTGTATGTAGAATACACCTTCCCTACTTGCTATAAACGCTCCCTACATATTTTATTATATAGATTACACCTTCACCCTTACTAGCTATAAACACTCCCTATGTACTATCTGCTGCAGAATACACCTTCCATACCTGTCATAAATACACCTTATACCCGGCGAATCAACACGACCAAGGACCCTCCAATAAAGAGCAAAAACTGTGAGTTAATTCAAACGTGTAAAGCATGCGATGAGTTCTTCTGTACCAGATGTTGCGTTGAGGATAAGCTGGCTGCACAGTGCGGTAAGTGTATCATTCATTGGTTGTTTGAAGAATCAATAGCCAATCATGACAGCCAGCTGCATAGCACCTATCTGTTACAGAGAGCATGCAGTATGAGTTGAGGTTACTCAAACGTCTGGTGATGGTGGTTGCTGGGCTGCTTGTGGTATGTCTGGTTGGTCTCTGTCTGACGCTGCCACACAAAGATAGAGGTATGTATATGATAAACTGTACACTTGCATGTGTAGCCTGAGCAATCTAACTCCAGGGGAGGTGAAAGGATTGAATCTATGCATTGTGTGAGATCGAAAAGATGCAGCCCAGTTTAACCTTATTCCCAGTTCCATTTATTACATCACAGCCATCCTCTCTCCATGAAATTCCCTAAACCCAGTTACTAATCATTACCTCCTGAACTTACTTCCTCTTTGCCCCCTCTTTGCCCCCTCTTTGCCCCCTCTTTCTCTAAGACTAATAAGAAGCTACCCCGAACTTTGGGCTTTAAAAAAGGCCACAATGAGAGCTGTATTTCACTTTCCATAACTGAGAAAGAAACTAAATGCATTACAAAAGACAGCAGATATCAACTTAAATGCCCATAAGAGCAACTTTTTTAAACATCCTTATTCCCTTTATTTGCGTTTAAAAGCTTCCCAGAGCTACCCCGAGTGATTGTTGCCTATTGCTATTGGACACTGTCGTAGACTTATATAAACTAAAGCCTGTAAAAACTTGTGTTTACTGGCAGCTACTTGAATAGAGGCTGTCCCTGAAGCACAGAGACACTGAATTGCACTACCAACAGGCAACTGGTTGTCCCTGTTACTAACGCTGTATTGACCAGTGTTGCCAGCTCAGTTGTAACCACCATGTAGGGCCGGCGCTGAGAAATGCGGGGCCAATATTGATCCCCGTCGGGCAGGAATTGACCCTTACAGGGCCGGTATTGAGCCATGCAGGGCCAGCACAAGATGGCCACCTAGCCTGAGGCGCTTATTCTTAGCCTAAAATTCCAGGATACCCTATCCGACAATAAACTATCTCAAGGAATTGAAATATGCAGACCGGTAGCTATGGAGAGCCAGAGATCCTACCTCTCTTATTTGCCACTAAGAACTTATTACCTTCAATTATTTGCATTACCATTGTATCTGTTGCTATCTTCTACTTCCTGTATGTATCATTGGTTGTATTGCTATCTAGGGCATACGCTTCCTGGATCTTTTCATTGTTTTGTGCATTTGTTTTTGTATTGTCTATATGGTCTCGTCATTGTACTCCGGTAGATAGCCACCCTAGAGCATACAAAATACAGATACTTGTTATTGAAACTCAATAACTGGACTGTCATATCTGAGCCGAGGGCTTCCATCTAGTTGATAAGTTCTTGTACCAGCAGTGCCCCCTTTAGAGAGAGATACAGTACTCGAGACTGGTAGCATTCTGTGGTTAACGAAGTCAAAATTTACTGCAACACTGTGAAGCTATTCTTATCTATGCTAAAAGTAACCTCCAGAGAAAGCTTCAAGAAATGCTGTGCAAGCAATACCAATAAAAACCTGCATTTGTGTTTTTTGAGAAACAAAAAAATTGAGCACCACAAAGGTCACATAACTCTAATCAGCTGAGTAGGCGTGGCTTAGTTGTTTGCTATAAGGCTATTGGTGAACTGTACATGCGTTATCGTTTTTGATACTGTTCTGGTTTTTAATCGCTTGCATTAATGATTATTGAATGAGCTGGCGAGGCCGTATTTTGATTTTTGTTCAAGAACAGATTCACCAGGATAGCCTGAGAGGTTGCTTTAAAGACATCGTATGAACAATTCTATCAAGTAATCAATCAACTTACACATAGTTATATGCAACTTACTTGTGAACCCTGTTGGTCACTGAGGCTATGGTTAAGGTTTTACGAAAAAGAAGAGCTTGTAAAAGTGGATCCCGAGTTGGGTGAAGAAGGGTCAAGAGTTTTTAACAACTTGCCGGGTGATAACCCAGTCAATGGTAAGCAATCACAACTTTGGTTGTGAGTAGCCCAAGTTTGCAGTCTCTGGATGTGAAACAGGCTATCTATCAGGTTGGATACGATGACAAGAAATTGTACATTTGGAGGAAGAAGCTACAGACCTGAGCAACTCCTTGGTTTTGCTTATGAGCTAGTTGGTAGAAAACTGTGTGAAGTGTCTAGTAGTGTCTACTACAGTGTATCTCTGGTTCACTTTCCCATCTCATATGAATCTGTATCTATGGAGACCGATGACATCACTCAAATACGTTCCACGTCATTGCGCCATGAGCAGACAACTACAGGGGTGTGGTGTTTTTGTTGTTACAGAGCAGTCGATATTGTTAGACCTAGCTACAAGCAATCTACCACGGACTTGCATAGACCTGAGAGATAGAGGATTTTACAAGAGTGGAGTCTATACGATCTACCCAAGAGGAAAAGCTCAGTATAAACTTGATGTCTATTGCGACCAGGACAACGATGGGGGTGGATGGACAGTAAGTATTTTTTATCTTGTATTCCTTTGCACCTTGATCAGTTTTTTTGTTTTAAACACCACCTCTTATCTCTCCTGTTAAATGACAAATATTTCCAGTAAAAAAAAAACAAAGAGTTGATTTCAGCTTGTTATGATTTCGAGGATAAAACCGAAATGATACGATAAATTATTTCACCCGACTTTTAACATAGTTTTTGAAGATAAGCAAACTTATCCTTGAATATACGGGCTGTGAATAACGCTTAAAAGATAAATAGCTGGTGTGCAGATATATCAGTTTGGTGGTGGGCTAGGCCATGTTGCCCAAAGCTCAGACTTGAAACCCGGTTGAGATGGTGTGGTTGTCACGTTGTGAAAATTTTCATTATTCGACTCACCACAAACAATTTACATTTTTACGATATATCATATAATTACTGAGATATGTTTAAAAACAAAACCTTTTGGCATGGGTTGTTACGGTTAATGGTACAGGCCACTAAAAGTAGTGGTATGAGTCACTGTATGTAGTGGTATGAGTCACTGTATGTAGTAGTATGAGTCACTGTATGTAATGGCATGAGTCACTGGATGTAGTGGTATGAGTCACTGTATGTAGTGGTATCAGTCACTGTATGTAGTGGTATGAGTCACTGTATGTAGTGGTATGAGTCACTGTATGTAGTGGAATGAGTCACTGTATGTAGTGGTATGAGTCACTGTATGTAGTGGTATGAGTCACTGTATCTAGTGGCATGAGTCACTGTATGTAGTGGTATGAGTCACTGTATGTAGTGGCATGAGTCACTGGATGTAGTGGTATGAGTCACTGTATGTAATGGCATGAGTCACTGGATGTAGTGGTATGAGTCACTGTATGTAGTGGTATGAGTCACTGTATGCTGTGCTATGAGTCACTGTATGTAGTGGTATGAGTCACTGTATGTAGTGGTATGAGTCTCTATAAGTAGTGGCATGAGTCACTGTATGTAGTGGTATGAGTCACTGGATGTAGTGGTATGAGTCACTGCATGTAGTGGTATAGTTACTGTATGTAGTGGTATGAGTTACTGTATGTAGTGGTATGAGTCACTGTATGTAGTGGTATGAGTCACTGTATGTAGTGGTATGAGTCACTGTATGTAGTGGTATGAGTCACTGTATGTAGTGGTATGAGTCACTGTATGTAGTGGTATGAGTCACTGTATGTAGTGGTATGAGTCACTGTATGTAGTGGTATGAGTCACTGTATGTAGTGGTATCAGTCACTGTATGTAGTGGTATGAGTCACTGCATGTAGTGGTATGAGTCACTGGATGTAGTGGTATGAGTCACTGTATGTAGTGGCATGAGTCACTGTATGTAGTGGTATGAGTCACTGTATGTAGTGGTATGAGTCACTGTATGTAGTGATATGAGTCACTGTATGTAGTGATATGAGTCACTGCATGTAGTGATCAGACTTTTACTAGGATGTTTTGGTTGGTGTTACTTTCAGGTGTTTCAGCGTAGAACTATTGGCGATATAGACTTCTACATGAAGTGGCAGGATTACAAGTCAGGATTTGGTGATGTTGAGAGAGATCATTGGCTTGGCAATGATAAACTGGCAGAGCTGTTGGGGATATACTCAAACAATGAGCTCAGGGTCGATTTGCAGACTGTAGATAGCAACAAGACCTACGCTCTCTATGCATTGTTTAGTGTAGGAGATGAGACAACTGACTACCTGCTACATGTCGGCAACTACAGTGGCACTGCAGGTTGGTGCTACAGTAAATATATGTATGTATACTATAAAATATAGGCCAATGTTGACAGCCTGTGCGAGAGTGCTCAATGGATATACCGCAGCTGTCGGTACTCAAAGTACAAGGATTACAAAGAAGATAGTTAAAACATAGGAATGCAATTAAATGTGAACATATTGATCTCTCTGTTCATTTTAGAAAAAAGCCGCAAAAATATTTTTTGCTGAGCATTACACAATAACGTGGTGTAGTGAACCCCTGGATATACAATACAGTGGTGTAGTGAACCCCTGGATATACAATACAGTGGTGTAGTGAACCCCTGAATACACAATACGGTGGTGTAATGAACCCCTGGATACACAATACAGTGGTGTAGTGAACTTCACTTGTGCTCTCACCTGTTACAGGAGACAGTCTGACATACAGCAATGGTCAGCCGTTCTCCACCGCTGACCAAGACAATGATGCAAGTGTCAGTAACTGTGCAAGCAGGTTCCATGGTGGCTGGTGGTACACCGACTGTCATATGTCTAATCTCAACGGCAAGTACCTCCACGGAAAGCATAACTCATATGCAGACGGAGTAAACTGGTTTACTTTGAGAGGCATGTATGAGTCGCTGGTACACACAGAGATGAAGTTTCGCACACGCAGATAGCTACACCGGCGTTATATGTTGCAGCGCTCGTCTCGTCAGTATATAACAGTGTAGTATATTCTGTGCTTGCCTCGTCAGTATATAGCAGTGTAGTATATTCTGTGCTTGTCTCGTCGGTATATAGCAGTGTAGTATATTCTGTCAGCCAGTGAAATCTTCATAAAATTGATGAGTCATGCTCTAAAAAATAAATGGTGAAATTATATATTGTCAGATTTTCACTTGCTTTCCGGTATTATAACATAAAAGCGGAGACAATGCAGCAGTTATCTTGTCATATGTACATACATATGAACATTTGTATGTATGTTATACATTGATCGGCGTTTGTACATACGTACGTATGTATGCATGTACGTAAATACGATGCATGCACGTATATACGAATGCATGTATGTACATATGTATACACGTAGGCACGAATGTACTTACGCACGTATTCACATATGTACATATGTACGTACGTACGTACGTACGTACATACATATGCATGTACGTACGTACATATGTATGTATGTAAATATGTATGTACGTATGTATGTATGTATATATGTCCGTACGTACGTATGTATGTATTCATGTACGTATGTATGCGCTACATGTGCATTAGTAAGAGGGCTCTCCCTTCTAACAGTAAATACTGGATGCGTTGGCAGTGTTAGCTACCAGACTCCTTTATCTCATGCATTAAACACTTCAAGGAGGGATACTATCTTTTTTTGATAAGGAAAAAGCTTTCACTAGTGCTACTGGATTGACAGGGTGCAGTTGCATTGACTTGCATACAGACAGCGCTGAATAGCATCTGCTATACCTGTAGACTTGGCTGATAAATATTTACATTACTAGCAGCTCTTCTTCTGCTTAGGCTGTAACAACAACGGCACTCGGTCTACTGCTCTTCCACCTGCTACTGCAACCACTTCTATTGCTAGAAATAATACTGCCATTTATGACAGCTTGTTTTAATGGCTAGTAGCGATTTCCCTCAGTATATTCAGTAAACAATACGCTCATGGAAAGAAAGGTGAATTGATGGACAACAAGTGGACAGTCAACGAATCAAGTAAAAGCTTGAATGTCTTTACAGTTCGAAGGAAAGATTTCATTCAGGTACAGATGCTGATGTTTTGACTTGACAAACTGGCTTCACTAAATACTGTTTTTGTTTCATCGCGGATCAAAGTTTGTTGATCTCAGATGAGTTGCCTTGGTAGTAGGAAGCCACTGTGCTAATGCTGACTTACCTTGTGGTCCATTATGGTACATTAATCATATAAAGTCTTGTACACTGTACCAGTCATATTGCGCTACAGTATGAGTGATATTTGACAGAACATAGACCCTACAAGTGAGGCCATTAACAACCCTTTCACTAGGATACTTAGCGGAGAGAATATCCGTTGCAGAGATGACAGAAGTGCCCCAAACACACGAGTTCCTAGAGATCAGAGCCAGCCTGTTAGTGCCCGGTGTGAGTTGGCTGATCAAGGTCAGAGAAATGGTGACTTGATCAATGAATTGATGAAATAAAGTGCCGGACGGGTGCTTTATTACAATTACCTGACCGAAATTCAAACTCATGTATAGACTGAACTTTATGTAATATTGCGTAATCAGTATAATTTACTGATATAAAACTTTTGAACCTGTTTTCTGGCTTATGCAGAAACACAATTAATACTGACTTGTCTTAATAATTTTTTAATCATCTTCTGTTCAATCAACATTTTGTTTAAAAAAAAATTTAGAAAAGCGACCAAAAAATCATTTGGAAAAATTCCCTTAACAAATTTTTTGGTCACCCTTCAACGTTTTTCTTTCAACCTCATCTTCTCTCTAACCTCCTTTTCCAGCATTCTCTATTACCAATCTTTCCCCTCCACATTCTTTCTTTTCCCATCTTTTCTTTTCATCTTTCGTCTCCCGATTTTTTTCTCCTCTTACTCTTCTCTCGCCATCCTTTCCTTCAATATTCTTTCCCTCCGTCTCTTCTCATGAGTACAAGTTTGTTAGTTTCTCCTCCTATCTTTCTATTCTGGCCTCTGCAGTCTCGTGCAATTCCTTCCGTTTGCTTCGTTATTGCTTCGGTCTATGTTTTAGTCTCTCCCTTACCGTTTCTTTTGCTTTCCTTCTCTCTTTTCTACCTCTGGTCAACTTCATTCTCTCTCATTTTATCAGTTTCTCTCTACCATTCTGTTCCTCTCATTCTTTTTTTTTTTATTATTTTTCTCTTCTCATATTCCATCACCTCTTTCAAGCTTTCACACCACCCTCTCCTTCGCCCTTCTGGCGTGCTCATCCTCAACAATTTCGTTAAATAATCAGCATGCGTGTATGTTGTAGCTGAAACAAGCAGAGAGTTGAACAGAATGAAGCTGTTAGTTGGTCTGCTCACAATAGCTTTCATGGGCTCTCTCACCCTCCTACTAGTAACTAGCACTGGTGAGTGAATTGTGGCTGTACAACTGCTGTATGCATGCTTTTAGCATGAAACCCAAAACTAGTGTCTTCTTACTCAGGTTTGCTGAGCCCAAGCACCTGCCCCGAAGATTGGGTGAAAGACTCGTATGGAAACTGTTACATATTTATTGGTAAGAGAGCGAGCTGGCTGAAATCTGAAGATATATGCGAGGATATGGGAGGTACGTTGGCTTCGTTTGCTAACCAAGAGCAGATGAACTGGTTGTACAACTACATAAGACCACGGAGTAACTTGAAAGGTGGGAACTTTTGGATTGGTGGGTACTATGACGGCAAGGATTGGAAGTGGAAAGGAAAGATTGTAGACTTGATAATTCTAGATACGGATTGGGCTGAAAATGAACCCAACAGTAAAGGTGAAAATGAAAACTGCCTTGAACTCTCTGGCTACCCTCTGCTTAAATGGAATGACCAACCTTGTGAAATGCATTTATCTTTCATCTGCAAGAGAAAGCAGTTTGACACAAAATGGATAACGATGTAGAGGAAATAAAACTGAACTAGCCATGGAAATCACGTGTGATTAGAAATAGACTTGCGTCTTGTACTAGTCTCTAGCACAAAGTTTGCTGATGTGGACCATAATTATCCAAACACATCAGCTGTGTTGCTACACTCTCACATTGGCAGCGGTAGTCGAGTGAATGCTCAGTGAGCGCACACTGCGTCTACAATGCAATATTGCCAGCAGTTTTCTATCAGACACCCTAAACACCCGGTCAGGTGTCAATAGTACCGGTAGCCAGTTATAATTATAGAAAATTCTTTCATTAATCTTTTATCAATGATTTGTGAAAGCTCTGGGTAACAAACAACCAGCATGAATTACCATTAATAAGCAACATCTCTGCGTACTGGTAATCTGAGTGGAGTGGTAACTCAGTGAGACCGAATATTCTAGAAGTATACTGCTATAAATAAAATAAACTGAGGTGAGAGTAGATGTCAAGGCAGCGTCTCACAAGGTTACATGGACCAGAAAATACATCTATTAAGCGTAGACCATAGAGGCATGGATAGAGATATAGGTCAACCATAGAGGCATAGATAGAGATATAGGTCAACCATAGAGGTATAGATAGAGATATAGGTCAACCATAGAGGTATATATAGAGGTGTAGGTCAACCATAAAGGTATAGATAGAGGTGTAGGTCAACCATAGAGGCATAGATAGAGATATAGGTCAACCATAGAGGTATAGATAGAGATATAGGTCAATCATAGAGGTATAGATAGAGGTGTAGGTCAACCATAGAGATATAGATAGAGGTGTAGGTCAACCATAGAGGTATAGATAGAGATATAGGTCAATCATAGAGGTATAGATAGAGGCATAGGTCAACCATAGAGGTATGGATAGAGGCATAGGTCAACCATAGAGGTATAGATAGAGGCATAGGTCAACCATAGAGGTATAGATAGAGGCATAGGTCAACCATAGAGGTATAGATAGAGATATAGGTCAACTATAGAGGTATAGATAGAGATGTAGGTCAACCATAGAGGTATAGATAGAGGTGTAGGTCAACCATAGAGGTATAGATAGAGATATAGGTGAACCATAGAGGTATAGATAGAGGCATAGGTCAACCATAGAGGTATAGATAGAGATATAAGTCAACCATAGAGGTATAGATAGAGGTGTAGGTCAACCATAGAGGTATAGATAGAGATATAGGTGAACCATAGAGGTATAGATAGAGATATAAGTCAACCATAGAGGTATAGATAGAGATATAGGTCAACCATAGAGGTATAGATAGAGATATAAGTCAACCATAGAGGTATAGATAGAGGTGTAGGTCAACCATAGAGGTATAGATAGAGATATAGGTGAACCATAGAGGTATAGATAGAGGTGTAGGTCAACCATAGAGGTATAGATAGAGATATAGGTGAACCATAGAGGTATAGATAGAGATATAAGTCAACCATAGAGGTATAGATAGAGATATAGGTCAACCATAGAGGTATAGATAGAGATATAGGTCAACCATAGAGGTATAGATAGAGATATAGGTCAACCATAGAGGTATAGATAGAGGTGTAGGTCAACCATAGAGGTATAGATAGAGATATAGGTCAACCATAGAGGTATAAGTAGTAATATATGAGCAGATCTCCCTACCAAGTGTTTTTTTGTGGGGTCATTATCTGGGGTTATGCAATGGGTTACGGCGTTGGATGAATTCGCCGAGTTTATATTGTATTTTATTTGAGGGGCATTTGAGGGGCATTTGAGTGGCATTTAAGTGGCATTTGAGTTTTGATTATTTTTTTACTTAACTTAAACTTATATGGCATATAGATTTTGAATGTATGGCATTTAAGTTTTGATAATTCTATACATAATTCTAACTCATATAGCATTCAAGTTTTGATAATTTTTTACATAATTCAAATTCATATGGTTACTTGAGAGAGAGAAAGGAGAGAGG
This sequence comes from Cryptosula pallasiana, assembly GCA_945261195.1. Taxonomy (NCBI): domain Eukaryota; kingdom Metazoa; phylum Bryozoa; class Gymnolaemata; order Cheilostomatida; family Cryptosulidae; genus Cryptosula; species Cryptosula pallasiana. The sequence continues at coordinate 1,241,049 of OX183134.1, read as the reverse complement.
GGAGAGGGGAGAGGAGAGATGAGAGAGGAGAGAAGAGAGAGGAGAGAGGAGAAAGAGGAGAGAGACTTTTTAGTTTTCTATACATTCATGTATATATGGATAATTATGTACATATTTATGGTTATATTTACATTTACACTGCATAATATACATTTATTACATAATAAGTATATTAAATGCTATAAAATATGTTGGAAAATCACCAAATTAGACCTCTAGATGGTTAAAATCTACAGTATTTGGGAAATAATATGATTATATACATTGATTACATAATAAGTAGGGAAAATCTTCCTATATAATATAGCTAGAGTCAGTAAATACTAAGTAATACAAAGCACTACAACTTGTAATGACAATCAATGCATACATACATACATATGGTATCTTGAGAGAAAGAGAGAGAGGAGAGAGAGAGGAGAGAGATTTTTTTAGTTTTCTATACATTCATGTATATATGGTTAATTATGTACATATTTATGGCTATATTTATATCTACATAGAGAGAGGAGAGAGGAGAGAGGAGATATATCTACATTGAATTTTAGTTATTTACATAATAAGTATATTGAATACTATAAAATATCTTGGAAAATTGTCAAATTAGACCTCTAGATGGTTAAAATTTACAGTTTGATAATTTTTTTACATAATTCGAATTCATATGGTTACTTGAGAGAGAGAGAGGAGAGAGGGGAGAGGGGAGAGGAGAGATGAGAGAGGAGAGAAGAGAGAGGAGAGAAGAGAGAGGAGAGAGAGGAGAGAGACTTTTTAGTTTTCTATACATTCATGTATATATGGATAATTATGTTCATATTTATGGATATATTTACATTTACATTGCATAATATACATTTATTACATAATAAGTATATTAAATGCTATAAAATATGTTGGAAAATCAGCAAATTAGACCTCTAGATGGTTAAAATCTACAGTTACAGTATTTGGGAAATAACTGCAAGAGAGGAGAGAGGAGTATTTGGTAGAGGAGGGAGGAGAGAGGAGAGAGAGGGGGCTTGAGCATAAATATCTTGGAAAATTGTCAAATTAGACCTCTAGATGGTTAAAATTTACAGTATTTGGGAAATAACTACAATAGAAAACATTATGAATGTATGGCATTTAAGTATTACTAGTTTTTTACATAATTTGAACTCATATGGTATCTTGAGAAAAAGGAGACAGGAAAAGAGGAGAGAGGAGGGAAATAATTGCACTCAAATGAAAAAAATAGATGAAGCTAGATATTCATCTATTTGTATATATCCACAAGAAAACTAGGGTATTTGGTGAAGTATTCTTTTATTCCATTCAATTTTCATTAATTTTATTTGAATTGAAGTATTATTTACAATGGTTAGAATTTATTAAAATTGCTGCTCAATCCTTTATCCAACACCTACAACAATTCTTAGTAATAGTAGTGTATTTTTTAGTTTTTTATACAACCATGTATATATGGATAATTATGTACATATTTATGGATATATTTATATCTAGATTGAATAATATACATTTATGACATAATAACTATATTGAATGCTATAAAATATGTTGGAAAATCACCAAATTAGCCCTCTAGATGGTTAAAATTTACAGTATTTGGGAAATAACTGCAAGAGAGGAGAGAGGAGTATTTGGTAGAGGAGAGAGGAGAGAGGAGAGAGAGGAGGCTTGAGCGTAAATATTTCTTTTAGTTATTTACATAATAAGTATATTGAATACTATAAAATATCTTGGAAAATCGTCAAATTAGACCTCTAGATGGTTAAAATTTACAGTATTTGGGAAATAACTACAATAGAAAACATTATGAATGTATGGCATTTAAGTATTGATAGTTTTTTACATAATTCGAACTCATATGGTATCTTGAGAGAAAGGAGAGAGGAAAAGAGGACAGAGGAGGGGAAATAATTGCACTCAAATGAAAAAAATAGATGAAGCTAGATATTCATCTATTTGTATATATCCAAAAGAAAACAGGGGTATTTGGTGAAATATTCTTTTATTCCATTCAATTTTCATTAATTTTATTTGAGTTGAAGTATTATTTACAATGGTTAGAATTTATTAACATTACTGCTCAATCCTTTATCCAACACCTACAATAATTCTTAGTAATAGTAGTGTAATGAGACTGAGTAATAATCTACACACACCTTGTTCACTCTGTATGCTGTAGCACATGTTTTTCCTTTAGTTATCTGCAGTTACTTCAATTGGATCTTATCCAGATGTTTTATAGTCTTTGCTGCTACTGTGTTTTGTCTCAAACAGAAGTCCAAAGTAGGCATTGTGTCTACAAAATACAAAAAAATTGATTGTTACAATTGATTCATTTATTTTCATTGATTTTATCTACATATACATAAAGTAGCGAAGAAACAGTTTGTGTGAGTATGAAACTATCTAGAGCATAAATATTTCTTTTAGTTATATATATTTACACTTATTATGTTTACCATACATGTAATCAGCGTTAATTTTTGATTTTTGTTTAAAAACTATTATTATTTCTGGTAAAAAACTACATTAGTTAAGTTTTAGAATCATATAAATGAAATTTGTGTCAATTTAGCATCTACTGCATTATATATTTACAATATTACTTTGTAAATATTAGTGAAAGAAATTATGAAATACCTGCGAGTAATTAAGTAATTCAGTAAGGAAATTGATTGGAATCGTAGTAATATTTTTCAAATACAACATTGCTTTGCAACGACTATTAATGAAAGCGATTATGAAATGTTGATGAGTAACTAAGTAATCTAGTAAGGAAAACTGATCGAAATCACGGTAATATTTGTTAATAGATACTTGCGACAGGTTTTATCAACGAAAAAGTCAAGCGATTTTCAAATGTTTACGAGTAACTAAGCGATTCAGTAGAAAAAACTAACAGAAATCACGCGATATCCGTTTTTGAAATATTTACGATAAACCAAATTGGGACATTGCTGTTATCAACCAAAAGATCAAGCGAGTATCAAATTTTTACGAGTAACTAAGTGATTCAGTTGGCAAAAACCGATTGAGATCATGTGACATCCGTTACAAATATTTACGTCAAGTTAGCAACGGAAAAAACAAATACTTCTTAGAATATTCGCTATAGCAAGTTACGATAATTTTGTACTCGCTCTAAAGGTAAAGGTTTTCAGTCCATTTTTGGTCAGACCAAAATTTATGCGAGACGTTTTAGGTATTATTTCAGTCAACGTAATGTTACCAGTTCATTTTCACAAGTTTTTATTATTTATTTTAAAAATAAATAATTAGAGCTTTCTACTGGTGTTAAATTATTATTGATTGTTTTTTACCTTATCACCACTTAGAGCCAGATGATTTAATTAACTAAAGACAAATAATTATTTTAGCGTTTCTTACCTTGATGCTCTCCTAGTAGCTGTAGTAGATGATGCTTCTCCGCTTGCTGTTGAAGAACTGGATGCTTTCTATGTGAAAACAGTGGCTCTTAAATAGCTAAAGTTGCACTGATTAAACCCTATGAATCAGCATTTTTTCCAATGCTTTCGCGGGAATAAAAACTGTTTATTCCCGCGAAAGCAACGGTTTCCATTCGCGTGAAAATAAATTATTTATTCCCGCGAAAGCAACGGTTTCTATTCGTGTGAAAATAAATTATTTATTCCCGCGAAAGCAACGGTTTGTATTCGCCTGAAAATAAAATGTTTATTCCCGCGAAAGCAACGGTTTCCATTCGTGTGAAAATAAATTATTTATTCCCGCGAAAGCAACGGTTTGTATTCGCCTGAAAATAAATTATTTATTCCCGCGAAAGCAACGGTTTGTATTCGCCTGAAAATAAAATGTTTATTCCCGCGAAAGCAACGGTTTCCATTCGTGTGAAAATAAATTATTTATTCCCGCGAAAGCAACGGTTTGTATTCGCCTGAAAATAAAATGTTTATTCCCGCGAAAGCAACGGTTTCCATTCGTGTGAAAATAAATTATTTATTCCCGCGAAAGCAACGGTTTGTATTCGCCTGAAAATAAAATGTTTATTCCAGCGAAAGCAACGGTTTCCATTCGTGTGAAAATAAATTATTTATTCCCGCGAAAGCAACGGTTTGTATTCGCCTGAAAATAAACTATTTATTCCCGCGAAAGCAACGGTTTGTATTTGCCTGAAAATAAAATGTTTATTCCCGCGAAAGCAACGGTTTGTAATCGCCTGAACATAAAATGTTTATTCCCGCGAAAGCAACGGTTTGTATTCGCCTGAAAATAAATTATTTATTCCCGCGAAAGCAACGGTTTGTATTTGCCTGAAAATAAAATGTTTATTCCCGCGAAAGCAACGGTTTGTATTCGCCTGAAAATAAATTATTTATTCCCGCGAAAGCAACGGTTTGTATTCGCCTGAAAATAAAATGTTTATTCCCGCGAAAGCAACGGTTTCCATTCGTGTGAAAATAAATTATTTATTCCCGCGAAAGCAACGGTTTGTATTCGCCTGAAAATAAATTATTTATTCCCGCGAAAGCAACGGTTTGTATTTGCCTGAAAATAAAATGTTTATTCCCGCGAAAGCAACGGTTTGTATTCGTCTGAACATAAAATGTTTATTCCCGCGAAAGCAACGGTTTGTATTCGCCTGAAAATAAATTATTTATTCCCGCGAAAGCAATGGTTTGTATTCGCCTGAAAATACAATGTTTATTCCCGCGAAAGCAACGGTTTCCATTCGCGTGAAAATAAAGTATTTATTCCCGCGAAAGCAACAGTTTCCATTCGTGTGAAAATAAAATATTTATTCCCGCGAAAGCAACGGTTTGTATTCGCCTGAAAATAAATTATTTATTCCCGCGAAAACATTGGTTTGTATTTGTGTGAAAATAAAATTTGTATTCCCGCGAAAGCAACGGTTTCCATTCGCGTGAAAATAAATTATTTATTCCCGCGAAAACACTGTTTTTTATTCACGCGAAAAAACAGTTTATATTCCCGCGAAAGAATTGGAAAAAATGCTGATTCATAGGGTTTTATCAGTGCAACCTTAGCTATTTAAGAGCCACTGTTTTCACACAGAAAGCATCCAGTTCTTCAACAGTAAGCGGAGAAGCATCATCTACTACAGCTACTAGGAGACCATCAAGGTAAGAGATGCTAAAATAATTATTTGTCTTTAGTTAATTAAATCATCTGGCTCTAAGCGGTGATAAGGTAAAAACTAATCAATATCAATAATTATTTAACACTAGTAGAAAGCTCTAATTATTTATTTTTAAATTTTATGCTAGTTTGAGACAAAACGCTGTATATAAAGCCAATGAAAATAAATGAATCAATTGTAACAATCAATTTTTTGTATTTTGTAGACACAATGTGTACTTTGGACTCTTGTTTGAGACGAAATGCATCAGTAGCAAAGACTATAAAACATCTGGTTAAGATCTACCAACAGCACACTTCTCCAACACAGCAAGAATTTCTTTCAAGATCTACCACCTACTTAGATGATACCAAACCAATGAAGACTCAAACTACATGAGTTTTGAAAACCAATGAAGACTCAAACTACATGAATTTTGAAGACAGCATACTTCTCCAACACAGCAAGAATTCCTTTCAAGATCTACCACCTACTTAGATGATACCAAACCAATGAAGACTCAAACTACATGAGTTTTGAAAACCAATGAAGACTCAAACTACATGAATTTTGAAGACAGCATACTTCTCCAACACAGCAAGAATTCCTTTCAAGATCTACCACCTATTTAGATGATACCAAACCAATGAAGACTCAAACTACATGAGTTTTGAAGACAGCATACTTCTCCAACACAGCAAGAATTCCTTTCAAGATCTACCACCTACTTAGATGATGCCAAACCAATGAAGACTCAAACTACATCAATTTTGAAGACAGCACACTTCTCCAACACAGCAAGAATTCCTTTCAAGATCTACCACCTACTTAGATGATATCAAACCAATGAAGACTCAAACTACATGAATTTTGAAGACAGCATACTTCTCCAACACAGCAAGAATTCCTTTCAAGATCTACCACCTACTTAGATGATACCAAACCAATGAAGACTCAAACTACATGAGTTTTGAAAACCAATGAAGACTCAAACTACATGAATTTTGAAGACAGCATACTTCTCCAACACAGCAAGAATTCCTTTCAAGATCTACCACCTACTTAGATGATACCAAACCAATGAAGACTCAAACTACATCAATTTTGAAGACAGCATACTTCTCCAACACAGCAAGAATTCCTTTCAAGATCTACCACCTACTTAGATGATGCCAAACCAATGAAGACTCAAACTACATCAATTTTGAAGACAGCACACTTCTCCAACACAGCAAGAATTCCTTTCAAGATCTACCACCTACTTAGATCATATCAAACCAACAGACTTGCCAACTCTCACGCATTGGGCGTGAGAAACACGCATTTCCCTGTTTCTCACTCTCTCACGCACGTCTCACGCATTTCCTCTGTTGTTGGGGAAAATTTTTTTTTTTTGTCTTTTTATTATTATTAATAGCAATAATTGAATATTATACTAAACTTGTTGGTATTGATATTTCCCTATCTTATATTTCAGTTTCTTATAGCAGTTATAATGTGTATGTTTATTTTGCTCCCAACAACTAACTAGTCAAAGTAAACATTGACATAGAAGATACTGCTATCATCATACAGCAATAATCATAATAAAGCACTATAGGATTCAGATTGAAAAATAAAAAAGAGATAATTGTAACAGCTGTTAATTGATCACTTTTATACTTGTGTTGTGAGGGGAAATGCTATATTACCCACACTATCAATTCAGGTTACTAGGATCCACAGTCTAAAAAAAACGATCTCCAAAACAAGGAGCAGCAGTAGCAAAGACCAAACTAATAATAACTAACAAACACATTGATTATTATTTCAATACTTTTGTATCATTCTTAGAGAGAGCCAGTCAAAACAGAATTGACGCACTCCATTGCTGTGTTATTATTGTTGATGTCAATTCATTTTATTATTAAAGCTGACATGTTAGTTCCATTCATTTATTAATTACTACCTACTACTTACTTATTATTATTTTCATACAATAATAATAAATAATAAATTAGAAATAATAATATAATAATAATATTTATTATTTAAATATCAAGTATTATTATCATCATCATTAACCAATTACCACTATTTTTGCTATTATTATTATTATTATTTGTTACTGCTGTATCATTAATAATAATTGATAATAATAAGTAGATGTTATTGATAATAATTTTACAATTAATTAATTAATTATGATTATTATTAATAAACAAAAGGTTATTAAAAATGATAAAACATATATTACCTACATATTATTATTGTTATTTGTTGTTGCTCTTTTGTTATCAAGTCCAACATTCCTTAACCTTTTTTGTTTTATTATCAATGGTAGCAGTTAACAAGTATTTTTGTTGCTTTTATATATCAAAATTAAGAGTTAATCATTATTTGAATGGTATATTATGTGTTATAATAATTTTTAGCAGATTTAATTTCATGAGAATAGTTATTATCAAAAGAATTATTGTTCTTTTACTTTCAAGGTTGGTGTTATCTGTATTTTTTCGTGAGAATAGTTATCCACAAGCTTCTGTTCTCCATCCACCTTATGACCTTCTCCATTCACCAGCTCCTGCTCTTCATCAACCATATCCTCTTCTCCATCCATTATACCCTGCTTTTTGTCTACCTCCTACTCTCCATCTACCATTTTCTGCGCTCTATCCCCATCTCCTTTCTCCCCATCCATCAACTCCCTCTCTGCCTCCACCATATCCCACTTTCCACCCATCCTCTCCTGGTCTCCATCCTTCATCTCCTGCTCTGCATTCATCATTCTCTACATTCACTATATCTTGCTCTCCATTCACCTTGTCCTGGCCCCCTCCTGGTCTTGATTTACCTCCACCTGCTTTTCATTCACCCTCTCCTGCTCTCCATCCACAATCCACTGCCCTTCATCTACCATCTCCTACTGTCTATCCACCAGGTTTGGCTCGGTTTAAACTAGTCAAATTTCTGAAGTTTTGGTTTTTATGATTTTTCCGTTAGTTCATCGAATAATTGTATTTTTTCACAGCTAAGCTGGCAGGTTATCTGCTTCACAGCATTCACTCATGCCATGTCTCATTCTCTTGGTTATTCGAAAAATCTAAAATGATAAATCAAATTTTTCAGTTAGTTACGATAGCAGAGAAATGAACGATGTTTATTGAAAAAAGATGCGTCACATATATAATTGATATAAATTCATGTTTGTATGGTGGCTCAGAACGTTTTGCCTTTTGTGTTTTAAAACGTCTGAACGCTTTCCAAACCGTTTGAACGAATTTGAAATAGTCTGAACTTTTGCAAAAACTTCTGAACGCTTTGTGAAATCGTTGGTGAGCTTTGAAAATCCGAGCCGATTTGCTGGTTCGCTCTATTGATCATAGATCTACCGTCCATTTATGATGGATAATGTTTCTCCTAAACACTGAGCAGTTGAATTTTCTTTAAATAAATAAATAATGTTTTTTATTTATTAAATATTATTTGCTTTAAATTATTTTAAATAATAAATACAACCTAACTGTAAAAATTCATTTTAGAGATTATATTCAACAACATTTTTATACAGTTAATTAACTTGCTCTATGTCTTTTGATCGACGTCTATGTTGATAAAGTTATATAAAGGCTATAAATAAAATGATGACGATCGCTTTTGGTTCGAAAGCCATGTGCCTTGCAAACTTTTCCAACCATTTCAAAATAGTTTAGATTATTTTAAAACAGTTCAGACTATTTCAAAATAATTCATACGGTTTGTAAATAGTTCATACTCTTTCTAAAGCGTCTATACGGTTTGTATTTTTCTAAATCATCTGGATCATTTCTAAACCGTCTGAACTATCTGCAAGACAACTATACGGTTTGCATATTTTACAATTGTTGGACAGGAAATACAGTATTATAGCATTAATCCCGCAACTGCTGAGGCCGACAATTAATTTATTATAACCAACAAGCCCGTTTTTAAACATAGTTTCTTGGGCTATTTTACTACAATTACCCAATTATTTTCAATGTAAAAAGACACTTTGCAAACCGTCTGGACTATTTTAAATCTGTTCATGCTCTTTGAAAACGAAACCGTCTAACGTTATGAGCCACCATATGTTTGGGATAGTACACTCTAAACTATGAAATCGACTTGGCACTCAAAAGGACAATTTTATTTATTGCCTCTCCTAAAAAAAATACCAATGATCTTGTGTCTTACTACGGTAGTGCCATTTAGTTGTTGAAGTTTGAGTGAGTGTATATGTTTTCTATTTTATGTGGTTCTATTATACAAATAGTCATTTATTTAGATACTGATGCCATGTTGTACATACAGTTGTCTTATTTGGAAATAAACATTGAACATTTTTTTTAACAAGCTGAATGCTACATATCAAAAGCCATTCCTTTAACCATTCAGTAAGTCATAAGCTCTTTTTATTGACTGCATTGAGTGCACCATTTTCACAATAAAAAGCGATTTAATCCATAAAAACCGGTATAAACCAGAAATAAATGGTTTGTTTGGTTTTTTTCAACCCTGTCTACCATCTCCTGCTCTCCATTCACAATTTTCTGCTCATCTACCATCTTCTACTGGCCATCCACCATCCCCTGCTCACCACCCACAGTCCTCTGCTCTTCATCTACCATCTCTTGCTCTCTATTCATCAATTCTTACTTTCTATCCACCTTCCCCAGCTCTACATCTACCATCTTCTGCTCTCCATCCACTATTTCCTGCTCTATATATACCATATACTACTCTCTATCTATTAAATCCTGCTCTACATCTTCAATCTCCTCGCTCTTCATCCACCATCATCTTGCTCTCCCTCCATCATCTCCTGCTCTTCATCCACCATATCATACTCTTTATCCACTATATCATGCTCTACATCCACCATGCTCAACTGTCCAACTACCTCCTCCTGCTCTCTATTCACCATCTCTTGCTCTACATACTCCATATCCTGCTCTCCATTCATCATCTCCTGACTCCTTCCACCATATCATACTCTCCATCCACTATATCCTGCTCTCCATCCACTATATCCTGCTCTCCATTCACTATATCCTTCTCTCCATCCACTATATCCTGCTCTCCATTCACCAGTCCTGGTCTCCATCTCCCTCCTGCTCTCCATCCCCGATCCCCTGCTATCTCTCCCGATCTCTCCTTGCTCTTCATCTATCATCTGCTGCTCTCCATCCATCATCTCCCATTCTCTATCTACTATTCCTGCTCATCATCCCGATCTCCTTATTCTCCATCTATCGTCTCCTGCTCTGCATCCACCATATCATACTCTACATCCATTATATCCTACTTTACATCCACCATGCTCTGTTCTCTAGCTACCTCCTCCTGCTCTCCATCCACCATTTTTTTGCTCCACCTACAACATATCCTGTTCTGCATTCATCATCTCCTGCTCTTCGTCCACCATACCCTACTTTCCATCTGTCTCCTGCTCTCCGTTCCCGATCTCCTTGCTATCCACATATCATCTCCTGTTCTCTACCTATCATCCCCTGCTCTGCATCCACCATATCATACTCTTCATCCACTATGCCCTGCTGCACAACCACCATGCTCTGCTTTCCAGTTACCTCCTCCTGCTCTCCATCTGCCATCTCTTGCTCTATTTACATCAAATCCTGCTTTGAATTCATCATCTACTGCTTTCCATTTACCTTATCCAACTCTCCATCCACTATACCCTGCCCTCCATCCACCGTATCCTGCTTTCCATCTACCTCCTGCTCTCTATCCCCAATCTCCTTGCTCTCTACCTATCATCTCCTACACTCTCCATCAATAATCTCCTGCTCTCCATCCCCCATCTCCTGCACTGCATCCATCATAATATACTCTCCATTACTATATGCTGCTCTCCATTCACTGTATCCTATATTCTATCTACCTCCTCCTGCTCTCAATCCTCAATCATTTGCTCGCCATCTACCATCTCTTGCTCTGCATCTACCCTCTCTTGCTCTGCATCTACCCTCTCTTGCTCTGCATCTACCCTCTCTTGCTCTGCATCCACCATCTCCTGCTCTCTATCTACCAACCACCTCCTGCTCTCCATCTATCAATCATCCCCTGCTCTCGGTCCACCATCTCATGCTATTCATTCACCATACCCCTTTGTTAATTGCATTACTTGATGTTTCTGCAGCTAGCATGATATAAGATTTTATTTTCCAGCATTTTATCAATAATCACTCAGTAACACATTTTCCCCATTTGGCTCGATTTCACGCGCTTTTTTCCCCTTTTTCCAAGTCTCACTCTTGACCCCTCACTTTAGGTTGGCAAGTCTGCAAACCAATGAAGACTCAAACTACATGAATTTTGAAGACAGCATACTTCTCCAACACAGCAAGAATTCCTTTCAAGATCTACCACCTACTTAGATGATACCAAACCAATGAAGACTCAAACTACATGAGTTTTGAAGACAGCATACTTCTCCAACACAGCAAAAATTCCTTTCACAAGAATTCCTTTCAAGATCTACCACCTACTTAGATCATATCAAACCAATGAAGACTCAAACTACATGAATTTTGAAGACAGCATACTTCTCCAACACAGCAAGAATTCCTTTCAAGATCTACCACCTACTTAGATGATACCAAACCAATGAAGACTCAAACTACATGAGTTTTGAAGACAGCATACTTCTCCAACACAGCAAAAATTCCTTTCAAGATCTACCACCTACTTAGATGATGGCAAACCAATGAAGACTCAAATAACATAGATTTTGAAGATAAGATGATAGCAAACCAATGAAGACTCAATGTTACACAACATTACTTTCTCTCCTGCTTAGATGATACCAAACCAATGAAGACTCAAACTACATGGATTCTACTTCGATGATGCTGAAAAAGAAAACTGTCCAGAACAAGAGCTCAAGAAGCTAATCTATAACTCAAGGCTATCATATCACTATAGGTGAGTTTTACTAATTTTTACCATAAATTAAACAAAATGCTGAATATATACATTTTACAAGTGAAAAAAGGACTTTTTTGGTGAAATTAGTGTATTTTTTACAACAAAATGCTGAATATATACATTTTTCAGGGAAAAAAAGGACTTTTTTGGTGTAAATATTGTATTTTTTTACAACAAAAATGCTGAACATATACATTTTCTAGGTGAAAAAAGGACTTTTTTGATGTAATTAGTGTATTTTTTACAACAAAATGCTGAATATATACATTTTCATGGTAATTGTTTTAGATAGATGAAAGAGAATCAAAAACACTTGGTGAAAATAATGCTCAAGAAAGAACAAGTTGAACAATGTAACTTGGTGAGTTATTTCCCTTTTCTAATAATGTAAACTATCCAATGTAACTAGAACTATAATTCAAATTCATGTAATTATTTTACATTTTCGCTTAATCATTCTATACTAATGCATAACTTTTTTATTTTAGTTCATTACGAAATTAAAAGCACATAGAACAGAAGTCTTCCTTCCTAAGATATAACATCACTACATCAAAGACATCATTGTAAAGGAACAAACTATGCATTAACTGTTACTACTTTGTATTTATTACAAGTTGTAGTGCTTTGTATTACTTAGTATTTACTGACTCTAGCTATATTATATGGGGAGATTTTCCTTACTTATTATGTAATAAATGTATATAATCATATAATGATTCATTTTTAATCAATGTATTAATTCAATTTAGATATATCTCCTCTCTTCTCTCTCTCTATGTAGATATAAATATACCCATAAATATGCACATAATTGACCATATATACATTAATTGCTAGAAAACTAAAAGATTTCTCTCTCCTCTCTCTCTTTCTCTCTCAAGATACCATATGTATGTATGTATGTATGTATGAATGCATTGATTGTCATTACAAGTTGTATTGCTTTGTATAACTTAGTATTTACTGACTCTAGCTATATTATATAGGAAGATTTTCCCTACTTATTATGTAATCAGGTATATAATCATATAATGTTTCATTTTTGATCAAAATATTTATTCAATGTAGATATATCTCCTCTCTCTATGTAGATATAAATATACCCATAAATACGTACATAATTAACCATATATACATGAATGTATAGAAAACTAAAAAATCTCTCTCTCCTCTCTCTCTCCCTCTCTCCTCCCTCTCTCTCCTCTATCTCTTTCTTTCTCTCAAGTATGTATATAGTTATGTAAAAAAATTATCAAAACTTGAATGCCATACATTCAAAATCTATATGTCATATAAGTTCAAATCAAGTAAAAAAATAATCAAAACTCAAATGCCACTTAAATGCCACTCAAATGCCATTCAAATGCCCCTCAAATAAAATACAATATAAACTCGGCGAATTCATTCAACTCCATAACCCATTGCCCCACTCCAAGATCAGATCCACAAAAAAACACTTGGTAGGGAGATCTGCTCATATATTACTACTGGTATAGATAGAGGTATAGGTCAACCATAGAGGTATAGATAGAGGTGTAGGTCAACCATAGAGGTATAGATAGAGATATAGATCAACCATAGAGGTATAGATAGAGATATAGGTCAACCATAGAGGTATAGATAGAGGTATAGGTCAACCATAGAGGTATATATAGAGGTGTAGGTCAATCATAGAGGCATAGATAGAGGCTGAGGTCAACGGAACGCCGTTAATAGTGTTTCCGGTTCGTCAGGATTGTGGTGGAGTATATAAAACACACGATAGCATAACTTGATCAGCTTTACTATATAGATATAGCTCCGCCTCTCTTTTTCTAAATGCTTGTTTCTTCACGAGAGGTTTTCAATCATAACAATGAAAAAACAAATTCTGCTAATAAACCACTTCTTGATGGAATAAAACTGCTGTTGATAAGAGTAAATCCTAATGAGGTGCTATTAATGAGTTATTAAATTGTAAATGAAAAATTATGATTGAAAAAACTAATTAATAAAATAGAAATATGGTTTTAGAATTTTTATTATCATATTTTTATTTTGCAGAGTAAATAAGGTAACCAGAAAAATTTCTTAATTCTATTTTTAGTCAAAAAAATATAATTTTGGTGAAACCCGCCAAAAATGTATTTAACATTTTTTTTAAAAGTTCTTTTTCTTCTTATCTTAACCATTGTAAACGTAAGACTGGAACCTAGAACAAGTTTATCGTATCCGCACAAAAATTTGGTAAAACCTAGACCTCTATCTTCACCTCTATGGTGTAGGCTAATAGATGGCTGATGCAATAATGGTTACTGAAAAGGCAAAGCCTGTTGTTGTGGCATATGTGCTACATGTTAGTCACCACATGTAGTTGTTAGTAAATGTCTATGTAGAGATTTTGTTTGCTTCTATTGTTTGATTGACTTGATCTGATTGGTAGATGCCTATTTGGGATGAATACATCCTGTAGGGCCATATCATAAAAGCAAGGTCACTGGCGCAACCTGGTAGTAGCTGTTTGGATTTACACTTGATTACTTGTACTCTTGTATCTTGCTCAGTTGTACATCACTAAAGCCGTAACTCAGTGTATTTGTTTGGGCGTGTTTGGGCGTGTTTGGGCATGTTTGGGCATGTTGCCTACTACCAGGAGATTTTTTTTAGAAGCCTGAAGGTAGAAAAAATAGTGGAAGAAGAAATTTTTTTAGTTGTGCTAGCTCGAAGGATTCTGGAATTGCTGGAACCCCAAGTTGGAGGCAGTCATTGGCTGGCCATTACAGTCACAGTCTAGTAGTAAGTTCAAGTAGTTGTGTGAGGTGAAAGTACAGCAAATTCCGTCACAAAATAACTGTAATGCATACAGTCAAAGCTAAAATTTCATATTCGTGTTGACCAGCGAACACGGACCATCCCATTTTTTGTTATATCTACGTGTGCTATACCGTATCTGGTACTTACTACTGACCTATAGTGACCCCACCACCAGGGGATGTGCTCAAGGAAGAAGAAAAGCTCTTGGAAAGACTCAGTAGCGCAGCTCTGAAACTTGTCCAAGAAGCATTTAGTGAGATGACCATTGAACAGTGGGCTCAGCTCGTCCTAATAAGGACTTGGTGAGAAAGAGAGCCCTTGGTGCTGCTCCATTTGCTATGGTTGTAATTAAGTTATGATCAGCCAAGTAGTAACTTTCTTTTGCAATCAGAGTCAGAGAAAACCTGTGACAAGATGATCTTGAGTTTGAACCAAAGATTTTAAGACTATATCCTTGTCACTCCATCAACTGAGCTTGATAGTGTTGTCATACCGCTTTAATTAGTCTTTCTAGTTTACTACCTGACCAAAGACAAATGCAGTGCCTAAATCCAATACTCTCATACGTAAAAAGTTAGAGAAAGTTGCTCCATACCCACCATCGACAGTAACGCGAGCAGAACCAACTGAATGGTAAATGGTAGCTGCTGAGGAACAGTAACTTAGAGAGTGGTTTGGTGTAAGAAACAGGTATAGCATGGTCCACGTTGGTCAGCGCATTTAGTCAGACAAGCAGCAAAGAGAGGGAATACGGAGTAATTATGTCAGCAGAAGATTGGCTGAAATCTTCTATATAATATCAAACAACCGAAATGGGGCCCTTGTTATAGCCCATTGAAGCTGATCAATTATTGCAGTAGTTGAACTCAGGTACTCAGGCTACATCAGGCTAATCAAATAAAGTTAATTCTAGACAATGAGCCCACGTGAGTGCATTTATTTAGTAAATAAAACAAGGGGAACAACTTCTACCATTGAACCACACAGAATTAGTGAAGTAAATATAATAGCAGAGTATAGCAGAGAGACTAATTAGCGTTCTGCTGCTCCAGTTGGTTTGCTCGAGTATTGAAATATAAGTTTCTGGTCTGAAATGTAAAATTGTTTTCTAACGCAAAAGATTTTATCTTATTACTTGTCTTATACATCAACTTTTTCATTCACAATGCAAGTAACCTTGAGCTTTTAGATGCATATTTTGTGATGAGACAGAAGACTATGCATTTGGTAACAAGGATCACAAGTATTTATTGATTGGATAAATAGACAAGAACATTGCCATTCACAAAGGTTACACACTCTTAGCACACTCGGGGCAGTATATGCTATCTTGGATACATATGAAGCCCAGTCCCAGAAGGTTCTTGGTGCAAGCTACGCACAGGAAGCAGTCCGCGTGCCATTGCTTGCCATCAAAGGCCACGTACTTGGTCGCTGAGCCAATCACTGGAAATAATTTTACCATTTGGTACATTTGCATAAATTAACCGGAAAGCATTCAAATAAGAAACCATGGGTCACTTGGTCTCTCAGCAAGAGAACAACCAGACATTAGGAAAAAATAATTAAAAAGCAGCGGTTTCAAAAACAGGTTTTGCAGAGAGAGGCAAAGCAGCATTTTTACCTCCGATGGATTTGTCACACTTTGAACAAATCTTAGTGAAAGTGGTGCTATAGCAATCTGGACAGTACGGCTTGTCATCTCTGGTGGTAAACTTTGTGTGTGCCAAATCTGAGTTGCATTTGGCGCAGGTAAAGCATTCTTTATGGAAAGTGTCATCTCTAAACGTGACTCCACCGTGTAACAGCACCTGAAAACGCACAGGAAAGGATGTCATCTAGAGCTGAAAGATTTGTTGCGTATGAATCATAGAAGCGTAAGTCAATGAAACGTCATTAACGGTGTTTTCGTTTCGTCAGGACCGTGGTGAAGTATATAATACACACAATAGCACTTTACTGCCGTCAAGTTTTTTTCGGCTTTACTATATAAAGATAGCTCCGCCCCTGTTTCTTTAAACAATTGTTTCTATACTTGAATGTTGTTCAATCATAACCATGAAAAACAAAATGTGCTAATAAGCCACTTGTTGATAGAAAGAAACTGCCGTTGATGACTTGATGTTGATATAAAACATAGTAAGGTACTGTGGGAAATTTTACACTCAAGATGATCAGAACCCCCACCCCCTTTCACCCCTTTTTCTTAGATTCCCCCTACACCCCGTCCCCCAGTACCACTTTTATATGGACCCGGGGCCCCCCCTTTATACCATATATGAGCAATCCCGGGTTAAGGGAGTCAGCTATACCGAGTCTATGTTAACCCTGTATTCATCTAATAGAACATGAATAGACAACCCGGGCCATTATCCATACCTAGTTAGCCAGAGATAGCTGGAAAGGAGAGCCTGAGGTCCAGGGAACTGAGCACCCACTATAAATGATAGATACAGAAGCTGAAGTACCTAGGAACAGAGACAGATGAACCAAGCCTGCCTTATAAGGACCACCCACTTCCACTCCCTTGTGATTGGCTAGGAAGAGAGCAGGAGCCACTCGACCATGTGCTTGTGATATGATTGGGTATCAATGTTTTTATTTATTTGTATTGTATGTTTTGATTTGTGTATTGTTTCTTTTGTTACGTATGATTGGCTCACCCCTAATAAGGGGGTGAGGGTTCCTGGTTTTCCACTATAAAATGAGCTGCTGTGCATTAGAAGTCTAGTGGATTTTAAGTAGCACACATCTTATATTGCTCAATAGAATAGTTCAATGAAGTATATATTTTCTGTGTTGTGTGTCCGTGTGGGGGCCCTCGGGGAGCTGTTAGTGTCTACTTTGGGGTATGCCCGGGTGTTTGGAGGAGTGGAGTGTGTACAAGGAGTGTACACAGAGGGTTGGCCGTTGCATCCGTAGAAGAGGGCTCAAATTTACTTCAGTTCTATTGATGAATTATTAAATTGTAAGCAAACAATTATGATTTCAAATAATAATTAGGTTTTAAAATTCTTATTATCGTATTTTTGTTTTGCAGAGTAAATAAAAATTGCTCAATTCTATTTCTAGTAGAAAAGATAAAAATTAGATAAGAATCGCACAGAAAATATTATTAAAGAATTTTTCAAAACCAACAATACACAAAACTAGAACAGGTGTATCATAGCTACACAAAAAATTGATTAAAACCTAGGTCTCTATCTATACCTCTACGGCATGAATGCTCTTGCAGTTTCAATCAGCACAAGAAACAGTCAACTGTGAAGGGTTTTTGTGACCATTTGCTCTCCCCACAACTCTGACTCATTTTATGTAATCACAATGACTATAACTATCCCACATTCCCAGTAGAACACCCAAAAGTCTCTCTTATACTCCATTTATCCACCTACAAGCCTCTTTTGTTATCCAAGAAACCACCTCTACCTTTAGAACCACCTCTACCTTTAGAACCACCTCTACCTTTAGAATCACCTCTACCTTTAGAACCACCTCTACCTTTAGAACCACCGCTACCTTTAGAACCACCTCTATTTTTAGAACCATCTCTACCTTTAGAACCACCGCTACCTTTAGAACCACCTCTACCTTTAGGATCACCTCTACCTTTAGAACCACCTCTACCTTTAGAACCACATCTACCTTTAGAACCACATCTACCTTTAGAACCACCGCTACCTTTAGAACCACCTCTATTTTTAGAACCATCTCTACCTTTAGAACCACCTCTACCTTTAGAACCACCTCTACCTTTAGAATCACCTCTACCTTTAGAACCACCTCTACCTTTAGAACCACATCTACCTTTAGAACCACCTCTACCTTTAGAACCACCGCTACCTCTAGAACCACCGCTACCTTTAGAACCACCGCTACCTTTAGAACCACCTCTACCTTTAGAACCACCGCTACCTTTAAAACAGAATTTACAGAAAATTGCGGACCCTCTCTGACGCCCACCTCCCCCAATTATTACACCGCCCTCCTCAATATATCCGAAAAAAAATTTCCACTCTTTTTCCTCATAATCATAATTTACCTCCCCTCATACCAAGCACTCCAAAAAAACGAAAAAAAATAACACTGCAGAAAATTTTCAGTTGCTCTCTCCTGACCTTGGGAAAATTGGGAATTTGAACTATATTGCAAATTCTTATTCAAATTTTAATTTTAGTTTTAAATATAGATCCAAGTTTTAAGCTACATGATTATATACCTATCAGCAACCGATTCGCCCCTACCAATTGGAAATGATGAGGTGTTTCCCCTAATTGTTCTCTACTTGTCATTCTCAAGCAATACCGGTTAAACTCGCTGTATTTGATGGCATAGTTAGCCATAAAGTGCTTAGAAACAACAAAGACGGGAAGCTTATGAATGGCTCTTTTTTACATAAAAAATTGTGCTTGAGAGAAATTTTTAATGAAAACATTAAAACCGCGAGCAAGGATATTGTGAGGGATGTCAACAACAACATGAATATTTGTTGTCATAGCAACCTTCAATAATATATATATCTTATCCTGAACAATCTTTTATTGGGCACATGGTAGGCATATGTGGTCTAGTGGTTAGAGTGCTTGCATGTCAATCCAAGATCTGGGGTTCGATCCCCAGCATGGCTATCTATGAGAGAGATATTTGGCTTCCTATATGCTTTGCTTGGTCGGATATGGCCATAAAAACAATGTGGTACCTAGTTCGATTGCACTCTCCATTATAACTATGGAGCTGTGCTAGTAAGAGATCCCTCTCTGCTTTTTCGGAAGAATAGCCGGTTTTACAGCGGCTATGGGTATAGTGTGCTGCTCAAACAGGATACAAGCTTATAAGACCCGTCTTCAGGGTTGCCCTCAAGGCACAGCTCAAACAAACAAACATATATACATATATTATTATTTATATATCTTATATCTTTTTCCACGAAATTATAGAATAAATCATGTAACAAAAAAGGGTTGCTTTTAAACCTTCTGTTCTCTTCTGTATATAATCTCGTGTCATGTCGATAATAAATCGGAGTTGAGACTTAGCTCTTAAAAAAATCATGCTCTTCACTGATCAGAGGAACAGACACAAGCTGAAGAAATAATCACAACGACTTGGTCTCACCCGACTACCGGTGAAAGCAGAACTCGTGTCGAAGAAGTGTTCGGTCATTTTGGTCATCAACACATACGGCCATTGCCGTATGGCACCGAATCTCTTGCTTTCATAGGCAAGTCGGCCCTAGCGAGTTCTGCTCTATTGGTTCTAACTGCACTAAAAAAGTTTGTCTAATCTACTAAGTAAATGGCATACAGAACAAGCCATACAACCCATGCACTGCACTGATTGTTGGTAGCTGCAGCTGTTGGGAACTGTACAGGTCACTTGCCACCACTCAAGGCTGAAGTCCTGTACAATATGATCGGTCCAATAACAAATTGGCTACCAATTTTTTGAGGTTGATCCAAACCTGCCGATTACCTCAAATAACATGCTACCGATTGCTTAGTGATATATCCAGAAATAGAGGCTACAAAATCACGCAATAAATAGGCACAATCGGTAAATGTACGTGGGCCTTAGGCTTTGGGGTTTCTGTTGACAAGGAAAAGGAGCTTGCTGTTTGGACAATAACAAACTGGCTAAATGTACCAAAGAGACTGGCAAACTGGTTAAATGGACAACGCCAACTTTTATTTAAAATTTTTCAGCATCTTTCTTTTAGACTTTGTTACTAGCATTTACATTGGCTTATTTCCTTATTCTAATGCCTACATTGCATATTGCTGAGAAGTCCAGATAATGAGTTTATATGAGATTTTGCGCTGATACATTGTGTAACCGTGTGCTCTAGGACACAAATAGGCAATAAATTGAACATTTTTGTTAAGTATGTTGCCATTGGTCCGGTGGGCTGCCGTTCGAGATAGTTGTTGGTCAGCAGAACCTTTGCGGATGAGCTCCAGGCCTGGTGGTGGGCTGTAGAGAGGACCTGCAGGCTTGGTGGTGACCTGTAGAAAGGACCTGCAGGCCTGGTGATGGCCTGTAGAGAGGACCTGCAGGGCTGGTGGTGGGCTGTAGAGAGGACCTGCAGGCCTGGTGGTGGCCTTTAGAGAGGACCTGCAAGCCTGGTGGTGGGCTGTAGAGAGGACCTGCAGGCCTGGTGGTCGCCTGTAGAGAGGACCTGCAGGACTGGTGGTGGGCTGTAGAGAGGACTTGCAGGCCTGGTGGTGGGCTGTAGAGAGGACCTGCAGGCCTAGTGGTGGCCTGTAGAGAGGACCTGCAGGCCTGGTGGTGGGCTGTAGAGAGTACCTGAAGGCCTGGTGGTGGCCTGTAGAGAGGACCTGCAGGCCTGATGGTGGCCTGTAGAGAGGACAGAGGAAAAAACCAATCGGTTGTACCTGGAGGCAGAGATACTGGATTGTAGAACACTGAAGAGTTGCTGAAGAGTGGTCAAAGTAACAAAGCAAATCCAAACCAGATCTAAACCATCATCTTATCTTACAAGTAAAGACTGTGATTTGCAAGCAGCAGCAACTCGGCGTTAAGAATTGTTCTTATAAACAGTGAAGAGAGCTCTTTTCCAATGCAAGTAGTTGAGTTTCATGTGAAAGCAAGCAGAACTGCTTACAATATTTCTGTGTGACGAACAATTTTGCCACTTATTCAGTACAAGGAAAGTGACTGCACTCTAGTACAGCCCAAGTGGTTGTACTATAAAACAGTACAAGTGACCATGGGCTGTGGTACTAGTATTTCCAATCCTAGTAATCATACTACAAAACTCCAAACAGTACAGATCTCACTGTGCTACGAAGTTCACCAGGTTTCGCCTGAGTACACTAACAGCACACAGATAACCACAGCTCTTTACATTATATCATGCGATACATTATGTACTACAAGATATGTATAGCGCTACAACCAGCAGCTGTCTCTCATAAGTCTTAGATGGATAGAGTTGGTGCTTATTCACCATTAGTATTCAGTTACACAGTATATAGAGTATAAGTAGTTAGTATATACAATGTACTATTGTGGTAGATTTGCACAGTTTACTACGAACACAACCTCAACTTCCCAGTGGACACTCCATGTATCCACTTCTCCTCTCATGGGATCCACCCTGTCAGAACTGCGCTAGTTCTAACAGCTGGCTCCCACGGGGTCAACTCTGTTAGGGGACTACTCGACCACTGACTAAGGACTGCAACGGAATCCGCAGCTCAGACTGTCTATGCAATAGTTTAACAGCAAACAATTTATTCAATATGGTTCTACATGTATTTAGCAATATAAAATTGTCAATATGATATCCACAAGACTTCTAACTACGCAGAGTGTTACAGCTCTTTTTATAGGAGATGAAGAGGAACACTCACCACCTTATTAGGGATGAGCCAATCACATAACACGTAACAAGTAACACACCCATAATAATGAATAATACAATGTAAGCAAGAGCTACCAATCAGACACCAAATACATGTTTAACAGTGCTCTGCGCGGTTCCCAGCCAATCAGGCAGGGAGGCTTCCTCAGGTCATGCGTATTCTTTTTTTCTTATAGGTGGGTTTGTAGATCCTTGGGCCTCAGGCTATCGTTCCTGAGGTGCTCCAACTAATAAGGTCAGGATACTGGCCCGGGATAGCCCCTTTATATTATATAAGGATAATCCCGGTATAGCCGGTATAGCCCTTCTCATAAAGCCGGTATAGAGTATATATTTTAAAAAATAGGGGTACTGTGCTAATAGGGTGTGCAAGGGAATTACAGTAGGGAGTGGAGGGGAGAAGGGACATTGCTCAGTTATCGTCCAAAAATCTCCAACCATATAAGTAGATATGCAGTGAAGAATTACTGAATCATGGTAAAAGAAGCCCAAGTTGAAGGTGGTAGGTGTTTATTAAGTTGATAAAGACTTGATTACAGAGTGTAGTTATTGAGTCCGTTCTCAGGTTATGCTGTTGATAGAGACAAGTGTAGTAACTTTATGAGCAAAATCTACATTTTCTTGGCACAATCTGGGCAGACGACATTTCCCTCAACTTTAAGGAAACCTTGACCTTTAAGAGACTTGTCACAAGCAGTGCAGGTGAAACATTCTGAATGCCACTGTTTGCCTTCAAATGCCATATAGGTGACGGGTGAGCCAAGACCTACAATGTATCGATGTAAGGTTATCTCCACAAACATTGCACCTTCATGAGATGTAATAGTTCAGCTTTCACTCACTAAATACAGGTAGTAACACGCGCTAGAAAACACCTTCAAAATTTAGAAACAATCCCACGATGACGATGCAACATTTTTTCATCAAGCACAAAAGAGTTTTACTTGTGATATAACTGTTTAAAGCTGCTGTTCATATATTGTATGTTATTCTGAGCATTAGCCAATTAAGGATATTTTGACATAACAGGATGTGAGGTGGAAAGGCAGACGTACCAGCTATGGGCTGGTCACACTTCAAGCAAATCTTGGCGAACAGTTTAACGTGGCATTCCTGGCAATAAGGCATTCCATCTTTAGAAGCAAACTTTGTGTTGCCAAGTTCAAGCTGACAGTTCGTGCAGGTGAAGCACTCCTTATGGTACGGCTCGTCTCGGTAGTTAACTCCCCCTTGCAGCATCACCTGACAAAAGCACATTTTACAGAATCATTTCATCTGCCTCCAAGTCGGTGTCCAACAGCGGTATGACAGTGATTAAACACATTAACTAAGCGTTGTAGCGGCACTGCAAAAGGTTGAGGTAGAGACCTTGGCCAGCGACTCGCGCCGTGAATTTATTATTTGTTTTGTGCAGTTTGCTGGTTCAGTGCAGACTAATGACATCCTGAGCAGCCTTGTCCAGTGAATCAACCATGACAGCGAGCACAATAAAACTTGTCAATGTTTTGTGTTAGCTGAGAAACTGAAGGCAAACTGTAAGACCCTACTGGTTACACACCAGGTGCGAATATTTAGGGTACGACAGCGAGCATGGCCTCGGTCTCGATCCCACCTTATTTGCTGCCTACAACAATAGCAGTAACTGCAGTAGTGGAGAATAGTCTAGGCAGTAACTGCAGTAGTGGAGAATAGTCTAGGCGGTAACTGCAGTAGTGGAGAATAGTCTAGGCAGTAACTGCAGTAGTAGAGAATAGTCTAGGCAGTAACTGCAGTAGTGCAGAATAGTCTAGGCAGTAACTGCAGTAGTGGAGAATAGTCTAGGTGATGTGCATTTGTAGAAATTGGATGGGCCTGTGTGGCATTTGTGTAATGTATGTGTACTCCTTGTTGTTTTCTATGTTTGTTGCAGGTGTCTAAGGAGTATAATCTATAGAGTACAGCAACAGTCTATAGAGTACAGCAGCAGTCTATAGAGTACAACAGCAGTTTATAGAGTACAGCAACAACAGTCTATAGAGTACAACAGCAGTCTATAGAGTACAGTAACAGTCTATAGAGTACAACAGCAGTCTATAGAGTACAGCAACAGTCTATAGAGTACAACAACAGTCTATAGAGTTCAACAACAACAGTCTATAGAGTACAAAAACAGTCTATAGAGTATATCAACAGTCTATAGAGCACATTAAAAGTCTCTAGAGTACAACAACAGTCTATAGAGTACAACAACAATCTATAGAGTACATCAACCGTCTATAGAGTACAACAACAGTCTATAGAGCCCAACAAAAACAGTCTATAGAGTACAACAACAGTCTATAGAGTGCATCAACAGTCTATAGAGTACAGCAACAGTCTATAGAGTACAGCAACAGTCTATAGAGCACATTAAAAGTCTCTAGAGTACAACAACAGTCTATAGAGTACAACAACAGTCTATAGAGTACAACAACAGTCTATAGAGCACATTAAAAGTCTATAGAATACAACAACAGTCTATAGAGTACAACAAAAGTCTATAGAGTACAACAACAGTCTATAGAGTATATCAAAAGTCTATAGAGTATATCAATAATCTGCAGAGCACAGCAACCGTCAATAGAGTACAACAAAAGTCCATTAAATTCAAATCAGTTTATAGATTGGTCCAGTTGCCAGTGTACAGTTTTGAGTTTGCCAAGTGAAAAGTTGAAGGGTGAAGTACTCGGGAGCTGGTGAGGGTGTGCAGTATGTAGTAATCAGAGTCACTGCCAGGGCAATCGTAACTAATACCTACTACTGCAGTTACAAGCTAGTCTGAAGTCCAGCCTTCTCTCCACTAGCTGACTCTTACCTTATGGCTGTACTTGTACGCTCCATCGTCTCCGTATTAGACTCATTCTAAACTTATTCTGAGCTTTGTTCACAGCCAGTTAGCAACGGCATGTATAAAACCTGTGACGTTTTATCCTTTATGGATGATGTTAAAGTTATATCCAACATCTCCAATACTTAGGCTGTTGAGTTTTATTCCATGTGGGGAACCAACGCTATCGAGCAGTAAAGTCACCTGCTGTTCACCTTTCAGGCATTGAGCTCTTCTTTTCATTCCAAGGTTTAGGCTTGAGAGAAAAGTGCTGACGTTGACCTATACAACACTGTCATGGTTGATTCAGCTCAGACCATCCATCAAAGCCTGGCATTACGAACGTTTTTTTGACATTTCCTTACGATTTTATGTTCACTTCACCCAAGAAACCCGCTCGTGAACACGATATTTTATTAACATCTGGATATGAGACAATTTGTGGGGCGAAGTGGCCATAAAATGACTTTGTGCATTTTGTGACTTGTGGCGCAATGCGAGGTGTGAAATAATGCTCGGCCTATTTTCTATAGCCTCAGATTTTATGACAAATAGAACCTGTTTTTGATTTCCTGTTATACCAAATTTTAACCCGGATGTTAATAAGCCCTATTCTTGCTACTAATTCGCATTGACAACTTTCGACGTGTTTCGATTAAATTAATACTGCTTTGTCTATATAAATTATTTTTAAAAAGTTTAAAACTTGAAGTGATAAAAAGTTCGTCTGTACCTCGTACATTTCAGAGTTGAGCTATTTGCGCAAAATGGAGCCATAAGCGAATGAAGGTTGTTTGAAGGGCAAATAACCAACTAGGAAATATGCAATCTATTTGTTGAAGAGGTGAAGAGGTCATTGGGGCGTGAGAGAGGTGGATATTAGAAATAAAGTACAAACTTACATCATTACATTTTGCGCAGCGTTTGGCAAAGTTGTCGTTGTAGCACGGCATACAGATGAGAGCATCTTCTTCTCTGGGCACAAAATTGCTGTTACCAATTGGTTTCTGGCAGATTGTGCAAGTGAAGCACCCTCCATGGTACTTCTTCTTGTTATAGTCAAACTTTTGCTGTCCTGTAAACCGAATTCACCAATGTCTATCTCACAGACTGGTCGTTTGTCACATAGACTGGTCATCAAAACACTAATTAGTAAGCGACATTGAAATGGATTTTGATTGTGTGTTCAGAGTTATCTTACCATGTTTAAATATGTTGTTACATTTGTCACAGCGTTGAGCAAAGTTAGTCTCATAACAATCGGGGCAGTAGAGGGCCCCCTCCCTTGATACAAACTGTTTATCGGCCAGAGAACCTGTCAAGTGTAAGAGAGAGTACATAAGGCTATTACAGACAATAACAAATGGCATATGCACTTATTGCAACTCAAATGTTTGCATCGGTAAAGTTTATTTCCGAGCAGTTTATTTTGACTTGCAATGAAAAAGAGGAGACCACTCCATATAAAGTTAATAAAAGCAGTTTATTTATAATAATGTCTTGTATCTTTAGTATCAGACAGCTATAAAAGCGGTTACAGCAGTATTACAGTATAATTCTTATTTGATTACACGTAATAAAAGGTTATTTATTGTTTTGGAAACACGAAAATTGTGTGACGCAAAAATTTGATGACATTACAAAAAGTTGAAAATGACAATTTATTTTAATAATAATAATAAATAACCTGTTTATTTGCATTAGTAGCAATATTATAAACAAATTGGTTATTATGACAATATAAAAGCGCATTGGTTTTGCTCAATAATAAAAACGACCCCGATATTTCTATAAATATTATATGTTATTAACAAATTCATATGGAGTTGTCTCCTCTTTTTCACCTGAAATCTAAAAGAACTGTTTGGAAATAAACGGCATGGTTTGCGTCCCACTAATGTTAGCTTGAGAGTATGTTGAGCATTCAATCTGAAAAATGTCTTAGAAGGGTGACTGAGTTACCTAGACAGCCAAAGCACTTGAAACAGTCAGCGTGCCAATGTCTACCGTCGTGGGAGAGGTCTTTGAAGTCGCTTCCAATTGGCTGGTTACATTCATAACACCTGCAAATAAGGAGAGGCATCAGTCAGCGTCGGCTTTAGCACAGGCATTGAACATTGGTTTTCAAGTTATTTCATTTTGGGTTATAATATTTCTGTCAGTTCAATTTTTGTTACGTACTCTCATTTGATTTTGGTTGCGCACTCTTGTGTGTAAATAGTGCGAGCAGCAAAAATAAACATACAAAAGTCTGAAAACAAAAAGGGTCACAATTAAGTTTATCTTATTATGTTGAAAAGATGGAAGTATTGAGCATCCTGTATTACAGCTAGCTATACCATTGGCTAGTGTTATACAGCTAGCTATATCATTGGCTAGTGTCATACAGTTAGCTATATCATTGGCTGGTGTTATACAGCTAGCTATATCATTGGCTAGTGTTATACAGCTAGCTATATCATTGGTTGGTGTTATACAGTTAGCTATATCATTGGCTAGTGTCATACAGCTAGCTATATCATTGGTTAGTGTTATACAGCTAGCTATATCATTGGCTAGTGTTATACAGTTAGCTATACCATTGGCTGGTGTTATACAGCTTGCTATATCATTGACCGGTGTTATACAGTTAGCTATATCATTGGTTGGTGTTATACAGTTAGCTATATCATTGGCTAGTGTTATACAGCTAGCTATATCATTGGTTAGTGTCATACAGTTAGCTATATCATTGGCTAGTGTTATACAGTTAGCTATATCATTGGCTAGTGTTATACAGCTAGCTATATCATTGGCTAGTGTTATACAGCTAGCTATATCATTGGCTAGTGTCATACAGCTAGCTATATCATTGGTTAGTGTTATACAGTTAGCTATATCATTGGCTAGTGTTATACAGCTAGCTATATCATTGGTTAGTGTTATACAGTTAGCTATATCAATGGCTGGTGTTATACAGCTAGCTATATCATTGGCTGGTGTTATACAGTTAGCTATATCAATGGCTAGTGTCATACAGCTAGCTATATCATTGGCTAGTGTTATACAGCTAGCTATATCATTGGCTAGTGTTATAAAGCTTGCTATATCATTGGCTAGTGTTATACAGCTAGCTATATCAATGGCTAGTGTTATACAGCTAGGTATATCAATGGCTAGTGTTATACAGCTAGGTATATCAATGGCTAGTGTTAGAACCCACCTTGGAGCAAACTTGTCTTCAAAACATGTGATACAAATGGGCTCGTCCTGACGCAGTACGTAGCGCTGTCCTGTCAGAGACACCTGACAGTAGGAGCAAACATAGTGCTCCATGATCTCTCAGCCACTGGTGCAACTGTATTATATATAACAGCTAGTATTATTGAGTAAGAGATCATTGTTACCAACGCAAACAACGCATGATCACAAATATTAAGCAACTCCTTGTAGTAGAAGCCAGTAATTAAATATCGGTGGGGAACTCACTTGGCTGTAAACGGAGACTTTCGACCTTGTCTATATGTAGTATTTTTCTGTGGCTCTAAAACAACCCAAAATCCACAGTGAATTGTCCAAACTTATCAGAAAAAAATAAAATAACTTACTTGAAGTAGAATACTCACATTCTCTATACTCCCAATGCCTGTATGTTTGTGGGTAACAACAATACCGTAGTATTTGAATACCTGTGACATCATCAGATTCTGTTATCTTCTGTGGCTGGACTGACTAGGGTGGTTGTGCATTAGAACAAACCAAAGGACGAAGAAACCAGAATGGAGCACTACAACTGTACAACTTGCTCCAACTCGCTGGTGGGTAAGCAGTACGTGCTCAGGCATGACCAGCCAACATGCGTGCCCTGCTACTTGGAGAAATACGCTGACGTGTGAGTATCCATTATAAAAGACCTGATCAGCTCAGCGGTTTCTGTTTCCTATTCTTATATTGTTTATAGCTGAGATTAAAAAACGTGAGCGTGCTTATTCCGGTTTAAACTATCTTCACATATCCAGTATTTGATTTTGGACTATTTCTGGTCTTTTGTTTTTGATTTGAGAGTTTGGTCTGTATGATGTCGTACTAAATACATATTAATGGTATGTGGTAGTTAACCTTGACCCTTTGTAGGAGACTCTAACAGCAAGCATTAAGCTATTTATGCATTTAAAAAGCTGGTCATTACGTTATAAAACAGAAATTTTGAAGTAAAGCTGATAAAGAACTGTTGTCTGTTGAACAAAATACTGATTGTGAAAATTGTAACTTTTGTAAAAGTTGTCTGGATATCACACCAGCTTATTTAATTTTCATGAATTGCGATTGAACTCGAGCAAAAATAAAATGAAGGTCTCCTTTGCATTTGCCAGAGATGAAGAGTATACTGAGCTCAAAATCCTCATCGTTTTTAGTAAACTATTATCAGTAAAGCTTTTTCAAACTGTGGACTATGTGTTTCAGGTGCGAGAAGTGTGGCAAAGTGATCCCTCCAGAGAGCAAAGACCTCTCTTACAAAAAGAGACATTGGCATGAGGAGTGTTTCAATTGCTGGAATTGCGATAGTAAGGAACATGAGCTATTTTTTATTCTCACACCCTATACCTGCGCAACTGTATTAGCATGTGGTACTGATACATGCTAACTACTTATAGTACTCACACATAGTATAGACACATAGTACTTATAAATAAGAGTGACACATAGTACTGCCTCATAGTACTGCCACACAGTACTGACACATAGTAGTGACATAGAGTTCTGACAGTTGGTAACGGTACCAAATTTCAATGAGAGGCGACATATAAAACTTTGTTTTACAGTGTCGATGGCCAACCAACAGTTTGTTGGAAAAGATGACGGTGTCTACTGCCCTGACTGTTATGACAACCTCTACGCCCAGCGCTGTGACAAGTGCGATAAAACGTTCAAGCATGGTAGGTATTTTGTAATGTTCATTTTGTCTTGGCCAAACCTTATTACCACACAATAGTTAACTAGAAAATAGCTATATAACTAAAATAGTTTCTTTTGCACCACATGATTTGGTTTCTTTTTCGACAGGGCAACAGAAGTTTGAGTATGGAGGGAAAAGATACCATAGCCCATGTTTCCTTTGCTTCTTCTGCCAGAAGCCTATTGGTAACAACAATTTTGTGCCCCAGGATGACGGAAACCTCTGTTGTATGGTCTGCTACAATGAAAAGTTTGCTCAGAAGTGTGGAAAATGCCACGATGTATGTATAAGCCCACATATTAGACAGGGTGGGTGGTCCAGTAGGGTACAGAAAGAAGGGGGGGGGGGGGGAGTTATTGAACAAAAGATTAACTGTTTTGTTTCGATCATGTCTGGTGAAACAATAAACATTCAACTTTATGCCATGAGTAAAAGTGAAACAAACTATTGATGTTTTCAGCCTTCATGTGCAGACATTGCTCTTCAGCCCTGTTTTATATGCTTGCAGGTACTCAATCATGGAGGGGTTACATTCAGAGATGAATCGTTTCATCGTGAATGTTTTGTCTGCACAAAGTGTAACACTGAGCTGGCACACATCAAGTTTGCTACGAAGAACGACTACCCTTACTGCCCCGACTGCTATATCCGACAGTATGCCAAGGTCTGCATTAGGTGTGATCAACCCATAGCTGGTGAGCTCAATAG
This sequence comes from Cryptosula pallasiana, assembly GCA_945261195.1. NCBI lineage: Eukaryota > Metazoa > Bryozoa > Gymnolaemata > Cheilostomatida > Cryptosulidae > Cryptosula > Cryptosula pallasiana. The sequence continues at coordinate 1,210,307 of OX183134.1, read as the reverse complement.
ATTAATGTTGTGCTTCATTCTCTAAGGTTAATCTTCAAATCATGATTTCGAGTAAATTTCTTGTCAACTGACAGCGTGTATTTACAGGCCTAGGACAAGCAGTCAAGTATGTTGCTTTTGAGAACAAGCAATGGCACGTGGATTGTTTCTGCTGCACAGTGTGCAACCGCAATCTCGTATCTTTGGGATTCCTCATCGCCAATGGAGACATCGCGTGCTCTGACTGTGCTAGATCTATGTAGAGTTGGTTGTAGGGGGTCGCTTCTGTGACTCTTTCTTGTTGGACTCTGTCTTTTCTTTTAACTAAATATCTAATTTCTCCAGTAAATGTCAGTAAAGTGTGTACTACATGTACAGCCAGTTATAGTGAATGTGCAATATTCCTTCAGTGCTACTCTCAATTCTATCAACTTTTTGTAAGCTTGCATTGATAAAACTTGGTTTTACTTGCCTGCTTTTCTGAAAAAAATATTTAATTTTTTTCAAATTAGTTTGCTTTAAAGACTTCTATGCACCATGCATAAAAGTCTGCAATGTTTCTTTGATCCTAGCTCACACATTGCTAGTTTTATATTTTGGACGATAGTCTCATAAAATCTAAATGAAACAAGAGAGAAAAAACAAATGTTTGAAACTTGCAGTTACTATGCTAAGGAAAGCTAGCTGCGTCCATCACCAAGCCTTTTATTCAGCCTACAGTATTCGATTTCAACACAACTGTAAAAAAAATTGACAGATAGCTACACGGGTTGAGAAAGACACCCCAACAGTTATACTGTTTCTTTCTTCAGCACATTGTAGTGCAAGGGGATGTCACTCAAGCCTCCAGTCCACACTCTGCTGATGGACGTTTTTAGAAGTGGGTAGGGGATGTCTGCCACTTCCTGTAGGAGAATTGAAAGGAAAGAGGAAGTTAGGTTTGCTTCAACAACTTTGCTACATTAGTGCATTGCTGACATTTCACACTTTCATATTTAGAGAACCTCCGTGCTAGAGCAGCAAATTCTTGGCTTGGGATGTTTAGTTTTTAGCCTTCTCACAGATTCTGCAAAATTATCCTTGCAAGATCTTTCATGCATTTAACTTCAGCGTATATCAGCATATGCTAGATCTGCTCCTACTACACTATCAGCATATGCTAGATCTGCTCCTACTATACTACTAGCATATGCTAGATCTGCTCCTACTATACTACTAGCATATGCTAGATCTGCTCCTACTATACTACTAGCTTATGCTAGATCTTCTCCTATTATACTACTAACATATGCTAGATCTACTCCTACTATACTACTAGCTTATGCTAGATCTACTCCTATTGTACTACTAGCATATGCTAGATCTGCTCCTACTATACTACTAGCTTATGCTAGATCTGCTCCTATTGTACTACTAACATATGCTAGATCTACTCCTACTATACTACTAGCTTATGCTAGATCTTCTCCTATTATACTACTAACATATGCTAGATCTACTCCTACTATACTACTAGCTTATGCTAGATCTACTCCTATTGTACTACTAGCATATGCTAGATCTTCTCCTACTATACTACTAGCTTATGCTAGATCTGCTCCTATTGTACTACTAACATATGCTAGATCTACTCCTACTATACTACTAGCTTATGCTAGATCTGCTCCTATTGTACTACTAGCATATGCTAGATCTGCTCCTACTACACTACTAGCATATGCTAGATCTGCTCCTACTATACTACTAGCATATGCTAGATCTGCTCCTATTATACTACTAACATATGCTAGATCTGCTCCCACTATACTACTAGCATATGCTAGGTCTGCTCCTATTATACTACTAGCTTATGCTAGATCTGCTCCTACTATACTACTAGCATATGTTAGATCTGCTCCTATTATACTACTAGCATATGCTAGATCTACTCCTACTATACTACTAGCATATGCTAGATCTGCTCCTATTATACTACTAGCATATGCTAGATCTACTCCTACTATACTACTAGCATATGCTAGATCTACTCCTACTATACTACTAGCATATGCTAGATCTGCTCCTATTATACTACTAACATATGCTAGATCTGCTCCCACTATACTACTAGCATATGCTAGATCTGCTCCTATTATACTACTAGCATATGCTAGACTTTTCATGTTGTTTTCTGTCCAGCAGAGAAAATAACAACTTTAACGTCTCAAATAAGTTTTCATATAGCAGTCTTCTGATGAAATATAGCAAAACATTTTGCTAACAACCCCGATTGGTCTGTACTTAGATTGTCTTCATCTTTCGAGCATTTGGTGAAGCTTACTCCAAAATATAGTAGACACTTTTGGCTAACAAAACACAACCTGGCCTTTAATCATAGAAAAATGCACAAAAGAATAATAAACTCTCACTTATATAATCTAAAAATGTGTTCGTAAATCATTTGTAGTACAAGTTGGTAGTTTGTGCTAAGAAATTATAAACTATATTATTGTACTACTCACAGAGAGAGAAAACTTTCTTACAGCTGTCAACTACCCTGAAGGTTGCAAGTAGGACTAAAACCCCATGTACATATAGCGATTACTAAACGATTTCCTTAGCGATTGCGTGATTTTGCAACTTCTGTTTCCTACAAAATCGCTAAGCAATCTCAAGCATTTTATTTGAGGTTATCCTCAGGTTTTGATCGAGATCAAAAAATCGCTAGCGGATTCTTTGATCAGCCAATGACAACTTAAAAAAACTTTACCCTTGTTTCCAATATGGTCTTGTCATATTCAGCGCTCTGATCTGTTAACGATCCTGTAATAAATTGAAGGCTATGCTTTGTAACAGCGAGTTTGACTGGAATCACTGAAGAATTGGCAGTAGTGGAAAATTGCGCAATTTGGGGCAGGGACTTCCCCAATCGCTAAGCAAAATCGCTAGCACGATCGCTATATGTACATGAAGCATTAGCCTTCCTATAGATCAAAATTGAGTATTTGTTACTAAAAACAATTTTCTGTCAGTAGTTCCTCCTCACACTTATTGTACCCCAAAATAGTCGTCACTCTCAGCTTACTAGCTCCGTGCCGGGTCTCCTCACACTCTCTGGAGGGTCTCCTCACACTCTCTGGGGGGTCTCCTCACACTCTCTGGGGGGTCTCCTCACACTCTCTAGGGGGTCTCCTCACACTGTCTGGGGGGTCTCCTCACACTCTCTGGGGGTGTGAAGCTAGCTTGTCAGCTCTCTTGGGGAATATTAGCCCATTTGACATCAGTCACTCAATGCGCTTCTCTTCTGTATCATCCGATTCAGGGTCTGTCTGGTCGAATCGAGTATCTATAATATCAACGAACTAACGAAGATTATCCAACTCTGCATCGACAGAAATTGCGAGGCTTTTGACTCACACTTTCTATTTCAAAACTTACACCCCGAGTCGAGTCCGTTGTTAGAACTATTTTCCACAGGTGAAGGTGAAGCAACCTCTTTTGTTTGTGGCCTCCTTTTTTGGCATCGGAAGTGGTTGCAGGGAAGGGGGGGGGGGGTGGTGGTAAGGAGAGAGTAACAAGTGGAATTGCTTTTCAGAAAAGGGATAACTCCAAAGATTTTAACGAAACAAAGTTTGTCTTTAAAATGGCTATTTATTATGAGTCAGATGGGGATTGTTTCGTCACTGGGTTCAGGGTGCGAGGGGAGGGGGGGGGGTGGATATATGAGACTGTAGAGGTATGGATAGAGGCATAGGTCAACCATAGAGGTATAGATAGAGGTGTAGGTCAACCATAGAGGTATAGATAGAGGTATAGGTCAACCATAGAGGTATAGATAGAGGCATAGGTCAACAAAACATCATTAATGGTACTTCCAGTTCATCAGGGTGATGGTGGAGTATATAACACACACAATTGCACTCTGATGACACACAATTTTATTGCCAGTAGTATAGAGGTATAGCCCCGCCCCCTTCTTCTAAAGAGTTGTTTCTAAACTTGACCAACATTCCATGATAACAAGGAAAAGAATAAATTGTACTAACAAACAACTTTTTTATATAACGAAATAGCAGGTAATAATGTAGTGGATTTTGGGGGGCCGACCAAACGTCCACCAACAACGCCTCACTCTAGAGGTCAACTTCCAACAGAGGGGTATGCCAACTCCACAACTGTTCTCGGAGCCCACTGCTCAAACGTACAACTCAATGTCTTGTTGAGTAAACCATACTTTATTACACAGCGTAACCAGCAATGTATAATAAGGGTAATTGTATCATGCTACTTGGCTTAAGCACAGGCAGAATCCCAATACAATACAATGAATCAAGTGAAGTGTTCTGCCTTTTATAGGCAGAACAAGATTAAAACATATGCCCAAACAAGTGGCAACAAATCAGCAATGGCAGGAAGTGTTTACACTAATCAGAACATAAGATATAAATATACAATACAGTCATTGGTTCATATAGAGTTAAATGTGCAAGGCGCCCAGAAGTAGGGGGCGGAGCTTCTCAGTCAATCTTGCTGACTCATGGTGGTGCAATGAGTAGCTCTGGTTCCTGGTCCTTATGGCTTGTGGTCCTTGGCTTTGGTCTTGTTTGAGGACAGCTATGTTGCAAAGTCGGGCTCCTGCACCTTTGGTATCAATTTAGGTTCTCAGGCTATAGCAGTTCTTTCCTCACCGACCCGGTATAGGGTCGGTAGTGGCACTGCAGGGCCGGTAGTGCATGCTGCAGGGCCGGCAGGGTGTGCTGCAGGGCCGGTGGTACCTTTGCAGGGCAGGCAGTGAATGCTGCAGGGCCGGTAGTAAATACCGCAGGGCCGGTAGAGTTTCTACCGGCTTACTTGTTCGTGTTCTGGCTGTGCCAGGCTCAGTTTAGGCTTGCCTGACACCCAGCAGTTGTCAGGGGGACCTTGCGCAAAGATAGTGGTCACAAAAATCCACCACAATAATATCGTATTGATGAAAATTGTAGTGTTGTGCTATCAAAGAGTTGTTACATTGTAAATGAAAAAATATGAATACAAAAAATAATTGATAAAATAATAATATTGTTTTACAAGCCCTCTTACCGTGCTTTTGTTCTGCAGAGTAAATAAAATAACAAAAAACAATTTTGATTTTTTTTTTGGTCAAAAAGATTATAAGTTTAAATAATATTATTGCCTTGAAATATTGTGCGGGAGAAATGATCTATCATGACATTGACACTTGTATAGCTACAGTAAATAACAAGATGGCCACCTCATGTATTGTTATGGAACATTTTAAGGCGGGACTCCTGTATGCCAAAACTTATTCTATTGATCTTATGTAACTATGTAACTATTTTGAAAACAAGCCATCAATTCATGCAACTTTTCTTGAGCACACAACAATTTTATTTGTCACATAATGGTGTGTTTGATGAATTATTGTGTATATAAACTGGCTTGCATTTCCTTCTCATCAGACTCGGAGGGATGATCCAGAAGTTTGAAGCAATAAACTCTACAAGAAACTACATTCTCACACACTTCTTGGACAAGCGAACAACAATGGACTTGAATAAGTTACAAACATAAATTTTTGCCTACAAGTAGAAGCAAAAGCCTGCAAGTGAAAGGCAGTTGACTTTCAGCCGACCTACAGCCGGATCCTACATCCGGATGCTACATCAGGCTTGACCGGCCAGCTGTCGGACTGGGCAGCTATGACGTGTCTTTGATACTGTCTGGAGCCAGCTGAATGTCAGGTGACAGCTGGTAGGTAGGGATCCTACAGTGCAAATCAGACTAACTGCGGGCAGTGCAGGTGATTGACAAATACCACAATAATCTCATGCTACCTCGACAAAATCCTTTACAATATTTTTAAAAATCTTTACAAAATTAGTATTTTCTTGTGTTAATCATTGTAAACATCAAATCAGAACAAAAAAAAGGCGTATTGCCGCCGAACAATAGTTCAGCCAAACCGAGGTCTCTATCTCTGTTTATGACGCAAGAAGGTGTATATTTAGTGCTAAAATAACAAAGACTACTTTAAAGTCACAACTGTTACTAAGGCTCGACGTATTTATCCAATAACAATAGGAATAAAATATGTTTTGTTGGGCAATAGAACATTAGAAACTTTAAATTACTCCAATGCTGTACCCATGCCAGCCACGCGTGAATAGACTTTGTTACCACATTGTGAGCTTTACCTAAAGCGAGCAGTTTGATCTAATCAAGCTTCTGGTGAGACAATTTTATGGAATGGTCTTGTTTGCAGCGTGTACAGCATGTAACTGAGTTGTTACAGGTGCCACGGAGTCCCGCTATACAATTAGTTGCTCAGGAGTTATCACACCCACAGTCATAAACACAGTTGCACTAACGGAAGTTGTTATTATGAAAACAAGTCCAAACAATTATTACCAATTATATAACTTACCATTAAAAATAGTTGAGTTGTTCCAAAAAAAAACTTTGTCATCTCTTACACTTTTTTAAACTTTGTTTCACCATACTAATACTTGTTCTATCTTGCACTCTTTTACAAATATATGTGCTAAAGAGCCTACTTCACACACTCAGTAGTAAATTACTGACTTTTGGTAGCTAACAGGAAATTATCTACATTGAACTGGATCATTGCTAGATAAAACTACAAAGCCATCACAATGGGGGCCCCACAAGGAACAAAACTCGAACCATGGTTTTGGTTGGTCTACCTTAATGATTTAGCCATCTCAAATATGCCAATGATATGACGATGATCAACAATGCTTCATCCAACCAACAAGCTTTCCAGACTGCCTTAAACAACATAGAAGTATGGGCACACAACAACAACATGCTCATAAATACCAATAAAAGTCAACTGATAAATCTATCGCTGTCAGAACCACACCAATCAGAAACGTACAGTATGAGAAATGTGCCCATCACAGAGCGCGAAAGCGCAAAGCTACTGGGAGTAACCATAGATAAACGGCTCTCTTTCAGTAAACATGTAAGCGATATTACTGAAAGTCTAGGGTCTCGATTATATGAAGAGATCGGGTTTGAAATTAGCTGGACTCAAGCTTTTCTACCTCTCGAATATACGATCGAGGCTAACATATGCATGCCGAGCATGGTCAGGACTGATAACTGAAACAGCCTCAATTAAATTATCAGTTTAGCGAAATCAGCCATGAGAGTAATGAATGCAGATCTAGACATGGAAAGCTGCCTCAAAGCACATAACATTCCGCCTATTGCCAAATACACCGAGCAGCAATACCAAATCATACTAGTCAACAATGACCATCCTCTTCGCAAAAACATTGTGAAGAACACCAACCACCAAACAAGAGTGTCATCGGCAGTGAGAATGCCTCGCTGTAGGACTAAGAAGTTGAAGAGGAGTTTCTTTTTCAAGTCTGCTAATTGCTGGTGAACAGTACTTTTTAATTTTCTTTTTTATTTGTTTTTGTACTGTAGCACATTTTCACAATTATTTTCACTCCAGGACATCAAACTTTCTGATATATAGAGGAAAAAATGAAGCCTATCCTATTGTGAGCATAAACGATATGAATAATGGACATTAGGCTGCCCTATTATTTTGAAAGATTATTTCATGTTACTAGCAAGCAAGGTCTTTGGTATGGTATTTCAATGGAGAATTTGTTGTTTATGAGATTTGGCAACAAAATTAGTTCAACTTCTAGAATCCATTTTCATCAGAAATGAGAAACGTTATGAAAAATAGACGCTTAGGTATGATTATCTTTCCTTCGGCTGCCCATAGAAACTTAAAATTTGCGTGTTTGTGTATTTTGTAATCAATGAAAACTCAACTGCCATGTTATTCCCTTCAAATAAGTTTTTAGTAAGCTCTACAAAACTTATCCATTAAAACTTATACAAAAAATAAGCTCCGCCCCCTTTTGAGGACCGGCTTTATTTACCTGAGAGTTTTCCTCTCCTGTGAAATATTAATCATCGCGTCTTTGGCAACAGTGAAACTCCGCCCATTATATTTTTAACGACCGCCTATTGCTAGGGTGGTAAATACGGTTGTTTTGCCCATGCCTACAATCACAATGTAGTTTTATAGAATGACTATAACGGAGAGATCTGTCGTAACATCAGGTAGTTATAATGATGCTATTCACCTGAAAGTGGGAGGAGATTTAGAACTGTTAGATCACATGACGATACACTTCACCAAACTCGCTGACGCTCGAGCAGGTTTTACTACTATAGCATAATAATAATAATAATAATAATAATAATAATAATAATAATAATAATAATAATAATAATAATAATAATAATAATAATAATAATAATAATAATAATAATAATAATAATAATAATAATAATAATAATAATAATAATAATAATAATAATAATAATAATAATAATAATAATAATAATAATAATAATAATAATAATAATAATAATAATAATAATAATAATAATAATAATAATAATAATAATAATAATAATAATAATAATAATAATAATAATAATAATAATAATAATAATAATAATAATAATAATAATAATAATAATAATAATAATAATAATAATAATAATAATAATAATAATAATAATAATAATAATAATAATAATAATAATAATAATAATAATAATAATAATAATAATAATAATAATAATAATAATAATAATAATAATAATAATAATAATAATAATAATAATAATAATAATAATAATAATAATAATAATAATAATAATAATAATAATAATAATAATAATAATAATAATAATAATAATAATAATAATAATAATAATAATAATAATAATAATAATAATAATAATAATAATAATAATAATAATAATAATAATAATAATAATAATAATAATAATAATAATAATAATAATAATAATAATAATAATAATAATAATAATAATAATAATAATAATAATAATAATAATAATAATAATAATAATAATAATAATAATAATAATAATAATAATAATAATAATAATAATAATAATAATAATAATAATAATAATAATAATAATAATAATAATAATAATAATAATAATAATATATATATATATAATATTTATAATAATAACTCCACTACTATTATTATTGCAGCTTGCTAAAGTTGTGCTCCACTTACGTACATAAACAATCATCATCGCTGTAAGGCTATACCCTGTACTGAGTAAGTGGTAATATATATATCATCATGCAACTTACTTACTTAATAAAACAACGACAACAGCAGTGCACTGCTGCTGCTTGTTGATTGATGATGATGGAGATAATATTAATCATCATCCATGATGATCACGATTATTGTTATTTATTATTATGAGATAATAATAATAAGGATGAAGAAGATGATGTGAATGAATCATGAATTGAATGCTCAGGATGATGATGCTGTTGTCAAAAAAATATTAATTACAATAATTATAATAATAAATGCTAAAATATTATAATAAATAAAATAATTTAAAATGATAGTTTCAGTAGTAGTTACTGAGACTGTTCTAACCATTATTTTATTATTATAATAATAAATAATAATTATTATTAATAATAATAATATGGTTTATCAGGATTTAAATTGGGTAGTTTATTTATTATTATTATTACCATTAATAATATTTATCATCATCGATTAATTAATGATGATTATTATAAATAATATAATAATTGTTATTATTTATAACTTACAATAAATGATAATTATAATATTAATGATGATTGATTAATGAAATTAATGTAATCAATCATCATCGTCATCATCATTGCTAATGATGATAGTGGAAGGCGGAGCAACATGAACCATCTTTTGTTTTTGATGTAAAATTGAAGAGGTTGAAGATATCAGGTTTAAAATTGGTACAGAGATGGTTTAGTATGTTTTTGTTGCAAAATTTAAATTGCAACTCATGATTTTCAACGGACTGCTATATAGCTGCATTTTTGCCGCAAGATCTGTTGGCTCACTTTGCTCCACCCTATGGGGAAGGTTGAGTCGTAGCATTAAAGCCTTAGTATTTGTCTTTCTGAGCATTATTTACATAGAATGAAACGTTATCACAACATAAATCTGAGCAACGAAATTTGTCGTTATTGAAAACAAAACTGATAAAAAATGTTAGTCTATATGCTAACATCAGTATGTTTGGCCAAAACTAATTAGTATTTTGCAGAATTGATTTTGTGACGAGGATGCATTGTCAGCTATTAGTTTATCTTAGATTGTAAGCCGAGAGGTCAACACTGAAGGTTGAGTGATTTCGGGCTTGGAGGATACCACCAGTGGGCACAGGATCTCCCAAAACTAGGACTATAGGCAACCAGATCTACATCATGAATGTCTTCTTTTTTTGGATAAACGAATGAGCGGGAGTAGCAAAGCTTTTGCACCAAGTTAATTGTAATTAAACCACCAGCTTTATTGCATCTCATCACTCTCCCAGTGTATTACACATTGAGTCTGTCTCATACTTTATCAAAACGTGCATTGACATCAGTGTTGTCGTTAGTTGGCACCACTGGCACACCGTCCAGCTCCTCATTTATGCTCTCGTCATCAGTGTCGTGGACAGCAAGTGTCAGTAATTCCTCTTAAAAGGATTCAAGTACCTCAGCTGTTCTCTTTGCAGCTGGTTTCTCTTTTTCTTCAAGGGTACTAGGTTCTCCTTCTTGATCCTGCCCTTTTCTGGTGTGTACGTTAGTACTGCTGATTTTACCTTCCGTCGTCCAGATCCCAGCTTTTTTGGTTCAGTCTTGGGAATGGGAACAAGCTGCTCCAGAGCTGTGCGAGTTATTTTGCTTCTAGATGGGCCTTCATCATGTTGTGGAGGAACAGAACGGGGACAAGGAGCTTGTCTCGTGGTTTTTTCAGGCAGTGTCGCACTACTGGCCCTGGGTGTATCAAGCAAAGCAGAGCCATATCTACTTCTGCACCATCATGGACTTCATCTGCTGCAAGGGGACGTTCTGTCACTGCAGAAGGGAGGAACTCATGTTCCTCATAAACATTAGAATATAGAGGATATCTCCCAGTAGAGGAAAAGCCAGATAACACTTCAACTGTGCTTCATAGCTTTGGTAACAGCTATACCTCCAAAATTTCCTACATATATAGTAGCTGCTCTATAGTGAGCCATGGCTCATTTTGCCCCCAGTCATGTGAATCAACTTGCTCCAGATGACTTTCTTCAATACAATCAAGCGCAAAGCCAAATCCAAATAAGTTAGTACTTTCATATTGTATAGGTGTAATAGGCAAACTTTAACCACAATTTCATTTAAGTAGTGAAGAAATCTACCCAAGAGATTAGACCACAAAATCAAAACAAAAAATTAATTCTTATTGACCGAAATTGGACTTTTGTTAATAATTAATTTACCTGAAGCTCTATATTTTTATTTTTATATCAAACATGACTGCTAGGGATCACCTGATCTTTATGAGAGAACATAGCTCTTAATACAATAAACGTTTTGAAATACACTGGTTGGATCACCTTGCCACATGGCTCAACTTACCCCGCCTTCCCTTATGTATAATCATAATGATATTATTATTGTACATACCGGATTTAAATTAATAATGAATAATGTATTATATTATTATCAATATCTATACATTCTATAATTATATGATTAATAATAATTTGATTAATAATAATATTTGGTCGCTAAATTTAACCAATTTGAATAAATTATAAGTAATAATACTTACTAATGATAGTAATAATCAGTGGTAACTATTATTATTATTAGTTGTACTAATTGGTAATAATAATAATAAATGACATGAGATATTAAAAAAGTGGATCGTAATTATTATTAAATTGTAATTTTGTTATCATGTACTGGTTGACTTTTCTTTCTTTTTTTCTTTCAGTTAACCAAGGATTATTATGTATTTGTGATAGCCAGATGCACCCTTATGCAAGCTTAGGCTGTTTAGTAAAGGCAATTGGAAAGGCCTGTTTTAGTTGCTATACATATGGATCTGTTAAATATGCTCAGCTGATCTTGATGCTATGAGCATTCAAGACTTTTTGTGATTTGTAGGAGCAAAGTCAATGTGTATCAGTAACTACACTAGTATTTATTGGTGTCTCAGGTAACTGGTGAAACGCAACCACGTCATTGGTACACTAGACGGTAGCTGAATAATCGCAGCCGCTAAGGTGGCCCAGGTAGCTGTTAGAGCCCAGCCGTGTCGAAATTCTGAAAGACAGATCATTATGTAGCCGAAAGGCCTAGCCGCGCACACCCATTACGATATTGCCTCCTCCTCTCTCACGAGAACTGACTCACTTCAATAGTGTTATTATTACCAACTGCCATTAATTAATGATAATGATAATTATCATAGTTACCGGTGATTGTTAGTCATTATTTACTCAAATTGGGTAAAGCGACCAACTATTATTACTTACCTACTACTACTACTACTACTAAACTTACTAGTATTGTAAGTATTATTAGTAAAATTATTGTTATAATTAATTTTCTTATTATTATTATTATTAATATAATTATTATCAACCGCAAGAAAAGCTACCACTATATGTAAAATTGTTATTAGATCAAATATTAAATTACTGTTGTTACCTCTTTTTGAATACTCCTATGGTTAAAATGTTATCGATATTATTATTAAATGACTATCCCTGTTATTAATTAAAATAACTTATGATTATTGTTATCAGTATGTTGTTCTTTTTTGGCTTCTGCTACATTTAAATAATTTATTATTGTTCACAAATAAGGTTTGTTTTCATAAATAAGTATGTATGATGTAATATGTATAAATATATGTAGTGGGAGATTAAATGTCAAGATGGTGTACTAGTTTTTGTTTTTTTATAGAATAAATAGTGTTTTAGAGAATCTAAAATCCTATTGCTGTTCTGCCTACTTCCATTTTATTTTTTTCTTATTTTTCTACGAATCACTTGGCTCCTCAGAAAATGTAATAAATAGAATCAAAAACTTGGTTTTGTTGTAACGTTCAGGTATGGGGAATGATTTATTTTGAAAAAAAACTTTTAAAAATTTCTGAGTCAAAGCTACTCAAGTTTGAAAGAGGTCCAAATCAATTTTTTTAGCTTAATATCGGCTTAAAAAAAGTAGGAACACATTGACGAAAATTGACGATGGTTTTTACTACGATTCGTTGTGTCCATCTTTTTATGTCTCTTTATGGAAAAACATTTAAAACCAATGCAGAGGCGACCATCTTAATTTTTAATGAAAAACAAAGTCTTATGCGCAATAGAAAGCTCATTTGGGAGCTGACTGGTCAATTTACCCTAAAACCTCGAAAAGGATGTTACTTGGTGTATCAATGCACCAACTGGGGCTTCAGAGCTATTGCCATTTATCTGTTTTGGGTTTTTTCATTTTCAAATTTCTAAAATTCACCGACAACAACATTTTTCTATGCTTCTCCGAAGTATCATAGACCCATTTAAATGCAAAACTAGATTAGGCTATCTTCAAAAAATATGAGCTTTCAATTTTCCCATTACAACAGCAAAACAACTTCCATTTGTACGAAAGGTCTGCGTAAACACAAAATACCATTTACTCCAGAACCGAAACACCGGTTAACGAAAGTTATGGGGAGCTGTGATTGCATTGGTTATAAACCCTTGTCATGCATTAGATCAATTCTATAAAAGTGTTCGTACCGCAGTTTTTATTTCCTTTAGTGTAGCGGCTTTGGCGTTCATTCGAGTGAAAACGCCTTTCACATTTATATATACAGATTACTAATAGCCTTAAGATTTATCTAACAGTTCTATGCATTTTAGTTATTTTCTGGATGAAACTTCTTAATAGCTCGAAACTTTTCATGCTACATTTATTTGTGAAATTAAAAAAATTTAATTGAAAAACTGAAATATTCCAAAAAAATTGGTTTTTGTGAGAAAAATTTTAATAATTCAAAAATGCAAATTTTTTTTACTTATACATAATTAATTGAGTAAATACCAATAAATGTAACATTTTTCTCTCAATCTAAACAGTCTACCATTCTCTGAATGTTCCTACTTCAATTACTGTCAACTTTTCTTTGGTGCGAGATAGATAGAGAAAAGTTTGAGTCTCTAACAACTTTCATCGGCTTGAAAGAGAGATGGTCATAATGTTGCAGTATGTGTCTTGTGTAAGCCATAATGGGGCTTTTCTCAGATGCCGTGTTACCTCCTAGCCGAACTGTCTGTCCAGATGTGGGTATTTGTTGTGCTTACCAGTTTTGGACTTGGCTGCAGGTACAAACTAAATACTTGGTTCTTGGACCAAAGCACATAACTGCAGTCTTTTTGTCTAATGACGTCGGAAACAAGTGTGTTTACCTATCACCAACTGGTTTTTAAACATTTTTGGTGTTACATGAATAAATATGACCTTCGCCTTATCTAGTTGACATAGCAAACGCTCATTGATTTGGTAACAGTCTTGTTATGTATAGATAAAGCCGTGTCACTGCCTTTAGTTCTGCCATGTTTAACAACTTGGCAATAACTGGCCTCCCAGAATGCAATAATACCTCAAGCTAGATGTTAGAGCTAGATGTTAGACCTAGATGTTAGAGCTAGATGTTAGAGCTGGATGTTAGAGCTAGATGTTTGAGCTGGATGTTAGAGCTAGACGTTAGAGCTAGACGTTAGAGCTAGACGTTAGAGCTAGACGTTAGAGCTAGATGTTAGAGCTAGATGTTAGAGCTAGATGTTAGAGCTGGATGTTAGAGCTAGATGTTAGAGCTAGATGTTAGAGCTGGATGTTAGAGCTAGATGTTAGAGCTAGATGTTAGAGCTAGATGTTAGAGCTAGATGTTAGAGCTAGATGTTAGAGCTAGATGTTAGAGCTAGATGTTAGAGCTAGATGTTAGAGCTAGATGTTAGAGCTAGATGTTAGAGCTGGATGTTAGAGCTAGATGTTAGAGCTGGATGTTAGAGCTAGATGTTAGAGCTAGATGTTAGAGCTAGATGTTAGAGCTAGATGTTAGAGCTAGATGTTAGAGCTAGATGTTAGAGCTAGATGTTAGAGCTGGATGTTAGAGCTAGATGTTAGAGCTAGATGTTAGAGCTAGATGTTAGAGCTAGATGTTAGAGCTAGATGTTAGAGCTAGATGTTAGAGCTGGATGTTAGAGCCGGATGTTAGAGCTAGATGTTAGAGCTGGATGTTAGAGCTAGACGTTAGAGCTAGACGTTAGAGCTAGACGTTAGAGCTAGACGTTAGAGCTAGACGTTAGAGCTAGACGTTAGAGCTGGATGTTAGAGCTAGATGTTAGAGCTAGATGTTAGAGCTAGATATTAGAGCTAGATGTTAGAGCTAGATGTTAGAGCTAGATGTTAGAGCTAGATGTTAGAGCTAGATGTTAGAGCTAGATGTTAGAGCTAGATGTTAGAGCTAGATGTTAGCTGTTATGTAGATAAATATACATTAAAGAAGTTCCCTTCCTTTGCTCATTTGTTTTTTTTTGCTGTCCAGGTTCATAGGAGCATACATCCAGTGTGCACACGGACCAAAAACTTTTTCAAAGTGCTATGTCACCGATTTCGGGCTGAATTAAACCTAATTTATGATTTTTAGCCAAACAAATATTTCTAGATTTGTGCTCTCGTTACTTCCATGCTGGGCCGGCAGAAAGGTAGAGCAGGGACATAAGGGAGGATAGGGCAAAAACGGGGGAGGAACACAACTTGACAACATTGCAAGTGATTGCAAATATATGTAAATCTACATATGGGAGAATTTCCTACCTGTTGGTGTGTGTATGTGAGGGGTGGAGGTGAGGAGACATAGTTGTTGAATACAACAGTGATAGCTACTTGTAACAATAACTAGTGAGATATTACTTCCTATTTCCCAGGCCAGATCGTTTTGCCATTGCACACTTTTCCCTACAGGATCATTCTCTTGTGGTTTATAATTGAAAGATAAGCTGTGATATAATCATAGATAGCATATACATTTAAGTTTGTTATACAACAATAAACAGTAATGGTAAAATGGATTAATGTTTACTGTCACCTGTGTCAATAAATGTTACCTCATATACCTGACCATCAATCAAAAAGGAGCTGCAAAAACCACCAAACAGCCTTGATGGTGTAAAACAACCTACGTTATAAAATCAGATTTGTTGATGTGTTTTGCTACTGCACTGACATAAAAGAATTTTTAAGCATCTGTTGCCTAATGGCAGCCATTTTGAGATTACCAATGCTCGGTGTTATCTAGGGGCGTGTTTGCTGACGATTTACTTAGATAGATACAAGCTGTCAAGCTCAGCTACTATCAGCTAGTCTCCACAACATCTGGCCACTCACAGTGTCACTGATGTAACACTGTAGCAGAGCCAACACTTAATTATAGGCTTTGAAATAGGAACAGAAATACAATAATATATTTTATCACTTATCGTTTTGTGTTTAACCACTCAGCATACACTGCACCAAAATGTGGGTCAACATTCATTAGCCTGGTCTCCGATTAGCCTGGTGTCCGATAAATCTGCGGGCCAGGCGTCACCTTTGTTTGTCTGAAAGATAATATTTTGGGCCAAGCTGTAGTGTGTAGAAATGAGAGTTGCTTGTATGACGATGTTCAGTCCTATACATGGTAATTAGCTGATACATGGTAGTGAATTGGTTGTTTTGTTGTGACGGCATGGTAGAACTACATGTTGAGTTGTTCAGAGAGCTGTCTAACTCCAGCACTTCTGATACTACTGTGTACAGTCATATGTACTAGTACTACTGTGTATAGTTGTATACACTAGTACTACTGTGTGTAGTCATATGTACTAGTACTACTGTGTATAGTCATATGCACTAGTACTACTGTGTATAGTCATACGCACTAGTACTACTGTGTATAGTCATATACACTAGTACTACTGTGTACAGTCCTATACACTAGTACTACTGTGTATAATCATATGCACTAGTAATACTGTGTATAGTCGTATGCACTAGTACTACTGTGTATAGTCGTATGCACTAGTACTACTGTGTATAGTCGTATGCACTAGTACTACTGTGTATAGTCGTATGCACTAGTACTACTGTGTACAGTCCTATACACTAGTACTACTGTGTATAGTCCTATACACTAGTACTACTGTGTATAGTCGTATGCACTAGTACTACTGTGTATAGTCGTATGCACTAGTACTACTGTGTATAGTCGTATGCACTAGTACTACTGTGTATAGTCGTATGCACTAGTACTACTGTACTAGCCGCACTCTACCACTCATAATCTACCTTGCCTTTCCTCCACAATGTTTCACCCTTGCCATGCTGTACCCTCTCCGTCTCTATCTTTGTTTCTCGCTCCTCTCTCGATTTCATAGTATTATAGTAAGTATTAAAATTGACTAAATAAAGGGCTTAGGACACCTAATTTTGAGGGGAGTTGATTTAATTTTAACTTTTTGAGGTAGAAATGTTCTCAAAAAAATTATCTGGAGTTGGCCTCTCACCAGCAAGGCGATTCCTATATAGACACAGTCAGCACTCCCTGTGACGCATTTTTTCCCCAAAGACACAACAAGTTATATAGTGCTATAAAGTGAGTTTTCAAAATTTTGGCTTGTTTGTATAGAAGTAGGGCTTCTCAAATATTGGCATTGTGCACAGACTTTTGTGATAACAAATTTTAAATTTTCTAGAGCTGTTTTTCTCAAGTCAGCAATTTTTTTCATCTTTGGTGAGCACGCTATTATGTACACACGGGCTTTTGCGTGAGAGTTTTTCAGATCAAAATATTTAATGGCAGATTTTTATCAAAATAGTCATTTTCGAATGAAAAATTAATTACTTAATAATATTAGTATAATTTTATGATAATATGAGATAGGAAAACATTGCCGACGTTTTATTTTTTTCTAATAATTAAATCAAAAAGGATGGTGCCATTTATGGGTACTGGAATAAAACAACATCAAGCATAAACCAAGATGGTAATAACAAAAAAATACACAAAACTTTCAGATATGAGTATAAATGGGAAATGAAACCCTGACCTTACATTTTAATTGGTCCAATAGGTCTTTCTACAGCAGCATTCACTTCGCTCACTGCAGTGGTATAGGCATATAATATATGTACATACGAGTAGACAGTTTCATTCATCTCTATATATATATAATTGATCATTGGTAATGTCCTTGGTTTGCTAGCACCGGAAAACCAAGGGGCCAAAATATGGATGGCATGGACCACAGCGGCATGGACCACAGCGGGATGGACCACAGCAACATGGACCACTCGTGAGTTGATCTCAGTCTATTGTTGTCTGCGGCACTCAGTCTATGTAGATATTATGTAGATTTGTGGTGTTTGTTGTTGTAAATGATATCTTCACATCCTTCATTCCTCGACTTCTCTCCAACTAGTCACCAGTGAGATATCTCGCTAGATAAATACATTGCAGTAGAGCCATGATAGTGCTTCTTTCACACTTGAGTCTCTTCATCTACACTTCTGTATGGGGGTGTATTTGGTGAAGTACACCGCTGGTTGGCTGCTTGCCAATTGATGCTTTCTTGTCTGCTTGTAGCAACATGAGCATGAATGGAACAACTATGGCTCCTGGGGGGGTGAGTACCCTAGCAGTAGCAATACTATACTTGTACCCTAGCAATGGCAATGTGATAACTGTACCCTAGCAGTAGCAATGTGATAACTGTACCCTAACAGTAGCAATGTGATAACTGTACCCTAGCAGTAGCAATGCTATTCTTGCAACCTAGCAGTAGCAACCCTATATTTGTACCCTTGCAGTACCAATGTTATACCTATACCCTAGCAGTAGCAATGTGATAACTGTACCCTAGTAGTAGCAATGCTATCCTTGTGCCCTTGCAGTAGCAATCCTATACTTGTACCCTAGCTGTAGCAATGTTATTACTGTACCCTAGCAGTAGGAATCTCATACTTGTACCCTAGCAGTAGCAATGCTATACTTTTACCTTAGCAGTAGCAATCCCATACTCGTACCTTAGCAGTAGCAATGTTATACCTGTACCCTAGCAGCCATAGTGTTTTACTGTAGTAAATAGAAAACAGTGCATCTCCTCACCAGTTATATTTCTCTTTGCAGCACAACATGATGATGATGAATGTAAGTATGCATTGCTTGACCTTATATAGTTAGTGGTAGTGTACCAGATAGTCACTAGTAGTTATATAGTTAGTGGTAGTGTACCAGGTAGTCACTAGTAGTTATATACTTAGTGGTAGTGTACCAGGTAGTCACTAGTAGTTATATACTTAGTGGTAGCGTACCAGGTAGTCACTAGTAGTTATATAGTTAGTGGTAGTGTATCAGTTAGTCACTAGTAGTTATATAGTTAGTGGTAGTGTACCAGGTAGTCACTAGTAGTTATATAGTTAGTGGTAGTGTACCAGGTAGTCACTAGTAGTTATATAGTTAGTGGTAGTGTACCAGGTAGTCACTAGTAGTCTCTAGATTAGTATAAATAGTGATAGTTGGTAGTTAGGTCTAGTCTTGTGCGAACCTCGTGTACATAGATTTTTCGGCAAGCCCAACATTTGCAAGGATTGACACGCAGATTACCTCACAGATCCATTAGAGTCAGTGATCACTCCCATATATACATAAATATACCAGCAGTGATTTATTGGTTTCCTGATTTCTCTGCAATCCTTTAGATCTATTTATTGGTTTGTTCTGTTTGGTTTATCTATGGACGTGTATTGGCAGCTGCACACGCTTGCGTAATACTTAATGTACCAGCTCATTGAGCTGTGACCTTGCGCTCCCTTACCTTATGTATATCTCACCCACTGGTCCCCACTCATTACCTTATGTATATCTCACCCACCGGTCCCCACCCACCATTACCTTATGCATATCTCACCCACTGGTCCCCACCCACCATTACCTTATGTATATCTCACCCACTGGTCCCCACCCACCCTTACCTTATGTATACCTCACCCACTGGTCTCCACCCACCATTACCTTATGTATATCCCATCCACTGGTCCCCACCCACCCTTACCTTATGTATATCTCACCCACTGGTCTCCACCAACCATTACCTTATGTATATCTCACCCACTGGTCCCCACCCACCATTGCCTTATGTATATCTCATCCACTGGTCTCCACCCACCATTACCTTATGTATATCTCATCCACTGGTCCCCACCCACCATTACCTTATGTATATCTCATCCACTGGTCTCCACCCACCATTACCTTATGTATATCTCACCCACTGGTCTCCACCCACCGTTACCTTATGTGTATCTCACCCACTGGTCCCCACCCACCATTACCTTATGTATATCTCACCCACTGGTCTCCACCCACCGTTACCTTATGTGTATCTCACCCACTGGTCCCCACCCACCATTACCTTATGTATATCTCACCCACTGGTCTCCACCCACCATTACCTTATGTATATCTCACCCACTGGTCTCCACCCACCGTTACCTTATGTGTATCTCACCCACTGGTCCCCACCCACCATTACCTTATGTATATCTCACCCACTGGTCCCCACTCATTGCCTTATGTATATCTCACCCATTGGTCCCCACTCATTACCTTATGTATATCTCACCCACTGGTCCCCACTCATTACCTTATGTATATCTCACCCACTGGTCCCCACCCACCATTACCTTATGTATATCTCACCCACTGGTCCCCACTCACCATTGCAGCGCTGCACTACCTGCTGTTATTTGTACATCTACCATATTACACTCAATGTCCATCATTGTTTGCTCGCTTCCTCAGAGATTTTGTGTTTTACTTTAATACTGATGCAGTGGTTTCTGTCCACACCGTACGAGCTTCGCAACATCTGCATTGATGTATAACACCACTGTTATATAACAACACTGTTATATAACACCACTGTTATATAACACCACTGTGTTTTATTCCTGTTTTCCTTTGGCCTCTGTGCAATCATTACACCTATTGATGCTCTACAGAGCTGTTGTTTTCTAGTCACGTGAGACGGCATACTGTATTACATCGTTGGCTGCACTTTTGGTTTTGTGTTTGAACTGTGTAAAATGATCACATTGTCTTATCTGCAGTAGTTTTACATTTATTTTTGAGTTACTCGCTGAACTGCAGGGTATGATGATAGTTTTAAGCTGTTACCAGTACATCAATGACAAAGGGACTCATAACCACATGTGGTTGAACGTGAATTATTACAGACAGTCTTGTCGCCTTTGTGTAACTAAGTTTGAAATAAATGAGTTTCCTTGAGGTAAATTCAAACTACCTGAAAGTTACAAAATGAGTGCTTATGCAAGCAATTGGATGCTATAGTTATTAAACAGTTAAGTCTAGCATGTGCAGCCATGTTTTGTTATGGGAGGCGTAGCTGAGCACTGAAGGCTTTACAAGTGAAGGCAATGCATGTCACTTCATGTTTGGTCTAGGGCACCCCCCCCCCTCACATTGGTAGCAAGGTGGGGGGGGGGGGGGGGTGGTGGGGATAAGGGGGTGATTAGTCACTTTTGTAGCGTTTCCAGTTATTAGTATATATAGTTAGTAGTATATATAGTTAGTAGTATATATAGTTAGTAGTATATATAGTTAGTAGTATATACAGTTAGTAGTATATATAGTTAGTAGTATATATAGTTAGTAGTATATATAGTTAGTAGTATATATAGTTAGTAGTATATATAGTTAGTAGTATATATAGTTAGTAGTATATATAGTTAGTAGTATATATAGTTAGTAGTATATATAGTTAGTAGTATATATAGTTAGTAGTATATACAGTTAGTAGTATATATAGTTAGTAGTATATATAGTTAGTAGTATATATAGTTAGTAGTATGTATAGTTAGTAGTATGTATAGTTAGTAGTATATATAGTTAGTAGTATATACAGTTAGTAGTATATATAGTTAGTAGTATATATAGTTTGTAGTATATACAGTTAGTAGTATATATAGTTAGTAGTATATACAGTTAGTAGTATATACAGTAAGTAGTATATACAGTTAGTAGTATATATAGTTAGTAGTATATACAGTTAGTAGTATATACAGTTAGTAGTATATATAGTTAGTAGTATATATAGTTAGTAGTATATATAGTTAGTAGTATATATAGTTAGTAGTATATATAGTTAGTAGTATATTTAGTTAGTAGTATATATAGTTAGTAGTATATATAGTTAGTAGTATATATAGTTAGTAGTATATATAGTTAGTAGTATATATAGTTAGTAGTATATATAGTTAGTAGTATATATAGTTAGTAGTATATATAGTTAGTAGTATATATAGTTAGTAGTATATATAGTTAGTAGTATATATAGTTAGTAGTATATATAGTTAGTAGTATATATAGTTAGTAGTATATATAGTTAGTAGTATATATAGTTAGTAGTATATATAGTTAGTAGTATATATAGTTAGTAGTATATACAGTTAGTAGTATATACAGTTAGTAGTATATATAGTTAGTAGTATATACAGTTAGTAGTATGTATAGTTAGTAGTATATATAGTTAGTAGTATATATAGTTAGTAGTATATATAGTTAGTAGTATATATAGTAAGTGGTACATACTTTAGCAGTGCACATACCAAGTAGTGTATATAACAACATAACAGATTGGATCAAAAGATAATCTGTTTTCTTTCAATCCATTACCAGTCAGTACACTTTGTGTGCCGCCTAACGTTGACAAGTCATGCTTGAATGTATGACAGCTGGTATGCACACATATGCATCTTTGTTATATCTATCTGCTTGATAGGTGTCTGTCCATACACAGCAGTGTCTGTCTATACACAGCAGTGTCTGTCTATACACAGCAGTGTCTGTCCATACACAGCAGTGCCGAGGCACCCAATCCATATTTTATTTACCAGACTTCACACCTGTCCATTCCATATTGCAGATGTTCTTCACAACTGACTGGCATGGAAGTTATCTTCTCTTCAAGTCATGGCAGCTCAATGAAGTTTGGCAGCTTGCCGTGGCCTGCGTGTTCCTTGGCGTTGCGGCAGCTTTATATGAAGGACTCAAAGTTGTACGGTACGTATATGAGAGGAGCACCACCCAAGTGGGGTGAGAATGGAAGGGGCCCGCATTTGAAAAAAAGATTTAAGGCAGCTGGCATCAACCAATCAAGTATTATGTAAGTGTGTAGGTGTCTTCACTGTAATAATCTGCATGACAACACGGTGTCAAACAAAAACCAACATTGAGAGTTCACACGCGCAATAGCAGAGCCAATTATGGCTCCGAACACAGAACAGCAGTCAAGGTAGGATTTGAAAAAACGATTTAAGGCAGCTGGCATCAACCAATCAAGTATTATGTAAGCGTGTAGGTGTCTTCACTGTAATAATCTGCATGACAACACGGTGTCAAACAAAAACCAACATTGAGAGTTCACACGCGCAATAGCAGAGCCAATTATGGCTCTGAACACAGAACAGCAGTCAAGGTAGGATACGCTAACTGAGCACATCCAGCAGGTGTTGCTTCAATGTCACTTTAAATGGGATTGCTCTGGCCACCAGACGTATTGTGGTCGGCAGTAATGCCTTCCAGATGCTTCTGCATAGTTTCATAATTCAATTATTTTTTTTGCTGAAACCTAGAGATATGCACTGTATACATAGATATATGCACTGTATACATAGACATATGCACTGTATACATAGACATATGCACTGTATACATAGATATATGCACTGTATACATAGAGATATGCACTGTATACATAGAGATATGCACTGTATACATAGAGATATGCACTGTATGCATAGAGATATGCACTGTATGTATAGATATATGCACTGTATACATAGACATATGCACTGTATACATAGATATATGCACTGTATACATAGAGATATGCACGGTATACATAGAGATATGCACTGTATGCATAGATATATGCACTGTATACATAGAGATATGCACTGTATACATAGACATATGCACTGTATACTTAGATATATGCACTGTATACATAGAGATATACACTGTAGACATGGAGATATACACTGTATACATAGAGATATACACTGTAGACATAGACATATGCACTGTATGCATAGACATATGCACTGTATGCATAGAGATATACACTGTATACATAGATATATACACTGCATACATAGAGATATGCACTGTATACATAGATATATACACTGTATACATAGAGATATACACTGCATACATAGAGATATACACTGTATACATAGATATATACACTGTATACATAGAGATATACACTGTATACATAGAGATATACACTGTATACATAGAGATATGCACTGTATACATAGATATATACACTGTATACATAGAGATATACACTGTATACATAGAGATATACACTGTATGCATAGAGATATACACTGTAGACATAGAGACATATACACTGTATACATAGAGATATACACTGTATACATAGAGATATGCACTGTATACATAGAGATATACACTGTATACATAGACATACACACTGCATACATAGAGATATACACTGCATGCATAGATATATACACTGCATACATAGAGATATACACTGTATGCATAGAGATATACACTGTAGACATAGAGATATACACTGTATGCATAGAGATATACACTGTAGACATAGAGACATATACACTGTATACATAGAGATATACACTGTATACATAGAGATATACACTGTATACATAGAGATATACACTGTATACATAGACATACACACTGCATACATAGAGATATACACTGTATGCATAGATATATACACTGCATACATAGAGATATACACTGTATGCATAGAGATATACACTGTAGACATAGAGATATACACTGTATGCATAGAGATATACACTGTAGACATAGAGACATATACACTGTATACATAGAGATATACACTGTATACATAGAGATATACACTGTATACATAGAGACATATACACTGTATACATAGACATACACACTGCATACATAGAGATATACACTGTATGCATAGATATATACACTGCATACATAGAGATATACACTGTATGCATAGAGATATACACTGTAGACATAGAGATATACACTGTATGCATAGAGATATACACTGTAGACATAGAGACATATACACTGTATACATAGAGATATACACTGTATACATAGACATAAACATTGTGTGCATACTGTGTTTCAGAGAGGGGCTCTTGGTGAAGTTCAGCAGGAAGCAGGCTTCTAATCGGTACAGTTCCTCGGATAAGGGAGCTGGGGGGAGTGCTGGGTGCGTCCCCCACTTTACATTATATTATTGTGCTGTGCTATATTACATAGTGAAGTATTGTATTGCGATACACTATTTCATATGTAGAGTTGTATTGTACTGTTTTATATATGTTAACTTTCAGGGCTAGAATGTGCAGCTGGATCCACCTACTACAGTCTATCCTACACATAGTACAAGTTACTATCAGCTATCTACTCATGCTTGTGGTCATGACGTTCAATGTCTACTTAGCTATCTCTGTCGTAATCGGTGCTGGTCTCGGCTATTTCCTGTTTGGCTGGAAACGAGCCATCGTTAATGATGCTAATGAACACTGTCACTGATGGTGAGATACTATCAGTAACTTATCTGCGGTATGGAGTTGTCGCTTCTCTGTCTTTTGTAAATTATGGATTTATCTCCTCCATTACTTTATGTACAGCATGGAGTTGTCCCCTCTTCACTATATTATGCTCAGTGTGGTGTTATCCCCTCTTCACTATTTTATGTACAATATGGAGTTGTCCCCTCTTCACTATATTATTCGCAGTGTGGAGTTATCCCCTCTTTACTATTTAATGCGCAGTATGGAGTCGATCTCCTAACCACAATATTGCAGCTGGTAGCTGAGTTTTCTTGAGATGCATAGACAAACCATGTAAACTGTCAGTCATTTCGTACGCTCTGATTTGCAGGTGTGACCTAACAGTGATGTCACGTGACGTATGCTATGAGTCTAAACCAACTACTATGATACAAGATATAGATCGTAAAACCTCTACTAAACATGTAGTAGTTCAAGTCTCACACTTCATCGCTTTACACGTATGCAGAGTATTTTTCCAACAAATAAACTTTTAAAGTTAGTGATTTTTTTTCTAACTAAATTGACCAGTTGTACGGGTTTCTAGATCATTTCACCTGTCTTGTGGCATGATCAAACCAGACACTAATCGTACTCACTTCAGAGTGGCTTTTGCCATTTTTTATTTCTTTTATGATATTTTCAATTACGATTTCCTTGGGTTGATTTTTCATAATACATTCTAGTGTTATACAATAATAACACATTAGAAATAACATACCTACTGCGCTTTGTTTTATTTTCGTTGTTGTTGCAATTTGATCCTTAAATTAGCCGTGTAGATAAATAGCTGCGTTGGCATTGATACAATCAAATTGAAATGAAATACTGTAGAAGTTGTCTACCCAATTAGTATAGATAAAACCAGTATTAATTGGGTATAGATGTGCTAACCATATTACATTTATTCATGATCTACACTGAAATGTCAAAATTTTACTGATCTTGCTTATTGCTTATACTATGTGGTACTGTAGGCCAAAATTTGAGAATGGCTCCGTTATTCTGAATACATTTACATGCATGTAATTGAGAGTGAGGATTGTTAATTTGTAATCAAAAGGATCTTTGAATCCATACAGCCTTACGTTGATGTCCGCCCTAGAACCAAGTACTCTCGCTAAAGTGCAGCAGACTTTTTGCTAGCTTGATTTACTCCATATCTGATCTAAATACTGCAGTCTAGCTACGCCGATGCCTTGCTGTGTTCAAGATTTTACAGCTACACAGTGTGAATACTGGACTGATTGTTGAAAACTGGAATCTCGACAACCTGGATGGCGACAAAATTGGATCAACACGCGACTAAGAAAGTTTGGTTGGCGACAAATTTGACCAGTTGGTCGATTAGCTCACCTTGACGTCGACAGAGTATTTCTAGACAATTATTAGCTTTTTTAGCGACAATTTTTGACTTCAAACTCTACGGTAGTAGACAACTCCCACTTTCCAGCCCAATAAGCTTCTTTCTAAAAGCGCTCATGAACAGTATGGCTGAACTATGCAGTGGCGTGTGGTGGTACCCAGGGCTCTGGTGATACCATGAGTGTCCATGACAGTCATAACTGGAAAAATCATCTCACGAGTACCATGGAGTTGTCTAGACTGCGCAGTAATCACTATACTTGTGACATTTCGACAAATTGACACACGACAGAGATTGTTCGAAATAGAATCAAGTAATCTTCTGCTGCTCAATTGATTTTTGAGCATCAGGTGACAAAATCTAAGACTGGATCACTCGTCGAAAAATGTCTTGGTATAGTGATTGCAGTGTGATAAAGCGGATCATAGTATGTTTGTTTGGCTTCCTGCCAATATTGTTTATTTTTTGTCGCGGAAAAGTGCTGTGTGATTTTTCGACATTTGTTTTGCTTTTACAGATTTTAAAGCCCACTTTACCCCTCTCTCCACTCGTCAGAGGGCTATTTAGCATACCTCCTGTACCAACCTTGTGACAGCTGTTTTCCCAATTACAGACTTGAAGTATTAATCATGGTTAAAACTTCTTGCATATATGGCCACAAATCAAATAATGTAAATAGTAATCAAAAAGACTAAAAGTGGTAGTTATTTTCTTTTATTAGTGCAAATAACTCCCAATGTTATGTAGGAGGGCAGTAATAATATTTATTGCTCACAAAAAGTAATGAATGAGAGTAACATAAAAAATCAAAATTAATAAAAATGATCAAAAATTAGAATACATCTTTAAGTAACTCCTACAAATGATTTATTTCCCTCTTTTATGATAAAATATTTTATTTGCAAAAAAGCAAACTAAAACATAGTTGAAAAGTATACAGTGTAATCAACTATCATTGGTGTAATAATTCATGCTTTGTCGACATCCAATCTAGGATAGTCGACGATCTGGTCAAAGTTGTTGACAAGCAATCCAACTTTGTCGCTATTCAGGCTGTCGACATCCCGTCACTTGACAATCAGTCCAGTTACCGAACGATTATATATACGAGTATATATAATCGTTGAGTTACCCATGGTGTCCATTGTGCTATGATGTAGCACATTCCTTCCTTCAGCTACATTTTTGTGATCTGCCTAAAATTAAAAAGTTGCCCTGTTTTTTTCAAGCAGATAACTCCGAAAAATCGATTGTAGCGTGAGTTTTTCCACTTTTGCTATGCGGAGTCGTAGTTTTCCATGATCTCTTTTTGTATTTGTTTATTCAGAGTGATTTAGTACACAGAGTGGGGACTTTCAATCTAGGTCGGGATTATATAACTCGCGGCCATCTTGGCGCAAAGAGAACCGGAAACCGCCGCCCCTTTTCTATATAATCTTCATTGCCCAAAATTGTGTGGTTTATTTAAATGGCATTTACAGGTTGATTTATCTCACCATTCATTCTAATATGGTACAGGCAAACTGTTCACACTTCAGACCACTTGAAAGTTTTAATATTAATTTGCTGTGTGTCTACTAGTGGGCTAGTATTCTGATTAGGGCTATTAAAATTGGGTTTGTCACACCTTATTGTGATAGTTGACCAGTGCAAGTAATAATTTTGTGTTAAAAATTTGGTATATCAAGCCGCTCAGTGCCCTCAGCTAAATTTCATTTTTAAATGTTTCACAATTTACAAAAAGGAAAAAAATTTATTTCATTCTGAAATATATATATAAAAAAAGGTTCAGTGGCACAAGCTATTAACAAATAAAAAATATTGCCAGTTTCACAATATGGTACAGGGACAGTCTACATATCCCAGGCTTTCATTTAGTGCAATTAAAAACATTCATAGCATGCATAGATGCTCAGCTATGCTGTATGCAATATCAGCTAATTAACATTGTGTCTCATACGAGGTGCCCGTTGGTAAGCACCAAAATGGCGACTATTTGCGCAAAGTCCCCACTCTGTGTACTAAATCACTCTGTGTTTATTCAGCAACGAGTTAGATTACCAATGTAAGCATTATTAGCAGCACTCCGAGCTCTGCAACGTCATCACCAACAATTTCCGTTTTGTTTAATTCTCCGCTCTCAGTTGCATTGTTATAGTAAAGGTATTGGTTGGCTGGTAATTTTAGCCGTCTAGCCATTTAGAATTGGTTGCTTTGCTCGCAGCTCATTACAATGGATAGATCTGGCTTACTCAGTAAAGCAGAAGATTATGCTGATCAGGTGATACTTGTCAAAATAATTCTTGAAATTTATTATTATTAATTATTATTTTTATCATAAATTAAATAATACAAACAAATTAATAATAATTAAATGTAATTCTTGATATTTATTGTTATATTAAAAAAAAATTAATAATAATGATTATTATATGTATCTATCTATTATTATTGTTATATGTTACCATCATTGTTCAATTGATGATCAATAATAATAAAATTTTTTATTATAATATAGCCAATACAAACATATTTTTCAAATCAGTCTTGGGACGTTAAAAAACATATCATGGCGTAGAATCATATCTTGCAGTCACAATAGTAGTAAACTTTTGTGTCTCTCATTGATAGTTACTGAGAAAATGAGTTTTAAAAATGACCCTCTCAGCAAAAAAATTACTTTGTTACATGTTCGCACTGCGGTTAGTTTTACGCCTCATTATTGATACATTAGAGTGAAATCCGTGACGCAAGACCAAGCGAGCGTAATTAATTTGCGGTTAGTTACTAATTGCTTCATGATAATATATATTTAAAAAAATTACGTTTTTATTTGGCAAGGAAATTATTAAATCTATTTTCCAACCTCCAGATGTAAAGGATCTATAACAAATAGTATATCAACAGGTCGGTAATAAGACAGGCTAGTGATATAACATAAACTAACATCATATGGTCCATCGGCGCACTGGGAAAAGTCACGTTTACAACGTCATTTCCAGACAATTTTTCCCAAAACTACAGATATGTAAGAAGTGCAGTGATTGGTTAATCTTGTTCGGCATATTGTTTCCTATTAAACCCTTTTAAAATTTTGTTTCTAGCAGCCTGTGGTCCCAAGTTATTAAAAATTTAGTAATTCCCGAATATTTGGAAACTGAAAAAAAATAGGTGCTACAAATATTTATATCGATGCTTTTGACGTGTGACGTCATATTTCGTGATCAGTTTGTGGACGCTATATAATAATTAATAATATATATAATAATTAATTAATATATTGTGCTGGAAATGACCAAGCACCTCTGAGTCTATGGCCTGCTTCTTGCAAAACATTCTATTATATACAGAAAAGGGACAGAAAAGAGACTCGCTAGATACATGCACATACTACTGGCGTGTACGATCCATATATAGTCACTCTATTAATTATTATGTAACTATCAATTCTAAACATTATGATTATAACCCTATGTAAAGGTTTTCCATGTGGTATACAACGGAAGCTTTACCGAAACTTGTTGGGAATAGCTCGTATGTTGTAACAGAGCATACGATAGTTGCTGAGAGCAAACAAGTGGTAGCGTGAGCTTTTCAGTGTAAGGCAGTTGTTTACCGTTATCCAAGGCTACCGGTACGGGGGTAGCAATCTCCAATGTAAATGGTTATAATGTAGACTACAGCGATAGCAATACGGTAATGTCCTTTTATTTGTTACGGGAGATCTGTATTCATGCAGACAGATCCGGTTTATTCAAGGTACGCAAACTAGTTTCCAAGAACGTGTTATAGACAACTTAGTGCTGTAGGCAAAGCAATCGCACTAATCAGAAGAGTTTCAGGTTTAACAACAGTATATATTATCGATGATATACAAAACCTTGTAACGAGAGAAAGTCCACGAAGTGTATAACAAACTTGACGATAATTAAAAATCCACTAATTCAGTCCAAGTAAGTCCCAGAACACACTACATTATCTCCAAACTCACAAGGTGTATTCAATACAAACACTCAACTAACTCTAAGGCACTGGGCGATCTGTCCTTCTATTTATAAAAAAAGCATAACAGTTAAAATGGCTACAACGTGGAACACAATGATTGGATAAATACATACAAAAGTGATCGGTTAAATATAAGCAATCGCATTAGCAGTCAAATTTGTACAGCGTCAGACATAAAATATATAAATGTATGTAGTGACATAAGCTGGCTCCCCTAGGACATCGCTAAATAATAAGGTTAATAAGAATAAAATATATAAGTCAAAGATGGTTACTTTGAACTACCATGGCCTGGCTCTCTTCGCTACAATCCTGTGTACGGCCGGCATCTTCACATCAGGTAGGAACTCGATCTTGACTGGTTGCTAGGTATCCATAAGGTCACGGTCATCTTCTTCATAGTACTAGTGAATGGTCCATCATCCAGCGCACGGCTGCTTTGTATAAATCTATTATACCTACGTCCTAATTACTGTACAATCATTCTATGTTTATGTATTTTTTGTGTAAGCCAGCCAAACCTTTTATTATATTATCTAACTAAGGTTGTGCCTAAAGGCTGGTTCACATTGTTTGGGTTTGGCCTAATCAGCATCTGGGTTGACATCCCAGGCAGCAGGGATGTTAAAATTTCAAGAATGTGCTGAGAATATCTAAAAACATCTCAAGCAATATTCATGAAAGTTTTTGTGGAGTTTTCACATACGGAATTTTGCATTAGTAAAAACGCTTCCTTTTCAAATTACACGTTACAATTACAAGTTGTTTTAATAAAGATTATGGCGCCACTGTTTTTATTAAAAGTCTGTAAGCTAAAAGAAGACTTCAACAATACACACCATTAGAATCAATGTTTAATGACCTTTTCAATGATATATTACACATTGATCTTATGGTTTCATTTTAATAAACGCTACGCTTGCATGAGTTTTGTAGACGCTATATTACCATTTATCGTTATTGCTCAGTGTTGTACAATCGATTATTTTTTACTGGCTTACTATTTACTTGTCTAGTGATCTCCAACTTCTAATGGAAGTTATAGAGATGTGGCCATCTCGTAGGTCTATTTAACCTTTCTGGGTTGACTACTGTGGACATCTGCTCAAAAAGCACAAACCCTAACCTGCCTCAGAGGCACATGAAAGTAACAGATTGTTGGGAGGGTGTTGGTTCCAAAGTTTGGTAGTCTTAATGAAGAAGCTACTCATACGAGATATTGTGTTGGTATGTGGTAAAGCATCTGGTGCCTCCTGAAGTCATAGGTGTGAGGTAGTCTGAGATCTTGGTTGCAACCTCACTGAAGTGTATGGCTCTGAAGAGACCAGGACGGCAGTGTTCCCTGCAATCACTCACTGGGAATCAGTGCATAGTCTCTATGAGAGCACTCACACTTGTCATATCTGTCCTCTTCAGGTTGTTTACACATCTGGAAGCTCGTCACTGAATACTCTCCAGCTCCTTGCTCTGGGTACCGGTCAGACTATTGTCCCACACAGCACTGACGTAATCCACAGCAGGTCGATCTAGTTGCTTGTAGTCTTTTTTGTTAAGCTGGGGCAACAGTGATGGAATAGTTCGGCTGACAACGCCAAGCCCGCCGGATGATTTTCCACTGGTGTATGTGTTAATTAGTTAAACTGATAATGTTTTATATCTAACATGATTATTTATTTATTAAACAAATATTTAACTGTGAAT
Organism: Cryptosula pallasiana; assembly: GCA_945261195.1. Classification (NCBI taxonomy): domain Eukaryota; kingdom Metazoa; phylum Bryozoa; class Gymnolaemata; order Cheilostomatida; family Cryptosulidae; genus Cryptosula; species Cryptosula pallasiana. The sequence continues at coordinate 1,177,671 of OX183134.1, read as the reverse complement.
AATAATAACGGTAATTGCCAGTTATTGATGATAAGTTTGCAGAGAAACAAAGCTGCCCTGAAGTGCATGGGTGCAAAGGTGATGTGTACTACATTCTAAAAATTGCTCAGTTCTACCTTTTAACTGCCATCCAACCTCTCCGCAACCTGATTATTCTCTGAACAAATTCAACACCATACTCTTGAGAGAGGGCAACAAAATGAAATATCCTGGTGGCATATTTCCGCAATTAGATTTAGAAAATTATAAACACTGGCTAAAGCGAATAAAGCCAAACGACAATTGAATGATGTGTGCTCTTCATAGTGTCCAAGAGAAAGCCCATCTGCTGACATACACCAGTTTGTGTAGAACCCATATATAATTGGTGTTTTGGTCTCAAACGTAACCCCGAATACCTAATGAAAGACATTGAGATTGCTCAGCACAGTGAAATTTTGTTGATGTCAAAACTCGGTAGTGCATATAACATTATACAGGCATGAAAAAGTCTATAGCTTAGAACATTGAATTTGTTTGGAGGCGGTCGAAACTCAGACATGTCTTTCTGCTTCGTCTTTTTACGCATGAGGAGAATCACGAGTCACTGATAGATGGTTATGATGAGTTGATGCAAGCCAGAATGCGTGTGTCGGTGACTAGAGCAGCATATCGCAGTGACCCTTTGACCTTCCAATAAGTCAGTCTATCGTTAGAGCTAACTTCCAAGGACAGTTCCAGAAATCGAGTCTATGATAAGATCGTCATAATATAGTTTCACAACTGGCTCGTGTATATGCATTTCCAGTGACTAAACCACATACTACTTACCAAAACGCTGTGTAAAGTGAAGAAACGATTTATGAACTGACTGAGTATTAAAATTGTGGAGGCATACCTGCTATTAACTGCATTAGCGCGTTCTAAAGAAAGTGAGATAAGAAGAATAGTGATCCAATAATAATTATTGATAATATTAACAAACTTTCTTCCCACTTAGTATTTCATATATTATGTTTATTATTGTCGTAAACTATGCTCATTCTTCTCCCTTAAAAAAATGTTTATTTTTTAACAACAACAAGCGGGGCACCTCACAAGTTTTAGATCTTACACAGTAGGCTTAAACAATGGTTTACAACTTTTAACAGTCGGTCCAAGCTTAGATTCTGAAGTTGCTCTAAAAGGAGGCGGTGTATGATAAAGTTGCTCTAAAAGGAGGCGGTGTATGATAAAGTTGCTCTAAAAGGAGGCGGTGTATGATAAAGTTGCTCTAAAAGGAGGCGGTGTATGATAAAGTTGCTCTAAAAGGAGGCGGTGTATGATAAAGTTGCTCTAAAAGGAGGCGGTGTATGATAAAGTTGCTCTAAAAGGAGGCGGTGTATGATGAAGTTGCTCTAAAAGGAGGCGGTGTATGATAAAGTTGCTCTAAAAGGAGGCGGTGTATAATAAAGTTGCTCTAAAAGGAGGCGGTGTATGATAAAGTTGCTCTAAAAGGAGGCGGTGTATGATAAAGTTGCTCTAAAAGGAGGCGGTGTATGATAAAGTTGCTCTAAAAGGAGGCGGTGTATGATGAAGTTGCTCTAAAAAGAGGCGGTGTATGATAAAGTTGCTCTAAAAGGAGGCGGTGTATGATAAAGTTGCTCTAAAAGGAGGCGGTGTATGATAAAGTTGCTCTAAAAGGAGGCGGTGTATGATAAAGTTGCTCTAAAAGGAGGCGGTGTATGATAAAGTTGCTCTAAAAGGAGGCGGTGTATGATAAAGTTGCTCTAAAAGGAGGCAGTGTATGATAAAGTTGCTCTAAAAGGAGGCGGTGTATGATAAAATTGCTCTAAAAGGAGGCGGTGTATGATAAAGTTGCTCTAAAAGGAGGCGGTGTATGATGAAGTTGCTCTAAAAGGAGGCGGTGTATGATAAAGTTGCTCTAAAAGGAGGCGGTGTATGATAAAGTTGCTCTAAAAGGAGGCGGTGTATGATAAAGTTGCTCTAAAAGGAGGCGGTGTATGATGAAGTTGCTCTAAAAAGAGGCGGTGTATGATAAAGTTGCTCTAAAAGGAGGCGGTGTATGATAAAGTTGCTCTAAAAGGAGGCGGTGTATGATAAAGTTGCTCTAAAAGGAGGCGGTGTATGATAAAGTTGCTCTAAAAGGAGGCGGTGTATGATAAAGTTGCTCTAAAAGGAGGCGGTGTATGATAAAGTTGCTCTAAAAGGAGGCGGTGTATGATAAAGTTGCTCTAAAAAGAGGCGGTGTATGATAAAGTTGCTCTAAAAGGAGGCGGTGTATGATAAAGTTGCTCTAAAAGGAGGCGGTGTATGATAAAGTTGCTCTAAAAGGAGGCGGTGTATGATAAAGTTGCTCTAAAAGGAGGCGGTGTATGATAAAGTTGCTCTAAAAGGAGACGGTGTATGGTAAAGTTGCTCTAAAAGGAGGCAGTGTATGATAAAGTTGCTCTAAAAGGAGGCGGTGTATGATAAAGTTGATAAATTATTTTCATTTCAACAAGGGATGAGATCATTATTTGTTATAACTTAAATGCTGAAAGCAGATTTTAATTTAGCAGTTGATTCAAGTTTCCTGAACATATTTTTCATTTTAAACAAAGAAATCTATTAAAATTACTGGTTGACCTTTTCCCATCCGTAAGTAAGTTGATAGGTTTGTTGTAAGAAGCTTCCATTAAACGATAAATGATAGTTGTCCTTAGCTGCCCAACAAGCCAATACTGCTTTGTCCACTTGTGGGCCTTGCTATTTGACCGATCCAACATTGTCGCCGTCCAAAATCTCACTATATCCATCTCATTGAACCTTAGTCACACCCCTCAATCGCTTAGGCTAAAATGGCCAGCTTCCATGTTTTTTTTTTCTCAATACTGTAGTAGAACAGCTACATTCAAGTTTTAAAGCTCTCCATGTGGACAAGAGTCTCCGCCTTCAATTGATGCCAAATATTCGAGAAAGCCATCGATTTAGAATCAACGTTGACCAATCCTATACTTGACGCTTGTTTATTTAGTTTTTGGTTTTATTTGTATGTTCTAGTTAAACCTTGACTACCAGAGATAAATGTTATTTTAAAGCTTTCTCTTTTTTCACTTAGAGCAATTATTTGTTCTGGAATTTCCACAAGTAAAATCCCGTATTTTGATATCAAAAGCTCTAAAACACATTTTATGTTTAATATTTTGACAGGAAGGGAAAAACATTGTCACCATAAATTAGCCCGTGGCCATTCATTCAGTAATAAATTGAAAAAAAACTTTCCTATTCACTAAAGCAAACGTCTAAGAACTCAGTCTCAACTGATCAGTGATACAAAACTAATGTACACGATGCATGTCCATTGATCTCTATTGCACTACTATATACAATAACAGAGCTAACATTGATCTCTATTACACTACTATATACAATAGCAGAGCTAACATTGATCTCTATTACACTACTATATACTCATAACAGAGCTAACATTGATCTCTATTACACTACTATATACAATAGCAGAGCTAACATTGATCTCTGTTACACTACTATATACAATAGCAGAGCTAACATTGATCTCTATTACACTACTATATACAATAGCAGAGCTAACATTGATCTCTGTTACAGGTTTTACGCCAGACCAAACACTTGCTGCCACACATCGCCCATCTCTGCCTCGTCGGCACATTCATTGAGGATGGCTTGCGTATGCTCAGCCAATGGGGTGACCAGAGAGATTACATGGACAACCAATGGGGTTGTGGATGGTTAGTACTCTGTTGTCTCCCCTTGTCTACATGTAGTATTGTTGTTTATTGACTACTCTTGTATACATGTAGTATTGTAGTTTATTGTCTCCCCTTGTATACATGTACTATTGTAGTTTATTGTCTCGCCTTGTATACATGTACTATTGTAGTTTATTGTCTCCCCTTGTATGCATATACTATTGTAGTTTATTGTCTTCCCTTGTATACATACATGTGCTATTGTAGTTCATTGTCCCCCCTTGTATGCATGTACCATAGTAGTTCATTGTCTCCCCTTGTATGCATGTACCATTGTAGTTTATTGTCTCCCCTTGTATGCATGCACTATTGTAGTTCATTGTCTCCCCTTGTATGCATGTACTATTGTAGTTGGTTGTTTTTCCATAAACTCTTGTTGATTATCATAACTAGGTAGGGAAAGTATCAGAGAGTAACATATTAAGGATGATGTATGGCATTTGGTTGGTCCTGAGCAGTTTTTTGTACTAACAATCAAAACGCACCAAAACCGTCTATATTTCACACCGAGCTCTTTTGTACAGGAATGATCTAAATTGGCATTGTGTCTGTAATTATCATAGCAACTATTAAAGTGCACAGGTCACATTCTAATCAGCTTTGCCAGATCGTGTTTGGCCATCAATCTAGTAATAACTGAAGCTTATTGGGGTTGTCTTCTCATATTGTGTAGAAGACAACTCCAGCAGATGAATACTGAAATGAAGTAATAAAATTCTGTTATTTTACTGTGGGTTAGTTTGTGATTGTCTGCTGTAGGTTTTTAGCCACCTTATTTGTTATAATAAATCTTACTGGACAGATCGGGGGAGCTGTTCTTGTCATGGCTAGAAAATATGTGGAGGTAGCGTGTGGCATACTACTTGGTATCATTCTCTTACAGGTCAGTTGTAGTGTTAGTGTAGGAGTTCCTGTCCTTCCTCATTGTTTACTGCACCTTCTATACCAACTCATGTGATTTCTTGTTCCCTTTGTATTGTAGACAGTGGCCTACAGTGTACTGTGGGACTTCAGGTTTCTTACCAGGTAAATAAATAATTTATAAGTTATGTATTTGCCCGGTACAAGTTATGTGTTGACCATATGTTATGATACGTGCACTGCCATTGGACAGGAACATGTCTCTAATAGGAGGTGTGGTACTTCTACTGGCTGAGTCGAGGGTAGAAGCTAGGTCCTCCTTCGCTGGACTTCCTTCTGCTGGTGAGAATAAACTCAAGGAGTACTTGCAGGTGAGTTCTAAGCCATAGAGTTGTTAATGGACTAAGACATAGAGTTATGTATTACATAGACGCGGTACTGTATATGTGCTTTGTGTTTTGTAGCTGGGAGGACGTCTATTGCTCGTTCTACTATTTGTATCTATACTTCACTTTGACACTGACGTCTACAACATAATTAAAAATGTTGTTGGTATTACATTTATGGTGCTAGTAGCTATAGGTGAGTGCTAGTAGCTATAGGTGAGTGCTAGTAGCTATAGGTGAGTGCTAGTAGCTATAGGTGAGTGCTAGTAGCTATAGGTGAGTGCTAGTAGCTATAGGTGAGTGAGCTATAGGTGAGTGCCAGTAGCTATAGGTGAGTGCTATTAGTTATAGGTGAGCGCTAGTAGCTATAGGTGAGTGCTAGTAGCTATAGGTGAGTGCTAGTAGCTATAGGTGAGTGCTAGTGGCTATAGGTGAGTGCTAGTAGCTATAGGTGAGTGCTAGTAGCTATAGGTGAGTGCTAGTAGTTATAGGTGAGTGCTATTAGTTATAGGTGAGTGCTAGTAGCTATAGGTGAGTGCTAGTAGCTATAGGTGAGTGCTAGTAGCTATAGGTGAGTGGTAGTGGCTATAGGTGAGTGCTAGTAGCTATAGGTGAGTGCTAGTAGTTATAGGTGAGTGCTAGTAGTTATAGGTGAGTGCTAGTAGCTATAGGTGAGTGCTAGTAGCTATAGGTGAGTGCTAGTAGTTATAGGTGAGTGCTAGTAGTTATAGGTGAGTGCTAGTAGCTATAGGTGAGTGCTAGTAGCTATAGGTGAGTGCTAGTAGCTATAGGTGAGTGCTAGTAGTTATATACCACGCACACACATATACTTCATACTATGCAGGATTCAAAACCAAATTGTGCTCCATGTTGCTGGTGCTATGGCTGACCTCAGTCAACTTCTACTTCAATGCCTTCTGGATGATAGACTCAAGTCGACCCATGTACGACTTCCTCAAATACGACTTCTTCCAGACTCTGAGCATCGTTGGTGGTCTCTTACTGCTCATAGCCTTAGGCCCAGGTACGACCTATCTGCATTTTGTGTGAAGTTTGTGAGGCTATAGAGTCGAGTGACACGAGTTTTTATGCTCTCATTTGGCATGTGCTTGCAGGTGGTGTGAGCATGGATGAGCACAAGAAGGCATGGTAACCTCAATGGATAGGAAATAGCAATATGTACCACAGCACCACATGACACAGCTCATCAATCCGTTAGCAAGTTGCTCTGCCCCTTCTTTCTGTACATTGAGGGATTCTATCATACCTCACCACACTAATAGTCAGAAGCCTGGATCTAATTAAAGAACTCGGGCTAACTAATTGAGTTAAAGAGCAAGTAGGAAGTTCCTAACATTTAGGCCAATCAGATTTGGACCAGTGTCACCTGACAGCTCTAGCATATCTTTTGTACATACTGTTTTGGCTATACACGTTGTTATTACATTTGTTTTACTAGCTTGGTCAGTGATGTCATCAAATGCTAGTCAATTAATGTCTTTTGCTTCCTTTTGTTATACATCAACAATATACAGCCCTTGATCTTGTATTCTATAATTAGTACTTGTATTGTATTAGTAGTACTTGTATTGTATCACTAGTACTTGTATTGTATTAGTAGTACTTGTATTGTATTAGTAGTACTTGTATTGTATTAGTAGTACTTGTATTGTATTAGTAGTACTTGTATTGTATTAGTAGTACTTGTATTGTATTAGTAATACTTGTATTGTATTAGTAGTACTTGTATTGTATTAGTAATACTTGTATTGTATTAGTAGTACTTGTATTGTATTAGTAATACTTGTATTGTATTAGTAGTACTTGTATTGTATTAGTAGTACTTGTATTGTATTAGTAATACTTGTATTGTATTAGTAGTACTTGTATTGTATTAGTAATACTTGTATTGTATTAGTAGTACTTGTATTGTATTAGTAGTACTTGTATTGTATCACTAGTACTTGTATTGTGTTAGTAGTACTTGTATTGTATTAGTAATACTTGTATTGTATTAGTAGTACTTGTATTGTATTAGTAGTACTTGTATTGTATCACTTGTATTGTATTAGTAGTACTTGTATTGTATTAGTAATACTTGTATTGTATTAGTAGTACTTGTATTGTATTAGTAATACTTGTATTGTATTAGTAGTACTTGTATTGTATCACTAGTACTTGTATTGTATCACTAGTACTTGTATTGTATCACTAGTACTTGTATTGTATCACTAGTACTTGTATTGTATCACTAGTACTTGTATTGTATCACTAGTACTTGTATTGTATCACTAGTACTTGTATTGTATCACTAGTACTTGTATTGTATCACTAGTACTTGTATTGTATCACTAGTACTTGTATTGTATCACTAGTACTTGTATTGTATTAGTAGTACTTGTATTGTATCACTTGTATTGTATTAGTAGTACTTGTATTGTATTAGTAGTACTTGTATTGTATCACTAGTACTTGTATTGTATCACTAGTACTTGTATTGTATCACTAGTACTTGTATTGTATCACTAGTACTTGTATTGTATCACTAGTACTTGTATTGTATCACTAGTACTTGTATTGTATTAGTAGTACTTGTATTGTTTCACTAGTACTTGTATTGTATTAGTAGTACTTGTATTGTATCACTTGTATTGTATTAGTAGTACTTGTATTGTATTAGTAGTACTTGTATTGTATTAGTAGTACTTGTATTGTATTAGTAGTACTTGTATTGTGTTAGTAATACTTGTATTGTATTAGTAGTACTTGTATTGTATTAGTAGTACTTGTATTGTATCACTAGTACTTGTATTGTATCACTAGTACTTGTATTGTATTAGTAGTGCTTGTATTGTATTAGTAGTACTTGTATTGTATCACTAGTACTTGTATTGTATTAGTAGTACTTGTATTGTATCACTAGTACTTGTATTGTATCACTAGTACTTGTATTGTATCAGTAGTACTTGTATTGTATCATTAGTACTTGTATTGTATTAGTCGTACTTGTATTGTATTAGTAATACTTGTATTGTATCACTAGTACTTGTATTGTATCATTAGTACTTGTATTATATTAGTAGAACTTGTATTGTATTAGTAGTACTTGTATTGTATCACTAGTACTTGTATTGTATCACTAGTACTTGTATTGTATTAGTAGTACTTGTATTGTATCATTAGTACTTGTATTGTATTAGTCGTACTTGTATTGTATTAGTAATACTTGTATTGTATCACTAGTACTTGTATTGTATTAGTAGTACTTGTATTGTATTAGTAATACTTGTATTGTATTAGTAATAATTGTATTGTATCACTATTACTGGTCTACATAACCACACACGTGACAGAAAGACAAATGATTCCTCATTTAGTTCCTCAAATGCTTAGTTGCGATGGCACTGGTGTGTAGAACTTGTGGGCTAAAAGTTGCACCCGTCTGTTGAGAACCCTTTCATTTTGTCTTGCTGGAATACTCAGTTATTCTCACTAGTGAGGGACCATCTGTTGCCAGTGTTCTAGTCCTCTACTCCTATACACCCCTAGTCCTCTACTCCTATACACCCCTAGTCCTCTACTCCTATACACCTCTACTCCTATACACCCCTAGTCCTTTACTCCTATACACCCCTAGTCCTCTACTCCTATACACCCCTAGTCCTCTACTCATATACACCCCTAGTCCTCTACTCCTATACACCCCTAGTCCTTTACTCCTATACACCCCTAGTCCTCTACTCCTATACACCCCTAGTCCTCTACTCCTATACACCCCTAGTCCTCTACTCCTATACACCCCTAGTCCTCTACTCCTATACACCCCTAGTCCTCTGCTTCTATACACCCCTAGTCCTCTGCTCCTATACACCCCATTTTTGCAGAATGTTGCCTCCAACACCCAAAGAGTCAACTAGCTATAGTCCTAAACCCGGTGTAGCGACTGTTACTGGGTTATATTTGGAGTTGCCCATCCCTGCTAAGCCATATTTCTTACCTCCCCTTTCCACTCATCATCTCAGTCTATGCTCCCCCCCCCGTAATTGGCTTTATCTAGATAACTCCATGAAAGCACCAAAGCAAGCCCAAATGGTTGCATAAGAATAACAGGAAAGGTGATAGGCTTCTTTGCTTTTTCCTGTGTTCTACGACGTGTAACTGCCAGAGGTATTTAGGAAAGTAATGTTCATACTTGCGAGGTTGATTGGTTAATGAAAAAGCAGGAAGTCAACATTAGCATGTTGTAATGGGCCTTTATTGAGAGTTTGTTAGAGGTAAAGGGCACACAGATTTAGCTACAGTTGTGGTGTCAATGCAATACGAATATCTAATCACTTTTTCTATTACTTCCCAGAGAGCTACTATAGACTAAACAACAAATAGCAAATCACAAAACAATTTATTTGATATTAAAAAATCCTCGTTTTGTCAGTAAGTACAACTGTAAGTACAACTAGTAAAATTCTAACCAATTCCGACAAATTGATCTCCCCCAACCACCAGGTCTTCTACTAACCAACACCAGATGTAACAATGGCAACTGGCCAAACACACTATACAATGGTGCAAGTTAACAAAACTTTTATATAACATACAAAAAATATAAACTATAACATTCACATATGACGGCTAATTACCCACCAACAAAAATGTAGCGAAGCCGTACTAGAAGGAGGACATCTTTTATAAAAGTTTGTAGAGAAAAAAAGGGGAGAATGGGCGAGGGTCTTGTTGGGCTATGTCTTCGGATTTGGGGTTTTATCTGTGAATGAAGAAGTGGGGTAACAAGTTTGTAGAGAAAGAATGGGCGGTACCAATGGGATAGAGCGAACGAGTGGGATGCCAGAATCTACCACTGTATTATTATCCTGGGGGGAACGGGGTTGCTCTTGGCTGGGTACCAGGGTCGTCCATTTATTTGAAAAGTTTGGAAAAATGCCAAATGCCCATTTTGATTAATCGTATCAACCGGTTGGATGGACGGCAAAGAAATAGCTTTATACTCACCAACAAGGAAATCAGCTGACATCATTCAAAGAACAGGAGTCCATATAAGGGAGCATTAGAACTGTTTTGCAAGCCAGCCCTTTAGAGAGGGCAATTAATAAATGATTAGTTGGCATATGACAAAGCTATATATTTACAGAAGCAGGACTACAGGCACATTTTCCCCCACGAATTGGTTGCTTAGATCTCAGGATCCACAGTAAAAGACTGAATGGTTTACTTGTAGACTCTAATACAGTAAAAGACTGAATGGTTTACTTGTAGACTCTAATACAGTAAAAGACTGAATGGTTTACTTGTAGACTCTAATACAGTAAAAGACTGAATGGTTTACTTGTAGACTCTAATACAGTAAATGCCTGAATTGTTTACTTGTAGACTCTAATACAGTAAAAGACTGAATGGTTTACTTGTAGACTCTAATACAGACACTAATAACATAAAATGCACATCACTAGTTGCTTAAAAGTCGATGGATGAGAGAAAAAATACGACGGCGGGTACCAATGATCGCTGTGGCTCTCTCAACATACATACGGTATTTGTATTAGAGTGCATGCTCGCCTTGCTTACCACAGAACACCATTTTGCTCAAGCATTGTTGAGAATTTTAGAGTTTTCTCCTGCTGAACGAGTGTATTCGGCAGGGAATGGGTCCCGTAGACAGTGGAGAAAGTTCTGGCAAAAAGATTAATAATAGAAACTTGATTTTAAGTCAATTAGAAAGTTTAAAACTGACTCGGCCTTGACTCGACCTCTCTGGACCTCATGCTTCGATGGCTCTATATTCCGATGGGTCGATATTCTGGCAATTTCGGCTCCGGTGAATTACGTCTAAATAGAATGTGAAGTCTAAAAGGGTTGTATTATTTGATTTTGTACTGGGTTTGAAAGAACTTTGATAGTAACAGTTTTATAATTATGCAAAAAGTAGTAAACTACCTTTAATTAATGGTGATACCAACTATAAATAAAAAGGAAATTCATTTTAAAATAACTTGGCAACAGTTTTTTGTGAAACGTGGCGTCCATTTTAAATGAGGCTCCACTGAACAAATCTTTTATGAAACATCAAGCCAAAATCACCGGAACATCGACCCGCCAGAATATTGAGCCACCAAAACGTAGAGTTAGAGCCCTTCTATCAACCAACTACTAGATCTCACCAAGACAACCAACTACTAGATCTAACCAAGACAACCAACTACTAGATCTCACCAAGACAACCAACTACTAGATCTCACCAAGACCACCACATATAAATAATTGAGTTATATGCATTCACAGTCACAGCTAACGACCAACTAACAATAATCAAGCATGAGCTCCTAACTATAGAGTTTGGGTGCAGTTGAAAGCAGCTCCGTCTGATTGGTCCACAACCGGCGGGCACATTAGTGTCATGCGTATCCACTTTCCTAATGCGTCTGCTTATTTGAATCTTTTCGCCAATCTCCATTAGTAGATTTGTGCTCCGCATGTGGAGTTCTGTTTCTCGCCGCTTGTCTGTTTCTTGGAGAGTTGTACCCCCGATGGAAGATAAGTCAGTCATGCGATCTACAAACTCTTGCCAACATTCAACAAGGAATTGGGGAATAAGGAAAAATAAGACCAGTCAGATCATTTCTGGGGAGCTGTAGCTTTGGGGAAGGGGAGAGGAAAGGGGTTGACAGGGGTGTAGGACAGGGTAAGAGCACAGGGCCGTAGAATAAGGCTAGTGACATCTTGCTCTTTGCTCAATTACTACATGCAGCCCGGAGCCCTCGATTCAGACACATCGGTCAAATAGCAAATAAATTTAAAGGGTCAATGCGCTAAAACGCCAGAGTGCAGAGTCAATGAATAGAGTTGCTTTGGTATACCCCTCCCACCTCTTGGAAAGCTCTCAGGCTTCTCTAGTTTATGGTCAACACGTTTTGATCTCCTCCATCCAAAATAGGGTCTCCTGTACCTCTTAGGTTATTCTTAGGTTCCTCAGGTCTGGCCATCCCTACAGGGGCAAGTACCGGCCTTGCAGGGATAAATACCACCCCTTGAATATTCAATGCTGAGATGGCAATAGTGACAATACTGACAATCAGTCAGTTCTTTGCAGTAGTAACTAGCGGGGGGGGGGGGGGGGGATGTCTCTGAACCACAGGGCTAGCCTCTTATCCATTGATCAAACGTGGGAACTGATTTCCACGTGACTTTGTATGTATAAATTTACCTACAGTATTACAATGTTCTGCTTACTCAATCTATTTCTTCAGATATATAAATGTTCACTTTGAATGTATTTTATTGTGTTTAGCAAACAAAATTAACTTTTACTTGAAGCTTGGTACAATCTGCCTGTGTAAATAGGCACAGCTAGGAGTTTGTGGCAGTCAAAAACGAGAGGTTTAGACCCAGCGGCAGTGGCATTTGAGTGTCGGCAGAGGGAAGAGAAACGAAAAAGACAGTCGAGGTGGAGTCACCTCGGAGCAGTGGAAGATGAAATACGAAAAATCGCTATCTTTAGTGGCAACAAAAAATCCACAACCATTCCAGTGAATGGCAAATCATCAACTAACCAGGGCTTTATGAGGCTTTTTACTACTCATCAGTTGTTTGTTGTGTATAAGGTTTCTGCAGCTTTGAAAACTTGTCAAATCGTTAGCTGTTTTGGATCAGCGATACCCTCTTTGACTCATCATGTCAAGCTAAAATAAACGCTAGCAGTAATGTAGAAGCAGATCTATGTTGTGGTGTCTAAGGACAAGAAGGTTCTCCTAGTTTCAAGTGCTTTTTTGTTCACACCAATTCCCATGAGAGCCTGAAAGGGTACTTTTTTGTGCACCAGTCTTATTGTTTTTAATTTTGTTTGTGATTGCATGATTAATTAAGTAATTATTGCGCAAGGGTTGTTTTTATTAGGGTTTGTATGATGATTTAGATTGGGGGATTGAGTATTGTATAAAAATGAAGTGTTGTATAATTGTGTTACTTTATTATATTAGAAAAAACATCATAGATATGCATTGATTACTTCTATCGTTGATCCAAAAGATCGTACGGAAGCATCTACCTCACAATTAATCTGCAGGTATCTGCTAACTTGTGGCTGGATTATACACCAATATTTTTTAGTCCATTTACATTGAGAGTTCTTTTGAAAAACTGTTTTATCCCAAGCAGCCTGTTTAATTTTTTTTAAATATCTAAAATATTTGTCATACGTATAATACTTTCAAAATTATTATTCATCGTCTCTGCTAACAATTCTAGAGCATTGTCTTGCTGACACATACTACGCTTTTACTGTTCCATAGAGACTTCTCCATACAACTGTCCCATAGTCAACAAATGTTGAGTAGCACAAAATATTATTGCCTAAAACGTCGCTAGAAAGACTGACTTATCTTGTACAACCATGTTGTCTTTTATGTATTTATGATAAGCCTCTGGAAGGAAATCTTTTACATGACATGTCTTTTTGTTAACATGTTGATCTGAAATGAAAACAGAAAAAGATATCAGTGAAGGATAATAAATATTGGAGTAAAATAATGATAAAAATTTTAAGAGGTTTTTTTTAATTTTTAACTAGTGTTAAATAATTAGTTATTAATTCTTACCTCATTGCTTAGACCCCTCCTAGTAGTTGTGTAATATGTGCTGTAGTAGATGTTGTTCCTTCAGATGTTGTTGCTGGCTTGAGTGATTTCTGCGTAAAAACAGTCCTTCTTAAATAGCAAAAGTTGCACCGATTGACTCTACAACAATTGAGAATGCTCGAGTGAAAAACACTTTATAACATATAAGAAAACCTACTTGACTAAAAAATTTTCTTCGCGCGAAAATCCTTTTCTAATACATAAGGATTTTTGCGTGAATAAAAAATAGTTTTTTGCGTGAAAATCCCTTTATAATATATAAAGAATTTTGTGCGAATACAAAAACTTTTTTGGGTGAAAACTCATTTATGATATATAAGGATTTTGGCGCGAATAAACAAACTAGTTCAACTTCTTATAAGTTATAAAGGGAATTTTGTGCGAGACTTTTCATTGGTTTCAGCTCAGGTCAATTGGTGCAATTTTAGCTATTTAAGAGCCACTGTTTTTACAAGGAAAGCATCCACTTCAGCAAAAGTGACTGAAGGAACAACATCTACTACAACTCCCAGGAAGACGCTCTGTGTTAAGGTAAGAAATAATGAACAGTTATTTAACACTTGTCGAAGTACTCAACTAACTGTGCTGTGGAGCAACTATCTTTGAATTAATTATGATTAAATGATAATAAATAACTCACATTTTTTTTCTCTTTTACAATGAATAGTCAAGACGCTGAAAGTCAATTGATGATTGAAGAGCCAGAGACCCAGGAAGATTTTTCTCCACCATCATCTCCCATCTGCGAATCCCCACCAAACAAAACTCTATGATCTCAAGTGATAAAGTGATGTGTTGTTGATTTGAAAGAGCCATGTCAAGGTGAGGAGACTATGGATAATGACGAAGACTCGAACTGCAAAAGAAGAGCTCTGATGGATGTTGAAGACGACAAACTTCTTCACCACAACAAGACTCCCAGGATGTCAGAATCAACAACTAGTGCCCTGACCCACAACAGCGCCTCTCTGCAAAATACTGTGACCTCACACATCGATGAAACATCATTGAAAGAATGGCACCAGTTTGAGATCTACCAGTACCAACAGTTATGCAAGTGCTTGTCGTTGAATTCCGTGATGAAGCGATGTGCACCATCATCTACAACTATCGAAAAGATAATACGACAATTCGAGTGAAGAGTGATGTTTCAAATGATGTAGGATTGCTCATTAAAAAAGCTAAACAATCATGTCCAGCGGTTTTGATCTACATGGGTGAGGGAAAGACTGGAGAAACAATTTTCCACACTGCTGATGGATACGGTAGCTGTCTAAAGTCAAAGGATGCGTTCATCGTGTTGATAGGCAAGAGTATGAGGCAAGTCAAGGCTTATTTCAATGTCGCTCACCTGTTTGATTTTCCATCAGATAGAGTCATAAGCTATGAAAACCCGGGAATGATGATAAAAAAATCCAACACCCAATGGAACCAGTTTGCCGAGACTCTTGTAGCTCAACAAGGATGCTTGATAAATGGAGGGTTGCTGATAGGAGATATCTACATTCCCCCTCAAGTAGTTTCAGCTGTGGTATCGGAAAAAAGACGGAGTTATTCTATTCAAAGGACTGAATCAAATTGCGGACAACACAACTTCCTACAACATCGTCCTGCTCACACCTCTTCAAGCATTCATTCAAGCCTCCGATCTGCTAGATGTTACGGAACATTGTGTCTTTTTGCCCTATCTTGATGTTGCCGAAAAAGAAAAATGTCTGAGACAACAGCTCTACAACCTGATCACCACCTCAAGGGAGGCTCTTTGCTATCACTGATGATATGTTTTATTCATTTTACCACAAAGTCAAAAGTAAGTTTTAAGCCAAGTCCTACATCGATGTACGCTAGTCTCATTAGTTACTATGTATTTTAGATCTAACTAAAAAATGATTTCTGAGAGAGAGGGATAAAGGGACTGTTATTTGCGCTTTGTAGGAACTTTAAACATTGAACTTTGAACATTACACATTATTTTCATAGGTTTCATAGTAATCGAGGCAAATACTACACTAATTTGTATTTTATAACGATTTTATTTGCTATATCAAATAAAATTTCATTATAATAATTTACTTTAGCAATTTCCTTAGCAAACTGGTTTTTTGTACATGTACTCCATCTATTCGTTCTAGTGTAATGTCTGGTGTAAACTCGTAGCTAGGATAAGTCTGTAGGATAAATCTTCGTATTGAGTGATTTCTCATCTCATTGTCTACTATGTCTCGCAAGCTTCTGACAATTTCATCCATGCTCCATCCTCTGCTTCTCAGTAAACAAAAGTATATGCAGTAATCACCCCATACAGTTGACAAAAAGTTTTGCACCTGCGTCTCATTACTCCGTATCAAATCATTTTCTCTCTGTCTCCTCAGCAACTCGGTTATGTCTGGATAAAAGGTTACTGGTCATCCAAATGAGTCAAAAAAATCCACGCCAAAATGATCAGCGTACATAGCCAACCAATGCTCTCCAGGTTGATGGGAATAATGAGTGTTGAATACGAATTATCCCGTTGGAAAACTGCAAATTTGCTTCCAAAACTGATCTCTAGACCCAACGTGAACACCCCCGGCAAGACAGATAACATCCGAAGATAATATCGAATGAATCTGCATGGTGTCCATCTGTGGCTTGCTGTTTAGAGCACTACGTTGTCCACGGCAGCTAATTGAAGAATGCTGTGCATCTCCAATACACCATTCTTTGCAAAGTAGGCTACCAGGGACAAGCCTTCGGTTGTGTTGGCACTAAACTGAATCTCCACACTTGTTGTAACATTTTTCATAGAGTGAAATCCTTCTTTGAGAAAATCACCTGCCAAATCGAATCCGTAAAACGTAGTACCGTCTAGATATTGCTTTTTCGTAACACCGATACTTTCACCATCGAGTAAAGATCAACTAGTCTGTAGAAATTGATGATATTACTGTTCAGAAAATTTTTTGGTATAGTTTGGCTCATATCTTCTTCAGACCGAGCAATTGCCAACCCTCAATACGATACTCTTGACATTGGCATGTTGCATCTTAAACGAGTTCCTGGTGAAACGTCCACTTTGAGCGTTGTGATCGACCAAACTTAGATCAGTTTTGGTTTTTACGTGAAGAATATGTTTCGAAAGATGTTGTCTTATTTGAACTTTCGTGTGAAACCTGTATCTATTATGAGAGATATTTGCATGAAGAATGTTGTTTTTTTCAAGTAAAGAATGTGTTTTATTTCAGACAGAAATGTTGTTTTTTTTACTCTTTTTATACTATATCAAGTTTTTACACGAAAAATGTTTTTACATGTGAAAATCTGTATATATTATGCTATTATAAAGGGTATCAGCACGAGTTTTCCAGATAAAATTTTTTGGAAGTTTTCAAATAAAGAATGTTTTCTTGTTCACGTGAAAAACTTTCATTTTTCATATGGAATGCTTTGGACAATTTTTGCGTCAAGAATACTGTTTTTACATGATATCAATGTTCTAATTAAAATATGTAGAACTTGAACTAATTACTAGTGATGAATACATATGTATATGTAAATGTATATGTATATATATACTCAAACTGCGGACAGCGGCTGTTTTGGCATTTGTTGCCTCATCAGCGCAGTACAGAGGTTAGCAGGGGTGACGACCATCGCAATAACACAAATAATTGCATCAAAGCATGTTTAAAGAATTGTCGTCACCAAACACTAGAGTGCTCAAACCGTAAGGCGAGCTTTGCACAAGGCTAATAGTGTTTGCGGCCCCTGCGAGAGTGCTCAACCAAACCAAAGTGAGGGAGCGTATTGTAGAGGACCGGCGCCATCTTGTGACGTTTCTATTTAAATAGTTCTATGCCTCGAACAGTTCTATGTACACTTACCGAAGCTACTCAGTTGTCTACTCTATTTACACTTCATTCTTATTTCTATGTTTGCGTTCTAAGTCAGTTTACTCTATGTACATTTATCATTATTTTACTCAAGCATGTAAACTTATATGTTACCCATGTGGATTCAGTCAGGCAATCACTTTAGTACAACCTATTATATTCTATTCGCACACGCTGGCCAATCATTTGTGCCAGGTGTGGCCTCTTTTGTCTGAACACTTGTCTATCACTTTGTTATGTAACAGTGTACATAAATATGGATGTTTTGGTATCAATAAATCAGAGTCAGCTTGCACACTCTCAGAAGTTTCTTTGTACATACAAATAACTTCACTGCGCACCATTACTCGAGTAGTAATATACAGGCAGATCAGTCTGGACCTCTGCTGGCCGAACTTAGCTTGTCTAACTTCGCCTTCAATGTTCGACCTCTGCACAGCACTACAATAAGACAGCCGAACCTCTGCTGGCCGAACCTAGTTTTACTAGTTCGCCCTTCAAAGTTCGAACTCAATACTTACAGAGATAACAGTTAACGCAACCGGCAGCTCACTAGTTACTGAGATGGTCGACCACCATTCTCCAGTATACTAAGTCGACCTGTGGAAGGGTTGTATCACTAGCACACTAGACACAGTTGCCATTACAGTTCGGGAGGTTGTGCAGGTAGGCCGAGCTACCACCTCACACCCCCACAGTGAAATCCTGCACAGTATTACTCAAAATGCGGACAGCGGCTGTTTTGGCATTTGTTGCCTCATCAGTGCAGTACAGAGGTTAGCAGGGGTGACAACCCTCGCAATGATACAAATAATTGCATCAAAGCATGTTTAAAGAATTGCCGTCACCAAACACTAAACACTATATATATATACATATTATATATATATATATATATATATATATATATATATATATATATATATATATATATATATATATATATATATATATATATACATATATGTAGAACTTGAACTAGTACTATTAGTGTTACTCCAGTAGATAGTTGGTAAATGAATAATACCAACAAAATAGCATTTTTATGTTATTGTATGGTAGAAGGGATAGATGAAGTTCTCATACAAGAAACCGAATTGCTAAATAAATTATTATAATGAGGTTTTATTTGTTATAGCAAATAAAATGAGTAAAAATACAAACTAGTTTAGTATATGCGTTGTTTATTGTGAAGCCTATGAAACTATTATGTAATGTTCAAAGTTAATGTTGAGCTCATCTCTTGCAAGACACGAATAAGTCTCACTATCACTCTTTCTCAGCATACATTCTTTAGTTAGATCTAAAAGACATATCAACTAATGAGACTAGTGTACATCAGTGCATAATTTAGCATAGAAATTATTTTTGAATCTATAGTAAAACGAATAAAACTTACCATCATTGATAGTGATATGTTTCCCTTGTTATGGATTAGGTTCTGGGGGTCTTGTTTTTGACATTCTTCTTTTTCTGCATTATCAAAGTAGCTGAGAAAATCATGATGTTTTAGACTATCAGCCAGTTCGGAGACTTGAATGAAAATTTGATGAGCTGTGAGTACGCTGACGTCGTTGGAAATTGAATTGTTTGCAGCATGTTTTAGTTCTTTGAACAGAATGACTCCACATCTTTCCTATATCACAGCTGAAGCTATTTGAGGAGGAATGTACATATCTCCAACCAGCAGCTATCCATCTACCATGCATCTGTATTGAGCTACAAGAGGGTCACCAATCTTGCTCCAACGTCTGTCGCATCTTTTTAGCATTTCCAGGCTTTAAAAACTTATGACACTATCTGATGGAAAATCGTACAGGTGAGCTACGTCAAAATAAGCCTTGATTTGTCTCATACTCTTGCCTGGCAATATGTCAAATGCGTTCTTTGTCTTTGGACAACATTCGTATCCTTTAGCGGAACAAAAAATCGCTTTTCCAGTCTTTTCCTCACCCATGTAGATCAAAACCGATGGTTTTGTTTGCTTAGCTTTATCAACAAGCATTCCTACCTCACTTGAAATAGCACTTTTTACTTGAACTATCTTTTTATCCTTTTGATAGTTGTAGATAATGGTGCACTCCGGTTTGTCATGAAATTCAACGGTTAAGACCTGCCTAACCGCCGGTATTGGTAGATCCCAAATCTCGACTGTTTTTTCAACGTTGTTTTGGCAAGCTGGAGACAGAGTATTTAACAGAGAGGCGCTCTTGAAGGTGAGGGCTGTCAGGTTGTTGACTCTGGCACCTTGAAAGGGAGCCTTAGTGTATCGAAGAAGTACATTGTCTTCATCCATCGCATCTCTTTTTTTGCAGTTCGAGTCATCAACATCTTCTTTTATCGCTTGAGAATGTAGAACTCTGTTTGAAGACAGATCGATTATGGGAAAAGAGGGTGGACAAAAAACTTGCTGGGATTCTGGCACTGCATTCATTGATTGATTTGTATTGTCTTGTCTATTCATTCTAAAAATATAAAATAAAAAAGCGCGAGTTATTGATTTTTATTTCTTTGTAAATAATTTGATGATACATACTCAATAGCGTAGTGAGTTGAGTATCTCAACTAGTAAAAAGTAATTATTTATTATTTTTTGCCTAAACACAAAAAGTCTTTCTAGTAGTTGTAGTAGATGATATAGTAGACGCTGTTCCTTCAGTTGCTGATGTTGAAGTTGATGCTTTCTGCGTGAAAGCGCTGCTTCTTAAATAGCTAAAGTTGCACCGATTGACATGGTTTGAACTCAAAAATTGATATTCGCGAGGAACATGTCCATATATTATAAAGTAGGTTTCGCGCGAAGAATTTTTTTCCCGCCCGGAAACTATATATACTGTAAAGGGTTTTCGCGCAAAGAATGCGTTTTTCTTCTGCGCGAAGAATGTGTTTTTGTAAAAAAATTGATTGTTTTTCGTTTGGTAACTATAAACATGTATATATATATATTGTCAAGGGTTTTTCGCGCAAAAAATAGCGTTTTTCTCGCTCGAATAAACCATCATTTTGCTACCTGAAAAAAACACTGTTTTGCGCAAAAGTTGTATATATTATAAAGGGTTTCCGAGCAAAGAATGTGTTTTTTCCCGCACGAAAAATCTGTTTTTGTCCGACGAAACAGGATGTTTTATTGCTGCAAAAATAAACCATTTTTTCACAAGGGGTTTTTGCGCAAATAATTTTGCTTTTTTCGTGCGACTAAAATATCATTTTTCTACATGAAAAATCATTTTGATTCATGCGAAAAAATGTTTTTTCTTGCGCAAAAGCTGTCGTTGTTTTTTGCGCGAATAAGACATACTTTTTAGCTGAAAAAGACAGAACGTCGCTCAGAAAAAAAACACATTTTTTGCGCGGGAAAACACAATATTCATGCGAAAAACCCTTTATGATATAAACAGATTTTCCATATGGAAAAAACTTTTAGTCGCTCGAACAAAAAGTGTACATATATTTATTATATGTTATAAAGAAGGTTTTGCGCAAACAAATGTTTCGCGCAAAAACTGTTTAGATTACAAAAGGTTTTTGCGCGAAAAAAATTTGCCTTTTTTCAAACCAAACATGATGCTTTATCCGCGCGGAAAAAAACTTTATCTTGCGCGAAATTTATATAGATCTAAATAAATGTTATAAAGGGTTTTTTGCACAAATAATGTTTTTTTTTGCGCGTAAAACTATATAGATTATAAACAGTTTTCGCTCAAAGAATGTCTTTTTTACGCTCAAAAAATGCTGTTTCTTTTTGCGCGAAGAAAACATTATTTTAATATCTGAAAAAGACACATTCTTCGCGCAGAAATGTTCGCGCGATTAATGTTCGCGTCATTAATGTTTTTTTCGTGCGAAAAACTTCATAGATTGTAAACGGTTTTCGAGCGCAGAATGTGATTTTTTACGCGCAGAAAATGATTTTTTTTCCGCGCAAATAAAATATCGTTTTATTATTTTAAAAAGTAACATTCTTTGCTCAAAAAACACTTTTTTTTGCGCGTAGAAAACACAATATTCGCGCGGAAAACCTATATGCTATATACACATTTTTAGCATGGGAAAAAATGTTATTCGCTCGAACAAATGTGTATATATTATAAAGAAGGTTTCGCGGGAAAAAAACACCATTCTTTGCGCGTTTCCTCTTTATCTTATGTACAGATTTTTCACATGGAAAACACTTTTATTCGCATGAACAAAAGACAATATTTGCATGAAAACTCCACGGCGATCAGTGCACCTTTTACTATTTAAGAAGCATTGATTCTACACAGAAATCATCCACTTCAGCAATAGCATTCAAAGAAGCAACATCTACTACAGCATCTACTACTAATACTAAAAGGTTTCTCAATAAATAATAAGAAGACTCATAATACTAAGGTATATTTAACAAATTATTATTATTTACCAACAGTTGGTAATAGTCGACTGGAAATGTTGTAAAGTATCAGATAGTTGACAACTAAGTTTTAATTATTTATTTTTAGTTATGATTAAAAAGTTAAAAATTAAGCAAGATGTTTTATTTGTTTATATTATTGCAAACATTGTTCTTTTATTTTTTAGATTATTATGGATGAACTTTCTGAAGCTCTCTTTAGCACAAACCCGTATCCAACAGAAAGCAAAAACAAAACAGCCAAATCAACTCCTAAGAGGAAGAAACCTGTTGCAAAAAAGCCTGTAGTAAGAAAACGAGCTCTCCCTGATAAGGAAACACTCTTCTATACGAAGAAAGTGTCAGCAACAGGAATTTTATAATTAAAAAAACATTTATATTAGTTAATGTATGATAGTAATAAATGTAGTGTAACAATTGTTGTTGATTGTATGCTGGATGCATGAGTATTGTACCTAGTTGGTCGCACTCTTTTTATTCATTATCCTTATAGCATTCATTTGTGTTTGTAGATGCTACCACATTCTAGAGTGGACCTTTAATATATAGAACATTAAAACAGTTACTCTCACATCAACAGTCTATTACCACATACCATAACAATAACAATATCACCACATAAACATGGTGCCCCGAGTGAGTCTTTGAAGGAACAGCTGTGTTTAATGACTGTTTAGGGAGACAGAGCTATCGGAACAACAATCAGCTACGGAGGTCTGTGGTTCATCTTTCCCATTGCCAGACGCATCTAGTGACGAAGAGGATAGAGACGAAGGAGATAGACAGACGTCAGCAAATACAAATCGGAACAAGATGAGTGTTGACTTTCTTGCTCCCAAACCCATTCAAGATGGTGCTGACTTGTCGGACCAATGGACAAGGTTCAAGAAAGAATTTGAGCTATTCCTCACAGCAGCTGAGAAATCGGATTCTGATGACAAGGTCAAGGTAGCCATCATGTTGCGTTGCATTGGTCCGAGGGGGAACGACATCTTCAAATCCTTTACTTTCACAGGTGGCAAATCCAGGGACGTGTACGCTGATGTTGTTGCAAAATTTGAGGCCTTTTGCAACCGTGGAACCAATAAGGTAGTCAAGAGGCACCAATTACTCTCTACGAAGCAGAGCTCCATGACAATAGATGAATATGTTACCACACTCCACAACATTGCTCGAGAATGTCAATTACAGGCTATGTACGACGATTTCATGCTACAGGCACTCCTTCTTGGTATCAACGACGATCACCTGAAAGAGAAATTGTTTGGTGATGCTGCTGGTGAGACTGGTTTAAGCTTAGAAGATGCCATTAAGAAGTGTCGCATCTCAGAAAATTCCAAAAACGACATGGCGGCAATACAGGCTGAAGAGTCTGTGAAGTTAGTCTCGTTCAGGAAGAAACGCAGCAATCAACCACGAGCACAACGGGAGGAAGATACTTCAGCGTTAGGAAGGTCCACTCAATCTAGAAAGCCATCAAAGGGATCTTGTGGGAACTGTGGACAATCTCACCCGCCTCGCAGATGCCCAGCATATGGCCAACAGTGCCACGCCTGCAAGAAATACAACCACTGGAAGGACTTTTGCAAGTCAAAGAGGCAGGTTAACATAGTGGCTGAGGACAGTGACGGATCAGAAGATTCACTATTGTGTATTCAAGTAGTGAGAAGAAATAAAAAGCTCTTGACCACTATAAAGTCCCAAGCCGGTGACAGCCACAAGGAAGTCCAATACCAACTAGATACTGGTGCATCCTGCAACATTCTAAACTACAAAGATTATGCTGATTTGGGAAAGCCTACACTGGACAACAATAGATCTAAACTCAGACAATTTGATGGCTCAATAACAACAGCCTTAGGGGGCTGTGACATAGAGATTGCCGGAGATAAGCTGTACTTCTTAGTACACAAAACTCGAAACAATAGTCTGCTGTCTGGAGATGCATCCATACAGCTTGGACTAATCTCAATCAAAGAAGAGTGGGTCAATTTGGTGAGTGATGCCAACCTTGATGATTTTCTGGAGAGCTACCCAGAAGTATTCGAAGGTATTGGATGCCTGCCGGGCGAATATCATATTGAAGTTGATAATGATGCGATACCGAGGCAAAGTCATAATAGAAAAACGCCACTCTCAATGGTTGCTGATCTCAAGGAAAAACTGGAATCATACACCGAGAAAGGCATCCTTAGTCCTGTCGATTATCCAACTGAATGGATAAACAACCACGTAGCAGTGAGAAAACCAAATGGTACACTCAGAGTCTGCTTGGACCCAACTAACCTGAACAAAGTTATCCAGAGGAATCATTTCCCAATGCCCACTTTGGATGATGTGCTAAGCGAACTGGATGGAGCTAAAGTATTCTCTTTGTGTGATGCAAAGGACGGCTTTCTACAGATTAAACTAAGTGAAAAGTCGAGTGACCTAACCACATTCTGGACCCCGTTCGGGAAGTACAAATGGCGGAGAATGCCATTTGGTCTGTCATCAAGTCCTGAGGAATTTCAGAGAAGACTATCTGATGCATTGAGCGGTCTGGAAGGAGTAACCGTCGTGGCAGATGACATTCTCATCTATGGCAAAGGCACCAGCCATGCCGAAGCAGTAAAGGATCACAACAAAAAACTTGAGAAATTGTTGACCAGAGCACGCCGTGTAAACCTCAAACTGAACAAGGAGAAGTGCAAGTTTCTACTCGAAGAGCTACCATATATTGGTCATCTTATTACTAAGGATGGAGTCAAGCCAGATCCTGGTAAAATCCAAGCTATAACAGAGATGAAACCGCCTGTGGACAGCGAAGGAATCCAGAGGTTTCTTGGTCACATTAATTATCTAGCCAAATTTATACCCCACTGCTCAGCGGAATGTGAACCACTGCGGAGACTGATTGGCACCAACAAGGAGGACTTTGTTTGGGAACAAGACCAAAAGAGAGCTTTTGATGAGATTAAAAGGCTTATCACCAAAACGTCTTCACTCAAATACTTCAATGTCAACCAACCAGTGGTTGTACAAACGGACGCAAGCTCAGAAGGACTTGGAGCAGTTCTGTTGCAGGACGGACAACCAGTTAGCTATGGATCCAGGAGTTTGACAGACAGTGAGAAGAACTACGCCCCTATTGAGTTGGAACTTCTGGCAATAGTTTATGGAATGCAGAAGTACGACCAATATGTCTTTGGAAATCCAGATGTAACGGTACACACTGATCACCGCCCTTTAGAGCCGATATTTCAGAAACCTCTAAACAAAGCGCCTAAGCGTCTGCAATCTATGTTGTTGGCCCTACAGAGATACCCGATGAAGGTATACTACAGACCGGGCACTGAACAAGTTACCGCAGATATGCTTTCCAGAGCTCCGGTGGGTAACCCACACACTTGTATCTCAGAAGAGCAGATATTCACTGTGAACCAGTTGAAATCCTTTATGTCAGACCTGACCACCACTAGCCTTAAACAAGACCTCCCTGTGTCAGAGGCTACTTATAAAATGATCCAACAGCACACCAGTAAAGATCCCATCATGATGAAGCTACATTCACTGATAACCTCAGGGTGGCCTAACAAGAATGGTCAACTCTCAGAGGATGTCAAACCTTTCTATTCATACAAGGACGAACTGGCTGTGCTAGATGGCATAGTATATAAAGGGTCGAGACTAGTAGTACCCGCAGCGGCCAGAGCTGAAATTCTCAACAAACTGCACACTAGCCACCAGGGCACCGCAGCCACCATCAGAAGAGCACGTGGCACTGTCTTCTGGCCTCAAATGGCAGAAGATATCCGGAGGAGGACTGAGAAATGCGTTACCTGTGCTCTTGATTCTCCATTGCAGCAGCCAGAAACCCTTCATAACCATGTCATACCAGATGTACCGTGGAGTAAGTTGGGGATGGATATTCTCACCTACAAACAGAGAGATTACCTGATGTTGGTGGACTATTACTCGGATTTCTTTGAATGTGAACCTCTGTCGGACATACAATCCAGGTCAGTCATCAAAACCTGCAAGAAAACATTTGCAAGGTATGGTATACCTCATCAGCTGCACTCAGACAATGGACCACAATTTGTATCCGCCGAATTTGCCAAATTCAGCAGTGAGTGGGGATTCAGACATACTACCTCATCTCCTGGTCACCAGCAGTCCAACGGGAAGGCAGAAGCAGCTGTAAAGATTATCAAGAGGCTCATGAAGAGAGCTGAGGATCCCTATCTAGCTCTTTTAGAGTATCGCAATACCCCTACTGCCGGAATGTCATCATCCCCAGCCCAAAGGATGTTTGGACGTTCTACAAGATCTATTCTTCCCACAGCAAACCCCATAAGTACAGATGTCTTATTCCAGAAGGCACAGAAGAAGATGGTTACTCAAAAGCACTATAACCGTTCAGCCAAGGACCTTAGTGAACTGAACATTGGCTCTGCAGTGCTGCTGAGGGACTTCACATCTCAAAAGAATAAGTGGCAACAAGGAAGAATAGTAGAACAACTCTCAGACCGTTCTTACATAGTCTCCAACAACAATACTGATGCAGTAGTCAGACGAAATCGGGTAGATCTGCGCCCGATGTCTGGTTCAGACTACGACCAGATCAAGGAAGAAACTGAGTTACCAGCAGGGGGTACACCAGTGGGTAGTACACCAGCAGGGCACACCGTAGCAGAAAGGACGCCAGCTGGACCATCTCCACTAGCAGGAAGTACACCAGCTAGATCAGTTCCAAACAACCCTGTCACCCCATCCTTGGAAGTCAAGACTGACTTCAAACCGGTATGGCAGCGATCTCGGCAGACCAAGACGCCAGCGAGGTTCCAGCCATATGTGCTCTACTAGATACAACGGTGACCAGCCTGACCCCGAAGGCGTCGGACAACAGGCTGAGGGGGCCTGCGCCTTGGAGGGCTGAGAGAGATGATGTATACTGATGCAGAAAAAGAGACAATCACTCATGATATCACAAATAAACAATCGAAGACAATCATTATATTATACTTGGTTTTGGGTTGTGTGTATACTTTTCATTAAAACCTTTTCCCCATCTTGTTAAAGATTTGATAAGGGGGATGTTGATTGTATGCTGGATGCATGAGTATTGTACCTAGTTGGTCGCACTCTTTTTATTCATTATCCTTATAGCATTCATTTGTGTTTGTAGATGCTACCACATTCTAGAGTGGACCTTTAATATGTAGAACATTAAAACAGTTACTCTCACATCAACAGTCTATTACCACATACCATAACAATAACAATATCACCACATAAACAATTGTCAAGTAAATGCCTTGGCGGATGCTAAGCGGATGTAGTTTATTTATTGTTTGGCTAGAATGGAAATTGGAATTGCTGTAAGAAGCTGGATTATCAGAAGTGGTATTTGAAATTATCTACTCTCTTTGGTTCTATTTTTTTTTCTATTTATGTTTGGTTCTGTTTTAGTTCTATGTGTAATGGTGTAAATTGATTAGCACACTGGACTGCAAGGAGAAAACTGTTGCTGACTTATGGTTCTCCCTGCCGTGGTAAGATAACAATTTACTTCTATTTAGAATGGAATGTTGAGAAATGAAAGTTGGTGATTATAAACATTCACTATTCATGGATCTTGAATAAAAATGGGTATAATCTATTTATAAAAAGCAAATTGGTTAATAGGTAGCAAAGCAGGGACAAAGCTTAGATAAGACAATGCTATTCAGAGCAGAGTAAAATATAATATTGTATAAACAGTTAAACACAAATGCAGAAAATTTAAAAAGCAATTGGATTCTGGGTAATAATAATAGTTGGAGTTATCTGATCTATGAAGGGATAACTCCACAGAAAACTTTTTACAAAGAAAATAAAATTATTTAATGAAGAGTCAATTACAGGAATGTTGTTATAATTAAAGTTCCAAAGTAGTTATAAAATCTTTTCACAAGATATTGGCTAAGATTTAAGGAACTTCTAAGTCTTTAGATTTACAAGATGTGAATAATATTAATTGAGGTATTTAAAATTTTTGTTATTGTTGAAATTGTACAGAGTTTAGAATTGTTAAGAATTGAAACTGTTAAAATATGGAATTGTTGTTGAAGTTTGAAACTAGTAAAATTTAGAATTGTTGAAATTTGAAACCATTAAAATTTGGAATTATTGAAGTTTGAAACCAGCAATGTTTTTATGTGACACAAAATTTCTGCTAAATATTAGAGAGCAAGTTAGTTATGGTAATAAGGAACAGTCTTACAGAGTAAAATAGTCCAAAAGCTCCAGAGGTTAGAGTCGAGGGAGTGATCAAGTCCGAGGGCTCAGGTGACTGGTGGGGTGCTGATGGAACTGGGTCCTGTTGCTGTCGACGGCGATAAAGTTGTTGATATGATATTAGTGTAGAATAATGTTTGTTGCAATACCTTCCGCGGGAAATTTGTTTGTTGATTTTGAAGTTTAGCTGTGGGCTTTAGTCTTCTGCAGGAATTGACGTCTGTGAACTTTTGTTGTTGTGGGCTTGTGAATCTTCTGTAGGAATTGACGTCTGTGAACTTTTGTTGTTGTGGGCTTGTGAATCTTCTTTGAGTGTTTGGTCAGCTTGTAGTAGTTTGTTCTTCCAAGATTGGGATGATTTCGTCCAAGATTGGGATAGGTTAATATGTATGGATGTCTGTCTGTTGCAGAAAGCCGAAGCTGTTTATCTACAACCACAGATAGCGAGTAGAATCTGGAATATTGAGGTTGATAGCTGACAGAACTGTTTGTAAATCACAGCAACCTGAAGTCCTAGGTTGGGTGCTCTAACCGTGATAAATACTAATGGTGAGAACTAATTGATGCCACAGAAAATTTGTATATGAAACATTGCCACAAAGTGTTGAAAATTTAGTTTGAATACTGAATTGTGTGAGACAGCAGGCCTGCGTCTTCTCTCTATGAAATCTATATCAGTACTCCTGGATAAAATTTTACATTTTTTTGTTTCCACATGTACAATTCACCAATCGTTGAGCAAGGCCTCAGTCTCACAGCCAATCACTGTTATCTTTATTATTAGTTCGCTGCTGAAATGTTTGTAAAAATTTACATTTTGCAATTTAATATTTTTTTGCTACACCTCAAATCATAAAACTCTCACGCCCGTTTGTGTGGTGTGATTATTCATTTATTTTAATTGGATTCCTATACACTAAGATTTTATGGTAACATTGGCATTTGACACTTGCATCAATAATTAGGTGGACTTTGGTCAGTATATACATTCAGTTCTGTCAGTAGCCATAAAAATCTTTGCATTGGGTTTGTATCCCTGGTTGTTATCATTTTTTGTATAGATTGGAATACAAAAATAACAGATCAATGAAACAGACATATCACAAACATCTCAATGGTTAAATTCAGATGTTTAAAGCATAAGCGGTTAATAGCATTTTATTTGCAGCTTTCAAAAGGGTGTACACTGTATTTGCATGAAATGCTCATTTATAAATGGGTGGACTGTTTCATGGAATTAAGGGTGGATTGGCATATTCATACCTTACCCACTGTCTGCAATAGAATACAAGATTAGAATATATATATTCACAACATGGTCATTTCATTTGTGCGGATGGGTCAGATTTATCAATGGTTAAAGACGGGTCAGACAACCTTTCAATGCTCCATAAATTATCAATTCATAATCTAGTCTCCACCTTTCTAAGCCTTGTGACATTTCCAGTCCATCTAGCATGACTCATTTATTTTGATATATCTGTGTTGTTTCACTGATGTATAGTTTTGGCAGATGTATTACATTTACCATTAATCATTTTTGTTGGGATTCCAATAAATTTTTTTGTCTGCTGAGAGATGTTGAATGTATGCATGGAAGCACGCCCAAACAAGTTAATATTTTTCTTTGTTTGATTTTTGTCTCAATTTTGCTTGAACATCTTGTTTGCCTGCACATCTTGACTTTCTGTTGGTGTTTCACAAGCATAATTACATTTGTATTACTGCTGTCATTTCTGTATCCTGACAAAAGCTCTAAAAATGGCTGAGTCTCTCAAAAGATGGAAAGTGAGTGAATTGCAAAAGATTGGAACTTCTCAAACGAGTAAATCACCAAAGGTCGGAACTTACCAAATGCTAAAAAAACTTCTTATCCCAACTGTTATGCATGCTTTTTCTGTGAAGCGCGAAAGTCTAGATTCCGATTATTTTGAACTCCACTACTTGGGTAATCCGGATTTAAATGAGTTTGACCACAAAATAGTTCTTTGCCCACGTAGAATAATTGAAAACTTCAATCTTGATAATTATCCAGTACCTTGTAACATTGTGTACTTAGGCAAGATGAAAAATCCGAAAAATAGAAATAGCACTTGCTACGATGTCAAACGTGTCAGCACGAAACGCCAAACTACAGCTGAAGTCGCTGCTGAAGCCTGACAATTGAGAATGATGACCAAGGATGAACTCAAATGCAGCTTGAACATCGAAACTCTCAGTAATTTGAAACAGTGCCCGATTTTTCTTTACGTTGACGCTGTTGAAAGATTCATTCCTCATCGATTTAATGGAAAAAAATCTGTCGTAAATTGTAATCGATACGTCTTGCAAAAAAATTGAGAGAGATAGAGGCCAGGACACTTCTCTTACCGAACATATACGTTGAAAAGCTAAGAAATATGTTCCGGGTGAGATGATTTACAAAGGAAAAAAAAGGAGTAAAAATTCTAATGCATATGACGATGCCGTATTTCTCTCTTCATTCAGTCGTACTGATTGGGAACGAAATTGCGATCAAGCAAAATACAATGAGGAGATATCAAAATTGATTGTTGAAGCTGATCTTAAAGATTTGCTACAAAAGGAACTTGATGATTTTGAAGCAGGACTCAGCGCTGATGATAATGAGTAGACTATTTTTTACAATTCAATGCAAAATTAGCTAAACTATTGCAAACAGTATATTGAACTCTTATATACTCTATAGACAATTGAACTAAAATAAACTTGGTACAAAATCGAACCTTATGTTTATAAATACGTACAAATAAATAAAGAGCTATCTTCTGTTCATACTTTCAAACTTATGATAAAGATATTCTATACCTATATATAATGCTTCCTATGTAATAAAGTTATACAATACTCAAAACCCCCAATCTAAAATCAAAAATCACCAAAACATTCAAAACACCCGGTGCACACAAAAAGGCACCCAATGGACCAGGAGAACCTCCAGAACCTCCAACACATCATACAATGTATAAATCAACATTCCACACTATAAAATTCCATACATTCTAAACAACTGGTGCACACAAAAAGGTACTTCACAGGCTCTCTTGGTAACTGGTGCATACTTTGTATACGCATGGAACCAGGAGAACCTTCTCCTTAGTCTCCATGACAGAGATCTGCTCCCTTATTACTACTAAGACCAATATCATCATTACTATTAGCACTTTTAATTTCACACTTGGCAAGACATCTATGATTAACTCGTAGTACCATAAACAGTATCATTTTCATTCATTACTCTCATTTCCACATCTTCCCTCTGTTCACATTTTGTCTATCAATAGCAATATAATAATACAACACTTCGTTTTTATGCAATACTTAATGCCCCCCCTCCTCCCCAACCAAAATCATCATACAAACCCTAATAAAAACGACCCCTGCACAAAAAATACTTAGTTATTCATACAATTACAAACAAAATCAATGACAATAAAAACTGGTGCACAAAAAAACAGTACCCTTTCAGGTTATCATGGTAACTGGTGCCAAAAAAGGCGCTTGGAACCAGGAGAACCTGCTTGTCCTTAGACACTATGACAGAGATTTGCTTTTACACTACTACTAACACTCCACTTACAAACAGTTGATAAGTTTTAACCGATACTGTTTTTGACACAAGCAATAAACGCTCAGGTACTGATACTAGAAATTATTTGCCTAGTAGGAAGTTGCTCAGTGGAATAAACATATATTGATTTGTTGTTTTAATCAACCAATTTTTGTTACATGCTGCGTCCATTTCCCTCCCTTTCCTAAAACTTTTGCACATTGTTGCTCATGTTCTGAACTTTCCAGAGTTAAAGATTTTTTATATGAGATAGAACCAACTTTCAGCGAAATTGGCTTGGGTTTTTTAGGTTAGCAAGTTGCTAACAACACTAGACTTTGAGATGGCTCAGCATGTATGTTGCATCCGCATTACCTTCAAAAATATGACTTGATTTAGAGTTTTCGGTAGTGATATTTTTTTCTTGAATTCAAATTGCATTTACCTTTTCGAAGTTCAGTACAGTACAATACAGTACGTACACTACGGTATTGTATAATAGAGTATAGTATAGTCCAGTACAATACAGTATAGTATTATATTTGTTGATTGAACGAAAATTTGACAACAGTTGGCCATCGATTATGGGAGTTGTTTTTCTTTGAAAATTACCGCATTGTAATGCATCGATATTTTGCCGACAAAAATGCAGATACGGAAAAGCACTGGCGCACAGATATTCCCTTAGCTGTATTAGATATTTTACTCATCCTAAGTTGAAAGGAAATAAATTAAAAGCATTTATTTCGTAACTTTATTACGTAAATAAGAGAATTTTTTACTCAACACTCATTTTATGGTCAATATTTTAACAACTTTTTTTATCAAACATAGACATTTTTTTATCGCGGATATGTATGGGTCACGTCATATTTCTGTCTTTCTTCTTCCGCAGTCTGACCGCCGGTGTAACTGAAGAAGTGAGTGTGGCTGTAATATATTTGTACTCTTCAGAAGAACTAGTGATTATTTATATTTTATGATATTGGGGTTACATACAGAAGCTGTAAGCTCAAAAGATTGTAGCTTTTCCGTGCGATAAACGTGGTATACTTACTTTGAGTAAATGATCGATCATCGTCATGTTGTTGTTGTTCTCGTGGTCGGTGATGAGGTTCCTCATTGATGATTGTTGTTATTCACTAATATGTTTTTAGTTATTTAGCAGGAAGTAGTAGATTAATGTGTATCGTTGTTAAAGCAATATTTATTTACTATAATTTAGATGTTATTAATAAATATCAATTATTATTAATTAATTATTAGCAATTTTTTGTTAGAAGAATAATTTATTATTTTAAATTCCTCGTTTGTTTAGCCAGTGCAAATGGATTTTTCAATTTTTTTCAGATCAGCCTAGAGACTTTAAAAATCATGTTATGGCATAGAATCATATCTTGCCATCACAATAGTGGTAAATTTTTTTGTCTCAATGATAGTTACTGAGAAAATGAATTTTAAAAATGACTCTCTGCACCAAAATTACTTTGTTTCATGTACGCACAGAGGAGAGTTTTACGCCTCATTATTGATACATTTGAGTGAAATCCCTGACGCGTGACCAAGCATCCGCTATTAATTTAGAGTGTGCAAAAAGTTTTGTCAAATTTTTCTGAAAATTTTTTAAATAGTTTCAGTGGGTAGCAAAATATGTTGTGGATACAATGAGACCAAATTTGCTATTGTGACCTCAATATTTAACTGTTAAAAACAAGTTTTACCAAATGTACTTTTAAGTCAAAAAATGCATGGTAAATGTTCTTTGTTTTTTGCAGGCAATTAGCGGGCAATTAGTGTTGACGCACGCATGAAGCGACGCATGTTATATATATATCATGCGTACGCCTCAATAATTATACAATGTATATGTAACAATTATAAATGCTTTGCATTGGCTGTATAACATTATTTTGTAGAAGTAGCTGGACTGCACAAAAAAACAACAAGTTCTGTATCTCAGTTGATATAGACAGGTGCCACCATCAGAAATCTTGTAATTAATTTAATAATCATAAATAATAATAAATGAATTTAATATAAAATTTCAATAATTAATAAATAAATAATAATTAAAACTAATGGTTATTATTGATGACCTTGCATTTTTGCTATATCATATTTATTACCACTAGCTGTTATCATTCAATGATGTTTTTTTCTGGATTAACAGATATAATATTAGATTAATTATAAACCAGAATAAATTAAAACGCTAATGATAACAAATAAATAGCCGCGATACTGACGCCTACTAACCGTAGCGTTTGCTGTAAACCCATTATTTACTTAAAACACGCGGCGCACATGATAAGCCCGCGATGTGTTTGCAATGGTTGTGGTTAGGCTAATTTATATTTGGCTAGGATGAAAAATAATTTTAGTTGGGGCGTCTTTTTGAAAAACCTTCATATTATCAAAATGCATTGAACACACTCCAATAATAATACACCATTCAAATCCTAACTCCTCAGTCTATTTTATAGTCCTATAACAATATGTCGATGCCCTTCAGGGACGTGGTAGATTTTGGATAAAAAGTCGAAAATTTGAAGGCATTTTCCCAAGTCTATGACTGGAATGAGGAAAATGTTCATAGACAGATGCCTGCGTGGTAGATTGTTCTAGCTATAGCAATTATATTTTTGTCTCTATGAGCTTTAGTTTAAAAGATATGAAAACAAATATGATTTTTGGGACTTGAAAAAAATCGCGATTTCAGCGGGACAATTTTTTATAACAATGCTTTTGTTCATATTACACTGCGACCGCAACGGTTTTGCACTATCTAATTAATTAGCGGCTAGTTACTAATTACTTCATTGTGATATATAAAAAAAAATTACGTTTTTATTTGGCGAGGGAATTATTAAATGTATTTTCATACCTCCAGATGTAAATGATCTACAACAAGTAGTACATCAACAGGTCGGTAATTTGATAGGCTAGTGATATAAAATTGACTAAAATCATGAGGGCCAACGGCGCAATAGGAAATTTCCGGTTTACAACGTGATTTCCAAACAATTTTTCCCAAAGCTACAGAGATGTAAAAAGTACAGTGATTGGTTAATCTGGTCCGGACTAGTGTATCCTATTAAACCCTTTTAAAATTTTGTTTCTAGCAGCCTGTGGTCCCAAGTTATTGAAAATTTAGTAATTCCTGAATATTTGGAAACTGAAAAAAAACCCGGGTGATACAAATATTTATATCAATGCTTTTGACGCATGACGTCATATTTCGTGATCAATTTGTGGACGCTAGTTTGTTTACGTCCAAGTTCCAGACAAAGGAACTTATTATTAAAATAGAAACTAAGAAAAAATTGAGAACAAATAAATTTAACTTTTCAATAATAATAATGGTCTATTATTATTATATCTTTCATGTGTCAGACCTTCCTGTTATAGCCAGTGCAATTGGATTTTTCAAATCAGCCTTCCTTGGGACATTTAAAATCATATCATGGTATAGAATCGTATCTTGCTGTCACAACAATGGTAAACTTTATTTGTCTCACTGATAGTTACTGAGTTTTGAAAATGTTTCTCTCTGCACCAAAATTACTTTGTTTCATGTTCGCACAGCGGAGAGTTTTTACGCCTCATCAGAGTGAAACGCGTGACCAAGCGTGCGTTATTATTCTGCGGTAATTACTAATTACTTCATTGTAATATATAAAAAAAATTACGTTTTTATTGGAAAGGGCATTATTAAATCTATATTCATACCTTAAGATGTAAAAGATTTATAACAAGTAGTGTATCAACAGGTCGGCAATCTGATAGGCTAGTGATATTAAATGGACTAAAATCATGAAGGCCCACGACGCACTGGGATATTGCTCGTTTACAATGTGGTTTCTAAACATTTTTTGTCAAGTCCACAGCTATATGTGCAGTGATTGGTTAATCTATTTTGGCAAAACGTATCCTATTAAACCCTTATAAAAATTTTGTCTCTAGCAGCCTGTGGTCCCAAGTTATTGAATATTCAGTAATTTGATAATATTTTAAAACTGAAAAAAACTGTGTGCTACAAATTTATGTATCGATGCTTATAGCCCATTAACGCTACTCAACTATGTGATTTGCGGACGCTACCTGTTATTTCTCTTTTTTTGATACAAACTTGATAAGATTGAAAGGAATACTTCTTGTTGTTGGCACAGTGAGCCATGTATAATTGGTAGCAAACTATAGTTGTAATGAAAATGACTAAAAAAAATTTTCTACGACGCTAATTTATGTAATACTCACTTTTCATTGGCCAGCTTATTACAGGATCAAAGCTACTCAAACTTTTCTTGTTTTCTGGCCATCGAAAAGTTGTGCCCAAACTCTCATTATCGCAATGGATTTATACATGTGCCCGTGAACATTGGCGATACTGTTTGCCATTTGTGGCATTGACTTGCAACGAGCCAGTGTTGCAAAAATTTCTGTTAGCCCAGTAGCAGCCGAGTATTTTAGGTGTCTATTATGTCGGGTAAGAGCCATTTGTCTTCAGCAAAATATTAGGCATAAAATTCAAAACTTTATAAAAAAAATTACTAACAAAAATAACCAGGGTGCAAATTATTGTGCACCAAAAGTGAGCTGAAAGTGTCCTTTCCTAGAAAATTGGCACAAGTCAACTGATTCATAATGTTTTTCGTTACATTTCTGAAATTTATTGAGGAATCGCGGTAATGACATGCTAACGAAGTGTCCACACTTTCAGTATTATATATATTATTGTAGAAACAATTTTTTTAGTGCCTTTCTTTACAACTCCAGTTTGTTACCTATCATACATGGCTTACTGTAGTTGTCGCTTGTTAAGGTCTGCACTGGAGGAACTAATTATTTTTTTCTACGGTCTGGTGAGTTTCCTGACCTGGATGAGAGGATACTGTCTGGTTTTTCAAATGTTCCTTAGACAAGTACGGACCATAATAAGAGGTTTTGTGAAGTCAAGCTTCTTTATGTCAAGTAAAACAAGTCTCCTTTTGGCCTCACTCATTTTCACGCTTATTAGTGTGTCATTTTACATCTTGAGTAGCTTTTCGTTTTTCGTAGCTGCTCGTGGAGGTTGAGATAATTAGCTCACTACTTTCTGACATTTATGATGCCTTTCAAAATATAATAATAGCTCTTTTTATACCCTACTTTGTAATTTAGGTGATTCATTCCAAGCTGATAGACCCATCATTACTATGTTGCCAATGAGTTGTTTTTTTTTTATATCAACTTTCAGTGTATTACTTCTCTGGTGATTCCACTTTAACCCAATAATCATTTTTCTTAATTATATTTTTGAGATACTGCGCGCTTTTTGGCTAAAATTATGCAAAGTGACGAGTAGATGAGTTTTATTTGGTCAATGAGTAAATCAAGATTTGTTCATGGTTTGGCCTCTCAAAAAAAAGGGTGCCCGTGTGTGCGGTAACATCGCTCGATTAAAAATTAGGAGAGTCTTTTTGTTTCTGAATTGATACGTTACGAATAAGAACAGCCGTTGTATGGTAATGATTATTTCCGTTTGATATACAACAACAAAAACAACGAATCATCGAGTGAGCAAGGATCGTTGATGCAAGGCCATTAGCAGAACTTTTAATCATTAATAATTTTCAAGGTTGAGTATCTGAGCCGTGTAGCTGTAGCATCAACATATAATAGTGATGCCAAAAGTAATTGTTCATTGTTCACATAGTTTTGGTAGAAATAATCATTTTTATTTTAATAATTATTTTACCAATCCATGGTAAAGTTTTCATTATATTAGCTTGATCGACCTACAATTGTTGTAAGAGGAAGCACTTCGACAAAGTTATTTTTTCTGCATGGCTACATGTTTTGTTATTATTGCATTCTTGAAAATTGTGCCCAGCTTTGAGTGCTTGAAAATGGCATAGCTCCCGGCGTTAACTTGGTCGAAATCACTTAATGTTTTTTTAACTTGCATTTCAATACGGTTTACTGCTTATTATGATTATTGCTAATGACAATTTGGAATGATGTCATAATTGTTTTGTTTTTTTATAAATATGCAAATAATGTATTGTTGTGTATGTATTCTGCATATGTATACAATTCTTAATTATTTTTTTCTGTAGATCTTATCAGATGCTCATATTATTTACTAATACGTGTAGCTCGCAAAAATTATTATCGTGATGCGGGCTCAATGTTGACTTAGATCTCCATTTTCATTATTGTTGGTAGTTTAGTAGTTGTTTTTAATCATTGCTGTTATTTCCAATCGCCACTCTCTTTTGTTATTTCTATGTTCCGATTATTAACCTTATTTTGTCTGTGTTTTTTTCTCGTTATAGTGGTTTTAATTATTCTAAAGTGGTGCCGAGTAGTCACGCACTATATTCCCATGGTTCTAGTTCACCCGGTTGAATGGATAACTCGTCCATTTGGGTCATTGGAATGATGACTCATGTTAGTTGGTTCGGGGTTGTTTGTATTAGTTCGATTTGATTCCACAGCCCGTGTTGGTTCCGGTTGATTATTTTTTAGAATCATTTGAGTTTATAGAAGTCCACTCGTTTGTGCAGCAACTCTTTTGTGGGGGAGTAAACTAGCATTTTGTCTGCAAATAAATTACCAACCATCATTTTTTTTTAATTTTTCAACTGCAGTTTTTTTACATTTATATAATGAATCCTGCAAAATTAACGACAACGGAATTGTAACCTTTTACTGTTTATTCGAGGAACTGACAGTTTTAGCGGCATTATGGCAGAGTTCAGAGAATCATCGCTTTTTATTGGCTGAGAAACTAAATTTTTATTTATTTGTTTTAGTTACTATTATATGTATGTATCATGTATAATTATATTCTTTTTTTATCTTTCATCTACTTATTATTTGTTGTTAATTGTTTGTGTTCTCAATATTCAATATTTCTCGCTCGGATGTTGCTAACAACAAAATTATTGCGCTCGCCACTTGCTGACTGGAAGGGACAACACAATTCAAATCAACTTGGAACTGTTAGCGGTGCCAATCCAAACCAAAATTGAACTTAACAAACCTCGCGAACGCTCTATGTTCCGGTGGCTCTATATTCCGGCGGGCCTATGTTCCGGCGATTTTGGCTCTATGTTCAGGTGAATTAGTTTTCATAGTAGAAGACTATCGTGGAGCGTCTTTTACATTTAAATACAATGAAGTTCAAACGGATTGTATTATTTGATTTGGTACTTGGTTTGAAAAAAAACTTTAATGAAAATAGTTTATGATTATGCAACAAGTAGTAAAATAATTTTAATAGCAATAAAAACGATGGAAAAACAAAACTTCATTATAAAATAATTTAGTAATAATTTGTTGCGAAAGATAGCGTCCATTTTTAATAGTGCTCAACAGTAGCATTTTTCTATGTAAAATAATTCGCCGAAACATAAGAGCCAAAATCACCAGAACATAGACCCACCGGAATATAGAACCACCGGAACATAGAGCTAGACCCACAAACCTAACTGTGGGAACCTAGTGATTGGTTGTTGTTCATGCTGTATGGCATAACATTCACTGGGCTTCTTCAAAAACCTATTTAGAACACCTTGACCTACATTTTGTTAACTCCCGTTTACTATATTTGGTTGTTCTGTTTGCAGATTGCTCAAAGTGACATTTAAATTTTACCCTTACTCAGCTGTCAGTGACGTGTTGTGGCCTTTTGTACCGATCTATATATTACTTTCCTTAGACCTCATAAATGTAAGTACAACCACTACCCTTTGCACTTTCCATTACCGACCTTGCACCTTGTTCATGCTATGATTATATTGCAAAACAGTTAATTTTCTGAAACCGGCTACGGAATAGTTGCCAAGAAGTCAGCTAAATGTTCCTCAATCTAAGCTCTGAGGCAGGTTTTTTCATTATTTCATTGTTACTAGCGTAATACTCAACTGTGTTACAAACATGCAATAATGTGTAGTGAGGACTGGCAATAGCAGCGTAAACTGCTATAAACGTGCCCACATTGTCTACTGCTGATTTGAGCATTGATGGAACATTCTAGACACTGCTCATTGACCTAGCTTCTTTGATGGTTAGAGGCCTCTCATCAGCTGGTCGGTGTTGTTTGTTCAGTCAGTTGTGTGCAATGTATGGAATGTCTCAGTCTACAACACAGTCTGAGCTAAATGTCAGTGGCTGCAGCAATGCACAATATAACGAGAGCTACATGCCGAGCTTCACTAGCTAGGCATGTAGTCGTAGCTGGTGTTTGTAGGCTGTGTGCTATGTAACACGCTGTCACAATTCCCATCACAATAACTGATAAGTCAGTAGATCATCCATTGTTGGTTATGTAGGTCATTGCTGTTCTCAGCTCATAGTCCATGTCCCCACAATGGCCCTTGTATAATCTTTTGTTTGTATAGCGTTGGCCATATCTGCGCCCCCTAATTGTGTGGATAATCTTATCATAGTGGCTTCACTTCCCCCCATCCCCTTCTCTCATGTCTGTCACTGCTCTACTTCTCCCTTCACTCAGCTCTGCTGCTTTATATCTTATGCTTGGTTTGTGCTGATGAGTCAGTGGTGACTGTTAACGTCCTATTGAATGGCCGGTGTTGTTACTCATGGCGTTTCCCTCGCCCCCTCCAATTCTCTATTCACTCCTTGTGAGATGCATGTTTTATGTTAGCGGTATAGCATTCGTTCCATTGCAGATATTCAATATGTCTTGGGACGCATACGTAGACAGTCTTACTGGAAACAACATCATCACAAAGGCTACCATCATAGGACATAATGGAGCTGTGTGGACTCCCGCTGGTGTACGTTATGCGCTCAGTACTTGCTGTTTACTTACTCTTGTTGTACTTTACTCTCGGTGTACTTACTCTTGTTGTACTTACTCTTGTTGTACTTACTCTCGTTGTACTTACTCTCGTTGTATAGTCGTACCTCATAGCCTGCATGCAGTTATGTTGTGGGACAACCCGAATGGTTGCACTCGTGTCCTATGGCAAGTAGCGTTCACCATTGTCCCTGTTCATTTGTAGACCAATGCAAAGATTATGCCTATTGAGGCATCTGAAGCTGCTACTCTTGGTGCCACCATGAAAGAGGGAAATGTCTCAAAGTTCTCAGTAAGTAATGTTTGTTATCCTTCACTATGATTCTAGGCACTCGCTGATCACTCGCTTATGTGTGTCGGAGTAAGAGGGTTGGTAAATCAACTATTTTAGAACGTTGCAAATGTTATTGTGTACACAATCATTGTTTGACATTGCAGGAGAATGGAATTGTCATCGGTGGCGTCAAGTACATGTTTCTGAGAGAGCTGACAGCTGATGTTACTACAGCAGTTGCTGGTAAAAAGGCTGGAGTTGGAAATGTTGTGGTCATGTCTACAAACCAAGGTCTGTCATAACGTCATCTATGTTATATTTGTACTGGCAGTTTTCTTTGCCTAGAGCTGTTGTTTCTAGCAACAAATGATGGGCGGAGTACATGAGCTCATAAGTAATACCAACCATCGTTTTTTGTTGAGTTTTTGCATTTGCTTGTGTTCTCAGCAAAGCACAAATTGAATGTCAAGGATGCTGATTAGGTAAACATGAAAGTTAGCAATCAAAAATTCAAGTAGTAGAAATGGTTTACATGATAATTTCAATTATTTGGCTGAAAACTATTGCAAATGTAGATATGATGTTCATAGCTCCATATTTATAGACGAACCAAGCAATGGTTAAGTTTTTAATCTCTCACTGTTGCCCAGGAATTTATTTATTGCTTCCTCCTTGCAGAAAGACAAATACTAAAATATTCTACGCAGTTATTACCCACCTAAATATTACTAGTCTAGCTTTGCTCTGCTAATGCCCTCGTCAGATGACCCAGAATATGACCTGTATCCGTCATGCAGGATGGTACCTCCAGCTCCGGGTGAAATAGAATGGACATCATCTCTTTTTCGCAAGTAGATTGTGTCCATTTTATTTCACCTTGTTTGTCGTGCTGTGATTGGTTGGTTTCTCATTGCACAGCGATTATTTGCGAGAGAAGTGCCTAGGTCAAGGTTATCTTTTTTCTCAGCCGCGTTTACAAATATTGTACATAATATTTATATGGTAGTATATACTGCAATAATTATATGGTGGTAGTTGTTTATCTCAACTTACCGCAGGCAGATAATTCTATAAATAATGGTTGTTTGTAATGAAATAAAAAATTGTATATAAATAATTAGACGGCACAACAGTTACAAATGCTAATAAATCACAAACCTAATGAATTGAACAATAATAATAAACTTGGTAATAAATGACAAGTATTGATAAAAAAATTAACGCTTTCAAAATAATTAGAAGCAGGAAGCCAGGCGGAACGCACTAAATATTAATACTACTCATATTTGCTTGATCTGACACTATGTCGGTCATACAAGTTTCCAGTCAGGCT
This sequence comes from Cryptosula pallasiana, assembly GCA_945261195.1. Lineage (NCBI taxonomy): Eukaryota > Metazoa > Bryozoa > Gymnolaemata > Cheilostomatida > Cryptosulidae > Cryptosula > Cryptosula pallasiana. The sequence continues at coordinate 1,135,517 of OX183134.1, read as the reverse complement.
CGTGTGGCATACCAGGCTCTGGCAATGGGTGCGGAAGACTGTCTCTTCTGGCAAGAGCATAAGATGAGCCCATTGCACTCTTCGGTTGAGTTGGTCACACGCTTGATAATCTTCATTGTGTAACATCGCAGTTGTTGTGGCGGCGTGTCACTCCACGTTTGTAACTCTATTGTTGCAGCTGTGGTAATAGGCTTTATTCCTGAGGAGAAAGGTGATGCTGCACGTAGTGCCACTGGATTCGTGGAGAACATAGCCAAGTATCTTATGAGTTCCGGCTATTAAACAGCTAGCTGGCGATAGACCATTGTATCTAGTTGACATTCTGTAGACATCCATGCAGCTAGCAATGCACCACTCAGTTTGTGCCCTAGACAACGGCGCAGTAGTGGTTGCTGTACAAAGACGACGTTTCTACTGTTACTACTACTGCAATTACTTGAGCACGGGAACAGTATCACTGCACAGTGATCTTTTCATTTATCACTAGATTCCTCATGTTCTACTGCTTACTATTGTTATACACTTTTTTATAATTCCACTTTTCACTGTCAACGTCTACAACAGGTAGCATCTTTGTTCCTATCCGCTTGCTGCAGCTCTCTGCATTAAGTTTGCTGGTGTGCATGCAGTATGTTTCATTTGGGGTAGAAATAAAATATAAGCTTCTTTCCACCAAACTACTTGGTCCTTGTTATTATTTTATTTAGCTGTTTATAGTCACAACAGTTGATTTGTTCTGGAGCTCTTGGTTTTCTGTCCATTAAGTAAAGCAAGGTACTTTTGGAATCAACATTCTTGCTCGTCTGATTAATAAATAGCTGTGGTGTGTGGTTGCTATAGCGCAGTGACTTGACATGGCAGGTGCTTGAAATCCACTAGATATTCTGCAGTAAATGGAAATGGGCATGAAAAAAACAGTAAACTGGTAGTATCGCTAAGTCGCATTTATCAGACTCCAATATTTGTACCATAAATCTTTACCAGTTGTGTAGTTGAAAAGCGTACTCCGATGCTTACTGGTGGAGAAGGCAACTCTCAAAATTTACAACTTTCTTTGGACACACCGTCGATATGAAAGATAATTTCCATTATGTAAATCTATAAAAAGTATTTGGCTTTGGTTGATCAAGTGACAAAACAAATGGAAGATATCTGCTTCACAGGCCGACATCAAGCCCGCTGTTATGGTAGAAGATTTCTACCTTTACCTTTCATACCAATTTTTAAATGGCTACTGTTTGGGTTTATCCTTTTTTCAACAATAGCTGATTAAATCGGAGACAACTCCTTACCCCGAGATTGGTCTGTTACGAATGTGGAGTTGCTTTCCTTTGAGGAAGCGACTTTTGTTTCATTCATTTGGTCTTGGAAGCATAAGTGACTTCTCACTCACGGTTGTACTCTTGTCTAAGCATACCCCATCAGCCTGACACATGGCTGTTTGTTAGGTGGATTTTGTGCTGGTCCCAGGCTAAGGACTAGCTAAAATGACTCTATCCTCTGATTTCTTGTTACCTGATAATCTTCATCAAACATGGGGTATCACACACAATACAATGATCAGATCACACGCTATTGGTGATGTTAGCTTTGCTGTCCGCTGAGTCATTTAATTGAATCTTTTTGGTTATACGCAACACACAGCTTGATGTCAGCTCATTTAAAGACTGAGAATGTTCACTAGTTACTTTACGGGTGCATTGGTGAGTAGTCAACCAGCCAATTGAGTCAGCAACCCGAGTAAAGAGCAGCACTAGCAACATTTGTACAGTATTTCTTTTACCCGAAACAGTGTGCTCTGCTGTACCTTATAAATGGAGCCACATGAATATAATCATATTTTGAAAGAGTTCTTTCTACTGTTGGAAACCATTTATACTGTTTGTACTTTGTCAAACCAAGTAATTAATGTCAAAAATGTAGTGGTTCAGTTTATTAGCTTATTTACCGTATCCTCTAATTCATTTCTGTGCATCCAGATTACGCCAGGTTATTTGAGATGCTTTTGGGAAAAAAGTATTTGCGTTCTGAGCCAATAGTGTTTTCTATCAAGTATGTAACTGTCAATAAATTACTGGCGCATTTGGCATAAAATTGTTCCTCCAAAACTGGATGCTGTTTTATACTATCTGCTAATTGCAACAACAAGTCACCTTACTCTGGCTCAGTCATATCCATTCGGACTTTGTGGCATTAATGAAGGTGGTGACAATTCTATCTATGAACTATCAATTACAAACCCACGTGTTTGACTAACCTAATTTTTAGGCCAAGATTTGAGGCATATGTGTATTTTGCTTGGAATATGCAGTTCATTTTTTTATTGGGAGTTGCATGCCCCATTGTGATCTTGGCAATTTTTAAATAGATTTCATTGGATGGCTGGTTTAGTGGGCGGGGTTTGTTGTGCTGGCCAGCACAAAAGACCCTGCCCACTAAACCAATCCAATGAAATTCATTTAAAAGTTGCCAAGATCACAATGGGGCATGCAACTCCCAATAAAAAAATGCACAGCATATTCCAGACAAAATACACATATGCCTCAAATCTTGGCCTAAAACTTAGGCTAGTGTTTGACACTGAATACACAGATTCAATCATCCGACAAGGTATTCAAATTGGTATATTGGAGTTGTCTTCTTAGAACTAATTAAAATTGACTGGAGTACATAACTCTAACATTCCTTTCCTGCTGAAATAATAGTAATGGATTTTTATACAGACAGTGTATGCATAGCTATAAAACAAAGAAAGTCTCTACACACATCTATTATTTACATTCTAATACCATTGATTTTGCTAGCACATTCTTCCTACAGATTGACTACAACATAACCTGCTCCTACAGCTATCAAGGAGTTGTGTACATAGAATAGTGAAATAGAGACAATGGTGTTTGGTCCAGTAGTACCACTTGGTTCTCAGATCACCAGTAACCAGATTGCATGTCTTATGTGCGGTGTCACAGGCTCATGATTGGATCTCAGGTTAGACTCGTGATTGGATGTCAGGTTATTTGGTGATGGGTACAAACAAAAATTTCACTCTCTCACCTTCAATGATTATTTTAACACATTTGTGTGGTGATGCTGCTCAATTCTAGGCTATTAAGTGGAAAGACAACTCCCAAACACGTATAAGATAATTGAAGTGGCTGTGTTATAAGCTACATGTACAGGTTACCTACCAATTTTTCCCCACCGATGGGAAATGACGAAACGCGTTTTCCTTAATTTTCTCTCTATTTGCCGTTTTCTTGCAATTCCGGTTAACACCATGTATGTACTGTCATTGCTAGCCATAAAATGCTTTGCAATAGCAAACAAGGGGCGTACACGGACACCTCTTCTTATAAAAACCTGTGCTCGAGAAATAATTTCACTGGAAACAATGAAACTACGAGGAATTGACTTAAATGATTGGTCAAACCACAAAATGTCTATTGATTTATTGATCACGATCGAAACCAGCTGATTGTTTTTGCACATTCATCGTAAATAAAAAAAGTAAATTCTTCAATGGGTAAGCAAAATTGGTGGGTATAACGGCATGTAAATGCAAGTGCTTTAAGGTTATCACAGAGAGGAGTAGTGCTAATAGCAAATTATATTGGAGTTCATCTATTGATATCACTTGAAAAAATACTCGAACACCAGTATTCCAATACCAAAACTTCCAACGATTACATCCAATACCACTTCCTTAGCTATAGAACCTGTAGCATGACAACCATCATGCGCACCCAAGGTAGGGCCCTGCCCTTAATTTATTAATTGACCAGAGTAAAAACTGACATTGTTTTTTGACACTTGTCTTCCTCTGTTTAAATTAAGTAACATATCCTGTGACAAGATTTTAGTCGAGTATCTCAAGTCTGGATTGCTGGAGAGTAGGCAGCTATTTGAGAACTCCACCTCACAGAGAAGTCAGCGTTGACACAATTGATACTTGGAGAGATTAGAGTACCGTTACATGTCGTCTGCAGACACTGAAGTTCAAGGACGTTATATAGCAGCTGACCCATATAGTCAGCATCTGCACTCTCTTGTGACAGGAGGCACTGTCTGAATCGGTCCTCGCATTCACAGCTCACTCTGCAGCAAGAGATAAACAGGATGTGGAGCTCAATGTCAAGGACAACTATGTTTCTAAAGTAAACAGAAGATCTAATGCGGTTGTCTAGGTAACGAATCAAACCTTCTGATGTTGTCTGCGGATGGAAGAATTCGTATCCCTCTATACGTCATGTTTTGTTGCAGATTGCATCTGGTACGCATGACGCAGCATTTTTCCAGTTGGTGTAAAGGAGCTCTTTCACTGTTATAGTAAACTTGTGCCCCAATCTGGCAGTGCCGAGTGCCTGGAGCAGAAACAAAACTGAACTAGTTTGCTATGTGTATTGTACAGACAGACATGCTCTGGAGTCATAGAGCTACCCATTCTTCAGACATGCTTTGTAGTCATAGAGTTACCCACTGTACAGATATGGTTTGTAGTCATAGAGTTACCCACTCTACAAACATGCATTGGTCTTACAAAAATTAATTAATTCGTCCAGAGAAACAAATCATACACATCAGGTTATGAAACATAGAGTTATCCACATCAGGGTTGAAACATAGAGTTATCCACATCAGGGTATGAAACATAGAGTTATCCACATCAGGGTATGAAACATAGAGTTATCTACCCCTAGATGTGTAGCATAGCGTTATCCACACCTGGATATGTAACACAGAGTTATTCACACCTTGACATGTACCACAGAGTTATCCACACCTGGATATGTAACATAGAGTTATCCACACCTGGATATGTAGCATAGATTTGGTTGCCAAGAGTCTCTATCCTGTTTTCACTTTTTTCGGACATTTTTAGATTGTACTGGAAAAGTTTTTTCGATCGATTTAAATAGTGGGCTTCCAAGTACTCTAATTTTGTACCGTTAGAACGAATGCGCATAGACTCCATTGGCTTCCCAAAAAATCCTAGAATGCGACTCTTCTTATAAAATGGTGTCACAAAATCTCTAAAAAACATTAAACAAAGATACTGTATTGGGCTGCAGTGATTGGACAAGCAACACCATTGGTCTGAATTGATTGGACAATGTTGGTGGCATCAGTATACACTTACTGGTCATTGAATGGAAAGTAGCCAATCAGGCTGGTGTAGCTGGAGTTAAAGGTTCTCCTGGACTTGTCTTCAGCCAATAGTATAAAAGCCATAGCTCGGTTGCGAGTGGATAATGGCTCTAGCATAGTCTTCACAACCAAATTAGATCTAACCAAACAGAATTAGTATCAAGGGAGGCAACTCTAGCTTCAGGTGTATAAAATGAGCATGTACCTGGTTTCTCTTATTTGTGCAAGTAGCGAAATTGCCACTAAACTAAGATCAAATATAAATAATTTCATTTATTGCAACTTGTTGTTGTTGTTGTCGTTGCTGTAGATGTAACACAGTGCTCAGGAAAGGCAAAAGCTTTTGCTGTGAACGGAACAGCTTTCGAAAACTTCATTGCTTTTTTTCTAATGCAAAGTTTCTTTTTCAGTTTTTGGTAACTAAATAGTATATATCGCATGATGTCTGTTAAAACAAATCAAAGTTCAGCTGTTTCAGATATAAAAACATAATTATAAAATGCAAGCCTACATTTGCAAATGCAAATCTAAAAGTTTTTATATAAATTAGGAGCTACTATATGAATCAGCTGGCAATACGAGACAGTCTTCAACACCCCCCTCCCTACCTACCACCACAAACCTGGGCTATAAACACTGACCTATTGGACTTGGATAGTTTGTCCGTCATCAATGGCCCAGTGTATGGGATGTCAGGCAGCGAATAGTTCCTGTACTGAGCTAGACATGCTGCTGCCAAAGCGACCAATAACAACAAACGTTGAGTCAGCTTTGGCATAGTCTCCCCTTGCATCTATAACAACCAATAACATACATATTGATGTACACTACATTGTTGTACACCCCAATGTAGAAGATCACTGTATGGCTGAGCAGTTGTGGTTCCTTGCAACATATATACAGTTGTAAGAGAAAATGTGAAGGTGAGACGCATAGATATCGACATCTTTAGCCGGAGACATCACATGGAATAACTGATATTTCATAGAGTTAGCTCGCTGCTCTATTACAGGTAGCTCTATTACACACATCTACAGTAACAATAACTTAATTGCATACATTTGATTTTTTTTATTATTGTTTAGGGAACCATATTTATTGATTTAATCTCGCATCACCAGCTGTTTAATCTTATGATAGTCTCTGTTTAATCTTGTGATAGTATCTGTTTAATCTTGTGATAGTAACTGTTTAATCTTGTGATAGTATCTGCTTAATCTTATGATAGTATATGTTTAATCTTGTGATAGTATCTGTTTAATCTTACGATAGTATCTGTTTAATCTTGTGATAGTATTTGCTTAATCTTATGATAGTATCTGTTTAATCTTGTGATAGTAACTGTTTAATCTTGTGATAGTCTCTGTTTAATCTTGTGATAGTATCTGTTTAATCTTGTGATAGCATCTGTTTAATCTTGTGATAGCAGTAGTAATATATGAGCAGATCTCCCTACCAAGTGTTTTTTTGTGGATTTGATCTTGGAGTTGAGACAATGGGTTACGGCGTTGGATGAATTCGCCGAGTTTATATTGTATTTTACTTGAGGGGTACTTGAGTGGCATTTGAGTGGCATTTGAGTTTTGATTAGTTTTTTACTTAATTTGAACTTATATGGCATATAGATTTTGAATGTATGGCATTCAAGTTTTGATAACTTTTTTACATAACTCGAACTCATATGGTATCTTGAGAGAGAGGGGAGAGGAGAGAGGAGAGAGGAGAGATGGGAGATGAGAGAGGAGAGAGAGGAGAGAGATTTTTAGGTATTTAAGTGGCATTCGAGTTTTGATTATTATTTTACTTAATTTGAACTTATATGGTATATAGATTTTGAATGTATGGCATTTAAGTTATGATAATTTTTTACATAATTGTATACATAATTATAACTCATAGGATGTCTAGATTTTGAATGTGAGCCATTTAAGGTTTGATAATTTTTTGTAATTCCGAGTCATACGATATCTTGAGAGAGAGGAGAGAGAGGAAATATATCTACATTGAATAAATACAGTGATTAAAAATGAAAGAATATGTGAATATATACATTTATTATGTAATAAGTAGGGAAAATCTCATATAATATAGCTAGAGTCAGTAAATACTAAGTTACTGAAGTTTTTAGATATTTCAACTGGATAAAAAAGTACAGTCACTCGTATAATGCTTAGGATAGGAAGATCTTCAAATGTTTTGCAAAACCGGAACTTTTGGTGAGTTAATCACCTGAGAACCTTTAGACTTTTCTATGAATTATTATATGATTATATAGACTTATTGTATAATAAGTAGGGAAAATCTTTCCATATAATATAGTTAGAGTCGGTAAATAGTAAGTAATACAAAACAGTACAACTTGTAATGACAATGATTACACAGGCTTTTTTTTTTATTCATTCATTATCCGCTTGAGACTACCTGTTGTCAGCATTTGATATTGAGTTTACATACCATCAACACCAAGTGGTTCATCAAAATCTTGTAATTCGTTTTCTAGGAATTCCTTAAGAACTTCATCCTCATTATTCGTTTTTGTTAGCAGCTCATTGGAACTTGTTTGTGTGCAATATTGCTCCCAATCACTAGCGTTGGTTGAAGAAATGAAGACAACATTGTGGTATGGAATAGGATTTCCATTCTTACTCTGTTTTTTTCCTTTGTAAATCATCACACCAGGTGCACATCTTTTAGCTTCCTCGTTATATCTGATTGGTAGTAAAAGCGTTCTCGTCTCTCTTTTTCCATTCTTTTCAGTGACATAACGAATGCAATTTACAATGGATTCTTCTCCATTGAATCGGAAAGGAATGAATCTTTCTACAACTTCGATGTAAGCAAAAATGGAACAATCTTTGAAATTACTGAGATAATCGATGTCGTAAGCGAGTTTGAGTTCTTCTTCACTCATTTTTCTCAGTTTTTCAGCTTCAGCAGTAGCTTCCATTGTGGTTAATCGTTTTGTACTGATACGTTTGACATTGTAGTAAGTAGTCTCTGGTTTTTTTGAGTTTTCCATCTCACCCAAGTACAAAATGTTGAAAGGTAATGGGTAGTTATCAACATTGAAGCTTTCAACTACTCTACTTGGACAAACGACTTTCTGAAAATTCGCTCCAGTTGAATTATCAAGATAAGTGAGAATGTAGTAGTTTCCGTATGCACCAGTACTCTGCTCAATAGAAACGATTTGCAAAACTGATGGAACAGGAAGTGATGCTAGTGTAAGAAACCCTCCAATCTTTTTCAAATCACATGTCTTCCATTTTTGGAGAGATTTGGCCATCTGGAGAGCTCTGTCAGCATCAGTGAGCAATTCTTTTTGTTCCATATTGTTTGATGTTGTGGGTAAAACCAGTTTTGGAAGAGCTCGTTTCTTTATCGCTGCTTCTTTTGTGACAGAGTTAGAGTTTTTTCTTTTGGGTGTTTTGAACGTTTTTTGTTTGTTTTCGATTGGCTTTAAATCCGTGTAAGAAGCAGAAAAATTCTCCATAGTGTTCTAAAAAAGAAAGAAATAACATATACTTCAGCTTTTCATGTGGAACTAAAAGATTATTTATTTCATACTTTACATTATAGCTAAACTAATTTTGCTCTTTGTTAGGTAGGAAATAATAAGTTTTAAATTTTACCTTTTATAAAGAGAAAGTTTCTAGTAGTTGCAATGGAAAGTGTAGTAGATGTTGCTCCTCCGATCACTGTTGTAGAACTGGATGCTTTCTGTGTGAAAACAGTGGCTCTTAAATAGCTAAAGTTGCACTGGTTGAACTCTATGAATACCAACCTTCTTTATAATATAACTATGAATCAGAATTTTGTCCACGCGAAAACCAATGCTTTCGCGGGAATAATTAATTTATTTTCACGCGAATAGAAACTGTTGCTTTCGCGGGAATACAAATTTTATTTTCACGCGGATACAAACCAATGCTTTCGCGGGAATAAAAACTTTATTTTCACGCGAATGGAAACAGTTGTTTTCGCGGGAATAAATGCTTTATTTTCACGCGAATGGAAACTGTTGCTTTCGCGGGAATAAATCATTTATTTTCACGCGAATAGAAACTGTTGCTTTCGCGGGAATACAAATTTTATTTTCACGCGGATACAAACCAATGCTTTCGCGGGAATAAATACTTTATTTTCACGCGAATAGAAACTGTTGCTTTCGCGGGAATACAAATTTTATTTTCACGCGGATACAATCCAATGTTTTCGCGGGAATAAAGACTTTATTTTCACGTGAATGGAAACCGTTGTTTTCGCGGGAATAAATAATTTATTTTCACGCGAATACAAACCGTTGCTTTCGCGAGAATACAAATTTTATTTTCACGCGGATACAAACCAATGCTTTCGCGGGAATAAATACTTTATTTTCACGCGAATAGAAACTGTTGCTTTCGCGGGAATACAAATTTTATTTTCACGCGGATACAATCCAATGTTTTCGCGGGAATAAAGACTTTATTTTCACGCGAATGGAAACCGTTGTTTTCGCGGGAATAAATAATTTATTTTCACGCGAATACAAACCGTTGCTTTCGCGGGAATACAAATTTTATTTTCACGCGGATACAAACCAATGCTTTCGCGGGAATAAATACTTTATTTTCACGCGAATGGAAACCGTTGTTTTCGCGGGAATAAATAATTTATTTTCACGCGAATACAAACTTTTGCTTTCGCGGGAATGCACATTTTATTTTCACGCGGATACAAACCAATGCTTTCGCGTGAAAATAAATTATTTATTCCCGCGAAAACAACGGTTTCCATTCGCGTGAAAATAAAGTATTTATTCCCGCGAAAGCATTGGTTTGTATCCGCGTGAAAATAAAATTTGCATTCCCGCGAAAGCAACAGTTTGTATTCGCGTGAAAATAAATTATTTATTCCCGCGAAAACAATGGTTTCCATTCGCGTGAAAATAAAGTATTTACTCCCGCGAAAGCATTGGTTTGTATCCGCGTGAAAATAAAAATTGCATTCCCGCGAAAGCAACGGTTTGTATTCGCGTGAAAATAAATTATTTATTCCCGCGAAAACAACGGTTTCCATTCGCGTGAAAATAAAGTATTTATTCCCGCGAAAACAACTGTTTCCATTCGCGTGAAAATAAAGTTTTTATTCCCGCGAAAGCATTGGTTTGTATTCGCGTGAAAATAAAATTTGCATTCCCGCGAAAGCAAAAGTTTGTATTCGCGTGAAAATAAATTATTTATTCCCGCGAAAACAACAATTTCCATTCGCGTGAAAATAAAGTCTTTATTCCCGCGAAAGCATTGGTTTGTATCCGCGTGAAAATAAAATTTGTATTCCCGCGAAAACAACTGTTTCCATTCGCGTGAAAATAAAGTTTTTATTCCCGCGAAAGCATTGGTTTGTATCCGCGTGAAAATAAAATTTGTATTCCCGCGAAAGCAACAGTTTCTATTCGCGTGAAAATAAATTATTTATTCCAGCGAAAGCATTGGTTTTCGCGTGGACAAGATTCTGATTCATAGTTATATTATAAAGAAGGTTGGTATTCATAGAGTTCAACCAGTGCAACTTTACCTATTTAAGAGCCACTGTTTTCACACAGAAAGCATCCAGTTCTACAACAGTGATCGGAGGAGCAACATCTACTACTACATCCAACGACTATTAAAAGTTTTTCTGTGTGAATTTGAAAATTTTCATTGAAGCTACGACTTAATTATCTCACTTAAGTTTTTGTCTACTTAAAAAGTAATGCTTTCACATAATAAATCACTCGTTCTAACAACAGTAACTGAAGCCTCAACATCTACTATATAATATACCAACTGACTACTAGGAGTTTTATTCACAAGGTAAAATATATTAGCTGAGACATTTAACTTACCTTTTTATGTGCTATTGTCACTTCTATTAAAAAGTAATGATTTTATTGTTATTATAGTGCTATGGAAACAGAAGAGGATGATACTGATGTAGACATACATAAGGAATGGGAATGGCTCATGAAAAATCAAAATGATATCGGTTTTTCAAACGCTGATAATGAATACATGAATGATGAAAGCAATGCTGAATATGAAAATGAAATGGAGATGGAACTTGAAAATGCTTTTCAAGACAAACCTTCGACTTTTCAAGTTTCAGCAACTACTGAAAATACAATAGCCTTTGATAAGCAGTAAGTTTTTAAAATCATAAATTAATAACATTAGTAGAGTAATTTTTTTGCTTTTTTCTTATACTCATCTCATGAATCAGCAAAAATAATGCGTTATCTCTTTATTGTAGACAGGACTCAGAATATCAGAGAATTAATGTAAAAGAGGGAGTTGGGAATTCATGTCATAGTATACAGTAAGTTTTAAAAACTTAACTAATAATAATGTTTGAGTCTTTTTTCCTAATTTCATTTTAAAAATTAATTGATAGTAGTGTTTAAGTCATTTTTTTCTTCTGTTACATTTTATGTAAAATGTATGTGAATGTTTTATAGAACAACTATTATGTGTTAACATTTCTATTGTAGACAAAGTTTAAATTATCAGGAGGGGAATGTAGAAGAAAAAAACCCTGAAATTTCCCCCAATTGGAAATGGTTAGAAGAAAATCTCATTTGTTTTCGTTTACCCGATGAAACAATCAATCAAATAGGCTTTGGTGCTGAGCCTTCACCACCAAAGACTAGCATAATAGCTCAAGATATAGAGCCGGTTGTGGAGGAGATAGTTGAAGAAAATGAGAATGATCCAATGATAGAAAATGAAGAAGAAGAAGAAGAAGAAGAGGAAGAAGCCCAAGAGGAAGAACAAGAAGAAGAAATGGAAGATTTAAATATTGAAAGACCTACCCGAGCATCAACCCTAGGTATTGTTGATGATAGCACAGCTCCAACTTTTCAAGATGAAGAATGGGATGATTTGATAGCTAGATATTGGGGAGCTATGAAAACGAAACATAGAGCTGGAAAAGTCATAGAACTTTTAAATGTAAGACTTTGGGATGGGATTCCAAGAGACCAAGCTGATACCTACCAAAATGACTATCATGATTCAAGAGTGTTAGAATTGCTAAAAAAAGTTTGGAGACAATTGAGCTCGAGAGCAAAAGTCAACTGTAGCGTAGGTTGTATACTAGAAAATAAAAATGATGGTGAACTCCGATACTTTCACTCATCATCAAACAATGCTACTGTATATCCAAAAGCTAAACTGATTGAAACTGAAGGAGATCTTGATGACTTCTTTGTTGATGTTATGGAGACTGATCATCGTACAAATAGCTTGAGACGGAGACCAAATACGACTTGGAGATTGATGTTGATCACAAACATTTCGTTTTATTTCTACAAACTACTCGGAATGGGAAAAGTTGGATCACCACCGGAGCATTTACCCTCTCACCTCCTTAACAACAGACACATACGAACCATGTTAAAAAACACAAAAGGAAAACGAATTACCGACAATCTTTGTTTTTTTAGATGTCTAGCATTACACAAAGAACTACAAAAAAACGGTGGAATTGCAAAAGATCCGATAATTAAGGAGGTGAAGGAGTACCAACAACAATATCATAGTTTCATCTATGGTGATAGTGGTAAAAGGTGTGATGGGAAAGGAGTGACAGAAGCTGATTTATTGCTTTTGGAGCGAGCATTTCAACTGAAGATAACAGTGTTTTCTTTAAATGATGATATGACTTCAACAGTTATTTGGAATTCAAACTCCAGTTATAAGGAGAATCTATATTTGGATCTTTATATCAATCACTTCAGTCTTATTACAAACTTGGAAGGATATGTCAAAGCCTACAGATGTCCAACCTGTTCTACTTGTTATGATAGATTGGGGAATCTGAAAAGACACAGATGTTCAATCTCAGAGGCAACAACTATGCAGTTTTCTGGAGGGCAATACAGTCCTACTGCTACAATATTCGACAAACTGAAGGTTCAATTCGGGATAGATATCGGGTCAGATGATTCCTTGAGATACTATCCGTTTTTTGCAACATTTGACATAGAGTGTTTGTTACCTAATTGCGAAAAAGATCGAGATACAGACACAACCATTTACACGAATGAGCATAAACTTTTAAGTATTTCAATTTGTTCAAACGTACCAGGCTTCAACAACCCGCGTTGTATTGTCAATAATGGGGATGATGATGAATGCGTTGGAAAGTTCATTGAATACTTGGATGATATTAGTGAAGAATCATATAGCCGATTGGAAAAACAGTTTTCGCGAATCATAAAACAGATAGAAGGTGAATTACAACGACTGGAAGAAGCTGAAGAAAAGTTTCGTAGTGATTTTGAAAAAAATCGTTTCAGACGTAGAACAGGAGCTGAAAAAGTTCTGGATGATTTGTACAGCTATATGAAAAAACTCCCTATTCTAGGTTTCAATTCACAGACTTATGATGTCAATGTGATGAAAGGAAAACTGCTTCAAAAATTGAAAGATGTCTCCGACACAGATTTTGATTTTGTTATAAAAAAAGGAACCAAGATGCCTGTTATCGGAATAGGATCTTTTTTGTTTTTAGATTGCACAAACTTCATTGCTCCTGGATATAGCTATGAAATGTATCTCAAAGCATACAAATGTGAAGCCGGAAAAGGATTTTTTCCTTATGAATGGATGAAAGACTTGGAACAACTTAATCAAGAACATCTACCTCCAAGAGAAGCTTTTTACAGTTCTTTAAAACAAAAGAATATCAGTGAAGAAGAGTACATAATTTGTCAAGAAGCATGGAAAAATAACGACATGAAGACAATGAGGGATTTTTTAAAATGGTACAACAACTTGGATGTAAAACCATTTGTTCAAGCGTTGGAAAGACAAAGATCAATCTACAGAGAGCATGGGATTGATATGTTAAAAGATGGTATATCTTTACCAGGATTAGCGATTCGATGGATGTTTAACAAAGCACCTCAACCACCCCCTCCATACCTCTCTACATACTTGAATTTTGATGAACTTGGTAACTCGTTTCGTCAGACTCTCCCAATTTGTCTGCTTGACAACTGCAATGCAGAACTTTATCCTCTAATAAAGAAAAATATAGTTGGTGGACCAAGTCTAGTGATGCATAGATATCACGAAAAAGGTATAACTAAAATTAGAGAACATTGGTTGGGAAAAGAAGCAAAGATTTGTGATAGAATCTATGGGGTTGATGCAAATGCGCTCTATTTATGGTGTATGATGCAATCAATGCCTACTGGCTATCCTCGAAGACGAAAAATCGAAAACTCCTTTGTCGCTGAACCAGTAAAATTTAGCAAGATAGCTCATAGCTGGTTACAGTTCCAAATGTTCTCAAAAAAAATCAATATCAGACATCAGCTCAATGGAGGAGAAGTTACTCTCGGACAGCGAGGATTACCAGTTGATGGTTTCTGTGTTGAAAATCGTCATGTCTTTCAATTCCACGGATGTTTTTGGCATGGACACGACTGCTCTTATAACAACGCTAAAGAACAAGAGCTTCAAGCTACTGGAAGAAAATCAAAAGCAAATCTGTTTAAAACTACGATGGAAAATGAAGAATATCTTCGAGCATTAGGTTACACCGTAATCTCGATTTGGGAGTGTGACTGGATGAATCGTGTAAAAACTCATACAAATTTACAAAAATTTGTCAACACGTTTTACAATTCTTTCTACCCAAAAATACTTGAAAAAAAGCTGAATCAAGAAGAAGTGTTGGAGAGAGTTCAATCAGAAGAATTCTTCGGATTTGTTGAATGTGACATCGAAGTTCCTGAGGAAGAGGAAGAAAAGTTCTCCGAAATGCCTCCGATTTTTAAAAATACGATGTTAACCAGAGAACACTTGAGCGATGAAATGAAAGTCTTTGCTGAAGCCGAAGGGTTTTTAAAGACTCCTCAACGCTCATTAGTTGGAAGTATGTACGGAGATAAGATATTGCTAATGAGTCCTTTGTTGAAATGGTACTTGAAACAAGGATTGAAAGTCACCAAAGTTTATCAGCTAATAGAATATATTCCTAGAAAAGCTTTTGAAGCTTTTGGAACATCGGTTTCAGACGCTAGGAGAATGGGGGATGCAGACCCTAGTCAAGAATTACTCGCTACTACTAGCAAGTTGGTAGGAAATGCTGCTTATGGAAAAACAATCACTGATAAAGAAAAACATACCACCATCAAGTTCATCGAAGGTGCCAGAAAAGCTTCATTTCGTATCAGAGGAAACAAATTTATCGCCATGGAAGAGATAGCAGATGATTTTTATGAAATCGTAACCTGTAAAAAGCTAGTAAGTTTTAAAACAATTATTTTGCAATTCAAAATTTATATTCCACAAGTTTACTTTGCTAATCAGTATCACCATCATTTCAGCTAACTATGAATGTTCCAGTACACTTGGGTTTCTCCGTGCTACAGTATGCTAAACTGAGAATGCTACAGTTTTACTACGACTTTATGGATAAGTAAGTGAAACCTAATTCCCTACCATTATTATGTGTAAGTAAGTAAAACTTCCAAATAATTGAAATCGAAACAAACTTTTTATTTATAGATATATTGACAGAAGTGATTTCCAATATGTTGAAATGGATACAGATAGCGCATACATGGCGTTGAGCGGAACATTAGAAACACTGGTAAAACCAAGTATGAAAAAAGAGTTTTACAATGAATATGGTGATTGGTTTCCACGCCCATACTGTGACAAACATAGGGATGAGTTTTTAAGAATCAAAACAATGGGTTTAGAATGGAGCATGCAAGACTGTTGTGAAAAAGTACTAAAACACGGAAAAAGAACACCTGGGCTGTTTAAAGAGGAATTTACCGGAGATGGAATTGTTGCACTTAACTCTAAATCCTATTACTGCTGGGGAGAAAAAGGAAACAAGTTTAGCTCAAAAGGTTTGAACAAACGAATTAATCAATTGAACAAAGACAGTTATCTAAATGTATTGAACACAAAAAAGTCGTTTATGGGTAAAAATCGAGGATTTGTAGTAAAGGATCAAAAAATGTTGACATACAACCAAATAAAACGAGGACTCACATATTTTTATGCTAAAAGACGAGTGTGTTCTGATGGAGTATCTACCGAGCCTACTTTGGCTTAAATAAAAACCTTCATAATAGACTTCTTTTACCACAGTTACTATAACTATATATGTATATAAAATACAAAAAATCTTTCATCATCCTTATAAATATCGATAAAGAATAGATGAATATTTAACTTTATCGTCTGATATATTTTATAGCATTCAATGTATATATGAGTTCGAATTATGTATCTAGCTATATTATATGAGGAGATTTTACCCCTGCTTATTATGTAATAAATGTATATAGCCATACATTGATTCGCTTTTAATCAATGAATTTATTCAAGGTAGATGTATCTCCTCTCTCCTCTGTCTCAAGATGCTATATGAGTTCGAGTTATGAAAAGAAATTATCAAAACTTAAATGCCATACATTCAAAATGTATATACCATATAAGTTCAAATTAAGTAAAATAATAACCAAAACTCGAATGCCACTTAAATGCCACTCAAATGCCACTCAAGTACCCCTCAAGTAAAATACAATATAAACTCGGCGAATTCATCCAACGCCGTAACCCATTGCATAACCCCAGATAATGACCCCACAAAAAAACACTTGGTAGGGAGATCTGCTCATATATTACTACTGATAGCGTCTGTTTAATCTTGTGATAGTCTCTGTTTAGTCTTGTGATAGTCTCTGTTTAATCTTGTGATAGTCTCTGTTTAATCTTGTGATAGTCTCTGTTTAATCTTGTGATAGTCTCTGTTTAATCTTGTGGCAGCACTCATTTTATTACAGTACAGTTTATATGCAGAAATTTTAAATTTTGCATCCATTGATGCAATCAGCCACTCCTTCACAAAAAGTCAATTTTTCACCATGGCATCCAACATCTTTAGTTTGATTTTCTGGCACAAAAACAAAAAAGACATAAGAAATGGTTGGCGACTGGTAAGTGGTATTGTTACAGTTAAACAGAGCTACACATTCATTTAGTTAAGTAAAGGCTGGTTCCCATAGGCTTTAAGGGATCCCAGACAAGTTGCAGATAGTTTAAGATAACAGATCTGAGACAATCTGAGACAATCTTAAACAGTCTCAGACTCTTGGTTCCCATAGAAAAAATTTCTTAGGATATCTTAAGATAAGATGTCCTAAGACAGTCTGGGACTATCTAAGACACATGGTTCACATTCACATACAGTCTTAGACTATCTTAGACAATCATCAGAGGCGGCCAATGAAATTGCAACTTTTGTGAATTTTAAAAATATAACATTTGTTTTATGATATTTATTTGTGTATTATACATAAAGTGGACAACGAAGCGACTCACAATAACATTAGCACTAAAAGTTTGGAACTGAATTATAAATTTTATCAAACTAAAAAACCTAGCAGATGTAGCTAAAGTCTCTGTGTTAGTGTCTCGGTGTTTCATCCAGAGTTATTACTGGCTTCCCAGCTTGCAGCCAACTTCCTCAGGATACTGATCATTATAATTTGCTAAAAAATAAACAAATCTTTTATGTCCATTGTAATTTGTTCGCTTTACTACATGCATACACTATTCATGATAAATATACATACATACAACAAATAATATGTATTATATTATTATAATTATTATTGCTTTATCATCAAAACAATTCAACATTCTTATAATTATTATTATTAACGATGATTCACTAATGCAAAATAATAAATGAGTGAATAATAATTATTAGAAGAAAAATATATATACATATTACATTTATTATATGTATGTACAGTACATATATTATTATTATTTATATTATACATGTGTGTCAATTCATTTACTTATCATATCAATGACAGTTGTTTATCAACATCAATCCACAGTGAGCCATGTATGATTGATAACAAACAGGAATTCCTGTTTGTTACCAATAATAATAATAATAATTATAATAATAATAGTCATACATGACTCACTCACTGTGCATCAATCATAATAGTATTTGAGAAAAATAATAAAACAATGAATAACAATATTATTAAATAGGATATAATTTATTATTATTAATAATTAATTAATTAATATAAATAATAATTACAATAATAATAAATGAATAATATATTTATTTTTTATTAATATTATAACTAACTGTCTGTTGTTAAATAATTTGAAAGCCTAAATTTTTACTATTACCCCAACTATTATGATTG
The DNA here is from genome assembly GCA_945261195.1 of Cryptosula pallasiana. Taxonomy (NCBI): domain Eukaryota; kingdom Metazoa; phylum Bryozoa; class Gymnolaemata; order Cheilostomatida; family Cryptosulidae; genus Cryptosula; species Cryptosula pallasiana. The sequence goes on along the minus strand of OX183134.1, from coordinate 1,117,144 downwards.
TTCTAAACGAAGGTTATAGAAACTGTTGCTACTTACACTGACTGGTACTTGATGCATTGACTAGGATAGCGGTAGATAATCAAAGAGAGTATTTCACACTTCAAAATACCAATAAAAAAAGAAACCACTGCTTGTTCGTTGCCAGGTGGAAATAAAGCGGAACGAGCAAGTGCATTGTGGTTACACTATCTGATGATGATCTGATGCAATCGCACGACTGGTTCACATAGACCTGTTGCATAACTATCGTAGTCGTAAGGTCGTAAACTAGTCGTAAAAGTTTGGCTTGTTCAAACTTTCCCGATTTGATCTTACGACCTTACGATTGTTGTAACACATCGTAGTGAATCGTAAGCTGATTACGATTGTGGTTCACATAGACTTGTTGCTGCGATCTTACGACCAGTCGCAGTCTTTTCTACGACTGTTACGACTCTATGGGAACCAGCCTTTACTCTCATTTATGTATCTATTACATAATGAGTGAATGCTACATGCTCTTTTGTTCCAGCAGCTTCCGTGAAGTCACTTTACATAGCGATATTTCATAAAAAGCTTTACAATCAACGATTGGCTGGATGAAATCATTTTCATTTGCCTCCTTTCTCTAAACCGACACAGCTTTGCTCTGTGGGTGATGTAACAACAAAGATAGAAATGAAGATTGTTGTAAATTTTCTCATAATCTCACGCAGTAAACTTTAATTTAATTAGTGTTAATGGTTTGTGGTGTAGTTGAGAGGAAATTAACAATCGCTTTGCCTGGATAAATGTTTTTCATCGGCGCAACTTCCTTTTTTAATTAAGTGTCATGGTTTTTCACTAAAACTGGTTGGGTGCACAGGCTATGAACTGTCGACTGAACACAGGCTATGTCTGAGCAGCGGAGTATCTAACCACAGGCTCACACAACCTCTACATGGAATCACAATGATCTCTACAAGGTATTATAGGGATTCTGCCATCCACAACTATCCACAAAGCTGCGATACTAGTTGACGATTCTTCTAGTCATCAACTGACTCTCATTTCAACTACAATTTTTTTTGTAAAGCCAAAGTAATCCTCTGATTGTGTGAGAGACACTCACATATCCTCAGATTGGGGTCATAAAAGTCTAAGCACTCACCTCTCAATTGCCTCCTTGCTGCTACTGCTGCTGCTGCTGCTGTCCTCACTCCTCCATTCATCCAGCAGGTTGTTCAGCGAACAGGCACAAAGAGGGAATAACTAGATAATGCAGAGATTAAACTGTACCTGTCACGGTCTAATGCCCATCTTTCTCTGTTCTACCAACCACCGATGTCTAGAACTGACACAAAGCTAAGTAATTACTGTCTTATTCACCTATCTTATCCTTTGTTGTCATGGTTACGTGGAAGCTAATTTGTTGCCATAGAAACTAAACCTCGTTCAGATCACTGCAGAAAGATGGTGACAACAGAGCTGGTTATGTTAATCAGCTTGCACATAGAAAGGTCTACACACCAGAGTATGCAGTCGAGCGCTAGTGGGAGTTGTCTCCTCCACTTTAACGCTGGGACTCAATGACAGGGTAACATAACTTCATACAAAGATAAACATTCGTGAGAGTTGTCCTCTCGCTTAATAAATATTTAACCTGTGATTTGTTGGCAATGTTTGTCTGAGAAGTTGTACGTACTAGTTGGTACTTGGGCTATGGATGTCTTGTGACTACTGATGGTTCTACACCATCTCCTACTCAATCGTACCAAGCCGCATGGATCATTTTTATTGGTTGTTGAGACAGCCACTTGACCTAGTTATTGTCGTTCGTTAGCTATATGTCACATGTTATAAATAATGTATTATTCAAATCAAAGTTGAAACATTCATCCTAAAAAGTCGACATGAAAAATTTTGATTTAAAACAAAAATTTATACTTTTACAGCCCCAGAAGTCTTTTACAACTTGATAACATTTTTAACGGAAACAGTTATACATTATCATTATGGTTGTAATAATTGTTTTGATGGAGTCGTCTTTTCTACAGAAGACAACTATAATATAGAAATGAAGCTGGTTCTTTTGAGGAAAAACCTGGAATTCAACTGGATTGATCCTCAAGGGCTCCTGACATATGTACTCTTACAAGTACAGCTCCCATTCCACAATTCCATGCAGCCTTAGTATCAATATTTCCAATGAGCCTGGCAACAAAAAACTTTTTATTTAAATCTCAGCTCAAATTAAAAAAATCTCAAAAACTATCGCTCTAGATCGCTGCTAAATTGCCTGCCAGAACATTTGATAATTGTTAGTATCATAGAATAACGCACATCACAGCTCTATGGATGATGGGCTGTCACCACCCTGTCCACTGCTTTACCCATTGTTTACCTTATTGTTTATGGTGTTGCCATGGATACCTACCAGCTGTGTTACTTCAGGTGGGTGTGGTCTAGGGTGTCACATGACTGTAATATAAGCTGATGTATCGCTCATTGAAGACTGACTGCATACAATCAGCTACTTGTTGCAGGCCGCTACCAGAACTGAAAGAGTGTGAGTATTACTGCTACCTTTCTCTGCGATTCTTTGCTCGTCTGGAAAAGAAGATCATACTACGCTAAAATTTAAACATTATTTCTGATGGCTTTCTTTTCTGATTTGTCTGCATGCTGTTTTTCTTTACACTTTTATGCACCGCCAACTTTACAAATGACCTTGACCCTTGACATACAAAATGCTAGACTCCATAGAACTGAGTTGACATGCAGTTCCTCAATACTGTATTTGCTCAGAGGTTTACTTTTTTTGTTTTGTTTGGTTAGCAACTTGCATGATTTTACGAAAACAATTTGCATGAAGGGCACCAAAAATGTTTTGAATCGGTGGCAGCAGTATGACCGACCACAGCGGCAGCAGCTAGTTTAGATAAACAATTTTTAGTTCATTTATGCTCATAGTTTATTTTCTTCCAGATTTAAAAAAAATGTTGAAGACTTATTTGCAAAAGAATTTCCTTTGGTGACTATTTCTGCGATACGCAAATCTTGCGTCTCACTCTGCGCCCTCTATACCAAATCACGGAGTTTGTTTTGCCCAATCAATTAATTGTGTTTGTTTGGCTTGGCAAATAAATGCAGAATTGGTTGAAAATTTCCTGATGTTGTGGTTGATTACCTCAAGTTCTTGTTTTGGCTGATTTTTGTTGTTTACAATCTGTGATTCAGCTACAGACAGACATGATTGTCTTGTTGTTGGATTGGTCAACTTTGTTTGGATGAAAACACAATTTGTTTATTTACCAAGTTTATGTATAAATAAACATGAAAATACCGACTTTCAGAGTTGAGCAATAGAATGCTAGATCTCCAGTCTAAAAAAATAGGTATTGAACGGTTTTATGGCCGGCGCCATTGCTAAATAAACGTTGTTACAAATTAATAATGAATTAATCATTCAAATGCATTTACAAAGCTTGGAATTTTTGCTTGACAGAGTCCATCATTATTGTGCAGACTAGAAGAGCTCTATTGCCATTCCTACACACAAAATCCTCTCCAAGCTTTTCTTGGTAAAAGCAAGAAAAAATTTTGCCAAGAACATTTTTTATTGCTGTATGTGATAGTTGCATATCTTTCTTCTCATTTCATTCGTTATAATAGCAAACAGCATCTACGGCTTGATGAATAAGTTAGCATGATTGCAAACTGATCAGCCTCTGCATGCCGACACAATTTTTTCCAAAAAGGCAGTAATAGTAAAATACTTTTTATGCCATTAATCGTGTTTTCACTTTCTCTGAACACAACAGCAGGTGGAAATGGCAGATGGAAATGAATTATTATGAATCTTGAAACAAATTTTCAAACATATGAAGTTACTGAAAATTAGAAATTTACAGTTTCAATTGGGGAGTTTCCCTAATGGGAAAAACGATTTCTGTCGCTGCAAGTTTAACATTATTTTGTTGACAAGCTCAGCGAAGCCTCCATGTTGTTGGTACATAGTTTTGTTGGCGCCAACAGCTAATTCTGTCACTGTCTTCATAAAAACTTTTAAAACTATCAAAAAATTGGTTGCAATGAGAGATTTTTGGCAATGGGGGTTTCTTTTGTCAGAATGTAACAAATGACATGTGATATGTTACTTAGGGCCTTGTCAGCGACCCCTGTGACCTTTTAGTAGCATGTCATCAACTATCTCGGCACCTGCTGGGAGCTGTCATCTACCTCTCACCTGCTAATGAAGCTGCATTAACCACATCAACATTCTTTAGTAACTTCTAGAACAGACCGATGCAGGCAAACAACCTTTGCATGAAGCTATTTATTGTGCAAAGTATTGAGTGATAAAGCCCAGTGGCTCCTTTTTTACCAGGTGGTGCAGTGTCCAGAGCCCTCAATAGCCATATACTCACACTAGTAACTACCATATTTGTAGTTCTGTCTTGAAAGTGACTGCCATCTGTTTCAAAGAGTACCCAAGGATTCCTTGAAACAATTGTGTGCTTCATGATAAAACAATCTTTTAAACGAACAGTGACCAGTAGCCTGCCTAGTTGACCTCTGGGTGGCCTCAAGGACATTATGTTTACTTTGTATAGATTTTAGTTGATGTGAGTTTAAGAATCTCATTGAAACAAGTCAGTTGTGGCATTCACTTCAGCTCTCCTTGCGTAATGTCACATCTTCATTGATGCTGACAGTCAGATTCATAGCAGGATGTGAGAGAGCTCACTGCATGTTTTGGGTTTTCTTAGACAAACTAATAAACATTACCATAATATTGTTGACGGCAACCTAATTTTTTTGTTTAGTCGTGTCTTAAAGAAAAAACTAGCAAGAGTGTCGGTGCTGGAGTACTGCCCTTATCGATGTGGCGGATTGACTGGTTCGGTAGTACCTGGAAAGTGTCCAGGAAAAAATATAAAACAAATATATTTTCACCTTTTATGTTGCAGGTAAAATGGGCGACAGAATTTTACACTGGGTGTACATGTTAGCAATTGTTTTACTCTCAGTCTATGTAGGTGAGTTATTGGTCTACAGCTAGAGTAAGAGTGTACTCATTATAGTGACTGCCACTCTTACTGTATGCTATAGTGACTGCTACTGTTACTGTATGCTATAGTGACTGCTACTGTTACTGTATGCTATAGTTACTACTACTGTTACTGTATGCTATAGTGACTGCTACTGTTACTGTATGTTATAGTGACTGCTACTGTTACTGTATGTTATAGTGACTGCTACTCACAAGAACATATTCGATTGCACATTTGAAGACAACGATTGGTGCATTCTCCAGCCAGCGTCCAATGATACGAGGTGGCTCGTAGGTAAGGTTGTTGCTAATATCGTGAAACTTTCTTCTGCTATATTAAACACCCTTTAAGCTATATTACACACATTTTTTGCAGAAAGTGGAGAATTAAGGCTAACATTCACGGACACACAAGCTGTGGACACCCTCGATAGAATGTTTTATACAACAGACAGCTTTCCACCAGGAGATTACTGCCTCAAAGTAGAACATAAGATATCAGAAGGAGCCAGACTAATTATTAGCGTGCAGGAAGTGGGCGGAGATGTTGAAATATCAAAACAATGGGATTCAAAGGGACAAGTTACTAGTTTTACTCGATGGGTCAAGTTTGTCGAATCTATGAGTGTTACGACCAAAAATAACTTCTTGGTACGTACCAGCTTTCTGCTCGTCTGCTACTGCTACTGTATATGTACACCGAGTCATGATTTTTTCATGTTTCAGTTATCGTTTACTGGGGTCAAGGACTCTGGTTATACTGGAGTATTGATCATGTTAGAGAGAATACATCTGTACAAGGGCATATGTGATGATGTGAACAATCTGGACAGTTGCGAGTTCAACGGCCATCTTTGTGAGCTGACTGCTCAGGTTAGTAGTTAGTAACTAGTAGTAGCTAGTAGTTAGTGGCTAGTAGTTAGTGGCTAGTAGTTAGTGGCTAGTAGTTAGTGGCTAGTAGTTAGTGGCTAGTAGTTAGTGGCTAGTAGTTAGTGGCTAGTAGTTAGTGGCCAGTAGTTAGTGGCTAGTAGTTAGTGGCTAGTAGTTAGTGGCTAGTAGTTAGTGGCTAGTAGTTAGTGGCTAGTAGTTAGTGGCTAGTAGTTAGTGGCTAGTAGTTAGTAGCTAGTAGTTAGTGGCTAGTAACTAATCATTTGTAGTTTGTAATTAACAGTTACTAGCTGGTAGCTAGTAATCATTAGAACTAAGCAATTGATGGTTAGAAAAGGAAAGCCTTCAAGGTAGTGGCTGTTCATCGGGTTGATAGACATTTTCTAGAAAAAAGCTGTGATTTTAGAAGTATAGTAATTGATGGCGGATGTGGAGTTATCTTTCCATCTTTGTACACAACTACATAATGCATACTACTATGCGAATGTGCTACTGCATACTGCACACTACTACCTACTGTACAGTAGTATGTACCGTATACTACTGTACTACATACTACTTGTACTGCATACTACCATGTACTGTGTACTACTACGTACTGTTATACAGAGTGGTAGCAGTGGTCTGCAGTGGACAGTTGACGATGGGGTTGATAGCAGGAATGTCGGACCCACAAATGATCACACTGATAGTGGTAGGTAATAGACATCTTGGAGTTGTCTGCTATTCAATTCAACTTATATATAATATGATGATATAGCCTTAATACGTTACAGACAATGGTTACTTTGTATCTACTGGGTCCAGAGGCTATAACAAGGGAGACAAGGCCACTCTCTACTCCCCTTGGTACGATGTAGACACCTCAGGTCTCTGTGTGGAACTATGGTACTTCATGTACGGCAGCACTGTTGGTGAACTCGACATCCAGGTTGTTGGCAGAAACGGCACTTCAACTAAGATCTGGTCTCGACATGGTAATACTTTAATTGAGAGTTTGGGCAAAACATCTTAGGAACCACAGCTATACAGAACATCTTAGGAACCACAGCTACACAAAACATCTTAGGAACCACAGCTATACAAATCATGTTAGGAACCACAGCTATACAAATCATCTTAGGAACCACAGCTACACAAAACATCTTAGGAACCACAGCTATACAAATCATCTTAGGAACCACAGCTATACAAAATGAAGGGTTAAGATTAATTCACTAAAGTTTGTTGTACTATTTCAGGACAACAGCAAGAGAAATGGATCAAGGCATCCATCTTGTACCCAGTACCACAAGATGGCGGCCTTCATGAGTATCAGGTGATAGTGCAAGCTGTACAAGGGGCTAACGAAGGAGGCACCGGCGATGGAACTATTGCCATTGATGACTATCGAGTGGATCACTGTAACTTTTACTCAACATCCAAGACCTGTGAGTTCCCGACTAGGTCGGATTGTCTCGCCAACTAGTAGCAATCAGATCGAATCAATAAGCTCTTACATCTGATTTTTACTTTTAGTAAGTTGTGGATTTGACTACAGCTTCTGTCGCTGGAGCAACCTTCCTACACTGCAATCACCTGAGTTTCAATGGAGCAGAAAGAATACCGACCAAGACGGACCGAACTATGTGCTCGGTAAAGGTGTGTGTCGGCCATATTGTTTTGAGCGCTCCCTTGTTTACCTACATTGGGGCATGCAAACTCTTCACATTTCATTTCAGAGTCCAGCTCGTTTGCTTACAAAGTCAACGAGAGCCAGAAAGCAACTGAGTTGGTATCCCGAGGAATCACCGAGTCTTTTTGCATGACTTTCTACTACAAGATGTTGGTGGATGACGATGACTCAGAACTGACGATCTACGTTGAGAATGAAACCACCGGGGGAATGGAAGAGTTGTGGAGCATACGAGGAAATCAGGGCACTGATTGGCTAAAAGCACGAGTTGGATTTGAAGTTCAACCTCAAAGCCAATATAAGGTGAAGTACTTCTAGATCATTGGCAAGGCAAAATGCCTTTTGTTTTATTTACTTCCTCTACATTTCAATTCTGCACTCGGCAATATGATGTTGGAGTTGTTCCCTCACATGTCATTGCAGGTGCGAATACTTGCCGACTTTAGAGAAGAATTCAGAGCATCAATCATTGCAGTGGATGACATCAGCGCTTTTGACTACACAGAAAAGTGCTTGAGTGAGTGACACTCGTCTGACTATCAAATAATATTTTTATCAGCAACATTTAAATGTTACGTATTTAGTTGACAAAAGTAATTACCATTTTTAGCGATGCCAGAAGAAGCAATTCCCGAAGAATTACGTGCAGTTGATGATGAGGTGAAGATTTTATTCTGCTTCCTGTACGTTGTTATTGCATTTGTTGTTATATTAGCTATTCGGTGTATTCCTGTTGGTTTTGTAGAAACTAGCAAAATCAAAGCGATGGATACTTCCAACGGCTATAGGTATGTTTATCCTTCATGTAACGATATTTTTAATTTGATATAGTTGCCGTCTTCCACTCTCTGAGGCACGAAATAAGTACCACCTTTCATTGCCCTTGCCAGTTAACTGTTTGTGTGATTTTTAGGCATTGTTGCTGTTGCCTTCATGGTCGCTGTCATAGTGATGGTTGTAGCACGCAGGAAAGAGGCTTCGTCCAGGTAACTGATTTTGAATTCTATCTAAGGAGCTGCTGTTTACTGCGACATACAGTATTTATACATCTATACACCAAGCTAACGCATATTTCATTCTACATACAGATGCTGTGCAATCAGAAATGAGTTGGAACCTGGAGTCACACAGTTCAATGACAACAGTCTAAATGGTGAGAAGAGAAGATAACTTCCTAGTTAGCATAAGTAGTAGACAACTCCTTTGACATCAATGAGTACATAGCACGATGCTTTAGAACTTTTGGTGAATGTTACTGACCATCTGTTGCAGACTTTGCAGCCGACAGAATGCGTGGGAAAGTGGATCCTCAGGGAGAGAGTCCTTTCGAAGCAATGCCGTTGACTAAGTCAGCGGATGAGGAATACTATACAGAGCCAAATGAGGCAACCCACTTCTACTCTGAGCCAAAAGAGACTACAGAATACTTTACCGTGATGGATGGCACAACAGAATATTACACAAAATCTGCAGCATTTCAAGCCACCCCTCCTACTAGAGACCTCCCAAACCTACCTTTTGGATATGGTCCTAAGGACCAAATAGACTCAGGCTATCAGAATCTCCCAGCAAAATCATCTGCTGGTGACACAGAATACATTGAAATAATTAGCTAAACATTCACCAGTGAGAACTAAGGCTATCACATTTGTTGTATATAGTAAAATATCACATGCTAAGTTTCTCTGCAGTTATTCAACTAGCTGTCGATAATACAAGGTATAACCACGTACCTGTCATTCGATGTAACAAGTTATCATTTACTTGAACATTAAATAACCAGCGATAGTCAGTCTTGTACACTGGAAACAATGTTAGTGAGTTCATCTCCGTTGGATAAACGGAAGAAATAGATCAGGAGATATTAGCAATCACACCCCTGTACCTGTACTATTGTTACACCCCTGTATCTGTACTATTGTTACACCCCTGTATCTGTACTATTGTTACACCCCTGTATCTGTACTATTGTTACACCCCTGTATCTGTACTATTGTTACACCCCTGTATCTGTACTATTGTTACACTCCTGTATCTGTACTATTGTTACACCCCTGTATCTGTACTATTGTTACACCCCTGTATCTGTACTATTGTTACACCCCTGTATCTGTACTATTGTTACACCCCTGTATCTGTACTATTGTTACACCCCTGTATCTGTACTATTGTTACACCCCTGTATCTGTACTATTGTTACACCCCTGTATCTGTACTATTGTTACACCCCTGTATCTGTACTATTGTTACACCCCTGTATCTGTACTATTGCTACACCCCTGTATCTGTACTATTGTTACACCCCTGTATCTGTACTATTGCTACACCCCTGTATCTGTATTATTGTTACACCCCTATATCTGTACTGCTGTTGCACCCCTGTATCATTACTTTTGTTACACTCCTGTATTACTACTATTATTACACCCCAGTATTTGTACTACTGTTACACCCCTGTATTAGTACTATTGTTACACCCCTGTATCTGTACCATTGTTACACCCCTGTGTTAGTCCTGTCTACCTATACACCATCCTCCAACCCCCCCCCCCCCCCCCGTATTAATTGTGCAACATAAAAAGACAGGTGAGATGAAGACTAGCTTGTTGCCAGTAGCCTGTGAATATTCCATACACCAATTGGGGATGGTCTAGATGACTCGCCATGAGGATGCATCATACACAATGGGAATGTGGCTGAGAATGGAGTATCTGTTCGAGCAGAAGTTACGGTAGTTCATTTTCTTCTCACAATCCTCAAGTACACCAACCCAGCGATGAGAGCAAAATGAACTTTGTTTATCATAGCAGTTGTCCACTCCTGCTCTCAAGAGTAGACAATTTTTAATCAATGTTCTAGACGTTGAAGCTGAGAGTTGTTCTCACAATACAACCTGACGTAATTCTCATCTGTTCATCAGCTTAAATGCGTTAACTGTTCTGTCTGGTAGAACGAAAAAATAATTTGAAATGATACATAAATGGCGATATGGTACGAGAACAATAACAGGTCTTGGGTAGACGCAGTTCTTAATGTATCAGCATCAATTGGTCACATGATGAGAGTGAGACATCAGCTGGCAAATGTGCCAGCAGCCAGCTAACAGGAGCTGTTGCAATGGCAGGAAATGGTACACTGGCAGCGCGTGCTGCCCAGGACTTGCTTTTATTCAAGTATCTATACAACATGATAGTATAAACCAACTAAAGTTGGCCTACAGTATGAAGTTTCCTCTCAGGCACCTCCTCATTAACATACTTGGGTGGTGCATTCTTTTAAATATCCACAACATCTAGCCAATGAGCTTTCACTGAAAGCACACAATGAGCCAATCCCAGGGCACTATTACATCAAGGACAACCAATGACATTGCAGAGTATAAAAGTGAGAGAGACACGCAGTTCAGATCTGGCAGCAGTCTGTGAAAGAGGTATCAACGCGGCGAAGGTTTTGCTGTCCATCTACGCGCTAAGAAAGCCAAAATGTCGGGCTTTACAAAAGCTCTTCAAGATGGCATCAAGTTGATGTCAAGGAAAGATGACGACTCCTATGATCGGATGTCCTCTCGATACAGTGTGGCGATTTGTCTAGTCTTTGCCTTTCTCGTCTCGGGCGGTAAGTATGCTCAGTAATTTCTAATATAACATCACAAAAATGTTGTCAAGTTATAATGTTAGATTATTGTTGTAGTTCTTTGGTTTGTACGAGCCGTGGTTGACTGTTTACAGGGCAATATATCGGAGACCCGATCGACTGCTTCACTCCAGCAGAATTCACGGTGCAATGGAGTAAGTATACGGATCAGAACTGTTGGGTGAAAAACACGTATTACGTACCGTCTACAGAAAACATCCCAAAACACAAAGAGAGAAAATGTAAGTTTATATCTTGTTTATGCCAAAGTCTTTTTCATAAATCTTTGCATGTTTTCTATATAGAGATGTGAAAAGTTATACTATTTTATTAAAAAAAAAAGTAAAAGGTTTTACCAAAAATGCCATGTAATGCCCTTGTTGACCTTGAAGCCAGAGAATAACTTGGCAGACTCTATGCTGAGGTGATCTGTCAGTATGGCTTGTTTACTGGTTACCTGGGTGCTGCCAGAGGTGAGATTGTCAGAGAGCAGCAAATGCACTTTGAGCTGGTCGTGTCTGCTAGCAATAAAACAATTACTTCTAGACAAAAGCTGTCAGCACTTTTAAGTGATGCCAAGAATGTTGAAGCATCTTTGCTGCAGTTAAATTCTTGCCAAGCAAGGGCTGAGTTTTGTACTGTTGAAACCTGCTGATCTCTCACTTTATTTCTCATATTAAAAACAGTTTCTGTTCTGTGTAAGCTCGATTTATGATTCGTAGGAAAAAAAAACCTAGTGGTTGTGCCCGGGTTGCAATCCCAGTACCTCTCACATACTAAGCGAGTGCTCTACCATTTGAGCTACACCCCCGTTGGAACATATTGTCTTTGTTACAATTTTTTTAATGCAGAGACTAGTCTATAAGACTACTAGACAAAATTGGCAATTTGAGTCGTTCTATTCCTTTAAAAAACCTTTCTGGCTCATAAAACTCACCGGACTTTAACAGTACACATATGAAACTGTACAGCTGTACGTGAGACTGATCAGTTGACAATCTGTTAAATAAAATACAGACACAAATCAGTCAGTAAATGTTTATGTTAAAAAGGTAATGCCTGGTCAGTGTTGAACAGTTTATGACGGGGAGTGGTGTAATGTATAGATGTCTTTGATATTTCAGCGCTAGAAATCACATACTACCAATGGACTCCCATCATTCTAGCGTTCCAGGCCTTCCTCTTCACGCTCCCTGGGCTCATGTGGAAGGTAAGTGCTACCTACCAGATGGTAACCTACCCTACCAAGTGTGGCAGCACTAAAGAAACTTGTGTTTTGTCTCCAGGTGTTCTCGTCTGGGGCCGGTTACGACATTCACCACATCGTCACTCTCTGCATCAAAGATGAGAATATTGACCCAGACAAAAGAGATTCTGTGATAGCTTACATCACCAGCCATCTTGACCGTCTGCTTGGTAGGTCTTAAGCTATGAAACTTACCACACAAAGTATTTTTCGTGGGACTTTTTTTAACAATCAACAATGTTACACACCATAAAGGTAGAATTTAAAACATCATTTTTAAGTTGAAGATTATTACCTTTGCAATCGTTGCTAGGCTAAGCGTTTATTATTTGTCAAAAGCTTCTGCTGCCAAAAATTGGAAGGCAGCAGCATTTATTCCCACGATGCAGATATCAGCTTAGAGATTTTATCTGTGACTGAAAGGAAACTGTTTTGTCTTACGCAACGAGTGGGTTTCATCAGCTGAAATATTAACTGCAGGCTACAGGAGGGAATACAGAAGTTCTGGTATTGCACGGTTCAGACAAGCCGCTGAAGAGAGATGTTGTATGGTTGGCAAACGCTACGGCAACTATCTCTTCATACTTTACATGATAATTAAACTCTTCTACATCGGTATGGCCTTGTTCCAGCTCTTCGCTTTAAACCTCGTCATCGGACAAGGTGAGTAACGTCTGAATAGATTATTTATCATTTGTGAAAAGAATTAGTTAATAACAGTTAATGTAAATTGTTACATATTGCTTATAAAACCTATTAATTGTGGAAAATTTTTTCTTTAATTATTATCCATTACGTACAAAATTAATTTTAGCAAGATAGAAATATGAGTTTAAAAAAAAAATTCTAGAGAGATTTTGCGACTATCTGTGTAATGGAGCTGTAGACACTACAGGTTTTGAAATTAAGCAAATTCTGGTGCAACTCAAGAATCTCTTACATAAATTCTTAATTACGTCAGCTTTTCTATTGTCACTGATGACTGGCAGCATTCTTGACCTCAGCTGACTTTTCCTAATGATGTAATAAATATTTGTGACTGCGATTGCACTAGAGGTCATTGCTAGTACTGGTACTGAGGCTATAGTTTGAACTAACAGAGTACCTGGTGTAACTCACGTTCAGGTTAAAACTGTAAACATCATAATGAACGTGCTTGAAATATGAGAAAGCTAAAAAACTTGATGTTTGATGTTCCTTTTTCATGTAGACGAAACTAAAAGCTATTTCTGAATCTAGATATTACTACAAAAACTGTTATTTTTAAAATTTGAGTCTCTCTTAAAATAGATTGCCACTTTGGGATGAGACTACCAACTGAATTACCCAGACTTCTTGAAAGGAATAACACAAGCTAGTCCCACGATACCCTGATAACTAATGCAAATACATTTTTGTTGTGAAAGTCAACTTTATGACAGCCTGAGATAGGTGCTGAACTGCTTGCTGTCAATCTTCTGTCAACAATCCGTTGTTGTGCAAGTTTAATTTCTGGCAAAATGTCAAAAAAAACTGCGTAAACTACTCGGTTGTCCATTGAATAATAATAATAGATGGCGTCGCCTCACCCAGTTTTTTTGCTTATTGGTTGATTGATTTGAGTTTTGACTTAGCATCTGTCCTTTATTTATTTATAAATGTTATATCAATGGCCAGCTTTCAATTGATGTGCCTAAACTGACAAACAAGGAAGCACCTAGTAAGAGAATATTATAGGTTTTTGAGTGCCAATTCGTACTCTGTCAATTTGCGAACCAAAGTTGAATAACAAAAACAAAAGTTATCAAATTGACAGCTTCCAGACTACAAAACCAGCCTCTCATTCATAAATAAAACTGGATAAAGTTTTGTGACTAACGACTGCTACTTGCTGACACCTGAATGTAGGCAGGTAGTCTCCTAGGCTGTGTGTATGCAGATTAGATAATAAATGGACAGAAAACAAAAACAATCTTAACCATAGAGAAGGTACATTATGTGCGCACAGGAAACCAGACTATAGCAGCATATAGTGAATGTGTCAGCTCACCACAGACATCCTGTACAAGATACAATCAACATCCTTTGGCCAAAATATGCATATGTATGCGCATTACTGTGTTACGTTATGTAGCAGTATCCATTTATCTCTTTGTAACTTAGCTACTCTGTCTGTGCGTCTGCACGTCTGCAAGTTATTTGTACATCAAAGTAGGCTAAATTTGATTGAATCAACTTTATGTAAACTTAAAGTCTACAATTGTAAAAGACAGAGCGGACTAAAGTTGGGTCACATGACTCGAGGTGATAGCAGATCGCTAACTGCCCGGTTGTTAGTAAATAGAATGTCTTGTAAATGTAAACTTGACTCAAAGGAATCTTATGTTTAGGTTTTTATAAAATGGTTTACAAACAACTTAGCTACTTGCTACTTGCTGAGTAGAAAGCCAGAGAACTTAGGTTTAAATTATACCGAAATTATTCCGAACTTAATAAATTATTCAGCTAAGACTGACTGAAGTGTACTCTCTCACAGAGAAATGTCTTTGTCTCCTGCCAGAACATCCTGCGAATAGTGTTCTTGTAACGTACCACAGAGAGCTGGTTGGTATATTCTGTTAAAACATTGACTTGACCTAAAACCGCTTCTTGTAAATGCTGATTGGTCACATGACGTGGTCACATGATATGGATGTTGAAAAGCTTCTTTGATATCAAAGGGATGATACAAAATATTGGCAATTTTTCAACAGAAAGCAGTTATGTGATAACAGACAGTGCTAGCTACAGTATGTAGTACACTGTGCAATGTGTCCGACAACCTCAGCTGCTGATCCCTAAATGCGAAAGCATTTCATTGTTTAAACATGGAATGAAGTCGTCATTTAGCGACGACCAGAGCTGACATCGCTTGCAGGCAATAGCCTCGGGTCTCAAAGTCGGTGAGCGTGGAGGCTACTAGTCAACAAAACATGTGTTGAATGGTTCACTGCTGAATTGGCAGAAATTTTCCTATTTTCCGTGTATTGAACCACTTTTGGTTGGACCACAGGCTCAATGCGCTAACATTTAAATACCAATGACTTCCTGACAACTGCCAACAACTTACTACACGCTTAAAAAATTTTACACACAACGTAGTAGGTTATGTAATATGCAAAAATTTGTACATACAGTAACCTTAGTGTGTCATCATACATACATGTACAACTCCACAATGCACCATGCTTCGTATAATTGATTGGGAGTTGTCTTCTCCATATCTGAAACCATTGCTACACAGTGCGATGCTTTCATGACTTACAGCAGATGTTCCTTAGGATTGATAGATGGATGAACAAAAAATATAAAAGCAGCAAAAATAAATCCTTGAAAATCATACTGATAAACAGAAGCCGTTGTTGAACGCGGAAAAATGCATCTGATGACATCTTTTGTTCAAGGTCATAGACAACTGTGTGGTGTAAGCAGATATCAATGTCTATTGTGTGCTGTAGGTTATCATCTGTATGGATTGCAAGTTTTGGTGGATTTGGCGAACAACAAAGGATGGGAGGCATCGCCGTTCTTTCCACGGGTTACTCTGTGTGACTTCATAGTATGTATTCATCTTGTGTTATGTAATGGTATACGTAACACACTGTAGGTATAATATCATATTGTATTATGTAATGGTATATGTAACATACTGCAGGTATAATATCATATTGTATTATGTAATGGTATATGTAACGTACTGCAGGTAAAATATCATATTGCAGATTTATATAATATGCTGTATTCTGTCATGTAAGAGGTGAAGATGTTGAGCCAGAAAGGCAGCATGTTGCTGACTTATTCCTAATTAGTGTTCAGCTGTTACATCATAGTTGGCATAGTGCCAATGTTTATTTGTAATCTACATACCACAGATACTAGATAATAGTGGTGAAGATTTATGTCTATGTACTACTGCGCCGCCTATGTGCTGCTGTGCACACTCAATGTCTATGCAAGACTGTACCTGCTGTAGATGAGACGGATGGGACAGAACAAACACAACTACACAGTACAATGTGTCCTTCCATGGAATCTGTTCAACGAGAAAATTTACATCTTTCTCTGGTGGTGGTTGGTTCTGGTGGTGGCGTTTTCCGTGCTCGGTTTCCTTGTCTGGTGCCTCACCCTTCTCCCCAACAGCAACACCAGGTAGCGCACATATCCAAGGTCTCTGGCAGCGTCAGCGACCGATATAGACTAGATGTATTGTTAGCATGTCTTTGTGTAGACTTGATAATCTTTGAGATTGATATGGGAGTTTTCTTCCCTTTTAGATGGGTTGGTAAATATTTGAAAGTGATGAACCGGCTAAATGGGGCAACAGACAAGGAAAGACAACTTGTTAAGGAGTTCACTAACAGATACCTGAGACAAGATGGAGTGTTTGTTCTCAGGTATGTTCTTCATTCAGATTTTCCAACTTACTGACAAAACTTGAAATAAAAGCACGGACGCAAACATAACGTTTTCTGTTGTAGAATGTTGTCCATACAAGTAAGTGACCTGACAACAGCTGAAGTTGTCTGCTCTCTGTGGGATAGATTTGTCTCCTACAGATCTAAAAGTGTGGATGAGTTGCCCTCTCCCAAAGACATCTAAGCCTCAGGTTCAGCGAGTGTAAATCCATAGATACACCAACATAAAACAGTGAAGCAACAGATAACGACAACAAACGAAATAACTTCAAACTATTATTTTTTTCACAATTTACGCTTTTTTGTATTTATTCTTAGTAAGCTTTTAGCAATCTTATTTTTCCCTCCATGTACAAATTTATTTTCAATGACGGGGCCATGGCATTGAAGATAACATAATGGAGTCGTCATTCCTCTAATAATATAACTGTAGGAGTAGATAACTTTATACATAGTGCAGCACTATCAGGTAGCATAGTTGTTTACGTAATGTCTGGGGCAGCTAAAGCACTGCAAATAGACTGATACTGTTTGGTAACAGCGGCAGCCATGTTGGTGGACATGACAGCTGCTGCTATATTTCCTGTATCAGCACACAAATTATATGCTACCATTTACATTATGTTACATCTATGCATTCAGAGCTGTATTATATGAATAAATCATCTATGTATTACCTGACTTGTTCTATTATCATTAAGGTTGGGGTGTGATACGACCCAACCTAACAACAATAATCACTGCAAATCTATGCAAGTGCGTGTTGCTATGCTACAACCTTCTGCACCAGCAAATAAATGATTTGAAGATTGAGCAATCTTTCTCTGCTACCACAGGTAGATCAAATATGAATTGGCATTGAAGGATAACATTTTTCTGCTATGAAACTAATGCATGCATTTGCTTATGCCAGATTTAGCGAGCAAAAGTAAAATAACATGTTTATGCCTATTCTGAATCACCAAATTATTAATGTCTGTTGTCAAGGACCACTGCTGCACAACATACCCGTGAGTGACTGTATGTGAGGGGAAGTTAGAGCAAGTCCTAGTAGGTACATGACTACGTATGAAGGTTTCAGTGAATAAGCAGACAGACAGACAGACAGATATAACGGACATCCATAAATACTTTTACTAGTAGAATACATAAATAAAAAATCAAATTATCAATTATAAAACTTAACAGCCCAAAATTAAACCCAACAAAACTGGATGAAGCAACAAAAGAGAGAAGACAACTACCATCAGACACGTGTTAACCTTTGGTGTGAGACCTTCTATAAAACTCTGGGGAATGCAAGACGCCATTCAAATATAAAAATAGTTAGTTTTACGGCATCGTAGCAACACCGAGTGACATAAATTAAAATAGCACTAAATCATAGACATGCACCAAACAACAATGCAGAAACTATGCGAACGACATCTCAGATCTCATTGGTGGAGAGAAACAGCATCAAGTTTGCCTGTGAGTTGGTCTGTCGCTGCCTACTTGGGGTAACGATTGCGGGAGGAGAGGCTTCCGGCCCTACCTCCAGGTACAGCTGCAGGCATCTTAAACTGTGACGGGTTGAACATCATCGGAGGCTTGGATGGTACGCTGGCTGGGGCCTCGTCCTGCTGCAATGGGACAACAGCTATGGATAAGACAGTTCTAGGGCTAACGTTACTACCTAAAGCTACACAACGTTTGTGGAGTTATCTCATCGATTTTTCTCGATCAACTTTTATGTTATTTAGATGTAACACAAGGACAAGCTTCTGAGGCGACGTACGTAGCAATGTAAAACAACTGCGCTTACATATTTACTGATCCGCAAAGGCCCTACCAAACAAAAATAAATTTCTAAACAAACTTCAAAACTCTTTCCAATATCCAATTCTAAAAAAAAACCTTGATTATTCATTTGTTGAAATAGGAATGAAGAATTTGTGCCGGCATTTGATTGGTTTGCAAAGACCTGGCAGGTTATACTGATACGCTCTAACTGTTTACAGAAAATAATGAAAACTTAACAAAAATCGTAGTCTTCCTTCTCTCTAATGCAAATGTTTACTTTACAAAAAGTTGAATGGACAAAGCTCACAAATGCGACGTATTACAAGACATTAAAGTCTGCGAGAAACTTTGACATCTGATAGAATAATATGATGACAAAAACCACGCTTGAGAAAACATTAAAAGATCTTGCTTAGGTCGATTTCTTAGAGGATACCAATAACTGCTAGATAGAATACTGAGGCTACACCAGGCGAGTCCATTTTACGCTATTACACGGTTTGATAGTAATGGTTGGGTAGATGACAGAGTGCAAAGGCATTAGGATGGAGCGAGACACCAAAACATTGGTTGGTCATGTGACTAACACCCAGGCGATGAATTTCCACCCACAAAAGTAGACATTTAAATTTACTGGGTGTGTCTAGCACCAGTTTGACCCTAGTCTGAACGCCTGCTCAGACACATACAGATACAGGGAGTTATCTCCACCACCTAGTAGCTGAGTGAAGAGCCACATGCCACGTACGAGCTTATGTAGGACTCTGCCAACAACTTACACTGTTCATTTGAGAGGAAGGCGGTGCTTGCTGGACTGTGGGCGGAGCTTGATGACTTGTGGAAGGAGCATGGTGGCTTGTGGGAGGAGCTTGATGGCCTGTGGGAGGAGCTTGATGGCCTGTGGGAGGAGCTTGATGGCTTGTGGGAGGAGCTTGATGGCTTGTGGGAGGAGCTTGATGACTTGCGGGAGGGGCTTGATGGCTTGTGGGAGGAGCTTGATGGCTTGTGGGAGGAGCTTGATGGCTTGTGGGAGGAGCGTGATAGCCTGTGGGAGGAGCTTGATGGCTTGTTGGAGGAGCTTGATGGCTTGTGAGAGGAGCATGATGACTGGCTGTAGCTGTGTGGGTGGGCGGAGCATGCCTAGTGCTGCTGGGTGGTCCACTCATGATATTCTGGACCTCCAGAGAAGCCATAGATGTATTCCTGGGCATCTACAAGAATACAACCAAATGTACAACAGAGACAAGCACCTGCCTGCCAGTATATCCACCTATAATATAGAAGTAGTTACACTTGAAATAATTAGTGCAAACTAATGAAGTGTTCAATTTTGAAGCATCCTCAAGGTTTCTCAGTGCAGATGCTACAGATGAGAGAGGGATGGGGTTACCTGGGAGTCTGACTGGTCGTGATGTCCGTGCTGTTGCGTATTCTGCTGCTGCTGATGCTGTTGACGCTGCTGCTGTTGCGGCTGCAGTTGATGCTGCTGCTGTTGATGCTGCTGTTGTTGCGGTTGATGCTGCAGTTGATGCTGTTGAGTCTGCTGCTGTTGATGCTGCTGCTGTTGATGCTGCTGTTGTTGCTGTTGATGCTGCAGTTGATTCTGCTGCTGCTGTTGAGTCTGCTGCAGTTGATGCTGTTGCGGCTGCTCAGCGTCACTCTCTCCATTCTCGTCTGTGCTGGTCGGGGTGGGCGTGAAGATACTGCTGGTGGGTGTGGAACGAGGAGTCACATCAAACAGATGTTGTGGGATGGGGGAAAGGGACGTGCCCGCAGTCTTTCCTAAATGGACGTAGAATACTCGGGTTAATTATTATAGACGCACAGACAGAGTAAGTACACACTTACATAACTATAGACGCACAGACAGAGTAAGTACACACTTACATACCTATAGACGCACAGACAGAGTAAGTACACACACTTACATACCTATAGACGCACAGACAGAGTAAGTACACACACTTACATACCTATAGACGCACAGACAGAGTAAGTACACACTTACATACCTATAGACGCACAGACAGAGTAAGTACACACACTTACATACCTATAGACGCACAGACAGAGTAAGTACACACACTTACATACCTATAGACGCACAGACAGAGTAAGTACACACACTTACACACCTATAGACGCACAGACAGAGTAAGTACACACTTACATACCTATAGACGCACAGACAGAGTAAGTACACACTTACCCATCACATCTACATATTTAGAACCGCGCCCTCTCTTCTGTGAGTAAAGGTTACCACCGGCAGGTACATTGGCAGCTGGTGCAGAAGTAGCAGCTGCTGACGGCTGCACAGCTGGAGATGCTCTGCCTAACGTACTGTCAGTAGGGGGAGGTGCAGCCTTGGACTTCTCTGTACCGTCACCTTCTGTGTCAACCCACTTGTCTGTTATATACGCGTGTACAATGTTATATATATTATATACACTGTACAATGTTATATATATTATATACACGTGTACAATGTTATATATATTATATACACGTGTACAATGTTATATATATTATACACTGTACAATGTTATATATATTATACACACGTGTACAATGTTATATATATTATACACTGTACAATGTTATATATATTATATACACGTGTACAATGTTATATATATTATATACACTGTACAATGTTATATATATTATATACACTGTACAATGTTATATATATTATATACACGTGTACAATGTTATATATATTATACACACGTGTACAATGTTATATATATTATACACACGTGTACAATGTTATATATATTATATACACGTGTACAATGTTATATATATTATACACTGTACAATGTTATATATATTATATACACTGTACAATGTTATATATATTATACACACGTGTACAATGTTATATATATTATACACATGTACAATGTTATATATATTATACACATGTACAATGTTATATATATTATATACACGTGTACAATGTTATATATATTATATACACGTGTACAATGTTATATATATTATATACACGTGTACAATGTTATATATATTATATACACTGTACAATGTTATATATATTATACACACGTGTACAATGTTATATATATTATACACATGTACAATGTTATATATATTATACACGTGTACAATGTTATATATATTATACACACGTGTACAATGTTATATATATTATATACACTGTACAATGTTATATATATTATATACACGTGTACAATGTTATATATATTATACACACGTGTACAATGTTATATATATTATATACACATGTACAATGTTATATATATTATATACACTGTACAATGTTATATATATTATATACACTGTACAATGTTATATATATTATATACACGTGTACAATGTTATATATATTATATACACGTGTACAATGTTATATATATTATATACACTGTACAATGTTATATATATTATATACACTGTACAATGTTATATATATTATATACACGTGTACAATGTTATATATATTATACACACGTGTACAATGTTATATATATTATACACACGTGTACAATGTTATATATATTATATACATGTACAATGTTATATATATTATACACTGTACAATGTTATATATATTATATACACGTGTACAATGTTATATATATTATACACTGTACAATGTTATATATATTATATACACTGTACAATGTTATATATATTATATACACGTGTACAATGTTATATATATTATATACACGTGTACAATGTTATATATATTATATACACTGTACAATGTTATATATATTATATACACGTGTACAATGTTATATATATTATATACACGTGTACAATGTTATATATATTATACACTGTACAATGTTATATATATTATACACATGTACAATGTTATATATATTATACACACATGTACAATGTTATATATATTATACACACGTGTACAATGTTATATATATTATACACTGTACAATGTTATATATATTATACACACGTGTACAATGTTATATATATTATATACACTGTACAATGTTATATATATTATATACACATGTACAATGTGATATATATTATATACACGTGTACAATGTTATATATATTATATACACATGTACAATGTTATATATACAATTGTTTATTCAGCTGTAGAATATGTGATTTCAAAAATGGAACAAAAATATTTGTGGGGTGGGGACAGGGGAGGGTGGGGAGGGGACCGGGGAGGGTGGGGAGGGGACCGGGGAGGGTGGGGAGGGGACCGGGGAGGGTGGGGAGGGGACCGGGGAGGGTGGGGACCGGGGAAGGTGGAGAAGGTAGGAGAGGCGATAGGGAAGCAGGCCGAGATAAATTTTACCAAGACAATAATCTTCTGTATACACACAAAACAAATCTCTGTTTATGTATGCCTCTACCACTGCATTGAGCGAGATGAAAGCTGCTACACACCATAACTAGCAGCAGTAATGGAATAATCATCTATATATATAAACATACCCATAAATGTACATATCGATGCCATGCATGCGTGTACCACTACGCTGAGAGAAGTAAAGGCTGCTATACAAACAGTTTATTGGACCACCTGCATGTCTGGTCAGACTTTAAAATGTCATTTGTTTTAGAACGAGATTTTTTTTAGCTCTGGTCAATAACGTGGGTGGAGATAACTCACAAAAATATATTGATCAAATACTACAAGTTTGAGTCTTAAATCAGTAATTCCGCGCTGGTTTATGACTAGTATATATCTTTAGTATGCCCAGAAGGCGACATACTTTCACCCCTTTTGTTCAAGTTAGTTGACTCAATAAAGCCACCACGCTAGCACACTGTCTTCCTTTTAACAAAATTGAGTGGGTGAGGAGAGAGAGGGGAGAGAGAGGAGAGAGAGGGGGGGGGGGAGGGAGGAGAGAGAGGGGAGGGAGAGAGGGGAGGGAGAGGGGGGAGGGAGAGGGGGGGGGGGGAGAAAGAGAGGAGGGAGAGCGGGGAGGGAGAGAGGAGGGGGGGGGGGGCAGGGGGAGGTAGAGAAAGGGGGAAGGAGAGAGAGGAGGGAGAGAAAAAGGTAGAGGGGGAGGGATGTGTAGGTGTATTAGAATATGACTAGTAATATAAATAGTCTATGATAAAGTACACACTCAGCTTGTGGTCCCAGACAATAGACTGTTTAGAGTCCTCAGGCAGTATAATCTCGTTCTTGCCCTTGGGCAAAATCCTAGAGAAGAGGGAGCCAAAGCTAAAACCCGACTTGCCTGGTGACGAGCGCTGCAGTATCAAAACCAGCAATTGATGAGACAACTCCACAATTGAGGCACACACATTGCACAAATAAACCAAAGCTAACAAGTCTATCGGAGTATGGATTCTGTATCAAAGGAGTTCAGCAATGGATGGATACGAGAAGACAAAAAATGTAACAGCAGGGATAGAAATAAACCACGCAAGTCAGCAAATTAACTCACAGCTTTAGTTGCAGCTGCCGGAGTATCTGCAGGTTTGGTCGTGTTCGTCGTTGTTGAGTCAGCGGAGGTGGCGGGCTGAGGCTGCAAAAAAAATAACAGTAATGAGTAACAACTAGTACTAGTAACTAATACATGTACTACTAGTAACTAATATATATACTACTAGTAACTAATACATATACTACTAGTAACTAATACATATACTACTAGTAACTAATACATATACTACTAGTAACTAATACATATACTACTAGTAACTAATACATATACTACTAGTAACTAATACATATACTACTAGTAACTAATATATATACTACTAGTAACTATACATGTACTACTAGCAAGAAATACACGCACTACTAGTAACTAATATATATACTACTAGTAACTAATACATTTACTACTAGTAACTAATATATATACTATTAGTAAGTAACTAATACATGTACTACTACAAAGAAAGCGATGAGGTGTCACCAGGCCAGTAAAGAGTATAGTGGCAGGAAGCAAGCAAATTTATCACACAAGCTTGCGGTCAAAGCAATGAAATGGGTCGCACCAAAATGCAAACCACCTGTTACAGAACTGGCAATAGCAAAACGCAAGAAAACAGCTTTTTGTGAAGTTAAAATGATTCCAATGCTTATTAAATAAAAAAAGGTTCGAGAAAATAGTTACTGTGCAGACACTTCAAAATGTGTTGAAAATCAGGATGGCAACTAATTTTCAAGCACCTTGGCTCAGCCAGTATTCTTGTTTCTGGTGGGCATGTGTCCTATTATGTTACACAGCCCAACCTCAACAACTAACACAAATTCTCAACGAAGAAGTTATTTTTGAGTTTAATATTTGAAAATATGACGATTAGCATTCATGAGAATGTATTTGTAAGAAAAACATTACTATCGAGTTGCTGTAATACAAACAAATTTGAATCAAAAGTCCATTGACTGAAAAAATTATAATAATATGAAAAGACAACTCCCAAACCAATTGAGTAACAAATTGGTGACTTTGTATTCACAATTTCTCTAACAAAAAATTTACGCCGAGCTACGCATTAGGATTATACAAGATGTACATGAAGTAATTTGCCTTTTTATTTTGCCTTCAAACAAGGATAAAAAGCAGGAAAAGAAAACAATTATAACCTACAGGTGATATTTTCTATGAGTTTTGCACTTTCCAGTTCTCTGACTCGTGGTATGCGTTTTAGGACAGCCGATGAAAAGTCAAATGTAGATACAACAAAAGATGCCTCTCGGTCACACAATTACCATATATGGAGACGGCAAATTGCTGGTTGGGTTTTGTGGACCAAGTGTGGCTAGTGCCATGTTTAACTTTTCCATCTCTCTTTTCTCTTTTATGAGCTTGAAAATGGTTGAAAATAAACTATAACAGGCACTGAGCTCTAGTGTGACTGCACTGAGCTCTGGTGCAACTGCACTGAGCTCTAGTGTGAATGCACTGAGCTCTAGTGTGATACGCACTGAGCTCTTAAGTGACACGCACACTGGTTGATGTTGGCTGTTGAGACAAAAATGAACCAAAAACAAATAATGCGCCCTTCACTTGTTAGGATCAGCGAACAAAATACTTAAAAATACTACATTCCACAAGGTGTTCATAATGGTTAGACGCCAATAAATGCCGCACAAACAAAACAAAACTACAGTGCCACAACAGCTAAATGATGCTCTGAGAGCTTGCAGTTATTCTCTCTGCAACTTTGTAGTTAGCTGCTAGTTGTTTGCAACTGAAGAAACACGATCAATGCTGTGTTCCATTTGAAGCTATTTGGAAGTAAAAAGCTATCTTGTTAGACAAATGATTGACTGAGACATCTAGTTGACTGACACGAGCGCACAAAGGGAGCCTACCTCAGCTAGGGACTTGCTGTTGGCACTGTTAGAGAGCCTTCTCACAGGAGTGGGTACTTTAGAGGACACCTGGGCCTGAGTTGGGTAACTAGCAGACAACCTATGCCCACTCATATGTGTGCTGGAGGGAGGGGCATGGCTACCACCACCGACAGAACTAGCAGTGACAAGGTTGGAAGTGGAAGAGACATGCTGAAATGTAGACAGACATAAAGGGTAACATCTATCTGACAGCCCTGAAACTACCGTTGAGCAGATAACTTCTAAAAGAAATTATCACTTTTTCACTACAAAAGTTTTGTTTCAATCCAAAACTCTGTGTATGGAGCAAAATTTCATCCTGACACATAGAGTGACACACATAGAGTGACACACATTGAGTGACACACATTGAGTGACACACATAGAGTGACACACACATTGAGTGACACACATAGAGTGACACACATAAAGTGACACACATTGAGTGACACACATAGAGTGACACACATAGAGTGACACACATAGAGTGACACACATAGAGTGACACACATAGAGTGACACGCATAGAGTGACACACATAGAGCGACACACATATAGAGGGACACACATAGAGAGACACACATTGGAACTTGTAAAGCGATACGTGAGCATGAGATTAAGTTGCAAACTCGTAATGAATATCAAGTAATTAAAAAAGTTTACCAATTTTCAAGTTTACAAACAAATTTGTGATAGAGAAAATCCTATTAAGTTTTCAAATTTGCTTCATCTGTTTAAAAATTAATTCTTTTATCAATAAAAAAAATAATTAAGTGTTGAATATCCATTGTCGCTTTGTTATTAATTTTATTACATTTAAATTCAATCGTTTAAATGAAGAGGCCTTCACCACAGTAAACTCAGGGCTGTCAGATAAACGCTACCAACATGAAGAGCACAAGTAGGGAATACTAGCTACTAATCATGGCTGCCTTCCTTCCATGTACCATGTAACTGAGCAGTCATTGACGGACCAATGATATCGCTAGCAGTCACTGCTGGACCAATAATATCGCTAGCAGTCACTGACTGGCCAATGATATTGCTAGCTGTCACTGATGGACCAATAATATTGCTAGCAGTCACTGACGGGCCAATGATATTGCTAGCAGTCACTGACTGGCCAATGATATTGCTAGCAGTCACTGACAGGCCAATGATATTGCTAGCAGTCACTGATGGACCAACGATATTGCTAGCAGTCACTGACGGGCCAATGATATTGCTAGCAGTCACTGACGGGCC
This sequence comes from Cryptosula pallasiana, assembly GCA_945261195.1. NCBI lineage: Eukaryota > Metazoa > Bryozoa > Gymnolaemata > Cheilostomatida > Cryptosulidae > Cryptosula > Cryptosula pallasiana. The sequence goes on along the minus strand of OX183134.1, from coordinate 1,089,886 downwards.
AATGATAATGCTAGCAGTCACTGCTGGACCAATGATATTGCTAGCAGTCACTGACGGGCCAATGATATTGCTAGCAGTCACTGATGGACAAATGATATATTTAGTTGATGGGGCAGACATACCATTGTAGGGGGCTTGTAGTCGTAATAATCAGTAGACTCTGAGGCTACAGGCTGTGTAATTGGAGGTTTTTCATCTGTCTGTTTGTCTGCAATAGAAACAAATATATACTGCACATCCTGTATTAGTAGCTGGGCCCTAAGATTGCGGCCGGGCCATGCCGATGGATAGTTAAAAAAGTAATCAATTTGAGAATATTGCCGATCTTTACAATGACAGCCAGCCTAAATTTGGAGTTGTGTTCTACTAGGCCTAAAACTCTGTATGCCAAATTCCATTCTAGAGGTGATCTAATGTTCAGGTGAAACAACGAATGTAGCACAACTGAAAGACAACTCCACAGCTGAAGCACAACATGGATCAGTTTTTAAATATTAAAACAGTAGGTGAAATGTACAGGGGAGGTAATTACTGCAGCTTCATTGCACCTCTTATTATTCAATAGATGTCGCTAACACTCGGTTTTCATTGGTCGAAATATTGAAGGATTGCTGGATTAATCAAATCTACGAAATATGTAAGCAAAACGAAAGTTTCAAGTCTTGAAAACTATGAACTTTTGATTGGGCCAATGCTCAGAATAGAACTTTTGATAGTGCCAATGCTCAGAATGGAACTTTTCAGCTTTTCCAAGTTTCAAAACTACGAACTCCTGAGATAGAATAATGGAAGTTGAAAACTTTGCAGTTTTTGTAATAAGAAAGTATAAACAGTTATGAGAATCACTACAAGTTAAACTTCAGTGTCCGCCATCAAAATGGCCATGAAAAAATATAAGGTCCTCATTATCCTGATAATAAATAATAAAAATTATCTATTTATATCAAAGTTTGACAACTACTACTTAGGACGTTCAGTTGGCTATGAAAAGCCAAACATACACTGGCCGATAAGTCGTAGAAAAAACTAGCCACTATGTGAATAATTAAATTTAGACTACATCACTTGGAATGTAAACAGTCTGGTGTCAGCAGATCCAAACAAGAAACATTAATTTTTTTTCATTCATTGTTGGTATTATTACGATAAACACTGCAAATGGCTAGCAGCAACAATGTAGCAGCGACTTGATAAACTGCTAAAATCAGTGACAATGTAAACAAAACACTTTGCATAATTACTTCTCTTTGAGTTAACAACTCAGCATTATTCTTTTAAAAATCTGCATGGAAATTAATGCCAAAATCAAAACTTTGAAGATTTCAATGATCTGCATTTCAAAACTTTGACCGATGAAAACCTAGTGTAACACGATCAGCTGACTGCAAACGCATGACAAGTAGTAGACGATATACCAACTACTAACTCACCCAATGAGCTATCAGTGAATTCCTGAGTAAAGCCTACATTCTGTGTAGCACCTTCTGGCTGGTTGTAGTCTCCGTGGCTAGTATAATCTGAGTTTTGTGCCCCAAACTGACCCGAAGCTGTAAAATACAGGCCACCCATTACACTAATACATGTACATAGAGTCCCAACCTTCTACAGAGAGACCACCCACCACACTAGTACATATAGCCCCTACCTTCTACTGAGAGACCACCCACCACACTAGTATATAGAGTCCCCACCTTCTACTGAGGGACCACCCACGACACTAGTATATAGAGTCCCCACCTTCTACAGAGGGATCACCCACCACACTAGTACAAACCACTAACCTTGCCATGAATCTATCTGGGACTGGCCACTCTGGTAGCTGTAACCTGTTGGAGGGGGCTCATAGCTCGGAACTGAATTGTCTTGTTGATAGCCACCGGAGCCTGACTCACCCTGGTAATTGTCTGTATTACTTGTCACCTGCTGGTAGGTGCTGTGTGTATCTGTTACCTGCTGGTAGCTGCCAGCTGTATCTGTCACTTGCTGATAGCTATTTGTAGCATCTGACACTTGCTGGCAACTGTCAGTTGCATCTGAAGCTGCAGTGACACCAGTGACTGGTTGAACAGAGTCAGCAGTTGACTCATGCGCTACTTGATGGTCAATAATGTCAGTAGCAGCATGTAGAGGTGACCCCACGACCTCCCCCTGAGCTGAAATGGCCTGCAACAATAGACTGTGTACCATACAACAATAGACTGTGTACCATACAATAATAGAATGTGTAACATACAATAATAGAATGTGTAACATACAATAATAGACTGTAACATACAACAATAGACTGTGTACCATACAACAATAGACTGTGTACCATACAACAATAGAATGTGTAACATACAACAATAGACTGTGTACCATACAACAATAGACTGTGTACCATACAACAATAGAATGTGTAACATACAACAATAGACTGTGTACCATACAACAATAGAATGTGTAACATACAATAATAGAATGTGTAACATACAATAATAGACTGTGTACCATACAACAATAGAATGTGTAACATACAACAATAGACTGTGTAGCATACAATAATAGACTATATAAGAGTCGAAAATAGCCTGTGAACTGACCAATTTAGCCTGGAGACTAGTGCCCAGTTTATTTATCCACTCAAGTTCCAGACTCCTTCCCTCTCTTACATACGTAGCCTCAGCGTCAAAGTACTTCAACCTCTCGGAGAGCTGCGACATAAAGTACATATATATGATACAGCTGTAATATAAAGTACATATATATGACACAACTGTAATATAAAGTACATATATATGATATAACTGTAATATAAAGTACATATATATGATACAGCTGTCATTTAAAGTACATATATATGACATAAAGCACACATATATATGATATAAAGCACACATATATATGATATAAAGTACATATATATGATATAAAGCACACATATATATGATATAAAGTACACATATATGATATAAAGCACACATATATATGATATAAAGTACATACACTGTACAACTGAGATACAAAGGCCCAAGAGAACAACTCTACATGTGATGATACGACCCCAGCTATTGCCTCTAGATAAGCCAGTGCTTCACTAGCCTGTCCTCTGTCTACTTGTCTCCTTGCATGGTAGTACTACAAATAGTCCTCTGTATGTACTGGGAGTTTTCCCCACAGAAGGGAGGCAACTTCACAAGTACACAGACAAGACAATGCATAAGACACAATGTAATGTCACAAAGACGAGTGCTAACACTGGCAGCTGTAAGAACAACAAGTGAATACTTCATAGACACAGCGAGGGAGATGTGGAGAGTAGACCCACACACCTTACATATCTGTAGATGGGGAATGACAGAGGTGTCCCCAGCCAGACATCTGGCGTACTCATAGACCTCAGTCAGCTGTATAGCCGTCTCATGCGTGTACTCCTCTACGGACGCTCTGCAAGATAAACACCGAGTTACCACAACTGCAAGCAATGCGGAGGTAAGACTGACTGCATAGACACAGAGAGAATGGATATAACCATAGACATAGAGGGAATAGATACGCACCCACTCTGTATGCCAATCATGGAGAGCTTAGCTGATCTTTTGGTGAAGGGTTCAAGAGGCAGGTCAGCCATCAGATAACAGAACTGGCTGGCGTGTAGCAGACCCTTGGCAGCGAGAGAGTCACCCAGAGAGGTGATGGACCTGCAGGCACATGTACTTACTTGTCACCAATTGCACTTGTTTACCTACTACACTTGCACCTATATACTTACATCATGTACTCAACATATACGCCGTATACAGCTTGAGCAATTATATTTGCTGTTCAAACTCATATATAGAAATAAAATTCAAACTAGCCAAAATCAAAATCTGAGATGTATCTGAAGTGAAGTAGTTAAAGGCTATCAGAAGGGGTCTATATCAGTCGATGAGAGCACAGGCTACCTACCATACATTGTGACTGGACGCTAGTGATCACTGTCCAGTCACAATGCACATGTTCATATGTTAACAATCAAATATGGGTGCAAAGCATGAAGTTGTATTTCGAAATAGTGATAGTGTCTTCTGACAGATAACTGATTGTGACAAATTATAATAAACTGACTCGGTGAACATGAATAGAGCTCAATTATAAATATCTACATACTTGATATTTAGTTGAGTATCGGAAGATGGATTGCACAGCATCATAGCCAAGTGGGGCCTCCATGTGCCCCAGCCGTCCTCTGGGTGCTACAATAAAGATCGCACAGCTAAAGCAGGTGAAAAATGCAGAGTAAAAAACAATGTGATTTATCCCACTTGTGATTGGCTCAATAACAACTGCTACTGTAACTGGACAACTAGTAACAGCTGCAGTGATTGGCCCACAAGTAACAGCTACTGTGATTGGCCCACTAGCTACAACTATTGTGATTGGCCCACAAGTAACAGCTGCTGTGATTGGCCCACAAGTAACAGCTGCTGTGATTGGCCCACAAGTAACAGCTGCTGTGATTGGCCCACAAGTAACAGCTACTGTGATTGGCCCACAAGTAACAGCTGCTGTGATTGGCCCACAAGTAACAGCTGCTGTGATTGGCCCACTAGTAACAGCTACAGTGATTGGCCCACAAGTAACAGCTACAGTGATTGGCCCACAAGTAACAGCTACTGTGATTGGCCCACTAGCTACAACTACTTGCGCGCAAAGGAGAATACACTAAAGGCAGGCCAACCCACCGTAGCCGAGTTAGGCTGTCTGTTGCTCATCAGCTGGTAGAGTGTCTGCAGAGGGTCGTTGTGAGTCATAGATGAGTTGGCGAACCTGGTAAGTACTTGGGCGTGGACGCGAGAGCCCATCTTACTAGAGAGAAAGAGGGCGTGTCCCCACTGATCTGTGGTCATGGCCCATTCAAGTGCCTCCTTGGTGTTGCCTGTGATCACAGAGCAGAGGTAGTACAATAGAAGTGACTAACTAGACAGGGAGGCTTCATCCATCGGCACACAAACACCTACCAAACATGACAAGTTGACGGAACCTGTCTACAGTCTGTTGCTGAGTCATGTTAGCATTGGCTTTAGGCAAGGCCTGCACTGTGTACAGGGTGCTGTCCACATCGTACCCATCTAGTAGAAGCTCAGCTACATCAGATCCTACGTATGTCTGCAACCACAAGAAACCAAACTGCCTTTCTCTAGATATCTCAGCTTATTCTGCACATCTCACCTTATTCTGTACATCTCACCTTATTCTGTACATCTCACCTTATTCTGTACATCTCACCTTATTCTGTACATCTCACCTTATTCTGTACACCTCACCTTATTCTGTACATCTCAACTTATTCTGTACATCTCACCTTATTCTGTACATCTCAGCTTATTCTGTACATCTCACCTTATTCTGTACATCTCACCTTATTCTGTACATCTCACCTTATTCTGTACATCTCACCTTATTCTGTACATCTCACCTTATTCTGTACATCTCACCTTATTCTGTACATCTCACCTTATTCTGTACATCTCACCTTATTCTGTACACCTCACCTTATTATGTACATCTCACCTTATTCTGTACATCTCACTCACCCCGTTCTGTTTGACAAGAAGATGGAGAAACTTCCAGAGAAGTTCTGTGGAGTCTCTGTCCAGCAGGCTAGAATCTTCTTTAGCAGCCTGGGCCATCTTTTGGCAGTAGTCCAACACATCCCTCTTGTGTGTCTGTCCCCTGCAGCAGTATAACAACACACAAGTAACAACTGAACACTGGAGGGGCCAGGAGAGGCAGTGCAAAGAGAGACTTGAACGCAGATATGTTGGCAGCTGCCATCAGTTGCTCTGTATGGCTGCATTGCATGTGGCCGTGCACAGAGATGAATATATAACAGACACAACAACTCAAGAACTTCAATCATAGTAATAGAACGCTCAATGCTTTTATGGATGGGCTCGCTCTATGAGTTACTTGATGAATAGGGAGACAACTCCACACACAGAGAGAAGGTAGGCAATAGCTAGTAGGGTACTACTAATGCTATATGGTCGTCTGACAGCCCAAGGAGGCCCAAGTAATAACTTACTTAATCAGGGGTCCAGGAAACTTGACTAGTGAGGGCTGGTACAGGTGCCTCCTCAACACGCATATAGTGGCTGGTTGGCCGTCATCTGGACTGTTGGGTTGTACCTCAAGGGTATCGCCGTTGGAGAGCAGTCGGGGGATGAGGTGAGGCATGGGGAACTTGGCTGGAGTCATCCTAAGGGGCTCTGCCGGCTCAGAGTCTGATGATGAGCTCTCGTCTGTCAGAAGTAAACAGCATAGTGCTTACAGATAGAGATCGATGGCACACGGTGTGGTGAGAACCATACAATCACAATGGATTCTATCTTACAACAATTATCTACACAGATCATTGACATCCCTGCACCATCATTTTTAATCTAATAGAACAAAAACATGAATTTCAAACAAATGCAATAAGACCGGTTTAACCATTGTGAAAGGCCAAAATGTCTGACCGAAAGGGAAGACAACTCTACATGACATGTATGAAAATTCTTAACATCTAAGACTGCCAAACATAAATTGCTTTTATTAACTATTATTAATTTCATTTGACAACTTTTAGAGAACTGACTGTTTAAATAGCGAACATACGGCATGGTGCACCGAGCAGGTCCTGTTAATAACAGAACATACGTTGCCAACTCTAAATCATTGAACTGTGCAACTATAATTTTGAATTTAAACCTAAATTCAATACAAGGTAGAGGTGCAGCAAAGAGCAAATTTCGTAATTACCTCCTCTTGTGCTTGCATTACTGTCCAAGTTACCACTTCACTTCACGCACAAAACATTGATTACAGTAATATCCCAAATATGCGTACACACAAAGCTAAAAACATTCTACCTGCTGTGTTGCTTTGTTGATAGACTGAGTCTAGTCTGCTACTAGTTCTACTTGGGGGACGGGGTGAGAAGCCCGACTGGTTGATAAGGTAAGGGTTAACTTCAGTTTGAAACATGCCTATATAGTGCAAGAAAGAGCCATTCATCAAATCATAAACTCATAGTGGAGCACAGGCTAGAGAGAGTTGGACCTGAAGCTATATGAGAGGCCATGCAGTAACATGCCGCGGGTACAATGATACAACAAATGGAGGTAGAATGAGTACTGTACTGTTTGGTAGTACAAACGCTACTTGTAAATGTAATAGATGTAACAAAACATGCCATTGGTTGCTGCCCAATGAAAAACGTCAAATCAGAACGCAAGGACAGAGAAGGTTCCACTGAAAGATTGAAACAGCTGGCTTGTAGCCAATTCCAGCGCAACTAGAATAAGGGTTAAGGTGAATAGCCTGTGGCCATAGAGTTAATATTTGGAGAGAAAATTGAAAGTACGATGGCGTGCGTGCCACACACTTACTCCGACTTCTACTGTCCATGTGACGATCTATTTCAGAGTCATAGTCTAACAAAGGAAAATAACAAAGTGGGTCAGCTAACTTTTTCATATTACGATGATTGCTAACCGACAAGTAGTTCAATAACAATGTGACTGAGATCTAGTGGTCGCTGTTTTGTTGTCATGTGACGGATGCTGGCGGGAAAATAAAGCATGATGTAGAGCAATTCAACTGCAGCTTTGAACAGCAACCAATAAGAATACACAACACACCTCTCCCGACCAATAAGAATACATAACACACATCTAACAACCCAAAAAAAGACACAACAATATCTCACAACCAATAGAAGGAGACAAGACAAATAGATGCACTCTTACCTGGAGCAGCACTGCCAGTTCTACTGGAGGGTCTACTACCAGACCTACTGGAAGGTCGGGAGCCATAACCATAGCCCCTTCTCTCCTCATACACATCTCTGGACCTAGGTCTACCATATCCTGTGAAGTCATCATCTCTGTAGCTGCTAAATAGACAGCACCGGCCACATGTACAAACACAGAGAGGAGGAAGTGCACATGCAATAGCCTTAGGAATAGCTGCATTATTAGCCTTGGTACCACCACAAAAATAGTATAGCAACTGGCTGCAACATACAACACTATACAAGAAGGGGAGACAAACAAACTGACTGTTCATGCTTTCTCACTGCACCAGGAGCCATGTACATGGTCTAGTTGTACAGATAATGCATACAATATTTGTATATAGGCACGCACAGCCATAACAGAGCTAACAAACAGTAAATCAAAACAGGAACAAACAACTCCAACAGCTGACCAAGTAAGTAAAACATGTACCATGGGGATTCGTCGTCAAAGGTCACAGAGTGGCGTTGACCTCTGAAAGATCTACGCCCCCTGCGCACAGAGTAATCAAATAGCCAAACATAGAGTGATCACACACTTCTACATAGAATGATCACATACACATAGGAACGCCTAGCAGTGAAGGCATGGCTACATAATGCATGTGTGTACCATATACTTCACTACTCTAGCACCACCAGAGGTGGAGCAGACAACTTCTGTAGCTAAAGGAAGCAATTAGCCCCCGCAGAAGGGGAGACAATCAAACTCAAAACAGACAACTAAATGAGGGCAGCGAAGGCAGCGCTTACCGTGACTTTCGGAGGTTCGACGTGGAGGGACTACAAGCGTACAATTTAGCCTGAGGTCAGGTTGTACACAGCTGCACCACCCCGTGTAATGTAGGGAGGAACCATAGGGCTAGAGCCAACCTAGTACTATATGGACAGGACCAGGTAGCAGCCCCAGTTTTATATAAGCTATGAGAAAGCAAAGTTCCACTTTCCTCCTTGGAGTCAAAAGGTTTACCAAGTATGTGCCACACCAAGGGCTTTCGTTCAAATAGTTAAACAACTGTTTAGTGCTCGACCTAGCTGAAACGTATTCTTGCTCAGCCATATAACTCTAAACAGATGGATGGGAGACCACTAACGGGTGACGCTATTCCTCCAGATGTCTATTGTGAGCAGACTACGGTGATGGAGTATAACCTATGTATCCCTACCTGTAGCTTTCATCCTGTCTATAGCCTCCAAATGACTGGTTCCTGGGTAACCTAGCCTCGGTGCCATACTGTTGGTAGCCTGTAAACAGCAACAGAATCTAGGCTATGCAGACTGGAAAGGCAATAAGTCTAGTGGGGTGCACGAAAAGCTCAGCTAGAGAAGTCGTCCTCTCTCCATGGCGCTATTTTTCTTTACCCACCATTGAGTGCTTTCATTAAAGCTCACTGATAAAAAGCGTACACTTTTTGTGCAAGAAAGGCAAAATAATTCAGTATCTGTGGCGGCATTATCTGTGGAGGAGCTTCGCCTCTCAACCTAGACCTCTACTCTATGACTAAAGGCACTGTAAGTGTTATAACAGGCAGCACACAGTATTCTGTGGCAAGCGTACCATACGACCCTCAACCCATAACTCTAAGTACATCCTGGAACAGCTCAAAAGTTTGAAGTAAAATACAGTTAGGGTAAGGCGTAGGGAGTTTCGTCTGGCCCGTTTCAAATAGCAACACATAAACAAAGAAAAGACAACTCCTAATTTTCCAAACAAACATTGTTTTCGCGAATGTCTTGGAGCTAAAGGTTTCGTGAAATCACACCGTGAAAAAATGCTATTTTGTACTTGCCAAAACAAGAAAAATTTGCCCAATCGCGACTTTGCGTTCCCTTAGCCGAAAGCGTTTGTTGTTGCCTAAATGTAATAGATTGGCTTATTGAGCTGCAAAATAGTTACATAATTCCAGTTTTTAGCAAACCAATAATAGATTGCATATAATAACTAAATTCACCAAAAATAAATGTATAACGTTTCACGATACAATTAACTAATTGTAGATATACCCCTCTATTTAAAACTTTATCATAAACAAGACTAGCTACATATGTGAACCAGGCCAACGCATGTGAACCAGGCCAACGCATGTGAACCAGGCCAACGCATGTGAACCAGGCCAACGCATGTGAACCAGGCCAACGCATGTGAACCAGGCCAACGCATGTGAACCAGGCCAACGCATGTGAACCAGGCCAACGCATGTGAACCAGGCCAACGCATGTGAACCAGGCCAACGCATGTGAACCAGGCCATACTTCTGACAAAAAAAATAAGTCGCCTCATTGAAATTTAACAAAAGTATAAATGATTTTTGCGTATCCGCTGCAATACGCTACAGCCTCCCTCTTTCAAACAAACTGACCACTAAATGGGGACCCGGCCGATTTTAGGTGCTCAACAGGATGCAACCGGAAGTTTGGTCGCCGTTTTACTACAATAACATTAAGATTTTCCAAAAACCCACCAATTTTATATTTTTTCTTTTCTCCTCTCATTGATATATTGGGATGGCATGAGCTTCAGTGTCTCTTATAGCTCACTGAGTGTTTTTGACACAATAAACAATGGTAACTAACCCAAATAATCAATTTTTTACAAAACACTAATTATACTAACTATAGATCCGTACATAAGATATAGAGGGAACTAGTAGGAGTTATCTCCCATTTATCATTATCTATTACTCATTTAATTATTGTGCGTTGTCATCAGGGATTAACACTATTCGTTTTATTTAAGTTTTGAATAATTTTCATTCAAGCACAAGTTTGATACAATTTGTGATTAGAAAATTACAAATTTCACTCAACAACCAAAAGAAGATAATTAATTTGTTGATGTTAATTAATAATTATTTAAACATTTATAATAATAAAATCAGCCAAATTATTAATCAATTGCTCTGAAAGTTGGAAAACAAAACAAAAATAAAAAAATTGCATTTATTAGACACATACCACAGGGCACACCACATGTTTGATACACTTGGTGAAGGTTATAAGAGTTTGTTATTATTATTGCTAGTCGGTTACTAGAGTTATGAAATCTGTAATAAACGATTCATGAGCAGTAGATGGGGATTGAGTTTACATTAACGACGATGCGCCACGTACATCAACTATCATAGTACATCGCCATTGTTGAGGTAAACTACAAGGGCGCACTGTAATTGATTTACGTTGGCAAACTTAATTAAGCCCAAAATATGAAACTATGGCTCTAATGCGTAGTATCTATGAGCATCATTATTCAATTAAAATTTTTTCAAGGCTCATGTTGAACCCTTGAGCTTTCTCAACCACATCTCTTTTGCCATATCAGCTGCTTAAAATGTCTCAAATCAGGATAAAAGCCGATCAAGTCATAATTTCTAATGATAAGTTATATTAGCGACGGAACTGCTTCTGGTTGCATCTGCAGAGAGAAACTACGAGCCAGTTCCCTATTGAGTTATATCAAAGCCTTGCCGAGCTCTCAAAAGCAGGTCGTACAGTCACACTCCAGGATGTGACGAGTAATACAGAGCACCGGTTATTCCAAAGGCAAAACGCAAACGTTAGGAGCACAAACTTGTTACAAACTAAAATACTGCTATCAATGCTAATATTTCAAGACAGAAGGCTCAATGAGTGAACAAGAAAGTCTACCTAACTACACTAAAAATTGGGGACAAGTCAAATCACCTACCAGACATCGAGTGTTGAGTTTGCTGACTGCCATAAGCCTGTTGAGGATGCTGACCCACCATAGGCCCCACACCTCGCAGTGGAGCGGATGAGGAGTTGGAGAAACTAGGTCTAGACTGGTGATAGGCTGTATTTTGGTGGGTACTCAGCTACACAACAGTAAAACATACTTATGTTAGAATAGGACACACTTCATTGTATCCATGGAACAGAATATGGCCGACTAACTCAGAGCCAGTAATTATAAATATTTCAACCCAAAAGATAATAGGCCTCGTTACTTTCAAAGGTTCAGCAATACAGGAAGTTTCAATGTTTTAAAATCTCCAACTAACAATAACCCGTCTCGCAAAAGTGAATATCTGATAAAACTGTTACGATCAAAAATGACAACAGGGTGTGATAGAAGAGAACAAGATATGCGCTTTAACTGCTATAAGGGGTGGTCTCCATAGAGTGGTAGCCGTAGAATGGTAGCCATAGGGTGGTACACGTAGAGTGGTACCCATAGAGTGGTACCCATAGAGTGGTACCCATAGAGTGGTACACATAGAGTGGTACACACAGAGTGGTACCCATAGAGTTGTATACATAGAGTGGTACCCATAATGTGGTACACACAGAGTGGTACACATAGAGTGGTACACATAGAGTGGTACACATGCGAGCAAACAGCCAACCAAAGTGAGAACAAAATAAACGTTAGCAGCAACAGAGTGTTACCAGAGGAGAGTGCAAGTAGGCGTGGCCACAGCAACAGCTGTGCTCATTGGCTACTTCTCCACCAATGAAGTGGCCTGGTGGTAGACACTCGGAGAAGAGCCGACGCTTACATCCAAAATCCATCTGATGGGACAACAATGCGTATGTCTATGTATATGTCTATGTGTATGTCTATGTATATGTCTATGTGTATGTCTATGTATATGCGTATGTCTATGTATATGTCTATGTGTATGTCTATGTATATGTCTATGTATATGTGTATGTCTATGTATATATAGGTGAATTATAATAGCAGGCTACAATGTTATTATTTTGCGAGACGGAGAGAATGAAATTGTTCTGCAGATAAAACCTACTGGGTGAAATAGAAAAAGAAAGTATATCCAGCAGAGAATACTTGTTGTTCAGCGACATACAAAGATGGGAAATATTTTGTAGACAATACCTGTTGTTGAGTGAGAGGTTTGAATCCTTTCATCATGGCCATTCTCTGCTGCATTTGAGGGTCCATTTGGTGAAACATGGATTGCTGCTGTTGGTTACCTAGGCATAGACATCCAACCTTACACATAACCGCACACAGACATAGAGACACAATGTCCAACAGTTGGAGGTAGTACAACAAACAGGGTAGACATACCATAGGGGTTGATGGGAGGCTGGTAGGGGTTAGGGGCCATCATACCCGGGTACATGTGAGCTTGCTGGTATGGCATCATGGACGGGTGCATCATACCACCCGGCATCATAGGGTAGTTTGTGCCGTAACCCATCTGCTGCCCGGCAGCCATTCCATAGCCCATCTGCTGACTCCCAGGATGCATCATTGGCTGATTTGTACTAGTGTACTGATTTGGCATCGTGCCAGGATTGATGGACTGAGGTGTAGCATTCATTGGCTGAGTAGATACTGAATTAGCCTGCGCGTAAGAGCCGGTAGCAGAGAGTGAGCTTATTGGCTGACTAGATGAAACAGTAGTGCTGAATGCTTGAGATGCCACCTGACTACCACTAGCGGGTGAATTTAATCCTACGGAGCTGCTCATTGGCTGAGAGAAATTACCAATGTTAGCTGTTGATTGGTTAGGTAATGAGCCACTGGCAAATTGCTGATACTGAGCCATTCCAGGTGCCACCGCTTGATGTGGTGTCCGGCCAGCTGCCATTGGCTGATTCAATGATTGGCCAGCTGCCATTGGTTGGTTCAATGATTGGCCAGCTGCCATTGGTGGATTCAATGATTGGCCAGCTGCCATTGGTTGACCTATTGTTTGACCAGCTGCCATTGGTTGATTGAATAATTGACTAGCTCCCAATGGTTGAGTTAATGTCTGGGCAGCTCCCATTGGCTGATACATTGGTTGCGTTGCAGCTGTAGGCTGAGAAGTAGCACTGGTGCCTGCGGATGACAGATTGGCTGTCAAACCAGTGTTTGAGTGTCCTTGGCCTGCATGAGTAGGGGCAACAGATGATAAGCTGGTAGGTAGGGTGTGTGCAGCCATTGGCTGGAATTGAGGAGCTGAGCTTGTGATTGGTTGGCTGTATGACGAGCTGGAAGGTACATTTGGCCCCTGGTAAGTTGCAGTAGGATGTGTCCCTTGGGAAGTCACTGATGCCTACAAAGGAAAATGAAAATCAAGTGACTATGGCGCATAATTGACATATGACACTTGAGTGACATTTGAGCGACATTTGCCAATAATGTAGAACCCGCCATTTGAGGCGAGTCTGACACGTGTCGGCCACTTCGATTGATCTATGTATGTTTTAGGATAAGATAGCAATAGAGTGGTAGCCAAACAAAATACAATAAGAATAACCAGATCGGCAATAAATTTAATCGATAAATAATTATTTTGTTCGGAACTTGAGGGTCAACCTAAAGCAGCTCACTGAAAAAACTCACCGAGCGCTTGTTTATAATGTCCGTAGCTTGCGAATGAAAATGAACACGAAACAAATTATAACAAGCGAGTCCAATTTGTTCATTTTAGTAGACCGGTTTTATATCTTTAAAAATGTTATGAGATAATTACCATCACGAAAAATATACTAAAAACAAAGTGCGACTTTACAAACTATATCAGTTTATAATAATGACGTTTTTATTTTTCCTTGCTTGCTGTGCAAACTGAGAGTTATCTTCTTTACGATTTGTTGGTTAATCTATAAAAACTCCTTTAATAATTATCATGTTCTAAACCGATGTCCCATTCCATACGCGACACATTCACTATGTTCCTATGACTCGAATTCGTTCCGGTAGAACTTATAAACTTGCCCATTGTGGTCATGGGAATGAAGACTTGTACAAGTTGCCCGGGTTCGTTTTTACAAGTTCAATTCGATTGTTATTCGTTAGCATCATGGGAATCGTTTGTGTTGATGAATGCACAGTGTTTGAATAGCTCTTTTGTGGTTGAGGAGTAAACCAGCATTTTTTCTGTAAGTTACTTAAAAGCGCTCATCAGTTTTTGTTTATTTTCTATCCGCAGTTTCTTTACATTTACACATTGACGTTTTGCAAATTCAACAACAAAGAAATTATAACGTTTTTATCATTTGCCCGAGAAACTGACAGTTTAAATGTATCGATGGTAGAGTTCAGAGGATCACAGCTGTTCGATAGGTGGGGGCAAACCACTACTGAATTATTATTTATTATAATTATTATTGTATAATAACAATAATGTGTAATTATTATTAATTGTTATTTTTATTATTATTCATCTACTCATTATTATTATTATCAACACCATGGGCTGTGAGCATTCAACTATTGAACAACTCTCGATCATATTGCTATGTCAACAACGATAAAATTATCGCGCTTGCTACTCACTGACAGGGACAAACAACTCCTGCATGTGATTTCAATTCGCATTAACATAGGAACGGTTAGTAGTGCCAACCTGAATGAATGCTAACCAACATAAATGAACGAATTCAAGCCGAAGTAACATAGTGATTGACTTACAAGCACCTACAGCGTTTTATACTTTGTTTGACGAATAAAATTTACATCAAAAATTCAAGAATTGGACTAAACTGTATCCAAAAAAATTCATTTATTGGATACGAGACTAGAATGTGATGAAATGTTTGGCTACAACCATATTATAGTGAATTCACTCGTCTTGTGTTAGCTTGTCAACATTGTGAGGAACCTTTCGCTTTATAATAAATATTGTTATTGGTGGAGCAATAGCAACATTTAAAATACATTAATTAATGGACCGGCCACACACACACACACGGCTTTTGCCCGAATCCGGCGCATGCTGACATGTATGGATATCTTGTTATGCTGCAGCAACAATTTATATTATAATAGGCTGGTTGCCTTCTACTGTGTATGACTCATACCACTTCCGTTTCTTATGTTAAGCCTGGTTCACATACATCGTAGATGCTCGCAAGTGATCGCGGATCCCTCTTGCGACGGTTCCGCGATACATGTTCACATAAACTTGGCAAACCCACGATCACTCTCTTGACTGGGAGGTAATAAAATCTCGAAACGAGTCGCGTCTTCACTGACCAACGACTATATACATACTAAATGAATTATCGTTGTTCAGTTTACACCAAATAATTTATTATTTTTAACAGTTATAAAATTTTTTTACATTTTTGCTGATATTATCATTAAATGTTATTCCATATTTTTTAATTAAATTTTTAACTGTTGTTCAATGGTGCATTATCGTCTTTTTACCATCTCTTAATATAAAATTTTGAATCTCAATTTATAATAATATGCTATTTATGCTATTATATAAAAATTTAAAGAAAATATATATATTTGTACATTTAAATTAACTGTCACAATATTTCACTCAGAAAATTAATAATAAATAATAATCAATATTTATAATTAAACAATAATGATTTTATTATTTATTATAATTTTTTGATGGCAGTCATTTTTACATGAGTAACCTTGACCTGAATGTGGTTTTTGAAAAAGAAAGTAAGAAAATTTACTCTCTATCGTACGAAAGTTTGTTCAGCAGAACTTTTCTACGAGCCTCTACGACGTCGTACGAGCCACAGGAAATCCAGGTTCACATACATCGCAGATGCTCGCACGAGGGATCCGTGATCACTTGCGAGCATCTACGATATGTATGTGAACCAGGCTTTAGCAGATGCAATATCTTTGCACTATTACTACATACATACCGCTATTATAATCAGTCTATTCCTGGTGATCAAATACACGAGTCAAGCATTCTACATGCTACTATCTTTAATTACATACATAACACATGCAAGCGACGAAATGGCGAATCAGTAAAGCCAAGCCGGCTGTCGCTGTAACACGTAGTTGAAAATGCTGAAGTTTTCAAGTGTTGAAACATCTCGACTCTAACGTGATTGGCTAATATTTGCGTGCGCTGGGTCAAGGTTCATTTAAAAATTTTTATCGTCAACAATAACTTGTAGTATAAACAAGGTGGTTGGTATAAATAAATAAAATATTTTGGTCATTATGATAAATTATAAGAAAAAAAACACATGCTGATTGTTGCTATTGCGACTTGTTTTTAATGTGATAAATATAATAATAGGCAAAGTAAAATAATTATTATTACCCATAAATATTTATTTATAATAAATATAACTGATGTTTACAAAATACTGAGTCACAATTGTCAGTTGCCGCCGTCGGCCAGTGTGGCGTGTACAAACCGTTTCCGATGTTCAGCTCAGGCCTCGTGTCGAGCTGTGAGTGTCGCCGGAACGGAACAAAGTCGGTGTGTTTGGCCAGACCATAACTAACAACGATTTAATATTGCAGGGCTGTGCACCACTACACACATAGTGTTCTTGGCAAGTATTAATGTGTTTTCGCTGGGGCTAAGGTAACAAAAAGGTTTTATTGTACATGCGAACAATTCGCTACAGTTGGAAGTCTTTCCCTCATTGACAATTTCTGTAAACTGTTATATTGACTAATCTTCCAAAAAACTTAGCAAACCATAATATAGTAATTTTGACATTTCCCTTTCTTAACTTAGATTGTGAACAAATTTTAATAATAATCATAAATCAAACTATTGGTGATTAATAATAATAATTATTATTTCAACAATTATTATTTTTATGCTACCATCATCATAATAGTAAAAGATAATCCCGTTTGCATTGTTTATTTTTAAAACTATTATTAGTTGGTGTAATGTATCATTAATTAATGCCAACAGTCGTTCAACTAACTAACTAACTAACTAGATGAATTACTAGATTCACCGATATCGCTTCAATTTTGTTATCTTGCAGAAATATCATGTTTAGAACGCGTTGACTCGATAAGACTCCTGTTTTTGTTTTATCGTTGGTTGAAAGATAGCCTAAGATCTTTGTTAAACTCCGAGACTGACAAGATTTCAGTGATCAAAAACTCACATGCTGTTTTTTAATTCGAGATAGTAGCGAGTACGTTTAAAAAATTGACCTCTAAAGGGGAAATAACTCTTATAAGTTGAATAGCCTATGCCCTAGAGCTGTTAAAATTTCTGCTATTCCAATGCAATAGACGAACTCTGCTTGCAAACAGCACGCTTTATCTAAGGCTTTTCACCGAACTTGCGTGAAAACTACTGCTATTCATTTTGCTTCAAAAAATTGAAACGCTACCAAAAAGGAATTAATAGGTTTATCTATCACAAATCAGAATATTGAGTCGGCTAAAGAGAAATCGCACACACAGCACTTGGCATGACAGCATAAACAACACGAAAAGACAAATTTGAGGGGACGAAATCATTAAAGGGCTAAAAACAAATCAAGTGAACTGATTTTGAACACTGAAGTTGTACATTCGAGCTTAACTGTTACCTACAGACACCATATCACCTACAAGGGGCTTCACAGGGTGGCATACTTACCACAGGCTCACTCATTGGCTGTCGAGTACTGAACTGGGTGTGCTGATTGGTAGCCTGCACTGTCTGCTGTGCATTGGCCAATGAATTGGCATGCGCTAACTGCTCATTGGCTTGTGAATTGGCGTGTGCTTGCTGCTCATTGGCTTGTGAGTAGAGGTGTGCTTGCTGCTCATTGGCTTGTGAGTGGCTGTGTGGTGGCTGCTCATTGGCCAGTGAGTGGCTGTGTGGTGGCTGCTCATTGGCCAGTGAGTGGCTGTGTGGTGGCTGCTCATTGGCCAGTGAGTGGCTGTGTGGTGGCTGCTCATTGGCCAGTGAGTGGTTGTGTGGTGGCTGCTCATTGGCCAGTGAGTGGGGGTGTGGTGGCTGGTTAGAGGGTGTTGCCTGCGATTGAGATGAAGACCCCGAGTGAGGCACTGAGTGTATGGGAGTGAAAGAGCTCTCAGCTGTAGACGAGAGAGGGTCAGTGATAGAATCTGATGTGGGAGGGGCTTGTGAGGTGTGAGAAAGAGATGTGGGAGGGGCTTGTGAGGTGTGAGAAAGAGATGTAGGTGGAGTCTGTGAACCACGGGCTTGCAGAGGGTCAGATGAAGTGGGCAGAGTGTGATATGAGCTCAGTGGCTGGGCAGAGGCAGACACCTGCAATGAAAGACGCCGAGTGAATAAAACATAAAATACAGAGCATTATGGGACACCACTGAATATTTTCCAATCACAGTATTATTAGCAATAAGTATAAAGCCAAAAAAATTGCAATTACTATACTTGTGGATTAAAGTAAAACACTTTGCGCACTCTACCTGCACGGTGTCCTGGGAGGAACTGACATCAGTCAGTGTTAGGTTACCCAGTTGATTGGTGACATGCGCCACGGTAGTATCAGATGGGAGGACTTGGGTGACTGGCTGCACGGGCTCGGCCCCCATCGACTTCAACAGACACATGATATACACACAACAGACACATGATATACACACAACAGACACATGGTATACACACAACAGACACATGGTATACACACAACAGACACATGATATACACACAACAGACACATGGTATACACACAACAGACACATACAGTATACGGTACAATACCTGTAGCATCTGTGCAGGAAGGATCTGCACTGGTACTGTAGAGGTGTTGTCACTGGTGGCTGGCTGCAGCTGTACAGGTGGTAGGGAGGGCGGCGCCCATAGGGGTGTGGCTGTAGCACCAGCTACAGTATACACAACAGTACTAGCTACAGTATACACAACAGTACTAGCTACAGTATACACAACAGTACTAGCTACAGTATACACAACAGTACTAGCTACAGTATACACAACAGTACCAGCTGCAGCATATACAACGGTACTAGCTACAGTATATACAACAGTACTAGCTACAGTATATACAACAGTACTAGCTACAGTATATACAACGGTACTAGCTACAGTATATACAACGGTACTAGCTACAGTATATACAACAGTACTAGCTACAGTATACACAACAGTACTAGCTACAGTATACACAACAGTACTAGCTACAGTATACACAACAGTACCAGCTGCAGCATATACAACGGTACTAGTTACAGTATATACAACAGTACTAGCTACAGTATATACAACAGTACTAGCTACAGTATATACAACGGTACTAGCTACAGTATACACATCAGTACTAGCTACAGTATATACAACAGTACTAGCTACAGTATATACAATGGTACTAGCTACAGTATATACAACAGTACTAGCTACAGTATACACAACAGTACTAGCTACAGTATATACAACAGTACTAGCTACAGTATATACAACAGTACTAGCTACAGTATATACAACAGTACTAGCTACAGTATATACAACATTACTAGCTACAGTATACACAACAGTACTAGCTACAGTATACACAACAGTACCAGCTGCAGCATATACAACGGTACTAGCTACAGTATATACAACGGTACTAGCTACAGTATATACAACGGTACTAGCTACAGTATATACAACAGTACTAGCTACAGTATACACAACAGTACTAGCTACAGTATACACAACAGTACCAGCTGCAGCATATACAACAGTACTAGCTACAGTATATACAACGGTACTAGCTACAGTATATACAACAGTACTAGCTACAGTATACACAACAGTACTAGCTACAGTATACACAACAGTACCAGCTGCAGCATATACAACGGTACTAGCTACAGTATATACAACAGTACTAGCTACAGTATATACAACAGTACTAGCTACAGTATATACAACGGTACTAGCTACAGTATATACAACGGTACTAGCTACAGTATATACAACAGTACTAGCTACAGTATACACAACAGTACTAGCTACAGTATACACAACAGTACTAGCTACAGTATACACAACAGTACCAGCTGCAGCATATACAACGGTACTAGCTACAGTATATACAACAGTACTAGCTACAGTATATACAACAGTACTAGCTACAGTATATACAACGGTACTAGCTACAGTATACACATCAGTACTAGCTACAGTATATACAACAGTACTAGCTACAGTATATACAATGGTACTAGCTACAGTATATACAACAGTACTAGCTACAGTATACACAACAGTACTAGCTACAGTATATACAACAGTACTAGCTACAGTATATACAACAGTACTAGCTACAGTATATACAACAGTACTAGCTACAGTATATACAACATTACTAGCTACAGTATATACAACGGTACTAGCTACAGTATATACAACGGTACTAGCTACAGTATATACAACAGTACTAGCTACAGTATATACAACGGTACTAGCTACAGTATATACAACAGTACTAGCTACAGTATACACAACAGTACTAGCTACAGTATATACAACAGTACTAGCTACAGTATATACAACAGTACTAGCTACAGTATATACAACGGTACTAGCTACAGTATATACAACATTACTAGCTACAGTATATACAACGGTACTAGCTACAGTGTATACAACGGTACCAGCTGCAGCATATACATCAATTCTACACGTTTGCTGGAAAAAAGGCAACCAGAAAGAGGAAATGTATGAAAGCAATATATCTTATTCAAGTCACAGACGGAGTTGTCATTTCATTACATTGTAAAGTGTAAACAACTCCAACAATAAGACAAAGACGCTCATAGCCGGGGCGGCTCTCAAGAGGTGGGGTTTGTAGTTGTGGGCGGGGTTTGTAGTTGTGGGCGGGGTTTGTAGTTGTGGGCGGGGTTTGGGGGGAGAGTGAAAGAGAGCCGGGGACAGATTGATTTTGAGATGCCGTATTCTGTAACAGAATACGTCCTAGTCTGAATAAACTGCCTTTTTTCAACGAAAAGCCGACTTGAATGTGGTTTTGTTGAGTATGTCTATTGATATTTCTCTCAAGTTACTGCCATGTGCTATGCTAGCCACATGCTCAGCTCTACGAACCAATTTCAATTTGTGCTGGTTTGTTGTTTTACAATTTCTTTTACAACTGGACTGGACATCATAGAATTGACCAATCTCAACTCTGGATGCCACAACTAAGATTTTACAGTAAGTAGTTGATGAGAAGCGATAGATATTATTATAATAGTAATGTATGTAATAAATAAGGAATAATTATAATAATAAATAATTATTATTTTTTTTTATTATTTAATTATTGTTATTGCAATTGTTGCTAAAAATTTGTGATTGTTTTTATAATACTTCTATCTATCTACTAGCAATATGATGATTAATAATAAATAATAATAATATTGTTTTAAAAAATAAAACTATCAGCCAACAAAAAACACCGTCAACAATAAATTTTATTATTTAATTTACTTTATTGTTGTTTGTTGTGGATGATATTATTTGATAATTTTTTTTGTCATTGGCTACTACGAACTACTAATAATGATTTTAGTTATGATTATTAAGATTTGTTAGAATTGTAAATAATTATAATAATAATTAATAATTAAATTTTATAGTTTTACAATTAAAATAGATATTATATATAATAATATATATATAATAAATTATTATGGTGTCACCATATGTGTCACCATGGTGCCACATACTATGTGGTGTGTGTCTTTTTGAACATATAATCTCCATGGGTGGGTAACTAAACCTTTCCACAAACTGAGTTAGTGACAGTATGCCTGAACAATCCAGATGAGTACAACATTGCAATAATAAATAATTTTATATACCACTTTCACAAATAATAATTAATGCTATAGAATAGAAGAATGTGTGCTAATGACAATGCTTTATTGTTGTGGACGAGTAGTATAAACAACAAAGCAACATCATCTTGCCAAACAAGGAAGCACACGTTTTTATTATTATTATTATTTTGCATTTAATTACAGTTATGCAATAATCTGTATGCTTGATGTTTGATTGGTAAGAGATGCTACTCAGACCACTTGTTATTTGTTGTTACATTTTTATTCTGTGACTATAACTAAAATTTCCAGTTTTGGCTTAGCATTGTGTAACTTAATTATTATGTTTACAACTGTCAGCTGTTATTGTTGTTGCAGGAAAATGCAACAATAAACTCTCTGGTGAAATAGTTCCAGAACATATTTGGATCGTAACAGACATATTATGTGGTGCTTTACTCAGAAGTACTGGCCATGCAAAGTACCTATAGCTGTGACTTCCTTGCTACAAGACAACAATTACAGTCGTTAGTCATTCAGGAAATGAGCCTGGTGATTCATTTGTAACTGAAAACTGAGTTGGAGAGATGAAAAATATCACTTCCTCCGTACTGGTGGCTGTGTTAATGTTTGCATTTCTGGTTAGCTACTTGCTCAGTTCAGTGGTTTTCCCCTGTTATTTCTTTCATTTATAGTTATTTATATTTCCTGCATTACAAATATATGTACATTACAAATATATGCACATTACAAATATATGTATGTTCATTTTTTTTATATTTGTTTACGTGCGTATATTTTTATTTTTCAATTGCACTCGCTATGTGATTCATGTGATAACTTGTTGTGTACAAAATTCCTGTTTAAATTTTATTCACCGCAAAGTTCTGATTTACAATATGTTATTTCAAACATTTTGCTAATCTATTGTTTTATCTTTTTCTTTGACTTTGTATGCATAAATCCATACATATGCATGTTCTATAAATTCCGTAAAATTATAATCAAAGTTGCATGAAAGAATGCTAGAAAGCCATTATCATCAGTGGGAGTAAACCCTCATTGAACAGTGGAGTTTTAGCTTTATCTTGATAAGTTATTGGGTAAGAATAAACAATGCTCAAATCACTCATAAGCTCTGTGAAAAAGTGGTCTAGTTTACTTGTGGCCAAGTTAGGTGCCACCATCCAACAGAGCTCTCAATTCAACACAAAGGAATGACATCAGCTATATGAAGCTAATAATAAATACAACCGCAGTAGTTATGCTTCCTTAGTGATATAATAGATAGACTGTCTCATTCGTTTTCTGTTAGTAATACGATGAAGTTATAATGGGATTAATGCTCAACTACAATGTAAGCTCCGCCCACCGTGTGTCAATGTGTCCCTGGCTCTCATTCTCTCTCACCCCTTCCCCCCACATCAGAGAGCCACCCTGGCTAAGACGCTCATGATGTTAGTGGTTTATTAGTAAGTTAGTTGGGGCCAATATTTGTCAATAACACAATAAATGAGTGAGTGCCTTTTAAACCAAACCGAGCCAATTTTTCTGTAAGGACAAAATTAGATTGCTGATTGGATCATAGAAACAAACTACAACCAATCAGAGAATCAGAACGACAATAAATAAATAAACAGGACATTAATTCGACCAATCAAAGAGAGAGGAAGTGAAGAGGGGGCTTTGGTGAAGGACACCGAGAGCCATGGGAGACAATAAGAAAAAAAGGTTGGCAGAAATAGACCGAGAAACAAACACATCTCACCCAATTGTTTAAGATAAGCTGGCCCTAGAAACATGTGCTTGCAGGTGATGAGTGCAGCAGGAGCAAAGATTCATTAAACTACATTCACACTATACGATTCTAAGCAATGCGATTATTGGGAGGAATTGGGAGTTGCTCTACCGTTTATTTACAAGAATTCACACTTGCGATTTTTTGTGTCCGATAACGCATGGCTTTGACACTTGTCAAGACACCGCATTTCATTAATAATTATATAACATCAAATTATTATTATTAATAATAATATAGCTTATATTACCAGATATTTCAATAAATTATACCATTTCTTCACTCATCAATAATAATAAATACTTATAAGTATATTTAATTATAATAAATAATAAATGAATGATAATAACTTTTTTCAATACAATTAATTATTATAATCACGGAGCTGGTAGTTGTTTCTATTGATGATGATAATAATTAGAATAACCACATTAATATTTTACTTGTAATTGATCAGGGAAATATTAAAAAATATTCTAAAATTGGTCAAACAATAATTATCAAGCAGCTGCAAGTTTCTTGAAAAGTTTTGAATTGAAAAGCTGTGATGTGGATGCTGACTGACTAGACAGGCCGATAATGGTACAGAGCTCCATCGCTGCCCAGTGAAAAAAGAATCTGCCACCGATTGTGAAATCGTTAAGATTGCTCTGTTCACGCTTGCGAGCCAATTTTAGGCTCCGCCCACTCGTACCAGAATGGCGTAGTGTGAACGTAGCTTTACATTCAGTATATCTATTCTTGTGTCAGTGAGCAGAGGCGAGAGCACAACTCCATAACATTGCAATGGCACAACCAAAGCAAGCGGATATTTTCAGTGTAACAATATTTAACCAACACACACAACAGAGCTGAATAACTCTGTTACAGAGAATAGAGCAACCTAGCCTAAGAGCCACTTACTGTGGTGAGAGAGTTGCACTGAATGCTCCGACCCAGAGACACTGCCAGTTCGGCTAACGGAGCCACGCACAGGCTCAAAAGCACCAGTTGGACTGTGTAACACTGCAGAACTGCTTCTGCTGCCAGCTGCAACATATTCACCGACTGTCAGCATGTGGTGAGAAAATAAATACAAATTGCGATTTAGTAAAATTTACAGAAAAACTCTAAAAACTTGATTGGCTTCGTAGAAAGTGAAACCATAGCATTGTTGGTTTTCACCTTAACACGACCTTTAGACTCGTACCTTCTACACTGCAGTCTTCTGTAGCTGGGGACAAGATGTCAGGTCTAGTTCTATCATCCCCTCGCATGCCGTTAGACAATATGTCGGGTCCACTCGCTCCTCCGTCTATATCCGCCCCTAGCATCCTGTCCTCCAGGTCTGCGTCAGCGTGGGATATGGGCAGCTGCAAGGCTGAACCTGCCCCGGAAAGCATGTCGGGGGGCTGACTGTCAGCATGAGCAGAGGGCAGCATGTCTGGTTGGTCAGCGGCGGCTGAGCGCAGGTCTGAGCTGGCCCCAGAATTGTCCATTGACGGGGCAGCATTGAACAGATCTGGGGGACCACCCATGGCCGCAGCTAGAAGAGAGAAGACAAGTATGTACACTAGAGCATCTCCACCTTACTGGCTGTACCAACCAAAGAGACATACAACAAATGTATAGCAATCACACACATACACAACACTGTGAAGCGAGCCAGGGGCACTCACCTTCAGGTACGTAAGGATCTGTGTCACTGACAGGAGCGTATAGATCACCCCCGGTGCCAGTCCAGGGTGCATTGTTGGGGTCATCATAGTAAGCTGGATACATGGGCTGCTGCTGATAGTGTCCCTGGTAGCTGACTGGTGGGTATTCTTGACCAGGGGGTGCGTACTCCCCCCCTGTCTGACCCCCTGGACAGAGACAAAACAACCATGACCAGCATTGAAGGGAGACAAGGAGTGGAGAGAGAGGACCACAACATTCCAAAGCAACTATTTCTCATTCATTTAAAAGTGAAAGCATGTTCTGCCGCGGTGCACTTGGCAATAACTTTACTGGCAAGATGAGAGAGCATGGATTAAAATGTATTTCACATGTAAAGGCATTCAATGGAATTGTCACAAACTAGTTCTATAGCGACAGCAGACAGGTTCAAAATGGCTACACATCATGTATACTGTACATTGAGAAGCAGTTGCAAACTGATGTTAAACAACCAATTAGGATACAAAGAGAGAGGAGAAACAAAAGCGAGGGAGTGTGAAATTGTCGGCAGCAAACTAGCTATTGCAGCAGCGGGAACAGCTGTCATAGTAGCTACTGTTACATGACTAATATATCAGCGCTGACAGATGGGAGATAGACAAAACAGGTAGACGGGAGAGCTCTCACATGTTACATCATTACCTAATTGGGGCTCGTTCGGTTGTTGTTGAGTAGCATTATACTGAGAGTAATCGTGGAATGTGTTGTACACCGCTCCATCTACAAGTATAAGTACAAGTATAAGTACAAGTACAAGTATACACCACTTATTACATGTCTGTGCATATGTCACATCTACATGATAAACACTAAACAAACAACGTACCTGGGTTGTACTGTGGATTTGGAATCTGTTGTTGGACATCAGGTTGACCCAAATATCCGCTACAACAGTGAGTACCACAACTAAATAGAGCTGCAAGGCTGATGGAACTCAAACAACAGAAGTAGTAGACGGACACAATTCCTTACTATAGCATCAGTGAGCTATAAGAGCATCTCATGTATGCCCAGCAGGAAAAGTGATGAAGAATTGAAAATATGAGACAGTAGAAAGAACAGAAAAAGGAGAAAGATAACTGATGGAAGGGTTAGAAGTAATAGACTCAAAGGCCAATCAACCCATAATATCCCTTGTACAATACCTCATTGAGCCATTTGTTTGGTTGTACTGCATAGGATCCCATGGAACCGATGCAGAGGCACCGCTGGGAGCGTTCTCGCCCGGGTGCCCATCCATCGCTTACAGACACCTTGATAAAGCAACTAAAACCAAAACACATTTTTCAACTTTTCATAACCAATAGCCGAGAGTGACAAGGGTTGGAAATGAGATCTTTCATAACTACAGATGCTCAATAGTGATTTTGATGGGCAAGCAGCAACAACCAACCACAGCAAACGGAAATGAAACCAATCAATTATAGCAAGCTACCAGCAGCACACCTACTGTGGAAAACTACAAAAGTAAAAAACCATGCCATAAAAAGGTTCCCTGCTTTCTGAATAAAACTGCAAGCAATGGTGATAAAATTTTCAATAATAAACAATAATGAAGAGGTTCCCGCATTTAGCAGGGTACACCAGTGACTATAGAGTATACCCAGTATACCCTAAACTCTATACCCGCGGCTATAGCGTGCACCTGTGACTATAGAGTATACCTGGGGCTATAGGGCATACCTGTGACTATAGAGTATACCAGTGACTATAGGGCATACCTGTGACTATAGAGTATACCCGCGGCTATAGGGCATACCTGTGACTATAAGGCATACCTGAGACTATAAATTACACAGGCGACTATAGTATACCTGTGTCTATAAGGCATACCTGTGACTATAGGGCATACCTGAGACTACAAATTATACCTGCGACTACAGGATATACCTGTATCTATAGGGTAAATGATAAGTATGCAATCTACCTGTCAATTAGTCGAGTACAAGTGAAAACACAAAAACAATTATAAAACGTGGGGCGCCCTGAAGCTCAGTTTCTGACCAGACCGTGTCTAACCTCGCGGTAAATAACGCATTAATAAGTTTCGCCTAATGGCACACAAATGATACTCTGATCTTTTGCCATGCTCGGGGATCTGCCGTAGCTGATGAGCAGACATCATTGTCATTTAGAGACAGAGCAGGTTTGATTATAACAACCTACAGCTAATCTTGTAAAAAACAAAACGTGTCATAACCAAGTTTCCGACATGTTATGGGCTATCACATTATTTCTTGCTTCTGTCAACAAACTGCCATTTGATCGTTGTAAATCAAAGTCCTTCTGCATAAACCTTTTGATAGTCACATATGTAGATGATTTTTGGTAGAATGGGAAACTTATGTTGTCAGAACATAACCTCAAAATCTTAACTCAATCAGTAGAGTATTTCTAATTTCACTAGCTCAAACTTTTCATTATTTATGAGATATTGCACGGTTTGTGAAGTTACCTCCTTCTATATGGACTCGCGCACTGAGCATTCATTTTGATTGGACTAGTGAAACGCTTCATTAATTTGATTAGCTAAGCGTACAGTAAATATTCGAATCACATGCACAGTCAACACTTGAAAGCTGATTTTTGAGTTATATTTTTGTTGTTATTACTAAACATAGGTATTTTTGACTTTTAACTGAAAAAGCTAGCTGGGAATTTCAAATTGATGTATGGTAATGCTCGATAACTAGCTTTGCCAGCAAATTAGAAGCTATTTATTGCACTCTCAATGCTAATGAAGAAATGGCAAATTTATACCGCTGTGATGTCACAGCTATAACATCACACGGACACAAGTATTGAACAGCTGTATCTTGAAGATGGCTGCTCTAACAGAAACAACATTTTGCATGTAAAATTATTACCCTTAGCTCTATAGATGGGGTGAAAATCAGTCAAACGAAAGATTTCATCAAAATTTATGCACAATAGCTTCAAACTTATACAGCTTCACAAGACTTTTAATTGTATTTTCAGGCTACAATAGTCTGAAGTTTTAATATTTAGTTACTCAATAACTTTCGATGCCACATGTTATTTGAAATAGTTTCAGTGACATGCCGCCCATGATATACATCAGCATTTAATTCTAAATGGATTAGCTGCTATTGTAAGCACTTTGAGAGCTGACCTATAACATTTATTCGTTTAGTAATTACCTGCTCATATTGGTGTTTTGCAACGATAATTTTTGCTTGTTCTCTTTCAATGTTCATGCTAGGTTTTATTGTTACCAACCATGTGTGCACACAGCTTTTGCTTATTGTTCCCATCTATGTGTGCACACAGCCATTGCTTATTAGTACTATCCCTGAGTTCAAAAAGGTATTGCTGTTGACATCTACTATATTTTTCTCCTGTGATTCTCCCCATATTTGAGGCTTTTTTGATTGGAGTTCACAAACCTACATTTCTCTTTTTCAGATTATATTATGTAATAGAAAATTCAACAAACAAAATGTGGATGAAATTTTTGAATAACAATAATACTTTTTATAGAATAGTGTACAGAGAATTACATTGCTAGTATATAATAACATATTTCCAAATCACAAATCATCGTAATAATACTTCCTTCCACTATTGTTATATATTACCAATAATGTTATCGATAGTGCACATACGTTGATCAAGTCACAAACAAAAACCACAATAAATAAAATATAACAATACTAAAAATGGAAAACTATTATTAATTATATTAATATAAATTATTATTACCCAAAAAATGTCAGTTAGTAAGTATTATTCAACTCGAAAAATTGATATTGGTAAATAATGTAAAAGTAATAGTAAATTCATAAATAAGTAAAATAAAGTAACAATAAATAATTATTAATGTAAATTATTGTCATTATAAGAATTAATACATACAAACTATTATTGTTATAATTAATATATAGAGCCCACAGGACTCGTGCACGCGTAATGTTTATAAAGACAAAGGATTGATATATAAATTGACCTTACAGGTTTTTTTTAATTTTTCAAATACTTTTGCGTTACCAATTCTTCACTAACCTAGGGCCACAGACTGCTAGAAAGAAAATTTAAAAAGGAACAAACTGGGGAACCAAATCCAGACAGGATTAGCCAATCATTGCACTGTTTACATAGCTGTGGACTTCAAAAAAGTTGTTTGGAAATTGCATTGTACACCAGCAATCTGCCATGGGCACACTGGGTATCGCTAAAGGTATCACTTTGTAATATCTAGATTTCCTATATTCCATATAGATCATTCACAAAAAAAGGGTAAAATATATTTAGTAGTAATTATTTGCGAATAAAAATGAAAAATTTCATTTGTAACTTATTAATTATAACAGAACTAGCCACAAGCAGATTAATACTCATGCGTGGTTACACAATCACTGATTTCACTTTAATATAACAACAGTAAGACATAAAAACCTCCTACAATATGAACTAAAACAGAGTTATTGTGGTGGAAAGAGTGTATGTTTCCGAAATTAACTTTTCAGGAACCATGATCATCAGCCAGTGTGTGAGGCAGCAAAATTTAACATCACTGCGACCGTCAGATATCACTACTCTTCACAATGGAATTTTCAATGTCCCAACCAAGCCAGATGAGAAAATTTTTTTCGGCATTAGCTAATCAATAGCAGCTAGTAGTTAAGTAGTAGTACATCAAACATAATTAGTATTATTATAATTACTACAACGATAATAAACAAATGATAATAAACAAAAATCATAATAATAATGACAACTATAATAATTATTATTATTGTTATAATTTAATAATAATTGCTATTGTTCATTATTATTAACTATTAATTATAATAATATATATAACAAGTGAATTAATAGATTTAGATTTAAGTGGTACACTACGAAGGACCGTTTCCAGCATCAACTCACAGCTCCTGGTCTCACTAAGAGATTAAACTATTAATAACTACGAACTAACTACTATTATTAATATTACTATTATTATTTTATATATTATTATTCAATCATTAATAATTATTATTATTATTATTATTATTAATTATTATTCTTCTAATAATATTTACTACTACTACTGTAACTACACTTATAATAATATACTACTATTATTATTACTTACTACTTATTATTATAATTATTACTAGTAATTTTTTAAAAAAAATTCACTAATCTTCTTCTACTACTAATAATAATAATCATCGACCAATTTATTATCATATAATAATAATAATAATTATTGAATAATAATAATAACAACAAGAAGTATTATTATTATTATTATAATAAAAATATAATTAATTGGTAATACATATAAAATAATTAATAATAAGAACAACAACAATTATTATTATTATTTATTATTATTATTTTTCTCATCATCCCTCTCAAGGGTGAATGAATAATAATAATAAGTAGTCTAGAAGTTAACTAAACAAACTAAACTAGTAGTAGTAGTGTTGTTTGTAGTTTGTAGTGTGTTATTATTTATTTATTATATATTATTATTACTACCACTGCCAGCAGCAGTGTTTTTTTTTAGGTTTGGTGGTGGTTGTTCAGTAATAATAATAATTATTATCATAAATAATTATTATAATAATAATTATTATTAAAAATAAAATAATAATAAATAATAATAAATTATTAATTATTATTATAATAATAATAATAATAATATTAATTAATACAACAATAAATTATTATAATACAAACGTTGAAGTACTCAATTTTTAGCAATTGAAAAATTTCTTACCTAAAATTATTTGCAGTATTTTGCAGATCAATGAAAAATTGTTAAAGGGTCTGATCAACACTTGAAACTGGGTTTTTATTAGAAATCGCTACGTGGGCTATTCTACATGAAGGCTGCCATTGCTTTCCGTCACGTCCGGTAATATCATTGAAATTTATTTCAACCAAAGAGGGTATGGGAAGAGTAATCACTTGCTATATACCTTATACTGTCACATGGTGGACCAGAACCAAGGGACGCAACTTCAACAAAATGCAGACTTATGTGCTCTTGCTGTCATTATCCGCCACACTATTTTCATTTCTTGTCAATATTACTATGATTCTCTACTGAAATTCACGCTGTTGCTCATCAAACACCACTCTTCCTACTACAAAAATGAGCTGCCAAGCCAAAATGTTGAATAATATTTGTGCTGAAGTTCCTTAGTTAGCGAGTTATCATCAATCATTTAATTTACTTGTATATTATTATAACAATTAATAAATAACAGGAGTATTGATGATTATTATTAGTTATTTATTTGTTAATAATTATTATTATTACTATTTATTTTATTTATTTTTTATGATGATTATAATTTATTATTTTTAATAATCTCATTATTATTATTATCTTATTTATAATAATTATTATTGTGTTAATTAATAATAATAATAATGATGATAATAACAATTATAATAATAATAATAATTATATTATTATTATTATAATATATATTATAATTATTATAGCAGCTTACTATTTTTATTACGTTAATTATTATATAACTATTGTTTACATGTTATAATATGTGTTATTATTATTACTACTACTGTCTTCAACTGTTTATGTTAATGTTGTTAATTAATACTGATAAATGATGATATTATTATTGCTATTAATTTACTTAATTATTATTATAATTGTTATTTGTGATGATAATGATGATGATAGATAATAGTCATTAATTAATACTGTTATTTGATGTTGTAGCTGTCATTGAGTCCCTTAAGAGTTTGTAGGAGAAAAATGGTCAGACTGATGAAAGTAATTTTCACAAAGTTTGTTTAAATGGAAAGAATGAAACGTCTTTTACCGACATAATTTTGACAATGCATTTTACCAGACAAATAGCAGATACTTATATTCCCCATAATAAAACTGAAATTTTTTTTCTACAGTTTGACTTCAAACCACTGGAGAGCTCAGTTGTAACATCAATAAATTACTTAGTTAATTCTAACCAGCATACTGTTTCCACATATTTTTGTACACTCCATAGGCGTGTATAATCTAGTGAGAAAATACGCCATACTACTATTCTATCTTTACTATATAAAACTATTTTAATAATGATTATCATCATCCTCAATATAATAAGTATTATGTAATGAAACTGTTGTTATTATCATTTTTACTGTCGACTACATACATGGTATCATTAATGATGCAATTATCATCGTTATGATTATTGTTGGTAACTATCACACCAACTAATACTCTGTATCACCGCTTGTAAAACATTTTAAAAATGTTATAATTAACAAAAGATGATGCTCACAGTCCCTGCGCTTTGCAAGGCATTTTCTCTACATTAAAAATAATTGTGAAAATGCAGTAAATATTTCAGCCTTGGTAATTGTGGAATTTACATACAATGACACTGTATTTTCTGTCAAACAACTGTGAAAGCTTTCAAACTGTATAATTGTTTTGCAAATGATCTAGGTGGTTTTGCAATGAATCCGAAGGAAAAAGGAAAAAAGATTGTTTAAATGGTTTAGAAATAGTATGAGCCATTCGCAAATCGCGTGAACCATTTGATTTAGTCTAAGCTGTTCTAAAAATATCTAAACTATTTTTAACTCGTGGAAAAGTTTGAAAAAAGCATGGTTTTTGGACCAAAAACAGGCTTTCTCATTTTCTTTATGAGCTCTGTAAAAGGTCTCAATAGGCGTAATGATCAATAGTTGTGAAAGAAATCATTTAATCATATACATGATTGTTCTCATTTATTTCATATAAACTTTTTTGATCAGTACTTGGTAAAATAACGTTTCTCTTTGTTAGCACACCAATAATGTATATGTAAATTGGCTTAAATTTTCAAACCGTATGATTCACTTCACAAAGCACTTTCAAAAGCATTCAGACGTTTTAAAACAAAATGCTCTGAACCACGATAGTTTGCGCTGCAACATATCTATTCTTTATTTCTAGCCCGAGTTGAAGTTTGATATATTGTGGTTGGCTGGAGTACTTATGACATCTAACTAAGAAGAGAGCAAGATGATTAGCCTGATGGTTGACTACGGAGATAAAAGTCTACACTACAAATTACATCATTTTACCACCACGCCTCATTGTGTGCATGCATATGTTTTTGTGTGATCTACTTTAGTCTACTGTTACACAGAACCTTTTGGCAATATTCACTGCATTTGTTGTAAATCTGTGGTGATTTTCAGGTAGCTTTGGTTGCATGCATGTGCTTAGATATTGAATACAAAGTTTATTCTTCGGCACACCTTGATATGTCTAGTAGTTTTATTGTCTCAAAAGTTTTTAGACCATTATACTTATGCGAATTGCATAAAATAGTTTCTCTATATTATGTTTGTTTTTTGTTGGCTGTGTCTCATAATACATAATTGCAAGAAGCACAGGTTTATTTGATAGAAGCTGTAAAAATTCTTAACGCAAGCTTCTGTTTTACTATGGTTAATCTATCATGAAACATGGGTTATTCAATACACTGCAATATAGGGTGCTTGCATTAGGTGGACCAGAAACAGGAGCAGACAATTTCCCTTTGTCAAGGAAATTGCGTGAGTGTATGCTCTTCCCATACCCTCTTTGTTTCAACCATCGACCTATAGGTCTATGATTTCAACCAACGATTATATATACTCGTTGTTTCAACAGGTAATAGACGTATAGCCCATAGAACTACAACCCTATAGGTCGATGGTATAGCCTGAGAAAATTGGAACTCTTGTTTGCAGCTCTAGCGTTCACCCCATTTATGAAATATATATTTCATCCTCACTGTGGTTCACCCTCACTGTGAAGTTACCATGCTGCAAATGTGACGGGTCCATTTCTGTTAGTATTAACTTTCAACTAGCGCTAACATTTTTTTTTGTATTTTTTTGATGAAAATAAAGACCCATGTTTCATTTTTAATGATTGTATCATCAGATTGCACGTGTCCAAGTGCATATCCAAACTGTCATTGTTATATCCCTAACATATTCACCGTATGCAAATAATTTTTGATTGGCTTTAAGAGTGCCAAGCAGACTTAATGGCTACTGTAACTAACTAATAATAATAATAATAATGAAGTGAATAATTAATAATAATAATTATTATTATTTATTAATTATTATTATTATAATAAGTTGTAAGTGTAGTTTTCGAAACACATTTTCTCAGCAACAAGTCATTTTCCCTTTGACTTTCAGGTTGAGACAAAAAGGGTTACCGAAATTGTCACTGCAATATATCACTCTAGTCTACTCCATGAATGATATAATTTTTAATGCTCCAACCTCACGGGCGGCTGGGGATTTTCGGTTTTTAAATCGGAGCAGACAATCCCAACAAGCATACATGATCAATAATTATATATACTAATAAGTATATATAAGTATAAGTACATCATATATAATAAGTAATATTAATATATATAATTATTGATCATGTATGCTTGTTGGGATTGTCTGCTCCGATTTAAAAACCGGAAATGCCCAGCCGCCCGTGTCCAACCTTGATTTGAAAATTCCATCTCTCTGCGCTCTTACTTACTACTCTCTTACTCTTCTTCTTTAAAACATACTAGAGCTTGATGATGCAAGGGGTACGCCTCATTTGTTACCAGGTTTTGATCAGATATGCTGTGGTCAGGTTTCATGCTGTTGCAGCACTAACTAATGTGATTTGACAATTGTTACTTATTGATTTGTCTTCATCTCTCGTACTGTTCGTGGCAGAAAGCTGCCGTGATATGCTGAGGATTTAGCATATATGATTGGGGGTTCACCCCTGGCAGCAGCTTTAGTTACTGACACGTCTGGCGGCCTTGTATTCATAAGTTCGTCATAGGAGTTGTAGTAATAATTATTATTAGTAGTAGTTAACAACCAGCGCAGAGAGATAGATTTTTCAAATCAAGGTTGGAGCATTAAAAATTATATCATGGTGTAGAGTGATATATTGCGGTGACAATTGTGGTAACCCTTTTTGTCTCACCCTCCTGATAGTTGCTGAGAAAATGCGTTTTGAAAATTAAACTCTGCGCAGGAAAAAAATTACCTAGTTTTAGTTCTAACATTGAATAATTTTATGCTTTACTACTACTGATGTTATATTAAAGGTCCTATTTCACAAAATTTCACGTTAAATAATATGCACAGTGAGCTATGTATGATTGGCAACAAACTCGAATTGTTTTATTAAAAACAGTGAATTGACGAATTTTTTTTTTTACAGTAAGTACTGACAAGTAGTTACAATTCACTAGGTAGGTAGCAGATACCTGCACCTCCCTCAGTACCAGACTAGACTGCAGGCTGTAGTTCAGTAGCCTGGTCAGGCACTACTGGTTAGTAGTGTCGGCCGGCATAGCTGGACTATGTGCTGGGCTAGGTGCTGGATTAGGTCGGCCGCCTGACTGCAGGGCCCTACTGAGTGGAGGCCAGCTACTTGCAGGCGTTCATTAGCTGTGCTTTGCAGGCTTGTATTATACCGCAAGGCTTCTATTGTCGCAGTAGGTATTGCGGTCTTCATTAAACCAATAAGAGAGAGTGTGTGTGTGGTGTCTGTGCGAGAATAGTTCTTTATTTTTCATGCTTCTAGCTTGGCTCTTCCTACTACTCTGAGTAGGCGAGAGCCTCAGCCAGCTTTTATAAAAAAGGTTACATAACATTTCTCTGGAAACACCTACAAAAGAAAGGTGGGCTAGTATAAGGCGACGTAAATGAGTAGAAGAATAGCTTTAGTGATACATAAAAGTGGCTACTAGAAGAAAGGGGTACAGTATGCATGTCATGTACACAGTTTTTGATAGCTCGTAACAAAGGGCAGCGATCGTAGCAGCTAATCTTCAAACTCCTTTGTCGTCTAGTAAATATGATCACACTATAACAGTTTTATAATAGAAATAGGCAGTGTACAAATGTTACCAAATGAATAGCTAGAGTCATTTCCTCCACAGTATTTTATGTATTATTGTAAAAAGAATTTCTTCAATAATTTTTAATACAGTTCCAGTTTGTTACCAATCATACATGGCTCTCTGTAATAAGCCTATTTCCTATAAATCATCATGTGGTCAAGTCATCAAACCACCACAAATGACTTAAGTGGTCAAAAACGTAACTCTGGACATAGACTGCTGAGAAAACATGATGGCAATAACATTTAAAGTGATGACATAGGCGAGAACATATCAGAGCCAGTGGTCCGTGTTTCATTAGTAACAGACCAACAACTGTCCAAACGCCAGCATCGGGAGCTTCTCGCTTGTGTTAAATTGTTTATCACAGAAATTGTGTATAGGTTTTTGAAAACTAAAGAAATTGACAATATGATGACAATAATAAAACAGAAATAATAATTAATGTAAGATATGTGATAATTTAGGATGAGAAAAAATTGTTATCAATGAAAGAAAATAAACTGAAGTGACATAATAATCTAAAATGAACCTGCTCTCTTTGTCTCTGTGGAGGGGGAGACAACTCTTAGTTGGACTGCAACCAAGGGCAGACACACTCTCCTTTCGTAGGTAATGCCTATCCACCGATAGCACCCTGACTGCCAAAA
This sequence comes from Cryptosula pallasiana, assembly GCA_945261195.1. NCBI lineage: Eukaryota > Metazoa > Bryozoa > Gymnolaemata > Cheilostomatida > Cryptosulidae > Cryptosula > Cryptosula pallasiana. Next base: position 1,052,589 of record OX183134.1, on the reverse strand, counting down.
GAGAAAAGACAACTCCTCTGTAGGTTTACTATCCCAACCGCAATACTAGTGGCTAAGCTTGCTCAGCTACCTACTAGGGTTGCATCCAGGGTTGTTTGACTTAAATCGATTGATTTAAATCTTTAAATTTTTTTGAGTTGAAAATTTGTGATTTTTTTGATTTTTTTTACATTTATTCTGTGTAAAACATCTTTGAAATCAACACAGCATAATTACTGATGATAGCACAACATAGGATATGTTAGAGCAGACTATATATATACCCTCTATTACATATTCTATTGATATGCCTGTACAGTACATAATATAAACCATACAAAATAATACAGCAGACCTGCATATTAGTCTCAATATATGATCTTATTGATCTTCGAAATAGTTAGAGCCGAGTTAGTGTCTTTGAAAGAAAGGATTAACTACATGTATGTATAGTTAGTACTTTGAACAACAAAATATTGTCTCACTTATGACTTATTAATTTAATTAGATGTAAGTAGTCCTCTCACTCGCTCGTTACTCAGTACTCACTACGGCAAACTTTTTGTTAAAAACTTTCTTCAGATCTTAATAATTGAATTGAAGCGAGCGACCTCGCATCTGTGCTGCAATGGTATAAATAATGCCATACTGGAAGTTACGCTGCATTTCTAAGGTTCAGCTAGTTGCGATCAGTCGCCAATATTATATTCATATATAAATACTTGAATTAAAGACAATGGACTCGTTATAGAATCTAGATATCTGTTCTAATCTATTTGCAATATGATATTGGTCTTGTTATTAACTAATTACTGTTAATCTTACCATTAAATTTTGTGTGTACATTCATTATTGTGTGACTTGTATCGTAACTGTTTTAATTTTAAATATATATATATGTAGATATGGTGAGGTGAAATACATGCATATGCTGACTTACTTCCAAATAATTTAATGTAATAGAACATATCTTTTTATAAGATTCGATTTTATATGGTAAACTTTGGCTCTCAAAAAAATCAATTTAAATCAACAAAATCGATTTTTTTGATTGTTTTAAAAATAATCGATTTTTATAACAACCCTGGTTGCATCCCCACAGACACGGCTACGCTTATGCAGCTACCTATTTCTAGCCTAGCGGCAGAGCTTGTTCAACTACTGGTGTCTAGCTTCATGTCTAGCAGCTGAGCTTGTTCAGCTTCTGACCAGGACTTGCCATGCAAAAGACACGGCTGAGGTTGTTCTCAGCAACTCTCTACTTCAACTTCTTCTGTGGCCTTGGTGGTGGTGGCAGCCAATTCTAGGGACCCTCTTGGTCTCGACAAGTTTGACTGCCTCACGCTGCCTGATACTGCATCAGAGATCAGCTTCCCTTGAGATCTTGTTTCTTCTTCAATCGGCCCTTTTCAGGGCCACCATTTATTGCCGAGAGTTAGTTCTATAGTATACTGCCAATCGTAATAGTTGTCTTTTCCATGATAGGGTAGCTGATATTCCTGCATTTATTATAGATTGTAGGCGGGTGTTTGTACCTCGCCGCCTCTCAACTTTATCCTTAGTCGTTCCATCCCTTTGACTTTCTACTGGATTTGCTTCAAATCATTAAATTATATGAATGATATTAATGATCATCGTTTATTTTTTTTATACGTCAACAGATAATTGATTGTTAAATTTCGTGAGTCATCTTGATCTAATGGCAAAAATATAAGGGTCATGTGGTAATTTTGTTATCATCCGATGCATTCAACAACATGCAAGTTGGTTGTGATGATCAAGCCACAGCATAAAAACTGTGTCATTGGCATGAGAAATATTTAAAACAAGCGCAATAATTGGATGGCTAAAGCCTGATAAAAACAGCTTTTACAGTTAGATAGCGAATGATATTGGCCAAAGTGGTGAAACCACAGCTCCATGAGTGTTTTCTGATCAGGTTGGAGTTAGTAGGCCCCATCTCTCAAATATTTTTGTGATGAATGTCAATGAAAGTTGAGGTTTTCAATTACCCTTCATATAATCGCCCTAGTGTTGGACAAAGGTCAAAGGTTATTTTTGGATGCAAGAAAATAGACATTTTTATTTCTATTTTTGCACTATATCGATATGTTGTACTTGGTTTTTTGACATTTTAATTACACTTTCCTGTTAATATTTTATCCACTTAAATTCTGGTTACGTAAAACCTTTAAAGTGAAATCAGTGACGCGTAACCATGCGTGTGATGCAATTAAGCGGTAGCTAAGTTCATTATAATGTATATAAAAAATTGAGTTTTCATTTGGAAAGGGCTACCATTAGATTTATTTTCATACCTTCAGATGTGAATGATCTATAATAAACAGTACATCACTAGGTCGGCAAAATTATAGGACAGCATTATTACATGAACCATAAGGGCACACTGTGTACTGGGATATTGCTGGTTTACAAAGCAGTTCCAAAATAATAATTTTCAAGCCCACAGATATGTTAGCGTTGCAATGATTGCACAAACTTGTCCGGCAAAGTGTCTCCTATTCAACCCTTTTTAAGTTTGGTTTCTAGCGGCCTGTGGTCCCAAGTTATTGAAGATTTAGTAACTCAAGAATATTTAAAAATTGAAAAAACCTTGTATATCGACGTTTCGTCGTAATAAATGGTACTTTCGCATGAGTTTTGTGGTCGCTAATCATTTGTCTATTTCATTTTATCTTACAATATTCTGGATTCATTTTTGGTCTTTTTTGCTTGCTTTCTCGCTCTTGATGTTTACGCAATCACTTTTGTTTTACATTATTTGTATTTCCTGAAATACTCCCAAATACTCGTTGCACTATTACATTTACCACTGGCGTACTTGCCAAAAACTGGAGGGTTTTGGACCATTTTTGGCCACTGTTGAATTTTATTTGTGTTTTAAAAGTAAGTCATGATGTGAAAAAAATTGTCTTCATGTGCCTGCCGGCTCAAAAATCATTTGGGCCGCATTCAACCAATAATGTATCAAAAATACAACCTCAGGGCTGTCGAGATACATACTTTTTTCATTCCAATCAGATGACCACCTGAGAAGCAGCAACAGTATGTTTCCAAAAGTTATCCTTGTAAATGGTGTCTCACGCAAAATTTCACATGATCACCAGTCCTAATTAACGAGGGTGACGAAAAGTCCTCATCTCCGAATTACAAACAACAAAACTCAACATCAGACTCCTAAACGGGGCCCAAGACCCACCAATCTTTGACAGCAGGCCTGTGATATTTACTCTTTAATATTTTTATATATTATGTAGAAAATCGTTTGTTGCAATACCCTTGTATTTGTCTATTATTAACTTTCCTATTCGCGAACCAATACTCCTATCATAGCCGTCTACTACCGACAAGTTTTGTTTACATTTTTTTCTCGATTATCTTAGTTTTATTATATTAGAGGTCAGCAAGTTATTTTTCGTTTCAGATTTTATGTAAACCTTAATAATTAATAATAATCACAACTACTACTAATGGCTTGAGGCAGCGAATTTATTTATTCTGTTATTTATTTATTTATTTATTAATTATATTATTATAAATAAGTTTGTTTTTGTTTATAATCGCAATTAATGTAATATTATTATCAGACTAAATAACAGTAAGCTTGAGATAAAAACTTAAATCGATAATCTTTATTTCATCAGCAAAAATAATAAAGGCGCATCCTTTGCCTTCAAAATACATAAATAATGAAGTTATCTCTCTGCCTTGATTTTTCCGCCCTGTTTTTATTTTCTGCTACTCCTCTCTCCTGCTTCTTCTTCCACACTACATGCTATGCTGTACAGTGCACACTACAATACATACTACATCATACACTACAGTACACACTACAATACATACTACGCCATGTACTACACTACACACTACTGTACACAATGCTCTGTAAGTATCGAAAGAAATATGGTACGTGTGATGTCCATCTTCCTACAAAATATCAGTGAATTGTGGAGGATGTAGTGGTGAATTGGAGTTGCCCGCCCAATGCAACTATTTTCCACCCTATTTGAGTATTATAACAGGCAAAGCATTCATTTTAAGAGTTGTCCCCTCAATTAGATATGTTTGCATCTCAGTGGCAAGAGAGGACAATACACTAAGATTTCAGTAGTTCCTTTTTGGCCATTATAGTTTTGTACTCCCCACTGTTAGAGATGGACCTTAGGCAATATTCCAATTATGATCAGTAGAACACTGGATATTTGTAAACCTACATACAGAAAGAAAACTTTCATGTTCTACCATTTGTCTTCACAGTGTGATGTAATTATTAAGCCCCTTTAAATGCACACTGTAGATGAGACGTCTGATGAGGCACATGGGAAGGCTGCTGACTGCTGCCGCTGCTGGTAGGCGGCTGCACAAACCCACCAGTTGTATGGCTGCTGTCAGGTGCTTGTGTACCCAGCCATATGCTAACTTCAAAGACACAATATATGCAGTCTCATCAGGTGTGCTTGCTGTTACTTCATTTGTTTCCATGGAGTATTTCATAGAGCTCTTTATCTACTGCATTTACTATGTTATATATCCACTACATAGACATCTGTTTGTAGTATATGATACAACTGTTATACAGGCCGAGGGAAATGTGGTGTAGCTGTAATCAGAGTTTCTGGCGCAAAAAGTCAGGAGATTTTGTTAAAGATGGGACGTCTGAAAGCCCTCCCCAAGCCCAGACAAGCTCTGTTGAGAACTGTTTCGTGTCCCAAGTCAGAGGATAAGTTGGATGCTGGGTTATTAATGTGGTTTCCTGGTCCTCATAGCTTTACAGGCATGCTACCTGGTTATTAAGTATTCAGTCATTGTGTGATATTGTCTATTATTATTATAGCAAATACTTGTTCTATTATCATAAAATGTTACATACTTATTGTATTGTGTTATATAACATATTGATGCTAGCTAGCGTTGACTGGGAAACCCAAAGCCTTGTTTGAATAGAGAAAAACGCGCAGCCTGAGAAAGTTTTCAAACAGTGGGAAACCCCAATTAATTATGGGGATTTCCAAATTTTGTCCATTGTTTTATATAAGTCCGTAATAATTATTTTTTGTTTTCCTGAGTAATAAAACTTTTGCTTACGTTGCACGTTTTTCTCTAATGAGAAAACCTATACTAATTTATAAATGGAAAACCCAAAACTAGTGTTTATTGATCATAGAAAGTCGTATTTGGTGGTTTTTACAACATGAATGTAGAGAGTTTTTGTTTGTTTAAATCAATTGTAGTAACCTCCTGTTATGCGTTCACATTTTATTGTCGGCTAATGTTTTCACAGACCGTATGATTAGTGGATGTCAATTTGTGCAGGTGAAGACTGTGTAGAGATGCAGATACATGGAGGTGTAGCTGTAGTCGCTGCATTACTAAATTCTCTCAGTACTTTCCAGTCTACTAGACACGCCCTTCCTGGCGAGTTCACCAAAAGGGCGTTCATGAATGGAAAACTTGATCTTACAGAGGTTAGCTGCCTTTATATGCTTGACTCCTGTAAACTGCGTGTGAGAGTGTTTTGTTATCTACAAGTAGGCGTGTCTGCGACACCTGGGTGTGTCGGCTGCCTGTTTAGTTACTAGGAGGTGTGTCTAGCTATAGGTTGGCACATCTAGCTGTAGGTGGGTGTGTCTAGTTACAAGTGGGTGTGTCTAGTTACAAGTGGGTGTGTCTAGTTACAAGTGGGTGCGTCTAGCTACAAGTGGGTGTGTCTAGCTACAAGTGGGTGTGTCTAGCTACAAATGGGTGTGTCTAGCTACAAGTGGGTGTGTCTAGTTACAAGTGGGTGTGCCTAGCTACAAGTGGGTGTGTCTACCTACAAGTGGGTGTGTGTAATTAGGTGGAAGGGCTAGCCGATGTAATACATGCAGAGACAGAAGCCCAGAGACGTCAGGCCTTCAGACAGATGACTGGAGAGCTCAATGCCAAGTACTCAGCATGGAGAGAGGCCATCATAAGGGTGAGGGGTACGGCTATACAGTGAATTGACTGCGCATATCAAATATTACCCTTACACGACTTCTCCTTCGGCAGTGCACAGCAAGTGTGGAGGCGTACATAGACTTCAGCGAAGAAGAGAACATAGAAGACGGAGTTATTGAAGATGTCAATGCATCCCTGTCTGACCTTACCAATAAACTTGGCCAGCATCTATCTGATGGTTCGCAGCTTGTTCATTCATTTTAGATGTATGGTTTTACTGAATTTATTTATAGTCATGGTGTAGGCTTGTACCGTTGCAGGTAGGCGGGGCCAAAGGCTAAGGGATGGGGTGAATATTGCAATACTGGGTAGAGCTAATGTGGGGAAGAGCAGTCTAATCAACTACATCAGCAGACGTCCTGTCGCTATAGTTTCACCGATAGAAGGCACCACCAGAGACAGCCTGGAGTCGGTGCTTGATCTCAATGGCTACCCAATAGTGCTGGTAGACACGGCAGGTCTCAGGTACATCATCTGTCTCATTAAATGGTAATAACAGCTTCATGATTGGTCATTTACTTCTTATCAGCACTATTATTGGTCGTTTACTTTGTATCAGCAATCTGATTGGTCACTTGCTTTAGATTCGTGATGTGATCGGTCGTTTGCTTTATATCAGCGCTTTAATTGGATCTTTACTTCATAGTAGCAATGTGATTGGCCCTTCATTTCATTTCCGCAATATGATTGGCCCTTTATAACGTAGCAACAATTTGGTTGGTTCTTTGTTTAATGACGACAACATGAAAAGTCCTTTAGTTTATAGAAGCAATTAGTCGTTGTTATATAATACTTGAGTTTGGGTCATTCACTCAAGTGGTATTGTGTCTCCACTGTAATGTATTATGTAATATAATATACTTTATATAATATTATATAACACGCTGACAGGGCATTTGTATTGCAGAGAAACAAGTGATCTGGTGGAAAGAGAAGGAGTTAGGAGGGCAGTAAGTAGGTCACAGGAAGCTGATCTGCTAATAATTATGTTGAGTGCCACTGAACTGGAGCCATCGACCAATGATATTGCAAGAGACATCTCAGCCAAGGTCTCACAACTCCTCAATGAACATATCAAGGTGAGAGGTCAAAGTTCTCAGCCTAAGGTTCCCAGCTTATAGTATTGCCGTGTTTGAAGCGAGTACTGAACACTACTACAAGTTATATTTTGCTGATGAGTTGTCTCCCCATAACTACCCACAATGCAGCACACGCCATTTGCAATAAGTTGTTTGTTTTTAGAAAATCATGCAACAAGATCCTACCCACCTTGAGCCATTAACATTTAAAAATAATTGTTAGTTTCATCTACAAGTTGACTATAGAAAATAATAAATAATACCTCAAGTGTCCACTTGGTAACAAGGTGTTTTCTATATAGTTTTTGAAGGTCAAAAATTTCAGATTTAGAATTAATTTATTTCAATTTCAAAGTTTATAAAGATGTTCCAAACTAGAGTAATTCCAGGGCCATATGAATGCGATTTTGGCATTTGGTTTTGCTCTTTGACCGAGCATTTTGGTAGTTGGGCACTGCTAAAAGTTACCAATGATTTTGCGTGAACTATCGATGAAATCCCTACCCACAGTGTGTGCAGGTTTACGTTGCCTCTATCAACAGCGCAATAAATAAGAATAATAACCACCATAATGTATTTTGGTAATGGAGGTAGATCTTGAGTTATTCTATTAGTGATGTCACCTGCTGACAGTTTTTAATCAGATTAATCTTCATCGCTACATCTTTTGATCTTGACTTAACATGCTAATTGCTCATTATCGATGTCCAATGTGTTTTACTCTTTCACGTACAGCCTTTTATTTTTTAATGATGTTTTTGTCTGCGATTGTATTTGAGCGTAATATTATATCATATTATATAATATTGCAAATAGCTCAAGTTGCACAACTTTCTTTTATAAAAAATTTCCACACAGTTTTTTGTGATTGTTTTTCTGCAAAGTTTTATGTCTCCCTAAAATTAAGAAGCCAAAAAAATTATTCTTATTTATAAAAGAAGGTGTGAAATAATGAGATCTCAATTAAAACACAGCCCTGTATTTTATACACGTTGTTATCGCATAGATTATTATGATCAAGGTATTTATAATTTGAAATGTTAAACACTTGAAATGAATATTTACTTTGGATAAATATCACACTTGGGGTCAACAACAACGACTGTGTTTAATGAATAATAAATATCAAAAACAGTACTAACTGAAAGCCATAGACTTAGATAGTAAAGAATAGTATTAATAACTATTGACAGTATAATGAGTAATACTGAACATCCATGGATCTCTTCCTCTGACCAGCGCTTGCTTGTTCGTCGAATATTATTTCCAGTGAGGCCACAACTCCGACTTTGACTTTTGAAATAGTTGAAAAAAGGCGGTTTATATGGAGTTGTCTTCTTGTCAGAGAGACAACTTCTATAGACACCATCACTGCTGAGCTGGACGCAATTATTTTTGAAGACTCTCGTGTTATGTGGAGCCAGAGAGTAAACTTGCCAAAATTTAACTTGTTTGCAAAAAAACACAACACATAGCTGACTGGGGTTCATATGTTACGTTTTTGATGTGTTTTCTGCCGCTGCATGACCATAAAAATTGTGCTAGCAGCAAAAAATTAACATATACAAAGAATACCAACAGGAAATATCCCAATTAATATATAAAATACGAAATCATTTTTTTCTTTCAGAAGTAAATAATCCAACAGAAATATATACTATTCATAACATCTGCATTTTTTCGCTGCAGAATTTTTGTTTCCAGACGGATGTAAGAAACAGTAGAGCGAAACGTTTTATATTATATCTGTTAGATCTTGTGATTGGACTCAGTGAACCAGAAGAAGACCTTCACTTTTGAATGTTATCTTCCAGTCACATTTGCGTTAGATTAACCGCAGATATCAGTAAACATTTAGCAATAACTTATTCTGTCTACTTTTTATTGTTTTCTCTCCAGTGTTTCAGCTTGTTTCCTCCGGTTGAATGCAGAGCTTATACTATATCCTGTTTCTTTGCCTGGATTATTTCTAGCTGTTAGGCCCCATGTACTTCTACCAATTACTTACCGATTGGCCTCACCGATTGCGTGATTTTACAGCCTCCGTTTCTTAGCGTAAGTCGCTAAGCAATTGGTAGCATGCTTTTTGAGGCAATCGGCAGGTTTTGCTCCTCATTAAACGATTGGTAGACAATTTGTGATTTCACCAATCATATCACTGCTCGGTGTTTTAATGTTTCCAATTAAATTTGTTTCTCAAGCACAATTACTTACGCAAAAAAGAGTCGTTCATAAGCATTCCGTCTTTGTTGTTTCAAAGACATTTTATGGCTAACTATGACATCAAATACAGCCAATTTAACTGGTACTGCATGAGAATGGTAAGTAGAGAAAAAAGTGGGGAGACACCCTGTCGTCATTTCCTATCAGTAAGAGCCAATCGGTAGCTATTCAGTAAATGTACATGTAGCTTTAATCTCACTCTCTGTAATCTAGCACAGATCTCAACAGAGTAACAAACTTGTACATTTCTATTAGGTTGATGGAGACATGGAGAAGAAGTCAATGCTCATTATAGTAAACAAATGTGATATTCAACCATCTATAACACAAAACCTCCCTCAAGTCTCTGAAGACATCAGTAGTGAACAGACAACTCTCATATCAGTGCAAGGAGAAACAACTCCAGTTGTATTTACTTCACTGACAGAAGGTCAAGGACAGGACGAGTTAGTAGTACAACTAACTGACTCGGTGAAGAGTTTATGCGGTGATCCATTGGTTGATAGTGCTACATATACACAATCTAGACATAGAAACCATCTCACTAATTGTTTACATTACTTAGGGACTGCTACGGACCTCCTCCACACTGATGTGGTAGTAACAGCTGAGAATCTAAGGCTAGCTTGTGTTGAGATTGGTCAGATTACGGGTCAAATATCCACTGAAGACATTCTAGATGTAATCTTCAGAGATTTTTGTATTGGCAAATAAATTATTTTACAAGATTTTTTACTCGAAGTAATTTTTTGTTTGTTTCAGGAAGTCATTACCACCCTCTTCTTTCCCGCACCCTACATTGCCCACTCTTACCCCTAACCGCCCCATCCCAAATAATTGTCACCCTCCAAGTGTACGATCAATAAAGGCAAGTTTCACCACAGTTTAGCTGATGAGTTGTCTACACATGGCTAATTTCTGAACGCGAAGTGTCTGCAATTTTAAACAACTTTTTGTGGCTATTGACCGGACCGTCGTCTACAATTAACTCCATGTTTTGGTGGTGATAAATAAAAAACGGTTATTGCAAGATTTGCTTCAAGCTATATTAGCAAGCAGAGTAACACAAAAATGCCTAGCAGTTTATTACAAAGTAACCAGTCTGCAAGAGTTGGTTGATATATCACACTTTCAGCCAGAATAAACTGCCTAACTAATAAATATTCACCCAGGCTATGAATGAAACGTAATTATTTTTGCTGATCACGCTTTACTAGGCACTATAAATTTAAAACCAGCGTTAAATAAAGCAGTCGTAGTCTAAAAGTGGTATCCGATCACGCTGACCCAGGGTTTAAATGACTCATTGCTGCCGCCTGGAGTTGCATGGAATGGGGCCAGCACTATTAGCTCTGCGTTCACTTGCAGCAGCTACATTTCCTCGCTCTTCTAATTGAAATAGCTTGATCTCTCCGACGTCAGGTGCGTAGTCATCTTCTATGTCCTTGAATACTTGGTTGAGAACAACAGCGTGGTAGACAGGGACTCCTAAGATATGTCCTGAGCCAATGAGCATTCCCCACGGCCTGTGTAACAGTCTCCCATCTGACGCCTTGTCAACAAAGTATACAATGCTGCCAGAGTCTCCTGGTTCCAGTTTTCTACAATTTTAATGTAAGTTGAAACTGAACATTCGAGAGTAGACAAAGCATTGAAAGATAAAATGTCGACTTTTACCCAGTATTATTGTTATTATCAAAGTGATGGTTTTTGACTTTTTTGCTTTAAATGCGTATAAACAGAAGCATGCAATACAAACACAATTGAAATTGTAGTTTCAAATAAGTCAAAGTATAATAGTTCATCTTCAAAGCATTTCGAGTACGCCTACTCACTAATCTTGGACACTGTTTGCTTATGGAAAGAATGTTGGTGACGACATAACATAACAGTGGTGGAAATTTGGTTCCAGCAGGAAGAACTGTAATGGCTTTAGTAGCCACTAGGTTTTTTACGAACTTGCTAATAATATCCCAACATCTCTCTTGGACTATATGTTACGAGCATTTGCTATCACAGCTCTGTACAACCTTTCAACTTCAAAATTTCTTGCAGAAATTAAATGCAGTGTTGCCAAAAGCATTTTTTGAAAATTAGAAGTTAGTTTTTTATGCATTACACCAAGTTAATTATAGTACATGATACAGAATTACCAATAGCAGCTTGTAATGATTTATTAATCCGACTTGAGTTTTAAGAAACAGTTTTTACAATTTCTCATTTTTAAACTGTCATTTCCTGTTTTCAAATGCATATTCTACATGTGTTAAAACTTACTCGTGACGACCATCTTTGTTCTTTGATGTTATCACAAAATACAAGTGGACTCCTTTACAATTGTTGATTTCATCTTCTATCCCGCCCATATTGTAGAGGCGTCCCCGAAAAGATTGGACTGCGATTCTGTGCCGGATAATATGGTCACCTGGAAGTTGATCTTTATCGGTATATCGCAATGACATGACTCTGTGAGGGTTTGCATCTCTCAGATCTCTCTGTAAATTCTTCGCTCTCTCTTGACTTATTTCGTAAAACACGCAGTCATTGGTGAACAGTTTATGTGGTTTTTCTGGTGGAGGTTGTTGTCTATATTCGTACCTGTAACCAATCATTGGAACTGACACCATATTGATTTCTTCTGTTGTGTGTTGGCAGAGAACCTTCATCCGTCTCGGTGGAGGGTCCTTCTTGATCAGGTTGCGAATCTCATCAATATCACAGTCTTCAGTTCGAAACTTTTTGTTGGCTGCTTCGCAAAACAGCATGTGTGCTGGTCCGACCACGTAAAACTTGGGCTAAATTAGAAAAACAGGGTCATCATCATTAAAAGTTTTTTACCAAGCTTCAAAATGTTACTGATAGGGTGGAGTCAGTATGGATAACTTTGGCTGGAGTATCTGTCTGTGAGACATGCACTTCAAATGGAATGCACTGGCACTGCTTGTATATATTAGTTAAATTCTGATAGCCACCAAAGTTGGTTAATCCTAGAATGATATTTTATGTAGTTTAAAAAAAATAAAAGCATGCTATGACTGCATTGATAATACAGAACTTTTTTATGATATTCATGTTGCGGAAATAAACAAATTTTGCTTTCCAGTCAAACAAATTAAATTGTTACTTGAGCATACACATAGAAAGATTAACCAGTGCAAAAAAAATTAATTTTTTTGTTTGGTCAGTAAACTGTGACGTCATGCTTCTCACTATATAAACACTACAGATGTAGTGATAGATGCCTCAGTTGCAGACCAAACACAAAATGGAGGAACGGAACATTTCAACTCACAGAGTTCTCTCCAACTTGTACTATCAGCTCACATCTGGCATAACTTTCTGGTTTGGATTCAAAGTTAAGAGCCTCCTGCCAAATATGTAGCTGGTTTGTGAGCATCTCATCGTTTGGTTCATAAGCGTTTACCCTGAATTCTTTAAACTCTTCTTTGTTGTCGTCAAGAAACTGTTTAAGTGGGTCAGCCACTGCTTGAACTGCTCCAGTGCCAATTACTGCCACCTCTCTCCAGTCGTACGGGTGCTGATAGACTCTGCCATCTTTTATCGAGTGCTTCTCGCAGAGTCTGTTATACAAAAGTAAACATCGTCTGAGGCTCATACTGTGAAACAATCCAAATACCTGGGGCACTGTGAGACGAAAATGATAAAAAGTGTAATGGAATTCAGGAATGCGTTCATTCCAATGTTCAACGGTGATGGTGGGGTAGAATTTGCTACCACACTCATACAACCCCACCATCTCATGCACCCCCACCCTCTCATACACCTCCACTCTCTCATACACCCTCACTCTCTCATACACCCCACCCTCTCATACACCCCCACTCTCTCATACACCTCCACCCTCTCATACACACCCCCACCCTCTCATACACCCCACCCTCTCATACACCCCCACCCTCTCATACACCCCCACCCTCTCATACACCCCCACCCTCTCATACACCCCCACCCTCTCATACACCCCCACCCTCTCATACACCCCCACCCTCTCATACACCCCCACCCTCTCATACACCCCCACCCTCTCATACACCCCCACCCTCTCATACACCCCCACCCTCTCATACACCTCCACCCTCTCATACACACCCCCACCCTCTCATACACCCCCACCCTCTCATACACCCCCACCCTCTCATGCACCCCCACCCTCTCATACACCCCCACCCTCTCATACACCCCCACCCTCTCATACACCCCCACCCTCTCATGCACCCCCACCCTCTCATACACCCCCACCCTCTCATACACCTCCACCCTCTCATACACACCCCCACCCTCTCATACACCCCACCCTCTCATACACCCCCACCCTCTCATACACCCCCACCCTCTCATACACCCCCACCCTCTCATACACCCCCACCCTCTCATACACCCCCACCCTCTCATACACCCCCACCCTCTCATACACCCCCACCCTCTCATACACCCCCACCCTCTCATACACCCCCACCCTCTCATACACCTCCACCCTCTCATACACACCCCCACCCTCTCATACACACCCCCACCCTCTCATACACCCCCACCCTCTCATACACCCCCACCCTCTCATGCACCCCCACCCTCTCATACACCCCCACCCTCTCATACACCCCCACCCTCTCATACACCTCCACCCTCTCATACACCTCCCACCCTCTCATACACCTCCACCCTCCCATACACCTCCACCCTCTCATACACCTCCACCCTCTCATACACCTCCACCCTCTCATACACCCCCACCCTCTCATACACCCCCACCCTCTCATACACCCCCACCCTCTCATACACACCCCCACCCTATCATACACCCCCACCCTCTCATACACCTCCACCCTCTCATACACCTCCACCCTCTCATACACCTCCACCCTCTCATACACCTCCACCCTCTCATACACCTCCCACCCTCCCATACACCTCCACCCTCTCATACACTTCCCACCCTCTCATACACCTCCACCCTCTCATACACCCCCACCCTCTCATACACCCCCACCCTCTCATACACCCCCACCCTCTCATACACCCCCACCCTCTCATACACCCCCACCCTCTCATACACCCCCACCCTCTCATACACCCCCACCCTCTCATACACCCCCACCCTCTCATACACCCCCACCCTCTCATACACCCCCACCCTCTCATACACCCCCACCCTCTCATACACCCCCACCCTCTCATACACCTCCACCCTCTCATACACACCCCCACCCTCTCATACACCCCCACCCTCTCATACACCCCCACCCTCTCATGCACCCCCACCCTCTCATACACCCCCACCCTCTCATACACCCCCACCCTCTCATACACCTCCACCCTCTCATACACCCCCACCCTCTCATACACCCCCACCCTCTCATACACCCCCACCCTCTCATACACCTCCACCCTCTCATACACACCCCCACCCTCTCATACACCCCCACCCTCTCATACACCCCCACCCTCTCATGCACCCCCACCCTCTCATACACCCCCACCCTCTCATACACCCCCACCCTCTCATACACCTCCACCCTCTCATACACCCCCACCCTCTCATACACCCCCACCCTCTCATACACCTCCACCCTCTCATACACCTCCCACCCTCTCATACACCTCCACCCTCCCATACACCTCCACCCTCTCATACACCTCCACCCTCTCATACACCTCCACCCTCTCATACACCCCCACCCTCTCATACACCCCCACCCTCTCATACACCCCCACCCTCTCATACACACCCCCACCCTATCATACACCCCCACCCTCTCATACACCCCCACCCTCTCATACACCTGCACCCTCTCATACATCACCACCCTGTCATACACCTCCACCCTCTCATACACCCCCACCCTCTCACACACCCCCACTCTCTCATACACCTCCACCCTCTCATACACCTCCACCCTCTCATACACCCCCACCCTCTCATACACCCCCACCCTCTCATACACCTCCACCCTCTCATACACCTCCACCCTCTCATACACCCCCACCCTCTCATACACCTCCCCCCTCTCATACACCCCCACCCTCTCATACACCTCCACCCTCTCATACACCTTCACCCTCTCTTTCACCTCCACCCTCTCATACACCCCCACCCTCTCATACACCCCCACCCTCTCATACACCCCCACCCTCTCATACACCTCCACCCTCTCATACACCTCCACCCTCCCATACACCTCCACCCTCTCATACACTTCCCACCCTCTCATACACCTCCACCCTCTCATTCACCTCCACCCTCTCATACACCCCCACCCTCTCATACACCTCCACCCTCTCATACACACCCCCACCCTCTCATACACCTCCACCCTCTCATACACCTCCACCCTCTCATACACCTCCCACCCTCTCATACACCTCCACCCTCTCATTCACCTCCACCCTCTCATACACCTCCACCCTCTCATACACCCCCACCCTCTCATACACCCCCACCCTCTCATACACCTCCACCCTCTCATACACCTCCACCCTCTCATACACCTCCACCCTCTCATACACCTCCCACCCTCTCATGCACCTCCACCCTCTCATTCACCTCCACCCTCTCATACACCCCCACCCTCTCATACACCCTCACCCTCTCATACACCCCCACCCTCTCATACACCTCCACCCTCTTATACACCCCCCCTCTCATACACCTCCACCCTTTCATACACCTCCACCCTCTCATACACCCCCACCCTCTCATACACCCCCACCCTCTCATACACCTCCACCCTCTCATACACCCCCACCCTCTCATACACCCCCACCCTCTCATACACCTCCACCCTCTCATACACCTCCACCCTCTCATACACCCCCACCCTCTCATGCACCTCCACCCTCTCATACACCCCCACCCTCTCATACACCCCCACCCTCTCATACACCTCCACCCTCTTATACACCCCCCCTCTCATACACCTCCACCCTTTCATACACCCCCACCCTCTCATACACCTCCACCCTCTTATACACCCCCCCTCTCATACACCTCCACCCTTTCATACACCTCCACCCTCTCATACACCCCCACCCTCTCATACACCCCCACCCTCTCATACACCTCCACCCTCTCATACACCCCCACCCTCTCATACACCCCCACCCTCTCATACACCTCCACCCTCTCATACACACCCCCACCCTCTCATACACCCCCACCCTCTCATACACCTCCACCCTCTCATACACCTCCACCCTTTCATGCACCCCCACCCTCTCATGCACCTCCACCCTCTCATACACCTCCACCCTCTCATACACCTCCACCCTTTCATGCACCCCCACCCTCTCATGCACCTCCACCCTCTCATACACCCCCACCCTCTCATACACCCCCACCCTCTCATGCACCTCCACCCTTTCATACACCCCACCCTCTCATACACCTCCACCCTCTCATACACCTCCACCCTCTTATACACCCCCCCCCCTCTCATACACCTCCACCCTTTCATACACCTCCACCCTCTCATACACCCCCTCTCATACACCTCCACCCTCTCATACACACCCCCACCCTCTCATACACCCCCACCCTCTCATACACCCCCACCCTCTCATACACCCCCACCCTCTCATACACCTCCACCCTTTCATACACCCCCACCCTCTCATAACTCCACCCTCTCATACACCTCCCCCCTCTCATACACCCCCTCTCATACACCTCCACCCTCTCATACACCTCCACCCTCTCATACACCCCCTCTCATACACCTCCACCCTCTCATACACACCCCCACCCTCTCATACACCCCCACTCTCTCATACACCCCCACCCTCTCATACACCCCCACCCTCTCATACACCCCTACCTTCTCATACACCCCCACCCTCTCATACACCCCCACCGTCTTATACACCCCCACCCTCTCATACACCCCCACCCTCTCATACACACCCCCACCCTCTCATACACCTCCACCCTCTCATACACACCCCCACCCTCTCATACACCCCCACCCTCTCATACACCCCCACCCTCTCATACACCCCCACCCTCTCATACACCCCTACCTTCTCATACACCCCCACCCTCTCATACACCCCCACCGTCTCATACACCCCCACCCTCTCATACACCCCCACCCTCTCATACACACCCCCACCCTCTCATACACCCCCACCCTCTCATACACCCCCACCCTCTCATACACTCCCACCCTCTCATACACCCCCACCCTCTCATACACCTCCACCCTCTCATACACCCCCACCCTCTCATACACCCTCACCCTCTCATACACCCCACCCTCTCATACACCCCCACCCTCTCATACACCCCCACCCTCTCATACACCCCCACCCTCTCATACACCCCTACCTTCTCATACACCCCCACCCTCTCATACACCCCCACCGTCTCATACACCCCCACCCTCTCATACACCCCCACCCTCTCATACACACCCCCACCCTCTCATACACCCCCACCCTCTCATACACCCCCACCCTCTCATACACTCCCACCCTCTCATACACCCCCACCCTCTCATACACCTCCACCCTCTCATACACCCCCACCCTCTCATACACCCTCACCCTCTCATACACCCCACCCTCTCATACACCCCCACCCTCTCATACACCCCCACCCTCTCATACACCTCCACCCTCTCATACACCCCCACCCTCTCATACACCCACACCCTCTCATAACTCCACCCTCTCATACACCTCCACCCTCTCATACACCCCCTCTCATACACCTCCACCCTCTCATACACACCCCCACCCTCTCATACACCTCTACCCTCTCATACACCCCCACCCTCTCATACACCCCCAATGTCTCATACACCCCACCCTGTCATGCACCCCCACCCTCTCATACACCTCCACCATCTCATACACCTCCACCCTCTCATACACCTCCACCCTCTCATACACCCCCACCCTCTCATACACCCCCTCTCATACACCTCCACCCTCTCATACACACCCCCACCATCTCATACACCTCCACCCTCTCATACACCCCCACCCTCTCATACACCCCCACCCTGTCATACACCCCACCCACCTACTTTTTCCCAGCAAGTCACCTCTATCCCCAGAACAATTATTAGCATAAACCAGGAGGTTACTCAAGAGACATTACAGAGCTAGTGGAAATCTTCAGTGTTGCTATCTTACTGCGACCACTCACCACCCACCCTCACTATAGAAAAGCCTATACACTCTTTCTATTGTTTTAATTTACCCTCTCTCTAATCATTCCAAAAATAGTGCCTAAACCTTGTAGTTACATTTTTCTGCAATGGACGAAATTAACTCTGGCCCGTATTGGTTTTTAAGGTGAAGTTTAGGTGAAACTGGCAATTGAAACTAAAAATCCAAGTTCAGTCTCATGCCTTGAAGCTTGGTGAGACTAGTAAAAAGAGAATTTTCTTGCAACTAAAAAAGAGACTGCTATTTGGAGAAGGCCTTCTTAGCACAGAGAGAGTGCCCTTTCCAGGCACAACTAGTTGTCTTTCTAGTCACTTCTTTACAGCTATAGCACACAATGGCTGTCACTTGTTATTAGTGAACACTCTTTTATCAGCTTTTAAATATCATGTTTGTTTACTAATATTACAATTATCAAATAATAATTAAACTATATATAACTTATCTATAGCTGCTGAAAAGTAACACTTGTAATAAAAATCTACCAATATCCCAACACTTGACAAAGTAACCTAAATTAAATAAAGACACTAACCATTTTCAATAATTGTGCAAAATCCGACTTACCTTTTTAGCTTCTGGACAAGATCGCTTCGCATGACAATGTATTCATCATCACTGGACCATGAATCGTCTTCCTCAGCATATGTGGTAGCAGCTGTTTGCTTACTGCTTGATTCTATTTGTTGTAAGTTAGTTTCCCCTGTAATATTGTATTCATTGTATGAGAATCCAGTAAAACTCTTTTTGCTTACTTACATCCAATCAAACAGCTGAAGCTACTTGATTTTTGTTTGATTCAAGTGCTCCTGGATTGTTTTCTCCTAGAAACCAAGAATCGACTTGAATACGCTTAATGCAGCAAGAGATAAAAGGTAGGGCAAATTGTTAGTCGTTTCACAAAGCGCCGTATGAATAAAACTAATATTTAGAGAGAATTTCATGTAGCAGTTTGAGGTATGCCATAATCTTTTAGAAGCAATGCATCAAGACTACATGTGCTGGAACAAGTAGTAACATTTAGTGAAGCAGAGATGTGGTAAGAACTGTAAGTTACAACCATCACCTACTTACCTGTGGTTTGCGTACATTCATCCGTTGTCTCAGCAGTGGATCTCTTGTACTCAATAACTTGATTGGTCAATTTGTTGTTCTGTTCCTCAAGAAACTTTATCTTAGTGGTCAGCTCCTTCAACTCTGCTTCCTGATTGGCCAAGTGTTCGACTATATTAAATTCCGTTTGACTCGACAAATCTTTCAACTCTGAGGTAAGAACACACAACGAAAGCATCACTTTTATTTTTCTCTTAAAACTCATGTAAATCCTAAATTAGGTGAACAGGTGTGTGATGGTGCCTCTTAGTTACTGTGTTTTAGAAAACTGAATCATTTTCTATTTTCATGTATATAAGGAATATGTAAGCTGGCATAAATACAATCACAGCAAAAGTACATTTTGGGAACGTTCTGGGAGTGGACCACTACTAACTAAGGACCACTACTAACTAAGGACCACTACTAACTAAGGAACACTACTAACTAAGGACCACTACTAACTAAGGACCACTACTAACTACGGACTACTACTAACTAAGGACAACTACTAACTAAGGACCACTACTAACTAAGGACCACTACTAACTAAGGACCACTACTAACTAAGGACCACTACTAACTAAGTATCACTACTAACTAAGGACCACTACTAACCAAGGACCACTACTAACTAAGGGCTACTACTAAGGACCATTACTAACTAATTGTTTAGCTCACAATGACCCACAAACCTGAGCTACCTTGACCTAACATTGACCACACTCTAGGTAAGCAGAAATGGGAAAGATCATACTAATGTTATAGTAAGCTATAGCAGGATATAGTGAGGGCACCCTGGTGGCAGTGTAGAGGCGTAAGGCTCAAAGAAAGAATGTACAGAGATTAGAAGAGGTAGATGTCGGGCTAATTAATTAACTTCAAGCTAATGGCACCTAAAAAGGTGGAGCCCATCATAATTTTGCAGATATAGTTGATGACATTAACCAGCAGCTCTCATGAAAAGACAACTGAGAAACCCCCTCATAGACAGACAACCTGCACAAGCATGCACACGCATGCACACGCAAACGCACATGTACACGCACATGTACACATGCATGTGATCAAATAGTTTTCTTTAGGCAGATAAGGAACTGCTAAACAATTTTTGAGAGTTGATAAAAAAATTGTGAAACAATAACTTCTATAACTACCCACAAACAATAGAGTTATTTGATCAATACTACCTGTATTCTTCCTTTGTTGGATGGCAGCCATTTTTGCAAGTTCATCATTCTGATTGGTCAGCTTTTTTATCTCACCATCCTTTTCTTCCAGTTGCTTTTTCAGTGAACCATTGGCTGACTTTAGCGTCTCATTCTCTACCTCCGTCTCTGAATGAAACAGATGCAATAGTTGACTGACCAAAGTAGTTATTTACCACTACATGACCCAGATGTCAGAGACCTCTAGTGTTTGGTGGTAAACTACGTAGTTGGTACATGACACACCTCTCGTTTTGGCTTCCAGCTCATTTATTTTTTCCTCTGTGACTATTCTTTCTGCCGAAGTATCTAACATGTAAAACATACAGACAATGGACAAGCACTTGACATAAAAGAAAATGGCACAACAATATGGTTTCTGACATCCATATTTTGTGGCAAAAAATTGACAAGCCTAAGATTTACAAGCCGACACCGATATTTTGTGATCATGAAGTTTTTAGGAACAAAACCATGAACATGGATTCAATTTGTTTGTTTTACTTTAAATCCAGATTAGGAAGGGGTATTATGAGTTCTGTTGTGGAATATTGTTTGTTTTACAGTATCTCTCAATCGGTGACAAAAAGTAGGTATTAAAATGGGGTGTAACCTAACATATACAAACATCAGGAGCTTCTAACTCAGTAGCAGTATCAGCGAGCTCTAAAAGTAGTGCAAAAGGCTATTAAACCATTGCAATAGTTCACTCACAAAACGACCAAATAGGAAACTTTGTTTATGAAAACAACAGCTATGCAGTTGCGAGTTTTAATATCTATCGAGCCACTTGGTGGAAGCATACGAGCTTATTGCGAGCAGGCCACTTTCGTCAACCATTTTATACAATCAGTGGTACTGAGCAAGCTATACTGTGCTATTGCAGCGAGCCAATAATTATTTATTGGAGTAATCATCATCACATAATATTTAACCAACTGAATATTATATCAAATGACTAATTTTAGTGTTACATATTCTTATTATTGTCAATTTTAAGGTTCATTAAATTATTAATCCTACTAGTAATGAAGACGCTTTGCGCTGTAGCGGCAGAACCCAGTATAAGTGATGATCTTTAGTGGCTATATTGGCCCAATGTAAACGCAATCAAGATTTCTGACCAATTTTACCCGCTGCTATGGGACAGTGCAGACAAATTGAACTGACGAAATGACCTACTAAAATTCAGGCTGTACAGAACCTGCAAAGAGACTTACAGTTTTCTCTGTTATCATAGTCAGTTCTATCAGTCTGGTTGGTTGATCCATTCAGCCAGTTGAGAAGCTGCGTCATGGAATCTTGAATTTGTTTTGCTTCTATTTGCCCTTTTTTTTCAAGCAAAGCAATGGGTGTGTTACCATCACGGTCCTGTTGCTCAAACAGCAAGTCAAACTGCAGCCTAGCGGAAACGGAGTCCCTGATAGCCTTAAGGGCAACGACATGACCTTTCAGTGCCTCAATATGCGATGTAGACAGGCCGAAAGTATTAGTCAATTTGAGCATCTCATACCTTTTACCAGGGTCTTCTACAAAGTTTGCAATAAACTTTACAGTCGATGCGTGTCCCCTCCTAGCGGCAAGGGCTATAGGTATGTTACCCTGACTATCTTGGTGCATCAGAAGCTCGTAGGCATCAGGTTTAGAGAGATATTGGTTTATAGCCAACAAAACATCAGTGTTCCCTTTCAGCGCCGCATTGTGTGCTGTAGACCGCCCTAGAGCATTTGTCTTCTTGAGCATTTTATAAATGTCATCAGGGTCCTTTACACAATCTAGAATATATTTTACCATATCGGTGTGTCCATTGTCTGCAGCAATAGATATCACTGTAGCAGTGGCAGTATCGCTTTTTGGCATCAGTAGCAGGCGTACTTGTTCTGTTGTCACCGATGCAATCATTTCTTTGAGCATTATAAGATGACCCCTCCTAGCTGCTTTGTGCAGAGGTGTCCATCCGAAATTGTTGGATGTTTGCAACATTTTATATTTTGAATCAGGATCAGTTAACTTAATAATGCATTTAACTGAATCAACATGCCCATTGCTCACTGCACAAGCTATAGCAGTGTCACCGTTACAGCTTTGTGACATCAGCAAACGGAGTTTTTGCTCTGGAGTTGTTGAATCAAGTATGGCCTCAATAACACTACTTTTTCCAATGGAAGCTGCCAGGTGCAGTACTGATAAATTGTATTCATTTGGATTCATCAGCATCTCAAACCTTTCATCCGGTTTCATCATGCTTAGAACATACTGGACTGTCTCTGAGTCTCCTCTGTCAATTGCTATTTTGATAATTGTATCTCCACGATGATTCTCAGTCATTAGCAGTTGATTCCTTTCTTCTTCTGGGATCAAATTCAAAATGGCTTTAATGACTTTTGTGTTTCTTGGCTAGCAGCATTATGAAGAATCAGTTGCCAATATTGATTTTCTGTTTTGACCATTTCAAGTATGACACCTGGTTCAAGTGTCTGCATCAGTAATTGCACGGTTTTGTCATGACCAGCGTATGCTGCAAGATCAATTGCAGTTGCATCACTTTTATCTTGTAACTGTTGCAGAGAGAGGAGCTGTGCTTGGGTGACCACTTTAATAATAGATTCAACTACCCGCCAGTTTTTTTGGCATGCAGCTAAATGTAAAGTTGACCGACCTTTTTTGTTCTGACTATTCAATATCTCAAAGTTAATACTTGGATTATTGACGATGAACAATCGCTCTAGGGAACTGACATGTCCGCGGGATGCTGCCAAAGCTGTAGACGTATTACCATATGCATCCTCGAGCTTTAAAAGAGCACACTTCTGGTCTCCAGCCATTGAGTCAAATATTGCATCAATGACAGCATCGTCTCCTCGGATAGCTGCATGATGCAGTGAGGTTCGTCTCTGGCTATCAGTTAGCGATGTCACTATTTCAAATCTATCAGCTTGTGGCACAATGGTGATACTATCTATTAGATTTGTTTTTGCCTTCTCTCCAATGTATGCTTTCAACTGGCTCATCAGACCTTTAGCTGGGGATCCAGAATCTGTTTTAACACCCATAGTTGTTCTGTGCAACAGGAAGTCAAATGATGGTGAATGAAATCTGGTAAGAAAGCTTGCGGCGTTAAATATTAAACACATGTGTTGTCTTTATGGGTGTGCAGTGTTGATGGAAAAAATTACTTTAAATAGTTGAAGTAAGATTGAAGTGCAGAAGAGAGATTACCAGAATGCTAAAGTAGACAAATTTTTCTTATGCGGCTTCCCAGAGGTGCACACATGTATATGGCTGAGTAAAAAATGCTATAAGTTATTCTACTCCGCAAGAGATAGAAAAGTAGGCTATGCTTTGCATTAAAAAAAGTTAGCGCGATTTTGGAACAACAAAACACCCAAAAAATTTCTCAATTTTTAAACTCAGCTGAAACTGACAGCCTACCACAAGGCTGTAAATTGGATTCGCTAATCATAAAAATTCTGTAATTAGCTAAAGAAAAATTATGATTTTGGTCTGCGTATAGATAGATAGGGCACAGATAACTGAGATTTATAGTCGGCCCATTCATATATACTTGTAACTAACCAGCCACTACTAGGTGGCCCATTCATATATACTTGTAACTAACCAGTCACTACTAGGTGGCCCATTCATATATACTTGTAACTAACCAGTCACTACTAGGTGGCCCATTCATATATACTTGTAACTAACCAGTCACTACTAGGTGGCAACTACTAACTATTGAAGTGGGAATCCAATTTTAACATGAGAAAAACCCAAAATTTGTTCAAGTTATTCTGAAAATCAGTTCTAGTTTGAATGAACATATGTGACCAATTTGCTATTGCTATCTTGGGACTTGAATCAAATGTTCCTGTTACCAACCATTACCTTCAATTCTGATTTAACTGTTAATAAAATCTATTTCTATTCTGTGAAGAAGAATATGTTTTAGATATTAGTATTTATTTGTAACAAATTACTATCCATGTACATACATGTTCTATATGCACCAGGCTAACTCATGTACTGTTTTGTTTCAACAATACTGCGTAAAAGGTACAAGATTATGTGCTGATGGGTGGAGAGAGCAGTTTTTTGTGTAAAACATGGCTGCCTGACAGCTCTTTCTCAGTGTAGTGGGAAGAGCACAGCCAGATTGAAGATTGAAAGATGAAGAAAAGTCAAAACAATGCTGTCTTCCTCCCTGCCTCTAACCTTTTGTTCTCCCCTCTCTCCCCTCCCCTTCTACTCTCCTACCCTAAATACAACTACACCAAAAAGCTTGAAGTATAGCACTTACATACTTTGCTAGTTTGGTGACTTTCTCTCAGATGGTTAAATTACTGGCAATTAATAGAGTAACTGACTGTTAGTGGATATCACACACAGGCTACACAAGGCCTACGTACAAATAGTTACAGCTAGTTCCTTATGAACAACTGTAACTCCGCATTGCCAGCAATGATGCATTGCTATTGGTTGACTGCCATTCTTCAAGTTTTATTGCTCGTGGCAAGTCCACAATAGAAAAATTCTCCTATACACAAAATATCAATGAAGTTCTTGCGTTATTGATAAGCAACGGCTCTGACTTGTGGCTTATGAAGTGATCTGCTATTTGTGCCAAACAAGCTGACACAAATAAACAGCATTTATCCTAAAGGCCATAACTAGAACTATTGTAGTAGATTGTGGCATCCACTCCAACAAAAGCTGCTACAGTTAGCAACAAGCTTAACAGCCATCCTGTCTTTAGGACCTGGCTACCTTTCTACCTCTCTTTACAGGTAAACCCGAGTTGGGTGAACAGCAAATATCTCAGAGAGATTTTGGCCTCCATCTTACAAAATATGAGAGCCACCGCCTCAGGATTCATATGTCAGTATGTCAACATAACCAACATTGTATTCTCTGTAACCGATATTGTATTTCATTCATACAAAAGTGAACAATGAAATGAATAGACCTTTTCTGTATAGCTTTACTAGAAAAATTTACCCCTAGTGCATAGCACTATCGTGATTAACAACTTATGATGATACTAATCATTGTAATGTGTATGCCTAAAGCTAAATACATGATTTGTGCAGTTGCTGTGGGCAGAGTCTTTACTCCATTGTCTACCTACCAAACTGGTTCTAGAGTGTGCCTTGCCTTGTTCTCCTAGTCCTCAGTCAGTCATAGCCATTGGATGTGGTTACTAGGCTATAACTAGGTGCATCTTTTGCAGATTGAAAAATCCTCCAACAATGAGGAAAGCTTTTTTTAAGTTATATTAAGTGGTATTTCAAGTAGTATAGTGGCATTCTGCTATTAATTTCACCCACAATACTTGTGTCTCCGATATACACTCACTTTTGTATGGCAAGCGCATGTGTTCTTGAGGGCAATCCACTCTCATTATCGGCTGTTTGTGTCACAACTTGCAAATTCACCGCAGTATGTAGGGTACTCACAGTACAGAGAGTGTACCTAGTAGGTACAGTACTCATAGTACACACAGTGCATGCAGTCCTTACATTACTTACATACACACAGTACATAGAGTAAACACAGTACGTAGAGTACACACAGTACCCATACAGTGCACATAGCACTTACAGTAGATATAGCATACACATTACAGACACTGTCGTGGATTTTGTCTGTCCACTACTTTAAACCCAACATTTGTGCCTGGGCAAAGTCTTGTTTGCTGGTTAGACAAAAAATTCAACCTTCCAAGGCCTGCCAACCAACAAATAACCTCTCCTCAGAGGGGACCCTGCGCCAGGATGGCAGCTTAGACTGTTGCAAAGGTGTAACCTCAACTTTACAACCGTAGGGAGCCTCGGCTCAAACATACAACACAGTGCTTTGGAGTAGTATGCATTTATTCTATTCCAAAACAAATAGTGGCATCAACACAAGTTGGTAATGTCAATAAGTTAATGAAAACTTCAACCTTCTATGGGTTGTGTTACAGGAAGTGGTAGGAGGTACATGACCTAGTTAACTGAGCGCCCCAATCACAATTAAGGTTAATAGAAATAAGCATAATAGGTATAAATAGTGACTAATGAGGTAAAGATAATTAATGGAAGCGACATGGTGTTCAGGAGCGGAGATAGTGATCTCTCAGCAAGTAATAAGTATCTCTTTTCTTCTCTGAAAATCCTGGTCTTTGGCGGCCTTGATTCCTAGAATCATGGCACCGGAGGATGGTAATAGTCTGGACACCGGAGGATGGTAATGGTCTGGACATCGGAGGATGGTAATGGTCTGGACACCGGAGGATGGTAATAGTCTGCACACCAGAGGGTGGTAATGGTCTGGACATCAGAGGATGTTAATGGTCTGGACACCAGAGGATGGTAATGGTCTGGACACCAGAGAATGGTAATGGTCTGGACACCAGAGGATGGTAATGGTCTGGACATCGGAGGATGGTAATGGTCTGGACACCGGAGGATGGTAATGGTCTGGACACAATCTCTCCAAACTCTTAGGTCAGGTTTTATCTCTCAGGCTATGGCAGCCTTATTGCTGCCAGCCTGGGATGGCTACCCAGGGCTGGTATGGTGCAACTCCTGGTCAGTATAAAATCCTACAGGCCAGCATACATAAATATCTATTTTATTGTTGTTTTAGCTATTATTGTAACTATCGTCTATACTAGTATTGTTAGATTGCTCAATTAGGCTTGTAGGCTGCAGGCCATTGGAGGGGGGGGGGGACCTTTGTAAGTGTGAAACTAGTGTTGTGTCTGATATAATCTATCACAACACTACATACACTCCACCGCCAGCATCATTGTACTGTTGTTAAAACGCTTATAAATAGCAAATCGAATATTCAATAAGTCACAATACACTTAAGTGGATCCGACATTATAATCAATATATTAATCAATATAATCAATAACTATCACCAAATAGCTGAAATCACACAACCACACAAGTCTAGCTGAAACCACACAACCACACAAGTCTAGCTGAAATCACACAACCACACAAGTCTAGCTGAAACCACACAACCACACAAGTCTAGCTGAAATCACACAACCACACAAGTCTAGCTGAAACCACACAACCACACAAGTCTAGCTGAAATCACACAACCACACAAGTCTAGCTGAAGCAACACAACCACACAAGGCTAGCATAAAGTGGTTTATGAGTAGAATGCAGAAAATAAAAATACAATTAAAAAGGGATACACATTTCTCAAGCGTGTTTTTTGTATGTTTCCAAATTGTTGCGTACTTGTAACCAAGCAATAGCTCAATTTCTTGTTGTGATCAAAAGTTAAGTCAGATAAGAAATCACAAAGAGCAAGTTTTATTTCATCCATTTTTCTGTATACTACTCAATGTGTCTGTAAGGATGTAATACGTTTGTATCTTGGCAAACTCAATGTGCTGGTGGTCGAGCAGTAGATTGGTTTGATCGTTGGATTTCACCATCTTCATTTCGGGGAATCAAGCTTGTGTTGAAAGGTGAAATACGTGTCACTCTTTGTTTATAGATTTCTTCGATGTCCTCGAATGCAATGCTAAGAATTAAAGCTTGATATTGGTCTTGGCTCCACGGGTCTGATGGCTCTCCTAAGAACATACCAAGTGGCCGCTGCCTCCCATTGTATACTTGCCACACAATACTCCCAGAGTGTCCAGGTTCCAGAGGGGCACACCTAAAAATATTTAATGCATTTATGAATTCCTCAATTTAAACTTATATCCATTTTAACACCAATTAAAATTTGATTCTCAGTCTCTTAACAGCAAAACAGCTTAAGAATCAAAAATATTTTGAGAAACCTAATTAGGTGGGAATCTGAATCTGAATATTTATTTCTCAATCTATGTGAAACTGTGGTAGCAGTGTCATTGATAAACTGAATTGCATCTTTTTTTTAAATCTTGTTCATTTTGATATTTTAGCCAGCTAGTTAACAGTTTGAAGTTTTTTTATATTGGTTATAAATTATTATGGCATAATAATTGTGCATTTATATATCTGGAGTAAAATAAAATATAACTACCGTTTTATAAAACAGAAATAATAATAATTGTCGATTTGAAAAGTTTTGTACAACAAGTTTTGCTTTCTTAACCTGTCTGTTATTAACAACAAACCTTAAGCCTTACATCGATTTACAAGAGTGGTGCAAAAACTGGATAATGGAAAACCTACAAGTGAAAGTGGTTGATAAATCTCTGCCACTCAACAGCTCATGATGTAGTGAATCGGTGTAACATGTCCGTATTCTTTCATGCAAAAATAATTATGTAAACTTTTATATTTGAATCAAAATTAAATGCAATAAAACTGCCCACACATATGCCATAAGACAAACTTGTGCAGGAACTGAACATAAATACATTATAAGTGCTTTCTTGTAGATGCCCAGTCATGTGTATTATATAAAATTGTACCCAAATGCCCATAGATATACATGAACTTTTACAAACAGTTGCAATGATGTATACATACTGCTGTATGACAAACATACCTAGGGTCAAGCTTGAAGCGAAGGTCGATGGGTTTTCTTTGAGCTATTCGATCAGTTAATTGCAAAGAGTGCCTGACCAGGTAGCCGTTACGCTTCTTCACTCGTATCCGAATCTGCTGCCCCATCGATTTGCTTGGCCAAGTGTACTTTTTGACCGTGTTCCAGGACTCAAATCTTATGAGCTTGTCTTCTGTCTCATCTCGGTTCATTCGTAAATCATGATACAGCTCTTCAGCTTCAGCGTAATCAATCGGCAGCAGTGCCAGGTCATTTAGACAGCGGTCAGGTTGAACCATATCAGGAGAGTCAACTGGATTACGAAGATTTGCTGAGCATTCATCAACGCTAGCTTCTAGAGAATTCTCAGCATTTTCTTGGTTGGTGGCATTTCCTTGGTTGGCAGCATTTCCTTGGTTGGCAGCATTTCCTTGGTTGGCAGCATTTCCTTGGTTGGCAGCATTTCCTTGGTTGGCGGCATTCCCTTGGTTGGCAGCATTTCCTTGGTTGGCAG
This sequence comes from Cryptosula pallasiana, assembly GCA_945261195.1. Classification (NCBI taxonomy): domain Eukaryota; kingdom Metazoa; phylum Bryozoa; class Gymnolaemata; order Cheilostomatida; family Cryptosulidae; genus Cryptosula; species Cryptosula pallasiana. The sequence goes on along the minus strand of OX183134.1, from coordinate 1,022,821 downwards.
CATTTCCTTGGTTGGCAGCAATGCTAAGGTCAACAGGAGGTACTTCAGTATGTTGGGGGCTAATTTGATACCTGTAGCCAATAAGAGGTGGATGATTGGATGTCACAGTTCTTCTAGCGCCTTGGGGAGACCGAAACTTCACCTTGAACCCTGTATGAGCAGGTCTTACTTCAACTTGATCTCGGGCTTCCTTTAGACCATTTCCATTTTGTAAATCCCTGTTGGTCTCCTCATCAAACATGATATGAGCTGGGCCGACCACAAAGGCATGTATCTGTAACATATTGTCACAGGTATGTAACATATATGTGACATATTGTCATATATATGTAACATATATAAACCTAAGTAATATAATATAATGGTGACCTGACAACCTATGAGAGTGCATACTGAGCCACTAAAACTTGTCATTTAATAAACTATATTTGTCGGGCGAAAAATCACTATTTATACAACACTGCACTGAGAAACTTTGTTCAAAGTGGAATACAGCTTGATTCCAGAAAGAATGTCTGTCTAGCAAACATTTAACTGAGTCAGTTGATCAACATAAGGATGTCATTTACCACTCTTTAATTAGCAAAACTTTGACGTTTTAATAAAACAAAACTCTACTAATATCATGAATTCAAACTTTTCTCTTTATTTGAAAAATTAAATTATAATTTACTTATAATAAGAGTATTCACAAAATGTTCATCGAACGACGGGCAAAAAGTTTAGATGTTGGTAATTTAACACCTTGCGTACGGAACAGGACATTAGCTTAGAACATCATAATTATTCAATAAATTCTTATAGATTACGGAACAGGTCATGTAGAAGATAACTCTCAATTTTCAATTGATCGAGAAAATATAAAAAGGGTAACCTCGTCAAACAATATATTTTGTAAATTTGTCATTTTAAATTGTAAATTTTCATCGATCAGAATTACCCCATAAAGTTTATGAACTGGTGTGTTGATATACAGCAGTGAGTTAGCCAGTGAGTTAAAATGAATAAATTGGACTCTCTCGTTATAATTTATTCAGTGTTCATTTACAACCTACAAACAATATACACAAATGCTTGTTGATTTTCTTTATTCAGGAAGCCACTTTTTTGTTAACTTCAAGTTCCAAATAAAATGATTACTTATTGATTAAATTGATAGCCTAAGTGACTATACTTATTGTGTTTTGTTTGGCAAAGAAAAATTGCAAATATGATACTTTAACTATTTATTTTCAAAATATGGAGTGGACATGGTTGCAAAGAGGTACATTTTTAACTAGTTAGAAGTTAGCCTACTCACTGCCCAACATTTCTGGTTTCAACAATCCTTATGCGCTGGACACTGATGCAAGCAATGGCGGGTAGGAGTCATCTTATGAGAGGTTCAAAAAGAAGAGGACCATGTAATGGCCTACTACGGTAAGATGCTGAGCCCTCCAGAGAAGAGCTATTGTGCCAGGCATAAGAAGCTACTAGAAGTAACTAAAGCTGTCAAACACTTTCTGCCCTATTTCTATGGTCGTAAGTTTACAGTAAGGACTGACTATGCATCCTTCCTGTGGTTGTGTAGGAAAAAAGAACTATTCAGCCAGGTCTCCTGGTGTCTCGAGACTCTAGCTGATTACACCTTAGAGCAACGGACTTGTTCAGCAGTGCTCCCTTGATTGCAAACAGTGCAACCACATGCCTGATAAAGATAGCGAACCCACGAAAGATGAGGGAAGTAGAGCTCTTCCCAGCTAACCGCTCCATCATCCAGAGCCAATCTCCTCTCCTGATAACCTCCAGGTAGCAGCACTAAGAAAACTCTGGCCCACCTTCTTATACTGATTTACTTAAGGTTCAGAGGAGCAGCAAGCAAACATTGGCTGTAATGTATGAAAAGGTATAGACTAACACCCTGTTGAACCCAGACAGCTAGAGCTAGGAAACTTTGAGTTCAAGCAGTTAAAGGCAGACTAAAGCCAGACGACGTACAAGACGTACACAAATCCGGACAAGGAAGGTCCCTCTGGTGTGCTGTGTCGACGTAAGAGGGAAATTGTACGGGAAATGCATGTGATGGCTCAACAAGGCAACAGTAAAACCCAAAAGTGTATAGCTCTTAGTTGGTACTGGCAAGGTGTGAAGTCTGTCACCCACTAGGCCGAATGCAATTGTGAAAGATGTAAAAAAAATATGTTAATCCCATCTGACATGCCCCTGGTCTCATGTTTTCTCCCCTGCCCAATCATGATAACCGCCCTTGCCATTCCCATAATCTACCAAAGAACCTAAGAATTACTTTCCTTACCGGCGTACCGGAACTCTTAACCTTGTATCTATTTTGGAAAGTTGCAATATGAAATATTGCAGTTAAAGATGAATATTGAATGTACCTGGTACATGAATATAACTGCTTGGTCCTGCGCAAACCTGCCTACTGCGCAGGATGTGTGTGAGCACCACACAGCTGCATACTGCCTGGCTACACACATTTTAGATGACTGCAGCCAACAAATTCTCCCAAAATGTATAGGGAGAACCGCAAATTGGAGGTACCTTAACCAGATATGGACCCCTGAAATTTGTATATGTAATCAGACACCATTCTTCTGTAACTGAAACTATCAAACTTTCAGAGTCCGGGGCAAAAATACCTTTTAAATGATGTATGAAGAGCCAAGATGATGAATACTTTAGTAAAGGAACACAGACTGAGGAACCCTAACTACCTGGTAAGAACTGGAGACTTCTGTAGTGGATTTTGGGGGCGTAAAATCACTAGCTGAGGTTGGTAGCTTGCTGCCACCAGTTGTTAAATTAACCTGTTACAACAGCAGGGTCGGTGAGGTACCGAATGTATATCAGATAGAGTATTGCTACTCTGCAACCAATTGTGAGCCCTCGGCTCAGACGCATATCTCAAAGCAGTTGAGTCCACATGCCTTTATTCAACCAGAATAAAACGAGTTAGTAAGCAATCCCAATTACAACTGACTGTTTAGGCCAAAGTTTTGCCTTTTATAGGCAGTGCACAAGAACAATCATCCAATTATTATGCAATATCACAATATACACCAATGAGAGTAAATATGTAAATACATAACGAGTAAGGTTACAGTAAAGGGCTTAAAAGGAATAGGCGCCCTGTGATAATAGGCAGAGTCATAATCTCTTTAACCAATCACATCTAGTCTCTGGGTCCTCAGTCCTTCCAGCTCTTGATCCAGCATCTTTGGTGAGGGGTAAGGGTGGTTACTTCCAGCAGATGGCTCTTAGGTTCTCCCAGGCTACTTTTAAGATCTCAGGCTCTGCTGACTCACTTCCTGCCAGCCCAGTGAGGTCGGTATAGGTGCACACAGGGTAGGTATAGGTGGTACACAGGGTCGGTATAGGAATAAATACAGTCACCGTCCACTTGGTTAGTAATTACTAGGCATCCTGGCCATCCAATGGCTATTGTAGTGATGCCAGGATGTAATACTAGTTGCGCGCAGAGGATGTGTACGCTAAAATCCACTATACTTCTCTCTGCCGTGTTTAGTCACAGCTACTGGAAAGAAACTACCACATGTGCTTGCAGTTCACTGGACGCATTTATTATTATTGTGTTATGTATTGTGGTGGACTTTGGTGGAGCTCTGTCGTGACCAAAGTGACAAAGAAGTGCCTTAGCTAGCCATTTGGCATCAGACAGACCTGTAGTTAGCACTGGTACAAGCTACGGAATGGGCCAAAAGAGTTGCCTTCAAATGCAAAGCATAATTGCTGGTAGCAGCAAAGTACCCGCATAGTACAGGCATAATACTGGCAGAGTACTGAGCCTGGGAAGGTATCCCGGGCCGGTAACAGGTTGGCTGCCATAGCCAAAGGAGTGAAACATAGCCCAAGGACCTCAGCACCCCCTATCCACGTCTTAGATGGTTCCAGATACCTGTACTTTAAAACCTAAGGCTCCGAAAAGATCATGTACCTATATTAAAGACAAAGACAGATCTAGTGACAACTTACATTGGCTATGGACCTACTAGCTCCACCCCTTACTTTTGGGCACTATCTCCATTTAACCTCACACCTGTTAATCTATTGATCCACATATATGACTTGTGATTGTATTGGTTTACCTATTTATTGCTCATTGTTGTCATTGGTCTACTAGCTAAGTAGGCCAATGACTTCCTATTAACTTCCTCTCACTTGGCCTTTTAAAGGCAAGCTTTCTTGTATTTTTTGACAATTGTTATTTGTTGCCACGGCCACCATTGCTCTTATATTGGGTGTGTAAGAGACAGTAAATGTGTAGACTTGAACATACCGAGTTATACGTCTGAGCTGAGAACTCACCGTTAGATGTGAGTTGAGATACTCTTCCATAACAGTTTGCTGGAGTCATACCAATCCAGGGTCCTCTCCGGTGACAGAAGACCGTGGTTGTCAGGCCTGTTGAGGCTGACCGAGTTGCTATGCCAGCAGACAGGGTGCCTGCCTGTATTCGGCGGTTGGTGAACAGTTGGTGGTTTCGTTGTGTGGACGGCGGAATCCACTACAGTATTATGTTATTTGTGCATTTATGTCATATTGTGTGTGATTGGCCTATCCCTTATATGGAGATAGATTCTTCTGTTGTTTTTCGTTAAAAGAGCAACTCTTGTGTTAAGACGTTGGAATTTAGTGGGCTCTTGGACTGCACATTTACTAATTACTGTGTTGCTAAGTAGAGAGAGAATAGTAATGTTGTAGTACTCATATAAGATGCATAGTTTTTCTGAGCGAATGACTACTATATACTATAGCCTAAGTTTTAGGCCAACATTTGAGGCATATGTGTATTGTCATTGAAATATAAATGGGTTTATATTTTAAGGTGTATTTTACTTGGAATATGCTGTGCGTTTCTTTCTTGGGAGTTGCATGCCCCATTGTTGTCTTGGCAACTTTTAAATGGATTTCATTGGATGATTGGCTCAGTGGGCGGGGTTTTTTCTGCTGGTTTGTTGCTGGTTCAACAAACCAGCAGAAAAAACCCCGCCCACTGAACCAATCATCCAATGAAATCCATTCACAGGCCACCACCATCACGCAGGAACATACAACTCCCAATCAATAACATAACATATTTACAGCAGAATAAACAGATGTTGCCTCAAATGTTGGCCTAAAACTTAGGCTATATATACTATTCATTTCAGAGTAGACTACATTGGGCAATAATGCTGACCCTGCATTACCCTGTGGGATTCAGCACATAGATCAAACCCTGTGAGTATTGAGAGATAGCCAGACACAAGGGGTGTTTGTCTGTACAGTAACAGTTGTGTCGGTAGTGAACGAGCAAAACTACTACAGTGAGCTGAAAAAATTATGCAGTTTTAGGCACCTCGCTCCATCCTTGTTCGCACATGGACAGTAGGAGTTGTAATCTCCTTTGAAAGATAACTATCAGTATTCACTTTTTACGTCTTGAAAATTGGAAAGTGTGCCCGATTAAAATATGTCTACCATAGCACTTTTGATTCATTTCTCTATTGCACAACTGCTATTGCAACAGTTTGGTTTAAGTAGTTTACAACTTGGCTGAAAAAAGTTTCTCTTTTACTGATAAACACAATGCAGTACAGCAGACGTAGTTAATGGGCATACCTACACGAATTTTGCCTCGTTTGAATTAATTTTTTTCCAACAAATAGCTATATTTAACTGGTATAGAAACTGTTCGCATAAATGGGATGACAAATATTATAAAGAGAGCTGGTGCTTTAAAAATAGAACGCAAAAAGTAAAATACTCACCTTTGGAACATTAGTAGCTGTAGGTGGCATGCCTTCAGCTAGCATTTCTCATGTATTTCTGCTGAGCAGAAATACATGAGAAATATTTATAAATGACATACAAACAGCTGTAAAGCTGGCTCAAGCTGATATCAAGTTGAAGGGATTTACACTCACCCTGCATATACGAAGTCATCTATATATTGTAACGGATTTTACATGGAGTGGCCATCGCGTTGGTTAGCTGCAGCTATCTCTTACTAAACTAGTAGAGACTTGCAGCCAGTATGTTGTTAGCTACGCTTATGCTCGGTTTACACTAGTACGATATGAAACACGGTCGGCACCAAAGTGCTTGTTTAGACAATCGTCTGTCTAGCACATTAGTTCCATATCCGTATTAAAACACCTTGGGCCCTGTTTCAGTTTTGAGACGACATGGAACCAGTATTGGTGCGAGCCTATCTGAACAGCTGGTGTTTTCGCTGCGAACTTCAATGTTCATATTTGTACGGAGTTCGCAAATCGAACCAGCATAAACGGGGCCTTGGATGCCCTAGCTGAACACACTTGAGCTTGTTCGGTTGATAGCACTATTGAAGAAGATGCTAAGCTAGCAAATTTCCACCTTTACTCATCACCGTAACCCTGCGCATTTATAACCAGTTGTTTTTGCTAACTATTGTAATGGAAATGCACAGCGTTGCCTTCAATCCGCAGCCGGTACTACACCTGAAGACGCTTGGACTCTCGTAGGAATCCCCAGCTAAAGACTACGCCAGAAGACGCCTACCTACCAGTATGGACAACAGCATTACAGAGACATTACTATTACTTTTGCAATTACCCCTAGTAGCAATTTTGTGCGTATTAAAGAAATGGAGAATAAAGTCTTTGCTTATACTTTCAACTTATTAGGATCTGTTTGGCTAATTGCCAACTACCGTTGTATCTGCTGATAAGCAGCATCCTGTCCCGTCTCATATAGAGAGATACTCAATCCTTGCGCTCTGTAGCCACGGCTACCACTAAAGCAAAGAGTTAGGCACAATCACAATGCTTCTTGCAGTACCTGTGGCAGTAGTCCTCACATTACACGGGGAAAACTGTTACATTGGTGGCAGCGGTGGGATTTATCACGTTCTCACCCCTGTACTGTAAGAGATAGCTACCGGCCAAACACATCAAATACTCCTTCCCCCTTTGTCCTGAGTATTGGGGTTCCCCCCTTGTGTGCAGTATCCGATAGATTACCCCCCCTATCACCCCATGGATACTGTTTCCCCCTTATAACATCCCCCTACAGCGTGGAGCAGAGATGTTTTTAAGGCTCTAAAAAGAGTATTGATTCAATTCCAATTCTTTTGTGGTTTCAATTGATTCAATTCTCAATTCTTCTCAATGCACAGCCAAAAGACTTGATTCAATTCCAATTCCTATAAATGTCTAACAATTCAATTCTCAATTCTTGTCAAACTATAACCAAAAGAATTGATTCAATTCCAATTCTTTCGTCACTTCTGTCAATTGAATTCTAAATTCTTGTTAAAACATGATCCAAAGAATTGATTCAATTCTAATTCAGCAATGACAGCAGTCAATTCAATTCACACTTCAATTCTGTACGAATCTTTATTTATACATATTTACATAATATACTTAAGATTTATACCGTCCCAGTCATGCAATACAATAATAGAAACAGTAATACAAACAGAATGTAGTAAATACATTTGTTTTCACACCAACTCTGTGTGAAATGTACAAATGTTAGTAATATAAGATATGACACAACATGTACAGCATGCGTATGACTCCCTTTGTTATGAAAGATAAAATTTACAGTCGATTGCATTTGCAGTAGATAAGATTAGATAACAGCTTTGAAGACATGGGTGCCCTGTGAGGTCTCATCAATATACCACTGTGACTGAAAACCCTTTCCACTGGAGCACTGGTGGCAGGTGCTGAACAGACTTTTAAGATGATAGAATGCAGAATAGGCATATCGGTACGATGCGCCGTCCAAAAGTCCAAACATGAGCCTAAAATTTTCAATTACTTGTTATTAGTTAGTGGCTTGCACTAACTAGTGTCTGATGACAACATCAATATATAATGCTTTCAGCAAATGCAAAAACTAACAAATTGAAAAGGAAAATAACTACAATACCTGCAACTACTATAACAAACAAATAATAGTTAACACAAATGTTAAATTAAAATGATCAGAATCAGAAGAACGCTGTTAATTAATTATTCATTACTATAAATAATAACTATTATTTATTATTATTATTATATAATAATAATTAATAATAAATTAAATAAATAATAGTAGTAGTAGTGTAGTGTGTATAGTAGTAGTTAGTAAGTAGTAATAAGAAAGAAGATAATAATAATAAGTTGAAACAGAAACCAAATTAAATTTCTTTATTTACCTCATCCTGATGCACTTCTTCTTGCTCATCAATCATCATAAGAAGGCTGGTTCCTTCCATTTCGTTGGCAGACGCCATACCCACCACTGCTCACTCAATAAGAAAATGTATGTGAGCAGCACATCACATGCAACCAACACACCCAATACAACCCTAGTATAGTATGCACGTGCGAGATCTGAAATAGCCCAAGAATAAACATGCACACAACAATTCCATTTAAATAAACACTTTCCTATTTGTGTGTTATTGCCAAGTGTGGTTTCGGGCTTCATTGGGTATACATAATAGGCTCTATCACATTACAATGTAGAGACAATGTCGATGTCAATAACCAATCGTCTTTCTCACCCGAGATTGCACACATTTTTGTGGAGAAGAATTGATAGCTTTTGCGTCGAGTAATGTTTAGTTTCAAGTCAATTCAGTTCAATTCTCATCAGTACAACACACAGACTCGATTCAGTGCAATTCTTTGTTGAAAGGTAACAATTCAAGTCCATTCATGCTACTTTAGTTATAAGAAAAAATCAATTCAGTTCAATTCCTATCAAGAGCTGACTCGAGTCCAATTCAATTCTTTATAAAGTGAGCCTTAAGGCCTGCTCGAGTGAACACAACTGACTCGAGTGTGCATCTCTGGCGTGGAGCGTATGCAGTCTATTGTCGCATAGGCGGAAGTCCCGTATATGGCTGCACACAGAGCCAGGAGTGCAGGGCAATTGCCAACTGGCACCCAGAAGCAGCAGCTCTAGACAGGTTAGCTGATACACTGAGAGGAGTGCTCCACCCCCGTGCGCCTGCACCATTCTTCAAGCCGCCAAAGTACAACTGTCAGGGAGACGAAGAGTACTTCATCGGACGTTTCTTAGAAGTAGCAGAAGCCAACGGATGGGGGAAAATGCCTCCTCACTGCATGTGAGACAAGCCCTGAGAGAAGATGCCTTGGATTGTGGGAAGCCAAAAAACCTTAGAGCCGTGTTCACCGCACTCCGTGCCCGCTTTGGCCTGACACGCCGTGAGGCCCTGCAGAACGTTGCACAGCTGAGGAAAGCTCCCAAGACTTTGCTTCAGGAGCATGCTGATGAGGTAGAGAGATTAGTTCATGTCGCGTACGGAGACTTGCCAGCAGGACATGTGGAGCGTCTAGCACTAGAGACGTTTGCCACCACTCTGGGCCACCCATATCTACAGAGACACCTGTTAGCAGTGGACCCCAGAAGCCTAGAAAAAGCTGTCCTTGCAGGAGCAGAGTTCTTGCAGATAAGAGCTTACGCCGACAACATGCTATCCAGAGTACGGGTTATAGAAGAAGAGGAAGAAGAAGAGTATGGTTATGAGGAACAATACCATAAACCTTCCATGCCCCATTACCATCATTCATCAACAGCTGCCGTGGTTACGCTGGCCCCTAGAGAAGTGGAGTACCCTTATCCAATGAAGGGATACCCCTATCCGGCTCCTCAGCGGCCACCTACAAGTGAAGATACTCTGAACCGCTTGTAACAGACAGTGCAAGAGATCACCACAGAGATGCGTCAGATGAGACAGTGGCAACAGACGGTGCCCACACCTACTCCTGTGGTGCAGCCTGCTCCTCAACCTCCTATGCAGGCTCCACAGAAGGCGGACCACCAATCTCCTGTGTCACCTGTCACGCCTAGTAATTCGTGGTCACCTCTCTCGACAGCCCGTTCTACATCTCCCACGTGTTGGAGCTGTGGACTGCCTGGACACTACAGCAGATTTGGTCCATAAAGCCAGCCCACTGTCACTACACCTACAGAGACTCCCAAGACGGGAAAAGAGCAGCGCCTGCAGTAGTTACCACACCGGCTACCTGCAAAAAGTCGAGAAGGTGGAATAAAGAAGGGAAGAGGCCAGAGAGACACAATCGTACTCCGTTACTCTTATCAGATTTTGTCAAAGAACCACTGCATAGAGGACCAAGGCAGATGGAGAGACGGAACCCTGCATCACCACGTCCCTCAGAGGGGGCACTCCTGCAAAGAGAGCAGAAGAAGAATGAAGTAAGGCATGCCAAGCTGCCTACCTCTCCTGCCGGTCGCCAGAGGAACTATACAAGAAGTGAGCCATCTCCTACGGATGAACAGCCACTTCCCACCAGTAGTATGAAAGAATACAAGCAACCCAGAGAGCGAGAGAAGCAAATCCAGAGAGAACAGCGTATACCGTCGCTGTTGGATTTACCACGGGCGCAGTTTGCCGGCCCCCTGGAGTTTCAGCCTGTCAAAGCGCTGCAAACGGTAGCCGTACCAGTTAGCCAACCCATAGAGTGTGCCACGAATTTGCCAGTAAGAGTGCTGCCTCTACCTCCTAGTGATACTGAAGTACAGCCAACCCGTGCACTGGAACAGAAAGTGGAGAGGCCATATAGTGCAAGTTACTTCTTCACCGGAAAGTTGGAAACACAGCCGGTCACACTCCTCGCTGATACCGGTTGCACTACAAACCTGACATCAAAGCATGTATTCAACCGTCTGCCTGAAGTAGTGAAGAAGAAGATGAGTGAGTCACACGGAATCATGGCGGATAGAACACAAATTCCATTCTACGGAACGGTGAGAGCAGCCTTGCAGTTGAGAGAGATAAGGACAGCCGCCACGTTCGTAGTCAGTCAGATTAGTGAAGATGCTATATTAGGTATGCCCTTTTTCACTGATCACAACTGTCGCCTGAAGTTCGGTGAGCATGCCATAATAATCTCAGGATGAGAGATGCAGTGCACAGATCGGAGAGGCAGCAGGCTTGTGAACCACAATAGGACCTCCCACATTGAGTGGTTACCCCTCAACGGAGATAGACACCAGTTGTGTCAAGTCGGCGTACAAAACTATCTCCCTACTGACCAGCTAAGCCATCCTCAACAGTCTTCGAGTAAAAGCTATCTACTACATCACCTCCAGAACATTACTATTCCTGCATCTAACCTTGTACACCTCTCATTGTGTATGACAAAGGCGCTCAGATGGCTACAAGAGAAAGGAATGAATATCGAGTTTGTGATGGATAAGCCACCTGAAGTAATTACACCAGCAACCGAGATGGTAGTAACAAAGATAGGAGCGGCCAAGAGGTGTCAGAGAGAGTTGAAGCTGGAGCGGCCGGAAGAACTGTTGCCTACAAGTCCCTCCACCCCTCACAGCAAGTTTGAGAAAGATTGGCCAAACGGTTTAGCCAGAAACAGCCAAAGTGTGTGGGAGTTGTACAAACAACAAGAGGAGACAAATCCAGGGCCTAATAACAGTGGAAAAAGGTCCACTGGACAGCTAGTAAAGCAACCAGATGAAAGCGTCGAGCCGCCTACACATAACAGCCAGTCAGCTGCAATAACAAGAGAAGGAGTGGATCCACAGGCAGCAGAAAATAGTTTGTGTGAAATAAAAGAGAGTGCACACACCTCAGTCATCGCTGACACACTCACCAATTGGTCACATATAGAAAGCTTAAAATTTTCTACAACCACTGGAGGGGTTGCAAACCCCTTGAGAAAAAGGTACCCAGCAAGTAAAGTAGATGTGTTAGCCCAGTGTACAATCGAACAATTATCAGCTGACAAAAAATTGCCAGGACGATTGGTACCAAAAGAAAATACATCAAACCTGGATGGGATGTAGCCAACCCCCCAAAATGGACACCGTTAGAGAGAGAACCGTATGAAATGGATGATGAAGAAGAATCGAGTTCCTATCCACCCCCCAGTCCTAAGAAATGGGTGCTTAAATACCATACCCGTTAGCCAGTGCATTATGAGGCATCCGCCCCCGCCTGTTACTCAACCAAGCAAGAGTCAAAGATGGCGCATTCAGATTTTTAATTATTTCATTTCAATTTTTTATAAGTTTGTTCTACACAAGAGCGATTCCAAATCCATTATGAATGTGATCCTGACATTCGGTTTTGCCTTTTGACTGAGTATTTTGATGGTCCGGCACTGCTAAAAGTTACTGACTACTTTGCTTGAACTATTGATAAAGTGTCCACACACAGTGCATGCATGTTTACATCATGGGCAGCTGGAGATTTCCAGTTTTTAATCGAGCAGACAATTCCAACAAGCATAAATAATCAAAGAATATATATATACTAATGAAGGGTGTTGCCAGCAGCTGCTTAAAACCCAAGTTTACCTGATATTACTGATACCTAATGCAGTAAACGCTCACACTAGCAGTCACACATTACGCTCACTTCTGTGTTGTCGGCGTTCTCACTCCTTCAACTGTGAGCTATCCAAGGGTACTAAAACACATTGATATACAGCAGGTGTGCTGCCGATCCCTTTTACAACATGTCTGCCTGTTATTTGTAAAAGAAAAAGTTTACCACTTTGAACAAAAATTTTTTCATGATAGTGACTGAAAAACATATATATTTACGAGTGTGGTCACGTAACAAGGAAGTAACCAACCTCAGGACAAAAACTTATTATAGCTCACAATAGTACCACCGACCACTTAAGGCCCGACCCGTGTTTGTGAACGAAACACTATTCACTGTCACATCCCGCCAAACATTCAACCTACCACACTATCATGAACATAAATAACCAGTAGCCCAATGAATAGGCGGTAGAATTTTTGTGCGAGCCTGTTGTTGCATTGATATAAACAGCAGTATCAATATTTGACTCGCTGTTTCATTTACTGCCCAATCACAGAGCAGAGAGTTTTAACAAATGCCATCGGTCATTGTTGATGGTCAACAGCTCATAAGTCAATGAAACGCGTTACGCAGGAATTGCTTTTGAAAACAGAAGTGCACAACTTTACCTCTCCAACTTACCTTTATAACTCTCTCTCATGACCCTGGTGTCACACTCAACATTCAAAGCAGTCACAGTGTTAGCTTGTTCTTAATGTAAATCTTGTTTCCATTTCTCTTGCTTTATTCAAAAATTCCATTGCTTGATATTATTTGGGTTTATATTTTATTCTCCCTTTTGGTGATGCAACCTTTCAAGGGGTGAGGTTGACTATACAGAGTGGCGTGTGGCAGTCATACGAAGTGGTATGTTTGGGTCATATAAAGTTGTATGGGTGGGTCATATATAGTGGTATGGATGAGTCACATAAAGTTGTATGGGTGGGTCATATGAAGTTGTATGTGTGGGTCATATAGAATTGTATGGGTGGGTCATATGAAGTTGTATGGGTGGGTCATATGGAGTTGTATGGTTGGGTCATATGAAGTTGTATGGTTGGGTCATATGGAGTTGTATGGGTGGGTCATGTGAAGTTGTATGGGTGGGTCATATGAAGTTGTATGTGTGAGTCATATGGAGTTGTATGTGTGAGTCATATGTAGTTGTATGGGTGGGTCATATGAGGTTGTATGGGTGGGTCATATAGAATTGTATGGGTGGGTCATATGAAGTTGTATGGGTGGGTCATATGGAGTTGTATGGTTGGGTCATATGAAGTTGTATGGTTGGGTCATATGGAGTTGTATGGGTGGGTCATATGAGGTTGTATGGGTGGGTCATATGTAGTTGTATGGGTGGGTCATATGAGGTTGTATGTGTGAGTCATATGGAGTTGTATGTGTGAGTCATATGTAGTTGTATGGGTGGGTCATATGAGGTTGTATGGGTGGGTCATATAGAATTGTATGGGTGGGTCATATAAAGTGGTATGGGTGGGTTATACGGAGTTGTATGGGTGGGTCATATGGAGTTGTATGGGTGGGTCATATGGAGTTGTATGGGTGGGTCATATGAAGTTGTATGGGTGAGTCATATGGAGTTGTATGGGTGGGTCATGTGAAGTTGTATGGGTGGGTCATACGGAGTTGTATGGGTGGGTCATATGGAGTTGTATGGGTGGGTCATATGGAGTTGTATGGGTGGGTCATATGAAGTTGTATGGGTGGGTCATATGAAGTTGTATGGGTGGGTCATATGGAGTTGTATGGTTGGGTCACATAAAGTTGTATGGGTGGGTCATGTGAAGTTGTATGGGTGGGTCATGTGAAGTTGTATTGATGGGTCATACGGAGTTGTATGGGTGGGTCATATGAAGTTGTGTGGGTGGGTCATATTGTAGTAGTTTTGCACCTTTTACTATTGACACAACGGTATCACTCTGAAACTTCTAAATGTTAATTCGGGGTAGACTCTGAATTAGTGATCAACCTAACAGGGTCCTTGACCCAAACGCACAATAACAGAGTTTCTGTGAATAATACTTTATTTACTTAATCCATTTAGCGATACAAGGTAAGGCATTTAGCAAACTCCTCAAGACTTCTGCTTGTAATACACAGAAAAATCTCCTTTTATAGGAGTATCAGAGGAAAGTTCACCCCCTTATTAGGGTGAACCAGCCATACAATGCAATAAGAATAGAATACCAATCAAAACATATAATAGATATTTAGTAAACGAGGCAAGCCAATCACAACAGCGAGCACATGGCAAAGTATCCTGGGTTACTTTTCCCGCTCTTTTCCTTAGCTTGAAACTTTTCCACTCCTTATTAGGGCATCTAACTCTTAGTCTGTTCTCCATTCTACAGTACTCTGCTCATTTTCTTTCTGAGGTGGGCATCCAGTCCCATAGGTCCCAGGTTATCTGAATCAACTTCTTTGGATACTGGCCCGGGGAAGGCTGACCCGGGGTAGGTTATATATGTTATGTAGGGTCTATACAGGGCCGGGGTCCTTGGTATCCATTTTATGGGGGAATTTGTATAGATATGGAGATAGGAAGGCTCAGGGTTGTCTCTAGCCTGGTTGTTGACAGGGCAAGGGGTGGAGGGAGGTCTTGGGGTGGGTGGGGGGGGGGGGGGGCTGGGGAGTTGACTGTATCCATAAATCCATAGCCATATTATATCTATTTATGAATATAATTGGAGATTGTCACTCACACTCAGTACAAATCTCCACATCGGGTCTGGGCCTACTGTCGTAATTGATCTATCTCGGTGGTGACTAGTCGAGCCTTAGTCCTAGCCACTTCCAGGTCATTGGCAGAAGTTGCTGCTGTAAAAGGAGCTGCCTAAGCTTGATGAGGATGCACTCAAGGGTTAGAGTGTGTCTTTACCAGTCTGTCTAAACAGTCAATTACTTGAAGGAAGCATAGTGATGGTCTTGGTACAGTGTGTTGACAAGGTAGGCTACTGATAGCAGTGTCAGTATTAATTTATGAGCAGATCTCTGTCATGGTGCCTAAGAACAAGAAGGTTCTCTTGGTTCCCAGTGTCTGTTTATGGGCACCAGTTACCATAAAAACCTGAAAGGTACCTTTTTGCGTGCACCAGGTGTTATAATTTAATTTTTTTGTTTGATTTAATTATTTATTGTATAGGGTTTGTTTATATAGTGATTTTGTAGATTTTTAGATCATGAATTTGAGTATTTTACAAGCACGGTATGCATGTTTTGTTTTTATACCAAGGTTTGTGTTGTGTTTGATCGTTGGACTAACATTGTATAGTCATTGGTATAGTTTTATTACAGAGCATTGTATAATGATAAAGCGTTGTTATTGTTATTGTTATTGTTACATAAACAAAATATGGAAGGTTTGTATTGTGTTTGGTTATAGATCATAGGTAAAATACAAGGGATAAAATGTATATAATAATTATTATAAAGCTCGAGTTTTGATAAGATGTTTGTACTAATAATGGAATAAAGTATATACGAGCTTAATACAGTATTTGTAATAGTGAAGACAATTTCATAATAAATGGTTGCAATAGCTCACTAGTTATCATCAGCGCTGAGTTCCTCTCCAAACTCAAGAAATTCCTCATGCAGTAAATCAGCAATATCCCTATCAGCGTCTGATTTTGACTACTCCTCATTGTATATGCTTGACAAAAATTTTATTCCCAATCAGCGCTGGAGGATGTGGAGAGAAAGACAACATAATGATCTGTGTTTGTATTGGCACTCATTTTTTTTCTTTTGTAAATCATCACAACCGGAGCACACTTTCTAGCTTCTTCAATGTATATGTTTGGTAAGAGAAGCGTTCTTATCTCTCTTTTTCATTTTTTTCCAAAGCGTAGTGGATGTAAGTTACAACAGATTCTTTTCCATTAAATCGATGAAGCATGAAATTTTCAACAAGGTTGATGTAAGGGAAAACTGCACTGTTTGAAAAATATTTGATGTTGAAGCTGAGTTTGAGTTCATCCTTGGTCATCATTCTCAATTGCTTGGCTTCAGTAGCAAATTCTCTCAAATTTAAGTTTTTTACGCTAATGCATTTGAGATCGTAGCAAGCAGTATTGTCATTTTTGGGATTTTGCACCTCACTCAAATAGACGAAATTGCAAGGTAATGGAGATTTAGCAAGATTGAAATTCTCAACTATTCTGCTCGGACAAACTACTCTCTGAAGTTCTCTCACATCTGTCTTGAAATAGTAGGTGAGAACTAAGTAATCACCATATACACCAACATTGCAATTGACAGCAACCACCTACATAAAGGTTGGGAAAATGAGATTTGTTAGCATTTGTGTTAGCATTGCGCGGAAGTCCCTTTATAATAAATAAAGTTTTTCGCTCAAATGAAAAAGTTTTCTTCATGTGAAAAGCTCTTTATAATATATAACGTTTTTCACACAAATGAAAAAAAGTTTCTTCACTCACTAGGAAAGTGCATCTCCCAGGGCAGGTTTTCTTGCAATTCACTTTGCTAAGAAGGGTATTGTAAGGGTAAATCCATCCCTACTGAGGGGAAATAGCTCAGTTTTTCGGCAAAAAATGGCTCTGCTTTACTGGATCTGCGTCCAGCAGCCTGACACTGTTTCTTAGCAACCTTTCATGGTTTTCAGTGCAGAGTAACTCATGGCCATCAATTATGATTGTAGAGTCTATAAATCTCATCACGCACTCCTGAGCTGTGAGGAATGACGTTCCTACAATGTCAGTCCGGAGTCCATGGAGTTGCAGTGATACCGGTACGGTGCCATAGAACAGGATTTTTTAACCTTCTGCCATCAGACAATGTAGTTCACTGTTCTGGAGGGTTTCCCTGACCCACTGTGGTAGTCTACAGTGAAAATAAATTAGTTGTGCATCCAGTATCTACAAGGACGGACATGGACCGCCCGTCCATTTTGCCAGATAAGAAGTAGCTTACCTTGTATGGACACTTAAGGTGGTTGCTGGCAATCTCCGTTGCCTGTGACTTGGGAGGTTTGCTCACAGGGAGGTAGACGTCTGCCGTCTGCTCTACAGGGGGCTGTAACCGTTTAACTTTTGTTGTGGTTGGCTAGCTCTAGCTGGCCAAAACGTCTGAGTATAGGCTCTCCATGCATGCCCTACTCTACCACAACCCCAAAACATGGTTTGAGTGTGGCTTCCAATGGGGGAGTAGCAGCTGGTGAGTCATCTTTCCTTAACAACTTTATCGCCTTTGTCAGGGCTTGTAGGGTCGCCAGTACCATTTGGAAAGAGTCTTGTCCAGTGCTAGGTGGTGTACTACTGACTTGCTGAAACGGGCAGTTGTGGGGGCTGAAAAAGATGATATTTGAGGAGAAATGCCTCTGTACTCTTTTTCCTTGTCTGTCTTGTCTCATACTGCTCGCAATTGATTGGGGGGCTCATCGTGTGCAGTCTTTATCTACAAGTACTCATTGCCTGCTCTCACCGCATCTGCAAGGTCTTCTGGTTGTGTAGCCAGGAGGTGCCTGTGCAGGTATGCATTGCCTATAGTGGAGGTAAATATATCATCATCAGCATCATGTGTTGCACTGCTCTGGGTGGGAGAACTGCGTAAGCCAAACGAATTGGATGTTCAACTTCATTTGCATGCTCCTGTAGGGTTGTCTTATAAGACCTGCAAAAATTAGTTAGCTTCAACATGGCTTCTCTACGGTTTACACCAAAACGTGCTCTCAATGCGGTGAATATCCCTTGTAGATGTGGAGGTTTGCCACACTTAGGTGGGCTGTCACTCAAACACTGACGGAGATGCAGCATGGCAGTTTGCTTTTGCCATTCATTTGCTTCGGGCACCTCGATAAGGCGTGCGATGAATTATTATAGTGGAATTTTGGGGGCTGAAACCCACTAGCTAAGGTCGGTAGCGAGCTGCAACCAGTTGTTAGTTTAACCTGTTACAACAACAGGTTGGTATAGTACTGAAAAGATGTGTGATAGAGTATCTCCAACTCTACAACCAGTAAGGAGCCCTCGGCTCAGACGCATAACTCAGTGCTGTTGAGTATCTATGCATTTATTCATCCAGAATAAAATGAGTAGTAAAAGGCACATTACAACTGACTACTTAGAGCAAAAGCTCTGCCTTTTATAGGCGGTTCATAGGATGTTATTAGGCACTTTATCCAATCACATAACAAGATCACACTATGAACGAACGAATACAGATATATAAATAGATAACGAATGAGATAAGGTATATGGGGCTAAAGGTAATTGGCGCCTGTAGTAGTAGGTGGAGTTAGATGTTAGTGCACCAATCACAGTCATATCTGCTTCCTGTGTTTAGTTCTCAGTCTTTTTAGCCTCTGTACTCTGTCTTTCTTTAGGTTTAGGGGCAGTTATCTCCGGTAGATGGCTCTCTGCTTCCCTCAGGCTACTTTCTGGTCTGTAGTTTATAGTAACTCACTTTCTGCCGGCCCGGCGGGGTCGGTACTGTTCCATACATTGTCGGTACTGCTCCATACAGGGTCGGTATTGCTCCATACAGGGTCGGTACAGTTTTGTACATAAGTTCGGTCATTTCGGTAAGACAGCTTTCGATCATTCTGTCCATCTAATGGCTAATGCAAGAATGCCAGAATGTGGTATAGTGTGTGCCCAGACTTAGATAGCATTAGAATCCACAACAATATTCAACGTCACCTTCACCCTTGTATTTATGCACCTTGAATGATGAACGAACATTGGCATTGGCTAGTTGCATAACAGCTTGTTAAGCTTCCGTTAGACAATCCATAGCATTCAATTCTGGATTGACAGCAGGTGGTCTGCCTGCACTATGAGCTCTGTTGGCCGCCATTGCTACGAATAGAGGAACAATCAACTCTGTAGTCTACAAGTGGGGCTTGAAAACAGGTTTTTGCGCCAGTATTAGCAGACGAAGGGCCAGTAGTGACTGATGTAGGGCCGGTATTGACCTATGCAGGGTCAGTATTGACTGATGCAGGGTGGGTCTGTCCAGAAATTTACTAGTAATGACAGAAATAATGTCAGTAGAGCTCTTGCAAGACAGAGTTTAGACTCTACGTCAATTGCTGTCGCAAACAGTTGCTGGAGGAAAAGGGTCAACACCTATTTGCAAATCTATGTTGCTCAGGGATCACTGCTGCAGGCGGAAAAGAGTCAACGCCTATTTGCAGGAGTGTCCGGTTCTCTTGACTTTTACTGTGAATACAGGGTCGGGATGCTCGGTCTGCAGAATACAGATCCAGGGTGGCGTAGCTGAGTAGGGTGTGCAAACGGGATCCCACTGCTGCCACCAATGTAGTGGATTTTGGAGGCGTAAAACCACTAACTTAGTGTCTGTGGTCCAACGAACTCCTAGCTTGCCGGCACAGAGAAATCGGTAGCAATCCGACAGTATGCTGTCACCAGTTAGTTTTCCCCTAGAGGTAACAACAGGTTGGTATATACCAAATCAGACGTTAAGGAGTATACTCAACTCCACAACTAATACAGAGCCATCGGCTCAGACCCATAACCCAGTGCTTTAGAGTAATATGCCTTTATTCTTCTCCTAAGAATACAAGTAGGTGAAAGTCACAATACAATACTACATTACAGATGGACTAGATATGGTGCAGGCTCTGCCTTTTATAAATAGAGCACATGAAGCAAAATGTGGCAATAACCAATAGCGCAAAAGTGGAACATAACATAACAAATAGGTAGGCATATATAGATAGTCAACAAATAAGATAACCTGTATGGGCTTAAAGGTAAGTGGCGCCCAGAAGTAGTAGGATGAGCTATAGACTCCTTAGCTAGTCTCAGGTACTTCTAATTCCTGTGTTAAATGTCTTAGGTTTTGTAGGCGTAGTCCCTTGACTTTCCTCATAAGTATGGTTGGGTATCTAGTAGATATGTCCTTCTGTTCCCTCTTAGGCTATCTTCAGATTCCAGGCTATAGTGACTCACTTCCTGCCGGCCGGGTATGGCACCCACAGGGTTGGTAATGAGCCATGCCATGGCTCCAATGTAGAGCAGATGCCATATCAACCAGGGTCGGTCAATTCTATGTAATTAATTATTACTGTTCTGGCCATCCAATGGCTATATAGTGATGCTAGAACAAGTAATAACACCTCTGCGCACAAGTATGTGACCTGAAAATCCACCACAATATCAAATAAATAATAAGGTTATTACGGTAACTATAATAAGGAATTATAATAGGTGGATACTGTGGTGGATTTTCGTGAGAGATTGTGTGCCGCTAGATGCCCCAGGAGTTGCCTTGCCTTACTGAAGTAGATGTTAGCTGGATGCCTAGTAACCTGGAGAGCCTGCGCACCGACAGATCGTGGATACGTCGTAGCCAAGGCCAAGTAAAGAACTCTTACAAGGAATCGTTCCGGCGGCCATCTTGACTCTTATTAATTAATTATTATTGTTGTTATTTGTGCGTAGCTAGTAATGCGCCTGTTTGTATGAATGTATATATCTATGGCGCTGTATTGTTTGAATGCATTGCCCTAGTTTTATCTACCAATTATATTGTATTATTTTAACCAATTGCATATTGTAGATTTCAACTGCACATTTGCATGTTATATTTTATAAGTAGCAGGGCAGATCGCCCAAGCCTCCAGAGTTCTTGGAGTAGTTGTGTAAAAGTAGAATCACTGTAAGCGTAGGGAACGTTGTGAATCCTCGTAGTCATTTTGCTGGACTAGTCGTTTTGTCAAACGCGCCAGGATTATTAAGCACTATGAAACATCTCGCTGTAAGTTTTTGTATCTTGCGTTGAATATATTATTATTAACAACTACAACTCTCCTTGTACTGTACAACTTGTGAAGCAGATTAACTTGTCAATAATTGAACACTTAGAGATTAATTACACTCTTTGAAATTGTTGCAAGTCTGCCTAACTCGATTGCTGAAATCTATACACATGCTTGCAAAGCAGAATTTGAGAAGTATAGTGAAACCGGATCTGTGTGTGCTCCATACCTGATCCCTGTATTGTGGAGTAAGAAGTCTCCGTATTGAGACAGTGGAATTAATTAAGTACCGTATACAGTGGAGTTATACTACCGATTAGTAGATATTGTAGCGGATTTTGACGTCCACCACCTTCCGCTAGGGGATTGTGCTGGCAGACGCGCCGTCTGTGCAGCCACAACAAGGCAGTCAGCCTCTTCAGGCCTGACAAGTAACAGTCTACGTCAACCCAGAGGTGACCCTGTACCAAATCGGTACAAACAAAGTGTTGTAAAGCGAGTGGCTGACTTTAACAACGGTAGCAAGGAGCCCTCGGCTCAGACATACACAGCATAGTAGTGTGTAAATAAACCATTTATTCATCACAGAATAACAGGTAATGCAGGCAATACAAGGCAAGAGAACACACTCTTGCCATATCAGTAAGTGCAATGAGTATGGGCAAACTTCTGCCTTTTATAGGCAGAGTTGTGGAAAAATACCAGCCATGCACAGGAAGCATGGCAGGAAGTTATATGATATATAGCAACAATAGATATTGTCCAATAAGATAAGCTAGACAAGTTAAAGAGCACTGGCGCCCATAGGTAACTTGGCCAGTGATTGGTTGGTATAGTTCTTGGGCGTTACACGGCCTTGGGTCCACTTTCCTTTACATCCAAGGGTAGCTAGCTTCGGGAGGTGGCATCTGGAGACTCTTAGGCTAGATTTCATCATCCTGGTCATGGCGGCCATCTTGTGGCCGGCCCAGGATAGCAACCCAGGGTCGGTATAGTGAATACTTAGTGCCGAAGTAATAATAATTGCTTTTAAGAGCAATATAGTTGCTGTAACAGATACTGGTCTTTGTCTGTTATAATCAAGGGAGGCATGCCTGTGGTAGCCACCAACAGGGGGACCTCTGGGCAGTAGTGGTCACTGTGTGTAGTCAGTAAAATCCACCACAATATTGTATCACGGGTTTGTGCCTTAGTACTATATTGGCTACGCTACCACAAAGCCCTAGTGCTCAACAGTCTATGAAGGTTATTCAACAGTGGTCCGGTGAAGGTGTTGAGTCAGCACTCGTACAAATCCTTTACAATGCTTTGACTATATACTGTAATAGTAACAATAAAATAAAATAAAACGAATTCATAGCAACAATAGCATAGCAATGGAATTCTATAAATCAGTTTTGGCTGACCCTCTTTCAAAATGTAACACAAGTAAAGAAAAAATGTATCTGTCATTAAATTAATTATTACAATTCTGTTTTTGTTTCTGCTGTTCCTTGCTGGGGATTGTTGTTTTTTAGTTTATGAACCCCTGTGTCCCATTAATGTAGGGGTACAGAATCTCCCCTTACAGCACAAGTGTAAAATTGGTCAATTAACAGTTATTGCAATTAGTTCTTATTTTTCGAGTCGGAAAATAAAACGCTGCAGACAAATAATTTACATTCAGTAACTTTTGTAGTCATCTCATAAAATAGATATTAATTTGTATTCATGTCACTATTTATCCTGCTTAGTTGTGTGGTTTTGGGCAAAAATAAAAATATCACAATTGCTATGGGAAACTGACGAGTGAAATATGAAAAATCCGGGCTCTCATCATGTTGATAAAAATCCTGCGGGTACCTGAAATTTAACCAAAAATCCGAGTTTTCTACAATTTAATCTGACTACTTGAGAGCCCTGATTACTCTAATATACCACTAGTTACATACCATACTACTACTACCATTAGTACTGCTACTATTTATTATGTACCATTAGTTACATTGCATACTGCTATCACTAGCACTACTACAGTCTTCCACCTCACTGCAATAAAGGTGTAAAACAAGGTGTTATACAGGTTTTTATTGAATGTCATTACATAATAAGCATCATCAATCAGATTCATTTTACAAAAAATAAATGCTATGTAACAAATCAGGTGCTTTCCCGCTCCGTAATTAGGACCAACAGTTCCCTTACCTACACCGGCACACTTCTACCAATGTTACTGCTATATGCTACTTGCACAAACCTAGAATTTGAATGTTCAATAACTGTGACATCAACCATATTAAACCAATGTTAAATGTTTCATTTATTCACTTGATTGGCTTTTGACTGGTGGTCTTGGCCCTGATCCTTGATTGGGGTTTGCTTCAGCGGCCATTGAATAAACTTGATCTGGCAGTTCAAAAATCTGCAAGCTAGTCAGAGAATCATAATCGTTTTCCAAGTCCTTAAAGACCTGTTCCAGTACAACCGCGTGATATGTTTGGATATTAAATGGTAAAAGCGTCTCAGACACTAGCATGCCCCAAGGATGGTAACGTTCATCTTTGTCTACTTTGTAAACGATGCTTCCAGAGTCACCTTCGTCAAGTTTTCTACAGTTGGATATACAGAGAATTGTAATGAGTTTGCAATTTTTTCTTGCAAACAAAAAAAACATGTTGAATATAGACCAACCCTGATATTGAACAAATAAATAAACTCGAAAAGAGAGTGTTTTTCTTTCAATGAACTTCACAAGTTATAAATTTACACGCCATTTTTTATGTATTATCTATCTTTTACCACATAAATTATATATAGTAAAAACATCTTTTCTAATAGCAACGGCTTACAGCTATGCTATACCCATTTTTTCCAATACATTTTAGCTATGGGGAGGAATCTGCTTTATGTTTTGTTTGGCAACTTTTTCCGTTGTCTGAATTTTTTCAAATTGCAATAAAGTTTTCATAGCTGATAGTCTTGTTTTATGTTCTTCCAAATGAATAAGAAACTTTTATAAAATTTCTATTAAATTGCTTGAATAATAGGCAGATTTTACCTTTAATAACAAAATATGTCCAAACTTGGTTTATGAGAGATTGAGTTCTTTTACATTGAATTTTATTCTCCCTGGGAAATACTTAGCAAGTCACAATTTTTTTATAAAGAGGCTAGCTACTCTCTTTTCAAAATATTCAGAAACTTTGAAAGCCACTAATCAACCTTTTTTGTTAAACTAACCAATTATAGTATATAGTACATACAAAGAACTGAACTTACGGTGAGGATTCTCCTCTTTTCTTGGGTGGGAGCACAAATGTAAGACCCACACCAATGCCTTCATCAATATCACTTTCTACGCGGACACTGTGGTACAAATGACCTCTATGGTTCTTCACTGCTAAACACGTTTCATCATCATGAAGCCTTTGTAACTCTTTGGTGCTGCTGACGGAAATAAGCTTTGGTGTTGAGTGCTTGTTCCAGTTGCAGTCCCTCAAATCCTTCTGGGCCACTTCAGCTTCACTCAAATCAAAAGGAAATAAAACGCAATCATTTGTGTATCGCTTATAAGGTGGGGGACTTGACTCCGGCAACTGATACTTGTATCTGTATCCAATGAAGGGAGATTCCGTAACATGGACTTGTCTCTTTGACTGCGCATTTTTTATTTTCAATGTTCGTTGTGAGCTACACCCCTCAATTTCATTTCTTATTTTTTCAATATCACATTTTGCTGTTTGATATTTCTCATTGGCTTCCTTACAAAACATCATGTGAGCAGGTCCAACAGCAAAAACCTTTTTCTGTAATAAACCGAGTAAACAACTCAGAGTTATCTGCAATGAACAATTTGCTTCTGCTACTGCTGCTATCACTACTGCTACCGCTACTGCTACCGCTGCTGCTACCGCTGCTGCTGCTGCTATCACTGCTGCTACCGCTACTGCTACCGCTGCTGCTGCTGCTACTGCTGCTGCTGCTACTGCTGCTACTACTGCTACTGCTACTGCTGCTGCCGCTACTGCTACTGCTGCTACTATTGCTACTGCTGCTCCTACTGCTGCTACTGCTGCTGCTGCTTCTACCGCTGCTGCTACTATCGCTGCTTCTACCGCTGCTGCTACCGCTGCTGCTACCGCTGCTGCTGCTACTGTTGCTGCTGCTGTTGTTACTATCATTACTAGGTTTACTACAACTTTTTACACAAATTTTGGTTCAGCGAAATTTACTGGTGCAACTACTAGTATTTCTGCACCTGTTACAATCATGAACCTAGTATATATGGACTAATAAGTGGGCAGAATTTTCTCCCCAATCCACAAGTAAACCAGAACATGGCGCCAAGGTCAAGTGAATTAAATAGCAGCTCTCGTAGTAAATAAATGGTAGTGAGGATATATATACTTGACTGTACTCTGGACTGCTCCCTTTATGTAGGCAAGTAATAGTATGTAGGTATGTAGCTAAGTAGTTCACTAAGTGACAGGGTAGCCATTAAGTGCTTTCCTAATGGTGGAAAACATTGTCAGGACACGGGAGATTTGTTGGTGATAAGCAGTAGCTCCTCCCAGGTATTAGTCCATTCTAATAGGTCCATAGTTACAACTGGCGCTATTAAGAAAACATTTCTGCAGTGCCTAATACCCTTGTTACTCATGCTACTTACATGGCCACTGA
The DNA here is from genome assembly GCA_945261195.1 of Cryptosula pallasiana. NCBI lineage: Eukaryota > Metazoa > Bryozoa > Gymnolaemata > Cheilostomatida > Cryptosulidae > Cryptosula > Cryptosula pallasiana. The sequence goes on along the minus strand of OX183134.1, from coordinate 997,043 downwards.
CATCCTCTACTATGAGCTCACATATTGCATATTGAGTGGTTGTTCGCTGTCCTTCAAGTTCCAATCCGAGCTGCCAAGAATGAAGTTGTTTATGTTCTTGTTCCAGCTTACGATCATGTGCTGTCACCTCAAATATGGCAAAGTCCTTTTGTTTTTCAACAAGATTCTTGAGTGGCTTACTGATCTTTCTTATTGCATCAGTTCCATAGACTGCCACTTTTTCCCATTCAAATGGATGCTGAAAGACCCGGCAATCTTGAACTAGGTGCATCTTGCACAACCTGAAAAATAACACAGCAATATTGTAATGGATTTTGGTACAGTTACCACAAAATTCCACTAATCTCGAGTATTCTATCTCTCCCCAGAGGGGACACTGTGCCGGTATGACAATGACAACTATGATCAGTTACTGCCGGATCAGTTGGCAAGCACAGAGCGCACGGCTCAGACAAACTACACAGAGTGAGTTTTGAATAGTGGCTTTATTCACCAATACCAAAGTCCTAGAGTGGCTATCTGCTAGGGTGATCGGCAAGAAATGATTGAATGAGTGCAACAAGTATGAACAATTTCAGCCCTTTTATAGGTAGGCTGACAAAAAGCTATTTGTATAAAGTATATAAAATTGGAGGCACAGAAAGGGATTAGACCAATTAGAACACATATATAAATAGTAAGAAAATCATGCAAGGAATAAGGATTAAAGGTAAATGGTGCTGAGTGGCTGAAGCGTGCAGTCCTATCTCCATTGTCCAATCATAGGCATCTGCAGGGCTCCAAGGCTACAGCTAGCTTGTGGTTACTGTGTCTGTCGTACTGAGGAAGAGTACTTCCTGTTCGTGCTCTAGAGTAAGATCCTCGGTGGTTTTGCAGATCCTCTACTATGGCTGCCATCTTTGACCAGCCCTGTGTCACCATACCGGCCCTGCAGGGGTCAATACCAGCCCTGCATGCTGTGCTACCGGCACAGTAAGGCATTCCACCAATACAGCATCTTTCCGATGGCTGTGGGTGGAACTTCAGCGCGCTGATGTGGATGCTAGCATGATAAACAACCAATTTACCACTGTCATTCACCAAAATCTACCACAATATATTAGCATATCTGTTCGCCAAAATATTTTTATGAAAGTCAGAAGCAAGAAATCCTTCAACTCTGTTTTACACCATTGATCAACCAAAATTATCGCAAACAATACAGAAAAACAATCAATGCCTGCTTGGCGTAGTCGAGTTACTGACATTCTGAACCTATCAGTGTAAATTTCTATTCATTCAAGGCTTTTTAATAAGATCTTTTGTGTTTTCTGAGTACTCACTTATTCTAGGGAGATATATATCTGGAAAGCATGCTAGTGAACCACAGGAGACGACAAAAGATAATAACGGTTAATTAAATGAATAGTCGGTGTTTGTATAATTTGTAGTTAATAGTTGCAGCAACTGTGGTAAATGGCTAAAAATAATTGAAATATGATTGTGCTTAGATCCAAAGTCTCTCGTAAAATTGATACATTACACTCTTGTTATTGAAACAAAATACTTTGATATCGCCAGTTTCAAGTTAAGCCTAAAAATAGCTGCCGGTTTCCTTAAACTGGTAAAATATTTTCACCTGAATAATGTCTACAAATGCGAAACGTCCACTAAAACTTTGGCTACCTTCACTAGGCCAAACTCAATGGGAAATATTAATCTCCAGCTAACAACATCAAACTGTGCTGTCAAATTGAAAAGAATTTGCAGAGGCTCAAATAATTCAATGATTTAATCAACAACGAGTTTGGTTTTAAAATTTCTTCTACTCATACTATTGTAGTAGTTTTTACACTAGCTACCAGACACAACGGGGTCACTACAACAACTTCTGAATATTACTTCGGAGTCACTCCGAATCAACGCTACCAACTGACGGGGTCCTAGACCCAAACACACAATGACAAAGATTTAATTAACAATACTTTATTTATGCACAATCCATTTAGCAAGATATAATGGTATCTAACAACTCCACTTGACTTCTGCTCCAATTCATGCAAGAAGGCTCCTTTTATAGGAGAAATGGAGGAAAACTCACCCCCTTATTTGGGTGAGCCAACCATACAACATAACAGTAAAAACAATCAAATCACAATGCATTATACAAGGTTATTTACAAAGTTGACCAATTAAAGTCTTGAGCACATGGTGCTTTGCTCTGGGCACTCTTTGCCGCTCTTTTCTTTAGCTGGTAATCTTCCAGTCCTTATTAGGACATGCTGGTACTTAGCTTGCTCTCCTGGCCGTTGTATTTGTCTGATTCAAATTCTGATTAGAGCATTGGGTTCCTCAGGCCTCAGGCTACCTCTTGCATTTTCTTTTGATCCCAGCCAGGGTAGCTGACCCGGGGTAGACCCAGGGTAACCCGGGGTAGCTTTAATATGTGGCATAGTGTCTACACACGGTCTGGGTCATTGGGGCTTGATTTCGTAGGGGTAGTTTGCGTGTAGGTGAAAGGAGAAGGGGTTGTAGGTTATGTTTCGGGGGTGTAGGCAGCAAGGGTTGGGGGGGGGGGGTATGGGGTGGGGGGTATGGAGGTGGGGGTGAGGGTGGATACTTCATACAAATCTCTCACACTATTATGTAATTTACAAAAAAATAAGGAAAGCCATCGCTAAAAAACTCTTGCCATTGCATAGGTTGACTGAACACTCCAAAGCTACAAATAATCTGAAATTACCTTAAAAATCAAATATGCTACAAACTTACTCTTCAATCTCAGCAATAAGGGGAATGGGAAACCTGATGTATTCTTCTGTGTTTGCTGCCTCCTCCCCTCCAAAATCAGTGCTAGACATGTCTTCCTTGTCTACCATCAACAAGCATATGTAGCAGTACATGGCCACTTCATGTTGTGAAACAAACTACGTTCACTTCATTTCACAAAAGTGGGAGAAAATTTAGGATGAAATATGTTTTGACAATGGTGAATAAACATTTTCAATTTTTCTATTACAAAGTTGCCGATGAAGCGGAGAGAAAAAATGTTTTATTTGAAACTCTAAAATAAATGAACAAAAATGAAGGCTCAAAATAGCACAGACATAATTGGTATTTAAGGAAATTTTCGAGTGGTAGGTTTTGGTAAACAAAAAATTTAATGAATTAACTAATTAAATGACAAATAAAACTGTAAAAAAGTGGTTTGCTCAAACAAGTGATTAGTTTTTTAAAAAAACCACAGACAACAAAAAATTCTTGGTATGGGCATGTTTGGATTAACTGCCATGGTTTAACTTTTAGCTGCAAATTACGTTACCTTATTTTATTGTCTCCTTTAAAATATGAAACCCTTTTTTAGTTTGATTATCTGAAAAAAATTTAGCAGCTGTCGTCAACCATACACTTTTCTATATTCCCATGCCGTTTCATGTACTGAGAGGCTGAAAGCAAGTTTTCTGAAAAATGTGAAGCTACAATAACAATGTTGTCACATGCCCGAAAGACATTTCATGATTTCGAGGTCCTTAGATCTCTTCGAACTCTCGGCTTGCTGTTTAACAGCTTTCATGAAAATTAAATTAAATTGAGATGCTAAAGCTGTACTAAACAATGTTTACCAATGAAAAAAATATAAAACTCTAATTTTTTATTTTAGCAAAAAGATTATAAATGATAGAGAAATGACTGCAAAATCGCTCAAAAAAGTAACTTCACAACCAGCCGGAAATACTCTATTGAACTCCTACAAATACTTAACCCTCAACCCTGAGAGGTATTATCTACGGAGTTGTAGCAATTGTGTTAAAGTGGGGTCGGAGTCTAGAACAAAACTGCAGAGCAGACACGGGTGCAAAATGGTGGATGCAGGGTAGCAAGGAAAACCGGCTTTGTAGCAGAGTTTTACAAATTTTTTGCTTTGACATTTGTCAAGGCTCTATATACAGTAAGATTTTGCTCTATGATGTAGGGTGATTGATTGAAAGACTTGCAACGTTTACGAAAAAAATTAACATGTAATAATAAAGCAAGCTATGAACATCTTCAGATTCTCACTAAAAGAATGTTAAACTATAAATTGACCGACTCAACAAAAAAATTTAATAAAAATGGTTACTGTTTGGATCTACATTCAATTTCATTTGCTAGTTTTTTTTTTATTTATATGCGGCAAACATATGCATTAGTCAACCTTATGTTGCTTTCGTTACTTTTATTTGGTTGTAGGATCTATCAAACAGTATTACCAAGCAATAGTTTGTCTTTTCTTGTACGCTTTTAATAAGTTAATCCAGAATAATGTAATGGATTTTACATAGAGTGGCCACTGCGTTGGTTAGCTGCAGTCATCGCTTACTAAACTAGTTAGTGACTTGCAGCCAGTGTGTTGTTGACCACAGGCGGTGAGTCACTTTGATGCACTAGCTGAACAAGCTTGGCTTGTTCGGTTGATAGCTGCTATTCACCATGTTCCCATGCTGCGAATTCGTTCGGATCGGGCGTCCATTTGAGTTGGTTAGCATTCATTCGGGTTGGCATTCCAATCCGTTCCTATGATAATTCGAATTGAAACAATTTGCGGGAGTTGTCCTTCCTTTACAGTGAGTAGCGAGCGCAATAATTACTTGATTGTAGTGAGTTAGTAAACAACCGCGCTCGTATTACTAAGCAGTAATATTGTACAGGATTTTGGTTGTTGCGGTAGTGCGTACACCTGCACAACTCCCCACATTCACAAATGCAACTGGAAGTGGCTGTTCGGCCCTTTTCGTAGTCAGTCGATGCAACAAGGGTCGACTTGTCTGTGCCGACTATCGGGTGAGTTAGAAATGCTTGGCACCGTACATCGACTAGCGAGAATACGCAGCAAGGATCGAATTGACCGATTGCTTTCTACCAAGTTCCTTACTGCACTGATGGTCGGTAGTACAAGCTGTAGTCTGTATTCTGTGCTCTTGTTTGTGCTACTGACTATAGTCTGAGTAGTAATAAACAATCATCTGAGGCTCACAGTTGCTCTGATTTTATTATATCCAACATCCATATTTATACATATAGTTATGTAACATAAAAGTGGTACATAAAGGAGGCCACACCTCGCACAAACAATTGGCCAGAGTGCGCCAATAAAAGGTAATAGATGGTACTAGAATGTTCGCTTGAATGGTTGCACATGGTTAACATATATGGTTGCGTGCTTACAGTAAAATAATAATTATGACATAGAACGAAGCTGTGCTAGAGTGCAAGCATAGAACTAGGTAAATGCATATCGTGAGTAAATAATAATAATAAGTGTACGTGGCGATTGTTCGTTATGGCGTCCCTTACACACTTCCCCCCATTGGCAATGCTAGGCCAATAAGCTAACTGGGGTCGACATAGAACATAGTTACGTTTTTAGATGTTCGCTTCTATGGGGAGTTCTTCTCTCGCTTTATCTTCTCCTTTATTTCCTCTACGCGTTGTAAGCACCTATAGGCTTCCTTGGTATTTCGATACAGCTCTTCTTGGTACCTCTCCAGTCGTTTACGCTTCTCTTCTTTTCGTTCTGCCTCTCTCCTAGGAGACCGTTGCTTTTCTCCTGTCTTCGGCCCTTCTGCTCTTGGGCGGGGTGTGTGTTCCCTTGCTGTGTGGCTGGCAGGTGCCACGGTTTGTAATTCCAGCTTTAATACCTTGGCTGGTGGTTCGTCTAGCCTTGGTCCCAACCGGCGCTTTATTCCATTGCTAGCGGGTGTACTGTCCTTGATTGGGATCGGTGCGCCGAAGGCCTCTGGCTTCTTCCACCTGACATACCGACAGAAGTCGTTGTAGGATGCCGTATCCACTTCGAAGAGGGGTCGAGAGTCTCCCCCATGGGCGAGGTCTCCATCTTGTTGTCGGATGTGTTTTAGCATCGAATCTCGTGAGCTACTCTTCTTCCCGCATTGGCAGAAGTAAAAGACAAAATGTTGTCGGGTGTGGTACACAATGCGTTTCCTTGGCAAGCGTAGACGGCAGATTGTGCACTCCCATTCCTCTGTGTTGACTATTGGTTTAGCTGCCTGCTTAATAGACTGTTTAGTAGTGTCGGTGACCCATACCTCAGTAGGTTTAGCTGTCGGAGGTGGAGGAGTTGTTAACTGTTGCTTTCTCTCTCTGCATCTGGCAGCTCCTGGTTCCGCTAGTACTACTCGTCTTATTCTTGTCGGTGAAACGGCATTAAACATTTCTTTTTGTGGAACCCTGTTCCTACTACGTCTCTCCTCTCTCTCTCTAATATTCTTGCTGCTGCGTCGGCATCTTCCTCTATAGATAGGTAGCCGTCGTTTTGTTCGGCCATTCTCTGTTTAAATAAATTAATTGCTGTGATAATGTTCTGTAAGTTGCTGTCTGTATGTGGTGCTGTCGCTGGAGAGAGTGATTGGGTTTTCCCGCAGTGTTCGTTGTTAGCGGTTCTGTCATTGGTCAATCTCTCCTCCCTTCTTTTGTTTTATTACCCCACGTGGTGTGACGTAGCGTTTGGCGGGCGTCGCTACGGTGATGTCTATGTGGTGGACGTAACTCTATGCTTTTCTGTTGGGGAGTTGTCTGTTCTTTGCCCTCTTCGTCTTTTCTTGTTGTTTGCACCCCTGTTTCGGTACCCCCACCGACAATAAGTGATTGTTTTGTCGATGTTTTTATTCCTAACCGATTTTGGGTTTCCTGAATATCTGTCCAAGGTTTATGGGTGATTTTTTCTGCTCTTTCAGCTGGTGATGATTTCGAGTTAGTGTCTCTGCCCCTTGCATGGTAGCAGTGGTAGTCAGTAAATTTTACTGGCTGTCTCCTGTTTCTTTGTGGTCTTTCTGGAGTGGGGTTAGTTTGACTAGGTAGTGTCGGCCAACTTTCTTCATCCAGCTGATTCGGTCTTTCAGCTACCTGTTCTGGAGCCGCCTCGCGCTCTCTGGGCGTTGTTGGCCTTGTATTCTCTGTCCTCTCTGCTACCCTCTCCTCCACTACTTCTGCTGGTCCCATGGGTTCGAGTTCTGGTGGCGTTGCTGTTGTTAACTCGGCCTCCTGATGTGTTGTGTTCCGTGGGTTGGGGGCGTCCGCCGCGGTCGGGGGTTCCGACCTAGGGGGTGGTAGCTCCCCTGGGAGTTGCCTCTCCTCTCTCTGGGTTTGTGGCTTTCGTCTGTAAGCGCCGCGCATGTTTGGTCGCACCGCCTGCTCCCTACTGGTGGGTGCTCGGCCGATGGTCCCTTCACACGTTCTGTATAGTTTCAGCCGTCGGCCATTCTGCACAAACCCTTGGCCGTCCTTTTCTAACCGATAGGTATGGTTAAGATAGGCGTGTGTAACTGTGTACGGGCCTATGTAACTGGGCTGTAATTTTGGGTTGCTACCCTTCGTTCTTCGGCGGTTTTCCATCACCACCAGGTCTCCCTCCTCGAATCGAGGTGGCTCATCTGTCTCTTCCTGTCGAATCTGGTGCTGCTGTTGCCGGGCGTATTCGTGAGCCAGTCGTAGGTTCTCCTGGACCTGTATGGTGTGCTCAGTTAGCCCGTAGCTGTCTAAGGTGGGGGGTGAGCCGGTCAGCTGGTCTGGAAGCCGAACCTCTCTCCCGAGCATCATCATGTTTGGCGTTTCTTTCGTTGTGGAGTTGGGGGTACCTCTACACGCACGCATGATCTGGGGGAGTAGTTGGTCCCACTCGTCTTGCCCCTTAGTTAATATGAGGGTTCTGAGGGCGTCGCTAAGAGTTCTGTTTTGGCGCTCGACCATGCCATTTCCCTGGGGGTGGTAGGGTGTGGTCCTGGTTTTTTGCACCCCCCAGAGTGTACACAGTTCCTCTAATATGGTAGATTCGAACTGTGCACCCTGATCTGTGTGTATCTGTTCGGGCAATCCCCAGTAACTGAAGACACTCTCGTCCAGTGTGTTGGCCACGGTAGGGGCCGTGGCATCGGGTATGGCAATCGCATCTTGCCATCTGGTGAAGTGGTCTGTCATTACCAATATCCATCTGTTTTTTCACTTCGTGAGAGGAAGGGGGCCCACTAGGTCCACCGCCAGTTTCTGGGATGGTCTTCCAGTGTAGAGCCTCTGGCCTTCTGGTGGAGTGGGTCTCCTACTCTTCTTGGCGACCTGACAAATCTCGCAGCTGTTTACCAGTCTGCGGGTCAGAGCGGACATGCCGGGCCAGTACCAGTCCAGCATCAATCGTGCTCGGGTCCGGTGTATTCCGGCGTGTGCCATTTGGTGGGCTTCCCACACTGTTTTCTGCCTCCAGGACGGTGGGCAGACTGCACAGAACTTAGTCCTGCCTTGTTGGTCGAATCTCATTACTAACACCTTGTCGGCTTGGATACTCAGAGCTTCTTTCCTGTCGTACAGGATCCTAAGCTCAGAACTGCCTTCCTCGAGTTCTCTCCGGGTCAAGGTCCCTGGGTTCTGTATTTCTGCATACAGCCGGGCTACGGGGTGGTTCCCGTCTCTTTGGGCTTGGGCCAACTCCTTCCCATTGGTAGTGGGGCTGGTGACCATAAGGTTGACTTGTTCCGTTGGGGGATCTTGCCGCAGCTCTGTGTGGGTGGGGCCACCATCTCGCTGTTCTATTGAATTGCACTGCTTGCAGTCGAGGCACTGGTCCTTCCTGCTGAGCCCATCAGCGTTCCCGTGGCGGGATCCAGCTCGGTGCTCCAGTCTGTATTTGAATTTTGCCAAGGTTTCTAGCCACCTGGCTATCTGGTTTGACGGTTCCTTGCGCCTGCACAGCCAGCGGAGTGAGGCATGATCTGTCCTTAGTTTGAACTCCTGTCCGTACAGATAGGGACGGAAGTGCTTGACGGCCTTTACCACCGCCAGGAGTTCTCTGCGGGTCACACAATAGTTGTGCTCGGCTGGCGACAGCGTCTTGCTGTAATAAGCAATCACCCTCTCTTTCTCGTCTTGTACTTGTGAGAGCACCGCTCCTAGGCCCATGGTGCTAGCGTCCGTGTCGAGGATGTATTGGAGTGTGGGGTCTGGGTACCCTAACACTGGTGCTTGGCTGAGTCCGGCCTTGAGTAGGTTGAACGCCTGCCGCTCCGCTTCCCCCCATTGCCAAGGGATGCCTCCTCCGGTGAGCACTGTCAGAGGTTTTGCCATCGTGGCGTAGTCCGGCAGATATTGCCGGTAGTATCCGGCGGTCCCCAGAAATGCTTGTAAGGCACGGACGTCCTTGGGTTCCTGCCATCTCTCTACTGCCGCAACCTTGTCTGGATCGGTGGCCACTCCTTCGGCGCTGACTACGTGGCCCAGGTACCTGACTCGTTGGCTCAGAATCTCACACTTCGAGGGTTTTACCTTGAGGTCCGCTTGCTGGAGGCGGGAGAGCACCTCCCCTAGCCGCTCTATGTGTGTAGTGAAGTCTGGAGCGATTATAATCACGTCATCGAGGTACAAGAGTAGCGTTTTCCAATGTAGTCCCTTCAGGACCCTCTCCATCAGCCGTTGGAACGTGGCGGGAGCGGAGGTGAGGCCGAAGGGTAGCACCTTCCATCTCCAGAGGCCACTCCGTGTGATAAATGCCGACTTGTTCTGAGCGTCTTGGTCTAGTGGGACTTGCCAGTAGCCGCTAGTTAGGTCGAGGGTGGAGAAATATTTGCTCCCGGCTAGCGCGTCTAGAGAGTCGTCTATCCTGGGGATAGGGTAGGCGTCTTGCCTGGTGACATCATTTAATTTCCTATAATCCACGCAAAACCTCCATGATTCGTCCTTCTTTCGGACAAGCACGACGGGCGAGCTCCATGCCCCGTCTGCTGGTTCGATCAAGTCTTTGGCCAGAAGTTCTTTTACTTGACGTTCTGCCTCCGCTTCTTTTTCAGGTCCCAGCCTATGGGGTGGAAAACGGATGGGTCGGGTCCCCGGCTCCGTTGGAATAGAGTGCTCGGCGAGGGGTGTTCGCCCAATATCGCCGTCATTTCGACTGAACACGTCCTGATACGTCAAAAGGAGGGTTCGTAGCTGTCTCTCTTCTCTGGTACTCTTACACCCTTGTCGTGCCTGTTGAAACAGGGCCTTCAGGTGGTCGGGGAGGTCGCCATGTATGGGTCCTACCTGGGGTCCCCCGGTGGGAAATGGTTGCACTTCCTCTTTTCTGATGCCCGTGTAGGTGCCTATTACCTCCCTGGCAGATATGTGTAGAGCATCTTGCGTGGGGTTGATACAGCGTACCAATACTCTTCCTCGGCTGTCCGGGGTGTTCACGCTAGCAGCGAGCATGAGTCCGCCCTCGATGCTCTCGATCATTCCTTGTTCGCAGGGGTCTCTGTCGGTGAGGTGACAGGAGACAGTGGCTTCGGCTTGAGGGGGTATGCTTGTGTTCTGGCGTACTTGGACCTTGGAGATCAGGTTTCTCTCGTGTCTGTCAGTGCAAGTCAGCTCTTGCTCCTGGATCCTTAGGACGGGTCTGTCGAACCCCATTTGACACTGGTGGTTCGTTAGGAAGGGCATACCTAATATGATGTCCTCATTTACTTGACTAACGACGAATGTCTCCCGGTATTTAACCTGGCGGATGCGGCCCGTCAGGGTGATCAGTCCATAGAACGGTAGGTGGGTTCCATCTGCCATCAGCCCATGTGAGTCATAGTCTCGTAGGCGCTCCTTTGTTCCGTTCGGTAGTTGGTCGAATACTTTCTTCGACAATAGATTCGTATTGCAGCCTGTGTCGATCAAGTATGACACGGCTTTACCTTCTATTCGCCCTGGCAAGTAGTAGCTTGATTTGTAGGGGCGCTCAATTTGATTGAGGTGAATGGTTATGGGCCGGTGGTCGACCTCTGGGTCTTCCGGCGGCGGCGGTGTCTGGCTGGCTTTGTGTTGTGATCGCCTAACCTTGGCTGGGGGTTCTGTGGGTTCCTCATCGTCTTCATCTGTTTCCTTTCCTTCGCCCGCCAGGGGTGTATACCTGTTTTTTAGTGGTACATAGGTGGTTGGTGTAGGTAGGTATCTGGGATGCATTGTGTCCTCTTGAGCCCGCGTTCGGTGGTACTGGAGCTTTTGGTTATGTTCCGGTGCCCTGTTGCAACGAGTAGGTGGCCCTACTGTTGCGGGCCGTACCCGTTTCCCTGGGCGTTGGACCAGGGGGCCATCCTGCATTCCTTCCTCAGGTGCCCTATCCGTTGGCATCCCCAGCATCGCTTTATTGGGGGGTCTTTGGCCTTACTCTTCAAATCTGCTATCTCTCGGCTCAGATCTGCTATGTTAGCCATTAGCTTCCCTAGGGGGTCTTCTACCTCTTTGCAGGTGGTCGGCGGTGCTTCTTCTGGTTGGTCTTCATGGACCATCCTAATGCTTGTGTGTGTTAGTGGCTGGTGCTGAATTTGTAAAAATTCGCTGCCGGCTTGGATGGCTTCCTCTACTGTAGTAGGCCGAATGGCCAGTAGGTGTCTTTGTAGATATGTGTGTCCCAGTGTGCTTTGGAACGTTTGTAATGTTAACTCCGTTCTGTTCCTTTGCGGGAGGTCTTGATAGGCTGCCTCTATTAGCTGTTCGACGGTCAGGGCATGTTCCCTTAGGGTGTCTCTCTGTGGCTTTCTGTAATGCATTAGCTTATTCTGTGCCTCGGTTTGGGTGAGCCCAAAGCTGGCTTGTAAAGCTTGCATGATTGATTGTAGTGTCAAGCCGCACCCACACTGTTCGGCCTTGCCTAGCAATGCCTGTCGGAGGTGGATGGTTGCCTCGTCCTCTGTCCATTTATTGGCTCCTGCTACCTCTTGGAAGCGCTGTAGAAAGTAATTGACGTCGCCTTCTCCATTAAATTTTGGAGCCTGGAATTTATCTTTGTTATTGGTGACCGTCATTCTATCCAGAATGTTGGTCAGGGTGCCCATAATGTGCATGGGTGCCCCCTCTCTGTCTGTGCTGACTGCTCTTCTTCGGTTGGCCATCTTTCTGTCACTTTCTTGCCTTTTTGTGTACTGGTGTGGGAGTTATCTTCTCTGGGAACTGTACCTATCCCACTGCTGCCACCACTGTACAGGATTTTGGTTGTTGCGGTAGTGCGTACACCTGCACAACTCCCCACATTCACAAATGCAACTGGAAGTGGCTGTTCGGCCCTTTTCGTAGTCAGTCGATGCAACAAGGGTCGACTTGTCTGTGCCGACTATCGGGTGAGTTAGAAATGCTTGGCACCGTACATCGACTAGCGAGAATACGCAGCAAGGATCGAATTGACCGATTGCTTTCTACCAAGTTCCTTACTGCACTGATGGTCGGTAGTACAAGCTGTAGTCTGTATTCTGTGCTCTTGTTTGTGCTACTGACTATAGTCTGAGTAGTAATAAACAATCATCTGAGGCTCACAGTTGCTCTGATTTTATTATATCCAACATCCATATTTATACATATAGTTATGTAACATAAAAGTGGTACATAAAGGAGGCCACACCTCGCACAAACAATTGGCCAGAGTGCGCCAATAAAAGGTAATAGGTGGTACTAGAATGTTCGCCTGAATGGTTGCACATGGTTAACATATATGGTTGCGTGCTTACAGTAAAATAATAATTATGACATAGAACGAAGCTGTGCTAGAGTGCAAGCATAGAACTAGGTAAAGGCATATCGTGAGTAAATAATAATAATAAGTGTACGTAGCGATTGTTCGTTATGGCGTCCCTTACAATATGAGTCAAATTTGTGGAATGTTCACAGCATAAACTAGTAAGTAGATGAATAATAACAAAATCAACAATTTGTAATAATTATAGATGATTATTAATAAATATAATGATAGCTATAAGAAATGATAAATAATTAATAATAATAAATAAATTATTTCCAAATAATAAAAAACAATTTTTTTTGGCAAGTATAAAAATAATAATAATTTAGTTTGCACATTTATGAAACAGAGCTATGATTCAGTTTCCCGAGCAAATATTAAATAATTTATAACTTACCTGTTGTTAAACTTGCAGAGGATTATTATTATATGTATGTAAAAACTGCAGTTGGAAAATACGCAAAAACTGATTTACTGCCAAATCGCCAGTTTAATGCCTTTTTCTCAAAAGAGCAACCCGAACGAATTCGAATTCATCAACACGAACGATTCCCATAATTCTAATCAATGCTCAACCCGAACGAAGTCGGTTTGAGGAACCGCACTGAGCCAACACGAATGAATCCGAACCAACTCGTACGAGTCAGAATTCCCATGACCCGAATGGACGATTTATGAGTTCAACCCGAACGAATTCGCAGCATGGGAACATAGTGATTGGCTGGGGCAAAAGAAGATACTGGCTAGGGAATTCCCCTTTCTACACATCAGTAACCCTGCGCATTTGAAACCATTTATCAACATTGTTATTGTCTTATAAACCAACAGCTTGTTATGTAGTATTATCTTGTGTAGCGTCTGCTTATCATATGTTAATTTTATGTTCAGTCATGCGTGTATGGCCTGATGTTTTTGAGCCAATCAGATTGCAGCATTTTCAACTACCCTATTTACATGATTACTCAATAAATTTATGAACAATAGCCCAGAGAGGGAGAGTTGATTGTGAGCTTGTACAGAGAACTTCTCAGGAAGCTTTTGTATGTTGCGATAATAAAGTATTTATAATCTGAACTCCGTGTGTTTAGTTTGGCAGGTGGCCTGCTATTGGTTAGTTCTTCTGCACACGGCAAAACCCGGTGTAACTCTCTACGCGGATAGTTAATAGAAGAGCCTACTGTTTACTGTAGCGCTCTCTACCCAGTACAGCTTAGTATAGTTGTCACTGTGTAGTAATAGTAGTAATAGTAGTAATAGTAATAGTAGTAATAGTAGTAATAGTAATAGTAGTAATAGTAATAGTAGTAATAGTAATATAGCGATATATTGTAAATCGAGTGCTATACACCTGGCAGGTAGGCTCTGGCACATTTCTCATCGAACAAGTTTTCTAGTTTAAACTACTGCTAAAAAATTTGAAAATTTCCACCCAAAGTTTGTAAGAGTTGAGAGATTATTTCTGTGTTGATCAAAACTATTGCTATAAGAACTATAGAAAGGCTGTGCAATCTAACACAACTGACGCATGAACAGTATACCTGGAAGTGCCCCCCCCCCCCCCCCCCCCCCTCTTAGTTTCACTATCCACTGTCTCTTAGCAAACTTATTGAATCTGTGGTAAATGTTGAGAGCAAACCCCCAACAATATTTAGTTGAATACCCGTGTCAAAAGACACGTCACAGGTTTCAGTTTAAAGCATCGGTAGTAAATCCCAAACCACTGTCACCAAAAACAGCATCAAGAGTGCCAAACAATCCACAAAAGAGGGTGTCATTACATACGGCCAAAGTTTATGGGGAAAGTACACAAATTTGAAGCTTGTTACTTCATGAAAGTACATTCAGTCTTCGGCCCACCGGAGCTGTACCTTATTGCTTCGAACAAATCATGAAGTGCATGTGTACTTTTGTAGCCATCTGCTGATAATCTTAGTTTTTGAGGGCACTGAATAGTTAAAAATCAAATAGTGAACAATGCTTTGAAATGCTGCATTCTGTATGAGTTAACCTACCATCTGACATGTGTGTCATCGGTGCTACTTCGGATGTGAAGGGTTCTCCTAGTCTACCGGAGTCTGTCTTCAGATGTTTTATTGTATTTTCATGGCCTGAGAAATGTAGAACAGTAAATAAATGAGAAAATTTTTGAAGTTTACGTTTTATCTTTTTCAAAAATGCGCACCAGCAGTAACGTGGCGGTGAATTAGGTTGCATGAAACATAGAGATGCAGGTCCTCACAACATAAAGCACAACACTGTAACTGTAGCAATTATAACATATGACGATGAGTTCGCAAAGTGTTCCAGTTTTTGTGTGAAGAAAGTTTACTATCAAAAGATTTCATTCATTAATGTGCGCATAAGACTTGAGAGTGTATGTGACAAGAGGCAGTGTATGTGACAAAAGGCAGTGTATGTGACAAGAGGCAGTGTATGTGACAAGAGGCAGGGAATGTGACAAAAGGCATTCTGCAGTTGCCATGAAACATATTAGTTCAACAACTACCTAGTAACTTCATCTGTTGAGCTTCAAAGTCAGGTTCTGACAGGTTTGCTGCTTCTGCTGGGTCTGGGAACAAAGTAGCTACAAATAGTACAATAACACCATTATGCCAAAGGACCTTTCCAACCACCTCTCATCTAGCCCCATCTTGTTCAATTTTCTTCTCACCCACCCTACCCTCTCATCCACCCTACTCTCTCATCCACCCTACCCTCTCACCCACCTTACCTTCTCACCCACCCTACCCTTTCACCTACCCTCACACCAACCCTACCCTCTCAACCACCCTACCCTCTCACCCACCCTACCCTCTCACCCACCCTACCCTCTCACCTACCCTCACACCCACCCTACCCTCTCATCCACCCTACTCTCTCATCCACCCTACCCTCTCACCCACCTTACCTTCTCACCCACCCTACCCTTTCACCTACCCTCACACCAACCCTACCCTCTCAACCTCCCTACCCTCTCACCCACCCTACCCTCTCACCCACCCTACCCTATCACCCAAACCACCCTCTCACCCAAACTACCCTCTCACCCACCCTACCCTCTCACCCACCCTACCCTCTAACCCACCCTATCCTCTCACCCATCTTACCCTCTCACCCACCCTATTCTCTCACCCATCTTACCCTCTCACCCACCCTACCCTCTCACACACCCTACCCTCTCACCCATGCTACTCTCTCATCCACCCTACTCTCTGACCCACCCTACTCTCTCACCTACCCCCTCTCACCCACTCTATTCTTTCATCCACCCTACCCTCTAACCCACCCTACCCTCTCATCCACCCTACCCTCTCATCTACTTCCCTCTCACCCACCCTACCCTCTTACTCACCCTACTCTCTCACAGACCCTACCCTCTCACCTACCCTACCCTCTCAACTTCCCTACCCTCTCACCCACCCTACCCTCCCACCCACCCTACCCTCTCACCCAAACCACCCTCTCATCCACCCTACCCTCTCACCCACCCCACCGTCTCACCAATCCTAACCTCACAGCCACCCTACCCTCTTACCCACCCTACCCTCTCATCCACCCTACTCTCTCAGCCACCCTAATCTCTCACCCACCCTACCCTCTCACCCACCCTACCCTCTCACCCACCCTACCTTTTCACCCACCCTACCCTCTCACTCACCCTACCCTCTCACAGACCCTACCCTCTCCCCTACCCTACTCTCTCATCCACCCTACCCTCTCACCCACCCTACCCTTCCATCCACCCTACTCCCTCATTCACCCACCCTACCCTTTCACCCACCCTAGCCTTTCATCCACCCTACCCCCTCATCCAATCTATCGTCTCACTCACCCTACCCTCTCACCCACCCCCTCTCATACACCCCACCCTACCCTTTCACCCACCCTACCCTCTCACCCACCCTATTCCCTCATTCACCCACCCTACTCTCTCACCCACCCTACTCTTTCACCCACCCTACTCTCTCACCCACCCTACCCTCTCACCCACCCTACCCTCTTACCCACCCTACCCTCTCACCCACCCTACTCTCTCACCCACTCTAACCTTTCACCCACCCTACTCTCTCACCCACCCTACCCTCTCACCCACCCTACCCTCTCACCCAACCTACCCTCTTACCCACCCTACCCTCTCACCCACCCTACTCTTTCACCCACTTTAACCTTCCACCCACCCTACTCTCTCACCCACCCTACCCTCTTACCCACCCTCCCCTCTCACTCACCCTACCCTCTCATCTATTCTTCTATCACAACCACACACTTTGCAACTGCATTTATTTCATAGCATTTGCCTCAAAAATTCTCATGAAATATATTTTGCTGAGAGTTGAGGTACGTTTGCGTAATGTTCTGAAAATATGGCCAAATGATAGCAACTCAAGCTGGGTTTATACCATGTCGTCTTTTTTCTTCTCTACTGAATAAATTATGGTCGTAGCAGAAAACTGAGTGACTCACAGCTTGAAAAACTTCTTGACTGGCCATAAATAGTGATTCAACTTTTATTAATTTTGAGTTTTTGCTAAGCCTTTTCATGTAAAAATTCAGATTTTGTGGCAAAGATAGAACTTTGAGCAATCCTTCTGTACCATTTCTAATTGCTACTGCTTTTACCATTGATTAACATCTGCTGTTCCATGTTTCTGTCAGTCAAATCTTTGTTTGCTTTTCGCAGTCCTGTAACATACCAACAAACTAGATTAGAAGTACCTACAAAGCATTGTCAGTGCTGCCATAGAGGGTCTCAGCAAGCAATATGTCTGCCAATAATGTGACGTTACATGAGTCCAAAGTGTGAAGAGAGCATTTATTATTATTTATATCTAGCTAACCTCTACTTTCTAAGCTATTGTTGCCACATGTTGGCTGTTGACTATGGACTACCCTAGTGCATTATATACATCAAGTTCATATAGGGTTGGTGAGAGTTTACTTCCACACAAAAGTGGTAACCCTTACCTTTGTTCTCCTTCACCAACTGAGATATTCTGTCACACAGGCGCCTTTTTGTTTTTTCCAGTTCTACAAAAGGCAGTGTATATGTTAGTGTGAAGAGGGGGTGAATATTAGCACCAAGCAGTAGTACAAGTAGTAAATGTTGGTTATTGTCGATGAACTGAGTTGCAATGCCATGTGTCAGTACAAATTATTAATTGCTTACTCATATTCGTTATCGTCATTTCAATTTTTTCTTCATCAACGTCTTCCTTGGGTATAGGGCTCTTTGGAGACATGTCTGATTTTTGCTTGGCTGAAAAAAATAAAAAGGGTGAATGAAAAAATGCAAATTTAGGTTTCAATAGACAAACCTGTTTGAAAACAATCCACCAAAGTAACAATAATTCCTCTTGCAAAAAAGAAATCTGAATTATTACATCATCGACTAACTCAATTTGATAGGATAATTAGTTTGGTGTTGGTTGTCGTTGCTTTGATTGTAGCGGTGTAAGGGATAACTAGTTGGTTGGTTAGATTGTAGCGGTGTAAGGGATAACTAGTTGGTTGGTTAGATTGTAGCGGTGTAAGGGATAACTAGTTGGTTGGTTAGATTGTAGTGGTGTAAGGGATAACTAGTTGGCTGGTTAGATTGTAGCGGTGTAAGTGATAACTAGTTGGTTGGTTAGATTGTAGCGGTGTAAGGAAAAACTAGTTGGTTGGTTAGATTGTAGCGGTGTAAGGGATAACTAGTTAGTTGGTTAGATTGTAGCGGTGTAAGGGATAACTAGTTGGTTAGATTGTAGCGGTGTAAGGGATAACTAGTTGGTTAGATTGAAGCGGTGTAAGGGATAACTAGCTAGTCGGTTAGATTGTAGCAGTGTAAGGGATAACTAGTTGGTTGGTTAGATTGTAGCGGTGTAAGGAATAACTAGTTGGTTGGTTAGATTGTAGCGGTGTAAGGGATAACTAGTTGGTTGGGTAGATTGTAGCGGTGTAAGAGATAACTAGTTGGTTGGTTAGATTGTAGCGGTGTAAGTGATATCTAGTTGGTTGCTTTGATTGTAGCACTGTAAGGGATAACTAGTTGGTTGGTTAGATTGTAGCGGTGTAAGTGATAACTAGTTGGTTGGTTAGATTGTAGCGGTGTAAAGGATATCTAGTTGGTTAGATACTATGGCAGGTTTCACCAGCTGCTGCTAATTCAAGCAAGTTGTATATTGACTGAGTGTAACTACATGTTGGCCATGGGCATTGTCTCATCACTAGCTTATAGTAAGTACAGTAGAATATACATTACTACTTGGTTTTTCTACAGATGAAAGAAAGAATAATACACATTATTTGAGGCCTATTGGGGTGATGGCAGTGAGTGTAATCTGGAAAAAACTCTCGATTGCCAACATCTTCAAAATATCCCAGCAAATTTTGTGGGTACAATTACAGCTCTATGAAGTAGTGAGATATAAGAATAAAGTATACCAAACTGGCTAAGCTAAGCTACTAGGACTTACCATCCTCGATCTGGTCCAGCAAACTTTGGTTCTGATATTCAACCTTCAGAAGCTTGATTTGTAGTTGTTGAACCTGGCACGAAGTGCTCAATGGAGACTCTACAATGTAAAGTGTTAGTAGACGTGTTCCTTACCAGAGGAGTCAGTGGCTTTGTCTCATAATTGCATTGATAGTCTGGTTAAATGTTTGTATATGATAGGTAGATGTATCAAGAGCCTATACTCAAAGGGAGGCATTTAGTGCAAGTAGGTATTCCTAAAGGTTATTGTAATAATTTTTTGGCTCTAAATATATGTAGCCTTCTACCATTGCAAATATTTTGTGACTATTCATAGAAAATTAATGAGGCAATTTTTTTTATTTGAAATGGCAAAACTTCTGTTCTGTTGAGGCAACTTCAGGAGGGTGTGGATACTTAATTTACACTCACTCGGTTCTTCTTCCCATTGTAGTAGCACTTTCTCCCAATACTCTAGCAAAACCTCCCGGACTTCATAGCATTTATATGCTTTAGCTAACTTGAGTGGAGTCATCTCCTCACCTGTGTCGGTTCTTGCAACAGACTTTAGCAAAATAATTTGCTCAACAACATCCAGGCTAGCGAGTATATACTCTGCTGCTTCATAGTCATTGCACTGAGCTGCACGATGTAAAAGGTTTTTGCTGCTGTCTGGCCCTATTGGCTGTTTCACTAACTCAAAGTATGCTTCTTTGGAAAGACCCGATGTGAGAGACTTTAACACAATCGCGGCAGGTGACTTTCTTAGGCACTGGATTGGTGTGTGCCCATTGCTATCTTGTATTTTAAGTAATTCCCACCAACTGTCTGGGGGTAGGTGAGCCTTAACGATGTCAATAATCTCAAAATCAATTCTACTGACAGCCAGGTGAAGGATAGTATGCCCTTCGTCGTCTTGTAACTTTACAATATCAAATCGATCTTCCTCTTCCAAGGCTTGAAGTAGGGAACAGATAATTTCCGCGCTATCAGAGTATCGACTTGCGCTATGTAACACAGTGCTTTTATCAAGCGCTTCAACTTTGAGAAGCCGTGAAACATCTGACGACTCCACGAGATATCCAAGAATATTATTGACGACATTTGCATCAGTATGTTCTGTCACAGCGATATGCAGAACTGTCGCTTTACTTGAGTCGTCGTTGGTAGTCATCTCTAACAAGTCTATAATCTCGTCACATGGCACGGGTTGTAAGAGAAAATTAGTCATATCAGATGGTATAGCCGACGCAGCAGCTCTGTGCATGGCAGTATAACCCTCTACGTCAACACTTTTAAGCAGATTTAGCCATTTGCGTGGCTCTAAAGACAATTTAAACTTTTTTGTAATGTACTCAAGCATAAAATCCGCTCCCTCTCGTGCAGCATGGTGCAGCGCTGTGCAATTATTTTTGTCTTTTACTTCCAAAACACTAAATAGGTCATCTAACGTAGCAATCAAACTAAGAAAGTGCAAAAGGAGTTTTTGTTTGCTGTAAACCAAAGCAGCGTGGATCGCTGTTTGCTTTGTGTCTTCTAGAAGAGGTTTTTTCAACATGTCAATTTTCTCCTTGTAGGTTTTCAAAGACAAATAAAGACAGAATTCACTTTTTGTTGGGGTTGAACAAAAGAGAGCATCCTTGAGCATCGAGCTTTCATCTTTGCTGGTATCAACCACCATGATTGACATGTGAGCGAATAGACTTCTGTGCTCTGTAACAACCATCAGTTCAAAAGATTGAGCAACCATAGCTGCGAGAACACAAACACAAATTTTTTCAGCCCAGCTTTAGTCACTGTTACGAGTATTTTACGGAAATCCCAAATTTCTACACACAACCAAGAGCATTTCGGGTGCCCAAGGTAGATTGAACCAACTACCAAAGTGTTAAAGCATATATGTTAGCAATGCTTCTTCATTTCTGTTAGCCAACCAGTCCAATCCATTACTATCAACTCACCTTGTAATGTGCTGCAGACCTTACTCAAACTACGATACAAAGTGTGTTAGTTAGTGCCCCCTTGCCTGCGATGCTACAAGCACAAACTAGTCAGTGCAATGGGCTAGTACTACTAATATTGTGCACTGGTGCGGTACATGTGCTACGGCAGTTTCATTTTGATTCGCTTCCTATCACAGTTAATAGACGGGTCTGAGTGTTGCTAAGCATTCTTTTGTCACATGATTGAAAGCGCAGCATGAAAGAATATTCGTTATTACTATTTGGCCAACTGCCAACCTATTTTAGTAAAACTACTTCATGTAAAGGCATCTCCACGGACCGCGATTTACGGCCATGGTTTTGGCACCATGGTAGAGAAGCTTTCCTCTCGTAGTCCGTTGCTGCACTCTACACACAACATTGTGCAGATGATGGAACTCGTCAACAGTTCATAGTGAAAACATGAGCTGTCATGGCTGGGAAAATCAATGTAGGAAAAAGTGGATACTAGCAATCCGTATTGACCAATCACTTTCGGGGAATAATCACTAATGGTGAGACCAGCCGGCAAAAATCAAACATACTTGATTTTGGACGATCGTGTCAAACAAATAAAAAACTATTTATTGAGAGTAAAATAAACAGCTTTTGTCCGCTTTCCATGACAAAATCGCCGGGTGTGGAGAGGTCTTGGCACCGGTCGTTTCTCTATCCTACTCACTAACCATACCAATAACAAAATTCTTCGGTCAAACTGCGACTGCTTGTAACACCCGCCCAAAGCATCATTTACTATGAGGGGCAGTGCATAAAGCTTTATTTGACAGCCGCAGTAAGGTTTTATCTTTCAATTCTTTCTCATATCAGTTGAGGAAAATATGTTGAAATATGTTTAGCAAGCTTAGTTTTGTTTTAGAGCTTATCAATTTTTAATCGACTGATCAATCAAAAGATTTTTGACTGCTCGCAAAACAGTGAAACAAAAGAAGTTGTCATCTATTAGTATTGAGGATCACATTGTTAAACTTTGAGCAGATCTAAATGGCAATTTCAACTGGAGGAAAAAACTTGTAAATGGAGAAGAAACAAAAATAGGGTCATTCACATATTCTAACAATTTAGATGTTGAAAGTGAAATAAGTTTATCATTATATGAGAAAGGCTGTCTTTGTCTTATTTGATAGTCGCAGGTTGTCTTACAACACACGCCATTTTCAGGTTTGCTACTTCGGAGTTGCCCAACCATCATGAGCGCTCCTGCTCATGCTTTCGGGTGGTGAGTTGTGATTTAATTATTAATGTTTTTCTACCAGGTTTTAGTTCTCCAAGCATTATGAGTCTTTTCAATCTGGCCAGAAATATGAAATTTTGACTCACCTACAAAAAAATAATAATAATTATTGAATTGAAATGATAATCTAAAGAAACTAAAAATCACTGGCACACTGGCATCTGAAATTAATAATAAAAACCATTACTCTGAATATAAATTAATTATTATCATTGAATACTTGAAAGTTGATTTGTTTCATGAAAAACTAATACAGATTTTTCAACAATTTATAGAAGTCATTGTTTAAAATAAAAGTATTCGCTACCTCTGTTCGCCAAACATAATGAAATAAAAATAATCTTCCCGGCGATAAATTTAATCAATAAATAATCGCTTTGTTCGGAACTTTCAAGTTGACAAAACATAGCTCACTGAATAAAGAAAAATCAACAAATATTCATTTATATTGTTAGTAGGTCACAAATGCAACTGAACACTAAATAAATAATCACCCACAAGTTGATTTTTTTTCATTTTCATAGACCGGTTTTGTATCATTGAAAAATAATTCAAATTACAGTAAGTAATGGTCACAAGATCCGTCCTAAAGTCCTTGGTCAAAAATTGGTAATTTTCTCCTATTTTTCAACACTTTTTAATAAAAAAAAACAAAGTTATTCCAAGTAATAAGAGGTTACCGCAGCAGTTTATAACTATAAGAGCTGTGAATCATTGATTTTATTCAAAGTTTTAATTTTTTTTGGTGACATTTTGTATGCGAAATAATATAACTTTTTTAAATTTTTCAGTAGCATTTTATCAATTTTAGAAATAAATGATTATTATAGACTATTTGTTGAATTTAAAAATCAAACAACAACTTACTTAATATTGTACAGGATTTCACTCTGGTTGGTAGCCAAAGTACCTGTACTACCTCCCGTCACCAAGTGTTGGCTCAGCTTTGTGTTGGCACAGGCTATGACTGCTTGCCGGCTCAGTTCCACTTTGGGAATGACGACTAGTCATTACCGACCATGGCTGAACTGGTCAGTCGTGTTCTTGCCCTACGCAGCCGAGGCCAAACAGTCTGATGACTGTTCTGACTGGTATTGCTACTTGACCACTATCGGAGATATCTCCTTTAGAGATATTTGTGGTGCGCAAGTGAAGTGACTTGTTGTACACAGAACTTCTGAGAATGTGACTTTGATTTTATTAGTGAAAGCTTGAGTATTTATAAGACAAGGTAACAAAGAATACAACAGACACAAAGGAAAGTCACGCCTAGTGAATAGTAATTGGTGACTGTTTAATAGAACACGCCTTGTATATAAATGTATGAAAGAAGGCCCCGCCCATCGGTTCCTGATTGGGTGGTGTAGCACTTGCTTAATGCTACATGTACAATAGAACGGTTAGAGTAAAATATAAAGTGAGTAAATAAGTCTATGCTAGTAAATAGTAAAAATGATTCGTGGGCATCCCCTACAATATTGTTATGAAATTCATGCGCGACCTTATATTTACTATAATGTAAGGATCTTAGGATGGATTTTGTATCCTTTTCTGACTCTCAAATTATTTGCACGCATTCAACATCTACTAAATTGAAGGGCAACTTTACAAACTATTCCAGTTTATAGCAGCTCAAATTTTATTATTTTGGTGATTATTGAGAAAATTGAAAGTTTTCTTCTTTATGATTTGTTCGGTAAATTATAACGTTCCATTGAATATTTGTGTAGTTCTAAACTAACGTTTCATTGCATACACGACGTATTGAATTACGAACACCTATTATGTTTTTGTGTTTTGTTTGTTTGTTTGTTTGTTTGTTTTATTTTCATCATGAATTGTTGCAAAACAGTGAGAACAAAAATTGAGCAGTGATGAGGGTCCGTGTGCGCAGTAGCATAGCTAATCGAGGCGCTGGACCCAGTTAACAGCTAAAAAACAATATACAGAAACAAGAAGCCACTACATGGAATCAAGCAGGTGTTGCCTTAAGGCCGCTTTGAATCTTGATGTTGAGGCCATCACCCGCAGCCCCACAGGTAGCGAGTTCCATACATCAGCAGATTGGTAGGTGACCTGCCTCTGGCCACAGGCAGA
The DNA here is from genome assembly GCA_945261195.1 of Cryptosula pallasiana. NCBI lineage: Eukaryota > Metazoa > Bryozoa > Gymnolaemata > Cheilostomatida > Cryptosulidae > Cryptosula > Cryptosula pallasiana. The sequence goes on along the minus strand of OX183134.1, from coordinate 972,762 downwards.
AGAGGAGACTGGGTACGGCAGAGAATATTGAGAGTGTTTGACGAACGGGTTGCGAATACTCTTATTACATCCAGGCTTGAATAAACAAACTTTTGGAGCAGCTATATAGAGCAACACAATTGGCTATAAAATCACCGTGACTTGACATTCAAACCCAGCACTGCTGAGTTGCTGCATGTCAGTTTCCATCAACTTCTCAGGACCACCAAAAGTCGCAACAAATTTCTGCCGCAAGACGCATCGGTAAACTTAAAAGGAAAGTACTTTTGTGTAATTTTGGCTTTATGGGTCTCATTAAGTAATTTTTAGACAAAATTTATAATATTTTTTTAACAATTCATTGGTCAATAATGTTTTTTTAAAAAAAAAACATAAAGTTGGTCAATGCAAAATTATTCAGTCCATCTGATCTTTATTTGTTGAAGAGGCAAGAGATATGGGCTGCTTCTGAACCTCTCTGACTCAGCACTTGCCTCTCTGGGTAAGAAAGTTTACCCTCATAGGGGTATGACTGCTAATACATCAGCACTACGCTAGGGTTGTGCTATCTAGGGCTAGGTCAAACAGTCTACAATCAAGTATTGGACTGGGGAAGCAACTTCACTTTTATGATTTCGGTATTAGCCTACCAGAATGGTAGCGTACTTTCAACATCGTGTCAACAATAAAGAAGAGGCTCCCAAAGTAATTCACAGTAAAGGCTCCACAACATTACCGATGGGGGAACGGGTGGAGGGGTGGAAAAACTGGCTCCTGGAGACATTCCTGGGAGAAACGAGTGGTGTAACTTTTGTGTTAGAGTTTATATCAAAGTAACACTAGGTGAAAACTTTAAGTAGCATAAATAATACAATAATAGGGCTCCCCATATACAGCCACGGCAAACTAAAAAACAACACTACCAAATAAATTGGAGGGTGCACAAATCAAATAATTTTTTTAAATGGATACCATTACTGGTTGTTGTCCGCAATCTGATATGAACCTTTTCTTCAGACAGACAGAACTGTATCTTTTTGGTGAAAAGCTGGTATATCTGGCATTTTCCTTTCATTCCCTTTCATATATAAGTGCACTTTGCACTGAACGAGTTAAGGAGTTATAGCAATTTTTTACCAAAATATGTACAAAATGTAAATTCGCCGAACTTGCTGCATGCAAAGTTTAGACAAGGTGTGAATAGAGACTAACTTATGGTCAGCTATTGGTACACAGCGTTATAGCATTTTATGACGTAAGTGATTCCCTGGTCTGTTGTATGTTTTTGTAAGAAAAGTCTCTAATTCATTTGGTTTCCTCTCGTGGGGCCATGGAGACTTGCCTTCACCAGGCGAATGCTCACAAAATGCATTTTTTTTTATAATTCCTCAATGCTTTCAGTTGAGCTTTGATATATCTGTAGCAGATTTTGGGGGCTTCTAATCCACCAGCTGAGGGCTGTGAACCGCTAAAATCCTTGTTTGCTGGCACAGGGAAGACAATATGCTGCCACCAGTTACCTTTCACCTAGAGGTAACAACAAGTCGTTACTACATCAAATGAGAAATGAATGAGTGTTCTCTACTCGACAACTAGTATAGAGCCCTCAGCTCAGGCGCATAACTCAGAGCTTGAGAGTGAAATGCATTTATTCTTGTAAAGAATACGAGAAGTACAAGTTCCAATACAAACTGGTTAACATAACAAAAGTTCTCTTTTTTATAGGCAGAGCACAGGAAGTAATATAGGGCAATGGCCAATGATAAGAAGTAGAGCACGATACAGCAAATAGGCAAACAGATACAAATATCAACAAATTTGGTAAGGCATCTGAACTTCAACATGTATGGCGCCCAGAAGTAGTAAGCGAAGTCATGGCTAGATGGCCAGTCACAAGCAGTTTTAGTTCCTGTGGTTAACATCTCAGTGTTTATAAACTTAGATCCTTGATTTCTGCCGAATGTAAATGTAGATATCTCCTAGATATGCTCCTCTGCTTTCTCTAAGGCTACTTCCAGGTCTCAGGCTAAGATGAGTCACTTCCTGCCGGGCCGGCATGGCACCCGAAGGGTCGATACAGTACCGATACAGGGTCAGTATCCATTATTATAGTCATTCTGGCCATCCAATGGCTATACTAGTGAAGCCAGAATGATTGTTAAGTATCTGTGCAAATGTGAGTGCTATGAAAATCCACTACATATCTACTATGTGCTACGTTTTATGATTTGGTAACAGTAATGATTGTTTTACTGTATTTGACTTTGCTAATCTTGTGATTAATTCCTTTTTTGGAGCTATTAAACCATTACCGTTTTTTCTGTTTTTAATCCGTTACTATGACTACGTTATTTGCTGTTAATGCTTGTACACTTACAATATTTGATCAACTTGCAATCCTTTTCTAGCACTTCCATTTCCTGTGTTTGGTGGTGGTTGACTGCTTACTGTTTCTATGAATGTGATAAAGCAAAAGAGCACACAACTTAAAGTCAGCATACTTACATACTTACCGATAAGATATTTAACATCGATGTAGAGAGATGAAGCAAAGAAGGATAAAAAGTGTGTCCATTTACATTAGCAACAAAACACAGATACTATACTATACACCAAGAATGCATATTTCGGAATCAATGAATTATAAACATTTCATGTTTCCCATACACAACATTACACAACATACATACATTTCTTGGCCCATAAACAACATATATTACACAACATACATTACACAGCATAATGTACATTACAATATATACATTACACAACATACATTATCCAACACATATTTCATAACATATATGGCACAACATACATACATTACACAACATACATTACACAACATACATTACACAACATACATTACACAACATACATTACACAACATACATTACACAACATACATTACACAACATACATGACACAACATACATTGCACAACATATACTACACAACATACGTACATTTCTTGATAATACATTTGTCTTCACTAAACATAACTAAATTGATTAAAATTTATTATGGGCTTTGTAAAATGAGAGCAAAAGTTGATTGAAAGTTGATTGAAAGCCTCAGGTGCACAGGTGTAGCCTCAGTTCATCACAATATGCTGTTTAGAAGCTTCAAGCTCAGTTTGCTTTGTATCAGGATACTGCTTGTGATTGTTCTGCGTTAGCAAGACACTTTGTAACTGTTGTTTCTACTGAGTGCTGCGAAATAAAAAAATGGTTACTACTCTGAAGCATTCAGTATTGAGTCTGAGCTGTGGGCTCTGTTACAGTTGTGGAGTTTGAGATACTCTTCTGTTAAATTGATTGTTAAATATCCTCTGTGAGGAGAGAGGTTCTGTTGGTGGCAAATCCACTGCAGCACTTCTATTTACCAGAACCCAACGTCTACCATAACAACATTTTTCTCGTAATTTTCTAACTCTGATACCCAAACAATAGACTCTTTTTTTACAGAAGTTTATTTTTAAAGTTATGTCATGTGTAAAAACATTTCTATTTCCAAAAGAATTTTATTCCATTCAACTCTCAATTGATTAACAAACTTTGTTCTGCAAATAAGCAGCTTTTGTGGAGTTGCCCTCTCATTGGTGACACAACCTCCTCAATTACAATAGGGAGGTTTAGCAAACTGTTTTTAATTAGGGATACGGCCCTCTGCACTCGGGTTGCTGTACACTTTGATTGCTGTATAAAATGAGGTTTAGCAATGTCAGTATTTTATGTGAGAGTTGTCTGCCGATACAGTAACATCGTTGTATTTCCTCCTGAACATTTTTAATGCTTTCGAGGGTGGAGTCAATTTTATCACTTGAAAAACGCATAAATGAAACTATATTGTAATAGTTTATTATTAATCATAGGGAGTTGAAGCTGAAAAACACCTTAACTGTTTTTTGACTGTTTTAGCTAAGAGTAACCACTTTATCATTATTACAAGTAGTTAGATAAGACATTCGTGTACACAAATATAGCATTATATTTATAAGTACAGAAGGTGATTAGGAATGAATTGGAAAGGTTTCATTAACGACTACACTTCTTTGTTGGGTCTCGCATGGTTTCAAACCATTACTGTAGCCATAACTTCACTTTTGCTAAATCTCCCTAGCAAGTTTGCACCTCGTGGAAAGTTTTGTGGAAGTTTAACCAACTGCGTAGAGCCATAACTCAGCCCTGCTGTATAACTACTTGTCTCCAAAACATGTAGTAGCAGAGACTGTCCACCTAAAAAAGGAGATGGCAACGAGACTAAGAAATTTTATAGCTGTCTCTGCTCAGCCAGCAACCTTTGTCTTCTGGGTAAAACAACAATTACATGCACACCGACATTTTCATGATAATGTTTTATGACCATAAACTCATAAAATTAATCAATACTTTTGTGAAAAAGCCATATTTTATGATTGAAATTGTTAAGCTTGATGTACTCTGATATATGAATGTGAGAAAAAACTTGCCGAAGTTTGTTTCTGTGGTTGAATTCAGATATCACTTAAAGGTCATCTGCTTTCCAGTTGTGGAACCAAAATACTACAGAACACTAAATAACTAATCTAGGGTTGAAATGATCCAGGGTAGGAGTAACCTAGGGAAGGCGTAACTGAGTGTGGGAGTTACACAGGATAGGGGTAGCAAAGAGAAAATGGAAAACCTTCGCTACATGATCGTTTTTACCTGAATCGTCGTGAATTTACAATGACCACATTGTACTCTCTTGATTAGCTGGGAAAACATCCAACTTCTTAACGAGCAACTTATCAAAATTTTATGATGTATTAGACACGATATATAGTGAATGACTAGTAGTGATTGGCTGTTTTAGTGACACAATCTTTTGAAGTTACAGAGATCCTCACTCTTCATTTATTGCATATATCATGAATTAGCTGGTTGTTGTTTGTGAGCAGCATTCGTAACCCAACTTACTGTGGCATATATATATATATATACACTGTCGAGGAAGCAGTCAGAGCAGGCAGTGAATTTCTCCAAATCAAGACAGGAATTGAAGACAAACCTTCCCGAGTCAGAGTAGTGGAGGAGGAAGACGACATGCTAGAACCACCCAGTGGCAGAACCCCAGCCAACCCCCCGCTCAGTCAAGTCCACCAGACAGCTACCCCGTCCCCAGACATCCTGGCTGTTCTGATGCAAAATATGCAGTTGCTCACCGACGCCATCAAGCTCCAGTCGGAAGAACTCCAGAAACTGAAGCAGCAACCAACCCCCCCCCCCCCACTGGCCATCCCCCACCCCTCCTACCCCCCCGTCGCACCTACCCCCCCTCAGTGTTGGGGGTGTGGCGCCATTGGCCACTTACAGAGGAGTTGTCCTACTAAACCCTGGCCGTCTCCTACCCCCCTTCCTAACCAACCATCAAAAAACGGCGCCGCCCGCAGTAGGGAGACCGGTTCCTAACTGCCCCCGGGCCCCTCGGAATTATAGGAAGGCAATAGAAAGACTAGAGCGACATAACCCTGTGACTCAGATCCCCCCTCCCCGTCCAGAGAGACGGTATCCTGTGCCAACCCCAGAGCCCTGGCAGTTACCTACTGCCAACCGGTATGCGCCATTACAAGAGCTGGAAGATACAGACTACTACCCGTCTGCCCTGTCTGTCTGGGATAACAACCAACCATATCACCCCCCGGGCCCCCTGCTGTCTTGTCAGCAACACCCAGTTAGTCATGGGCACAAATTATATTACCCCTCTGAACCAGCTCAATCTCTGAGCCGAGAGATCCACCCCAAAAGCCCCCCTGTTCCCCCAACCCAAATACGCCCCTCCCGCCCTCGGGAGAGAAACCCCCTACCCCCCGACCATCAGCCGTCAGACCCACTGACATTCTTTACTCCCCGCCAGAACGCCCCTACAAGGCAAGTTATTTCTTGCCCGGTCGAATTGAAGGCAAGCCGGTGTCTATACTCATTGATACCGGATGTACCACCAATTTGCTATCACAGCACCTGTTCAACCGGCTGTCTCCTACCACCCGGGATGCCCTTCAAGAGAGCGACACCCACGGCATTTTGGCGGACGGATCCCATATCCCTTTCTTTGGTACCCTACATCTGCCCCTTCGACTGCGAGACATAAAGACGGATGCTACGTTCGTAGTCGGACAGATTAACGAAGACGCCATCTTAGGCATGCCCTTTCTTACTGCCCACCAGTGTCACATGAAATTTGATCGTTCAGTCATTGAAATAAATGGCCAAGAACTTCCATGCACTGACCAACAGGGACGAATGCTCTCCACCTCTGTCCAAGTCATAAGAGACACTCACATTCCCCCGAATACTGAGGCGACGGTACTTTGTAAAGTTACCAACCCCTCACACCTCCCCCTCGGTATAGTAGAAGGTACCCCGGACTCCCCGCCCCTCGCCGCCAGTCTCAACTCCCCTGATACCAAACACCACCTGCTCGTTAGATGCCTTAACCCCACTAGTCAGCCGTTACATTTGAAAGCGGGAAAGACTATAGGCCGGTATACAGGTGTACAGGCCAGTGACATAGAGTTGCCATTGACGGAGAACCCCCTTACTTCCATCCCCCCCCCCCCCCCGACTTTCCTTCCCTCCCCCGTCCCCGAGCACTTGCAGGCACTATATACCCAAGCCCTGGACAACTGCCACACCCCCAGTGAAGCTTTCCAACTGGCCCAGCTCTTACACTCCTACGAGGAGGTGTTCAGTAGAGGAGATCACGACATGGGTCGTACCGACCTTGTGGCACATAGCATCCCCATGAAGCCCGGAGCCCAGCCCATAAGACAACACCCCCACAGATTAGGACCCCACAAGGAGCAAGAAGCCGAGGAGCAGGTGTCCAAACTGCTAGAGAGAAGGTTGATCGAACCCAGCAATGGTGCCTCGAGTTCTCCCGTGGTACTCGTCAAAAAGAAAGACGGATCGTGGAGGTTTTGCATAGACTATAGGCGGTTGAATGCAGTGACCCAACAAGACGCCTACCCTCTGCCCCGTATAGATGAGAGCCTGGACGCTTTGTCGGGTAGCCGCTACTTCAGCACCCTAGACCTAGTGAGCGGATACTGGCAGGTCCCCCTGGACGCGGATGCTAGCGACAAATCCGCTTTCTCCACCCGTTCCGGCCTGTATAAATGGAAAGTCCTCCCCTTCGGATTAACTTCCGCACCCGCCACTTTCCAGAGACTCATGGAGAGGGTGCTACACGGCCTTCACTGGAAGTCACTCCTCCTGTACTTAGATGACATCATCGTCATAGGCCCCGATTTCCCCACCCATCTCCACCGACTGTCCGAAGTGCTCCAGCGTCTCCAAGCGGCTGGTTTAAAACTAAAGCCCAACAAGTGTGAGTTGCTCCAATCTCAAGTCCGCTACCTAGGCCACGTTGTCAGCGAGCGAGGTGTCTCCACTGATCTAGAAAAGATTGCTGCAGTACGTGATTGGCCCCCCCTACTTGTCTTAAAGAACTACAAGCGTTCCTAGGAACTGTAGGTTATTACCGCCAGTACCTCCCACGATTCTCTACCGTAGCCAAGCCCCTGACCAGACTCACTTGTAAAGATACCCCCTGGGAGTGGGCCCAACCTCAGGCAGAAGCGTTTGTGCTGCTCAAAGCAGGACTGGTCTCCGCCCCCATTCTAGGCTACCCCGATGCCAACAGTCCCTATATCCTAGACACCGACGCCAGTGACGACGGTGTCGGCGCCGTCCTGTCCCAGATCCAGAACAATGAAGAACGGGTGATAGCGTACTACAGTAAAACGCTGAGCCCCCCAGAGCGAAACTACTGTGTCACTCGCAAGGAGTTGTTAGCCGTAGTTAAGGCGGTGAAACACTTCAAGCCCTATCTCTACGGACAAACCTTTAGAGTCCGTACCGACCATGCCTCCCTCATGTGGCTCTGCAAGCAAAAGGAACCTTCGAGCCAAGTAGCCAGATGGCTGGAAGCCCTCTCAGAGTTTAAGTTCACCATAGAACACCGCAGTGGGCATTTGCACGGGAACGCAGATGGACTGAGTAGGCGTTGCCCCTCTGATTGTAAACAGTGTACTCACATTGAGAGTAGAGATGGTGGCCCCACCAAAGACGAGGTGATACAGACCTTCCCAAACCCCTCCCCTAACCCCCTTGCCCAGCCCTTGTCTACTCCCTCCCCTCCCTCAGACCCCGGGTAGTTGCCATTGCCCGTCCACGTCTACCACCCCTTGATACAGATCTGATGGAAGCTCAAAAGACCGGCCGTCACCCCGTAGCTGTCGTGTATGAAGCTATCCAAAATAATACCCCCGTAGACCCCCAACAGCTTGAGCTCGGCAGCAATGAGTTGCGCCAATTGGAGAAGAGGAGACATTCCATGCAAATCCGCCCGGATGGTGTACTGGAGATACACCATGCCAGCCAAACCCGGTCTCACTGGTGCGCCGTGTGCCCCCCCCCAGTCTGCGTGGAAAAGTCGTGTGGGAGACCCACGTCATGGCCCACCAAGGTATTCAACGAACACTCAAGAGGTTGAATCTCACCTGGAACTGGCCCGGCATGACAGCCGATGTACGGCGAGCGGTCAATAGCTGCGAGACGTGCCAGCGTGCTAAACATGGGGGCACCAGACCCAACCCCGCACGACAACGCATGTATGCCGGCCGGCCTTGGCAAAAACTAGCGGTAGATCTAGTTGGTCCCCTTCCTGAGACCCAACGTGGTAACAAGTGGATTTTGGTCTTAACGGATCATTTTACCCACTGGCAAGACGCCCTCCCCCTCCCAGACGCTACAGCTAAAGTAGTGGCCACCGCCCTAGACGAGCATGTGTTTAGCTATTTTGGTTTACCCGAGCAAATGCATACCGATCAGGGCGCCCAATTTGAGTCCAGCCTGATGAGGGAACTCTGTACCATTTGGAGGGTGGCCAAAACCCGCACTACCCCCTACCACCCTCAGGCCAATGGAGTTGTGGAGCGGAATAATAGAGTCCTCGGAGACGCCTTACGTTCTCTCCTCCTAAAGAGACGCCCTGAAGAATGGGATCTGGTCCTTCCCCAAATCATGAGAGCTTTTCGCGCTACCCCCCACTCTACTACTGGTGAAACGCCCAACTTTCTTATGATGGGTAGAGAGTTGCGCCTCCCTGACCAACTGACCTACCAACCCCCTCTGCTAGAGTGTGTACCAGTGCACGAATATGCCCGAGCCCTGCAAGAGAGACTAGAGGATGTCCACGAGGCGCTGAGAATGGAGCAGAAGCAGACTAGAGGAGAGGACGGAGAAGAGCCGTCGTTATTCCGACCGGGAGATGAGGTCTGGCTAGAGAATAAGAGGCGAAGAAAGGGAGAAAGCCCCAAGCTCCAACCCAAGTTCGTTGGGCCCTACATCATCGAGGAGGCCTACAGCAACCACACCTACTTAATCGACCGACATGGACAACGTTCGGTACAAAATGGTAGCCGCCTCAAACCCTATAAAGCTTGCCTTGAGCCCTACGGCCAAGCTCCAGCAGCCATGGAGCCAGCTCGCCGTCCCAACATGCGTGGCGCAGCCCCCCCCCCCCCAGGAGAAGAAGCCCCCCCCCCCTCCCCTTCAAGACATTCCCCTACCCCTCCTAGAGCTCCCGATCCCACAACGCTTTCTCCCAGCATTGCCCTCCCCCCCACTTCCCCTACTAGAAGAACGTACACCCCTTCGCCTACAGCAACCCTTACCAGAGACCCCCTCAACACCCCCAGCGAGTTTCGTACAAATCGGCCAAGAACTGGCCGAAATAGGAGCCAGACCCCGAATGTGGGAGTTGCCCCCCCACCAGTCACATCACCCCCTGTCATAGCCCCTGCACCTACTGGCCGCCCTAGGCGTAACGTGGGACCACCCCAACGCTATGGAGAACCCTAGTGTCATCAAGTGACTGGCGAAAATGAGCAATTGTTTGAACAACAATACCAGGAAAAAATGAGGTTGATAGCCGAATTAACGGCTTTTACCACAAAGACCGAGGTCCCAACACAATCATGCGTAGTCTTAAAAGAATTGCCAGAACCTCCTCTACCCACCCACGAAAAATCGGTATTTTCGCTTAAAACCCCGGAGCTGCAAGGTCGTTCAAATACACCCCCCTTTTTCCCCACTACCCTGAGTCAGACCCCCCAAGAAGTAGGTCGAACTGCTAAGAAGCCAGACAGAGAAGAAAGTGCAATCCTTTTGCCAGCTGGATCTAGTACTGTGCAGTCAGCTCTCTCACTCCAGTTGTTAATAAATCAATTAAAAGAAATGGCAAAAATTAACGACCCGCTACCACTGCAGCTCGACGCTGGGAACGACCACCTGCTTCTCGAGGCCGACTTGGCAGAGTACCCACCCCCCTCCAGCATACAAGAAGATGAGTTACTAGGGCCCCCTATGACGGAGGTTCTACTACCAACCAACCCACCAGGTAGCATGGCAGTTAGTGACAGAGAGAGTGAGTTAGAGATCTACAACAATTGGGTTTTAAAAAATGCTACTGCATGCGATCCCTTAGCCTTCACTACCAGAGAATTATCACCCCCCCCTTCCTACCCTAGAAGAGTTCCCCCCCTCAACCCCTTCCCTTATCCAACTCCCCCCACCCCTACCACCCTAAAAACACAATCCCACTCCCGGCGCAGTTATAGCCAGTGTTTAAAAGACCCCCAAAGTCACTCCACATTCCGAAAAGTGACCCCGAACCTATCCCGAACCACCCCGAACCTACCCCGACCCGGAATAGGTTTATACCCCTGAAGAAGACCACCCATCGTCCCCCTGCCTTGTCACCTAGGTCCCCACCCGAAAAGTTTCAGAAAAAAGGAACCGGCGGCCAACCCTCCCCCATTCCATGCAAGCTAGTACCACCCCCCACCCCTCCTCAGACCACCCCACCCTCTCCCCGTCCAAAAGACTCATGTGACCACTCACTGTCAACCATATAATTATTCTCCAATAAATACACTCTCTGGTCATGTACCACCGCTCAGTTATTCTTGTTTATATATATTTTAATTAGAGACTTCGTCGCTAATGAAGCGGAGTATGTGGGAGATTTGTGTGATAGGTAGTGTTAACCCCCCCCAAACCCCCCCCTTACACCCCTGGTGACCTTAGTCATAAGTCATTATCCCCCCCAGAACTCTACCCCCCCCCCCCCCGGAGATTCTCCGAATCCCCTGGAAAGTGGATATCAGTTGTCTCCAAACACTATCCCCCTATATATAGCAAAATTAGCTACCCCGAACTGACCCCGAACCTACCCTGAACCTACCCTGACCCCGACCCGGAATCCAACCACATTGACTCAGATAGCCTGAGGTCTCCTGAACGCGATGCAACAATCAGAATCGAAATCGGAGCGTTCCTTCTCCCAGGATCACAGGATAGGATATGGTCTACCCTTATAAGGACTGGAAAGTTACCAGCTACCAAAAAGAGCGGCAATAAGTGCCCAGGGCAAAACACCATGTGCTTGCTACATGATTGGACTGTTTATTGTTATGATTATGTATTATATATTACCATTGGCAATTGCCTTGTACTCTGTATTGTGATTCGTTGTGCCTAATAAGGTAATGAAGTTGTACCTTTTTCTCTATAAATAGAGCTGCTGTGCCTTGGGCAGGCAGTTGTTGTAGAGTTATTATTGTATAAGTACCCCTTTTATTGTGGCTGTAATAAAGCATCTATATTGAAACATACACTTCTACTACGTTTGAGTCGAGGACTCGTGAGTTGTTAGCGTCGTTGAGATAGGGAGAAAGGAGTGGAAGAGAGAGAGGTAGAGAATCCGTTGTGTAGCTAATAGAAGAGGCAAATCTATTACAGTATGTATGTATGTATGTACGTACGTACGTACGTACGTACGTACGTATGTATGTATGTATGTATGTATGTATGTATGTATGTATGCGTAGGTGCGTAGGTGCGTGCGTGCGTGTGTGTGGGTGCGCGCGCGTGTGTGTGTTACCGGAGCTTCACTGCTTCTGTCAACATCTGCAAGTTCTTCATCAAAGCAATGAGGGTGTCCTCTGGTAGGGTGGCCGCCTGATGAACTTATTTGGGGGGGGGGAGGTTGTGGAGGGCCTGTCACTGAGTGGTGGTAAATGTTCTTCCTCTTCTTCTACTATCCTCACTCTTGATGGTTTATCTTCGAATCCAACTTTGACTTGCAGGAATTCGTTCCCAGCTCTGATAGCTTCCTTGATGGTGTGTGGTTGGACTGCCAGCAGGTGCCATTGTAGATAGGTATTACAAATAGTAGTATACAGGGTATACAGGCTCGATATAGCTTCTGGGTAGGGGGGGGGAAGGCAGTATACAGGGTATACAGGCTCGGTATAGCTTCTGGGTAGGGGGGAGGGGGGAAGGCAGTATACAGGGTATACAGGCTCGGTATAGCTTCTGACTCCGTTCTCTATCTTCTCTCTCTATCCGTTGTGTCTCTTCGTTCTAGTATCCCACCGATGCCACCAATGTAGCGTTTTTGTGCTTACACCACCGACACAACGGCATCCATGTACTACTGACTTCAGCAACTGGTGCAAAGACCACGTCCAGACAAACGATACGAGTGTTTTTCTTAACAGTTATTTATTAGACACATTTTTATTTAGCAATACATAAGTACTCTAAGCAATCCACAAGTTATCTCAGCAATCCACAAAACTTCTGCCTTCCTGATCTTCGGCAATTCCTTTTATAGGAAGAGATCAGGAAGACACGCTCCCTTATTAGGGTGAGCCAATCTCACAAAGTATTACAATATAATAGCCAACTGTTTCCAACCATACACAAATATACACAAAGTTAATCAATAAGAGTAGTGCACACATGGCACATCAATTAATAAGTCCAAGGCTCCTCCTGCTTTAGCCTGTGTTCTGCTGCAGTGCTCTCATCTCCATGCGTGGCTTTAACAGGCTCCTATGTTTATCATCAACTCAGGCTTCTCTTTGGCGGCCATTTATCCCCGTATGACTAATACAGGGGGCCATTTATCACAGGCTCACTCGGTATAGGCAGCCAGTTATCCCAGGCTCAGTCGGTATAGCCTGTATACTGAGCATACATGATGGATAAATGACTTGCTTTAACTTCTGGCGCTTCGGGGTACCTCTAGTCAAGGGGAAGGAGTTCTTTTACACTCTTTCAGGGGTGACAATTGGTGCAGGGTTAGGGGGTTGAGGGGGGAAGGGGCTGGGGGTCACTGGATCTACACAATTCTCCCACATACTCCGCTCCATTAACGACACCGTCTCTAATTAACTAATAGAATAAAGATTTGTGGGTGTACCTCACCGGGGATAACATATTTTGGATAAGGAATACGGATAATTGATTGGTGGGCAGCTAATTGTCTGCACACAGATTTTTCCTAGCTTCCGTAGCTAATTGACGTGGTGATACAGCCTCAAGCTCTACGACTTGATATGGGGTTCTCTTGAGGGCAATCCATCCATCCCGAGCCAGGGTAGAGTCCGGATCACTGGCTGAAAGTGGTAATGGGTTGAGGGGGTTTTAAAACATTGGCTTTAAGTAATCTTGGTAGTCGTTGGGGGGAATGGTTAAGGTGGAGGCGAAGGGGAGGGCAGTCGGGAGTGTCTTGGGTGGGGGAAGGGGAGGGGGAACTCATCCAGGTTGGGTGGGAGGGGGGAGAAGACTCAGGGGCAGTGAGAGCTGAGGAGTCACTGGCCATAGCGTTCTCAAGCATCCAGTGGTCGTAGGCGTTTTTCTTCTCACCAGACTGACTTTCTGACGTAGCGGCTGGTGAGGTAGTAGGTAATAGCTTTCCTGCAATCCCTAGCAGCTGATCCTTGTGGTGACTGGAGGGTGGCTGATCCTCAGCTAAGTTGGTTTCTAGGAAGAGGTTATCATGATCATCCTACTCAGCACGCAGGTTAGCAGACAACATGGCAATGTTTTCTTAACTGGCCATCTGCAAACTGGTTTGCTCTGCTGCTTGGGGGGTCTGACTTATGGCAGGGGGAAAGAGAGGGGTATCTTTGGTGGTCCTGCAGGGGTGCAGAGTGGAGGGAGTCAGCTGGATTTTGGAGGGGGTAGGGAAGATTCTAGCAATTCTCTTGAGACTAGGAAGGGGGGGGGGGTGTGGTCCTCAGGCTTAGTGGTGAACGCCTTAACTGCAGCCAATAGTCTGGTCCTTTCCTCATATAATTTGTCATCTCTTGCAGTGACTTTGTGACACCAAGGTTGGCCATATCACTAGGGTGGTCCCACGTTTTGTCTAGAATGGCCTGTAGGTGCTGGGGCTATAGGAGGGGGGCGTGTGACTGGCGGGGGGACAACTTCTGCATTTACTGCATGGCCTCCAGCTTGGCCAGTTCTCGTCCGGTTGGGTTGATCTCTGCTTGGGGGGGGGGGGGGGTTAGGTGAAACCTCCTCTATAGGTTGGTGTGCTCTGGGTGCTGGTCTCTCAGCAGGGGTAGAGATTGGAGGGGAGGGGGGTGCCGTATAGAGGGGGGAAGGCATTGAAAGGTCCAGGAGTGGAAAAGGTATCTCTTGTAAAGGGGAAAGGAATTTCTTCTCCAGCGGGGGGCAGCGCCAAGCATGTTGGGGCGGTGGACGGGCTCTAAAGCTGCAGGGGCTTGTCCGTACGGCTCCAGACATGCTCTGTATGGTTTTAGGCGGCTGCCGTTTTGAACTGATTGTTGGCCATGTTGATTGGTCAGATATGTGTGTTTACTGTAGGCTTCCTCTACTAAATAGAGGCCCACGACTTTGGGTTGGAGTTTGGGATTCTTCTCCTCCGGTTCTCCAACCATACTTCATCACCCGCTTTGAATAGAGACGGCTCCTCTCCATCGTCTCTCCGTATCTGCTGCTGCTCCATCCGGAGGGCATCATGAACCTCTTCGAGTCTCTCTTGTAAGGCTTGAGTGTATTCGTGTACAGGTACTCACTCAACCAAGAGGGAGGGGGTGATAGGTTAGTTGGTCGGGAAGCCATAACTCCCTTCCCATCATCAGGAAGTTTGGCGTGTCTCCTGTAGTAAAATGGGGGGGGGGGGGGGGAGGGTGGCACGGAATGCCCTCATTATTTGGGATAGAATCAAGTCCCATTCTCCGGGTTGTCTCTTCAACAGGAGAGAGCGTAGGGCATCTCCTAATACCGTATTATTGCGCTCTACAACACCGTTGGCTTGGAGGTAGTAGGGAGTGGTCTGGGTCTTTTTTACCCGACAGAGAGTACATAGTTCGTACATGAGGCTCGATTCAAACTGGGCACCCTGATCAGTGTGCATCTGGTCAGGTAGTCCGAAGTAGCAGAACACGTGTTTGTCGAGGGCAGTGGCGACTACAGGGAAGGTAGCATCAGGAAGGGGGAGGGCATCTTGCCAACGGGTAAAGTGGTCGGTTACGACGAGTATCTACTTGTTTCCTCTATCAGTCACAGGGAGGGGGCCCACCCGGTCTACGGCCAACTTTTACCAGGGGCGGCCGGCATACATTCATTGCTGGGTCGGGTTGGGTTTTGTACCGCTATGCTTAGCTGGCTGACAGGTTTTGCAGCTATCCGTACATCTGCGGTCATACCCGTCCAGTACCACGTGAGGCTTTCTCTCTTTAATGTCCGTTGTATGCCTTGGTGGGCCAGGACATGTGTCTTTCACACTACTTTGCTTCTCAGGCTGGGGGGAGGACAAAGCACACCAGTGGGCTCTATTTTGTCCGGCATGGTGTACTTCTAGGATACCATCTGGACGGATCTGCATAGAGTGCTGACGTTTCTCCAACTGGCATAATTCATTACTTCCGAGTTCTAACTGCTGTGGGTGAATAGGGACACTATTCTTCACCGCCTCATAAATGATTTCTACCAGGTGGCGGCCTGTTCTCTGAGCGTCCATCAGGTTGATGTCAGGGGGTGGGGGGCGAGTGATAGCCACCACTCGGGGGTTTGACAGGGTGGGGTCAGTTGGTGTGGATGGGGTATGGGGGTATGGGTGGGGCAAGGTTTGTAGTATCTCTTTCTTTGTGGGTTCGCCGTCTCTGGCTTCAATGTGATTACATTGCTTATAGTCGGAGGGACACCGTCTACTAAGGCCATCAGCATTTCCATGCAAGTGCCCACTACGGTGCTTGATGGTAAACTGGAACTCCGACAGAGTTTCGAACCACCTGTCTACTTGGCTGGACGGCTCCTTCCGCTTACATAGCCACATGAGAGAGGCGTGATCTGTTCTCACCCGAAAAGTTCGACCGTAAAGGTAGGGTCTTAAATGCTTAGTGGCTTTGACTACTGCCAGTAGTTTTCTGCGAGTGACACAATAGTTGCGTTCAGGGGGGCTCAGCATTTTTCTGTAATACGCTATCACTCTTTCTTCACCCTTCTGTAGTTGTGAGAGGACGGCTCCAACACTGTCGTCCCTTGCATCTGTGTCCAATATATACGGGATATGGGGGCGGACAGCAGTCGAGCTTTAAGCTGTACAAAAGCTTCTCTCTGAGGGGTGGTCCATTCCCATGGAACGTCCTTGCAGGTTAGTTTGGTCAGGGGCTTTGCCGTAGTGGAGAAGCAAGGGAGGTATTATCGGTAATATCCGACTGTACCGAGGAATGCTTGGAGTTGTTTAAGGCAGGTGGGGGTGGGCCAGTCACAAACTACTGCCATTTTTTCAGGGTTTCAGGGTCCGTGGAGACACCATGCTCACTGACGACGTGTCCAAGATAGCGAACTTGTGACTGTAGCAGTTCGCATTTACTGGGTTTTAACTTAAGGCCTGCTGCTTTGAGCCATCGCAGCACTTCTGCCAGCCGGTGTAGGTGGGTGGGGAAGTCGGGGCTGATGACGATAATGTCATCCAGGTATAGGAGGAACGATTTCCAATGGAGACCGTGTAATACTCGCTCCATGAGTCTTCGGAAGGTAGCTGGGGAAGAGGTGAGTCCGAATGGGAGGACCTTCCACTTGTACAGGCCTGACCGAGTTGAAAAGGCAAATTTGTCGCTAGCATCTGCATCCAGGGGCACTTGCCAATACCCGCTCACCAGGTCAAGGGTACTGAAATAACGGCTTCTGGACAGCGCGTCTAGGCTCTCATCTATCCGGGGGAGGGGGTAGGTGTCTTGTTGGGTTACAGCATTTAGACGCCGGTAATCAATACAGAAGCGCCAGGTGCCATCCTTCTTCACCAATACTACGGGGAGCTCCAAGCCCCAGAGCTGGGTTCTATCAAACCCCGTTCGAGCAGCTTGGCTACTTGTTCCTCGGCCTCTCGCTCCTTATGAGGACCTAGCCTGTGGGGATGCTGATGGATGGGCTGCCCGCCAGGTTTCAGGGAGATGCTTTGGGCTACTAGGTTGGTAAGGCCTACGTCGAGGTCACCTTTGCTGAATACTTCTTCATAGGAGTGCAAGAGTTGTGCCAATTTGAACGCCTCCTGGGGGGTGTGACAGTTGCATAGTGCTTGAGTGTACAGCTCCTGTAGATGTTCAGGGACGGGGGAGGGATGGCTGTGGAGGGGGGGGGGGGAGTGGGCTCAACTTCCTCTACTGGTGATCCTACATCACTGTTGCGTACTCTGGTGTACCTTCCTATCGTTTTGTCAGCTTTCAAGTCCAGCGGTTGGTTGGGTTAAGACATCTCACCAGTAACTGATGCCGGTCATTAGGGTATTAAGACTGGCAGCTAGGGGGGGAATCGGGGATGCCTTTTACGATACCGAGGGGAAGGTGTATGGGGTGAGTAGTTTGACACAGTATGGTTGCTTCGGTGTGGGGGGGGGGGGGGAATCTGAGTGTCTCTAATCACCTGGACCCTGGTAGCCAGTACTCTGCCTTGCTGGTCCTTACACAGCTTTTCTTGGCCATTAACTTCTATCACCGATAGGTCGAACTTCATGCGACACTGGTGAGAAGTGAGAAATGGCATGCCCAGAATAGCATCCTCATTTATTTGGCCTACGACAAAGGTAGCCTCCGTTTTGCCATCTCGCAGCCGAATGGGTAGGCGGATGGTACCAAAGAAGGGGATGTGAGATCTGTAGGCCAGCACACTGAGTGAGTCACTTTCTTGTAGGGAGTTCTTAGTAGTTGGAGCCAGTCAATTAAACAGGTGTTGTGATAAGAGGTTGGTGGTGCATCCAGTATCGATGAGTACTGACACAGGCTTTCCCTCTATTCGACCAGGTAAGAAATAGCTTGTCTTGTAAGGGCGCTCTGGTTGAGGGTAGATAAGGTCAGCTGGCTTAAATGCTGAGGGTCAGGGGTTAGGGGAGTGCCTACTTCGTGGACGAGAGGGTCGCTCAGTGGTCAACGGGGTTGGGGGAGAGGGGGGGGAGTACCTTCTTAGCAAATGACTGACAGGGTGTGTATGGCTCTGCATCCTGTGTAGGGCGGCACGCCGTGTGACTGTGGTCAGCAAGACATTGTCTATGACAAGGGGGGAGGGGGGTTTGGTATACAGGGCAGTAGGGTAGTAGCCCGATATTGCTTCATTGTTGAGGGGGGGTACCAGTGAGCAGAGCTCTTCGTCTCCTATGTCTTGGAGGGGGGGGGGGGGGGTACCGGTTGGTGATTGGCAGCTGCCAGGGTTCTGGAGTGTGTACTACATGCCGTCTTTCTTTCTGTGGTGGGGGAATCTAGTACTGGGTTGTACTGTTCTAATCTGGCCAACTTTCTTTGATAATGCCAAGGTGCCCGGGGGCAGTGAGGGGGGCGGTCTCCCTAATGCGGGCGGCGCCATTTTTTGACTGATGGTTAGGGGGGGGGATAGATGGCCAAGGGTTGACCAGGCAACTTCTTTGTGAATGGCCGATAGCGCCAAACCCCCAACACTGGAGGGGGGGGGGTGTAGGGGAAGGGTGGGGGGGAGTAGCGGCAAGAGGTTGGTTGGTTTGTTGTTGCAATCGTTGCAATGCTTCTGACTGGAGCTTCACTGCTTCTGTCAACATCTGCAAGTTCTTCATCAAGGCAATGAGGGTGTCCTCTGGTAGGGTAGCCACCTGACGAACTTGGTTAGGGGGTGGGGGGAGTTGGGGAGGGCTAGTCACTGAGTGGAGGTAAGTGTTCTTCCTCCTCCTCCACGGTCTTTACTCTTGAGGGTTTATCTTTGAATCCAACTTTGACTTGCAGGAATTCGTTTCCAGCTCTAATAGCTTCCTTGATAGTGTGTGGTTAGACTGCCAGCAGGTGCGGTTGCAGATAGGCATTACCAATAGTGTTGGCGAAAGTCTCTAGTACCATTCGGTCGATTCTTCGAGGGGTAGCTCATCGTATGCCACACGAACTAATTTCTCCACTTTGTTGGCATGTTGCTGTAGTGAGGCCTTGGCAGAACGACGCAGCACAATTAACTTGGCCTGCGCTTCCTTAGGGGTGAGTCTGAAACGGGCACGGAGGGCGGCAAAGATACCTTCTACGTGGGGGGGGGGGGGCTGTCCACACTCTAGTGCCTCGTCCTTCAGTGCCGCTCCGAGATGCATTAGGGCTGTAGCTTGGCCCCAGTCATTGGCGTTTGCAACCTCGATGAAACGAGTAACAAAATACTTGATGTCTCCTGATCCATCGTATTTTCGGGCCTTGAAGGGTGTCTGTATTGGTCCTCACGGAGGCTGTACCAACATCTGCAGAGCTTCGGTGAGTTGCTTCAGCGCTACGGTAGGTTGCGCTCCGACAAGGTTTCTACCGGCACTCCTAGCTCTTTGGGTGGCCATGTTGGATGCAACGGCAAGCTAAGGAAGGGGGGGGGTTGAGTGACTGTTTTGGCAAGAATAAACTGGTATACAGGGTATCCCGGGTCGGGGTAGCTTCTGGGGGGGGGGGCAATATACCAAGGGGTATTGGCTCGGTATGACTTTTGGGGAGGGGGAAGGCAGTATACAGGGTATACAGGCTCGGTATAGCTTCTTGAGAAAAAATGGGGGCAGTATACAGGTGACAGGAGATACTGGCTCGGTATGACTTCTGGGAAGGGGAAGGCAGTATACAGGGTATACAGGCTCGGTATAGCTTCTGGGAAGGGGGAAGGCAGTATACAGGGTATACAGGCTAGGTATAGCTTCTGAAGAGGGGGAAGGTAGTATACAGGGTATATAGGCTTGGTATGACTCCTAGCTTTTTCTCCTGTCTTCTCTCTCTATCTTCTTCTCTCCCTAGTTTCTTCTCTCCCTATCTTCCTTTCTCTCTCTATCTTCTTTTCTCCCTACCTTCTTCTCTCTCTATCTTCTTCTCTCCCTACCTTCTTCTCTCTCTATCTTCCTTTCTCTCTCTATCTTCTTCTCTCCCTACCTTCTTCTCTCTCTATCTTCCTTTCTATCTCTATCTTCTTCTCTCTCTATCTTCCTTTCTTTCTCTATCCGTTGTGTCTCTTTCGTTCATAGATCCCACCGCTGCCACCAATGTAGTGTTTTTGTGTTTACACCACCAACACAACGGCTTCCATTTACTCCTGATTGCAATAGCTAACGTCCAAACAATGATACAACTGTTCCTTGTTAATAATAATTTATTAAACGCATTCTGCTTAGCAAGATATAAGTATGCTAACAAATCCACCAATACTATAAGCCATCCACAAAACTTCTGCCTCCCTGATCTCCTGCAATTCATTTTATAGGAAGAGATCAGGAACGCACACTCCCTTATTAGGGTGAAGCAATCTCACAAGTTGTTACAATATAATAGCAAATAGTTACAAACAATACAAAAATATACACAAAGTTAATCAATAAGAGGAGTTCACACATGGCACATCATTTGACAAGTTGAAGGCTCCTCCTTTGTTAGCCTGTGTTATGCTCCAGTGCTCTTATCTCCTTGTGTGGCTTTAGCAGGCTCCTATGTTTAGCATCAGCTCAGGCTTGTCATTGGTTTCCACTTATGACAGGCTCTCTCGGTATAGTAGCCATTTATGACAGGCTCTCTCGGTATATTAGCCATTTATGACAGACTCTCTCGGTATAGCATGTATAATTGAGCATGCATGATGAATAGATGAATAGATGAATTACTTAACTGCTAATATTTAGGGATACTTCTAACCAAGCGAAAGGGGTTCTTTTGCACTCTTTCAGGGATGACAAGGGGTGCAGAGTAGAGGGGTTGAGGGGGAAGGGAAGGGGCTGGGGTCAATGGTTTTACACAAATCTCCCACACTACACCGAAGCAGAAGTGGAGGAGTGTTCTCTACTCCACGACTAGCATAGAGCCCTCGGCTCAGATGCACAACTCAGTGCTTTAGAGTGAATATGCCTTTATTCTTCCATAAGAATACGGGTAAGTAAAAGCCAAATATAAAGTGATTTATCTTGGCAAAAGTTCTGCCTTTTATAGGCAGATCACAGGAAGTAAATATGAGTAATAACCAATAACTAAAGAGTAAAACACAATACATAAATGATCAGTCAGATATAAATAGTAAGCGAATAAAGTAGGTTATATAGGGCTAAATAGATATGGCACCCAGAAGTAGCAGGCAGAGTCATAAGTCAGTGGACCAATCACAGTCCTGTCCACTTCCTGTCGTTGGTCTTTGGTCTTTTTAGCTCCTGTTCCTTGACTTTCATTAGGGTTACGGGTGGTTAACTCCTGGATAAGGTCTTCTCCTTCTCTTAGGCTACTTTCCATCTCTCCGTCTATGCTGACTAATTTCCTGCCGGCCCTGTATGGTGCATACAGGGTCGGTACTGACTCATGTGCAGGGTAGGTACTTCGGTATTGATTGTTCTAGTTGTTCTGGCCATCTAATGGCTATAGTAAGGATGCCAGAATGTCTGTACATTGAGTGTGCAGATTTTAGTGTCATGAAGATCCACTACAGATTAATGGACGGACAGACGGAAAGGACGGACGGAAGGATGGACGGATGGATAGTCAATGTTATGAGGTGGAAGTGTTATTAAAATGACACTAATACTATAAATGGCCACATAGGAAACTTTGGACGGAACAGGAGTGCCTGGTGCAGACCTGTCTAAGAAGGAGAGTTGGAAGTCAAAATAAATTGGCTAATATCTAAGGATGTCCTGGTAGATGATTTCTTGTAGGTGATGGGGTAAATATGAGAGTTGTCTCCTAGGGTCTGGCTTATGCTCACCGTGTTAAACTCATGCATAAAGTTGAATCATGGGGTTCTAAATAGTTATATCCATGACACTATGTTCACCAAACCAAATGCAATAAAAATATTATGGCTGGCAATAAGTTTGATTAATATATAATCGTTTTGTTTAAACGCTGAGTAATAAAAAGTTAACTAGATGAATTAAAAAGCAAAGAGAATTTATTTATATTGTTTGTAGGATGCAAATAAAACTGAACACAAAATAATTTTAACAAACGACTCTAGTTTTTTCATTTTAATAGACTAGTTGTACATGTACACGGAAAATATTCTGTATAAAAAAGCGACTTCACCAACTACTTTGGTTTATAGCGATGCCGTCTTTCTTGTCCTCAATTACTTCATAACTTGGGAGTTATCTTATTTATGATGCGTTTAACAATCTAAAATAATTTATTGAGTAATTTTGACAACCTTAATTGATTTTTTGCTCCGAATGTAACGGTTTTCGCTGTGTTAAGAGAGGAATACGGTCATAGGTACTGCAAGTTGCTATGTTACAATGGCTGACTCTGTGCTTGAGTGGTAGCTGTGGCTACAGAGTGCAAGGCTAGATTGTCTCTCTGAGCTAGAGAAGACAGGATGCTGCTTGTTAGCAGACACAACGGTATTTGGCAACCGGCCAAACAGATTCTAATAGATTGAAAGTGCAAGCAATGACTTTATTACTCCACTTTACTCAACACGCACAAAATTGCTTCTAGGTATAACTATAAGAAGTGATTGTAATGTCTCTAAATACTGGTGTCCGAATACTGAAGGTAGGCGTCTGGCGGTATAGTCTCTTAGCTGGGCGTTCCTACGAGAGTTCAAAGCGTCTTCTTCTTGTACACTTCTGGAAACCTCTCCTCTGTAGTCCTGAGCGTATCCTCAGCTGTTTTGGCTATAGCTGGCTAGTATCCCACTAGCTGAGCACGCACTACTCCTAGACAGTATCTCACAAACAATGTCTGAGCACTACTAAACACTAACTCTAACTGCCCTGCTGGGCTAAAGCAAGTCTATATAAATAAGGCACGAAATCAAGGATGCGTATATATATATGATTGGTTGAAATTACATAAACAAAACAGCATGAGACACATGCCATGATAAAAATAGCTATAGAGGCGGGAAATGTCCTTCCTGCTGGCTTGAGCTAAGCTGTAGTGCAGCCGCACTATTGAAGTGTTCAAGTGTACTCTAGTAGCAGTGGATATAATATAGGTGGTCTTGAATAAGTAGATGTGGTTAGCATATGGGTAGCGCCAGCTGTAGATGTTGGCAACACTGTGCAATTCCATTACACAAACACGGCGTTTTGATTTACATACATCTGTTATTTTTTATCTTTATCAATAAATGCGCCAGGAATACTCTTATGGATGTAATAAATATAACTGAGTTTCATACCATCAATAGAACTGAAGGTCATTTTTTACATGCAGAATCATGTTCCTGTGAGAGCAGTCTTTCTTAACATGCAACTGTTAAAAAATGATTTCAATACTTTGTGTGTTATGTCACAGCTGTGACATACATCACAGGGGTATCAATTTGACATTTCTTCATCTTTCAATAAAAAGTTTCTAGCTGGTTGGCAAAACTTGCCAGTGAGTTTGATCAAACCTCACATAGTGGATCTCAGCTAGCTCTGTTTACTAGTAGTGAAAAGTGGCTGTAACTATGTTTCCATATTATAACGAATATCGCCAAATCTCTGTGGCTTGTTACCACAAATAATTGGTGACAGTGGCATATATTTCCACAACTCAAAGATTATCGCCGTTGGTTAAACCACGCCCAACGAGGCAGTTGCAGTCAGTGTGCTGTTATGTGCAATTTAGCCGACTAGCGTTGCAGGCTGTTTTTATAAATATTTACTTATATTGTGGAATAAATATATGAAAAAATATCACAGTGTTGTTGGCTACCTAGGGAAGCTGTGTGGGGACAAAGGATTTTAGTAGCTAAATGGCTATCATTCAATATGTTATAACTAACTAATAATAAAGAAAAATAAATAATAATAAAAAAAACCAAGTGAATTTTTGCTAAAGAAAATACTACCATTTGTTTTTTATTACTGCAATAATTAATTACCAGCAGCTAAGATCCGTTCGTTTCAAATCAGTTGTATTGTTTCATAAATAATGGTGTAATAAACCACAAACGATCCTCGTTAGTTAAATATAAACACACACAAGCTAACGATGCCATGCGGTTACAATAGATAATTTGTGGCTTCCAGTTTTATTATGCATGCCTGGTTTTATTGCCTTTGGCGACATTAGCGTTTTCAATAGCAATAAACATCTGGAATTCGGCTTATCGCCAATTTTTCGTTTTCAGAGAGCGACAAACGTTTGTCGACAGGTCTGACGACAAGTTTATCGACAATGGTATTTCCAACAGGAATTTCCCTTTATCGCCGGCAGTATCGCCAATTTGTCATGATATGGAAACATAGTATATATTTGGTCACAACTATAACATTACAGCTCAAAAACCTGTTTCATGAGCTGTTTATTTATACCATTTATATTATTCATACTATTTTTTATCTTAGTAGCTGTAGCCGCGTCTAATCAACTGCAATCGATTTCACTAGTACAATCAAAATAGATACTGGGTGGTCACAATACATGATCACGGTAATCAGAGTAGTTCATAACTTCCCACGCCATGCCTATTGCTTGTAAATAACGCAAGAGATATAGGAAAATATCCCACTGAATGGCATAGACTTTTCAGATCAGTTTTGACCCTTGATTTTTCTATCCTTCTTGAAATCAATGAAATCTGTGACTATCCTATTGTTTATATATATATATATATATATATATATATATACTAAAAGGTAAAATAGTAGAAGATATTAAAACTATTGGCTGACTACAAGTTGTTTCATGTGCTAGAAAAAAAGATGGAAAAAGAAAATAATTCTAAGCACAATCATCAGGTCGGCTCTCCACTGTTAAAAAATAAAGGTGGAACAGGAAACAGTTAGTTCAGACCGAGAATATTAAGTGCACAAGGATCGTATTGTTAAATGTTGGTAAGGGTGCACGGGCGTCAAAGGTGGCTAAGGGCATAGAGCTACGCCTGGCTGAGAGTAAATTTATTAGAGTGTCGGCAGGTGGTGACAACTTCACTCCTGCTGTTGAGGGAAGACAACTCTGGTTGAAAGATGATATAAAATTTTTCAGCCGTACAAAGGTGACATTTTTTATCTGTGTTAGAATACGCTCTGGCATGGGATAAAATTCTCCATTTGATGTTAAATTGGGTGCATGACTCTTTAAGTAACCAGATATGCTTGCTCAGCTCGGTGGAATTTCTTTTGCTGGCAGTATTAAAAGATGTTTTGTGGTTTCTATATCTAGTTTTAAATTCTCCTTCGGTTAGGCCAACATATGTTTCGACTTTGTTATTAGCTGTGACTGTGGCCTGGTAAATGACGCTTTTAATCTGGCAGTTGCCATCGAGGGGACACTCAGCTTTATTTCTGCAGTTGCATTTATTAGTGGTGGTATTGTTGGTGTTGTTAGAGATCTTATTATTGTGCCCTTGTATGATTGTTTTGATATTGGGCATGCAGCTATAACTGAGTTTGATGGTGTTTTTGTTAAAAATATGACCCAAAGGATGGTTACTGGGGAAACACTCTTCAACTGCTTTAAGAAACTCGTGCCCGATGTTGGTGGACACATTGAGGTCAAAAGGAGGGTTGTACCAGGTGATGTTTCTGCGCCTTTTTCGTTTAGTATGTAAGGTGGTATGGGCGGGTTTATAAGAAAGGTTGTAGTTGTACCCGCTTTTATGCAAGGCGTTTTGGTATAGAACTCTGGCGTTGTCGAAGATCTCTTTGTCAGACGATAGTTCGGAAAGTCTTTTATTTATGCTTATAGGTATGTTGCGAATGATGGAGGGTGGGTGGTTTGATAGTTTGTGGACATATTGGGGGATGTTATTAGGTTTATTATATGGGCGATGTTTGCCGGTGTTTAGGTCTAGGGTGACATCTAAAAATTCCACTACTTTTTTATTGGCTTCGATGGTGACCTTGAGGTTGTATTTGTTAAAGATCTTGCAGATGTTTTTTTTAATGATTTCTATCTTGCGTGGTGTTTCATTAAATATGGCTAAGCCATCGTCTCTGTAAAGGCCGATGGAATTGCCATACAGTTTAGCTAGTTGGGATAGAATCATACAACCGACTAATTCACAGGTCTCAGCTCCATCAAGGCTGCCCATGGCGTAGCCGTAGCGTAGCGTAGCGTAGCGTAGGCGTAGCTCTATGCCCTTAGCCACCTTTGACGCCCGTGCACCCTTACCAACATTTAACAATACGATCCTTGTGCACTTAATATTCTCGGTCTGAACTAACTGTTTCCTGTTCCACCTTTATTTTTTAACAGTGGAGAGCCGACCTGATGATTGTGCTTAGAATTATTTTCTTTTTCCATCTTTTTTTCTAGCACATGAAACAACTTGTAGTCAGCCAATAGTTTTAATATCTTCTACTATTTTACCTTTTAGTATCTAGCTCCTCGATTTTTTCTTGTTGAGCACTGTTTTACTTGCTTCAGTCTTGACTGGTTTTTACATCTCTCGGGCAACTAATATTAATAATTAATTATTTATTATTTATTTATTTGATTGTTTCTATTTAGTCTAAGCCCCTGTGCACATCTTGTGCCCCAGTCATACTTTTACTTATTTACTTATATATATATATATATATATATATATATATATATATATATATATATATATATATATAAACATATATATATATATATATAAACATATATATATATATATATAAATATATATATATACTTGTTTATGCATGTTATTGTATTAGTTTTTACACTGGCTACCAGACACAACGGGGTCACTCCAACAACTTCTGAATATTACTTCGGAGTCACTCCGAATCAACGCTACCAACTGACGGGGTCCTAGACCCAAACACGCAATGACAAAGGTTTAATTAACAATACTTTATTTATGCACAATCCATTTATCAAGATACAATGGTATCTAACAACTCCACAAGACTTCTGCTCCAAATCATGCAAGAGGGCTCCTTTTATAGGAGAAAGGGATGAAAACTCACCCCCTTATTTGGGTGAGCCAACCATACAGCGCAATAGTAAAAGCAATCAAATCACAATGCAGTATACAAGGTTATTTATAAAGTTGACCAATTAAAGTCTTGAGCACATGGTGCTTTGCTCTGGGCACTCTTTGCCGCTCTTTTCTTTAGCTTGGTTATCTTCCAGTCCTTATTAGGGCATGCTGGTACTTTCCATTCCTTATTAGGACATGCTGGTACTTAGCTTGCTCTCCTGGCCGTTGTATTCCTCCGATTCAAATTCTGATAAGGGCATTGGGTTCCTCAGGCCTCAGGCTACATCTTCAATTCTCTTTTTACTCAGGCCTGGGGTAGCTGACCCGGGGTAGACCCCGGGTAACCCGGGGTAACTTTTAGGTGTGGCATAGTGTCTACACAGGGTCTAGGTCTTTGGGGCTTGATTTCGTAGGGGTAGTTTGCGTGTAGGTGAAAGGAGAAGGGGTTGAAGGTTACGTTTAGGGGGTGTAGACAGCAAGGGTTGGGGGGTATGGGGTGGGGGGTATGGGGGGGGGGTGGGGGTGAGGGTGGGTACTTCATACAAATCTCTCACATTATAATATGCCACTACTGTTTAGCCAATCACATACTTTTATATTTATCTGTTTTGTTGCCTTGCTATATAAACACTCGCATGCAGCCCAGTGGGCAGGCGTATAGTAGAGATCGATAGAGACGATAGCAGCAGTAGCTTGGACTTAGCTAGCTGAGAGAAACTCGTAGCTCGTCGCCAAGAAGCCTGATACACTCAGCCCTATCTCCAGGATCCATTCGTAGGATTACTGATACCTACAGGAGGACGCTCACACCTGAGAAGCTTAGAGTACATATCAACGACTTAAGGACTGAGTAACACTATTACCTCTCTTAACATACTAAGTGTTCAGTTTTATGCGTTGCTGATAGAAGACATTTTACCTGTGATAATAAATCATTACTTTCACGTTCAACCATACCAGTTCTGTGAGGCAGGTTGCCTGAGAGAAGTCGTGATTGCTATTTAAGTGATCTCTGGATACATGCAAACTAGTAAACCAATTCAGCATTGTACTCTGTTGCCGCGCTACCAACCCAACAGAAACAAGCGCCAAATCTAGCTCATCTTGTAGTACCTGTGATAGCTACCCTAAGTACGGGGAAAATTTTTACAATATATCACTGTGAGAACACAATAGAAACTATATTACACGCCTTAAGAGCTGGGAAAATGCATTTATTCGTTGCTACAGCATATTTTGTGTTTGTAGTTTGAGCAAGTTTTGTGATAAGACTTCTCCTCTATTTTGACACAACTTGTGCTATTACTATTACCAGTAATTTTGTACCAATACAATTAACTGTTTACTAGCCCAAGTGGGGGAAAATGAATGAAAAACTTGGGTATATGCTTTGGTAATCATATATACTATATTGGTGAGACAAGAGTACATGCCAAAGCCTATGTGAAACAATCATGCAACAAATAAAAGTGTGTTTTGCTATATAACAAACTGCAGAACATGATTTTAAAAACAAAAGGTTTCATAAGCTATTGTTTAGATAAATTATTGGATTTGAAAAAGCTTTATTTTACCAATAGATGCCCGGTAATCATCCTCCAAGTCTTTAAACACTTGACTCAACACCACTGCTTGATAGACGTACATCTCCAGCTCATCTACATACACTCTCCCTATCAGCAGTCCCAAAGGTTGATGTCTCACTCTGCCATCTGACTTTGTGCCTCTGTTGTACACAATGCTCCCTGAGTCGCCACTGGACAGCTCCCTACCAAACAAATATATGAAATACAATCACATTTCATACCAAGAATAGAGCTCTGTTTCAGAAAAGATAGCTGTCTAGACGGCATCACCTGGTAAACAACTTTATTATCCAGTTTTCGAGTTTAAAAAAGACGCAATTAGGTCAAAAAATTTTACTTTTAAATTTTTGGTTTGAACTATTTGGTTAATACTATTTTTTAAGAAGTGCAATTACTAGAGTTGCAGATCTATACTCAAAGTCATTACAATAATGATACATCACTATTACTGTGAAACATTAAGCATTGTTGGTGTCTCACTAGCTGATATGAAAAATTTTGATCAAAGAGTGTACCCCCCCCCCCCCCTCCCTAAATTGCTAGCATGCGCAACAGCGCATGTCATTTGTATTTGAAGTTGCAGTAAACCACTAAAGAGCACAATTCAGGTTCATTTTCCTGTTTCCAAAAGATTGAATTAATATTTGCTTTTGCATTGATTATTTATCACATCCTATATAGTTGAATATAAGAAAACGATTAATATGATAGCTATGTAGACAGCAGATAGCCATGTAGAAGCTGTCTTATTTATACCTAGTGAGTAGATTAAATAAAGTTTCCCAAAAAGTATTTGATTTGTTTTTCAATATATCACTTCCCCATTTGTACTGCTACAAATAAACACTTAAGACTGCATATGTCTTTACTAGTTAGTTCTGGCCCATCTAAAATTTAAGCAAATAAATTTTTTGTCAAGTTAGCTCACTTTATATCATAGCTGTCTGCTATAAACATCTCTTTTACAATAAAAATTAAATATGATATCATGTTTGGCATTTGCTGCAAGCAGTGATGTAAAATGAATCAATTTGGTGAGATAAATTCTTAACAAAATTAGCTTCTTTTTCTTTGCAGTCAGCGTTTAGCGTTGGTTTTAAAATGAGCATTGACGTACTTTGAGAAAACTGACTATTTACTCACCAATAATCGACCAACTTATTATTTGATCTTTGAGGATTAGTCGTCAGTGTTGAGGAAACCAGAGACACTAATATAAAAGTCACTTGTTGCTGGTAGTCAGTAGACAGTTCAGGTAGAACTGGTAAATCTTACATAAGACTACTTACGGAGGGTTTCCATTCTCATCTACATCGAGCACAAATTTTAGATGTACTCCTCTGCGATTCCGGACATCTTCGTCTATGTCCACTGTGTGAAACAGTCTGCCCTTATATTTCTGCACCGCAATCTTTCCTCTAATGAAATGAATATGCTGCAAATCATTTGTATTGTGTACTTGTTTTAGCTTGTTTTCTCGGAAAAGGTTTGAGCTTATAAGATCTCTTTGCACATCTAACGCTTTCGCTGGATCAAACTCAAAAAGCACAACATCATTTGCAAAGAGCTTGTGAGGTTTGTCTGCGGGTGGAGGTTGGAGATAGTCGTATCTGTAGCCAATCAGCGGGATCTGGCAAACTTCAATTTCGAGAGAATGATCTGACTTGATCTTGATGGTTCTGTGAGGAGGGGTTTGTCGGAGACTCCTCCTTATGCTCTCGATGTTACAATTTGATGACTTGAACTTTTCATTTGCTTCATCGCAGAATAGCATGTGGGCAGGGCCAACGAGAAAAACTTTTCTCTGCAAAAAATATTTGGTGAGCAGCTTGCATGCAAGTATTAAATTTTTTAGCGGACAAGCAAAAGCTTTTCATAAACACTCGCGATCAACAACGAAAAGTAAAACATGGCTACCTGACTGGTTCCAGACTCCACAACCAGTTCACAAATGGCATGGCCATATGCCTGGGTTTGTCTGTCCAAAGTCAATGTTCTTTGCCAATTGTGCAGTTGGTCTGTTTGCCGATTTTCCTTGCGATCAAATGTAGTGACGTTGAACTTGGCATATTGTGGGTTTTCATCCAGGAAGACTTTGAGTGGTCCTGCGATGGTATTGCTGGCATCAGTTGCAGACACAGTAATATTCTGCCATTGATATGGGTGTTGATAGACTTTGCAGTCTGTTACAGAGAACTGCTGGCACAATCTGCAAAATATTGGGTCATTTATGACAATCTAGCAGTAATACCTGTTGTATCTAAATATGATGGCCTGCTGTATTCTCGGCCCCTTTTCTTTTTTCCAAACCTCCCCCTTCACCCTTCACACTCTACTTCGTACCCTCTACCTTGCTCGTACCAACCCCACTCCACTCTCTCTATATCTTTCCTCATTTCCCTCTGCCGGCTGAATTTGAAAGATAACTATACAAAGCAGAGTGCTCGCACACTGCAGTAACTGGTCATATCACTAAATTTTAAAAACTATGTTATGAAGGAATGTCGCAAGCAATCTATGTGTACTGGCAGGAAATCGTGAGTCATAAACCAAAACAGAGTTGTTTGATTAACACTCTAACCGCTGCATATTAGCAAAACGTTACTTTTTATGTATTGCCTCCACCCATATTATGTATAAAAATATCTTAAACTTACAAATATTTCCAGTATGGGAACAATTGACAAAATTAAACCCCACCGGACATCAAACAGGCCAGAGAGATTACTCTTACAGCTGTGTCCATTATAGTGATTTGGAAATATATGATTTAAGCAGACAAAATTTACAGACAGGCGTTTTGCTTGTTTATATATAAAGATACAGCACTAGATATATACACATCCTGTACAAATATACTCTAAGAGTTATATACACTGTGTATGCAGTTATATACTAGTAGCTTCATAAACATTATGTACAGTTATAGACTAGTATTTGTGTATACAGTATATAAACATGTATAGTAGTAGCAGTTGTATACCCATTACATACAGTTTAGGTGTGGCTGACGCTCAGCAGTTGTCAGGGAGACATTGCGCACATGTAGTGGTCACGAAAATCCACCACAATATGCATACAGCTCTAAAGACTGTGTCTGTAACTACCAGTACATAACTCTACATATTTGGATACAATCGCTAGCATATATGCTAGCGATTGTATCCAAATATGTAGAGTTATGTACTGGTAGTTACAGACACAGTCTTTAGAGCTGTATGCATATTGTGGTGGATTTTCGTGACCACTACATGTGCGCAATGTCTCCCTGACAACTGCTGAGCGTCAGCCACACCTAAACTGAGTCTGGCACAGCCAGAAAACAAGTAAGAGAACCGGTAGAAGCACTACCGGCCCTGCAGAAGCACAACCGGCCCTGCAGCATTCACTACCAGGCCTGCAGCAGTCACTAACGACCCTGCAGCAGTCACTGCCGGCCCTGCAGCATGCACTACCAGCCCTGCAGCAGTCAACACCGGCCCTGCAGTGTCACTACTGACCCTATACCGGGTCGGTGAAGGAAGAAGGGCTATAGCCTGTGGACCCAAAATAGTACCAGAAGATTCAGGAGCCCAACTTTGCAGACTAGCTACCACCGGAAGGACAAAAGACAGGGAACACAAGCCATAAAGGCTAGGAACTTGAGCCACCTATTGCACCACAATGATTCAGCATTATTGACTGAAAAGCTCCGCCCCTTACTTCTGGACGCCTTGTACATTTAACCCTATCCTAGCCAATACTCCATTGTGTTAATTATATCTCATCTTTCTATTTGCACAATTACTTCCTGTCGCTGCTAATTTGTTGCCTCCTTATTTGGGCATATGCTTTCTCCCACTCTGCCTATAAAAGGCAGAGACTGTTCACTAATCTGTGTACTTGTATTGGGATCCTGCTTGTGATTGTACCAAGCAGCATAATACATTGCCAGTCTTATACTACACTGGGTTGTTGTTGTATAATACATTATTATATACTCATTGAGACATTGAGTTGTGTGTTGGAGCCGTGGGCTCTGAATACACTTGCGGAGTTGTTATACTCCTTCGTTTAGAAGTTGACCTCTGGAGTGAGGTGTTGTCGGTGGATATTTGATCGGCCCCCCAAAATCCACTACAATATGTAGATTTGTCTGCATGACCATTCGTATGTTTATGCATCT
Source organism: Cryptosula pallasiana (assembly GCA_945261195.1). NCBI lineage: Eukaryota > Metazoa > Bryozoa > Gymnolaemata > Cheilostomatida > Cryptosulidae > Cryptosula > Cryptosula pallasiana. Next base: position 939,832 of record OX183134.1, on the reverse strand, counting down.
GTCACTCAGGATTACGGATGCCAAAACTACTGAGCTGAGAGAAATAAAGCTGCTGTACAAACATTCAATCGGATTAACTTAATGTATGGCAGAGGTTCAAGTTATCAAACCATAGTTGTTTACAGACTTAATTTTTGTTTGATAATAAGAATTCAGGTGGAAACAATAACAGTTAGACAATTCAGGTGTCCAATGAGTGTATATGCTTAAAGAGCTAGGATGAAGGAAATAGTTGGGGCTGTAAAAACCTCCCGTTGAGCCAAGTTGATGTATGGTGGGGGTTTGGGTTTAGCATGTTCTGAAAAGTGTGAGATGAGTGTGAATTTAATATCATCGATCAATGTAAGAAGCATCAATTCATGAACAGTTACATTTTGCTGATATGTGGTGGTTGGAGTGATGACGAAGCAAATCAGCACTGGTTTGTAACGGGTTTCGGGGCACCGATCAGAGATCCAGCAACAAGACCTCACTCCAGAGGTCACCTTCCAATCTATTTCCAAACAGAGGAGTATGCCAACTCCACAACCGTATCAGAGCCCACAGCTCAAACGCACAACTCAGTGTTTCAATGAGTTAACCATATTATATTATATGACAACAACCCAGTGTTGTATACTAACGGCAATGTATCTTGCTGATGAGATCAGTTTCAAGCAGAATACCAATACAAGTACAAGGATCAGTCAGAAAGCTCTGCCTTTTATAGGGAGAGTAGCAGAAAACATATGCCGAAAAAAGGGGGCAACAAATCAGTAATAGCAAGAAGTGATTATACGAATGAAAAGACAAGATATAAATAACACAGTATGATATTGGCTAAAAAAGGATTAAACATATAAGGCACCCAAAATGTAGGGGCGGAGCTTCACATTCAATAGTGCTGAGTCAGGATGGTACAATAGGTAGCACGGGTTCCTAGCTGTTATGGCTTGTGTTCCCCATCTTTCGTCTTTCCGGTGGTAGCTAGGCAGCAAACTTGAGCTTCTGCATTATTTGGTATTACTTTAGGACCACAGGCTATAGCCCTTCTTTCCTCCTTGACCCGATATAGGGTCTGTAGTGGCCCTTCAGGGCCGCCAGTGCATGCTGCAGGGCCGGTAGTGACTGATGCAGGGCTGGCAATGATTGCTGCAGGGCCGGTAGTGACTGCTGCAGGGCTGGTAGTGAATGCTGCAGGGCCGGTAGTGCTTTTGCAGGGCCGGTAGTGATTCTACCGGCTCTCTTACTTGTTTTCTGGCTGTGCCAGACTCAGTTTAGGCGTGCCTGATACTCAGCAGTTGTCAGGGGCACCTTGCGCACATGTAGTGGTCATGAAAATCCACCACAATGTTTTATGGTTTTATTACTATCTATTAATAGTAGAGATTAGATATATATATGACTTATCGTTATTAATTATTATGATTGTCATGTACCATAGTTCGATATTGTAAATAAATTGATCATCACAACACCAAGCAGAGCCATCTTGTTCAAACAATGAAGTTAAATGTTATTGTTATAACTAATCAAGAATAAATTGCCTTGAAATAAACATTGTCAATGGGACAAGTGTGAAGTTGTTTACTATTTGACTGCTACAGCTATTTGCTACTTCTTGCAGCATCATGCTGTGAGTACAGCAAGGAATCAATGGCATAATAAGCGTTGTTGATGGAATGCTTGCACGCGTGAAAATAATTATACTCACTACAATGCATGCAGGAGTTCTATGTCTTCACAAACGTACAGTACAAACGATACAGTTTCATATCATTATATAATAAAATGTAAAAGCCTGGAACAACGCGTTACGGCCACAGACCTATGCGGTGCCCAAATTTAAATAATGGATGCTGTTAATCGATCCAACCATTGAATACACCTACTGCTAGTATATGTAATAAGCTAATAGTTCTATACTCACGCTTTTATACCACTCAACATGTCAGCAGGAATCACGCAATAACCATCGTCACTGGAAACATCTGAATCAACATCTGAATTTTCTGAATGGGAACTAGCTGCCAAAGTATCATCCTCCAACAGTGCTGCAAACCTCAAATCTGAGCTCGGCTCATTTGATCCTCCTCCTGTTCCCATTCGCTTTGTATCTAATGAAGTAAGTTAAATGAATTTTTAATAAAACATGCTTGTAGATAAAAAAAAACCTTCCGATGTTGCCGGCAATCTTGCAGCTGGAATTAAAACTACTTTGTGTACAGCTATCAAATGCAGTGCAAGAGAATAGTATCAATCATGTTATACTGTGTATACGTTGTAAAATTGAAAGCTCATGTCCAAATATTCTAGTTTTTTAAACTTACACAGTCATGCATACTACATATATAGTGCACACTAAACAGCTATACATTATGCATGTATGGTACCCTATATAATTAGTAAAGTATATATTTATATAGTACACATGTTGTAGTGGGTCATATAGTTTACATGGATGTATCATACACTAAGTAGTACAAGTTATACTTGTGCTATTTACATATAATAGTAAAGTATACAGTTATATCCTAGGTAGTAGTGTATTATATAACCCTATACTACACATTTAGTATACGATTATAGCCAGGTATCCTTACTGAATATAGTATTATACTGTAGTACAAATTGGTGCTAAATATGGACATACCTCCGTTAGCTATGCACCCTCCCCATACCCTTGAGGTCCACTGGTCCTATCAATTATATCTCTAAGTAATGATACTCAAAGCCCTCAAACCTCAATATATCTACACTGGCCTGGTTTAATACCCGCAGTACTAATATATATATACCCACAGCAGCTAATACCTCTATACCAGCCCAGTATAGTAACCGGGGTTATTTATATCTAAAAGCATATTAGCTATATGGGCCCTAGATGCGACTCAATCAGAAAGTCACACAAATCTCGGCTGCTGAGAATGCTTATGCTGTGCAACCCAACCATTAAACAACCAACCATTAAACAACCAACCATTAAACAACCAACCATTAAACAACCAACCATTAAACAAACAAACCGTTAAACAACCAAACCGTTAAACAACCAAACCGTTAAACAAAGGAGAAGAGGCAAGACAGCTGGAGCCATTTTAAAGAACAGGATACAATACAAATGGAGATTAAGCTTCCCTTTATACCTACTATTTGCCAACAGGAAGTGTCTGTGGTGAGCAACGCTGTCGTAGGTACTGTAGTAGGTCTCTACCTACTACAGCACTGTAGTAGGTTATACATGCTACATAGCTAAATAGACTCGACAGGCTTAAATATTATATTATACATTTGCACTTTTTGTATATAGATACTAATGGTCTGGCCACCCACACACAACTTTTTTCTGTTTGGAGACACTCATGGCTCGTCACGACCCCTGAACTGATCACAGGAAACGGTTTCTACAGGCCACACTGGCTGACGGCGATTGTGACTTCGGCACCTTTGATGCAAAGAAAGACAAGTAATGATAAAACTAATAATTTACAATAATATTATGATAAATATAATCATAATGATCAGTAATTTATAATAATTATTTTCAATAACAGAAATTAATTATTATTATTATTACTTATTTTTACTTGCTACTCAGTGCTTAGTAAATATTGTGAAGGACAGGCGCCATCTGGTAACACTCTGCTATTATTAGTTCTATGCATTAGACCGTTCTATGACACTTACCGAGTCTATCTAGCTTACATCGTTGTTCTATGCATGCACTCTAGAGCCGATAGCTCTATGTACCTTTTATTATTATTACTTTACCATACTGTATCATACAATCTTATATGTTAACCATGTAAGTGTAGCCATGCATTTACTAATGTACCACCTCTTATATTTTATTCGCCCACGCTGGCCAATCAGTTGTGCCAGGTGTGGCCTCTTTTGTCTAAGCACTTGTCTGTCACTTTTGTTATGTAACAGTGTACATAAATATGGATGTTTTGGTATCAATAAATCAGAGTCAGCTTGCACACTCTCAGAAGTTTCTTTGTTCTAACAAATAACTTCACTGCGCACCATTACTCGAGTAGTAATATACAGGCAGACAGCCGAACCTCTGCTGGCCGAACCTAGTTCAACTAGTTCGCCCTTCAAAGTTCGAACTCATTGCATACACAAACAACAGCTAACGCAACCGGCAGCTCACTAGTTACTGAGATGGTCGACCACCATTCTCCAGTATACTAAGTCGACCTGTGGAAGGGTTGTATCGCTAGCACACTAGACACAGTTGCCATTACAGTTCGGGAGGTTGTGCAGGTAGGCCGAGCTACCACCTCACACCCCCACAGTGAAATCCTGCACATTGGTGGCAGCAGTGGGATTGACAGACACCCACAAGCAGCACCTCCCAGAGAAAGGATGGCGACCAGAAGAAGAGCACTGAGCACTGACAGGGATCCTTCCAGCCTGCAGATGATGGGGACGCTCACCGATATCCTAGACCGCATGACAGTAGCCACATCCAGAGATAAGTTCAGAGTACCACAGTACGATGGTACAGGGGATGTGGACTACTTTCTGCAACGGTTTCAGGAGGTGACCAGAGCAAACCATTGGCCGGCGGAAGAAGCAGTTATCCACCTACGCCAAGCCTTGACAGGCAAGGCTGAACGGTGCGGTCGAGGTGAGACCACTGAGGAAGTGGCACGGACACTACGGGCGACCTTTGGTATGACTCGTTCGGAAGCCCAAGCAAAGTTGCTAAGCTACCGACGAAACCCCAGAGAAAGCCTCAGAGACCATGCCCTCACGGTCGAGCACCTCGTTACGGCAGCCCACAGCACCCTGCCACGACAAAATAGGGATGAGCTGGTAATGCAGACGTTCCACAGCACTCTAGGGCACACGTACCTACAACGTCACTTGTTGGCGGTACGCCCTCAGAATCTGGAGGAAGCGATCTTAGCAGGGAATGAGTTCCTGCAGGTGCCTCACCAACCAGTGGGAGGACCTCACATCAGAGCAGTAGAGACCGACCCCCTGGAAGAGGAGATGACCCCACGGAAAGAGACGGCTCGACACCAAGAGGTACAGGACCCCTTGGCACAGCTGCTTAAGACCGTAGAAGGGTTGAGCAAAGAGATTGCCAGCCTAAAGACGGAAAAGAAGCCTGAGCCACCCAGAAGATGTTGGGGATGCCAACAAGTAGGCCATACCCGGAAGGCGTGTAGAACCGTCCCATGGCCTAGCCGCCAGGGAAACGACTACCGCCTGCAGCAGTAGGGAGACCCGCTGGCTGCACACGGGCAACGACACCGCAGAAGGAAAGGGCACAGGCGTCCTCCAGTGGACCGGCAACAGTGCGTCGAGCAACTCCTCCCCTGGACCTCCTGACTAGTCCCCCTATCGCCCTACACAACCGTTTTGCCAGCCTGTCGGCACTCGACAGCTCAGTGGCGGAAGAAACGGACGGCGACGGGACTCCAGAGCAGCAGGAACCAAGGCCCAGGAGGAAGGACAGGCAGACCCAAACGCCCCCACCGAAGAAGGAAGAATTCATTCCAAAGCCTGTGACACTCCAGAGCAACCAGATCGAGCGACCGTATCGCTCAAGTTACTACCTACCTGGAAGGGTAGAAGGAGAAGCGGTAACACACCTCATAGACACAGGCTGCAACACTAACCTGTTGTCCAAGCGAGTCTTTGATCGTTTACCGAACCACGTACAACGCAACCTGCAGCACTACGATTCCCATGGTATCATGGCCGACGGTACTAGACTTCCGTTCTACGGCTTGCTCTCACTGAAGGGAAGGATACGGCACGTCAAGTTTGAAGAGACCTTTGTGGTCAGTCAAGTCAACGAAGACGTTATCCTAGGGATGCCCTTCCTGACAAGCCAAGGATGCCAGATGGGGTTCGACCGTCCAGTGCTGGTGATACAAGGAAAGGAGCTGGCCTGTACCGACCGCCACGGGAGAAATCTCGTGTCCAAGGTGCAAATCCGACAGGACACCCAGCTTCCACCACAGACAGAAGTGACTATTCCATGTCACTTGAGCTCCAGGGATACGTTCCCTCAGGGAGTGATTGAAAGCATCCAGGGTGGGATACCCATCGCCACCAGCGTCAACAGGCCTGACGCTCAAGGACACGTGCTGGTCAGATGTCTGAACCCAACGCAGGACACCCTAAGACTACCCGCAGGAGAAGTGATTGGTACCTTTACGGGAGTGGAAGAGGGTGGCGTTCAAGAGCTGACAAAACCAGACGGACAACAGAGGAGCAAGACGGGAGGAAGAGAGTTGCCCCCCCATCTGCACGACCTCTTCCAGCAAGCAAAGAGAGGGTGCCAGGACCCAGGGCAGGAGCAGCAAGTAAAGGAGCTGCTGATCGAATACCAGACGGTATTTAGTAGCCACAGCTGGGACCTGGGCCGGACAACGCTGGCAGAACACTCGATCCCCACGGTAGAAGGGGCTCGGCCCATCCGGTGCCCACCACACCGCCTGGGACCAGAGAAGGAGGCAGAGGCAGAACGCCAAATCAAGGACCTGTTGGAAAAGGACCTAATCGAGCCGGCCGACGGAGCTTGGAGCTCCCCTGTGGTACTGGTGAGGAAGAAGGACGACACGTGGAGGTTCTGTGTGGATTACCGGAGGCTGAATGACATAACTAAGCAGGACGCCTACCCCATCCCCAGAATCGACGAGTCTCTGGACGCCTTAGCCGGTAGTAAATATTTTACTACGCTAGACCTCACTAGTGGATACTGGCAGGTACCCCTAGACCCGGACGCCAGGGACAAGTCGGCCTTCACCACTAGAAGCGGTTTGTGGAAGTGGAAGGTGTTACCCTTCGGGCTGACGTCAGCTCCTGCCACCTTCCAGCGGCTCATGGAAAAAGTCCTCAAAGGTCTTCACTGGAAGACACTGCTCTTGTATCTGGATGATGTGATCATCATCGCACCCGACTTCCAGATGCACTTACAGAGGCTAGGAGAAGTGCTAGGGCGACTCCACCAGGCGAACCTGAAGGTAAAACCCTCCAAATGCGAGCTGCTACAAGAAGAGGTCAAGTACCTCGGACATGTAGTAAGTGCAAAGGGAGTGGCCACCGACCCAGGGAAGGTGGAGGCCGTCAGGAGATGGGAAGCACCAACGGACGTAAAGGGGCTACAGGCGTTCCTAGGAACCGCCGGGTACTATCGTCAGTACCTCCCCGACTACGCCACGATTGCTAAACCGCTCACCGTGATGACAGGCAAGGAGACACCCTGGAAGTGGGGACAAGTAGAGCAGACAGCCTTCGACCAGCTCAAAGCCAGGCTCATCCAAGCCCCAGTACTCGGATACCCCGACCCCAGCTTACCATACACACTGGACACTGACGCCAGTGTGGTAGGAGTAGGCGCGGTACTCTCCCAAGTACAAGAAGGCAAGGAACGCGTCATTGCATACTTCAGCAAGACGCTGGCACCAGCGGAGCGGAACTACTGCGTCACACGGAAGGAGCTGGTTGCTGTCGTCAAGGCAGTGAAACATTTCCGTCCCTACCTCTATGGGCGGGAATTCAAGCTCCGGACGGACCACGCATCCCTCCGCTGGCTGTGCAGACGGAAGGAACCATCGAACCAGATAGCTCGATGGCTGGAAATCTTGGCTGAGTTCCGATATAAGCTCGAGCACAGAGCTGGAACTCACCATGGTAATGCTGATGGGCTCAGCCGACAGGGACCCTGCGCGGACTGTAGGCAGTGCGGCTCCATCGAGCAAAGAGATGGGGGACCTTCCCATGTAGAGCTGCAGCAAGAGGCTGGACAGAGACCTCAGAGAGAGGCTAGAGACAACCTCGACACATTGAACCCGGTACATCCCCCCCAGGATTCGGCTCAGCCGAAGGGACGGGATGCGGTAGGCCGGACTTACGCCGAGCCGAGACGGCCGGGAGACATGATGAAGAGGGAGTCTGCAGAGAAAAGAGAGAAGGAGGAGCGGGTCAACCTCACTGTGACAAACCCGGTACACTCCGCCCAAACCTTAGCTCAAGAGCAAAGGGACGGGCAGGATGCGGTAGGCCAGATCTATGCCGAGCTGAGACGACCGGGAAGCGTCACAGAAAGAGAATTGGCCGAAGGGAGTGTCGAGCTGAAGACACTGTATGATCGGAAGGAGGCGATGAAGATCCGCCCTGACGGGGTGCTCGTCATCACGTTGCACCACCCTTCCAGATCAAAGCAATGTGTAGTCTGCCCACCAAGTAGGAGGACACAGGTCGTCTGGGAGACACACAGGATGATCCATGCAGGGATTCATCGGACGAGACAGCGCATCCTGATGGATTGGTAATGGCCGGGCATATCCCCCCTGGTCAGGAGACTAATCAAGGACTGTGAGGTATGCCAAGTTGCCAAGAATGGGAAGAAGGCAGAGAACCCTCACCGACAAAGGATGTACGCGGGACGACCTTTTCAGAAGCTGGCGGTCGACCTGGTCGGCCCCCTGCCCTTGACAAAACGAAAGAACCGCTGGGCGTTGGTCCTCACCGACCACTTCACCCGTTGGCAGGATGCGATAGCTCTGCCTGATGCCACAGCACCTACGGTCGCCGTCGCGCTGGACGAAAGAGTGTTTGCCTACTGGGGCCTGCCCGAACAGCTACACTCCGACCAAGGGGCTCAGTTTGAGTCCGTGCTGTTAGAAGAGCTGTGTAGCCTGTGGGGCATCAAAAAGGCAAGAACCACCCCCTATCACCCGCAAGGGAACGGGATGGTGGAGCGTCAGAATCGGACGCTGGGAGACGCACTCCGGACACTGATATTGACGAAAGGCCAGGACGAGTGGGACAGTCTGCTGCCGCAAATCATGCGGGCCTGTCGCAGCACCCCCCACTCAGCAACAGGGGAAACGCCCAACATGTTAGTAATGGGACGGGAGGTCCGCCTTCCTGACCAACTAACAGGGACGCCCCCTACCCTGGACCCTCGCAACATCATGGAGCACACTGTGACAGTGCAGGAGAACCTCCAAAGGGCACACGAGTACCTCCGACACCAGCAACAGGAGACGAGGAGCCAAGACGACGAGGAACCCTCTGTATTCCAGAAGGGAGAGCTCGTCGTACTTGAGAATAAGCGGAGAGTGAAGGGCAGCAATCCGAAACTGCAACCTTGGTTTGTAGGCCCATACCAAGTGACGGAAGCATTTCCGAACCACACTTACAAGGTGGAAAGAAATGGACAGTGGTCGATACAAAACGGGATGAGGTTGCGTCACTACAGGACATGCCAAGAGCCAGTCGGTCGAGCTCCACCTTGTCGGGAGCCGGCTCTCCAACCCAATATGAAGGGAGCAAGAAGAGGGCGACCCCCCAAGGCACGCCAGACACCAGCTGAACCAATGGAACTATTACCATTGCCGCTACCGTCACCCCCTCGAGACAGGTCCCCACTTGTAAGGGAACCACCAGTGGAACCGATGGAACCATTACCGTTGCCATCACCCCCACGAGATAGGTCGCCTCTCATCAGGGAGCCACCGACACCACCACGCAGCCACGAGCCCAGGGACCTCCTACAAGGAGGCTGGCCACCCCGCACCCCCGTGCCTACGCCTCCACCTTCACCTGCGGTCGGTCATAGCCCACCGCAAAGGCTGGAACCGGCAGAAAGCAACAGAGAAAGAGAGAGCACAAGAGAAAAGACAGAAAGGAATGTCGATCTACCCCTGGAGGTCACCCCAAGGACGCCCAGCCCTCAGGGCCCCCCTCCCCTCAACGAGGAGGACTGGCCAACACTGAGTCAAAACCAGGCGCCTACATCACCTCTAGATCGACCACAGAGAGAACGACACAAACCAAGAAGACTTGATGACTATCACTGTTACACCACCGTAGGGGAGCAGCAGTCATCTGAAAGACCACCCACCAGGGCAGGAGGAAGCCATAGGGCAACCTCACAAACTCCAACCCCCACATCAGTAGACACACCAGGAGAAAACCCGGCCGAAATCGGCTGGACTGTGGTGCAAAGAAAGAGAAAACAAAACCAGCTACAGAAACAAGGGACGAGTTATCAACAAGAGGGGCGAGAAAGAAAAATTGAGCAGGAGAGCACAACCCTCAAAGACAACGAAACCGTCGCCGAAAAAATTAATAAACAAGGAGAGATAACTTCGAGTTACCATCAACAAACACCCGCCACCCTACGTCACCAAACCGGAACCACGTGGGGAGCGATGCTGAAAGAACACGTGAGCATCAGCACCAATCAAAATAAAGAGAGAGGGAGAAGCCGCCAACGCTCAGTTCATAGTCAGCAGCGAGGGTGTTCACTACCCACTCGAAGTGTAGATCAATTGGACAACTCCCTGCAACCGACGATGGCTCGAACCACCCAAGTACAGAAGGACAAGATCGACATAACGTCAACTACTACAGGTGAGACCTTACCGAACATTTCTATCACCTCACTGACGAAGGCACTCGATCAACAGACGAAGCCGGCTGTGACTATCCCCCGCAAGGAGGATATGTTACAAAAAATTACAGCTACACCAGTAATTAATATCCGACGTGTTGCTGTTTCAGAAGAAAACGACATCACTGCACCAAAGCCTGCAAACGTCACCAGAGAGATTTGGCTGAGTGGCGACACACTATGGACAATTAAGGGCATGGCCAAACAGATTGGTGACAGTGACCAATGGAGATGCCGCCGTTGTGATTTTCAACAAGTAAAAAAGAGAGTCACCTACCACGTTCGGCAGCACCTGACTTACTTCTTTTGTAAGTGCGGCAAGAGGAGCGCCTCCAGAGACGCTATCCTGAAACACATCAGGATACAGGGAGGCACGGCAGAACATGGAGGGAAGGGTAAACCTCTTTACGAGGTCGATAAAGACAGATACGAAGAGTTCTGTGCAGAAATGGGCTGGACGTCACCTCCACCCTTTGGCAACCCTACCCCTATCATAGAAAAGACAGAGAAGACACCCGTACAAAAGAGATTAGGGAGACAGCCGGAGTCATCTCCCCCAGCCAAGAAGAGGAAGACAACTCCCCCACGGAGGTCGGTATCCCCTAGGAAGGACCGCCACCCACCATCTTATAGTTGGCGAACCGACCGAGAGCGCTCAGCAGAAGCCGAAAGAAACAGGAGGAGGCGCGAGTATAGACATCGTATGGAAGCGCTGGACAGAGAATTGCATGCCGTCACCCACGACGCCTGCCAGTTGCTGCTGAGAGCAGAAGAGATAAAGAAGGAGCTGAACCGACCATTTAGAGAATAACCTGTACCCCGCCGATGACGCCGACACGTTTTATTGGCCACCATCGCCAATGGAGGGGAGTGTGTGAAGGACAGGCGCCATCTGGTAACACTCTGCTATTATTAGTTCTATGCATTAGACCGTTCTATGACACTTACCGAGTCTATCTAGCTTACATTGTTGTTCTATGCATGCACTCTAGAGCCGATAGCTCTATGTACCTTTTATTATTATTACTTTACCATACTGTATCATACAATCTTATATGTTAACCATGTGAGTGTAGCCATGCATTTACTAATGTACCACCTCTTATATTTTATTCGCCCACGCTGGCCAATCAGTTGTGCCAGGTGTGGCCTCTTTTGTCTAAGCACTTGTCTGTCACTTTTGTTATGTAACAGTGTACATAAATATGGATGTTTTGGTATCAATAAATCAGAGTCAGCTTGCACACTCTCAGAAGTTTCTTTGTTCTAACAAATAACTTCACTGCGCACCATTACTCGAGTAGTAATATACAGGCAGACAGCCGAACCTCTGCTGGCCGAACCTAGTTCAACTAGTTCGCCCTTCAAAGTTCGAACTCATTGCATACACAAACAACAGCTAACGCAACCGGCAGCTCACTAGTTACTGAGATGGTCGACCACCATTCTCCAGTATACTAAGTCGACCTGTGGAAGGGTTGTATCGCTAGCACACTAGACACAGTTGCCATTACAGTTCGGGAGGTTGTGCAGGTAGGCCGAGCTACCACCTCACACCCCCACAGTGAAATCCTGCACAATATCAGTTATAATTAATTAATTATTAATCATCATAAATAAATTTTTCATGGATAATAATAGTAATTATTCCACTTTGCTTATTATTATATTCATTGCACCAATAACCAGTCACAATAAATACAATCAATTGTTATAGTGATTATCATCATGTTTTTATCTTACCATTTATCATAATAAGCAACAGTTATATTTATGTCAACGACTTAGTACAAGTATTGTTGGTGGAAAAAATTTTAAATTAACCTTGACCCAGTGCGGACAAAGATTAGCCAATCACATTATAGCCGTGGCGTCGGAAAACTAAAAAACTTGAGCATGTTCAACGGCGTGGCTGGTTACCTTGGACGGCGAGCGGCATGAATTTGCTGATTCGACGATTTGCCGTGCCGGACGCCGTTACCGATGAAAAGTCGTGTGTGTGGCCAGACCATAAGTATGACTTTAGCTGAATTGCAAATTTTAAACTGGGTACCCAAACAACACAATATTGGCTTGCCTGAATCAATTGTTGAAGTTGATGTTTCATTGTTTGTGCCCACAGCATCATCTCTTAGTGTGGTATCAGCTAAAAATGATAAAGCATCGCCAATTAAAAATGCAATAATGGTAGTTTCGTAAAATCTCAAGGCAACAGTTAAGAGTTTGTGGGAAATAGGACCTCTATAGTATATGAGAGAGTGACACAAAGAGACTCAGTTCATGGACGGAGGGGTATAAATCAATCACTGGGCACCCGGCTCAGCAGTCTTACCCGTCACCATTTGAAGTGGTATATATTGGGCATTCAATTTGATCTTATTTAAGAAGCTTAACATGATAAAATGTTAAGAATACAAAAATCCGTGATTTTGGTATTGTTATTAATTTGCCTACATTTTGAGCTTTTTCTAAATCCACCTTTTTTCACCCTTTCACTACATCCCTTCTACCTCACCCCTTGGTCCTCCCGTACCCTTCTCACTCTCTGCTACATCTACTTTGGAATGCACCCCAGCCTAGTGAGTTCCCTCATACAAGTAACTATAAGTATTAGTAGATATACTTGGAGTTGTCTGATCCTGTAGTGGCAGACCAACAGGCAGCCCTCCTTAACTAAGCCAGAGCTCCTATAGCCTGTAAAAATCGTAATCTCACCATCACACTGATTTATATGTGTGAGGCTGAGATTAAGAAAGTATCTAACATTGAGAGTTGTCCTTTCATGCTTGTTCATCAAGTAAATTCTAACCGTGAGTTTAGAGATCTCATACAGAATGTGAAGTTTAAAAATTGAATTTAAAATTTCAATTTAACTTTACCGTTGTAAGATGTTGGTAAGGAAAAATTTGAAAATATTGATCTCAGCGGGAAATACTTGCTAAGAACTGAATGGAGGAACGTGTACCAAGGAATAAACCTTCTGATTAGCCAACAAGAAACTGGCGCCTTGAAAAGACAACTCCCCTGATTTTATCTTCAGCTATTATATTGTAGCGTGTTATTGTTATTGTATTTCAACGGCTAATTTACATATTTAACGTGATATAAAGATATGACTGGCATTATAGGCAATGCGTAGTTAGGTTTTTGTGAAGTAAATATCTTACTGTTGTGAACCCTCCCAATCAGAGTAGGCAACGAATTGTGCTATATTGCAAATCGAGTGCTATACACCTGACAGGTAGGCTCTAGCACATTTCTTATCAAACAAGTTTTGTAGTGTAAACTACTGCTCAAAAATTTGAAAATTCTCACCCAAAGTTTGCAAGAGTTGAGAGATTATTTCTGTATTGATCAAAACTATTACTATAAGAACTATAGAAAGGCTGTGCATTGTAACACAACTGACGCATTAACAGTATACCTGGAAGTGCCCCCCCCCCCTCCTAGTTTCACTATCCACTGTCTCTTAGTGTTAAAATTTTGTAGCAAACTTGTTGGATCTGTGGTCAATGTTGAGAGCAAACCCCCAACAATATTTAGTTGAATGCTCGCGTCAAAAGACACGTCACAAGTTTCCGTTTAAAGCTTTGGCAGTAAATCCCAAACCACTGTCACGAAAAACAGCACCAAGAGTGCCAAACAATCTACAAAATGAGGTGTCATTACATATGGCCAAAGTTTATGAGGAAAGTACACAAATTTGAAGCTTTTTACTGCATGAAAGTATATTCAGTCTTCGAGCCACCGGAACTGTACGTTTTTCTTCGAACAAATCATAAAATGCATGTGTACTTTTGTTGTCATCTGGCTGATACTCTTAGTGTTTGAGGGCACTGAATAGTTAAAAATCAAATAGTGAACAGTGCTTTGAAATGCTGCATTCTGTATGAGTTAACCTACCATCTGACATGTGTGTCATCGGTGCTACTTCGGATGTGAAGGATTCTCCTAGTCTACCGGAGTCTGTCTTCAGATGTTTTATTGTATTTTCATGGCCTGAGAAATGTAGAACAGTAAATAAATTAGAATATTTTTAAAGTTTATGTTTTTTCATTTACAAAAATGTGCACCAGTAGTAACGTGGCGGTGAATTAGGTTGCATGAAACATAGAGATGCAGGTCCTCACAACATAAAGCGCAACACTGTAACCGTAGCAAAATATAACATCTGACGATGAGTCCGCAAAGTGTTCCAGTTTTTGTGTGAAGAAAGTTTACTATCAAAAGATTTCATTCATTAATGTGCGCATAAGACTTGAGAGTGTATGTGACAAGAGGCAGTGTATGTGACAAAAGGCATTCTGCAGCTGCCATGAAACATATTAGTTCAACAACTACCTAGTAACTTCATCTGTTGAGCTTCAAAGTCAGGTTCTGACAGGTTTGCTGCTTCTGCCGGGTCTGGGAACAAAGTAGCTACAAATAGTACAACAACACCATTATGCCAAAGGACCTTTCCAACCACCTCTCATCTAGCCCCCTCTTGTTCAATTTTCTTCTCACCCACCCTACCCTCTCATTCACCTTATTCTCTCACCCACCCTACTCTCTCATCCACCCTACCCTCTCACCCACCTTACCTTCTCACCCACCCTACCCTTTCACCTACCCTCACACCCACCCTACCCTCTCAACCACCCTACCCTCTCACCCATCCTACCCTTTCACCCAAACCACTCTCTCACCCAAACTACATTCTCACCCACCCTACCCACTCACCTACCCTACCCTCTCACCCACTAAAACCCTTTCACGTACCCTACCCTCTCACCCACCCTACCCTCTCACCCACCCTACTCTCTCACCCACCCTACCCTCTAACCCACCCTACCCTCTCACCCATCCTACCCTCTCACCCACCCTATCCTCTCACACACCCTACCCTCGCACCCACCCTATTTTCTCACCCACCCTACTCTCTCACCCACCCTACCCTCTCACACACCCTACCCTCTCACACACTACCCTCTCACACACTACCCTCTCACCCATGCTACTCTCTCATCCACCCTACTCTCTCACCTACCCCCTCTCACCCACTCTATTCTCTCATCCACTCTACCCTCTCATCCACCCTACCCTCTCATCTACCCTATCCCCTCACCTACCCTATCCTTTCACCCACCCCATCACATCTACCCTACTCTCTAACCCACCCTACCCTCTAACCCACCTTACTCTCTTATCCACCCTACCCTCTAACCCACCTTACCCTCTTATCCACCCTACCCTCTCATCCACCCTACCCTCTCACACACCCTACCCTCTCACCCATGCTACTCTCTCACCCACCCTACTCTCTCACCTACCCCCTCTCACCCACTCTATTCTCTCACCCACTCTACCCTCTCATCCACCCTACCCTCTCACCCGCCCTACTCTCTCACCCACCCTACCCTCTCACCCACCCTACCCTCTCACTCACCCTACCCTCTCACAGACCCTACCCTCTCCCCTACCCTACTCTCTGATCCACCCTACCCTCTCACCCACTCTACCCTCTCACCCACCCTACCCTTTCACCCACCTTAACCTTTCATCCACCCTACCCCCTCATCCACCCTACCGTCTCACTCACCCTACCCTCTCACCCACAACCCTCTCATACACCCCACCCTCCCCTTTCACCCATCCTACCCTCTCACCCACCCTATCCCCTCATTCACCCACCCTTCTCTCTCACCCACCTTAACCTTTCACCCACCCTACTCTCTCACCCACCCTAACCTTTCACCCACCGTACCCTCTCACCCACCCTACCCTCTCACCCACCCTCCCCTCTCACCCACCCTACCCTCTCATCTACTCTTCTATCGTAACCACACACTTTGCAACTGCATTCACTTCATAGCATTTGCCTCAAAAATTCTCATGAATCATACTATGCTGAGAGTTGAGGTACATTTGCGTAATGTTCGGTGAATATGGTCGTATGATAGCAACTCAAGTTGGGTTTATACAATGTCGTCTTTTTTCTTCTCTACTGAATAAATTATGGTCGTAGCAGAAAACTGAGTGACTCACAACTTGAAAAATTTTTTGACTGGCCATAAATAGTGATTCAACTTTTATTAATTTTGAGTTTTTGATAAGCCTTTTCATGTAAAAATTCAGATTTTGTGGCAAAGATAGAATTTTGAGCAATCCTTCTGTACCATTTCTAATTGCTACTGCATTTACCATTGATTAACATCTGCAGCTCCATGTTTCTGTCAGTCAAGTCTTTGTTTGCTTTTCGCAGTCCTGTAACATACCAACAAACATAATTCAAATACCTACAAAGCATTGTCAGTGCTGCCATAGAGGGTCTCAGCAAGCATTATGTCTGCCAATAATGTGACGTTACATGAGTCCAAAGGGTAGAGAGAACATTTCTTATTATTTATATCTAGCTAAACTCTACTTTCTAAGCTATTGTTGCTACCCGTTGGCTGTTTTTTCATGGGCTACCCTAGTGCATTATATACATCAAGTTCATATAGGGTTGGTGAGAGTTTACTTCCATACAAAAGTGGTAACCCTTACCTTTGTTCTCCTTCACTAAGTGATATATTCTGTCACACAGGCGCTTTTTTGTTTTTTCCAGTTCTACAACAAACAGTGTATATGTTAGTGTGAGGAGGGGATGAATATTAGCACCAAGCAGTAGTACATGTAGTAAATGTTGGTTATTGGGGATGAACTGAGTTGCAATGCCATGTGTCAGTACAAATTATTAATTGCTTACTCTTATTCGTTATTGCCATTTCAATTTTTTCTTCATCACCGTCTTCCTTTGGTATTGGGCTCTTTGGAGACATGTCTGATTTTTGCTTGGCTGAAAAAAATAAAAACGATGAATGAAAAAAAATGCAAAGTTAAGTTTCAATAGACAAACCTGTTTGAAAACAATCCACCGAAGTAACAATAATTCCTCTTGCAAAAACAAATCTGAATTATTACATCATCGACTAACTCAATTTAATATGATAATTAGCTTGGTGTTTGTTGTCGTTGCTTTGATTGTAGCGGTGTAAGTAATAACTAGTTGGTTAGATTGTAGCGGTGTAAGTGATAACTAGTTGGTTGGTTAGATTGTAGCTGTGTAAGTGATAACTAGTTGGTTAGATTGTAGCGGTGTAAGGGATAACTAGTTGGTTGGTTAGATTGTAGCGGTGTAAGTGATAACTAGTTGGTTAGATTGTAGCGGTGTAAGGGATAACTAGTTGGCTGGTTAGATTGTAGCTGTGTAAGTGATAACTAGTTGGTTAGATTGTAGCGGTGTAAGGGATAACTAGTTGGCTGGTTAGATTGTAGCGGTGTAAGTAATAACTAGTTGGTTAGATTGTAGCGGTGTAAGTGATAACTAGTTGGTTAGATTGTAGCTGTGTAAGGGATAACTAGTTGGTTAGATTGTAGCTGTGTAAGGGATAACTAGTTGGTTGGTTAGATTGTAGCGGTGTAAGTGATAACTAGTTGGTTAGATTGTAGCGGTGTAAGTGATAACTAGTTGGTTGGTTAGATTGTAGCGGTGTAAGGGATAACTAGTTGGTTGGTTAGATTGTAGCGGTGTAAGTGATAACTAGTTGGTTGGTTAGATTGTAGCGGTGTAAGGGACAACTAGCTGGTTGGTTAGATTGTAGCGGTGTAATGGATAACTAGTTGGTTGGTTAGATTGTAGCAGTGTAAGTGATAACTAGTTGGTTGGTTAGATTGTAGCGGTGTAAGGGATAACTAGTTGGTTGGTTAGATTGTAGCGATGTAACGGATAACTAGTTGGTTAGATTGTAGCGGTGTAAGGGATAACTAGTTGGTTGGTTAGATTGTAGCGGTGTAAGAGATAACTAGTTGGATAGATTGTAGCGGTGTAAGGGATAACTAGTTGGTTAGATTGTAGCGGTGTAAGGGATAACTAGTTGGTTGGTTAGATTGTAGCGGTGTAAGTGATAACTAGTTGGTTGGTTAGATTGTAGCGGTGTAAGTGATAACTAGTTGGTTGGTTAGATTGTAGCGGCGTAACGGATAACTAGTTGGTTGGTTAGATTGTAGCAGTGTAAGTGATAACTAGTTGGTTGGTTAGATTGTAGCGGTGTAAGGGATAACTAGTTGGTTGGTTAGATTGTAGCGGTGTAAGTGATAACTAGTTGGTTGGTTAGATTGTAGCGGTGTAAGTGATAACTAGTTGGTTGGTTAGATTGTAGCGGTGTAAGGGATAACTAGTTGGCTGGTTAGATTGTAGCGGTGTAAGGGATAACTAGTTGGTTGGTTAGATTGTAGCGGTGTAAGTGATAACTAGTTGGTTGGTTAGATTGTAGCGGTGTAAGTGATAACTAGTTGGTTGGTTAGATTGTAGCAGTGTAAGGGATAACTAGTTGGTTGGTTAGATTGTAGCGGTGTAAGTGATAACTAGTTGGTTGGTTAGATTGTAGCGGTGTAAGGGATAACTAGTTGGTTGGTTAGATTGTAGCGGTGTAAGTGATAACTAGTTGGTTGGTTAGATTGTAGCGGTGTAAGTGTTAACTAGTTGGCTGGTTAGATTGTAGCGATGTAGGTGATAACTAGTTGGTTGGTTAGATTGTAGCGGTGTAAGGGATAACTAGTTGGTTGGTTAGATTGTAGCGGTGTAAGGGATAAGTAGTTGGTTGGTTAGATTGTAGCGGTGTAAGGGATAACTAGTTGGTTGGGTAGATTGTAGCGATGTAAGTGATAACTAGTTGGTTGGTTAGATTGTAGCGGTGTAAGTGATAACTAGTTGGTTGGTTAGATTGTAGCGGTGTAAGGGATAACTAGTTGGTTGGTTAGATTGTAGCGGTGTAAGTGATAACTAGTTGGTTGGTTAGATTGTAGCGGTGTAAGGGATAATTAGTTGGTTGGTTAGATTGTAGCGGTGTAAGGGATAACTAGTGGGTTGGTTAGATTGTAGCGGTGTAATGGATAACTAGTTGGTTAGATTGTAGCGGTGTAAGTGATAACTAGTTGGTTGGTTAGATTGTAGCGGTGTAAGGGATAACTAGTTGGTTAGATTGTAGCGGTGTAAGGGATAACTAGTTGGTTAGTTAGATTGTAGCGGTGTAAGTGATAACTAGTTGGTTAGTTAGATTGTAGCGGTGTAAGGGATAACTAGTTGGTTAGATTGTAGCGGTGTAAGGGATAACTAGTTGGTTGGGTAGATTGTAGCGATGTAAGGGATAACTAGTTGGCTAGGTAGATACTGTGGCAGGTTTCAGGTTTCAGGTTTTTTTGCTACTAATTCAAGCAAGTTGTATATTGACTGAGTGTAACTACATGTTGGCCATGGGCATTGTCTCATCACTAGCTTATAATAAGTACAGTAGAATATACATTACTACTTGGTTTTTCTACCGATGAAAGAAAGAATAATACACATTATTTGAGGCCTATTGGGGTGATGGCAGTGAGTGTAATCTGGAGACAACTCTTGATTGCCAACATCTTCAAAATGTCCCAGCAAATTTTGTGGGTACAATTACAGCTCTATGAAGTAGTGATATATTAGATTAAAGTATACAAAACTGGCTAAACTAACCTACTCGGACTTACCATCCTCGATCTGGTCCAGCAAACTTTGGTTCTGATCTTCAACCTTCAGAAGCTTGATTTGTAGTTGTTGAACCTGGCACGAAGTGCTCAATGGAGACTCTACAATATAAAGTGTTAGTAGACATGTTCCTTACCAGAGGAGTCAGTGGCTTTGTCTCATAATTGCATTGATAGTCTGGGTAAATGTTTGTATATGATAGGTAGATGTATCAAGAGCCTATACTCAAAGGGAGGCATTTAGTGCAAGTAGGTATTCCTAAAGGTTATTGTAATAATTTTTCGGCTCTAAATATATGTAGCCTTCTACCATTGCAAATATTTTGTGACTATTCATAGAAAATTAATGAGGCAATTTTTTTTATTTGAAATGGCAAAAATTCTGTTCTGTTGAGGCAACTTCAGGAGGGTGTGGATACTCAATTTACACTCACCCGGTTCTTCTTCCCATTGTAGTAGCACTTTCTCCCAATACTCTAGCAAAACCTCCCGGACTTCATAGCATTTATATGCTTTAGCTAACTTGAGTGGAGTCATCTCCTCACCTGTGTCGGCTCTTGCAACAGACTTTAGCAAAATAATTTGCTCAACAACATCCAGGCTAGCGAGTATGTATTCTGCTGCTTCATAGTCATTGCACTGAGCTGCCCAATGTAAAAGGTTTTTGCTGCTGTCTGGCCCTATTGGCTGTTTCACTAACTCAAAGTATGCTTCTTTGGAAAGACCCGATGTGAGAGACTTTAACACAATCGCGTCAGGTGACTTTCTTAGGCACTGGATTGGTGTGTGCCCATTGCTATCTTGTATTTTAAGTAATTCCCACCAACTGTCTGGGGGTAGGTGAGCCTTAACGATGTCAATAATCTCAAAATCAATTCTACTGACAGCCAGGTGAAGGATAGTACACCCTTCGTCGTCTTGTAACTTTACAATATCAAATCGATCTTCCTCTTTCAAGGCTTGAAGTAGGGAACAGATAATTTCAGCGCTATCAGAGTATCGGCCTGCGCTATGTAAAACAGTGCTTTTATCAAGCGCTTCAACTTTGAGAAGCCGTGAAACATCTGATGACTCCACGAGATATCCAAGAATATTATTGACGACATTTGCATCAGTATGTTCTGTCACAGCGATATGCAGAACTGTCGCTTTACTTAAGTCGTCGTTGGTAGTCATCTCTAACAAGTCTATAATCTCGTCGCATGGCACGGGTTGTAAGAGAAAATTAGTCATATCAGATGGTATAGCCGATGCAGCAGCTCTGTGCATGGCAGTATAACCCTCTACGTCAACACTTTTAAGCAGATTTAGCCATTTGCGTGGCTCTAAAGACAGTTTAAACTTGTTTGTAATGTACTCAAGCATAAAATCTGCTCCCTGTCGTGCAGCATGGTGCAGCGCTGTGCAATCATTTTCGTCTTTTACTTCCAAAACACTAAATAGGTCATCTAACGTAGCAATCAAACTAAGAAAGTGCAAAAGGAGTTTTTGTTTGCTGTAAACCAATGCAGCGTGGATCGCTGTTTGCTTTGTGTCTTCTAGAAGAGGTTTTTTCAACATTTCAATTTTCTCCTTGTAGGTTTTCAAAGACAAATAAAGACAGAATTCACTTTTTGTTGGGGTGGAACAAAAGAGTGCATCCTTGAGCATCGAGCTTTCATCTTTGCTGGTGTCAACCACCATGATTGACATGTGAGCGAATAGACTTCTGTGCTCTGCAACAACCATCAGTTCAAAAGATTGAGCAACCATAGCTGCGAGAACACAAACACAAATTTTTTCAGCCTAGCTGTAGTCACTGTTATGAGTATTTTACAGAAATCCCAAAGTTCTACACACAACCAAGAGCCTTTCGGGTGCCCCAAGTAGATTGAACTAACTACCAAAGTGTTAAAGAACATATCTTAGCAATGCTTCTCCATTTCTGTTAGCCAACCAGTCTCCAATCCATTACTATCAGCTCACCTTGTAATGTGCTGCAAACTTTACTCAAACTACGATACAAAGTGTATTAATGAGTGTTCCCATGTCTACGATGCTACAAGCACAAACTAGTCAGTGTAATGTGCTAGTACTACTAATACTGTGCACTGAGGCAGTACATGTGCTACGGCAGTTTCATTTTGATTCGCTTCTTATCACAGTTAATAGACGGGTCTGAGTGTTGCTAAGCATTCTTTTGTCACATGATTGAAAGCGCAGCATAAAAAACTATTCTTTATTACTATTTGGCCAACTGCCAACCTATTTTAGTAAAACTACTTCATGTAAAGGCATCTCCACGGACAGAGATTTACGCCATGATTTTGTCACCATGAGAGAAGTTTTCCTCCCGTAGTCCATTGCTGCACTCCACACACAATAGTGTGCAGATGATGGAGCTCGTCAACATTTCATAGTGAAAGCATGAGCAGTCATGGCTGGGAAAATCAATGTAGGAAAAAGTGGATACTATAGCAATCTGTATTGACCAATCAGTTTCGGGGAATAATCACTAATGGTGAGACCAGCCGGCAAAAATCAAGCATACTTGATTTTGGACAATCATGTCAAACGGATAAATAACTATTTATTGAGAGTAAAATAAACAGCTGTTTTACACTTTCCATAACAAAATCGCTGGGTGTGGAGAGGCATTAACACCGGTCATTTCTTTATGCTACTCACTACTCACAATAACAAAATTCTTTGGTCAAACTGTGACTGCTTGTAATATCCAGCCAAAGCATCATTTACTATGTGGGGCAGTGTGTAAAGCTTTATTTGACAGCTGCGGGAAAGTTTTATCTTTCTATTCTTTTTCATATCAGTTGAGCAAAATTTGTTGAAGAATGTTTAGCAAGCTTTGTTTTGTTTTAGAGCTTATCAATTTTTAATCGACTGATCAAATCAAAAGATTTTTGACTGCTCGCAAAACAGTGAAACAAAAGAAGTTGTCATCTATTAGTACTGACGATCATATTGTTAAACTTTGAGCAGATCTAAATGGCAATTTCAACTGGAGGAAAAAAATTTGTAAATGGAGAAGAAACAAAAATAGTGTCATTTGGATATTCTAACAATTTAGATGTTGAAAGTGAAATAAGTTTATCATTATATGAGAAAGGCTGTGTTTGTCTTATTTGATAGTCGTAGGTTGTCTTACAAGAAACGCCATTTTCAGATTTGCTACTTTGGAGTTGCCCAACCATCATGAGCGCTCCTGCTCATGCTTTCGGGTGGTGAGTTGCGGTTTGATTATTAATGCTGTTCTACCAGGTTTTAGTTCTCCAACCATTATGAGTTTTTTCAATCTGCCCATAAATATGGAATTTTGACTCACCTACAAAAAAAATAATAATTATTATTGAATTCAAACGATAATCTAAAGAAACTAAAAGTTACTGGCATGCTGGCATCTGAAATTAATAATGAAAATAATTACTCTAAATATAAATTAATTATTATCATTGAATACTTGAAAGTTGATTTATTTGATGAAAAGCTAATACAGATTTTTCAACAATTTATAGAAATCATTGTTTAAAATAAGAGTATTCGCTACCTCTGTTCGCCAAACATAATGAAATAAAAATAATCTTAGCGGCGATAAATTTAATCAATAAATAATCACTTTGTTCGGAGCTTGCAAGTTGACAAAACATAGCTCACTGACTAAAAAAAAAATCATCGAGTATTCATTTATATTGTTAGTAGGTCACAAATGCAACTGAACACTAAATAAATAATCACCCACGAGTTGATTTTTTTTCATTTTCATAGACCGATTTTGTATCATTGAAAAATAATTCAAATTACAGTAAGTAATGGTCGCAAGATCCGTCCTAAAACCCTTGGTCAAAAATTTGTAATTTTCTCCTATTTTTCAACACTTTTTAATAAAAAAAAACAAAGTTATTCCAAGTAATAAGATGTTACTGCAGCAGTTTTTAACTATAAAAGCTATGAATCATTTATTTTATTCAACGTTTTAATTTTTTTGGCGACATTTTGATATGCGAAATAATATAATTTTTTTTAATTTTTCAGTAGCATTTTATCAATTTTAGAAATGAATAATTATTATAGACTTTTTGTTGAATTTAAAAATCAAACAACAACTTACTTAATATTGTACACGATTTCACTCTGGTTGGTAGCCTAAGTATCTGTACTACCTCCCGTCACCAAGTGTTGGTTCAGCTTTGTGTTGGCACAGGCTATGACTGCTTGCCGGCTCAGTTAGTTCCACTTTGGGAATGACAGTTAGTCATTACCGACCATGGCTGAACTGGTTCGTCGTGCTCTTGCCCTACGCAGCCGAGGCCGAACAATCGTTAAGGCTAGGCCGAACAGTCTGATGACTATTCTGACTGGTATTGCTACTTGACCACTATCGGCTATATCTATAGCAGAGCTATAAAGATATCTCCTTTAGAGGTATTGGTGGTGAGCAAGTGAAGTGACTTGTTGTACAAAGAACTTCTGAGAGTGTGCAATGTGACTCTGATTTTATTAGTGAAAGCTTGAGTATTTATAAGACAAGGTAACAAAGAATACAATAGACAAAAAGAAAAGTCACGCCAGTGAATAGTAATAGGTGACTGTTTAATAGAACACGTCTTGTATATAAATGTATGTAAGGAGGCCACGCCCATCGGTTCCTGATTGCTTAATGCTACATGTACAATAGAACGGTAGAGTAAAATCTGAAGTGAGTAAATAAGTCTATGCTAGTAAAAATGATTCGTGGGCATCCTCTACAATATTGTTAAGAAATTCATGCGCGACCTTATATAAACTATAATGCAAGGATCTTAGGATGGATTTTGTGTCCTTTTCTGACTCTCAAATTAATTGCAAGCATTCAACATTTACTAAATTGAAGGGCAACTTTACAAACTATTCCAGTTTATAGCAGCTCAAATTTTATTATTTTGGTGATTATTTTGAAAATTGGGAGTTATCTTCTTTATGATTTGTTCGGTAAAGTATAGCGTTTCATTTAATATTTGTGTGTTTCTAAACTAATGTTCCATCGCATACGCGACGTATTGAATTACTAACACCTATTATTTTTTTGTGTTTTGTTCGACGAACAGGTCGCGAATACTCTTATTGCATCCAGGCTTGAATAAACAAATTTTCGGAGCTGCCATGTAGAGCAAAAAAATTGGCTATAAAATCGCTGCAACTTGACACTCAAACCCAACACTGCTGAGTTGCTGCATGTCAGCCTCTGTCAACCTCTCAGGACCACCAGAAGTCACGAAAAATTTCTGCGGCAAGACACATTGGTAAACTTAAAAGTAAAGTCCTTTTGTGTAATTTCTTAACGAGCAACTTATCAAAATTTTACGATGTATTAGACACGATATATAGTGAATGACTAGTAGTGATTGGCTGTTTTAGTGACACAATCTTTTGAAGTTACAGAGATCCCCCACTCTTCATTTATTGTATATATCCTGAATTAGCTGGTTGCTGTTTGTGAGCAGCATTCGTAACCCAACTTAATGTGGCATATATATATATATAATACTTTATGGGCGTCAATATCATTTTATAAAAATGTTTTTCATAAAGTGCCATAGCTAAAAGGAAAACAAAAATCAAAAATGAAACAGAAATATAAAATGAACACAGAAAAAAAGAAGTCTACTCAAACACAGTTTATTTAAAATAATTCTCCATTGGTATTTAAAAGATATTTGAATAAATTCGATTTGAAAACAGACAGGGTTTGTGAGATTCTCAGAGAAGTAGGCAATTGGTTGAATGTGGCAGATATATGTGTTTCTATTGCAGCTTGTGTGTTGGCATAAAGTTTCTTGCAGTTACGAAAATTAAAATTGCAGTTACGACTAGTGGTAAAATCAACAGAAATAAAGTTAGGAAAAATATTATTAAAAATTTCAAAACCAGTGATTGCCGTAAAATATTGAGCCAATTTTGGTAATGGTAACAGTTGAATTGAAGTGGCGATGCCATTTGTTCTAATTAACGAAAGAGGAATGGTATGAACATTTTCTATCAATCGAAAAGCTCTTTTCTGTAATGAAAATAACGATTTTGACTGGTATTTAGGAGATAGATTGTGATAAATAATTATACCATAAACCAGGTGACAGAATATAAAGTGATGGTAAAAAGCTTTCGCTGATTTGTTAGTAAGATAGTTTCGTGATAGCTGCAGGAGGTTTATGTTTTTACAAAGTTTGGCTTCAGTTACTAAGATATGATCATCCCAAGTGAGCCTATCATTTATCATAAAACCCAAAAGTTTCGTTTTGTTTTTTCGCATCAAGTTTTTACCTTCAAAAGTGACAAGGAAACTATGCAAACTATTATGATAATTAAACAAAAGAAAATATGATTTGTCAGTATTGATAATCATTCTTTTTTCAACACACCATTTTGAGATTTTTGTCAAATCGTAATTGCAATTATAGTTTAATGTCGAGATGTTACTGTGTGATGATAAAAAGATAGTGTCATCAGCATACGCTAAAGGTTTAGATGTTAAAGATAATTTGAGTAAATCATCTATATATAAAACAAAAAGGGTTGGTGCTAAAATTGATCCCTGAGGGACACCAATATGGACAGGTAGGGTTTGGAAAACATCATCTCCTATTTTCACCAGTTGATATAGTTCCTTTAAAAATGATTTAATGATAGAAACTGCTTTCCATTTATACCACAATGTGGCATCAACAACATTTATTGATGACCAAATAGTATCTATAATTAAGTATTTATAATAATATTAGCTTAAACCTCAATAATCATTCTAGTAGGATTGGTAGTAAAGTATTGTCTTTAAATAATTATTTTTATTATGACAAAAATAATTAATTTCTACAGGGACCAACCAAAAACCGAGAATAACTTCAGTGCTTATTGTATAGGGTGATCTTATGGCTAGAAAATAATGTAAGACATGACAAATCTTTGTCAGTCAAATGATATCATAAAAAATCCACCACCTGTGTAGCACCTACCTAAGCGTACCATTCCATTGTACAATGTAAAACTTAAATATCAATGATTATGTAGCCAGGGCTTGACTCATGCGATTGAGGAGTTGTTTTGTGAAGAGCAGTTGTGTCTGTAGGAGAAATGGAAAGCTACCGCAATAGTCCACCTAACAGAACATTGGACCTACCAAAAGCGTCTGGCATAGCACAATAGCAGAGACAAATCACTTGCCCAAATGGTTTGTAGTTTTTTTAAATACAGCTAAGCCTATTTAAGACATTCCAATTCAACCTAATGTAATCAAGGTTTAGTGAGTTGCTTCTCTGAACATTACCCAATGAGTGCTTTATGCAACCATTCAAATCCCACAATGCCGGCTAATGTGTTTCTTGTTACCAGCTAGACCACTAACTACATTCACACTGTACCAATCACTGATGCAGTGTACAAAATCAATAACGCACGCACCGTATAAATCAATAACATTAGCAGCAGTGTTATAGTGGTTAAATGGAAGATCAATAAAGGCAGTCATAGCCATTCTTGTGACGTGAGTCCCACAAAAGCTGCCAAGCAGTGAGCTGAATAATTATTTACACTGTATTATACTCTGTATGCCGTGCGTTAAGCCGTAGATTGTGTTTTTCCTGCAGAGATCTAGTCTGGTTAAGCATTATATGAAGGTCAATGGTAAACTCACTAAACAGTTGCTTGACCCTGTTGAGTCATTTTATCTAACAGGTTAGTTTATTTGATTTGTTTTATAAAGTTACTGCTAATGGTTTTGTTAACTCAGTAAGAATGATGCTTACAACCAACATAATTGTCAGTTTTCTTTTCTTCACATTTGTGACATGCGAAAAAGTTGAAATGATTGAAAAAAGCTGAGCGTATTACTTGGACATAGATGAGTGAATGCTTGGTAATGTTAGTTGAGATTAGAACACAACAGTGCTGGTGACTAAAAACACTGTTTAACGACAGAATCAAAATGTTGCAGAAATAAGTTCATGTCATTGCACTAGCATAAGTCTACTTCACAAGTCTAATATACTAACATAGGTTGTCTCCACAAGTCTATTACACTAACATAGCTTCACTTCACAAGTCTATTACACTAACATAGCTTCACTTCACATGTCTATTACACTAATTGGGGTTACTTCACATGTCTATTACACTAATATAGGTTTATTTCCAACCTAAAACCTCACAGGTACCACCAGTAACTTTCTTTCTAGACTCCCATGCCATCAGTTTTTACTCCTTTAGTTTTAACAGATTAGATGTTGTGCTTTTTGTACACATATTTTTCATTTAATAACTCAAATGGTGATTTTAATTATGAGACCCTTTTGTTTCAGACTAAGAGTATGTTACTTTTTTTGCTAATTAATTTCGTAGCCAACCTTTACAATTATACATGAACAAACAAACTACATTTGTATTAAGCTGTGAATAGTAACAAACAGTAGCAGGGTTACAGCCATTCAGTCACATGTATATAGGCACACAATATATTTATGAGCAACTTGTGGAAAGAAAGTTTACGAAAGGGCGAGCTGTGTTTTTTGTTATCACGCTGTAACACGGGTGATCGATCGGGTCATTGATCGGAACACTTCATTTCATTTGTTCTCATATTTTATCGATGCTTTCATTAAACAAACTCAACAAAACCAACAGAGTTAAGCAAATTCAATTACCCGATATACTGTCTACGGATAAAATTATATGAATTTGTGCTTGAGACAAATACTAGTTCTATTCAATCAATGCAACGTTGATTCTTGCTTTAACAGTTGAACGAATGGCAAACAGCGAAAATAATACAATCAAAAACACTTTCATAATGAACACATTTGTTGAATAGGTGACTGGCAACCATAGGCACCCTGTGACTGCCGTTTTGCATCTTTGGGTCGGTCGTTTTGCTCTACAAATTGTGAGATTGTTTACTTGAAGGTGACAGGTATTACTTGCAGGTAAAGTTGTATTCAGTTTGATAACTAGTAAAGTATGACAGCTTTTACTGTAAGCGTAAAATTGTTACAGTCGCTGACTGTTGTGTTCTTTTTTTACAAAGCAATTGTACCTTTAATTGTCTCTGATTTCCATTGCAGTATTTATTCTCTCTAGTTGAAAGATGGCAGCAGATGAAGGAGGCGAGGAGCAGTCACTGCGAGAACTAACTGATATTTTGGAAGAATACATAAAGAGAAAAGAGGAGCAGATAGCAGAAAAACTGACAGCTTTAAGTTCAAAAGTGTCGCAAGTACAACTATGCAATAAAATACAATCGATAGCCGATAAGCAGAAGCGCACAGCGTTTCACCATGCTGCTGTTCGAGGAGACATTGCTCTCATCAATAAAGTTTTACAATCGATCAATGAAGAGCAAATACACATTTTGTTGCCACTTCTCGATAAAAAAAATGAAAGCGTTATTTCTCTTGCTGCCTATTACGGTAATGAAGAGGTAGTACAAACACTACTGTACAGTGTCAAACCAGACTTCCGATTTGAATTGCTCAGGAATGGTAATGCTAATGAGCAAACAACCTTGCACACTGCAGCTTGCAAAGGGCATGAAAAAGTAATTCGTGTTGTCACTGGCTCTGTTAAAGAAAAGCCACTTTACAAACTGCTAACTGCTCGTGATAACAAAGGCAATACAGCAATTTCTTTAGCGGCGTATTATGGACATGCTGAAGCAGTGCGAGAATTACTGAATGCGGTAAACACTGACAGGCAATACGAAATGCTTCTCATTAAAAATCAAAACCAGCAGTCGGCTTTACACAAAGCAGCAAACAATGGACATGCAAGCATTCTCAGAATAATATTAAAAACCTCAAAAAAATGCGAAGAGTGGAGCATCTAATTTCAAGAGACAATTCCGGTAACACACCACTCGCAGTTGCTGCATACTATGAGCACTTGCAAGCTCTGCAGTCTATGCTGAAATATATAGACCCAAGCAAAATATTTGATGCGTTGTGTCTTCATTACGGTTCTGAGCAATCAATTCTGCACATAGCAGCTAGCAAGGGAGATGTGGAAACACTGAGGTCTATCAAAGATGTCCTCTCTCATCAACAACTGTTCACTTTGTTGATGGACTCCGATGCCGACGGTAACACTGTAATTGCCTGCGCAGCATTCAATGGCTGTAAGGGGGCAGTCCAGTGGATACTAGAGCAAGTTGCTGCTGATAGAGTCTATGAGATGCTAACGGCAAAGGGTGCAAATGGACCGTCTGTTCTACATAAGGCAGCATATGAAGGTCACACCTCTGCCCTGCAGGCTATCATAGAAGCACTCACTGATGACCAAAAACTCAATATATTGAAAAAAACTGACAGTAATGGCAACACTGTCATAGCGCGGGCAGCCTACAATGGGCACACCGAAACAGTGAAATACATTATGACTTGTCTTGCTAGTAAAACCAAGCAGTTTGAAATTCTGAAAGTTCAAAACACTAGTGGCAGGTCTGCTTTGCACAGAGCAGTCAACAACGGGCACACTGAGACGTTAAAAGCGTTGATAGTTTCTGTCACAACAGAACAAAAAAATGAACTTCTATTTCAACAAGATAATCAAGGTCACACCCCATTTAGCGCTGCCTCATATAAAGGTTATGTAAGCATTTTAAAGGCAATTATTCTCTCTATCACAGGCTATGCAAAATACCAGCTCTTATCAAACCCCTGTCGAGATGGAAAAACTGCAATCGCACTTGCGGCATCCAATGGAAAGTTGGAAGCAGCGCGTTATATGCTGAGCATTTTTACCGATTCAGAACGAAAGTACCAAACTTTGAGAGAGAAAGACATGCAAGGATGGAGTGTGTTACACAGAGCTGCTTGGAATGGGCGCAATGAAATTCTTAATGCGATCATTAACTCACTCTCAAAAGAACAAGCTAACGACTTGCTTAGCCAGCAAACCGACGATGGGCATACAGCACTGTCTCTTGCCGCAAAATGTGGACACTCAGAAACTGTTTCACTATTGCTCAACCGAATTGTAGGCGATCCTAAACTACGTAACATGTTGAATGTCCAGAATAGCATTGGGCATTCTGCAGTTCACATGGCAGCAAAGAATGGTCACACTCATGTGCTGGAGGTGATCATGAGCTTTGTTTCAGATGATCAAAAGTACGACTTGCTAACGGAGCAACGAGACTGTAATGGATTCACTGCACTGGAGCTTGCTGATTGCGACAAGCATACGGAAACATTTGAGTATTTGTTTGACACCTTAGACAAGTTACGCGTATACAACAATACATATAAAAGGCTCATGACATTCACAGAAGGCTGGAATGACATTGGATCAGTGATTTATGCATTCACCGAGGCTGGAGAGGGATTGAACGCAAGTGAGTAATTGAGCAATAAAAAGAGATAAACAGTTTTGGATAAAAACAGAACAAAGGAAAAATTAACAAGTTATAAAACCAACATCTTTTGCATATTATGTTTGACAGTGTTTCAGTTTTAAGACTGTAAGTGATCATGTGATGCGATATTCAACCTTTAGCAAAGGAAATATAATTTTTTAGCAGGTGTAGTTTATACAGAGTTGATTAACCTTGCGGGAGTAAGTAATTCACGTCTTTTATGACTAATGGGGAGCGGTGACAGGTTTCTTTTTAAAAACCACCTGATGCCAAGGAAAACACAGGACACTACAGTTCTATAAAGCATACCATTAGTTTTGAATTAGCTATACTATGAAGTTCGGATTATTTGTTTGTTTTCCACCAGCTAGATAAAAAGTAGAAAGAGAAGAAAAAGTTTTCATTTTAAAAATTGTATTTGCAAGCCGGATCGATCCATACAATAAATTAAATAAGTGATATTTCTTGCAACTTATCTAATGCAAATGGGTTGGTAGCAATATTTGAAATGGATTGCATTTCCATAAGTCACAAACACTACCAATCCATCATATAAAATTAATACATGAATACACAAGTGAAAATACTTATGCTCGCTACAATGAACATCAGAATTTTATATCTTTCAAACTGATCCGGATCGAAAGATATAATTTCTTATCGTTATATAATAAAATATAAATACTTGGATCGTTGCATTTCTCAAATATAAATATAAATAATATCAGTCGTTCATTGATTCAGCAGACTAATACAATTAAAACCGCTATAAAAATGGATGGTACACGATGTCAATATATAAACTTTACAGAGTTAAGATTTCCTATTTTTTTCATGTTTCAAGTAAAGCAATTATATACATTGTTGTTAAAAGTATAGTCATTGTAAATTTAGAGATATTTTTTTTGAGAAAACAGTTTGTGGAAACTTTGTCAAAGAATCGCTTACAGGCCCCTGTGGATATACCTCTATTGACATGGATTTCATACCATTTACCACCTATCTACTTGCAGTGCGTCTGTATCCAATAAAATTTTACTAAATTGGCCAATTTTTAACCTGCGGTTTCATGGTTGGTCAATGTTTTAGGAGACTTGCGAGCCATCTCACATCGCCACAGAAGCTTGAGTGTTCTTGGTACTGATGGTAAGAAAAAGTTTCAGATAAAATCTTGAAGTTGAAATATATGAAAATATACCCTTTTTCATACCTGCGTACCGGTTGTTCCAAAGATATATTAATAAAATAGTTATTTTGAAAGATTTGCAATGTTGATGTTAGCCGTGTACTCAAATGAATGCTGCGGCACATGGATAAAAAAGTCAACAATATTTGTGCCGTTAGTACGAATTTTTGCACAATTGTTTTTTTTCGTTAAAACTATACGAATCTGTTTAAACTAATAATTTTAGACTTAACTGAAAAAGAAGACTTTTTGGACAAGTATTGCAAAGATAACTTTATGGTGAATATGCATTTTCTGTAATTTATCATGTGCGCAACTCGCTATATACATGCAGGCTATGAAAGAAAAAAACACTTTTCCCACTAGCTGGCTACATACAACTACGGGCCTTTCATTATCCTGGATTCAGTGTTCCTCGCATGTTATATAACCTGCTTATAGTTATTTCTTACAAAACATCTATAACACTTCATTACTCTTTTTCCTTCAGAGAAGGACCAAAGGTTGAAGCAAGTGAAAAAAGAAAATGATAAATTGTCAGAACACAACTCCGTTTTGATCCAACAACAGACCAGTCCAGCTACCCTCCACGATAGAGCAGTTCAGACAGCACAAGATGAAGGTAGTTTGTTTACAACACAAACACATAGTTCAGCTTCTAGAAATGATAAAGCTAAATCTCAAGCTCGATTTTTGTTAGAATCTACTTTGCCAAATTTTTGATGTTTTACAGCATTTAAGTTTTAGGGTGCTTTCTTGCCATTTTTGGTTAGAGCAAATTTAGGTCATAGTTGTGTTGCAAATGCAAAGATATTGATCGATGGGTTCGTTCCAAGGAAAACTCTATGGTGTTTATAAAACATTTTGTTAATCTTAGGCAACAACTTGGAAATTCTTCTGTGCAAAGAAATTTATAGTTATACTTATTCAAGAGTGCTTTCAGCCACTGTTGCATAAAATTTTTGTTAAAGATGAGAAAAAAAAGAGTTGTGAGTAAAATTAAAAGGCATAAAAAACTAATTTATTCAAGCAAAACAGAAGAAAATTAAACTTTCATTAGCAGCGATTGTTAATCTTGGTACAAAAACTTTATGTACCTTGCTTATGGATAAAATTAAGCAAACAAACTGTGGATATGCCCATCAATGAAATGTGTAAACAAACATGAGAAGTGTTGAAACTTTTAGTAAGGGGTAAAACCTTTTCGATAGAAAATATAGTAAAAGAAAGCGTTAACATTTGGTTGGTCTCAATTCGTGTGAGAAGTTTATTAATTATATTTTTTACACTTTCAAGAGGTGCGTCATCTATTGATACACAAACCCTAGTTGGAGTTGTCTTTTCTTTAGTGTCAAAGAATGCTTAATAGTCTCAACCAAAATATTGTAATGGATTCCGGTCTGTTACCACGGACATCCACTAGTCTCGAGTATTGTACCTCTCTCCACTGTGCTGATTGACAGTGACAACTGTGCAGGGTAACCGAATTACCCGGTAAGGCAAGAGCCCATGGCTCAGACAAACAGTACAGCGTAGTGCTTGTATAAGTGGCTATATTCTCAAAGACAAGGTGCTAGAGGGTAATTATTCCTCTAGGTTGGCAACATGAGAAAGAATGCAAAGAGTAAGACAGTGTGCTCTCTTTTTATAGGAGAGCTAACAAGTACAAAACATATAACAATCATAGCACAGGAAACAGACTAGCCAATACAATTGATTATATAAATAAGTAGCCAATCAACAATGCAGTACGGTTAAATAAGGGAGGTGCCAAGTGGCTAAGGGCGAAGTCCTATCTCCTTATTGTCCAATCAATAGTCCTGCAAGGCTCCTAGGCTGTATATAGAGTAAGGTCCATGAAGTCGGCAATCTAAGGGTAGGTACTTCCTGTTCCTGACCTTGACTGAGCTTTTACATACTTTTGAAGATCCTCATCTATGTCGGCCATCTTGAGCTGGCCCGGTACAGCTATACCGGGTCGGTAGGGGGTCAATACCGGCCCTGCAGGGGTCATTACCGGCCCTGTACACTATGCCACCGGCACAGTAGGAATGTGGTGAATTTTTGTGACCACTATCTTTGTGCAAGGTCCCCCTGACAACTGCTGGGTGTCAGGCAAGCCTAAACTGAGCCTGGCACAGCCAGAACACGAGCAAGTAAGCCGGTCGAAACTCTACCGGCCCTGCGGTATTTACTACCGGCCCTGCAGCATTCACTGCCGGCCCTGCAGAGGTACCACCGGCCCTGCAGCGCAAACTGCCGGCCCTGCAGCGTGCACTACCGGCCCTGCAGTGCCACTACCGGCCCTATACCAGGTCGGTGAGGGAGAACTACTATAGCCTGAGAACCTAAATTGATACCAAAGATGCAGGAGCCCGACTTTGCAGCGTAGCTGTCCTCAGACAAGACCAAAGCCAAGGACCACCCATAAGGAACAGGAACTAGAGCTACTCATTGCACCATCATGAATCAGCAAGATTGACTGATAAACTCCGCCCCCTACTTCTGGGCGCCTTGCATATTTAACCCTATATTAACCAATGTTGTATCAACTTATTTATATCTCATGTTCTGATTAGTGTAATTACTTCCTGCCACTTCTGATTTGTTGCCCCCTTATTTGGGCCTATGTTTTAATCCTGTTCTGCCTATAAAAGGCAGAACACTTCACATTATTCTTTGTATTGTATTGGGATTCTGCTTGTGATTGAGCCAAGTAGCATAATACATTTACCGTTATTATACATTGCTGGTTATGCTGTATAATAAACTATGGTATACTCAACAAGACATTGAGTTGTGCATTTGAGCCATGGGCTCTGAGAACAGTTGTGGAGTGGGTATACTCCTCTGTTAGAAGTTAACCTCTGGAGTGAGGTGTTGTTGGTGGACGTTTGGTCGGCCCCCCAAAATCCACTACAGGACTTTCCACCCAAACAGCTGTTAACCGAACGCTGTGGGTGAAAGTCTAGCGCATTGTCTCGCAAGGTTCTAGAGTAAACGACCTGTTCACTACTAGTGTGCATCAAAATCTACCACAATACTACAGGCAATCATAATTTATTTTCTATCAATTTTTTATTGTATTTAAAAATCATTATTTATCTACAATTGATATTGTCTAGTTTTTTTTTAGTCAAATAACATGCAATTCAGATTCAAAAAGTTGTTGTTGCTGTTGAGTACAGCAGCGACACCGGAAACTGAAATTTGGGGTTTTTTCCTTACAAATAAATTTTGAATAACGATAACGATAACGATAGCTTTTGGTATCATTCGGTAAACATCGGCACATTCTTTACAGAGTTTTCAAACTTTCTTACTTCCTGTTGTTTAAATTACAAATAACTTTGCTAGAACTTTATTTGACCCAACAAAAGATTTTGATTGATTTCAAGATATTTTTACAAGATTTTAAAAAATTTGGTCATATGTAGCATCTCCACTAATATTATATTATTTATGGTTTGCCTATTTGCAGATTATTTGTGGTTAATCATTTTAGTGAAATGCATTTGAGCTGCAATCAAAAGCAGCAATCTCAACAACAATTTATTGGGAATTTTCAATCTATGAAATTCAAGTAGCAGACAATTGGTAGGTGTGAATGTATTGTCTGACAACAAACATTCAACTTTGATCTATGGAGAGCTGTCGGTTAAACCCAGTAATTTATTCCCTGGTGTGCAGCAGAGTTTTGATTTGAGCTATCGAAATGTTAATAAATATATTGCTTTTTTTATTATCTCACAAGCAGTGCTAACAGCATAACATCAAACTGGTCTCTCCTCTCTTCAATCCGTAGTACAGAAACTTTTCTAAGATGGATGGTGAGATTGACAAGTGCACAAAAGATTGTCCCTAATGACTGCCCTTTTTGCTGTTTTAGAAAATTACTTCAATTATTTTTGTTAAGCAGTTCTACAAGTTACTGAATTAATCTACATTCATTTTTCATTGAATCAGGAGCTCAGATTGCACGACTGATAGCCGACAACAACTCACTAAATACACAACTAAAAGAGAAAGATCAGCTTTTGGAAGCTAAAACTGCTGAGAACACAGATAAGGAAAGAGAAATTGCTCTCTTGTCTAAGAAAATGGAGATTCAATGCAGACAAATGGAAGGTAACTTGAAAAGGTCCAAGTGTGTAGTGATTTGTTTGTTATTTACTTTACATTTCTGCAGTTCCTCTCTATCAACAATTAAAAATAAATACTCAGCTCTGGAGTTATTTTTAACATAAAAGTTGCGCATTAGGTGGAGTAAAAAAACGTTTTTGCAATAAAAATTCATACAGCTCTGCCTTTACCCCACACAATTAAAACATCTTCAAGTTTGTTATTTTAACAGATAACTGGGAGGAGAGACAACTTGTCAACAACATATTATCAGAGCAAACATAGGTTACTGTTTTATTGCTTATGCATGTGACATTGATGAAAGAGTTTGTTTGAAAAAATTAATATTGCTAAAAAACTTTCATGTTTTTTAATCTTTGTCACCAAGACATTCTTGTATCTGTCTCCCATTCCCTTATCCACACCAACTCTTCAATAACTGGAGAAATTTCCTCAATCATCCTCATCCGTTACATGTTTATGATCACAGAATCAATAGCATGAGAATATTAGGATTGCTTTTTGTGGGAATTACCCTTGTAAATTCTCATCTGCCCTTCCCACCCCTATTCTTTTCTTCTTACCCTATTGCACTGAGTGTGGGAAGGTTCCTGTCCACCAGAACTGGAGGTGAATTATCAGGAGAACATAACTTCTGGCAGTTGCTTCCCATTTGGGCACAAGAGGTTTAATTAGGCAGTACCTATGTTTGTGTAAAATTCTATTCAGTAAAAATAATCTGATTTCAACAATTGATCACTATTACATAATATGTTGATCCTTCATCAGATATGGCGCAAAAATTAGAAAACTTGAAGTCTACCCAGGAAGCCATGAACAAGCAACAAGAAACTGAACCTAAAGATAGATGCAGGGAGCGTGCAGGTAACACCTGTAACTGCTGCGCTGGAGAGAGTTAGCTATGCATTTTATTTTTACTCCAGCTGACCATTCAACATATTCTGTCAAACAAAATACTGGCTCAACAGTAACGGCTCATTTTTGCTTCTATCTTGTGCTTGATTATAGACACAGGTGCCAGGAATGATGTTGATGACTCAGAAAGGACAAAGGTCAAACAGTCATGTTGCTGGCACCGCACACTGGTTTTTAAAGCAAAGACCAAGCGCTATGCTACGTGTGAGCTAATTGTACAAAGTGGAGATGACCCAGTAAGTGGAGATGACCCAGTAAGTGGAGATGACCCAGTAAGTGGAGATGACCCAGTAAGTGGAGATGACCCAGTAAGTGGAGATGACCCAGTAAGTGGAGATGACCCAGTAAGTGGAGATGATCCAGTAAGTGGAGATGATCCAGTAAGTGGAGATGATCCGGTAAGAATTTCTATTACTTTCCTTTTCGATACATGGGTATTCCATATCCAATTCTTGCTTTGTAGAAATTAGCCTACAGCAGACTAAACTGTTCACAAAAGTGTGCTTTGGAAGGCCATTATAAGACAAAAGAACGCGGAAAATATGTCATTTTGGCACGAAGATCAACCAGAAATTAATAATAAAACTGAAAATTTTTTTTAAATAGTTTGGTGTATGCCTTCGGGCACTGATATATTATTTTGTATTAAGTGGCAAGACTTTCAACCATCACACTCCTTGGTACTTTTGTACGCTTACTTTGCCCTTGCATTTAACTGAATGATAGCAGCAGTTTTTCTGTAAGTAACTGGGTGTCACAGTTGGATGAAATAGGTGTGTCGTAGCTGAGCTGGAACTCATCTATGATAATTGGGAGGGTTAGAAGTGTTGGGGTAGGTATTGGAGACAGACAACTCCAATACTTGTTCGTATCAGCTGATTTGTCTTGAAGATATTTGGCTGGCTATAATTAATAATCCCAGGGGTGGAAACAGGTTCTTGTTTGGGTTTAAGGGTATGTGGGTGGATGAGTGCATGTGATTAGGTGGGAGAGGGGTACGAGTGGGTAAGGAACAGTAGGGGTAGTTGCAGTGTCTTGGAAATCCCAGAATGGGTGAAAATTCTGTGTGGGCACAAAATTTCCCACATGCATCCCCACACAATTCAAATACAATCAGCATTAACTATCAATTAAATATGGACTAGGAGCAGAAGCAAATCACTTATAAAGTCATATAAAGCTAATTGATGATTGCAGTTACAAAACAAAAACATATACATTAAGAGACTTGATATAGTGATGTTTATTTTACAAAAGAATTGAAATAGTAGAGAAACATATATTTGTTTGATAGTACCAGCTGATAAAAAAGTTGTAGGATGGCAATGACATTGGTGGAAGTGGAAGTGGTGATTAATCCAACCAATCAGATTGAAGGGAAAGGACAGCTACTTACAGCAATAGGGACGGAGAGCTGTTGAGGGAAAATGCAAATTTAGTTATAACGTCAATTCTCAAAATCAACCATCGATAAGAAGTGAATTATAACAGAATCTTTTTTTATTAAAAATTTCTGAAGCAACATTGCGGACTTTGGGAGGTCATATCTTTTTCTGGGATTTATCACAATGATAACAGAAAAATGAGATAGGGAGAGAGTGCGAGGTTGATCAGTAAAGAAGAAGGTGAGGTAAGGGGCTGTGGAGGGGGATGGAGGGTGAAGGTGAGGGGGAAAGGGCAGGGGGAGGCGATTACCAGAAAGTGGGAGAGAGAGGGGAGAGGGATGAGAAGATATTACTGGCTACTGAGGTTATTACTTACTCTCTTATTGTTTGTGTTTGAATAAAAACTTGGTTTATGACAAAAGTGGTATCAATGCTAAAAATAATCACAGCAAAATTTACAACCAAATGTTTCGCTGATAGTTTCAAAGTAATAAGAAAATGAAGGATAATCATCATATTACTTTTGTGTTAATATAATTATATTTTTATTGTTACCACAATGCTGTTATGTATGTTCTTGCTGATTACTATTCATTGCTATTGTCCAAGTATTCATTCATAACCAAAGTGGTAATTAACGTGAGATTGGGGCCATGGGGGAAACCTACCACAGGAGGATGCTACGGTGGGAGGGGGACCTCGGGAGGAGGCAACAATGGGTGGAGGGGAGATAATCATGTAAAAAGACGATAGAAAAGGGGCTGGAGAGAAAGACTGCAATATGGCTGACTAGATCCATTAATTGTTGTTTACAATGGCAAAGCTTGCTAGTATAGTATACAACTGTAATAGAAGATAAATTTTTCGATATGCGACGGTTTTGTTAAAGGACTTTTCAAAACTTACCTTGTGTGGAGTTGTCTTCTCATTAAGCATTGTAAAACTATTGAGAAAACTCACTTGCGGCAACACAAGTGCAATAGCTATGTAGAGGTCTGTGGAGGTCTAGGACAACGCGTTCGACAAATGGGACCATCTACATTATGATACTATGTAGTATATTCCAGCAAGTAGTTTGTACCATTTTTGTTACTTACTCAGTTCAAAGCAACTTTTTAAAAATCTTAATTTTTATTATTTAGTGCTTATTAATTCTTTTTCATGGAAAGAGAGCCGGTATTTCAGATTCAATTATTATCCTTGTTGCAAAAAAACAACGTCAAACGTAAAATTTCAACGATTTTTTTTTTCACCTAGTATTATTATAAAGTTATAGTATTACTATTATATTATTGTTTGATTAATTTTTCACTTGAAAATTATTATTTTGATAAAAACTTTCATTAATTCTTCTGATTTTGATCGCAAACATTATCACGTGAACACTGGTGTACATATAATAGCGAGCTTACTAAAAATAAAACAAGTTGCTGACTTGAAAAAATTAAAATTTGTTGCAAAATCATTTTTTTCAATCAAAAGAATCTCCTCAAAATGCCAATATTTATGAGGCCGTACTTTTATACAAGCAAGCCAAACTTTGGAAAACTCACTTCATAACTCTATATAACTTATTGAGTTTTTGGGAAAAAATTGCATCTTGGCGAGTGCTGACTGTTTCTATAGGAGTCGTTTTATTGATAAGAGGGCAACTCCACATAATTTTTCTAAACGCATTTCAACCGCAAAAATTTTAAATTAAACCAAATCCTCTTCAAATTAGGTGCCCTAGGCTCTTTCAGGCCATAGAATAAAGTTGCAAAAAAGACTCTCTTGTTTGCCTAGACGGAGAACATCGCAGAACAGTCAATAAGCACACTTTCAAAAGTGTCGAAAATTAGGTTTACAGCATGGGTGTAGTGGATTTTACCAATCACATTAAGTTGCTACTACTTTCTAAGGCTTCAGGCCTCCTATAAGCAATTAACAAGTCCGGTATTAATTGCAAGTAATATATTTGCTCAGACAAGCAATACAACCATTATTTCACTATACCGGCAACTGGTGATTACTACCCCGGCCCTGGTTAACTATCCCGGGCCAGCAACTAGTTGGCTGATATAGGCTGAGGAAATAACTATAGCCTAAGGACCTCTAGGACCCATATCCAGGAACTTACCATCTTCAGAAGTGGAGAAACCAGGATCAAAGGCTGTAAAAGACCAGGAACTGCTGGTGAGAGGAATACCAAGCTATTACCGGCTGGAATGCCCATAGACTCTGGCCCTAACTTCTGGGAACCAGTTTCCTTTAACCTACCCTACAGGATGAAAATATTCGTTGGAAGTTAATTTTGCGTTTACGCGAGTTGTAAATTTGCGAAATATTATTTCCATTAAAAATTGATGCCATTTTTACATTAATATTTATTTTCACTCGATTTTCTGTAAATTCACAAAAAAGATGCGAAGTTGTCTTCTTCTACCGCGAAGGTTTCCCAAGAACTTCTTGGGCCAAGAAGACACTCGCAGGCATTTCTCTTATTAAACCTGCATGAGATGTTCGTACTTGTATGTACATGTACCATGCAACAATATCTGTCAGCCATTAAACATTCATCGTGTCTCTTCTTAAATACTTCTCTGTCAGTCAAGAAAGTTTTTTAGTAAAAGCAACAAATATAATATATGATAATTTATTATTAAATTAATTAACCAAAAAAAGTTCTCGAAATTGCCAATACATTGAATGAAAAATAGCCAATACATGCCTTCAAATCTTCATTGATGGTTGGTCTCTATCTCTCTTGATAGATGTGGAAACCTTTAGCAGCATTATTCAGTCGAGTCTCCATTTTCTGATTTACAACTGTTACCCACATTTTCAAATTGTTATAACATGTAGCTAGTTTTAAACAGGACTGCAATTCGCCTTTACAGGGTCAAGGACGTTTTTGAAATTACAAAAGGATTCGCAAAAAATAATATTCGTTAAATCATCAGAGAGAAGACAACTTGCAAAATTAACTCCCGTTAATAATTTCATCCTGTAGGGTATTTACTTATCTACTATTACATAGTATTTTTATATATTGTTGTTGGTCAACTCCTGCAATTCTTTTGTGTGATTGGAGTGTTTGGCAAACTAGGCCAAACACTTTCTGTCAAATCCTGTAACTCTGCCTATAAAAGTTCAGTTCACTACATGTCATTGCTGCGTTGCCACTTTTTATTCTTACAAGAATAAATGCTCATACTACTACAAAGCACTGAGTGTATGTCTGAGCTGAGGGCTCGTTATAGTTGTTAAAGTCAAGTTTTCTCCTCTACAACTAGTTGCCAGTGTCATCCCGGCACAGGGTCACCTCTGGGGAGAGGTTGGCTGTTTGTTGTCAGGCTTCGAGAGGCTGACTGTCTTGTTGTGCCGGCAAACAGCAGCTTGCCCAGTGACAACTTTAGCGGTGAAGTAGCGGGGCACCACTAAAAATCCGCTATATGAGTTTCTAATAAGGAATAACTTTTGAAATCAATTAAAAACAAATACATTCTACTCCATTAATGCTTTTGATCATTTTTTATTGGGTGTATAACACCGTTTGCCAAATGAAGAGAAGACAACTGAAAATTTCAAGTCGCGTCACTAGTCAAAAAAGCTCAACTTTTGAGTTTTTCCTCGGAGACTTTTTAAAATTATTTAATAATGAGTAACATTTTCACACGGTAGCATGTTCAATGAAAAGTTTGTTCATAGTTTGCAAGTTGAGTGTCAGTTGTTTAGTCAAATAGTAGAAAGTAAAAGCAAGGCACGGACCTGTTAATTGACAATATTCAGTGTGCAGCCCGTCACATTTATGTGTATTGCAAAAATTATGAAAATCTATAATGTAAAGTTGAAATCAGTTGAGAAGTTTTACTTATCTTTTTGCCCCATCAAATCTTTATATCAAACATTATGTTTCTAGATTCGATACTTTCTGCTTGGACCAGCCCATATGCTCCCTTGCATTAAAGGTAACAAAGAATGCATGAGAGGTAAGGTAGACAGTGAGGAGATTCGAAAAATTGTTCTCAGCCAACCACGACGAGTAAAATTGAGTTCTAAACATAGTTGTGCAGACGTTAAACTAAAGAAAGATCCACTCATTGGCTACCGATACAAATACAAACATCAACCTCCCTCAGACAAACTACATGAACTGTTCACCAATGATTGCGTGCTTTATGAACTGGATCCAGATAGAGAAGAGGTGGAAGTACTGCAGAGAGATTTGCTGGATGCAAACGTTTTCCGTGTTCGAAATTCTGAGCTACAATGTGTCAGCAGTGTCCACGAGCTAAAAGAGTTTCATCGAAATGAAGTAGAGATTGCCGTGCAGCAATGTCAAGGACACTTGGTTAACATAGTAGATATAGACTATGACATAGCAGGATGCACTGGAATTCATCTAACTTTCACAGTCACGTCTGAAGATGGCAATGGAGAGCTCCAGTATGTCTTAATGTAGTTTTAACAATGCATTGCTCTTACCAAATTTGTTTGGTTGATGAAACTTAGAGTGGCAAGATATATTGTTTGCAATTTGAAATGAGCAGGGTGAAGCAAAAAACTACAGTTGATTTTTCAGGTCCTGATTTATCGTTGGTTTAAAAACTCATTTCCCCATTTTTAGCGCACTGAATTTTTTTCAACGACAAAAGTTGTCCAGGTTGTATCAGCCAGTAGTGTGCACAAACAAAACCACTTTTGGTGAGTTTGTATTACTAGCCTGCGAACAACATCACGCCATATTGTTGAATAGGAAGCGAGTCAACATACTCTGCTATTTTCTTGGTCAAAGGATTAGTTTGCTTGAAAAGGTTTTCACAATGCATTTTTCAGTAGTGCAAGTAGTACCTAAGTACCTAGCAGGTATGTAAGTGTCTCACTCTCCGGTCCGCTGGTTGTACTATGGTATATGGTTTATGCCTCTGTTGTAGTAAACTGGAACCAGGAGACTCTGGCAGCATTGTGTACTTTGTTGATAAGGCATCTGATGGCAGGCCATTACACAAGCCCTGGGGAATGCTTATTGGAGATGTTGTAATAGAAGGGAAAAGAGTATACCAGGCAGTAGTTCTCAACCAGGTGTTCAGGGACATCGAGGAGACGTATAAAGGCACACTTGGAAAGATAAGTTTGTATGCATTACCACATCAAGAAGAGGCTGCAGCTCAAGCCAACATCACAGCAATGGCAGACAGCAAGCGTGGAGGACCTGTGCCATCCAGCTCTAACAGAAGGTCTGACTGACTAACCCATGCATGCATGTTCCTACACTCTATTCTCATTAAAAACATCGTGAATTTGAAGTATTAAAAGTGAATCCGCTGATTATTGAACTTGCTGCAACTTCGAGTACCTTAATATCTGTGACATTTGTTGTAAGCTTCAACAACTCAAGTTAACTGTGCTTGTATGATAGCAGCTAGTATTAATTGTTCATTGTATTTATTTATCTGCTTTTATAACACAACTTATACCACTTCATACCGAATATGTTTATAAACATTATAAGTAGAATAATTTTTGATGTAAACCTAGTTACATGTGTCTATTCTTGTTATTTCTCATCGTATTAACAAAAGAAGATTGAGCGCAAAGAGTCTACAAATGGATATCATATTGCAGTGGAGTTTTGTGTTTGCCTATTTTTGTCTGTGCCCCCGCATCCTTCCCTGTCCTACACCCCGTTACTCCTGCCATTCTACCCCCAGCAATGGCCCTGCCAGTCTCCTTTCCCCTACTCCCCCGCCCTGACAGTCTATACCCTTAGTGAAATGCTGCTCCACACCTCCCCTCCCCCACCCCTCATACAACCCCAGCCTAGCCTTATTACAGCCCTGCAACCTAAACCCACACTCCC
The DNA here is from genome assembly GCA_945261195.1 of Cryptosula pallasiana. Taxonomy (NCBI): domain Eukaryota; kingdom Metazoa; phylum Bryozoa; class Gymnolaemata; order Cheilostomatida; family Cryptosulidae; genus Cryptosula; species Cryptosula pallasiana. The sequence goes on along the minus strand of OX183134.1, from coordinate 895,039 downwards.
CCTTCTCACACTCCCAAGGTTCAGCCTTGTAATGTTATTCGAACTGTCCCTCTCCCCTGTCACACATCGGTAAAAATTTTGAATAGTTCTACCTGAGTTGCTTCTCATCGGAGAAACAACTCCTCAAAAGTAGGCAGAAGATTGTGCTAGAATGTAGATACTGAGGACAGATGTACTGAAGAATGTGAATAAAGACTATCTCGTAAGAGTAGACTCATTAAAAGACAGCTGTAAAGAGTTTAAAATACACCTGCTTACTGAGGAGCCAATCACACTTCAGCATGTCAACTGTAGCCTAACTTTATAAATGAAGGAGCAAATATTATTGCAGTCAATAGGTTGCAAGCTTTGTTAGGTGAATATATTATAATTTTGTAGCTTCCATTGATAAAAAATACTTTTATACTGTTTACCATTGACTAGTTTTCTGGCCAGTTTCCTGGGTCACATCTATTAGTTGGTTGGTCACTGGTTGGAGATCAAGCCTAGGTCAAGTCAGGGTTGAGCCACAATTGAGTCGAGGTCAAGTGATGTAAAATGCTTTCGGTAAATAGCAGAAGTAAATATTTATTATTAGTTTTAAGAACAAACAATTTCCCAGTGTGCAGTGCACCCTCTTTCTGGTTTGTGCGATGTTGAAATATCTAGAGGTCAAACTGAAAGTCCCTGCACTAATATAGGTTTTGACGCCAGGTATATCAATTTACTAAACAAGTTTTAGTATGGAAGCAACCAAAATAGATAATATTTCAAATTACGTTTTTGAAAGCTAGACCACAGTTAAAGTTGGCTTGCATTCTTAAAATCTCAACTGGTTAAATTTGATCTGCTTTATGCTTGGTCGCACTCCTGAATCCAGGTGCTTCGTTCGAGAGTCGCTCATTTTCTTGTTATTTAAAAGTCATTCGTTGTCTTTGAAAAGTTAAAATTAGCTGCATTTGGCTAGTAAAAAACTCTTCTACAAGCTGATGTAAATTCTATTGAGCTTAACTTGATAGTACGGGAGTAAACTTACAACAATGGTTAGGCTATCAAAGGTGGATTTAATGACTTTCTATTGGTGAAAGCTCGTGATACTGTATGAAGCAAGTTAAATGATAATTTGGGTTGGTAAACTATTTGTCTCAATCTATTATATACTTCTGATATACTTTGCTCAGATCAACCTTGACAGCCAGTAGTACAATTTTGGCTGTAACACAGGCTAATTAGATTTCACAGAAGCGGTGCTCCTGGTGGAGAGAATAAGAGTATTCGCGACCTCTGTTCGCCGAACACATAGCAATAAAAATAATCGGACCGGCAATAAATTTTATCAATAAATAATAATTTTGTTCGGAACTCATGGGTCAACAAAAAGTAGCTCACTGAATAAAAAAAATAATCAGCAAGTATTTATTTATATTGTTCGTAGGTCGCGAATGAAACTGAACAATGAATAAATAATAACAAGCGAGTTGATTTTTTTCATTTTCATAGACCAGTTTTATATCCTTGAAAAATAATCAAAATTTACTAAGTTGAAGGGCAGCTTGACAAACTACTCTAGCTTGTAGCAGTTCAAATTTTAGTATTTTCTTGATTATTTTGAAAATTGGGAGTTATCTTCTTTATGGTTTGTTCGGCAAACTATAACATTTCATTGCATATCTATGTTGTTCTCAACTCATGTTCCGTTGCATACGCGACATATTGAACTACGAACACCTATTATTTTTTTCATTTTGTTCGACGAACAGGTCGCGATTACTCTTAATGCAAGTCATGGTTTACCTAACAAACACGGATGTAAATTTGGAGACAGTTAACACCAAAAAGTTGTTGTTGCGCACCATAGCAGAATAAATTGAAGTTGCTAATAAGGGAAAGCCGCTCAATGCTTCAAAGTCTGCCACAACGCAGCGCAAGTTTGTTTGCGTGCGCCACCGTGAAGGAACATAAACCGACATTGGACAACGGAAGATTCAAGAGAGGTGATCCATTTTCAAACTTTCCACATCTTTACCCAGGCTTGAAGATGTGGCTTCGCCTCAGTTCTTGAGCAGCAGAGATATCTTTTGGTAATAATGATCTGAACTAATTTTGGCTGAAACTTTTCATGTTTTATAAAAAAATTTATCGCTACTGAAACTGTTTTTTGTTTGATTTTTTGCCATCATATTTAGCCATAAGTTTCAATTTTGCATAAAAACTTGATTGCAATTCTGAAATCTTTTCTTCTGGTAATGTCGAGTGTATCTCCTAGCATTATGATACATGACTGTTCATAGCTTCGTGTCTCCTGAAACTATCTGTGCTGTCTGATATCTTGATGTAACCAGTCCAGAAGATGTCCACTCTCTTTCAGCACCCTTTCTATAACAAAACTCTTTTCCTAGCCCATCTAAAAAAGCGTTTATGAAACTATGTGTGCTTATATTTCAACAAGAATTTTGTACCCATGTAATGCAGTAACAATTTGAGTTGCCTACCCATAGTTCCAACCTATTTTCTTTCCAAATATAGGCTCCAAATTCATGTTAGGCATTCACTGTTTTTCTACTGACTGTTCTCTTAACTTTCGGTTCCGTCCAAGAGGTTATCGATGTTTTGGGTCACATGGATTATGACCCACAGACTAGTGAGAGGTTCTCTGAATGGCTGTTATCCACTTTTCTCAACCTGCATGCACCCTTCTTTGCCATAGAGCAAGACTTTGCCAACCTCTCTCAACCCTCCAGTCCTTCTGTTAAAACAACCTATCCATATCCCCAGCTGCGAGACTAAGACCAAAGTAATTGGATTGAAAGTCTACAAGGAGTGCAAAAGCGCAGGAATGTATATTATTAGCGAGTGGATTATTTACAAGGAGTGCATTAGTGCAGGAATGTATATTATTAGCGAGTGGTTATTTACAAGGAGTGCATTAGTGCAGGAATGTATATTATTAGCGAGTGGTTATTTACAAGGAGTGCATTAGTGCAGGAATGTATATTATTAGCGAGTGGTTATTTACAAGGAGTGCATTAGTGCAGGAATGTATATTATTAGCGAGTGGTTATTTACAAGGAGTGCATTAGTGCAGGAATGTATATTATTAGCGAGTGGTTATTTACAAGGAGTGCATTAGTGCAAGAATGTATATTATTAGTGAGTGGTTATTTACAAGGAGTGCATTAGTGCAGGAATGTATATTATTAGTGAGTGGTTATTTACAAGGAGTGCATTAGTGCAGGAATGTATATTATTAGCGAGTGGTTATTTACAAGGAGTGCATTAGTGCAAGAATGTATATTATTAGTGAGTGGTTATTTACAAGGAGTGCATTAGTGCAGGAATGTATATTATTAGCGAGTGGGTTATTTACAAAGAGTGCATTAGTGCAAGAATGTATATTATTAGCGAGTAATTATTTAAAACATTGTATTACTTTGATTGGCTCATTTTGGACAACTTTTTGCATGTTCATGTATGAAAAAGTGGCAGGAACTGCACAAGGCAGTCATTACATTGTTTATCCACATTGTTAACCTTTGCTATATATAGGCAAGTAGCAAGCAAACTTTGTAATATCTGGTGAGCTCTGTGCTACTGCTCCCATGAAAGAATCATTGGTCATGCAAGTGGATCCAGGAGGATCAAGATGACTGCTAGGGAGACCCAGGAGTATGCTGAACAACTGGTGAAGGTAATAATGGGTGCAAGAGAGCTGTGGCACCTGACTCAGGGATTGTTCTCTTGAGAAATATTTGTTATCAGTAGCGTGTATCCTGTTGTGTTTACAATAGGTATTGGTGGCTAAAACTTCTATATAGGAGGTCTTATAATGATTATCATCATTGTTAAAGCAAGTGTGGATGATTGCCATCTTTTTAACAAAATTTTTTTACAAATAAAGCATTAGATTACGAGATCTAAAGACATGAAATATTTAACATGTCAATTATAAAAACATAACTTATATACTATGTTTCCATGTCATGACAAATTGGCAATACTGCCGGCAATAAAGGGAAGCTCCTGTTGGAAGCACCATGGTCGATAAATTTGTCGTGAAACTTGTCGAAAAACATTTGTTGCTCTCTGAAAGCGAAAAATTGTCGATAAACCGAATTCCAGATGTTTATTGCTGTTGGATGGAAACGCTATTGTCGCCAAAGACGATAAAACAGGAAGCCACAAATTATCCGTTGTAATCGCATGGCATCATTAGCTAGTGTGTGTTTATATTTAACTAAAGAGGATTGTTTGTGGTTTATTATACCGTTATTTATGAAACAATACAACTGATTTGAAACGAACGAATCTAGCTGCTGGTAATTAATTATTGCAGTAATGAATAACAAATGGTAGTATTTTTTTAGCCAAAATTTACTTGGTTCTTTTTTATTATTATTATTTACTACTAACTAATAAAAACAAATAAAACAATTTATTGGATCATAGCCAATGTGCTACTAAAATCCTTTGTCACCACACAGCTTCCCTAGCTAGCCAACAACTCTGTGATATTTTTTCATATATTTATTCCACAATATAAGAAAATAATAATAAAAACAGCCAGCACCGCTAGTCGGCTGAATTACACTTAACAACACACTGAGTGCAACTGCCTCTGTGGGCGTGGTTTAACCAACGGCGATAAACTTTGAGTCGTGGAAATATATGCCCTTGTCGCCAGATATTTGTGGTTGCAAACAACAGAGTTTTGGTGATATTTTTACCATGACATGGAAACATAGTAATGGTACGTCAGAAAAGTACTGTGAGAGATTTTACTTAGCGTGGCCACTACGTTGCAGTAGCATGCAAGTGATACTTGCTCCTGTTATCTAGTACATTTAGTCCTACTACTTATTAGGCATTTTCGGACCGAGAACGTTCATGCCAAAATGGGCAAATTTTTCGTTTGTCGGCGAGTACAAAACCTGATTTTTGAAACTCTATACTGAACGGTGGTTTTACCGTTCAGGGGGTCGTTCAATATACGATGTTCTTGCTCCGAATACATACAGTTCTGCTATAATAAAAATATTTTTGCATAATATGAGCCCTTTTATGGCAGGAACCATTTTCTTTAGATGCAACACATATATATATATATATTAACTATAATAATTAATTATTGTTTTTATTATTATGGATGTTAATAAAAATTATTTTTTTATTTATTGAAGTATTATTATTGTTGCTGTTTATTATTATAATAATTATTTATCACTGCTATCTTCTGTTGTTAGTTAGCAAATAGATAAAAAAAACAATTATGATTTTTAAATAATTAAAACTTGACAACCTCCGGGGCGGCCATCTTTTTATTTGTTTCCGGATTTTTGCGAATAGTTGACAACAAGGGAACACAACTCCTAATATATAAATTTGCGCTTTTGAACATTCAACTCACAGAAATTATGCCAAGAACGAACGTCAAAATTGCATTCGGAAGCACTTTCCCGTATCAATTTTTTCGAGGCATAGACGTTCTTGATCCAAAAATGTTTATTGACTACAGAGTGAGTCATTGGAAGTGCAAGTAGCACGAAAACTGTGCTATATCTGGTGAGCCTTGCGCTAATGTGGTGGATTTTGGTGGAGCTCTGTCATGACCAGTAAGTGAGAGCTGCCTCTGATAGCCTTTTGGCATCAGACAGCACTTGCACAAGCTACAGAATGAGCCGGCAGATTTGCCACCAAATACAGAGCATGTTTACTTATACCGGCAAAGTACCAGTACAGACCGGTCCTGGAAGGCCGGCAACAAGATGGTTTCTGTAGCCAAAAGATTGTAACATAGCCTAAGGACCCCAGCACCACCTTTTAGGTGGCTCCATATGTCAGTATTTCAAGACCAAAGGCTCTGAAAAGACCTAGGACCTATATCAAAGACAATGCAACATCTAGTGACAAATTACATTGGTTATAGACCTATTAACTCAGTCTCATACTTCTGGGCACCATGCGCATTTAACAATATGCCTTTTGATTACGACTTTTTTAGTTTCCGTTTCCCATGGAATGACCTAAAACAATCGGCATTTGCATTTGCTTGAGGCAATTGGCAGGTTTTGATTAGGAATAAAAATTTGGTAAGCACTTCGTGATTTGACCAATCATATCATTTTTCAAAATTTGAATTAGTGCAATAAAATTGATTTTTGAGTATACGTAAAAAGAGGGGTTTCGTTAGTGCCCCTTGTTTGTTGTTGCAAAGCACTTTATGGCTAGCTATGACATCAAATACAGCGAGTTTAACTGGTATTTCTTGAGAATGGCAAGTGGGAAAAAAATACGTGAGACACTCTGTCGTCTTTTCCAATCGGTGTGGAAAGTCTGTAGCTCAAGGCCAAGGTTGGTACACTGCAATGGTTTTACCTGAAGAATAAAAACTGGGCTAGCAATTCAATTGATGTCAGTTATGAATCGCCATGAAAAACTCATTAATTGATTTGCAACTGTAGAGCATCGCATGTTGATGGCAAAGTTACATTATATGTCTTTGCTTCTTGTTTTCTTCTCATCCCTTTCATCCCTTCTTCCCTCACTGCCTTTTTAAAGTTTTCCCTTCCCTTTGCTGTTGACACAGGAAACTTGGTAGTACTACAATGCCATCTGCATGTGAGAAAGTATGGAGTTGTCTCACCTTCAAGAGTATTTCTCACACCCATGTTTTCACTTTCGGCCTTTTGATAGCATACCTAGATCTTTGCCGCTTCATTTAACTCCCAAAACTCAGTTTTTTGTGATCTGCAGAGATGCTTTTGGTGAACAGCACAGGAGCAACGGAGTAAATACTGCCTACACATGCGATTTATTTTTTAGAATTGTTTTTTATTGTAACGAAGAAAGAGGCAGTACGGAATTTAACTAATTGAATTATATGTATAATCTTAGAGTTAGCTGAGGACTCAGTATATAGGGTGTAATCCGATAGGAGTTGAGAATGGTTCACAGTGTATACTGGAGCAGTTTCCCCTCTAGAAAGAGGTAGAATACTTGAGATTTGTGATGTTTTCTTAAAAACACGCTTGAAAACCACTAGAGTAGCGTATTATTTTTCTAAAAACCTCATAAAATGTTTTATCCAGGTAAATCACCAACAACAAAGAGTACTTGATGTAGCCCTTATGGCATAGAATCCACGGGCGCCACATTATTGGTATATCCTTGATTGTGGTGTTCTTTTCTAAAAACTGCAATTTGTTTTAATAAAAAGTTTTGTTCACCAGCACAAAATTAGTTGAAGGGTGAGAGACATAGATAAGCTGTAAGCGCTATACTGTGACGGTCATAAACAATGGACAAACTGTGTTACAACAATATCTCAATGCCTCAGAATGTGATGGATTTCATTCATTGCCACCTGACTGCCCCTGCGCAATACAATGGGCTGGTTAGCTTCAATGGGTAATGTATAGATCTATTGTATATTGGTTATCAGCCTTGTGCAGTTTCCATTTGGCTATAAGCCAATAGCAGTGGGTGACAACAGGCAGTGCGGGCTTAGAATGTAGATAAGGAACTAGTACTACAGCTAGTAGCGTAGGCACAGCTACGTACAAAGCAGAGCTTGCAGTGAAAATATACTGACATCAAACTAGAAGGCAGTCACCAAGGTGTCATATGTCATATTTTTCTTAGCGAGTCACGGAGCAGTTACTATGTAAGTACAGGTCTAAACAACATACACTTGTTGTTGTATCTTGTGGTTGTAGTAGCAACATTTCAATGTACTGCTGGGGATCTCAGGTAGGTTAGAGTAGTAGTAGTTTTAGGAACTAATAGTGCCGATAGTAGAATATTGTACAAATCTCTCCAACAGAGAAGGAAAGGTAGTTTAAGATCTATGTAGTGCTTTCACAGATGTGTGCTCTCTGGCACTGAGCCAATATGATCTGACATCATCTGGCACTTAGCCAATAAGCACTAAGCTCCCACCCAAACCAATGTAGTACAGTAGCTATTGACCGAGTTAAAAATGAATGCATTGAACTGGTATTAATGGGTGCGGCCATCAGCTGGGGCTTCACTTACCATGGCACCAGATAGTAAATGAGGGTTACTTGACCGAGCTGCTGTTTTGTACCACAGCTTTTGTGTAGATTGAACCTCTCCTAGTTCTCACACAGCCACCTCATCAGCCACTTTTGACTTCTCTACCTCATTTCCCCATCTCAATACATAATATTACTAGCAGTGTTTTCACTGGCTCCTGGTTCTGGCGTCTTAACTTTTTTGCTACCTCAACATCGTTGTGGCACAAAGTTCTTATCTACACCACTGCCAGAATGGTCACACTCTACACCACTGCAGTAGCTGATCACTGCAGTGGGAGGTTCCTCTCGGAATAACTGTAGTAACAAATTTCTCTCCGCTGAGCCTTCCACAGTAGTTTTGACAGCCTGATAAAACAATGTATAGCTATAAAGAAAGCAAAGTGTATCATGCCGAAATTGGATCACAGACTTGAAAAGGTGTGTCTCTCCTGACAACATTTCAAGAAGTTGTCTCATTTTTGGCACACAGCCCTTGGCTCAGGTTTGCAATCATTTTAGGCACTACACAAGTACAATAATGAGCCCAATCTCACAGGAATGAGCTTGAGTAATTGATAAAAATTTAAATGGATAAACAGGAAAGATAAACAGTCTATAGGCAACCAAGCGGTTCACTTATACAGCTGATAGAAAACGTGTGTACAATTTTATATTACCTCATCTACATATTGAGCTAGATATTGAATCACTATTAATGAACTATCAATCATTAATACTTTGCCTCTATTGGACTGTCAGTACAAGGCCTTGCTGTCTGTATGTTTATCTCTAACCTGTCAATCACAATGTTATATTGAACTGTACAAATGTAGGCCCATCTTACAACTGTGCAGCACTCTTCAGTAACGCCACAGTGTAGTGGTACAGAAGGCAGCTAATAGGTGGCTGCATGCAAATCATATCACTACTGGCAGCTGATGTTTATTTACATCTCACATGACCTTTGTGCTCTTACTGATGTAGCTCATACTTGAAAAATAACACAGGAAGTGAGGTCAGTGGGTGAAAACCACTGCGTAATACCTTTACTTATTCATCTCTCACAGGCTAGTCACTTGATGCTTATTTAAATGTCAAGTTTATTTCAGGATAAAATAATGTTTATATTTTTATTACAAAAATCATCTAACAGAAACACTCACAAAAGTAGTGATAAGCAACTTGTGGGGCTCTACTGATAACGTTGTAGAAACAAGCAGAGTCAGTCCTTAGAATAAGCCTGATAAACAGCATACAGCAGGTGTGGAGTGGACTAACTCATTGCACCTCAGTGGCCCTGTTACATATATTGTGTTACGTTACATATGAAGTAAATAGTAACAGAGCAACACAAAGTTATGGTCCGGTCCCAGCAATACTTCATACAAATATAATATGATCCATACAGATGTTGTCATAGGTTTTAGCAAATATACAAATAATTATATACTAATTCTCCAGGCATCTCTGTCCCTCTCTCATCCCCTCCCCTTTTTCCTTTTTGGCTTGAATAACATGTACAAAGTTCAGAGTAGCCTGAAGTAGTTGTAAGCTGTAAATGGTTTTGCATACCTCTACAGCCATACACCTAAGCAACAGTACAAGCACCATAAAAGGGGTGGAGTGGATAGTCTATTGCTAGATAATAAAATCTGATGAAAGTTGAACTTTTATTGAGCTTTTGTTGTTGTGCATCGTTGTGTTTCAAGAAGCAGTTACCGGAAGTACCTTTAACACCTAATGATCCTGCTGGGATGCATATGGGGCGGAGTTTAGCAAGACTGATTTTCAATGACTAAAATTTTTAGGCTTTCTAAACATAAGTTGTTAGTTCATAAGTCGGGTATGTTAGACACTCCCCCCCCCTCCCAATCCTTGAGAAACAGACACCTAGTGCAATAACGCTTGTATGGGTTCGATTAGATTGAGTTAAAACATTGTTTTTTTTTTATTATTATTTTGTCATGGTTGGCAAACCTGTCCGTAGATATAGTGGTACTGTAACAGATTTTATTCTACTACTATGGACACAACATCCACCTCTCCTTGTGCACCCCTACTTCTCCTCCCACTGAGATCCACTTCGAATGCAGACATTAACAACTTCCACAGGGTGCACTACCTATACAAAGGACAAATTGTTAGTGTTCATATAATGCATTATGGCAATCTAGCAATATAACAAGTATACTACACAATCTAATGACTTCTCCTCCACACAGTACAATAGCTCCTTTTATAGGAGGTAAGGAAGAATACTCACCCTTTATTAGGGTAAGCCAATCATACAAAACAAAACAAAACAATGCACCAATACAAATAAATATAGCAATACAGTGTAAACATGAACTACCAATTACATAGTCTGCATATGGTCCAGCTCTCTGGGTGAGGTTCCACCCAATCACAAGCTAGGGGAAGCTAGCTCATCGTGTAAGGTAACCCGGTTTCCTTAGGGTAAGCTCCAGCTTTGTAGATGTTCATTCTCTTTGATTGGTGATTGGGTATCCTGACCTGTGGTCCTTAGGCTAACCTTCACTGAAGTTTCCTGCTAACTGGGTCAAGACACTGCCCCGGGATAGGCCCAGTATACACTGGATACAGAGTCAAGCATGGACCCAGTACGACCGGGTATGGCACGCTCTCTTAACCCGGTATAGTTTATTTATAACATAAATGGGTGATCACGGGTCCATACCAAAGTCATGCTAAATGGCTGGGGAAAGGGTGCAAAGGCAAGCTAGTACATTTATGCATTACTTCAGTTGAGATTTTGTTTTGCAGAAAATGCCAATGGATGTTCAGAAAACTGCTAAATCCTTAGCTGAAGATCTGACCAGCAGGTTGAAAGTGTACATTGTGAAGAAAGTAAAAACCGATTTAAATGATGGAATCATCAAGGTATCACCAACCGAGAGGTGTAGCATTTTGACATCGCTGATTGATGGGCAGAAACGAACAGCACTGCATCATGCAGCCATCAGGGGAGACGGTGATGTTATTGATGCAATATTTGACTCAGTGACTGATGACCAAATTTTCAATCTTTTAAATCTCGGGGATACATTCGGCGATACTTCTCCAGCTTTGGCAGCATACCATGGACAGGTCGATGCCCTACAGCAACTGTTCATCAGTAACAACCCAAGTATCAACTATGAAATTTTAAAATATAAAAACAAAAAAGGTTTTTCGGTTCTGCATTGGTCAGCATGCCAAGAAAAGTTTGAGGTAGTTGAATTCATCACTAAATTGGTCACAATTGAGCAGCTGCATTCGCTACAGGAGTTGAAAGATAACAAAGGTAATACCGCCATTGCTCTTGCTGCATACTATGGACATGCTGAGGCAGTACAGTTGCTGTTGGAAAATCTTAAACCAGATGAAAGGCTTACGATGGTGAGTACGCAAAACAAAAGCGGACAACCAGCTTTCCATATTGCAGCTAATGGAGGGCACACGAAGGTCATCAAAGCCATTGTTGGTCTGGTACAAGAAGAAGAGAAGGACCAACTGCCCGTGATTTTGGATCGAAATGGAAATACCGCTATTGCACTTGCTGCTAATGGTGGACACATAGAAACAGTAAAACATATTCTAAATGTTGTTAACTCAAATGTTAGATTTACTATGCTAAATTTACAAAATAAGAGCGAGCTATCAGCTTTGCACATGGCAGCTTGGACAGGACAATACGAAGTTATTTCCGCCATTTTGGATAGAACTACAAAAGAACAAAAGTACAGCCTGCTGAAGTTAGTAGATCGAAATAGCGATACAGCCATTGCTACTGCTGCAAGTTATGGCCATGCCAATAGCGTTAAATCCATTCTGAAAGCAGCTGATGTGTCTTGGAGATATGAAGTATTGAAAAAATTAAACAAGTCTGGACAATCGGCACTACACAGAGCAGCATGGAATGGTCATCATGAAGTGCTTCGAGAAATTTTTGGGCTTATTCAAAAAGAGGAATCCATCTTGTTGTTGTTGCCGGAGCATGATGAAGAAACAACAACAGTCATATATCTTGCTGCATACAACGGACACATTGAAACCGTCAACGAAATATTGTCTGCCGTGGATTCTGAGACAAAATTTAAAATGTTGAAAGTGAAAAACAAAGCTGGACAGTCCGTTCTTCATATATTGGCCCATCAAGGACATACAGATGCGTTTCAAGCTGTTGCTGCCTCAATCACAGAGGATCAACTGTTCAATCTTCTCAGTCTAACAGACAAGAAAAAAGAAACTCCATTATCACTTGCTGTACGAAAGGGGCATGCGGGAACTGTGAGCAAAGTTCTAACCTCTGTGGACGTAGACAAACAAATTGACATATTGCTGAAAAAAGACAGTATTGGGCACCCAATTCTTCACCAAGCAGCTGTTGATGGTTTAACAGATGTACTCGAAGCAATTACGAACATTGTTGCCAAGGAACAAATATACGAGTTGCTGATCCTACCGGAAAGCAATGGTAACACAGCAATAGCTCTAGCTGCGATGAGTGGGCACACAACAACGGTAGAGTTTATTTTGAGTTATGTAGAGGATCCAACCAAGAAGTACGAGATGCTCAAGATGACGAACAAAGATGGACGATCTACAGCACACATTGCGGCACTCAAAGGACACACCAATATTCTTATGGCTATCATGGGCTCCATCGCGGGTGAGCAGCTGTTTGACCTGCTGTTTAACCAACAAGACGATGATGGCAACACAACCATAGAGTTTGTTAAAAAAGGAGGGCATAACAGGACGGAGGAGACTATGACTAGTTTCAAGACCCAGTACCTTAACCAGTTGAATGAAGGAAATGACAATTCTGATGCAAATAATGAAAGCGAGGAAAAAAAGCGTGGTATGTCAGCAAATGTGTGAGAATGTTGGTATAAGTTTTTGTAATAGGTTTTATTGTCTGCATCCCAATGAAGTTTTTATGGTGTGATCAGATCAGGCTGTTGCTTCAAGTATCATTGGGCTTTGGCAGAAAGGACAGCACTGCTGTGTCTGCATGTTTGGTCACAAATTGGATACAAACATGTATCTTTGCTCACTTGGATATTCTGTTTCAGAGAAAAGAAAAAGTGAGGAATTTCCTCACACTGGAAGTGACAGCTGTTTGAAGTGTAAAGGTAAGAGAGAACATTATTGATTTCTTTTCAACCAAACCATTAATTATTGAAAAATTTGATCTCAAGGGAATAGGTACATGTAGATTCTAGCTATGCTTTGTTAACCTTGTACGCATGCTAATAAATCTATATCAGTTCTTTGTATTGATGAGTTGTATAAAACATTGAGTTCTGCCAGAGTCCTTGGAAGTAACAGAACAGCTACTATCAAAGGTAGATGAACTCACTGCACTGCTGAATAGTAAAGACGAGCTGATAGAGAGACTGAAGGAGGAGGTAGAACAATTGAGAGTCGTTGGGCAGAGCATGCAGAGTGATGGTAAGCACATAACTCAATGAATGGAGTCTATCAGATAATCTGTTTCATATTAGTTCATTTACCTGCTAACATCTCGCTAGTTTAGGTTTTTCGTGCTGTCGAAGAAAGTTTTTTTCGCACACCGATAAAAATGTTCTGATTATCAAGTTATTTAGGGTGATTTCAGCAGGCTGCTTTGTTAAGAATTTTTTCATATTGATGGGTTGCTGTTTGGCAAAAACCAATACTTTTATTCATCAGAAACAATATTTAGATCAAAATATTCCAAAAGTAATAATCAGAAAATATATTTGTCGATTTGACAAGCCCTCGATTCAAGCTTTCAGGTTTGATAAGCAATAATTTATTACGACCGATGCGTAACGTCGTACGGCAGTGATGAAAGCACAACGTATTATAGCCCAGATTGGCATAACGCTAGAAATACCATCCTGATAAAACTGGATATTGACCTTGACATAATGGTATTCTATAATTGTGCTGTGCGTGTAGGCTGACACTCTAACAAATGAATGCCAACCGCGGTTCTAGCGATTTGATGAAATATTGTTTACACTCGGCTGTAAATTAAACTAAGTGTAATTGATGTCGATAAACACAGCAGTTCAACAGCCAGCATGTGACTTGATATGACAATGTGATTGGATGAAAAAGCTCTTTACCCAAATAATATGGATGAATCAGCCTGCTGAAATCACCCTGAGTCACACGAAATACCGATACTTCATTTATTTAGTAGATACTATGTATTTTTATTTATTCTATATTGATTTTCATAAAAACACTTCCAGCTTCTTAAATCATGGTGAAATGTTAAATTTGGTAGACTATATATATTGGCTATGAGCTACAAATGTTCCTGCACGCACCATAGGTTTAAAACTCATGCGTTTATGGTCAATGTTTATTGCCATGAAAGCAAATCAATCTAGTTTGTGTATATTGGCCCATCATGCCTTGCAACTTGCTACCGTTTGTTTTATAGTCTTTTTAAATGCCCTTACTTTCTGTTTCTTTTTTTAATTGAAAAAAATGTTGGTAGTTATTTAGTTGAGCCAACACAAGATTTATATTGACTTCAAGAAATTGCTGCGCAGTACCTTGTTTATGGAATCAGATTCAGAACTTTTATTCATAGCGTATCCACTAATATCAGTTTGTTATAACCCCGATCTATCTTTTGCCAAGTTACAGGGTATCTGCTATTTATCATTTCTACTGCAGTGCAATTTGGTTACAATAAAGCAGCAAATCTGACAAAAGCGTTTTAAAAATTAATATTCGCGATAGTTGAGGAAATTATCTTAGCGAGGGTATCTCAATTGAGAAAGCTCAACTGGCAAATGGTGTACGCATCCTACCTCAACCAACATTTGACTTTTTGCCTTCCAAGAACTGTGAGTCAAATTAAGCAATTTACGTTGCTTGAGTTATTTGAGTTATTGAGATGTAAGTACCACTTCTACAGGCCGGGTGATACAAAGAATTGTTTGACAGTGTCCGAGTGACTGCCATTTAAGCCGTTTGAATTATCTTTTCTAAACAGCTCTACAAGTTATTGAGTTAATCTACATAAATTTTTGATTGAATCGCAGAGGCTCAGGTTACCCAGTTGATGGCAGACCAAAACGCATTAATAACACAACTGAAAGAGAGAGAGCAGCTGTTGGAAGCTAAAACTGCTGAGATCACGGATAAGGAAAGAGAAATTGCCCGGTTGGCTAATCAAACATTCAATCAGACCCAACAAATAGTTGAAATGACCAAGGAAATGGAGATTCAATGCAGACAAATAGAAGGTAATTTGAAAAGCCATAGTGTGTAGAGATTTGTTTGCCGTGTACTTCACATTTCTGCAGTTCCTCTCTTATGGCAATCACAGAATAATAATGGGTGGTTATTTATACGATTATTCACGGATTAGCGATAAGCAGATTTTCACAGATGATTCCAATCAGGTTTATTAGGACTTCTCAACAAAATGAATATTTTTGTAATTAAAATTATATGGCTCTTCTTTTACCTTACAATTAAAAAATATTTGAACTATTTTTTTTTCAGACAACAGAGAGGAGAAACGGCTGTTCAATAACGGAATATTGGAGCTGGAAAAGACAGTTGAAGGTTGGATGTTTTATGATTTCAACCAAACAGTTCTGTTAGCTGGTATAAAGTGCTGTCCACTATGGTTTTTGTACAAACTGTTTACTGAGGAGTGCTGTGTGGGCACTGCAGTAGTTTGTACAGAGTGTCGTAACTGTGTTAGACCTGGTAGACTAATGTAGACCATCCACTTACCATATGAGTTTGTTGGTAGGTTATGAGGAGCAAGTTAGAGAACTAACGCATGTAAACAGTCAGTTAGCATTTAAACAAGGTAGGTATGTGTCTGGTAAGATATACATGTGGTGGCAAACAACAGTTTGCTAGGCACACAAGTAATATACAGTCTTGTAAATATGTTTCAATAGAACCAGACATGGCAGATATCCCTGCAGTGGTAGAAGCTGGTGCAACCGACACAGATGACGGCAGCAGTGATGACAGCTGTGCTGCCATTGTGGACGACTATGATGAGCGCACCATCCCTGTGGAACTCAAGAGGAAGCTGAAAAGGTAGAAAATAAATAATGTTCTAGAATGCTTGTCTTTTGACTATAGAAACAAAACAATATAATTATATTTAGTCTCTTTATTAAATAGATGCAAACTAGATTGATTAACTGGATCATTTGTGCTGGCCTCATCAAACAACATGGATATATGGTGTTGACAATTTAATCAAATTTTTGATACCGAGTGAATAAAATCAATAACTCAGTTAAAGCGTAAAGTTGGGTATTACTTGATTTCTTCAAATGATAACCTTGTTAGCAACTTTAGGGTTTCTCTCAGGAAGTAATTAGTAAATCACTTTTACATATCAGTCATAGGTAAAGCCCATAACAAGCAATTAAATTCGTGCAATCGCAGGTGTTGGTAAAATTGTTTTAGTTGGTTTTGTGTACAAAAGGTGCCTCGTTTACCATCATGCCACGTAAACATGAATTATTAAAAATAATTTTGTGGACGGTAAACCATCTTACAATATTTGAACTTGACTTGTTAAAGGATTTAGCAAGCAAATTGTTTGATTTATTTAACGTCATTTTTTTATGCTATTGCGGGAGATTTGAAACTCAAGATGACCAGGACCCCCTCCCACTTCCACCCTTTTCCTTAGATTTCTCCTACACTCCTTCCCCCATCTCCCACTTTTATATATGCCCAGGGATTCCCACTTTATACTATGTATTACCTATCCGGGTCACGGCAGCCGGATATACCGGGTCCCATCCCACATCTATGTTAACCCTGGATCCAACACATAAGACACAGAGAACCTACTCCAGGCCATTATCCAAGCCTAGTTAGCAGGGATAGCAGGAAAAAATAGACTGATGCCCAAAGGACTGGATAACCACATATCAAGGATGAAGACAGAAGTTGGAAAGCGTGGGAGCAGAGTCAGAGGGACCCGAATCACCTTGTAAGGACCAGTTACTTCAACTCCTTTTGTGATTGTGGGAAGCAAGTAGGAACCACTCTACCTTGTGCATGTGCAACGAGTGGATAACATTGTTTTTGTATATTGTATTATATGTTGTGATTTGTGTCTTGTTTCTTTTATTGTGTATTATTGGCTCATCCTTAATAAGGAGATGATACTTCCTGGTATCCTGCTATAAAGGGAGCTACTCTAACTTGAGTTGTAAGAAGTCTCGTGGATCCTGTACAGTAACTATCTTATATTGCTAAATATAACTGTCTAATGCATTTTCTGAACATCTGCGTAGTGTGCCTTGGGTGTGGACCCGTGGAGAAGTTAGCTTCTATTTCGTAGAAGACCCCGAGTGGCTGGAGTGAGAGAGGGGTGTGCACAAGGAGTGTACACAGTGAGTGTGCACAAGGAGTGTACACAGGGAGTGTGCACAAGGAGTGTACACAGGGAGTGTGCACAAGGAGTGTACACAGGGAGTGTGCACAAGGAGTGTACACAGGGTGTGTGCACAAGGAGTGTACACAGGGAGTGTGCACAAGGAGTGTACACAGGGAGTGTGCACAAGGAGTGTACACAGGGAGTGTGCACAAGGAGTGTACACAGTGTGTGTGCACAAGGAGTGTACACAGGGAGTGTGCACAAGGAGTGTACACAGGGAGTGTGCACAAGGAGTGTACACAGGGAGTGTGCACAAGGAGTGTACACAGGGTGTCAGCCATTGTGTTGGTAGTAGAGGACGCAAATATACTTCACTATTTAGGAACCAAAATTTATTGGATTTTCTTTTTTTTTTGCTGAGGTGGTAAATACAATTACTGCTGATCTATAGACTGCATTTTTTCTTAAACATTCCAAGCTCTGTATGGCCTGTTTACATAAAAAATAACCCCTCAGGTATCAGCATTGTCTAGTATTTTGTAATAGTGAGAAATAGATTGCGAAAAACTTTAGGTTTGTGGAGCTGCTTTTTAAGCTCGCAACTGTTTTTATTTGGGTAAATTTGCTGTTACATTCAGGTTCCACCTCACTGGTGGCAAATCTTTATTTTTTAATCAAAAATTTATTTCAAAATTTTTTACTGTTTTCAAAAAAATGCAATTAGAAACTTTCATAGTTACGTATGATAAAAAACATTGCCAAATTTAAACTTTAGTTATTGCTTTTTTCCAACAAAAATGATAATAAATTTTAGTTTCCTGTACTTTATTTAAAATAAAAAATTGTTACAGCATTTTTTATAATATAATTAGAGAATAACTACTTTAGGAAAACATGACCGTAACTTGAATGCTTTAAATCTACTCCGCATTGTATTTGTGGTGTGATTGTCAATGGTGCCTTTCAGAGACACAATGTCAATAGGTTGCAATGGTCTGTGATGATTGTGTTGTTATTTGTGTGGCTATATTAATTCTTAAAAAAAAAACATTTATTCTAGACTTCCTCTATTGGATCTAAAACTCTCCTTGCAAGAGAGAGGCAACCACAAACTTTTTCACTTTTGTTCGAATACAATCCAGGTTATTGCCGCCATTGCTGTAATTGCTGCCATTTTGTCTTCTGACAATGTAACAAAGTTAGTATTCAACTGGACGACTGCTTTCATAATTTTAGTAGTTTTAGGTAAATAACAGCAGAAGGTACTTTGAACAAATTTAATTTTCCATCAACTTTTATACTAAATGCACTTCATTGCCTTTTATCAGACCTAACGTCACTTATACCAAAAGAAAAAGTGCAGCGACTTTTGAGCTCGCTCTCTTCAGTGTGTGTCAAGATTTTTACTGAGCATCTATCCAGCTAGATGTTATTTAAAAAAATAAAAATTGACCACTTTGCTTGTGTGGACAAATAAATCTCTTTCATCAAATAGCCAAGAAATCCAAAATTAATATGCTTCCATATCATGACAAATTATTGCCAAATCTTTGTAGTTTGTTACCATTAATAATTGGCGACAAAAGCATCTATTTTCGCAACTAAAAGTTTATCGCCGTTGGTTAAACCACACCCACTGAGGCAGTTGCAGTCAGTGTGTTGTTAAGTGTAATTCAGCCGACTAGCGGTGCTGGCTGTTTTTATTATTATTTTCTTATTATTATTATTTTCTGTGAAAATAGAAAAATGGAAAACATATCACACATTTGCTGGCTGACAAGGAAAGTGGTGTGGTGACAAGGGAATTTAGTTACACATTGGCTATCATTCAATAAATTATTTTCTTTACTATTAGTGAGTAATAAATAATAAAAAAAATCCAAGTGACTTTTTGCTGAACAAAAATTACTACCATTTATTTTTTATTACAGTAATAATTAATTACCAGCAGCAAAGATTCAGTGGTTTCAAATCAGTTGCACTGTTTCATAAATAGCAGTGTAATAAACCACAAATGATCATCATTGGTAATACAAACACACAAGCTGACGATGCCATGCGAGTTACAATGGATAACTTTTAGCTTCCTACATATTTCATTAAGCGTGCCCGGTTTTATCACCTTTGGTGACATTAGCATTTCCAATAGCAATAAACATCTTTCATTTGGCTTATCGCCAATTTTTTGTATTCAGAGAGCGACAAAGTTTTTTCAAAAATTCTTCTGAAAAATTGTCACCAATGCTGTTTTCAACAGAATTTTGGCTTTATCGCCGCAGTATCGCTGGTTTGTTATGGTATCAAAACATAGTAATTGCCTGAGCATTGTGCCCACAGCTGCTATCATACAGTTATGACTTGTTTTTAGTTTTTGCTTGGAGCAACAAATTGAGAGTTTGGGAATTCACCAAAACCCAGCAGACTCTACGGAAATACTCGTTTCTGGGAAACAAATCAGCACCATTTCCAAGGACGAATGGAACAAGGTTTTACATCAGAATGATAGCTGGCGCCTGTATCACATACGCACAAAGGATGTGGAAGGCAAGCAGATACGGCAGTACATGCCTTCGCGGATAAAGAAATTTTCAGTGGAGCTGTTCAACGGGACTTGTGAGCTGTTAAGTGAAGGCCAAAGAAGACGAAACAACAACAACGAAAACATCAAAGTAAGTGAATTGATATTATTTTACATGATCGTTGGTCATACTGTATGTGCTGGGCTTCACTTATTCCTTCATGTTCTAGTTGCATTGATTCGACTTTGCTGTCACAAAACCTTTTAGCTGGCAGCATACGCAGTTGGTCCAGCTCACATGATGTTTGATGAACAAACCAATCAGAATCTTCAACAAGGCATTGGTCTTGAGGAAGAACGTCAAAACATAAATAACCATCCTCCGGACTCTTTGTACCAGATACACTTCCGGGCAGGAGATGAAGGGATCAGTGTGCTGGAAGCCTTCCACCCACCCCTCTTCAATTACAGATACGAGCGCCAAGAATTAGCCAATATACATCAACTATCAGATGATGCAGCCCCACCACCCCTGGATATCTGCCTAAATGATATGGTCCTGTTCAGCATCAGCTACGCAAGAGCTGAGGGCTTGCACAACCACCAGAGGCTGCACCAGCAACAAACAGTTGGGAAAATGGTGGACATCAACAGCATGAGGATGCTACGAAGATATGTCAGTCCCGGCCCGGTACCCTTTGCCACGATCCCTATAGTAGTAAGAAACCTTCGTGGAGTGTTGGTGAGGCAAGGATCTATCGAGGAGCAGCTGGTAGATGAGCAAGCCTGTCGTCTCCGGTTTAAGCTTACCAGAGGGTAAATATTAGAATACAATCTATAATTTACGTTTGTTATCTTACTAACTAGTTGTATGAAAGTTAATTTCCCATTTTTTATTTCCTTCTGAAACTTTTTTCCGCATTTTATGTTGTACTAGAATAATGGCTGTTCACCGAACGTTCTAGATAATGCTGCGTGAAACAGAAAGTCAAATAATGGTCACTTTGCCATTTTAAGAATAAGCTTGAAACTAATTCACCAAAAGCTTTCTCACACATACATCTAACAAGAACACATGCTGTGAATATACCATACTTGTTGCTATGGACTAACGTGTAAAGATGTTTGTTTCAGAGAGTTGGAACTTGGTGACTCAGGGAGCATTGTCTATGAAGTACGACAAAAAAGTAAGCTGACATGAAAATTGTAAAACAAACCGAGTTTGTATTTTTACCTTTATTAATGGACTTTCAATATTTTAAAAAAATTTTACGCCGTTATAATATTTCCAGGTACCCATTCAATAACAGTTGGCTGTTTGTGGTTGTTGATGCTTTTGTGACCATGTGCATCTGATTTCTCTCTCTATGCAAGGCTCTCATTTTACATGATATGATTGCTAACTCTATGCACAATATCTGCAATATCTATATAAGTACATTTGGTTATGGATCTACAGTGATTTGTAGAAGATCCTGGTTTAGTTATTTGTAGTTCCAAATTTTGACATTCATGTTTCTTACCAGTTGCTTTTACAAGTTGCGTACTGTAATACATCACTTTTTTTTCTCCAGAAAATGGGGGAAAAGTATGGAGGCCTCTTGGAATGTTTACAAGCAGTGAGGAAGACCCATACCTGGGTACAGTATACCAGGCAGCAATTCTAAGCTTAGCATTTCAAGATATTTCAGCTATCCACAACCAGAGTATCACAAATATAACTGTCTTCAATACAACAGGCAACCGTGACAAACATGGTAAACTTTTACCACGTCGAGTACAGCCAACTGATGACCAACCAAGGAGAAATTGAGTTGTCTCACCCGAGTTCCAGTATGACTGATATAAGCCAGAGTTGTTGAATTATTTTTGATAGAGAAATCGTGGACGCTGATTACCACTGGTTACTTCGAATGACTTTAATGCGCCATAGATAGTTTTAATTAGATTTGCCTTTCTTTGATTTTCTAATGCATATGTAAAATGTTTTAGTGCTTCATATTTATCCTTCATCTTCTGCACTTTAATTTTAGTATTCACTATAAAAAGCATGCTGGCTCATTAAGAGTATTCGCGACCTGTTTTTCGTAGAATGAAGTAAAAAAAAATAATCGGTGTTTGTAATTCAATACGTTGCAAATGGAACGGAACATTAGTTTAGAACATCATAAACATTCAATGAACTATTTTAGACTACCGAACAATTCATAAGCAAGATAACTCCCAACTTTCAGAATTAGCAAAAAATAATATTTGAATTGCTAAAAACTTGAATAGTTTGTAATGCTGCCCTTTCAATTTGGTAAATTTTGAATTAATTTTGGAGGATATGCAAACGGTCTATGAAAATGAAGAAAATAAACTCGCTCATTATAATTTATTTAGTGTTCAGTTTTATTCGCGAACAATATATATAAATTCTTGCTGATTTTTTTATTCAGTGAGCTACTTTTTGTTGGCCCATGAGTTATAAATCAAATGATTATTTATTGATTAGATTTATTGCCCCTTAATTATTTTTATTGCAATGTGTTCGCCGAACAGAGGTCGCGAATACTCTCTTTAGCTACAATTATTTATTAACGGAAGAATGTTATTAACTCCCATGAATGTGACCGTATTGAACTATCGCCCATTGACTCTATTACTAAATATGTTATTGAGTAATTATTGACAATTGCTTAGTTTTTTTGTATTACATCCCAGATACTTTTAGCCTTAGAAACTCTCACCCCTAACTTATTGCAGCACATAGTCTTGATACCCAAAAGAAAGCAACGATTGGTGTCAAGAGTTATTTGTGTGGGAAATGAGTTGTTTGCATTTTTTTTCACCGTACTTTTACCTTTTCTGATTGGTAGCTGGTGGTTTGCTTCAAGTAGTTCCTATGTTGATTTAAAAAACATTGCCACATGGAAAGTTGATTGCTGCTGAAAATATACTGAGTTAAAACTTATGTTTTATTTTGTTTAGTTCATACGAATCATATCTCCACTGGGCATGGGTGACTTTTTCCTTTGAACAACTCACAGCCTTTACTTATAGCAAATGCAATAATAGCCCAGGCTCACATAGATGTGTTTGGGCATTTTACATGTTTTACAACTATATTAGAGTGGGTTGGGTCAAATACTGTGCAGTAATGATTTATTTGCTAAAAATGTAACTAATTAACAACCGTCTGATCGCTCGGTTGCATGGTTCACAAACTAAAAATACAGTGTAGTTAATTACTGCTACTAGTTTGGTCCCTACTTATATAGAAGAAGTATGCAATCGAAATATAGAGTACGGATTGGCAATTTGTAAGCAGGTGCATTAGTAGCCTAAAATCCAGCGACAGCTTGTGAAAGTCTTTTATTTCAAGCTATTAGCGGCCTTGGTACCCCTGTGCTGTAATCCATGTTCCAATCTCTTCAAGGAAAGATTCATTAGGAATTGTGTCCTCTCCAGTGAGGGTAGATAACTCTTGTAAGATGAGCATACTTCAACGGTGGTATTGAATGGAGGCTAGGGCTTGTCTGCAGTATTTTACAGAGTTAAAACATATGGGTTACGATGGAGACACCTCGAGGAGAAGGTTAGAATAGTCGGTTTGTGGGTTGAGGGTCTGGTAAAGGGGGCACGCTGATCTTGCATCTGTAGCTAACTCACCTCTGGTTACCGATGAAAGGGGGAGTGGGACAAGCATTGATCAAGCGTCATTTCACTGGGAAGCAAGTGGATAGGGAGGGATCATTAGAAAGGAGTGAACGGAGAGTAACAACATTTCTGAGCATTGAATTATATACATTACAATACACCATTCACTCTGCCAGCAAACTTAATATAATACAATGTAAAATAAAACAAAGCGCAAAAGCCTACTTCATGTTTCATGCAAGTTGAATGCCCAAAGGTTGCAACTCTTGTATTACTTTCAACTAAATGCTGGAAGGGCCCACAAAGGATACGAAAAGAGTGCATTGCTCAATCATGTATGGAAAAGAAACTATCAAAATATAGGGATAAATTTCATAGTCTCATTTTAAATATTTAATGTGTTTAGTTATCTATAACCAGAGCGCTGGTTCCCGAGACAGAGGACTATCATAGTTGCTGATTTGCAGTATTGTAGAATCTTTCACTGCCTCCGCAGACACAAAAGTATGCGTAACCTTCTTGCTGCTGCTTTCAGCTACTGAACCTCCATCTCCTGCCATCGGATAGCTTTCCTCCTGGCACCCCCCCCCCCCCCCCATTACTGCCTCATGTTCACAAGCCTACTGCTTTTACTTCAAAGCCAAGCTGAATCACTGCTCTCCCAGCTGCCCAGAGCCATCTAAACAAGTTAGCTCAGCTAGGCAGCTCTCTCTCATCATCTCTCTCTTGCCAGCTTCCGCTTTCTGGCATCTTCTTGGCAGCTCTTACTAAACTAAGCTCCTCCCTTAGACTGGTACTAAGCTCCTCTCATAGACTGGCACTAAGCTCCTCCCTTAGACTGGCACTAAGTTCCTCTCATAGACTGGCACTAAGCTCCTCTCACAGACTGGCACTAAGCTCCTCTCACAGACTGGCACTAAGCTCCTCCCAAAGACTGGCACTAAGCTCCTCCCTTAGACTGGCACTAAGTTCCTCTTATAGACTGGTACTAAGCTCCTCTCACAGACTGGCACTAAGCTCCTCCCAAAGACTGGCACTAAGCTCCTCCCAAAGACTGGCGCTAAGCTCCTCCCAAAGACTGGCTTTAAGCTCCTCCCATAGACTGGCACTAAGCTCCTCCCATAGACTGGCACTAAGTTCTTCTCATAGACTGGTACTAAGCTCCTCTCACAAACTGGCACAGTTCGATAATCAAAGAATCATGTAAATTTATACAAGCTTAAAAATAAGTACATGTACAATGTCTGTCACTGTACAACTGCAGATGAATGAAAACAAAAAAAACTCTCCAATTACAACTGTCTGTTTGTTTATTTGTTTGTTTGTTTGTTTGTTTGTTTTGGCACTTTTATATATAGAAAGTCTATGGATGAAGTAGTCGAATCTAATTGGCTCCTCAAAAAGCACATATATCAAACTGTCCTTTACCGTTGTTCTATTTTCGGCTGTCTTGTGCATCTGTCCCGGTTGTGTACATAATGTCTTTGGCTTCTTTAGGAGTTGTGTACCCGAGGGAGACAACCCCGGTAGAGTTTTTGTCAGTCTCTACCAATGTTTATTTGGAGAAAGGGGCACTTCTATTTATGCCAGGGGACTAAAACTTAGTAGACCAGAAGGAGAGGGGTAAGGGTTTAGACAGCAAGGTTTTACCGGGCTAAGATGGGGGCCTAATGAGAGGGGGTGCATGATATTACTTATTGGGGGTGTCAGTGAGTCGGCAGCTAGTCAAGTGAATAGGAAACTGTCCGAGCCAATTCTGTAGGAGTGAGAATGTCTAGGGGAGGTGGAGAGGGAGGCAGGGATGTAGGCAGGGCTGTTTGTCCATCAACTTTTGCCACAATGCACAGCATGACTTAATTACATTATAGTTGAACTACTCTCCATACACAGATGGCATAGTTCTTTATCCGTGATTTTTATGAGCCCATTCAATCAAACGCTTTCGCAAAAAAATTACAAAAAGCGGTGTTGTGATGACATCTTTCGGTCGTGAAGTCCTGAAAAATCCATAAAATTTCCCAAATATTTTTAATTCACTCTTTTGTGAACTTAACTAAATTTGTTTGCTTACTAATAACAAAAAAAATAAATAATAATGACATAAACATAACTCTTGAATTGTTTTGAAATTTTGAAATAAATATGTAAGTAATAAGACACAAGATCTGAAAAATAAATCCTCAGACTTCTTCCAAAAACTTCTTGACTAATGGATATCCGTATTCATTATCAAATTTAAAGAAAAATCTTTTATTTAATTACTTATCAACACTTTTTCATTAATTGACAACTAAATTTAATTAAATTTAGATAAAACCTGCGCAAAAATAAATAAGAAAAAAATCATAAATATTTATCATGACTTCAGGATCGATAGAAGTCCTCCCAGCACCCAGAAGTCAATAATTGGGTGATTTTTGCATTTATTAGTGAATCGCCTCTACTATATACTACCAATTACTATACTACTAGTTACTATACTACTAGTTGCTAAAAGTGTGAAGTCTCACTAAATCGGAGGGGCTGAAATATTTACTATAAAATGTCTTAGCGGTTCTATTAAAGCAATGTTAGCAGCCGTACTAAACAAGCTCCACCTTCTGTCCTTTTGTTTGCATTCGCTACTAACGGTGCTTCTTGTTTAATCATCATACTATGGTGACGAATCCAACAATTAATTCCATCTAAATATAATATAATCTAGTCCTAGCCTCCACTGCATTCTAAATCTAAAATCTAATAAAAATCATTAAATAGATCCCTTACAGGTATATAAAAGTAACGAGTACGCAGCTATAGTGGAAACAACGCAATGGCAGAACACGGTGAACTAAATGGCTAAAGTATGAAATAAAAATTAAGTAAATCGGATTTCATCGCCGGTCACAGCAACCAGTTATTCCCATTGCAACTACTCTGATTGTTTGCTTGTACATCCACTTGATCTCTCTAGCTGGTACTGACTCTGATGCTTACTAAATCGTCAGGATAATCGTTTTGGAGATCATTAAAAGCCCGGTCTAGGATCATTGCTTGGTAGTAGATGTCACCAAAATCAGAGACAGCCTCACCAACAAGCATCCCCAAAGGTAGATGACTGACTGCACCTTCCTCTCCTTGTCTCACCTCATACACAATACTCCCTGAGTCGCCTTCGGTTAACTTTCTACAATTTAGAACTAAGTTTAGTGAAAAATGTATCGTACCTAATCGCATATTACACTGCAGAATTTGATTACATAATAATTTGCAAGGATGCTTCACTTGAATAACCCACATATGTTCGTTCAAGAGCAGCTTATAGTCTCACCCTTGATCAATAGCAAACAGAAGATGGTGAGCAATTCCTTCATTTTTTTGGTATCTGATGCAGTGAAAATTTCTTGCAAGGTATCCTGAAAAATTTTTAACCGCTATTCTAATCGTTTTTCCCCACTCCTCAGGGCGATTGTATTCTTTTAGTAGGTTCCAAGTTGGAACTTTGACAAGGCTTTCTATTCGGGTATCTCGAAAGCTTATCAGTCTTCTCTGGATTGTTGGAGCATTCTCATTGTTGAAAGGAAGAAGTGTAACATCGCTGAGGCAATATCTTCCTTCTAACTCACTGGCCTCATCTTCTTGTTCCATCACGTCTTTATCTCCTACATGACTTGGAGCCAACGGCTTTGGGTAAAAATATCTGAAGCCAAGCAGTGGTGGATGATTGGTGACCACATTCAGTGGCTCTCCCTGTTCTTCATGTTCATCATGTTCTCCTTCATGAAAGTCACCAGAGCGAAACCGATATACTTTTGTTGGAGGATGTTGCTCAACCATATTTCTCAGGTCAGCAATGTTAGCATTCGCCATCAATATCTGATTCTCTCCATCAGGAACTACCATGTGTGCAGGCCCAACAGCGTATGACACCTACAGGAACAGGTAAATGCATAAATGGAATTGTTTGCTCATTGCTACTTTGTAGCAACTCATCTGATTAAGGCAACACACCAAAAGTTTATAGTCAATAAAATGTACCTCTTCCCCCATCCGATTGGTGGCTTGAATAATCAGCTCACATGTTCCATTGCTCTCCACGCCCATTCTCTCCATTTTGAGACAATTTTTCCACCCCAGCTGCCTAGTGTATACTTTCCCTCTTTTTTTGGATGCAAATACTGTGTATTCCTTAAACTGTTCATTCAAAGCATTCAAATCCTCTTCCAATATTTTCTCAGTATTTGTACCCAAAATAGCAATGTTCTTCAGGTTCTTTGGATTTTGCAGCAGTAAATGATCAAGCACTCCTCGTTTTTCACACAAACTGCAATGAAACAACAGAATATTTACCGTTCTCAGAGAGGGCCGACAGAGTTAAAGAGTACCCCTCAAAGTTACCAGTAGGTGTGGCGTATCGCCAGTGTGTTGGTCTAGAAAAACGTGAAACCCTGAGAAAAACTATATTGATGAGCAAGATTTTGTCTGTGCATGAAACGAATTTACACTTTTAATGTTGTAGAAAATGGCTATAATGGTTTTTAGAATATCAAAAAGAATTGTTTCTCAAGTAAATCTTTCTCTCAAATTAACCGAAATCAACTATTTCTCGAGACGTATGATTCATATTTTTGTGGCGAGTGTGATATCATATATATGCCTGGTAGTGTAGTTTATTTTGTTGCAGAAGAAATATTAGTGTGGTATACTGTAGGGTAGTGGAGTGTGGTATGGTGTGGAGTGGAGTGGTGTGGTGTGGTGTGGTGTGGAGTGGTGTGGTGTGGTGTGGTGTGGTGTGGTGTGGTTTGGTGTGATGTGGTGTGGTGTGGTGTGGTGTGGTGTGGTGTGGTGTGGTGTGGTGTGGTGTGGAGTGGTGTGGTGTGGTGTGTTGTGGAGTGGTGTGGTGTGGTGTGGTGTGGAGTGGTGTGGTGTGGTGTGGTGTGGAGTGGTGTGGTGTGGTGTGTTGTGGAGTGGTGTGGTGTGGTGTGGTGTGGAGTGGTGTGGTGTGGTGTGGTGTGGAGTGGTGTGGTGTGGTGTGGAGTGGTGTGGTGCGGTGTGGTGTGGTGTGGTGTGGTGTGGAGTGGTGTGGTGTGGTGTGGAGTGGTGTGGTGCGGTGTGGTGTGGTGTGGAGCGGTGCGGTGTGGTGTGGTGTTGAGTGGTGTGGTGTGGTGTGGAGTGGAGTGGTGCGGTTCGGTGCAATTCGGTGCGGTTCAGTGCGGTGTGGTGTGGTTTTTGTGTGGTGTGGAGCTTACATATACAAAGCACATCCATATAACAGTATATAATACAGTGCTGCTGGTACTCGTACAATGTATTATTGCTCAAAGGACACTTTAGAATTGTTTCCACATGAAACATGGACAATAGGTACCTGCTGATCTTTTCTATTAGTGCTGGATCAATGGCTCCATCATTGTTAGCTGCTGCTCTTGGGGTAATGCTAGGATCCCTATTATCACTTGGGAGTTCTTTAGTTTGCAGTTCCTTACTTTGGCCTCCTGTGTTGGATGCCATCGTATCATCTGTAGACTTCGTAGAAGTTTTGTCTTTCTTTCTTTTGGCAGCAGAAACCTGCTGTTGGTCTTCTTTAACCTGATCACTTTCATCTTGTTTGCGTTTTCTGGCCACTAAAATTGATGGGGAACAATCACCAGAACACAGACTGAAACTTTTACAACAGTTACCAAATAACAATTGTTGGTTTGCCTATTAGCTTAGATGATACCACAACTGGAACACTTGACCCCAGT
Source organism: Cryptosula pallasiana (assembly GCA_945261195.1). NCBI lineage: Eukaryota > Metazoa > Bryozoa > Gymnolaemata > Cheilostomatida > Cryptosulidae > Cryptosula > Cryptosula pallasiana. The sequence goes on along the minus strand of OX183134.1, from coordinate 865,765 downwards.
GAGATGTTGCTGATACAGAATTAAACTGATACTCTCTCACAGCCAATATCTTCATTACATAATACATTACATAATACATTACACAATGCATTACATAATACATTACATAATACGTTACATAATACGTTACATAATACATCGTGTGATACATCACATAATACATTACATAATAAGTTGCATAATATGTTACATAATACATTACATAGTACATCACATAATACATTACATAATACATTACATAATACATTACATAATACATCACATAATATGTTACATGGTACATCACATAATACATTACATAACACATTACATAATACATTACATAATGAGTTAAATAATACGTTGCATAATACATTACATAATACATTACATAATACATTACATAATACATTACATAATACATTACATGATACATCACATAATACATTACATAATACATTACATGATACATTACATAGCACATTACATAATACATTACATAATAAATTACATAATACAATGTTTTTTAAATTGGATATTGATCTACTAATACTCACCTGTGGCAGTGACGGATGTTGATGCTTTGCTTATTGTGGGAGACACAGGAGCCTTGTGACTGAGATCATCTACAATTAGTAAATTATAAAAAATATTTACGCAAAACACTGATGATCCGATGATTCTAATAATTGAATATCGTGATCAAAACTAATCAATGCTGAGGTTGGTAAGTTGCGTAGAAATACACACATTACAGTACAAACAACAGGAGACATAATACAAACCACAGTGGACGCCACAGTATGTACCACACTAGACACAGCTGGACATATCACCGTAAACTTGGTACACCCTATGGTACACACACCACAACACACTAAAGTAACCACCACAGTACACACTAAAGCACGCACCGCAGTACTCACCACAATACACACTACCGTACACACTACAGTACATACCACAGTACTCACCACTATGCCCGCTACAGTGCACACCACAGTATACAATACAGTATTCACCACAGTATACACAACTGCACACATCACAGTAAACTTGTACACACAACGGTACACTCGCGACAGAACACACTGAAGTACACACCACAGTACACACTACAGTACACACCACAGTACACACTACATCACACACTACAGTACACACTACAGTACACACCTAAGTAAGCAGTGCACTCATCTATTGGTGAATGACTTAACTTGTGCTTTAATTGTAAAAGCGAGTATAATTTTTATATCAACGGTTGTTTTTTCACCGTTTACAAACATCACCAGCCAAAATAAGTCAGTCATACTTTACCTTTTGGTCGTTCCTCCAACTTTGATAGTCTGGCCCGCAGTTCTACAGCAATAAATTAATGCATACCAAAATTCCAAAAAAAATTGTGCCATGTTCAAGTAGAGACAAATCAAACAAGACAGTGAATTATCCCATGAGGGATGCCTCAGCTCTAGTTTATCTGATTACCTTCATTCTCTCTCTTTTGTAGTTTTAACTGTTTCTCTACTTCAGCTAGTTTTAAGAGTGTTTGTTTCTCCTGTTTTTCATATTTGTGTTGAGCTGCAAAATATTGTATACTATACGTAACAAGTAGAGACAAATCAAACAAGACAGTGAATTATCCCATGAGGGATGCCTCAGCTCTAGTTTATCTGATTACCTTCATCCTCTCTCTTTTGTAGTTTTAACTGTTTCTCTACTTCAGCTAGTTTTAAGAGTGTTTGTTTTTCCTTTTCTTCATATTTTTGTTGACCTGCAAAATATCGTATACTATACGCAACAGACATTGTATAACTGAGACTAACGGTGGCATGTGAGCATTGGCAACAGGTGACATGTGAGCAATGACAGCTGGTGAAATGTGAGCAGTGAAAGACGGTTCATGTGAGCAGTGACAGCAGGTGACATGTGAGCGATGACAGAAGGTGACATGTGAGCAGTGAAAGCAGGTGACATGTGAGCAGTGACAACAGGTGACATGTGAGCAGTGACAGTAGTTGATGGCATGTGAATGGTGATGGCAGATGACATGTGAAAAGTGACAGCTGATGAAATGCGAGCATTGATTACAGGTGACATGGGAGCAGTAACAACGGTGACACCTGAATGGTAATGACCAATGATTTTAACCGGACGAAATTTTAATTCTCTTTTTTGTACAACTTCATAAAACCCACTTTGGACCATGTGCTATATAGACTTTTGTAATACACAAGCATATGCTGTACATAAACACATGCTGTACATATGTATAGATATATATATATACAGTAACTAGACATATGCAGTACATAAACAAATAGAGTACAAAGACATATATGGTAAATAGATATGTACAGCACATAGACCTATTGTGGTAGATTTTATTGAATGACAATAGTAAACTGGGGGTTTGCTACACTATCTCCACACCGGGTGTTCTAGAACTTCGCCCACAGTTATTGGTAAGATGCTGTGCCGGTGGAATTGCCTTACTGTGCCGGTAGCACCATGTGCAGGGCTGGTATTGACCCCTGCAGGGCTGGTATTGACTCCTGCCAACCCAGTATGGTGCCTCAGGGCCGGTCAAAGATGGCCGCCATAGCAGAGGACCTCCAAAACCAGCTGGGATCCTGCTCTAGGACAGGAACAGAAAATACCCTTCCTCTTATCCGCAGATACCAAGACCACAAGCTAACCAGAGCCTTGGGACCCTTTAGGACACTCTGATAGGACAATAGGAGATAGGACTCCGCCTCTCGCCACTTGGCGCTTATTACATTTAAACCTTATACATTGCATGATTGGTTAGTTGTTTATATATGTAATTGCATTGGTCTAACTACTTCCTGTGGCTTTACTCTTATATGATTTTATGCTAATTACTTCCTGCCAGCTACCTATAAATGGGCTGGAACTGTTCATATTCTTTTCATTCATTTCTTATGTCTTGCCCATAACCCTAGTGAATTGCCAGCCTAGGACTTTGGTTGTTGAGGAATAAAGCCTATATTCAAACTGCACGCTGTGTTGTTTGTGTGAGCCTTGGGCTCTGCCTATACCGGATGATCCGGTTGGGTTACCTAGTTGTCACTGTCGAGCAGCACAGTGTCTCCTCTGGAGAGAGGTACAATACTCGAGATTAGTGGATATTCGTGGAAACCATATCGAAATCCATTACAAGATACGATACATATACAGTACAATTGCATATACTGTACAAAGACATATACACTACATAGACATATACAGTACATACATATATACAGTACATAGACATATACAGTACATAGACATATACAGTACATAGATATATACAGTACATAGACATATACAGTACATAGATATATACAATACATATACAGTACACAGACATATACAGTACATAGACATATAAAGTACATAGACATACACAGTACATAGACATATACAGTACATAGACATATAAAGTACATAGACATACACAGGACATAGACATATACAGTACATAGACATACACAGTACATAGACATACGTATTACATAGATATGTACAGCACATAGTCATATACAACACATAGACATATACAACACATAGACATATACAGTACATAGACATATACAGTACATGGACATATAGAGTACATAGACATATACAATACATAGACACATACAATAACTAGGCGTGTACAATACAATGTATAGCTAGATTTACAAGAGGCAAAGACTAGTTAGTTATTCTACTTATCAGTTGTATATTTACTCAATAGCTCACTCACACTGATAAGTAGGGGCTAGCACGCTAACTAACTTAGAGCTCATAGACAAAGAAAACTGAGACTATCTCGATGTATGATATGACAGTGGGGTTATAGATACTAAAAAATAACTTGAGGCAACCAAAAGGTTGATTTCTCGCTGAAACACACAAAATATAGTGGAACTTGAAGCCCAAAAGTACATGTACATATAACTAGCAATTTTGCTTAAGCCTGGTTCGCATACATATATCGTATATGCTCGCAAGTGATCGCAGATCTTTGTACAATAATCTGTGATACATGTTCACATAAACTTGGCAAACTCACAATCGCAAGAGATATGATCACTCTCTTGACTGGGAGGTAATAAAATCTCGACGTACGTCTTCACTGACCAACGACTATATATGTACTAAATGAATTATCGTTGTTCAATTACACCGACCTATTTATTATTTTTAACAATTTTAAAAAGTTTATCAAATTGTTACTCATATTATCATTAAATATTATTCCATATTTTTCATTTAAATTTATAATTGTTGTTCAATGGAGCATTAGTATTGTTTTACTATCTCTTAATATAAAATTTTGAATATCAATTTATAATAATGCACTAATTATGCTATTATATAAAAATTTATAGAAAATAAATATACTTATACATTTAAATCAACTACCACAATATTTCACTCAGAAAGTTAATAATGAATAATAATCAATATTTATAATTAAACAATAATAATTTTACTATTTATTATAATTTTTTGATGGCAGTAGTTTTTACATGAGTAACCTTGACCTAACTGTGGTTTTTGAGAAAGAGAGTAAGAAAATTGCACTCCGTATCGTACGACGGTCGCAGGAAAGTTTGTTCAGCTGAAATTTTCTACGAGCCTCTACGACAGCTTGGGACGCCGCATGATTCACTGAAAATCCCGGTTCACATACATCCCAGATCCGTCGTACGAGGATCTGCAATCACTTGCGGGCATCTACGATATGTATGTGAACCAGGCTTTAGCGATAGGGTGAAGCCCTCCCTGAAATTGCGCAACTGTTCACTACTACCCATTCGTCAGAGATTTCGGTCAAACTGGCTGTTACAAAGCATAGCGTGGAACTTAATATATGATCGCTGAGAAATCGGAGCAGTGCAAATAATGAGACACTATTAGTTTTGCATTCTGATTGGTTGATCAAGGAATCAGCTAGCAATTTTTGGAATTGGATCAAAACCTGGCGATAACCTCAAATAAAATATTAGCGACTGCTTAGCGATTTTGCCGGAGACAAAAATTTCAAAATTGTGTAATTGCAAAGGGAATCGTTTAGTGATCGCTATATGCAGTTTAATTTTTCTATATTCTGTAATAGTTCCTGAGTTTTGGGTCAACACGATTATCAAAGGAATGCCAACACATGCTTGGTAGCACTTTCACCAAATCTTATGTAAAATTTCTGATCCAAAAATGACAGCTTTTAAAAATGTTGTTGATGCTTCATTCTTTCTAAACACTGAAGTCTCTGCTCAGTCACAAGCTTTGTTAGACCTCATCTCTATGCAAACTTGACAATGTAAGCAGATGATTTACTGCTTGAAGCACCCAAACATTTCTTACGAGAAATGCATTCGATTAAGAATAGTCTGGTCAATAAAAAAGTCATTTCATATGAAATTGTCTGCTACCAATTATTCCAAGAAGATTCCTTTACAGCAACCACTAGAAATTTCATGCATTAGGCTTTTTCAAGGAATTAAGGAGAGAAAATGAATGAGTGCAAATGGTTGGTCACGGAAAGGGAGGAAGAAGGAATGGGTGCACGAGGTTGGTCAAAAGAAGGGAGGAAGAAGGAATGGGTGCATGAGGTTGGTCAAAGGAAGGGAGGAAGAATGAATGGGTGCAAGTAGTTAGTTTTGGGAAAGGGAGGAGGAAGGAATGCTCACCATCACTTAGCTGTTTGGCCAACTCCACATTTGCTTCTTCAAGCTCAATATTTTTGGTGTACAGGCTTTCTCTTCGTTCTTTAGATAGTTTGGGGTTTTCTGTGATAGCAAAAACATTAGTCAATCCTACTTTCCAACGCACTATCAGTTTAGTGTATGCTTAATATGTTTAAACCAAAAAACTATACTCTTGTAAGAAAATGCATTTAGGGTTCAACGAAGGAATGAGTAATAAACTTTGACAGGTGGAGAATTTCAGAGATGACTATGTCGCTATATTAGCTGTGCTCGCTGACTAGGAAGGACCATGTGCTATAAATGCTGACATACCTTGCTCCAACTCACTCTGAGCCCCACCACCATCTCCAGTCACTTCTCCAAACTTTGCCAAAGCGGACTGCATGTGTTGTACAGTCTTTGTATGACCACCAGTTTTTAGAAGAGCTAAAGCAGAATGACCGTTGCAATCTTCTTGTAGTTTAAGCAGGTCAAGAAGCTGTTCGCCTGACAGGGAATTCATGATTGCCATCAGCACATTGGTGTGTCCTTTCAATGCCGCATTGTGTGCTGTTGATCTCCCACCTAAATTTACCAGTTTAAGCATCTCGTACTTCTTAGTGGCACCCTCTGCAAGGTCAAGTATGGTTTCTACAGTCGCCGTATAGCCACGAATAGCAGCGAGGGTTATAGCAGTGTTACCATGGTGATCTTGTAGCGTAACTAAGTCGTATATCTGCTCTTTTGAAACAGAATCTGAAATAACTTGAAGCACATCTGTAAACCCGTTGTTAGCTGCTTGATGCAAGACTGTTTGCCCCTGCGAATTTCTCCAACCCAGCAAATTGTACCTGTTATCTGGTTCTAAAGAACTAAGAATGGTTTTTAATGTTCCTTTGTGCCTTTTGCACACAGCGTGGTTCACGGCGGTTTCACCTTTTGCTTCTTTTAGCTTTAACAGGTCAAATAGGTTTTTTTCACTGATCATTGTAGCAACAACTTTGAAGAGGTCGGTGTGCCCATGGTAAACTATTACGTGAATAGTGGATTGCCCAGCATTGTTTGGTACTTTTAACATATCATATCTTAAGGCAGGATTAACAGTTGTCAGTATAATTCTTACTGTTTCAACATGTCCGTAGTATGCAGCAAGAGATACTACTGTAAGAGTAGGATCTTCGCTTTGTGGCATCAAGAGAAGATGTAATTGCTCTCGTGTAACCAATGAAATGACCCTTTCAAACACTTGGTGGTGTCCATTAAACGCTGCTTTGTGCAGGGCTGATTGTCCTGATTTATTTAAAGCTTTTAACATTTCAAACCTCTCATCGGAGTTTAAACTGCTTAGCATGCATCTAACTGTATCTGCATGCCCATAGCTGGCAGCATAGGCTACTGCTGTATCGGCATAGTTGTCTGGTAGCCGTAGCAAACTAAGCCTCTGTTCCTCAGTTGTTGAGTTAAAGATAGTATTTATAACTGATAAATGCCCTCCCAATGCTGCTTTATGCAAAATAGAAAGTCCCCTTTTGTTTTGAATTTTCAACATTTCAAACGTGATTTTTGTTGAGTTTACATTGATTAAGCATTTCACTGCGTCAGCGTGTCCATATAAGGCCGCAAAAGCTATAGCACTGTCTCCGCTGCGATCTTGTATCAGTAGCAGGTCAGTTCTGTTCTCATTAGTAACTGAATCAAGGATAGCCTTAATCGCCCCGGTCTTTCCCTTACTTGCTGCCTGGTGAATGGCCGTCTGCCCACTCTTGTTTTGTTTTTTTACAATCTCATAATTATTATCAAGACTTGTGATTTCCAAAAGAAACTGCGCCGTTTCGGTGTGTCCGTTGCAGGCAGCATGTGATACAGCAGTATCGCCATAGCGATCTTGTAACTTCAGTAGGTCTACCCTTTGCTCTTCATTGACTGAATCCATGACTGCTTTAATTGCTTGGGTTTGTCCTTGACATGCAGCAGCATGCAGAGCAGACAGCCCACTTCTGTTTTGCGTCTTTAGAATCTCTCTTTTTGTATTTTCTCCAACTGCATCCAGTAAAATCCTCATTGCTTTAGCGCTTCCATTGAGGGCGGCAAGAGCTACTGAATGATCACCCAGATTATCAATGACCGATATGATATGGTTTCTCTGCTCTTCTGAGATGACGTCCACAATTCCACTGATGATCTCCGTGTCACCCCTGATGGCTGCATGATGCAATGCTGTGCGTTTTTTGTCATCTTGCAGTGACAGGACCGTCTCATATTTTTGGGTCGAGGGCACTTTTGGTATGTAAGCACTTAGTCTCACTGCAATGTCATTTTCAGAATTAATTATGTATTTTTTTAAGAGTTTACTTAGATGTTTCGACGAACTTCTAGGAGAAGTTTTTTCACCTGTCGCCATCCTCTGCAAGAAAAATAGACATACAATTTTGGCAAGCTTGAATGAGAAATTTACTCATACAATTATAAAAATGGCTACAATGGAATGGATGTTTCACACTTTTTACCAGCTCACCCAACAAAGTAATTGTTCAATGCTGTCAACTCATGACCAATTATTTCAGGTGCACTACAGAAATTTAAGAATAAATCTGGTTGTTGAAACATTACTCTCATAGGATTTGACGTAAAAAATAAAATGGCTATTGTTTTCACTTTCTTCTCCCCCAGCTCCTAATTTATCTGGTTTAGCTACTCTAAAACTTGTTCCATAGAAAATAATAATAAGTTTACACAATCATGCAAAAAAAACCAGTAGCTTATAAAACCAAAGACCAAGCCACTGAACAATGGTTGAAGCTAGGAATGCACTTGCATTTCACAGTCTATGGAAAACTAGCTAGTCAAGTGAAACTTTTAATTCCATGCAGGTTATAAAATAATGTGGAAAAGTATAGCGGTTTGCTTCCAAAGAAGAGCTTAGCCAGCGAACGGTCTTTGGACACAAGGCTATAACCAACAGTCATCAAGCTGTTACACATGCGTAAATTCCATAGCAACAAAAGTATGATCATATGAAAAGAGTTGCCAACCGAAATATAAAAAGCATTATTTAAAAGTGTTATATATGTCTGTTTGATAAGTTATCATAGTTTGTTAGATAATTATTAAGCGAGAAGCATTTAACGGAAGTGGCTAATGGAAAGTTCACTCATACAAAATTGTTTGCTGCAAAGACGTGTGCAAATAAAAATGTTTCTTCAGCTCCATTTATTTAATGATGTAATAAGCTCACACACAACTGGTGTAGCTACCTGCAACCACCCTACCTCAGTCTACCGCACTCCAGCGCATCCCCCCCCCCCTTCCTTATCAAGCCTCCTACACACCTTCAAGTCCTCCTCTACCTTTTACTCGATCCAAAACAGGAGTTAATGTCTACTGATTTTAATAAGGATAATCTAGAATTTTTGCTACTTCAATTTTTTACCACTCAAACAAGCAGTAATTCAGTTTTTTAGAATTGTTGTTGTTGTTTGTTACAACGAAAGTATTGAAAAGTCAACTCTTGCATTTTCTCTTCCGTTACTAACTACTTTTAAATTATGATAATTGGAATTTTTCGATAATAGCCAAAGTAAAATTAATTTTTTAATTGAAGGTTTTCTTTAGTCACCCTTGCTTGGGAAAAGCTGTCTGAACTAAATTGTGACACAGAATTCAGTGATTCCTGCTAGGAAGTTGTTGATACTTCAGAAAAACCATGTGGTTATCAAGAGAGCTGTTGCCTAGCTTCAAGTTTAACCGGAAGACATAGAGAGGAGGCAACACATCAGACATAGGTGAAGCGCTCTCACTTTCACAGCAGTTACACATCGCTCTTTCTCTCAGTTGTCAAGAGTAAAGGCCTGGCCCCACACATCAGATTTTCTCACCTGACCGCTACAGCGATCATGCCAGCGCTGGTAGATCTCCGGTGAGACCTGGTGTGTAACATTTGCTGTTAGTAAAAAACGGTGGTGAACTGGACCAGTGTGGGCGTGGCTTAAAAGATGCTATTGGCTAAAGCGACTGCATCATCTGCATCAACACATCAAGATGTGCTAGTGCCTAGAAATTTAACTAGTAGCGCTAGTTGCACAGCTGCTGTGTGGCCTTGCCACGCGTGAATGCACACTTCACCATAGCAGTTAGGTGAAAAAAGTTTGGGTGCTGGGGCCAGGCTCTTATTTTGGTGCACGAGTTGTGTTTCAGAGTAAAAAGTGGCACAACTCATCGACAATATCATCTTAGTGCTGAATATTCACGTCCTTTCAAGCATGACTTTTTCATCTTTTATTGAACTTATTAGTTTTCTACTGGCTACTTAAGATAGGTTTTTCATTGTCTATGATGCTTCTGATTATCGCGCAAAAGGAATTAAACAACTCCTCTAGTAATGTTGGTATGAAGTATGAGATTAAGAATTCAAGGTTAGCATCAGGCTTTGAAAGTTAGAACGAGAACCCGGGTAATGAGTTTTGACCTTTTATGGTTGTCTAAGGGACCAGTTTTTATTAGCAGTTCAACCACAAAGGATCTCTTTTTAGCAGCCAATAGAGAAAAAATACCATCAAATAATATTTCACTCGAAAGATTTGTCACAAAAAGACAAGTATTTTACAACTCCTTAACAAGTTTGGTATTGTAATGGATTTCGGTCTTGTTACTACAAAATTCCACTAGTCTCGAGTATTCTACCTCTCTCCAGAGTGGACACTGTGCCGGTATGACAGTGACAACTTAAGTAGTTGCTGCCAGATCATTTGGCAAGCACAGAGCCCACGGCTCAGACAAATTACACAGAGTGTTGTTTGAATAATTGCTTTATTCATTAGTAACCAAAGTCCTAGGGCGGCTATCCACTAGGGTGATTGGCAAGACACTATGAATGAATGCGATGAACATGAGCAGAGTCAGTCCTTTTATAGGTAAGCTGACTGGGAATCATTTGCATATAACATATAAGAGTAATAGTACAGGAAGTAGTCAAGCCAATAAAAAGGGTATATAAATATGTAAATAGCCAATAAGGTGAGGAATATTATTTAAAGGTAATTGGTGCCAAGTGGTTAAAGGGTGGAGTACTGTCTCTATTGTATAATCACATACTCTGCAGGGCTCCCAGGCTATAGGCAGCTTGTGGCCTTTGCGTCTGGTAATCGGAGGAAGGGTACTTATGGTTTCTATCCTAGAGTGGGTTCCTAGGTAACTTTGAGGATCCTCTACTATGGCGGCCATCTTGTGCCGGCCCAATATAGCTATCCCGGATCGGTAAGAGGTCAATACCGGCCCTGCAGGGGTCAATACCGGCCCTGCATGCTGTGCCACCAGCACAGTATAGCTTTCCACCTGTACAGCAGTCTACTGAAGGCTGTGGGTGGAATTCTAGCACACAAATCTCAAGGGGTGAGGAATAAACAACCAGTTTACTCTGAACCTTCACTAAAATCTACCTCAGTATTACATGAAACATTGACCAGATAGTTTAGGTGTTACTGATCAAAGATTTATATATTTTTTTTTTAAATTTGGTTTTCAATGAATTTTTAGTTTTGCAAATTGGAAGCTGCTTTTGAGCCAAAAAGTGCTTTGTCGGGGTAGCAAATCTTTATTTCAACCACAGTCCTTCGCTCGTTATAATGGCTCTTTTAAGCTGCTGGTAAAATTTAATTTAAGATTATAGCAAAGAACATAACCGCTTATATGAAATTGCAAGACAAAGGAATTATTTCACAAAACCGGTTTGCTGCAGATTGCATTGAAAACAGATTTTGCACTCTTTATGCCTAGAGCTCTGTAGAACAAATTATTAATGGCACACTCATTGTAAGTGGTAGAGAAACCAGTAAAAATTGATTGAAACCGATGGTCAAACATGGTTGGTTAAACAGGGTTGTCGCTAGCTGTTTTTCAACATCTATCAAAACCTGGCAATAAGCTCAAACAATGCGCTCGCATGTTTGTTAGGATGTGAAGTCCGATATTCTCAATCCCCGGCTCAATCAGCTAGCAATGGCTGTAAGCGTAACATGCTTACATCAACCCAAAGTAGCACTGATAAGCAAATGAGTTGCTAGCCTGTGTACCTAGACTTGAAAGAGGCAGCCTCACTACCAGTTTAGGGTCAGCCACCCAGAGTTGGCAAGATGAAATGTGAAATGGTGCCGAAAGACTAACAGTATTATCCAAACTAGTTGGTCTGGTCACTCTAACTCAGAGCTGAATCAACTTGGTGCAAAAGTTGCTGTAAAACCAAGTAAATGTCTCCCTCAGTGCGCTAGAATGTATCAGCTCAGTTCTAGATGTGATTGAGTGAAAGAAGACATTAGTGTTTACTGCACATGCTCACCTGCACGCTGCTGCGGTCGCTCTCGCTTGGTTTGATTGGTACAATCTACTCTCGGCGTCTACTACTTGTGCATACAAGCGTAATGGGTGAATGCAAGCACTGCATAGTTTATACCTACTAGTACTAGTATTGTGCATTATATTAGTTCCTTATCAATGCATACGTTGGCACTCACACATAAGTGTGGTCATGTGACAGCCTTCTTTTGTAGGAGTTCCCATAGCACCAGCTTTACTTGTCAATAGCTCAAGCCAATTGATCAGCACATTGATAAAAACTGGCTATTGTAAGCTATGTGTGTGCGATACAATGTGTGCGCAATTCTAAACACTGGACACTATCGATGTATGTTGTGGTATAGCTTTTTATATCGAGTAAAAATCGATATTTCCTGTCTCGTATAGAGCTACATGATTGAAACAAGAGTTATAATGTAAAGTACTGGTAGCTACCAGTGAGATAGAAACATCTATTGTAGAAGTAAGGATTGGTGGATGCCTGCTGTGTGAACGAGAGGCCTTTCTGCTTTGTTCATTCTATTCTAGTTCACCTATACTTCTCAGCTCTCTTTGATTATCTACGAGCTATTGCTGATACTAGTCAGCATTATAACTGCTAACCCTTGACCCTTTCTGTGCAGGGAAGTACAAACTCTGAGTGAAAAATCTGTCTAGACAGCGTGTCCTTAAAGGCAAAATTTCGGGCGTTAAAGGATAGATTTAGCGATAAAAGAGGGTTTATTGATAGCCTACTCTGTAGCCCAAGGTTCACAATAAAATGACAAAATCGGTTACAATCTAATACACTGATACACAATTATCCCTCAACTAACAATATTCATGCGCTGCACACTTTCACAGAGTCTACACAAGCTCTAATAACAATGCAATTGTTATAAATATAATAATAAATATGCTAATGAGGTCTGTAAAATAATAATTAACCATAATACAAGTTAGTGGATAATCAAAAAATAAAATTCAACCTGCCCCATATGGGCTAAATCCAATCAATGGATTCTTCAAGCATTTTGGTCTCTGGAAAATTTAGTCAAACAGGAGCAGGAAAAGGTAACTCCTGACCTGATCTGATGTATTCAATCGTTTCTGTATGTTGCATCAATGGTGTTGGAGTACCGAGAAATAGTATATAGGGGTAGAGGGGGTGGAATGCCTGCTGGGGTGAGTCAGAGTGTGTAGCAAGTGTGAATGTTGTGTTGGGGGCATGGCAGGATAAAGGTGAGTGTAGACCACAAATTACAGGTAAATCCGTTACAATATTCAACTGCAAGCAGGGTGTACTAGTGTATTTGCTAGACATTGCTTATAATATATTCAAGTAGTTTGTGCATGCAGTTTATTCACTTCTCTCCGCATGCTTCATCATTGCAAAAAGCCCAATTGATTGTCTGTAGAAATACACATTTGTATCATGGAATTACATAATACTTACATACATATGCACAAAAATCTACCACTGAAGTATCTACAAAACTTTAGAAATGTACAAGTTTTCACATAATCTACAGCACCAGATTAAACGACTAGCTTTTAATGAATCTAAAAAACCTTAGTAAGCTTTGAATCGCTCAAGGCAAGAACAGCTAAATGGAGAAGGCAATTCTATAAATAAGATAACTCCAAAAATAGGAAAAGCTGATATAACATATGAGTCTAATAGATAAACGAACGCTATTAAAGCGCTGCTATTTGTATCCAGGAAATAAGTGGAGTTTCCTGTAGTTAGTGAGCATGCTCAGATATACAGGGGATTGACCATAGCAGTGATGTGGATACTGATTGGTTAGCTGGATAGTCCATGTTCTTACTCCATGTTGGATCTGTGAACAAGAAGGCAAGTTATGTAATATTGTGCGTGATAGCGGACGCATCATCATTGGGGTCACATGTCACCTCTCTAACAACGTAATATCGGTGCTTTAAAGTTTTTCTAGTTTCCCTACAATTTCTCTTCAGCTACTAGCATGCGGTCAATGAAAAACCAATAGTCACATCTGATGCATCACAGCTGGCGTTGCAAACTACTAAATCACACCGATTTACAAGCGTACACCACAGATGTGTACTCTCTAGTTTACTGCAAATGCTATCGTTTACATATTTTTCAGCGCTTCAACATTTTATTGCATAGGCTTAGCCCAGTAGATATTGCATAGCCTTAGCCCAGTAGATATTCCATAACCTTAGAACCAGTAGATATTGCATAACCTTAGCACCAGTCGATATTGCATAACCTTAGCACCAGTAGATATTGCATACAACATACTAGACACAGAATTGTTGATATCTATTTTTAATTATACATAGACATTTTATCGCGGTTTCATATAGAAATGCCGTAACGAGTACTTTTATAGAAGATGCTTGCAAATGCAACAAAAAGTCAACTACGCAGTGGGCAGCTCTCATCAGCCATTGTTTCATGCGCTTCCTGTAACAGTTCGTATTAATGCAACTTGTACTAATCTGGTGGTCAGGAACTCGTCTCATAATTGATCCTCATCTCTCTAAGAAGGCAATTAAAAGCAGCAAGATTAGTTTTCTGCGGCAGTTGATGGCCGGTTGTGCATCAAACCTAATAGGTTCCCCTTTGATTTGATTGGTCTATTAATGCCACACTCGTTGTGATTGGTTGTGAGAGTGAGAGATGGATATTATTGTTTGCTAGGTGGATTTTCACTTTCAATTTGAGCGAGCTAGTGGGATTACAACAAAATGTGTATTTGCCAGCAGGATCGATCCATACAATAAATTAAATAAATAATAATTCTCGCAGTTTACATAATGGAAATGGGTCCGTAACTATATTTTAAGTGAGCTGCAAAATACCGTCGCCATGAGAAAACCAAATTGATTTGCGAGGTATACGCAAAGGTTGCGAACGCTACCGATTCATAAAACAAAATTAATACATAGTCATGTGGGTGCTGTTCACTTCAAAGCAATTCATTCAAGGTATTACCATTGTATTATTTTTTATAACATAAATCATATATGTTGTTTAATATTACTAATTATTATAATTATCAGGTACAATAATAATAATTTGCTATAAACAAATTGATTATTATAATAAAAAGCAGAGCCATTTTGTTAAAACAATAAAAATGATTGTTATTGTTATAGGTATTTATGAAAGAATTGCTTCAAAATAAACGTCACCGACCAGACAAGTGCAAAGTTGTTTATTCTTTGACTAGCAACCACTATCTGCCACTTCCTGTAGCATCATGCTACGAGTACCAGCAATGAATCAACGACAGGATAAGCGCTGCTGATGCCACCGTGAAAATAATTAAGCTCTCTACAATGCACACAGGAATTTTGTCTTCACAAACTGATCCAGATCGAAAGATGTAGTTTCACATTATTATATAATATAATGTAGATGCCTGGATCGATGCGTTTGCCACCCACCGATGTGGTCCATAATATAAATAATAGCAGATGTTCATCGATTCAGCCAGCGAATACCTAAAGGAAACTTTAAGACTGAAATACAATGTGAAGCATCATAACCACAGCTCATGGGACTATGGTGGCTCAGAACGTTTTGCCTTTTGTGTTTTAAAACGTCTGAACGCTTTCCAAACCGTTTGAACGAATTTGAAATAGTCTGAACTTTTGCAAAAACTTCTGAACGCTTTGTGAACTTAGTAAATCCGAGCCGATTTGCTGGTTCGCTCTATTGGTCATAGATCTACAGTCCATTTATGATGGATAATGTTTCTCCTAAACACTGAACGGTTGAATTTTTTCTAAATAAATAAATAAAATTTTTGATTTAATAAATATTATTTGCTTTGAATTATTTTAAATAATAAATACAACCTAACTGTAAATGTAAAAATTCATTTTAGAGATTATATTCAACAACATTTTTATACAGTTAATCAACTTGTTCTATGTCTATTGATCGACGTCTATGTTGACAAAGTTATATAGAGGCTATAAATAAAATTATGACGATCGCTTTTGGTTCGAAAGCCATGTGCTTTGCAAACTTCTCCAACCATTTCAAAATAGTTTAGACTATTTTAAAACAGTTCAGACTATTTCAAAATAATTCATACGGTTTGTAAATAGTTCATACTCTTTCTAAAGCGTCCATACGGTTTGTAATTTCCTAAATCATCTGGATCATTTCTAAACCGTCTGAATTATTTGCGAGACAACTATACGGTTTGCAGAATTTGCAATTGTTGGACAGGAAATACAGTTTTATAGCATTAATCCTGCAACTGCTGAGGCCGACAATTAATTTATTATAACCAACAAGCCCGTTTTTAAACATAGTTTCTTGGGCTATTTTACTACAATTACCCAATTATTTTCAATGTAAAAGACGCTTTGCAAACCGTCTGGACTATTTCAAATCCGTTCATACGCTTTGAAAACGAAACCGTCTAACGTTATGAGCCACCATATGGGACTAACAAAGTGAGTGTAGCCTTTGGTAGATTACTCACCATCTCAAAGAGAGCTTTCACATCCTTATCACAGGCGTGTTTGTAGAATGTGTACACCAGGCAACAGATAAATGGGGAGCCGAGCTCATCATGCCTTAGAGATGCATAGTCTACAATATATATACACGGTCTACAATAGATATATACAGTCTACAATAGATATACACAGTCTACAATAGATATATACAGTCTACAATAGATATACACAGTCTACAATATATATATACAATCTACAACAGATATATACAGTCTACAATAGATATATACAATCTACAACAGATATATACAGTCTACAATAGATATATACAGTCTACAATACACGGTCTACAATAGATGTAAACAGTCTACAATATATACATACAGTCTACACTAGATATACACAGTCTACAATAGATGTGTGCAGTCTACAATAGACATATACAGCCTGCAATAGATATGTACAGTCTACTACAGGTATATATAAATCAAAATAAACATTTTAACTCCTACAGTATTCACTCACTGTCAAAACAAGCCTTTATCATAATAAGGTCATCAGTGTTTAGGTGGTCTATTGTGTCTGTGATGTGAGGTCGTACCACCATACCAACAGGTCTTTCATCTATTGTTTTCATCAACCCATCTTTTCCAATGTCTCCCATCACTGCAAGTATCACTTAGAGTACATAAGAGTTTGCTACTACCAATCTATTATTCAGTTTAATTGGCTAACAGTTTGCACGTTAATCAATAGTCTTGCCAAAAAAAATTTAGAGCTGATAAGTTGGATTTGTCAACCCTTTTAAGGAGAAGACAACTGCCATAATCACAAGAAGTAGGTGGATAAACATCCTGTTAGCTTTAAGTAGACTATATCCACCAATGCACAATTGGCAAAACAGCAGTTTATTCGTATTATTGCTTGCATAAGTTTCTGGTTTCACTTTCCACATACAAAAGTCCTCACCTCCACCGCAAGCCTGCACAATCACCATCTTTGGTTTTCTAGCCATGGCCTTGAAATGATGAGAAGAGAGCAGATAGTAGACATCGTGTAAATCAATAACATTTCCTTCTCTGCCGAATATTGTATCTTTACTCCCTCCATGGCTCATGAGCACCAGGGTAAACATTCCGTAATCTCCGATATCTTCATGTTCAGTCACTGTGGAAACTACGGCAGCCAGCATCTCCTGTAGATATCACTTCATTTATAAAAAAAAAATATTAGTAAGTTAGCAAGCACGTGAGTTCATAAGCCCTTCATGATCAGATAGTAAATTAAAATTCGCCAATTTTTCCCATAAGGTTTTCAAGAATGATAATAAGTAGAAAAATTATTATTATTATTTCTTATTGGTTGCATTTATCTCTCGTTCAATTAATATTTTTGGCACCTAGAATGTTTTGTACAGCTAATAGTTTTGATTTCTTTGCAGCTGCATTTGTATTTTTGCAGTTTTTATGATGAAGAATCTAGAATCACTTAAATCAATCAATCACTGGTTGTTGTGATGACAACTCCTGTAGTTAAAGAGGAGCGATAAACTGTTTAGCGCTACAGACAGTATTATGTTGTACGATTGTACTACCAAAGAACCTAGTACATGTGAGATACTCACTTCTGTGGATAGATTGCTCCTCAACCTGACATCAAAGTGGAAGGATTTGAGCATTTTGGTCACATTTCTAACATCGACATCTGATCCCTCTCTGTCAGGCAGCTTGTGAGCATCATCAAACTTGTGGTTGTTTATGACCAGAGCAAGCCCTCTTGGGGAAGTCATCTGATATACCTGCCAGAGAAAACATCCATGACTAGCAACCATCAGCTGGTTAGTACATGTACATCAGCAGTTATAGAGTGATGTATCATAGAGTGGTGTATCATAGAGTGATGTATCATAGAGTGGTGTATCATAGAGTGATGTATCATAGAGTGGTGTATCATAGAGTAGTGCACCATAGAGTGATACATCATAGAGTGATGTATCATAGAGAGATGTATCATAAAGTGGTGTATCGTAGATTTAGGTATCATAGAGTGATCTATCATAGAGTGGTGTATCATAGAGTGGTGTATCATAGAGTGTTATATCATAGAGTGTTGTATCATGGAGTGACATATCATAGAGTGGTGTAGCATAGAATGAAGTGTCATAGAGTGGTGTATCATAGAGTGAAGTGTCATGGAGTGGTGTATCATAGAGTGAACTGTCATAGAGTGGTGTATCATAGAGCGATGTATCATAGAGTTTTGTATCATAGAGTGACATATCATAGAGTTTTTATCATAGAGTGACACATCATAGAGTGACATATAATAGAGTGATATATAGCAGAGTACGGTGATGTATCACAGAGTGACATATCATGGAGTAATGTATCATAGAGCTATGTATCACAGAGTGATCTATCATAAAGTTATGTAACATAGAGTGATGCATCATAGGGTGATGTATCATAGTGTGGTGTATCATAGAGTGATGTATCATAGAGTGATGTATCATAGAGTGGTGCATCATAGAGTGATGTATCATAGAGTGATGTACCATAGAGTGATGTATCATAGAGTGATGCATCATAAAGTGATCTATCATAGAGTGATGTATCATAGAGTGACACAGAATAGAGTTATGTATCATAGAGCAATGTATCATAGAGTAATCTATCAGATATTGGTGTGTCATTTTCTCTAAGAAAGTGTGTCATAGAGTGGGGTGATCGAAGATAATTTGTTCAAAAGGATTGTGTCATAGAGTGATTTGCCATGGAGTGATATATCATAGAGTGATCTGCCACATATTGATGAATCACAGTATGATGTTAGATAAAGCGATGTAACATAAAACTTTGTATCATAGAGTAGTGGATCATATAATGGGGTGTCATTTTGTCTTTTGACGAAGATGGCGTGACATCGAGCGATGTGACCCAGAATGTATGAGTCGTAAAGTCACACGAACATACCTGGTCTGTGTCGTTGAACAAGGTTTTAATGACATGATCAGGAGTTGGTGTAAGTTGGAAATTTGTGTCCTCGAGTTGTTTGGCAGCATCAAAGAAAGTGGTCTCTTCGTAGTTTGTGTTTGGGTCTATGCACCTTCTTTTAGCGTCTGTTGGATCAGTCAATGGAAACTTGTATGGAAATATTGATTGAAAGAAAGTCTGTTATACACTGTATAAAGTTTATATACACTAGATTTCCATGCGTCAAAGTTTTGACGGATTTTTGGATTTTTCAAATCTTCGAAGGATGGAAGTTCGTGAAAATTTCAAAGTTTTTAAAACTCTGAACTTTTCACAGCTCCGATCTCAATGGTGAAATTTTTCAACTGTTCGAGGATACAAAACTGCGAACTTTTGACGAGGTAGGATCATGGAAGTTGAAAACTTCGTAGTTTCATTATAATAAACTATTTAATTAACAACATTAGTGAGAATCACCAGAAATAAATCATTATTAATGTTTAATCTGAATGTTCTTCCTCCATGAAAATAATATTGAGAAAATATAAGGTCCTCAGTATCATGTTAATAAATAATAAAAAAGTAATAATCAATGGCATTGTAATAATAATAAATAAATAATAATAATAATTATTATTATTTATTTATATCAGAGTTTGACAACTAACGACTACTTATCATTTATTATAAGGTTCAGTTGGGTTTGAAAAGTCATACATACACCGGTTGATAAGTCATAAAACGCTCATCATCTGTGTTAGTAATTAATTTTAGACCACAAGATTTGAAATGTAAACAATTTGGTGACAACACACACTTGTGAAAACAATATTTTTCTCACAATGATGTTATCGTTTCAATAGAAACTGCTCATCTCTCGCTGCAACAATGCCATGACGTTGAAGCCGCCAAATCAATCATACTCTCATTGCGTAGTTATCCTTTCCTTGGTGTAGACAACTCTGCATAATTCTTTCAAAAATTTGTATAATGGAAGTTCGGCAAATCAATACTTCGAAGCTTTTAACAATCCGTTGTTCAAAACTCCTTCAAAACTTCCACGCATGGAAATCTAGTGATAGAGCGCTTTTAACAGAGAGATTAGATATTAGATTGAGACATTAGACATTGGATAGATACATTAGATAGAGACGTGAAATATTAGATAGAGACATTAGATACATAGATTAGAAGGAGAAGTTTGTCGGAGAGATTAGACATTAAACCCAGAAACTACCAAAAATGCCTTATATAACAAACAGAAATTTGCTTCACCTGGTGGTCTATGTTGTGTCTGAGCATAAAACTGTTTTTGCTTCCTGGAAGCTGCGACAAACTTCTTTAGCTCAATTTTGTCAGCATCACAAAGAGGTCCACCTGGAAACATCAAACTTTTATTAGTGAACAATTAATTCCTTTTTATCTGTAGAAATGCCGGAAGTTCTGACTTACATGGAAACTTGAACACGGAGAATACTTTCTCCTTTCCGCATTTGATTGTTTTCATTTTTGAGTCGAAGGATTCAAGCGAATTGTTGGATAGAATGCACCATGATGGGCTGATTACTTTGCGGGGTTGAGGATTTCCAATCAGCTTGCAGTGAGCGCAGTACAATATGCATTCAAATCTGGCAGCTTTCCATGAATGCATCACATGCTGTATGGTGCTATTTACTACAGCGATTAGCTTGCTCCAGGATTCATTGATATCGTCTGTGTTAGAAGACACTAGAACAGTTGTCCGCCCAGCCTTGGCATCATGTGTGAGTGATATTACCGAGTCATTTACCTCAATCATTGCCCCATTGTGTAAGACCACAGGGTAATCTTGCTCATCTTTAAACATTTTCAAAGCTCCGACAGTCATCTCATGATAAACGTACTGCGGCAATGCCAAGCCTTTGAATACAAGATCCACTTGAAGTTGCATGTCTAATGTGGTGGCAGGCAATGCTGGTAAATAGCCGACAGCGAAGTGTGGAACTATATAAGACAGTTCATTATCGCACGTCACTGGACCAAAGACAAGTCTAAATGCATTGAAGAGTGCTAAAGCTACGTTGAGCTGATCATCGGTGTTGAACTGAGATTCTGACCGAACCAGGTAAGCAAGTAGCATCCAACTAATGATTCCTTTCTCTTTGAAACGCTCCACTGAATCCTCATATTTTTCCATGTAGAAATCTTCCGATTGAATTTGATATTCACGGAAATTGTTCAGACGGAGATTCCAGCGAGCATCCGGATTGTGATCATATAGAACATTTAGTAGTTCAATTACCACTGAGGTCTTATGAAAAACATAATTGCGCAAAGATTTATGATCTTTGTACCAGAGCAGTTTCCCACTAAAATGCATGTATGTCAAAATAATTTTTAATTGTTCTTTATCAATCTCCAGGGCTTCTTTTAATTGGACGGTTAGCTCAGCAAGCAATAAATAGCTTGAAGACAACGATTGGATGTGAGACTCGACACGCTCCCATATTTTAGGGACTTTTATGGCAAACTGTTGGCATCGCTCCAACAGCTGTCCTTTCAATCTGGTAAATTGGTCACTATCGTAGTCCTTCCCCAACTCAAAAATTTCATCATCTTCAAATACCTGTCTGCTTTTGGCCAAATGAGTAATTTCATGAAAATGAGTACGATTTAAGCGAGTTTCTTCAGATAGAATTGCATCACGCACCCCATCAGAATGATTAATAAACCTTGATTTCAACTCTTCAAACTCTTTTGGTGAAAACTTGTCCTTGTGGGTCAACACAAGCTTCGGCGCTGAAAGATTAGGTTCGGCCAAGAAAAGATGTGCCATCCAATCAAAGAAAAGTCTTCTAAGAGCCTCTCGGTCTCCTATTTCCTTGGACATATCTCGATACATCTCCATACTCACTACTATGACTGGTACACAGTTTGCTCTCAGAGTCAACCCATACGCCATGTGATACACTTCTTGGCCCCCAAAATCAATGAACCGCAGAATTGTTTTGTCTACTTCAACCTTCTCAAAGTTGAAAACCTTAGTTGAAACATCAACAGCAGTGGCTGAGTCTCCAGTCAGAACTCGTCTATTACACTGCAGGCTTTTGATCAGACTCGTTTTACCAGACCGCGTTTTACCAATGACACTAATTGTTGCTGCCGGCAAGTTTCCACCAACACCTTTTTTCAAGTCTTTGTAGTACTGTTTGATCGCAGAAAGTCCTTGTTTTGTGACGTTTTGTGGCGGAACACTAAGAGATGTACAGTTATCTATCCATAAAACTCTTAACCGTGTCAGCTGCAAAATATCTTCGTTTAGAGTTTGCAGCTGCCAGTTGCTCCTCATTGACAATGTCTGCAGGTTCCTCAGCAGGCATATCTCTTGGGGCAGTGTCTCAAATTTATTGCAATCCAAGTTTAGCGTTTTTATCAACTGGAGATCGGGTAAGCTGTAAAATAGTCAACGCTTTCGATTCATGCTTTAGGCAAGTTCATTTTCTAAATCAACAATTGAAAGTTAGGAGGCAAAACAACGTAATTTACTAACAACTTACTTATCAGAAAGCTTCGTCAGGCCGCAACTTTTCAGGTTGAGTTCCTCTAATGCAGACAGCAGTCCAACAGCTTGTGGCAAACCATTAGAAAAATTGTTGCCTTGTAAATTCAGGAGTTTCAACTTTTTCATAGAGTTGATACTGTAACAGCACATAGTAATTGGTATCAGTATTGCATTGCTGCCAGTGCATTCAGCAGTGTCAGACAACTGCACGACATCGCAGGAGCTATAAAATGGCCCACGCTGTGGCAGTGATCCTTGAACTGACCAAAAAGAAGATGAATTATTTCTAAAACTTGCTATAAAAAATGGCATGGAGAAGAAAACTGAAGACTAGATAGAGTGAGTGGTGAAAAAGTGAAGAATGATTACCTGGATGGAAGTTTTCTAATGTTGCAATCTGCTAGTATCAACTGTTCCAGGTAGGACAGGCTGCCGATATTTTCAGGTAGAGCACTCACTGCATTGTTGCCATTAAAGTTGAGCTTCTTCAAGCTTTCCAAGGACGATAAACTACAAAGAATGCAAATGATTCTTTTGTTTCAGTGCATCCGAACGTATTTATCACCTTAGCAAAACTGATAGAAAAAATAGTTTCTTGCTGGCCGACAGAGTTTTGTTTTGGTACGTAGTAATACGTTAGACCAAAAGCTTTTCCTCTCTACTGAGCAAGAGAAATAGACTGAGGAATGTACAAATAGTACACAAAAAGCACGTGTGCATGTGATTCATGAAAAGCAATATTTATGCTGGTCACAGGTTTTTGAACAGGGTTCCATTTATTCGATCTATTGCATGTAAGTCTTCGACAAAAAATTATCAAGGAGTTGTGTTCTCATTAATTTCATCTACAGTAAGTAGTAAGCATGACAGATGCTGAATTGCACACAATTTTTGTTCAATACGTAACAACTTATATAAGGCTATAAAACAGAGTTGGTTGATTCAGTATTTTACTTCAAAGTTGGTCAGTTTGCTATTGTGTACACACATGCGTCAACATGATATGGTGAGCATCCATCATGTCAAAAAATCTAAAGCAAGATTACAGTTGAAAAGTTATTTTCTGGTCAATTTTTATCAAAATATCTAGCTTATCCGAATTCATGAACTATTTGTGAAGAACTAAAGGCTAGATTGTCTTGTTAATGTCAGCATTATAATCCACAACAGCAAATTTCCAAATCTAAATCACAAATCATTGACTAAAAAATTCAAACAACATAAAATAAATAATAGTTTTCAGATAAAACAATTGGAATTGATATGGGTTAAATTACGAACAATTTTAGTAACTTGGTTGTAACTATTTAGCACTTTTTGACACCAGAGAAAATGAACGCCAAAAAATGAGTAAGGGTCCATGACGGCTCATATTCAATTAATTCTGAAACCACAGAGTCTAATAACTCTCTCTGCAGTAGCCTAAACTGGGGGGAGGGGGGGGGGGGAAGCACTACTTTGTAGGGAAATTACACTAATACTTTTCACGGTTGGACTGAAATGCTGACCGCCGAAAACTCAGAATCACAAATAAAAAAGAGTTTTTGGTTTATTCACATCATTTTAGCTAAAACAAATATTTTTTGGATATAAGTATAGCTTCTACAATATAAATAACTGAGCATAGACTTTGTATCATATCTATTTTAAAAACATATGTAGTATAAATACATCGCACAGTCTCTAAGAATAAATAAAACATAACATAAGAAATAAATAAAACTGTGCTATTTATTCATGCTGATGTCACGCAATGATGTTGCATAACCAGTATCTCAAAAAACTGGGGCACTTTTTTAGTTGAAAAACTATCTTCTGTTTTAGCATTGACCAAAGAATAAACTTGATGGATTAGATATTCGATCTCAAACAAACAAAGAAAAGCGCTAGAGTAATTGCACTTAAAGTGTTGTTGTTGTGCGAAACAACATTTCGTCGAAAGTATTGGACATCGACTACATCACCTACATCGACTGCATCGACTACATCGACTACATCGACTACATCGACTACATCGACTACATCGACTACATCGCCTACATCGACTTCATCGCCTACATCGACTACATCGACTACATCGACTACATCGCCTACATCGACTACATCGACTACATCGACTACATCGCCTACACCGACTACATCGACTACATTGCACGTTTTACAACAAGAGATGTTTATAAAGTAAAACACACAAAAAAGATCAAAACTCGTAAAAGTTCCACAAAATCTGTTGTCATTATATATTTTAAATATTTGTTGTTTTGTAGGCATTCAATATGGTACAAGTAGTGGATAGAGTAGCTTGCCCAGAGATTTGGCCCAAAAACTGAATTAAGAAACAGTTAAAATGGCAATAATAATAAAAACAAAATAATAAATCCATGTTTTCCACTGCGCCAATTCGAGGTCAAAGTTTTAGTATAACAAAATTTTTCACAATTTATATCAAAAGATAAGCACTTTCACACTAAGGTAATTTTTTTAGTGAAGATAGTCAATTTTTGTTTGTTATCTCAGGCAGCTCTAGTCCTTATATGTGGTAGATAGACGAGGTACTAAAACAAGTGATTATCTAAGACGTTAAAGACATGATAACCCAAATTCCTCAAGTTCAGTTGTGTCTTTTATCAGCTAAGTGTTTAACAGAGGTATCTTCAAATTAATTTGTCATCTATCTACTAGTATTACCTTCGGCAGTTCTCTATTTGTGTGCTAATTCTAAGTTTTTGATTAATTTTATTTTTGATTTGTTGATAAGGACACTCAAGCCCAGTCACTTAAAAAACACAAGATGAACGTGGCGCACAATCAATTATATCATATGAGTGAGAAGGGGTTGGTTACACATCCAATGTATTGGATTGTTAGAAAAATATTTGAGCAGGTTGTAAGCAGCCTTTAAAACCTAGAGATGATTTGTCAAAGCTGTACTCATCTGATGAGGAGTCGTGCTCCCCTTATTTCATCTATAGTTAATCGCAATTGATGCAATTTTTCTCTCAATGCGCAACAACTTGTATAAATTCAGAAAGCGCAGTTGTGAAAATTTCACTGGTTTACATCGATGGAGGGCACCACAAGGACAGCCATTGTGCAGAGAATTGCAAGAGCATAAAAGGTCAGATTTGCAATTGGGTTTTTTTAGATTTTTTGAAGGTGTTTTAGGTGAGTAAGCATTTTAGTTTATCATTGGTAGGTTTGCTATTGTGTACGCACTGGCCCTCACGTGATATGGTCAATGGCCAGTATCTCACAAAACTAGAAGTAACTCTGCAGTTAAAAAAATTATTTTCAAATCAAGTGCTATCAAATGACTTGAATTATCATAACCTCGAAGAAACTGAGAGATTTAAGTTTACAGCATTTTTGATTACAACAACGATCCCATAAACTTAAACCTGGCAGTTTATTCTTAGTTATGATAATTTGAACAACAGCAATAGTTCTCAAATTTGAATTGCAAATTATTTGACTAAAAGCAAAATCAGACAATATAAAATGTTAACAAATAACCGTTTTTAAATACACTAAAAAATAAACAGGCTATTTATGATTCTTTTCAGAAACTCGGTTATGACTATTTAGCACTCTCTGACAATAAGTGAAAGACAACTCCGACAAGTGAATTGCATAAGCAATCCGAGACACACCAATTTTTATACAACCAATTAACAGTTTTGTGACCAAGTTTAGTGCACTGTTTGGGTGAGTTTGATATAAGTTTATAAAATGCAAGTCTGCACAGGGATAATATGAAACTGAATTGGTTTATTTCAGTGATGGGATAAGGTAGCAGAGCCTCACAAGTTAGCAGTAGTCTATCTGCCAGATAAGGTGTGACAGCAGTGAGGGGTAGAAGATAAGGTATGACAGCAGTGAGGGGTAGAAGATAAGGCAGCAGCTGTGGGCATGTGTTTGCACCGGTATTTAATATTGCAGAGTGAATCCTTGATGTACACCTCTGCGTAGTTTAGCATCAGCTTTCCATTCCAAAACTACAGGTGTACTTTTTAGTTTTTTTAAAAAACAAATTTTGCAAACTTTGAACAGGAGGTGATTAACAAAAGATTGATGAATATCGAAAGAGAAGCATTTAAATTGGATGCATTTTCCGATGATTAATTTGCATTGACTGATACCACATTACGAAAGTGGTTTGCTGCCAAAAAGTAATTAAATTGTTACACAAAGTTCAAGCATATTCCATGTTAAAATATTGTTTCAACATCCTTAGACTGTTACTAAAATCTATGTGAAGCGAGTCAAAAAATCATGATTAATTACATTATTTCTAGCTTGACCTGCAGCAAGCAAGCAAGCCATACGTAACGGTATTATAATAAATAAACACGGGTGACATTTATAAATAATTAAGGCTTGTTGTTTAGGTATTGATGGCAGCAATTACCTATTTTTGACTTTGATCTCGTACAACTGCTAAACAATTATAGACATAAATATTTAAACTAATACTACTCTCAAGAAAAACAAGCAGTACGTTTATTTGGCGAGAAGAAGTTGTCATAAAACCAAAGAAAGTAAATTTTTTAGAAAGCTTCACAAATGTGTTGTGGGTATAGTACAAAGCGCAAGCTAACCTTGGCAGTTCTTTAAGTGAGCAAAAGGAGAGGTCAAGGTCTTCTAGTGATAGCAACTGAGAGACTACCTCGGGTGTGCCGGCAAAGAATCGGTTGTAGGTTAGATTTAGACTCTTGAGCTTTGTGAGCAAGCGTAGACTGAAATGGTACAAATTCTTGGACAGTTTAGCAGCAATATAGTACGATATGGTACATAGCAATATAGTACGATATGGTATATAGTAATATAGTACGATGTGGTATATAGTAATATAGTACGATATGGTATATAGTAATATAGTACGATATGGTATATAGTAATATAGTACGATATGGTATATAGTAATATAGTACGATATGGTATATAGTAATATAGTACGATATGGTATATAGTAATATAGTACGATGTGGTATATAGTAATAGAGTACGATATGGTATATAGTAATATAGTACGATATGGTATATAGTAATATAGTACGATATGGTATATAGTAATATAGTACGATGTGGTATATAGTAATATAGTACGATATGGTATATAGTAATATAGTACGATATGGTATATAGTAATATAGTACGATATGGTATATAGTAATGGGACACTTAGACAAGTTCGATCTAACTTGATGAACTGAGTTTTTGAGCTCAAGCATACTGAGTAAACAAACCAAAAAATCGTCCGCAAACTTGTTTGATAACAAGATTTGTTTAGTTAGAGCTGGCGACTATGTCAACATTCTGCTTATCAAAGGATACAATGTAAACTATTTGCTTCTTGAATGTAATATAAAATTTCAAATGACCTTGACGGTAGAGTAGTAAGGTGACATAGCCCTATATTTAGATTCTCTAATGATGGTAATTCTCCAATCACTTCAGGCAGTCCCTTACAGAAGTTATTGTCGTACAAACTGAGATCTTTTAAGCTGGTCAATTTAGAGATGCTGCAATGGACAAAAAGAACATACCAGTCACTAAAGGCAGCTGTTGTGTAACACAGTGAGCATGGTGCTGCCGTTGCTGACTTACACTCAAATATGATGTTGAGAAATAGACACAGTTCAACTGACAATTACTAGATTTACATGATATGCAAAACAGCCCATTGGCAAAAACATGATCCCTAAGATGTTGGCTTGGAGCCACTAGACGTTTTAGCCCAAACAAATATTGAGCCACCTACACCTGCACGGTTGGCTCGAGCTAATTATCAGCTGCTGTGGTAAGGGGGTCAATTACGATAGCAATAAGAGATTTTTGTTACTAATCATAAAATGTCAAATAGTAATAATAATAATAAATAAATAAATAAATATTATTAGTTATCTCAATTATTAATAGCTATAAGTAGTAATAATTTAAAAAATGTACAGAAGAGTACATGAAAAATTTACAAAAATAGCTCAATGAGGTAATCGGCAGAAGACAACTCTGTATAGCATAAAGAGCACAACCCATGTTCATTTTACCCTGATGCTTGATTTCATCGTGATATCAACTGGCACGATGCTGTAAGCAGCATGGCGTGGGAAAGCAGTAAATATTATTACATCACAGTTTAAACAAACCAGCAGCTTCATCCAAAATAATGATACCGATGCGGATTTTACCGATAATTGATATGTTCACAGCTTATCGATAATATGTTTAACTAGGTGCACTGATAGTGAGATTAACGAGAAAACCAAATATCCATTTGTCAGCTGGAAAATACTCATTATTTCATATAAAGTGCTTTGAGTGCAGTGCGCAGCTACTCGGATAAATTATTAACCTGAATAAATTATTTTATTCAATACTACATACCCTTTCCCACCCACAGACCTCTCCGGCCATTGACTTCTCCGCCTTAAGGCCCTTGCCAATCGAGCCTGACTTTCATATCAGTTGCCAGAGCCTGGCAACGAATAGCATGTCGCACGAGCCTGACTAGTAATATGTGTGACTGACATAGTGTCAGATCAAGCACATATGAGCAGTATTAATATTTAGTGCGTTCCATCTGGCTTCCTGCTTCTGATTATTTTTATAGCATTTATTTTTTATCAATACTTGTCATTTATTATTAAGTTTATTATTATTGTTTAATTGATTTATGAATTATTAATACTAGGTTTGTGATTTATAAGCATTTATAACTGTTATTCTGTCTAATTATCTATATCTAATTTTTCATGTTATTACAAACAGTTATTATTTAAATCATCCGACCGTAGTCATTTCAGATAAACGCAAACAATCACACAATTATTTTAATATATACTACCATATAAATATTATAATTGATCTTTGTAAACACGGCTGAGAACCAAGATAATTTAGACTTAGCACTTTTATAGCATAAAATCACTGCACATTGAGAAACCAATCAATCACAGGGCGACAGTTAGCTTGGAAAATCAATTATGTCCATCCACCTTCACCCGGCGCTGGATGTACCATCCTGTGTGATGAAACACCGATTGTGTGATATTATGGCTCGTCTGGCAAGTCTTGTAGATCTCTCCCACTCATCGATGCTTCCCACCCATAGACTCCTCTCAAACATAGACCCCTCCCACCTTTAGACTCCTCCCACCTTTAGACCCCTCCCACCTTTAGACCCCTCCCACCTTTAGACCTCTCCCACATATAGACTCCTCCCACCTTTAGACCCCTCCCACCTTTAGACCCCTCCCACCTTTAGACCCGCTCCCACCTTTAGACCTCTTCCACCTTTCACCTCCTCCCACCTTTCACCTCCTCCCACCTTTCACCTCCTCCCACCATTAGACCTCTTCCACCTTTAGACTCCTTACATCTTTAGACTACTCCACATACAGACTCCTCCCACCTTTAGACTCCTCCCACCTTTAGTCTCCTCCCACCTTTAAATTCATCCCACCTTGAGACTCCTCCCACAGTCAGACTCCCACATGTAGGTGTAACAAAGACCACTGACAGATTGTATTGGTTTTAAATAGTTTTGCAAAATAATAAGAAATAAGCAGACGATAATGTGTATACTGCTCACCTCTTCGGTAAATCTGTGAGCTGACAAAAGCTGACTTCTAGTTTCTCTAAGAAAGTCAGTGGAGCGATCACATGGTGGAGGCCATATTTGAACTGAACTCTCAAAATGTACAACTCTCTAAGTGACGTCAAATCTTTCAAGCTACAGATATAGACTATACATACATGTGAGCTATAAGGTACTAACAACTGACAGCTGTTAGAGTGAGGACTTTGTTGTGTCAGGATAGCTTCCAGTGATGGAATCATGATGTTTAACTAATAAATATTGTCAAAAAGCAACCAAAATCATTCAAGTAGAAAGAGTGGGTTTATTTTCCTGAATAACCAATCAATGAGCATTATCAAACAAGAGTTATTGAGTAAAAACTTTCTGTAGTGAGCCCGTTTAAAATATTTATCATATTCGAACTGTTACATCGTCGTTGCAAAGTGGCTTGAGTGCATAGTGGTGAGCAACTTGTAGGTTTTGCTGTAGCAATAATTTGTAGAGATCAAGGTTTTAAACCTTGGTAGCTGTTGAACATCCCATGCAGATTGTAACAGGGAAGTGGTGAAGTTTGTAAATCACAATTTTAAACATTCAAGTTGGACTAAAAAATGTGTATCTCTTCAGTCAATGCATCGGCCTGGTTTTTCACGTAAGAAGGAGCCTGGCAACAAGTGTTTCCATTTAAGAGGTTAATTGATATAATTGTCGTATCACAAAGCAATGAACATGTTCGTCATAAATGGGTTATCCATTATGGCTACTACATTTATATTTTGAAATCTAAGCTGTTTGTTCATAATAAAATTTATCATTGAAATCACCTTGTAAACAGTTACGGCACCAACATAAATAAGTTGACAATTGTTAATTATTTATAATCATCAATAAGCAAGGAATAGCTAGTAGCAGCAACACTAGTACCCACTTAGTAAGCTCTAAGGAATAGGCTGTGTTCTCAATCTTCAATACTGTTACTTTGGGGGCGACCACCTTGAGAGAAGGTAAAGTCGTCTCCTTCACATGCAGGTGAGTGATGTGCTCACTACCAAGTTCTGCGCTCACATAGTCCACGCTCAGGCCCCTTCTGAATATACACGCCCCTTTACCAGCAACATCGCCAACGGCAACATCGCCGGAATGTCTGTATGATAATCCTACAAGCAACAGTTAGCCAGGGGTTGGGGGGGGGGGGGGCAACAGTAGACTTGGTTGTTTAAATTTTCGAAAAATTTAAGCAGGTGGATGTACACAGGTCGCAGTGAATGGATGTACACATGTCGCAGTGAATGTTTCATCTAATTGGGTAATGAATATGTGAACATTGGAATGTTGATTTATAAACTCCAGCCGTTTGAATGTGTCAATGCATTATTTTGTAACACATACTAGATACACTAGATACACTATCATATGATGTTGATTTTTAGAAACAAATAAAAAAAATGCAGACTGTCAACTACAGTTTAAGGCTCAAGTCCAACAAGCATGTACAAACGCATGAGCAAATTTTTAGGCTTACAAAGATCTGACTTTGTGAACTGTAAAAAGTTGCGCTGAAGCAAAGATCGAAATACAAAATACCTGTGCTTGGTTTTTTCTCATCAGATCTTCGCCGCATGCAGTTTTTGGCAAAGAGGCTATCCATTCAATACTACAGTATAAACATGTGAGTATATACAATGAGTATGTATACGATATGTGTGTGCAATGTATGTATACAAGTACACAAGTACAATATTTATGTTCAGAATAAAAATACAGATTATTGTGAATGATTCGGTTAGTATCTGGTCTCTGTATCGGTCTCCCATTCCCCGGGCTATACTTACGGCCACTGTCCCTATCCTTCCGGTACACCTCCACATCATTTCCTCACTATTGTAACCCATACTAAGATAGTTTCAGACCAACATCTCTGACCAAAATGGTTGCAATGATACTATGCTAGAAGAAGTGGAATAAATTACTACTGATTTATCCCAACTGTATGTGGACCTTGTACGAGCTTGATATCCACCTGGTGCTCCCTGTCCGCTCCCATAGATGCCACAGAAGACATTTCCACACACTTTAGCAGAAGTGAAACTAAATATTCTACCCAGAATCTCCTTACGTTAAGGTGAATTTCTATATTCGAGTGAACACTAGGAATACTGGACAGTCTGTTATGAGCATGGCCACTCTTTCCCCATAGTCCCAGGTGGCAGCTGCCATACCTGAGAGGTGGTGAGTTCTGGCTTTTCAGCCATAGCAGCATCAATGTGGATGTGTATCACAGTTCCAGAGTGAGAACCTTAGAAGTCAAAGACAATTGGTATAACTAGTTACTGGTACGCATACGCAGGGAGAACCCCACCCGCAAGGTCGAATCGTAGACTCTGTCATATACGGTCTAGGTTGATAGGGTCTGTGATGCTGCTGAGATCAGCTCAAAAAAAAAAGTATACAAACTTTAGGCAGCTGTTGGAATGCGAGGAGTTGCTGGACTGCGAGGAGCTGCTGGACTGCGAGGAGCTACCACTCTGGGGCTTTCGGGATACATAGTTCCCGCAGGCAAGAAAAAATCCTCTACACGGTAGGGAAGCCAATGGACAAGAGCAGATAACTTGCAATTGTGCACTCAAAAGTTCTATGTTTTTTATTTTATTGAAACCAGCAACGAACAATTTAGTTTAACAGTAGATACATATTTGTATTTGCAAACCATTACATATTAATTTCAATCATTTTTTTATTTCTAACTATTTTGTTATATAAAAATCATGACTGTTAAATTCTAGCAGCAACAAAGCGCGGCGTGGTTATTTTTTGGTTCGATTTGTTTTTGATTTATTTAAATATCTGTGTCTTCCAATAAAATCAGAATTACCTTGGGCACTTTCAAAGATTTCATACTTGCTCTGAATTTTACTGTGCACAATAACCATAGAGCAAATGGCTATAGTTAATAGTGGCAGTTACTCTGCGCTAAGTTTTGCTTATAAGAATGGTCGGTCAGCTTGGACCATAGCCATCTCAACCCTTGCCGAATGTGTTTTGACAGCGGTCATTAACAGTGATAATTTGGATCCGCACTGTTTCAGCCACACATGGTTATGTCAAAAGATCCCAACAGCTAAGTTCTGCCTTTCTTTAGGAAGAGTATTGTCACTATGTCAAAGTGGATGGGCCAGTGTAGCTTTGGACAGTTGCCTAGGAGGTCCGGCTACCAACCGATAGTGAAACCCTGCGCAATATTATTATATACCATATTACTACTTATACTATATTACTACTTATACTATATTACTACTTATACTATATTACTACTTATACTATATTACTACTTATACTATATTACTACTTATACTATATTACTACTTATACTATATTACTACTTATACTATATTACTACTTATACTATATTACTACTTATACTATATTACTACTTATACTATATTACTACTTATACTATATTACTACTTATACTATATTACTACTTATACTATATTACTACTTATACTATATTACTACTTATACTATATTACTACTTATACTATATTACTACTTATACTATATTACTACTTATACTATATTACTACTTATACTATATTACTACTTATACTATATTACTACTTATACTATATTACTACTTATACTATATTACTACTTATACTATATTACTACTTATACTATATTACTACTTATACTATATTACTACTTATACTATATTACTACTTATACTATATTACTACTTATACTATATTACTACTTATACTATATTACTACTTATACTATATTACTATTTATACTATATTACTACTTATACTATATTACTACTATTACTATATTACTACTTATACTATATTACTACTTATACTATATTACTACTTATACTATATTACTACTTATACTATATTACTGCTTATACTATATTCCTACTTATACTATATTACTGCTTATACTATATTACTACTTATACTATATTACTACTTATACTATATTACTGCTTATACTATATTCCTACTTATACTATATTACTACTTATACTATATTACTACTTATACTATATTCCTACTTATACTATATTACTACTTATACTATATTACTACTAATACTATATTACTACTTATACTACATTACTACTTATACTATATTACTACTTATACTATATTACTACTTATACTAAATTACTACTTATACTATATTACTACTTATACTATATTACTACTTATACTATATTACTACTTATACTATATTACTACTTATACTATATTACTACTTATACTATATTACTACTTATACTATATTCCTACTTATACTATATTACTACTTATACTATATTACTACTAATACTATATTACTACTTATACTACATTACTACTTATACTATATTACTACTTATACTATATTACTACTTATACTATATTACTACTTATACCATATTAATACTTATACTATATTACTACTTATACTATATTACTACTTATACTATATTAATACTTATACTATATTACTACTTATACTATATTACTACTTATACTATATTCCTACTTATACTATATTACTACTTATACTATATTACTACTTATACTATATTAATACTTATACTATATTACTACTTATACTATATTACTACTTATACTATATTACTACTTATACTATATTACTACTTATACTATATTACTACTTATACTATATTACTATATCTGATAGAAATACAAGGTAGAAACAGGGAAAATAATTTCCAGTAAGAGTCTGGCACACGGTTAGATGGGCCTACCTGGCTGTGATTAAGCATCTCTGTGGTTGAATTCAAGTACCCCATCCTTAAGTCCGCTGTCTCACACAATGCAGTCCGCTGTCTCACACAATGCGCATTGTGATCCCTTCGACAAAGCAAACCATACAACGTTCGAGCACAGCAACTAAAACAGACACTGTTTATCAGTGATGAGCCTCTACCATGTGTTATTAATGCTAGCCACCGCATTGGGAGCCAATGACAAACGACTTTGAGCCGCAACAAATGAGTGTAGTAAACAAATGCCTCGAGTGATATGACTTGCACACACTTCTAACTTTTTTCCCCTGACCTGACAAGTGCCTCAGATCAGGTGACATGAGCGTGCTAAATAATTATATTTCCACAAAAAACAATTACCAGTCAAATCGTTGAGTGGGTTGATTGACTCAACTCACATCAAATGATTAAAGTCTACATACAAGCAGCTCTGTCCCCTTCTGTGCAGGCAATATACAAGTAAGCTATTACAAGTTATTTTGATATATTTAACAAACAACCCTCAACGTCAAATAGTATAGTATAGCTTTATAATTAATAATAACAGTTGGCTACTTTGAATGTTTTGGCAAACAAAAAGGTTTTGTTTGTTCATTGTTTGCTATGACTCAGTTTATCAATAAAAAATAATCCATTCACTGCATTACATAATACAGTATACGATTGTTTATTACAAGATTTCTGTTTAATTATTACAACCGATATCCAGGAAATCTTTGAGGGTGATATGGATTTTCTTAACAGTTTTGGTCTATCCAAATACTCACTGGCATTGATAAGATCAGTAAAGAAACGTAC
The DNA here is from genome assembly GCA_945261195.1 of Cryptosula pallasiana. Taxonomy (NCBI): domain Eukaryota; kingdom Metazoa; phylum Bryozoa; class Gymnolaemata; order Cheilostomatida; family Cryptosulidae; genus Cryptosula; species Cryptosula pallasiana. The sequence goes on along the minus strand of OX183134.1, from coordinate 829,632 downwards.
ACAAGTTACTTCAAAATGGTTTGCTCCTCGGACTGTAAGGTTCAAACATGTTTGTTTTGAAACAGCACTTGTCTCTGGCTGGCTACATCTTGTATTTGATGGAAATGATCGCAATCTTATTATTATAATTCAAGTTCTTGCCATGAAAGATTTTAAAAAACAATAAGATTCCTAACAATAGCAAAAAATCGACATTTAAAACTGCACCTTTTGAAAACCGTCAAATTTAAAAGTGTTTACACTTGAAGAGGTGCTCAATCAATAACAAAGTGTCTGCTAATAATTATTATCAGGCAACAAAAAATGTTTAACTCGAAGTATCTTTTAGTTATAAACAGTTTTTGATCATCTGTCTGTCTACGTAAGTGTGTGAATACAAACCATCAACTCCACAGAATGAGTGCATTAAACATGCAGCATGTTGTGTTTGTTGGTGAGCTTCAGGCCAAGCTGTTTCTGTAGTAGTTTCAGTACAAGTTAGCTAGTAGGATAGTTAATCCTTATCCTCATGCACTCAACTGTCCTGTCCCACCAAAAACTCTCAAGTGATTGACTTGTTTGCGTGTTTAGCCAAGCGTGTACTATCAACTAGATGGTGTGATTGATATAGATGATTGTCAAACCGCTATTCATTCGGATAGGGTAATCTAATTAAAAAGCATTTCATTCGTCCTCAAAAATGTAGGACTTGTTTACAACCCTAAAGGAAGACTAGACCGTAGTCTATAGTGTTACTAGTTTGTATGCAACACAACATAACTCTACCCGCCGTAAACCAGTGGTGCACTTGTGGTGAAGCTGTCTAGGTAAAAGTCTTCCTACATCAATGCACAGTCCTGACTGCCATCAAAAACGTAGATATGGCAGTAAATGGCGATATCTACTGTATAAACCATGTGTGAAGCAACAGTAACTGTTTCCTTGTATATTTGTAGCAGGCTTGTGCAGATGAGTGCGTTGCTATCACTTTTTGTGGCTAGCTCAATGCCCTGTATCCACCAACACTTCCTCAACTACTTCTATGGCCACAACAGGACCAAGTCACCATTTCTGAGCACACCTACGCTGGGTTACTTCTCTTTTTTCTGATGAGTCAATTTCTCTTTTGCGAAACTTCGCTGATTAAGAGCAAGTTCACAAGCATTTAAGCACAGTTGACAAAAATTTTAACAAAATTACTAATTTAATTATTCTGTTCATACGGCTAGGTTTGACAATAGTACAATGTACAAACTCTGATGAAGATACAGGGGTGCTATAAGCTGCTGCTTAAGAAAGTAATTATACTATTAAGCAGTTGTAGAAAAAAAACCAATCATCAAACGCATAAAGTATAAGGTAACAACAATTTGAATCTACAACTATTTATCGTCAGCAGTTTTCTTTGTCTGCGGGTTTCTGTAAGATAGTTGAAGGAAAGGTTTTGGGTTATGGTTAAAAAAAAAATGTGGCAATTATATTGAGATGGGTTGGTTGGGGTGTAACAGGTGGGGGCCAGAGTTCAGGAGTGGACAACCCCGGAAGGCTTCTGCTATAAACACCGCCACTGGCTGTGACGGACTCTGAAGACAAATGTTATTTCATGGGAAGAAAAAAATGGTGCAATAGTGGGTGTAGAGGGTAATGGGTGTAGAGGGTGGTGGGTGTAGAGAGTGGTGGGTGTAGAGGGTGGTGGTTGTAGAGGGTGGTGGGTGTCGAGGGTGGTGGGTGTAGAGGGTGGTGGGTGTAGAGGGTGGTGGGTGTAGAGGGTGGTGGTTGTAGAGGGTGGTGGGTGTCGAGGGTGGTGGGTGTAGAGGGTAGTGGGTGTCGAGGGTGGTGGGTGTAGAGGGTGGTGGTTGTAGAGGGTGGTGGGTGTAGAAAATGGTGGGTGTAGAGGGTGGTGAAAGAGTGGAGCTTTCACAGTATTTCCACCTGGTAGTATAATGCGAGCATGTTGCATCATTGCAAGAAGGTCAGTGTACTCTGTAGCACAAACATTTCCAGGTCGTCTTGTAATTGGCTTTCAAAAACTAAAGAACCAAATTACATGGCAGCGCAAGAGCAATAGTTTAGATGATTTAGCACACAATTTGTATCATAAGCCATTTCGCCACCGCACTAATCCCCATTCCACTTCTTGTCATTCAACATCACAATCTCCACACCCCGTTGTACACCCTCCCCTACCCTACCCTACCCTACCCTACCCTACCCTACCCTACCCTACCCTACTCCATGCCCCTAAATAGTTGTCAGGAGCCACATTTAACTTTGAATCATTGAACTTTGAACTTCATCCCTCCCACCTATTAAACCTTCTCCATTTTCTCTAACCACTTTTTAGATCATTACCATATTTTACCTACATAATTAGTTTTCAATTTTTCCACCAATAGACAAGACAAAGCACTATCATTTGGTAGTTTTCTCCTCCTCCTGCATAGAAAAAGCTGTGACGCTAAGTGTGGATTTTGGAGTTTTAATTTCAAAATTAGATTTGGCTTTCTCAAATTGGCTTCTGAGGAGTGAATTCAGAGCTTTTTGCCTGATCGAACTTTAAGTATTCAAATTAGTTTTCTAGTCATCAGCTCCGCAACAGCACCGAGCGAGCGGAAAAATTGAAAAACTTGACTTTTGAGATGCCTGGAAATGCACTCTAAAGTCCAGGCTGTACATGTAACTTAATGATCACGTAGTTATAAAAATTTGAAAATAATTATTGGCTGAGCAAGACAAACCACCTGCATCAATCTACTTCTTCATATAATATTGCAACAACAACAACTTGGATGCCAAAGTACGTTAAACTTTGAAGAAAGAGTTTTGGCTTTTGCAAAAAAACCGGACATTGATTCTATAATAATGACAGTAATTATTTTTTTCATATTTTTAAATATTAACGTTTATTATAATTATTATTATTTATAGTGGAGAATTATAATGCCAAAATTTACGTTGCCGCTCGCCTGTTTGTTGAAGCAGATTGTGTTCCAGAGAATGCTTCATGATTGTATTATCCATATGTTTATAACAGTAAAATCTCAGTACACAGGCTAGCCAGTCTCTTCTATCGGAAGTTGGAAACCTGTTTATTTCTAAATGCTAGAAAAATTTACAAGAGCACCTAACTCCTCATTGATGAGCCGCATCAAAGTGTATTAAAGCACTCTAAGCTGTATAAACTAAAGATGGCCCTAAAAAAAACATTTTTGTTTTGATCTAGTTTGACGTAGAGCCCCCTAGTGACAAAGTGGGGACTATAGACTAAGAACACTTAGGCTAATTGCCCTGGAATAGCGGATGTCGCCATTATGGGCGCTGCCAACTTAATAAAAGCGATGTTGTTAAATGACGGACCACTGTTGTTCCAGCTTCCCCTCACTGAGAGTTTTATAATTTGGTTGTAAATAATGGTCTGGTGCTTTACCTTTGGGTGCACAAACTCTAAAGGAAAGTGCCCAAAAAAGAAAGTTTTCATCAGCGCTTATGACAGTGTTATAGCTTTTACGAAATTTATCGTCTGATTTCATAGCTGTAACAATTTGTTTAGGCAATAATTCACTCATTCTTCTCATACATGATTTTCTTCCGTTATCCTCTCCACCACCGAGTCAGTGAATTCAGGTCAGCTGTGTCCATAGTGTTGATAACAAGCAAGCAGAATGTTTTATCACCCGGTTATGATTAATTTTTTGTACTAATTATCATTATTATTATTGTAAATAATAGTAGTTAATAATAATGTAGTGGTTAGTTTGTTGTTGAAATAGTTCAAATGAGCTGTGGTAAGTGTTTTTATTACTAAGAAGTAGTGGCTCCTCAACGCATGTTTGATATAATTAACAATAGTATTATTTAGTTATACCAGAAAAGTGAATTGATGTCAGCTAGATCCGAGCTCGGGAAAAACCGTGGGTGCCAAGAAAAAGAAACACCCTATGCAGTTCTCACTTGCTAGAAAGCGATCTTCGCCCACATGAGATCTGGTTCCGCTAAAAGACTGTTAAAATCAGAAGCCTATATTTTAGAAAAGACTACCATCAGTCGACTTTAAATCGGTGTATCTCTGAGATTGCAGTAGGAGAGACAACTGTTGGAATGATCTTCAGAGACCAAAAAAATACACTTAGTAGACAGTGGACCATGAATGTAGTTTTCAGCACTTGAGAACCCCTGGGGTTTGGTGGTGATTACAGTTATGCAAAGACCGTTAGTATATTATATGATTATGTTTCATCAGTATTACCTGGTGTGCTTTTAACGGCTTGATTTTTCATATTAACACAAAGTCACAGCTGTAATTACTGGTGAAATCTTGAGTCAGTGCAAATCTGCCAGTTGCCGCAATATTAGGCATATATTAGTTCTTTACTCTCCTGTCCAATTATAAAATCTTCTATTTCAAAAAATTTGGGTGGTTGTATATTAACGATGTTGTAACTAATTTGCACTTTTGACATGCAAGGTAACATAGATGCTGAAAGGTCTCAATTCTGCCAAATTGTTACGTAATTACACAATACATGCCACTGCTGGAGTATTTAAAATTTTAAATCTCACAATTTTTTTTCAAAATTTTAAATCATTTAATTTTTTGAAATTAACTTATCAGTGAATTTAGCTACCTCGCTAAAAAGGACGTGTCGCAAAGTGAGCCCGCAATAGTATAAAACGAATGCTCATTTCTGTAAATAATATTGCATTGCTTAGCCCAATTATTACCTCGCTGTTACTATCTGACAGCTGTACAAGCATTTGTTAGAGATGATATTGTTGATACATAGGCAAACAAATACCTAAAGCAATAAGTTAATACATGAGGAGTGTGACAACTTTGGTTTTCCTTACCTCATACAACATGACAGGCGACTTATCATACATGTTTCACTGAGCGTAGTTTAATTTTATACAAAGTTTATTTTGTTTGTAATCTAGAAGTACCATACCCATAGTTCTAACAACACTACCGTGTGACTGGTATTTTATTCTTGAAAATAAGAATGAAGCAACTGAAGAGACATGTCCACTATTCATTTTTATGATACTTGTCAAGCATCTTATAACGTATTTTTTATTTCCTTTTTTTCACTTTTAATCTGTCATTGTGGTAGTTTTTAGTTATCTATTATTCATTTTATATATCTTTTCTTGAATTAATTGCACCTGAGCTGTTTGCAAGATGCATTGCCAAGTAATTTTAATTAGATTAATACAATAGTTTTTTCACAGTTTGTAGTAGCACAAACTATTTAAAAATTGTTTCTTGCTGGTGAGATAGATGTTCTCTCATGCATTATTTGCAGCTGTAAAGGGAACCTTTGAAGCAGTGGTCATAATTGCTGAAACAATTTGGTTGGCAGCAGCAGGCAAAGTATTTTGCTTTTACGTTACCAACGATTATTATGCAGAATAGTGATGTTGTAAAATGGCAGCCACAATTGTATAGCCTCGACATAAACACAACGCCATAGACGCATTGTTAAAATCAGATTAGCAACAAGCGCTTTGGGCACCTGCAAACAGTTGTTAATTGGATTTACTCTACCCATTTTGGGGACTTTACTCATATAGTCACCATTTTGGTGCTTATCACACCGCTGCTAGTATAAAACATAGTGTTAACCAGCTGATATTGTACTAACATAGCTGAGCAGCTATGAATGCTATAAATTTTTTTAATGCACCAAATGAAAGCTTGGGATATATAGACTGTCTCTGTATCATATTGTGAAACTGGCAATATTTTTTGTTTGTTACTAGCTTGAGCCACTGAACGTTTGTGATGTAATATATAATAAATGAAATAATATTTTTAGCAGTCTGACTATTCTTGATTATTTAAAAATAAAAATGTGGCTGAGGGCACTGTATGGAATGGTTTCCCATTTTTTTTAACAAGAAATTATTATATGTACTGATCCAATTTGACAATAACCTGTGTGGAACCAAATTTTAATGGCCCTAATCAAACTACTAGCCCACTAGTGGGCACACAGCAAATTAATAATAAAACTTTCAAGTGATCTGAAGTGTGATTGGTTTGCCTGAACCATATTAAAATAAATAGTGAGAGAAATCAACCTATAAATGCCAGTTTAATAAACCACGCAACTTTGAGACAGTGAAAAGTGTGTAAAAAAGGGGCGTCGGTTTCTGGTTTTCTTTTCACCAAGATGGCCGCTTGTTATATATTCTCCAGTCATATTGAAAGTTCCCACTCTGTGTATTAGAGCACTTTGGTGATGCCCATAGAAAAACAAACCCTGGATTTATATTTCTGTGGTGATGCCAATGTGTACAGTGCTTACCCGGCTTGGGAACAGTTTGTCCATTTACTTCTTAGGGAGTTGCGTTTACGGCAGGACTCAACCCGGCTATTTAAGGTCTCTATTGATGTCTCGTTCAATTATCAAAAGTTGGTAATTATTAGGTTAGAAAGTAGAGGCACTAGAGATCACGGGGTGGCATGTGGGTTTCTGGGAGGGGAAGATGCAGGGGCGTGGGCAAGTAGAGGGAGAATGGTAGGGTGTGGGCTGTAGTTGGACACTAATTTTCATTACAATATGAAGCTTGCTGAATGCCAAGTATTCCACTTGAGTGTTTTATTTTCATGGCAACTGTAAGGATATTTTTTCAACTCAATAAGAAGTCCAGGTGCCAAACACCTCATTATAGTATTAATTGGTAGATATATTTACCTTGTCATTACTTAAATGGGCAATTAGCATTAAGGTGACAGCATAGATAATTGGTCATGTTTGTAGTTCTTTCTTTGTGGGAAACCTCCTACAATGACTTTTGTTCCCGACCTCCTGGGTCTACCTAATGCAAGGTCACGCCATAACTGTATTGGTATACTGCACTCTCTCCTTCTCTCTGTATATCTACCTTCTCATAATTACTAGCAATAACTTCCACTAGTTTATGTGTCCTGTATAACTGAATATCAACAATAGAAATAAATTGTGGGAGTTCTCTGCTCGCAAATTACACTTGTTTTCTCCACATCCTCATTTTCTTTGTTCCCTTATACCTGACACTTATTTCCTTCCCTCACATTGTTAAGCAATCAGGTCTCTGTAAGACAGAAGATACTAAAGAGGCCACTTGAGGCAGCACAATGCTGCTTCAAGCTCAAAAGCAGCAGCCATCAGTCGCTTACAAAAATCCTCAAAAACTGATGTAAAAGTTTTTTGTTACCGATCGCTCTTATCCGAGTTGTTGTTCAATCTTAGGGCCCCGGCCCGGGTGAAACTTGTATCGGAGCTCTTTAGCTCCGAAGACTAACGGCAGGTAGCGCATTGTGACAACTGGCCAGCCAGGTAAGATGTCTTTTGTTAGAGTATGATACTTTGTCTAATTTTACAAACTAGAAGCACCAAAACTGACGTTATGGTGCCTTCATAGCTACTTGTACAGAAAGAAAATAAGCAAGTAAAAAATCATCCAATAACAGCTTGACACATGATTTTGTGGTATACGAAAATTTCTAGAACTATGTGACTTTTGTCTCTCTGCCAAATAGTTCAAAATTTTGCTTCAAGTTAAGAATCTTCAAATATATGACAAAACTCTTGAATGATGTTTTTTGGCCTTTGATTGGCATGCGGGAGCAGTATCCAGAAGTTTCAGGCCATCTGAGTGGAAAAGGATGACTCCAATTAGACAATAACTGCAACTTTTGCCTCACAAAATGGAACTCTGTTGGTGCTTTTTTGCCCTGAGTCTTGCTTCGGGTTATTGACAAGCCTGGGGGTTGATGGAGAAGAGCACCAATGCTCAGAGGTGTCATCCGAGAGGAAGTGTTTGGTATAGAGAGAGTGTTTACTGGGGGAGCGACAACTTCCCTTAATTACTGCGCAAGTAGTTTGCAGAGTAAAAACAAAGGAGTTATCTCCGGGAAAGAACGGCTATAATACTTGTAGCTCTTCTACAATTGCGCTAAAAAGTCATAACCAAGCTGTTTATGGGCTTTTTTAAACCTGCCATAAATCTACTTTTGTGTTTTTTGTTTTGTAGAAAGCAGATCTGAAGCTTCAAAGAGAGATGGAATGGCTAAGTTATGCAACCAGTTTAAAAATGGTTGTTTCCTTGATAATATATATATATATATATATATATATATATATATATATATATATATATATATATATATATATATATATATATATATATATATATATATATATATATATATATATATATATATATATATATATATATATATATATATATATATTACTTTATTGGCATCAATATCATTTTATAAAAATGTTCTTCATAAAGTGCCATAGCTAGAAGAAAAATCAAAATCAAAAATGAAACAGAAATATAAAATGAACACAGAAAAAAAGAAGTCTACTCAAACACAGTCTATTTAAAATAATTCTCCATTGGTACTTAAAAGATATTTAAATAAATTTGATTTGAAAACAGACAGGGTTTGTGAGATTCTCAGAGAAGTAGGCAGTTGGTTGAATGTGACAGCTATATGTGTTTCTATTGCAGCTTGTGTGTTGTCACCATTATAAACTGTCAACCAATGTATTGTCAGATATGATTTGCTCACGAAACTATAAAAAGTGTCTTGCTAAGTTTTGGCGATCAATAAAATCAGGTTATGTTTTGTTCATTTTAATTTTAGTGCTGGATCATTTGTCTAGTTTGTATGCATTACAAACACTTTAAAAAATGCCTATTAGTTTCAGAGTTGCTTTCTCTTGGTAGTGCAGATAACTCTACAGTTAATGCAGTTATCCCAATAGCTTTGGGGGTTGCTTATAGATGAGTAGGTTTATTGCGTTAATTCAAAGCATTCAGTGCAGAAATAATCAAAATCATAGTTTAAAAACACCTCCTCAGAAAGTTGATGTGTCATGGCCGCATATGATTTGAATTGTTGACGTCATCTATACCATTTAAATTAAAATAAACAATTCAAATTTAGCCCTCGCCTTCATCATTCCCGGAAGGCCAAGGCTCTCAATCATTGTGTAGAGTCAGACTAGAACTAGATACACAAGCAAACTACAGTCAGTTGAATGTCAGTTGTTGCTCGAGTAGAAAAGTGAAGGCTACTACCATACATTACACTTCCAAAGATGGATGCCTTATAGAGGCAGTTTCACATAGATTGAGGTCAGGTGGTCGTAGCAAAATGTCTGTTGGTCAGCTGATGTAGCACACAGATTTTGTGCAATAGCGAAGCATTTTGAAGCAAATGCTGTCACGTTGATAATTTATTGTGCAGACTTTTTGGGCAGAGTTTTTGTAACAGTTACCGCCCACTATCATGTGTGTTTTTGTTTTCCCTCACCACAACTATGGAAATATTCCTTACCCGCTGGACAGCAATTACCTTGTCTGGCAACAAAAATCAATGAGTTAGGTCATTTATTTGTTAAAAACTTTATTCAAAAGATCAACAACTCAACAATTGGTCAATTTGAGCATTCACTGTTGTTTATGTTTTTTATTTATTTATGTTGAAGATTGTGTAATGAGTTGATGCACAGTTATATTTTTCCTATGTTGTTTTGTCTTAAAATAAACAGGAAACATGCGTATTAAAAATTAAACGACCAATTCTATGCTGAAATCCATGGCTCCCAATGTGCATACAAGCATAATTTGATGAATACCAACATAAGGTGTGACATGTAAACAATGAGAGCGCAGATCTACACAGGAAATCTGGTTCGGATACTCACAAGTCTAAACATGGTGTCTTGTTTAACAAGGCTCGTCATTTTCATGAGCAAGTCTACATAGTCCCACAGTCATACAACCCCAATAGCCTGCTAAACAACTGGCAATAAGTTTTACATGTTCTTGTAGTTTGATGTTTTCTGCTGTATCAGCATGTTCCATTGCTCTCAGCCAAATTTTTATTTGTTCCATAGGTGACACTTATGGTCAGGTTGAAACTATGGTGACACTTTTGAGCAATAAGTGCTAGTCAAACAAGTCATGACATCTGCCATATGTTGATAACATGGTATGACATCTGTCATATGTTAATAACATGGTATGACATCTGCCATATGTTGATAACATGGTATGACATCTGTCATATGATAGTCATATGACATCTGCCATATGTTGGTAACATGGTATGACATCTGTCATATGATAGTCATATGACATCTGTCATATGGTGGTCACATGACATCTGCCACATCCGCAAGCTACATTCGCAATTAACAATTAAGTTAGTTGAATAATTTTCGCTCCCAACCGGATGTAAAGTCTATCAGATTTACCATTTGGTGGCAGCACCTGACAGTGGCTTCTAAACCAAACCGAGATAGTCTATAACAACTTTAATGAGCAGATACAAACAGATATATGAAATGAAAGATATTTGATTTATTATTGTCAAAGCGCAATATCCATGAAAAAGTAAATTATTACTTTCTAAAGTTGTCTTTCGACAAGTCCTCCCTGAGCAGTTCTTCTGATGGATGACATTTCTACAACCATTAGCAAGTAATATACCATCGACTTTCAACATTATTTTTATGGAATTTTGCTATTAGGCTCATTTTTTAACCAAATCATGTTTCAATGCCATTCTCAGAGCCAATCAACACAGTATGGCTTCCCGTATTGCTTTAGCTCATGTAAGTATATTTTTCGAAGTTTCAGTACTTCAATATTGCCACATTACCATCTATCCAGGACTGAGTGTTGGTAGACATGAACATTTCACTTACAGAAGGTGGGTTGGCAGTCAAACTTGACGTTGTTGGGATTTGGGGTGAGCCATGGTTGCAGCACAAAAGTCACATCGCAGAGTCTTGGCTAAAATGTAAATAACGGTGACCAGTTTTTTGCTTAACTTCATCCAAGTTACTTCAGCTTGAGAGACCCCCTTCACCCCTCTCTCCTCTCACCCCTCCCTCTGTCTCTTATTTTTGCTGCCTCATACTGAGATATGCTGTCGACTAACAAGAATAGTTCAATAATATATACCTGTCCAGCTTCTGAGGTTTTCACTTTCATGTAGTATTTTGTTCCAGAGACCACTTGCGTTCTCACTGACAAAATCTGGACATTCTGCTCAACAGAAAACACGTACATGATTAGCATGTTGTTGAATGTATCTACATGCAGTCTTTAAAACGTGATTTACTTCACTGATGAGTTTTTTAATGTTTCCATGGCTCAATTCATTTCGATTTAATTTATAAACCATCCATTTGGGTTGGAAACTCCTGGTTCGTTAGCACTAGTTTAATTTGATTCCTCAATTCATATTTCTTCTGGGTTGAACATTAATTAGGATTATGGAAATCATCTGTGTTGACAAATGCACATGCATTGGAGCAGTGTTTTGTAGAGCGGAGGGAGTAAACTAGTGTTTTGGCTGCAAATTATTAAAAACCTTATCAGTTTTTGTTGATTTTTCAACTGAAGTTTCTTTAAATTGAGATATTGACTTTTTGCAAATTTAATAACAGCAAAGTTACAGCCTGTTAATTATAAGTTCAGGAAGCTGACAGTTATAGATGTGTTACTGAAAGAGTTCAGAGATTTATAACTGTGTTTGATAATTGAGAAGATTAAATAATTATTTATTATTATTTAATTATTATCCACTAGTTATTGTTTATGAGTGTTATTATATCATAATAACCATGGGTAATTATTATTCATTGTTGTTTTTATTAGTATTCATGTACTCAGTATTGTTATTTTTATTCATAGTTTGTTCTGCGGGCATTCAACTATTCTTGCTGTATTACTCTCTTAAAACATAACGATAGAATTATTTTGCTTGCTACTAACTGACAGAGAAGCAGAACTCATGCGTAGGATTTCAATTTGCATTGCCATAGGAATGGTTAGCAGTGTCAACACAAATGTATGAGAACCAGCAAAAATGAGCATTCAACCCGAACGAATTTGAGCCGCGGGACCATGGGGTATAAAAAATTCCAAGCAGCGCAGCAGTTACATTATTTATAATCAAACACTCACATCGGCATCTAGGTTGGTGTTAGCCAGCCCGAATGCTCTGATGTAAAGGTCCATGAAATCTTGAGGGTTCTTTTTCTCGTCCGACACACACCCAGCGCAGCCTCTTGCTACAGCCCTTTTACTACAGGATACAAACAGTTAAATGGTTTACCAGTTAAATAGCAACACTTTACAGTAATCAGTTAAACCTCGTCAAAAAACATACCTCTGCTTAGATGCACAGTTAAAGTTGCTGAGTTGTTTATTGCCAGAGAAAGTCTCATAGATTGTTACTGAGCAAACTTGGTCCTGACAAACACATGAGGAGCAGTAGTAGTGCATCAGTAGTACCACAACACAAAAGTTTTCATCACCTGATTTCCAGAGGCAGCCTATTACCCACATACTAGAATTTGTGCATAAACTTGACTTACCCTATCTCCATAGACATCACAGACACTAAGTTGATCAGCTGATGATTGCTTGTTACATTTGGTTAAAGCAAAGACAAAATCTATCTACAACCAATACAAAACAGGAACTATAGGTCTATTTACAATCGTCACAAAACCATAATTGTCAAAGTTCACAAACAATCAAAATCTCAGCCGTACCTTGTAGTTGAATCCGTTCACCAGTTGTCGCTGGGCCTTGGTCACCTTCATTACCTTACGGGCCAGGATACTGTTGCTACGAGCATTGAGCTCTTCAGTGGCAAAGTCTACCAGCTCACTTACCTAAATATACAGTTAACTTACACATAGGCAGACAGGTACATAAACCGGTGAACTAGGACGTAATCAAAAGCATTTCGCATCATCAGAGTTCTATGGCTATGATATTATTCAAACCTTACGGAACCTTATTGGTCACACAGTGTTGCAGTGCATCATGTATAATTGCAAGTAGTAAGTAAAGTCAAAATAAACCAGATGGTTGCCATAGCAACTAGTAACTTACATGGTCATCTTTAGAGTCAATCACTCTATAACCACCCACGGCCAGAGCCACCGCCAATGTCACACTGATGAGAAACAACTTGAACATGATCACAGATTGTTTTGTTCCCCTAAAAATAAAGAATAATTGCCATCAAGTTTCAAACACAATCCAGCCTGTGCAGTGTAACAGTGATTTGAGATTATGCTCAAAGGTGTGTTAAGAAGATAATTTAACTTTCACCAACCTGCAAGACTTGCCACAATTTGTGTGAAACAATTCACTTTATAGACACGTTGACGTATGACGTTCTTTTGCTGGGAGAAAACAGCTGTAGTTGCTAGTTCAATAGTGTAACGACCCCAAGCACGTAGCTAATATATGGATGAATGATGCATATAGCTCGCTATCTGTGGCTATTTATCTCTATAAATAGATTATAACTTTTAAAAGAATAAAAGACTTTGTTATGGTAATTGAGATATCTACTACTTGAGCCTCAAACTTTCAATTTCAAACATCATTTGGTAGTTTTTCTCTAACAAACAAGGTTAATAGCTGAAATTAACTCTCTGAATTGCCTTCATTGGCTGCCTTTTGCATTCCCCTTGAGGCTTCTACTGGTTAAATACCATAAAGCCAACACAAAAAAGTGTAATCATTATATGGTAGATCTCAAAAAACCATTATCCGCTCAGACAGCCCTTCGGTGTCATTGCACAATTAATAAAGTGGTTGATTTTGACCAACTTTATTAGCTGTGAATATTGCCATCTCGCACTGAATGCAATAACTGGGCCAACATTGATGATGCAGGCTGGTCTGCTTGATAAAGAATTGTAAGAATAGCCTCAGACTTTTCAAAGCACATCATCTTGGACTGAGCTACCCTCAGATGTCAAGACCTGGTGACCCAAGGCTGCATATATCCTTGGGAACTGTTGAAGTGTAGGGAGAGGTATAGATGGGATTGTCAATTGATTGACTTGGCCCTCTACTACTAGGCACTATTTTATATTTCAATTTTTTCCTGTGAGCCAGCCTGTGTAAGGCTGATCTATATCATAGTACATTGGTGTAGCTCTTACTCTTCTGTAGTGCTCTTACCATTGGATCTTATAAACTCTCCAAATTAGCTCCTCAAGTTTTACAGAGCAAAAATATTTGTTATCATATCAAACTATACTGCCTGGTATGTCTGGACCAAGGGCTATGGCATACCAGACAGTATAGTGTTATACAATGACTATGTCATGGTTGTTTAAGCAAATTGTCACTGGTCATACCGGCGGTGACTCCCTCTGGGGAAAACCATAACACTGAAGACTAGAGGTGTTTGGTGGCAAACAAGACCAAAATCCACTACAATTAATCTAGAGGTAACCTCACTTTTATACAAAAGTGTAAACAGAATACTTTACCATAGAGGTTTATGCCTCCCGAAATAAAGGGCGGCCATCTTTTGATCAGCAATATTTCCTAAATCAAAATTCAACTTGTTGCAAAGGTTACAACATACAATGTTGTTGACCAAGAACTGATATTATCTAATGCTTTGCTCCTTATTAAATATTTCTGTATCAGTTTTACTTTTGTTTGTCAATAAAAAAAAATGTTTTTTGGAGGAAAGAAAACTCTCAAACTCAAAGCCTTGACTGTTTGAAAAAATCTTGTTCTACTTTTTCAATATGTTTTTCCCGCAGCTGCATATAGTTTCTATATCAGGTAATATATAGCTTCCATTTCAGGTAATATATAGCTTGCATTGCAGGTAATATATAGCTTCCATTGCAGGTAATATATAGCTTCCATTGCAGGTAATATATAGCTTCCATTGCAGGTAATATGTAGCTTCCATTGCAGGTAATATATAGCGTCCATTTCAGGTAATATATAGCGTCCATTGCAGGTAATATATAGCTTCCATTGCAGGTAATATATAGCTTCCATTGCAGGTAATATATAGCTTCCATTGCAGGTAATATATAGCTTCCATTGCAGGTAATATGTAGCTTCCATTGCAGGTAATATATAGCTTCCATTGCAGGTAATATATAGCTTCCATTTCAGGTAATATATAGCTTCCATTTCAGGTAATATATAGCTTCCATTTCAGGTAATATATAGCTTCCATTTCAGGTAATATATAGCTTCCATTGCAGGTAATATATAGCTTCCATTTCAGGTAATATATAGCTTCCATTTCAGGTAATATATAGCTTCCATTTCAGGTAATATATAGCTTCCATTTCAGGTAATATATAGCTTCCATTTCAGGTAATATATAGCTTCCATTGCAGGTAATATATAGCTTCCATTGCAGGTAATATATAGCTTCCATTGCAGGTAATATATAGCTTCCATTGCAGGTAATATATTGCTATATATAACAGGTAACATATATATATATATATATATATATATATATATATATATATATATATATATATATATATATATATATATATAACAGGTAACACATAGATGTATATAACAGGTAACACATAGGTTTATATAACAGGTAACACATAGGTGTATATAACAGGTAACACATAGGTGTATATAACAGGTAACACATAGATGTGTAGTGAATTTTTGGTGGCTTTTAATCCACTAACTGAGCACTGTCACCAGCCGAACTCCTCATTCACCTGCACGATAACACCAGTAGCATTCCGACGGTATGCTGCCACCAGTTAACTTTCTCCTAGAGGTAATAACAGGTCAGTACAACAGCGAAACAGAAGTAAAGGAGTGTTCTCTACTCCACAACTATTATAGAGCCCTCGGCTCAAACGCATAACTCTGAGCATTAGAGTATGGTCGACGGAGTCATGGGCTCTAGCTAACTGTAAGCAGTCCTACTTTCTGTGGTTGGTATCTTGGTCTTTTTAGGCTTGGTTCCTTGACTTCCTTGGATATAAGGGTAGACATCTTACAGGTATGGCCTTCTGTCTTTTCTAGTACTATTTCTTGGTCCCAGGCTATGGTGACTTACTTCTCGCCAACCCAGTATGGCTCCCATAGGGTCAGTACTGACTCATACAGGGCTGGTACAGGGTCGATACTGACTCGTACAGGGCTGGTACAGGGTCGATACTGACTCATACAGGGCTGGTACAGGGTCGATACTGACTCATACAGGGCTGGTACAGGGTCGATACTGACTCATACAGGGTCGGTATAGTACCGATACAGGGTCGGTATCTTACTGATCCAGGCTCGGTCAATCCGGTATGACTTACTACTGGTGTTCTGGCCATCCAATTGCTGTATAAGTGATGGCAGAACAATTGGTAGACATCTGCGCACATGTGGGTAATGTAAAAATCTACCGCATATATATATAACAAGTAACACATAGATATATATATGGTTAATTGTGTCAAGCATTTTGAAGCACTAATTCTGTCCTTTGAAGATTAACTTTCTACTTGGAAATAAATGTTTTGTGCAGGTAAGTTATAAAGTTATGAATAGCTACCATCATTGTATAACTTTATTGTGGATTAGTTAAAAAATCATTGCTATTGAGAGCTTTAGTCATGCTATTGTTGGTGGCTTATGGAGAGTTGTTCTGGTGGTTTGACTTTAACAGCTGACTGCTTGCCCTACTACATATTGGTACTTCAACAGTCAACTGGCTGGAGACACATGACAGAAAGTAAACAATTCACTGATACAGCCCACTGGACAACTGTATTTTGTATTAATATTTTAATTGAGAGCAAGGTATTCAAGCTAGACCACAGTTCAGTTCTCCATTGCACTCTATCCCACAATTCCAAGTTGCTTCAGGTAGTCAAGATTATTAGCTGCGCTGCCTGCACTTTTCTCATCTGCCAACAGAAACCAGAAAATTCCAGCATATTTCCAGTAGTGGTTGATTGAAGTCTATGGAAGCAAGCACAAATGTAGCTTCTTCTACCACCATGTAAGCATAAGAGAGATGAGTTTGATATTCAGAAGTTTCTGGCAAACTCTGGATGCTTAATAGAATCAATGCAAAGTCGGCATTTTTCATTCCACTGCCAGTGGGACCAGTTACTGTTGAACTCATTTACCTACATACACTTACCTACCTATATATATACCGACATATATAATTACCTACATACACACCTACCTACATACATACTTACCTACATACATACTTACCTACATACACACTTTCCTACATACACACTCACCTACATACACACTTACCTACATACATACTTACCTACATACATACTTACCTACATACATACTTACCTACATATACACTTACCTACATACACACTTACCTACACACACACTTACCTACATACACACTTGCCTACATACACTTACCTATATACATACTTACCTACATATACACTTACCTACATACACACTTACCTACATTCACACTTACCTATACACACTTACCTACATATACACTTGCCTACATACACTTACATACATACACACTTACCTACATACACACTTACCTACATACACACTTACCTATACACACTTACCTACATATACACTTACCTACATACACTTACATACATACACACTTACCTACATACACACTCACCTACATACACACTTACCTACATACACACTTACCTACATACATACTTACCTACATACACACTTACCTACATACAAACTTACCTACATACATACTTACCTACATACATACTTACCTACATACACACTTACCTACATACATACTTACCTACATACATACTTACCTACATATACACTTACCTGCATACACACTTACCTACACACACACTTACCTAAATACACACTTGCCTACATACACTTACCTATATACATACTTACCTACATATACACTTACCTACATACACACTTACCTACATTCACACTTACCTATACACACTTACCTACATATACACTTGCCTACATACACTTACATACATACACACTTACCTACATACACACTTACCTACATACACACTTACCTATACACACTTACCTACATATACACTTACCTACATACACTTACATACATACACACTTACCTACATACACACTTACCTGCATACACACTTACCTACATACACACTTACCTACATACATACTTACCTACATACACACTTACCTACATACAAACTTACCTACATACATACTTACCTACATACATACTTACCTACATACACACTTACCTACATACACACTTACCTACATACACACTTACCTACATACACACTTACCTACATACATACTTACCTTTATACACACTTACCTACATACACACTTACCTACATACATACCTACCTACATACACACTTACCTACATACACACTTACCTACATACATACTTACCTACATACACACTTACCTGCATACACACTTACCTACATACACACTTACCTACATACACACTTACCTACATACATACTTACCTACATACACACTTACCTGCATACACACTTACCTACATACACACTTACCTACATACACACTTACCTACATACACACTTACCTACATACACACTTACCTACATACACACTTACCTACATACACACTTACCTATATACACACTCACCTACACACACACCTACATACACACTTACCTACATACACACTTACCTACGCATGTTTCACCAACTTGTTCATAGCCTCTGCAACAGACTTTCTTTGCATCTGGACAGGAAGCAGCCTCATCAAACTTGGCAGACATGTAGTACTCAGTTGTGTACTGTACTACAGTTCTATAATATAGAGTCAGACATGTAGTACTCAGTTGTGTACTGTACTACAGTTCTATAATATAGAGTCAGACATGTAGTACTCAGTTGTGTACTGTACTACAGTTCTATAATATAGAGTCAGACATGTAGTACTCAGTTGTGTACTGTACTACAGTTCTATAATATAGAGTCAGACATGTAGTACTCAGTTGTGTACTGTACTACAGTTCTATAATATAGAGTCAGACATGTAGTACTCAGTTGTGTACTGTACTACAGTTCTATAATATAGAGTCATACATGTAGTACTCAGTTGTGTACTGTACTACAGTTCTATAATATAGAGTCAGACATGTAGTACTCAGTTGTGTACTGTACTACAGTTCTATAACATAGAATCAGTTATATCGCAGGCCCACTATATTTATAACTGTAGATAGTAGAATTATAACTGGTTGTAACATATGCATGTTAAACTTTGTCACTGGAGAGTCGCTGTGATGTTCATCGTCAAGTTTCTGAGTAGAAGTGCAACTTTTACCTGCTTTTTGTCGTGTAAACTGGGCAGTAAGAGTGGTACTGATCCTTGCCTGCAATCAAGTATTATTTTACAGGAAGTATTCCAAACACAAAGAGCTAAAATAGATCGACAAACATTGCAGTAAACGGTACCTGCAGCACCTGCGGTTCCTCCAGAAGAAGAACCAAAAATCTTCGACCAGAGCCCAAGAAAGTTCTGTCTGTTTTCTGGGTTGTCTTTTGGCCCATCACCAAAGCCTTTGGGCACATCTTTCTCAGCAATAGTGTTGTTTTCACAAATTTTGTAACCTTGACAAACAAAGAACACAGTCTAAAGAGCTGACAAGGTGGACTACCTGAACCATATTTCATAGTTATTATTACCAGTTTTCAGTTTGTAGTACATGACAGTGTTTTTAGGGATGGTCCGAGATCGCGCTACGGCTTTCACCTTTGCTGACACCTCGGTGTCTACATCACCGCAGCACCATTTAGCTGAGGTGCTACAATAACAAACCATTATATGAGGTTGGCAAATTAGTCTGGCATAAGGCTATATACATAAATGCCAGTAAGTATTGGCACAGTACCTTGCGATGATGCAGAATAGAATCAGAGAAATCAACAGCTTCATTGTCTTCCCTAAAGTTGCCGTTTCAGAACCAACTACTAATGAAAGAATGATGTTTCTATCAAGCTATCTTGCAGAAGGGTGACTTATCAACACCCAACTTGAAAGATTGAGTTGAATTTTGGTTCTTAGCCTCAATATACCACCTGCTTGTTCACAGGATTTAGCTAAATGATTAGACGTTTTTCAAACTGGTTTAAAGATAGACCACAGGAAATTTTGCTAGTTTATACGCGTGAGATAGAAATTTCATGAACAGGTTCAAAAAAGACTCTGGTCATAGTAATTATTTCATATGCCTTTAGTTGTTATGTATAGAGATAGCTTATTTGCAAGAGAAGACAATTTTTGTGTTAGGTATTTTGTGGTCAAGCTAATCAAAATATTGCTAACTGCCAAATGAGAACTGCTTTCTTTTTTATTGTACGCTAGTTTTACACGAGCAAGTTGCTTCAAGAAGTATTTACATCATATTCACATGATGTGACATAGTTTCACAAGTAAACTCAAGTATTTAGAAGTTGTCTTTTCTTCAACAGTCCTGCAAAGAGTGCTATATAGTTAGCACCAGAGAAATTTCAGTGGTTTTGAATAGGCTCACGCTCCCTTTTTACTTCGGTTTGAAAATTATTTTTCAGTTTTTTCTGTGATTTTAGTTTAATTTATTTTTTAAAGTTTCTAACTCAAGTTGAATTGTTATTGTTGAAGAATACAACCAGGATGGAAAAAGTTTGGAATCAACTTGTTTTTCTCATAGTGTTTTCTGCATGTGAAGCCAGCCTTATCCTAAGAATTTTTTAACAAAGATTTTATTCAAACTTGGCTCACTTTATTAGACGTAGGGCAATACATAACTGCTTGGTGCTCCGCCGAGCAAGTAACCAACAACAAAAATAAAATGTGTCAAGCCATTGCCGCACTGGAACATTAAAAAGCAAGAGGAATGTTAAACTTTATTGCATTTGGAAGTCTCTGCACAATAGCAATGTTCAAGGGGCTCTAGTGTGTTAGAAAGCATCAATTCAGCTGGAAATACTGGGATTTTTAGCACCTCACTGGTTTATATCTTACAGCCTGAGTGGTTGAATGGCTGGAAAAGAAGCAAAACCAATGGACTGATTAATTTTCATTCGTCATAATTTTTCTTGATCCCGCGCATCTTTGGTGGGGATACTTAGTGTTAACAAAATTTACTGTCACAGACACACAAGTGGTGTAGCCCACCAGCTCCCACCTACCCAACAAGTCAATTTAACCTCAAAGTAAAATCTTCATGGGTCCTTTCCTCTTTCTTACTACGAAACTGCATAAAATGAGATCACTTTATGTGACAGTTCTATGTGACAGTTCTATGTGACAGTTCTATGTGACGGCTCTATGTGACAGCTCCATGTGACAGCCCTTTGTAACAGGGTAAAGTGGAACATGAGATAGCTATGAATGGTGGCTAGGTTTGTATGATTGAATTTGTCTTTTTATCGAAGCTTTTCAAAACAAAAGTAGTTTGCTTTCTATAACTAGCAGTGTTAGGAGGGAAAATATTTACTTTTGGTTTAAAACAGCTCGTTCAGCTAAATGAATACAGAGTTGATTTGAAGTCTTTTGCTTCAAATGAAGATTATTATAGCATAGGGCAGTGCCGGCCCTGTAGGAAGCTATACCGACACGGTATGAGTCATTACCGATTTTGCAGAGCCGGCAGGAAGTGACTCAGCCTAGACTGAGAGTTGCCAAGTAGCCTGGGAGAAGCAGAAAGACATATCTGGGAGAACACTACCCGTAAGCTAAACGAAAAGACAAGATCAAAGGCTGATAAAGACAAGAGACCAGGGACAGGAAGTGGCTAGGACTGTGATTGTCTATATTGTGGTAGATTTTGGTGGAAGTTCACATTAAACAGGTCGTTTATTGTTCCCCCTTTGCAAACAATGCGCTAAACTTCTACCTACAGCTTTCGGTAGACTGCTGATTAGATTGGAAGCTGCACTGTGCCGGTGGCATAGTATGCAGGGCCGGTATTGACCCCTGCAGGGCCGGTATTGAACTCTTACTGACCAGGGATAGCTATACTGGGTCGGCACAAAATTGCCACAGTAGAGGAGGGACCTTAAAAGTATCTAGGAACTTAGTCAAAGCTAAGAACCGAAAGTACCCTTCCTCGGATTACCAGACAAGTGGATCATAAGCTAACTATAGCCTGGGAGCCCTGAAGGATATGTAATTGTACAATGGAGATAGGACTCGCCCTCTAGCCACTTGGCGCTCTTTACATTTAACCTACTTACCTTACCTGATTTGTTAACTATTTATATGTCTGTTGGCATTGGTTGATTTACTTCCTGTGCTTGTTTTCTCATATATATTATGTTATTTATTTCCTGTCAGTCATCCTATAAAAGGGCGGAGTTTACCTATACTCTTTGCATTCATTCTCATGTCTTGCCACAATAGCCCTAGATAATTAATACCCCTAGGACTTCGTCTTGTGAGAATAAAGCCAGTATTCAAACTTCACTCTGTGATTGTTTGTGTGAGCCATGGGCTCTAGCTATACCAGGTAATTCGGTTGCCTGATTGCACAGTTGTCACTGTCGAGCAGTGCAGTGTCCCCTCTGGAGAGAGGTATAATACTTGAGCATGGTGGATGTCCGTGGAACCAGACCGAAATACATTACAATATGCCTTATAACTCCACCTACCCTTACTTGGCACCGTATCTATTTAACCATATACTAGCCACTTGATTCGTTATCTATTTATATATGATTGTTCATTTGCTCATTGTACCTTATTCTTATGTGATTGGTTATTATTACAAATCACTTCCTGTAAATTGCCTATAAAAGGCAGAACTTGTGCCTTGACAGATCAGTTGTAATGTGCCTTTTACTACTGGTTTTATTCTGGATGAAAAAATGAATATTTACTCAACAGCACTGAGTTATGCATCTGAGCCGAGGGCTCCTTACTGGTTGTAGAGTTGGAGATTCTCCTTCACACATCTCTCTCATACTGAGCTGCTGTTGTCAAAGGTTAAACGACGGCTGGTGGCAGCTTACCTGTCGGATTGCTACCGACACTAGTTAGTGGGTTTCAGCCCCCAAAATCCACTACAGTAGCACAGTACACACAGTAGTAGTCACAGTACACACAGTAGTAGTCACAGTACACAGTAGTACCCAAAGTGCACAGTTGTGGTCACAGCACACACAGTAGTAGCACAGTATACGCAGTAAAAATTACAGTAAACTAGATGTCTATGTATTAAACAAACTTTAATTTTAGCTGTAGACTACACTGCTGATCAACATCAGTTCTTTTTAAAAAAAAATTCTGAAATAGCTCCACAATCTGCTGATAAGCACAATCTGTTTTATTGGTTAGTAAAAATCAATAATTGAGTTGAAAGAATGCAAACAGTGATGATGAGCTCACATTAGATATGTTAGCAAAATTAAGATAACAAGACAAAAAACATCCAGTTTTTTGCGATACAAAAACAAGGCGCAATGTCTGTAGTTACATAATGGGTTCAGAGATTGGCTGCATTATAATATTTTGCTATCTTGATACAAAATGGGAAAGGAAAATTGAGAATAATTCTAGATACCACCGCAGCACTTTTTGATAAAATAATTTAGACCTTGCCATGATACTAGCACAATAGAAAACACAAACAGCAATAGCTCCTCTGTAAATAATACATAATATTACTAACATTGACAAATCACACAACTGTGAAGAGTTTAGTAACACCAATAAGGGTACAAAATATTTGTCTTCAGTTCTAGCCCACCTATTTACTCCCATGGCCGTTAATGAGGAAAAACTGCTGTTTTTGTACTATGTTCTTTGCATTGATCTCTGCACTATTAGAACACAAATGTACAGCATGTAATTCAATTTCGTAATTTTTTTCTGTCACAAACTTAGAATTATAAAGATTAAAAAGTGGAAAGAAAGCGCATTGTGCATTTTAGAAGAATGACTGTGCTGATGGTGAGCAAAGCTCTGGTGTTCACATGCCAGGAGAATTCACTTGACGCCTATGTTCAGCATGGTGCAGGGCCTGATCTCCTCTGGTGTTCCACGACTCTATCTATGGTTTCAGGATGATAAGGATGCAGAGAATAGGGCAATGTATAGTCATTTTCAATGTCTGTGAATGCTTGGTGTAAAAGAATCGCATGGTAGAGTACAGCATTTGGCATAAATTCTGGCATTGGATCGCTTGCAATCAGCATTCCCCATGGTCTCAAAATCTCTTGGTTGTCTGAGCCTTTGTCCACGTGGTACACAATCCTACCGCAGTCTCCATTCACTAGTTTACTGCATAAGAGTCACAAAACCCAATAGACGGTATTAACTGTATATCTTTTTGGGATTAGCTTTAAATATAACTAACTTTTCACATTTTCTCATGTTGTTAGCAATGCGAGCAGCCGGTGAAACTTAGCTACTCAAGGTTTTGAAGATCGTAGTAGAGTATTGGCAAAACAAACTTTGAGCCTATATCTATTGTCAATTGTAAAAATCAGCAAACCATGATTAACATACGTTATGTTTATTGAGGTCTATTGCAATAGTTCAATGAAAGTTATTATTGTTGAGCCAACTCCATTATAATGTGTGATAGCATTCAACTCATGGAGTATGCCTAAACAAGTTGATGTAGCATTTTGATGAAGAACTCATTTTAAAATTATTTTCTGAAAAAGTTTATCAATTTCATTTTTGCTCCCTTTTAATTTTTTTTGAGTAAATTGACCAATAACTCATATTTTATCGTTGTTTCTTTTTAAGGAAATAAAAGCCTCGCTCTGTAAATATATTTCAGCCTCTTAAAATTTAAAACTGATAAAATAGTTCACCCTTATAATACAAAAACCACTTAAAGTAACAGATCTGGGACTCACCGGTATTTTCCATTGTTGTCTGTAGATGTTAGCACAAATGATAGATTGATGCCTTTACCTTCTTGAATGTTTTTCTCAATGTCTATGCTGTGATATAATTTTCCACGAAATGTTTTGATAGCAATTTTTTGTCGCTGGGTGTGAACATATTGAAGTTCGCTTTTATCGGTAACGTAGAGAGCTTTGTTTAACCAACGAGCTCCAATCAGACCATTTAGCATTTGTGTTACTCCTCTTTGGGGACAACGGAACAGGGCGCAATCATTGGTAAATAGTCGATGCTCTGGGGTTTGTGCTGTTTGCCTTTCCCTATACTCATATCTGTAAGCAATGTACGGGTTTTCACTGACTGGGATATCGGCATCCATTGATTGTATCCTCACATTTCTTTCAGGTTTTTTTGCTCTCATTTTTTCACGTATTTTCTCAATGTCGCATTTATCTGTCTTATGAACTTTATTGGCTTCCTCACAAAATAACATGTGTGCTGGACCAACAGCGAACAGTAAGCTCTACAAGAAACATGAAATAAAAATACTGAAGAACATATCAAACTATCTATCAGTAACAACTAATGCAACTCGAAAACCAAGTACAAGATTAACAAGCAATGTTTTAATACACTTTGTGATGCTTCTTTTATACCATAAACAGTATGGGACATCTTTTGCATGAGCATGCATGTTTACTTTATTTGAGCAAAGTAGTATAAAACTTGCTTATCAGAAAAATTTTCTTTCTCTTCCATATTTTGTAAGGTAATACTCTGAAGCCTCATCAATTAAACGTTTAGCAAACACTATATGGATGCTTACAGGATTAACGCTTGCTTGTACTACCATCTCACAAGCTGAAGTGCTTGCGCCATTTGTACGGCTATCAAATGTGAACGAAAGCTGGTTCATTTTTTGCAAACTTGTCCGATCACAGCTCTTCACCCCAAACTTTTGAAACTCTGTGTTTTCCTGTAAAAATGTATCAAGATGTCCTGCCAATTTCTTTTTAGCTTCTGTTCCACAAATGACAGTATTTTGCCAATTGTAAGGGTTCTGCAGAACTTCGCAATCTTCAATCTCACATTTTTTGCTGAATCTGTAACAGATAATAATGTAATGATTCACCATGTGTTGAATAAAACAATCACTGCCATGCTAACTTTCTGTTTGTCAAGAAAGCTCAACAGATTATCAGCTAGTGTATCTAAAAACTCTGCATCCTTCTCTACAGTAAATCTAGCGCTATAAAGTAAATGAAATGGCAACTAATATATGACTTCCTGCACACATTTCTATTTTTGTTGCCTTACTTCTTTCCCAAATTTAACGAGCTGCAAAATAAAGTTAGAAAAAACTTACTCAATGAGTTTGTCGGCAAGATCAGGAGTCAATGGAACATATTCATCATCACTAGAGTCTGAGTCAAGAGGCTCATCATCAAAAGTGGCTGGTGGTTGCTTGGCAAAGTCATTAGAATTTCTTTCTGTTTCTTGTGCACTCACTCCAAGAAAAAATAATGTGGTTGTGTTTGACATGCATAAACAGTGGTCTAGTGGACGTTGTTTTGTTCCACAAAAATAATGTGCAGGAATTTTGGTTCAGCTGTGTTCGACTCAACTAGAGGTAGCCACCAGTATGGCCCTTTAAAACTAAGGGGGGGGGGACAGTTAGTCTGTAATACAAGCATCAGATTAGAGTTAGACTCCTATCCTTCGTCGAACAGCTAACATCCTTGAAATGTTTGATTACCGTCAGCAAAATCTGATTGTCAGTCTGCCTTGTTAGTCAGCGTAGTAAGTTTAGGGAAGTCCGCTGCATTTAATAAGAGTTATTGTGGGTACCTAGAGTCCTAGAGAGAGTCCAGGTAAATTAGAGTTATTGTGGGTACCTAGAGTCCTAGAGAGAGTCCAGGTAAATGAGAGTTATTGTGGGTACCTAGAGTCCTAGAGAGAGTCCAGGTAAATGAGAGTTGTTGTGGGTACCTAGAGTCCTAGAGAGAGTCCAGGTAAATGAGAGTTGTTGTGGGTACCTAGAGTCCTAGAGAGAGTCCAGGTAAATGAGAGTTGTTGTGGGTACCTAGAGTCCTAGAGAGAGTCCAGGTAAATGAGAGTTGTTGTGGGTACCTAAAGTCCTAGAGAGAGTCCAGGTAAATGAGAGTTGTTGTTTCAAGTGCTGATATGTTCTGATGTGCCCTCTTTCCCCAATATTGAGGAGCGAGAGGGCCCAGCAGTCTGTTTTTATTTTATCAAGATTGAAGCGCTGGAAAGATACCATGAAAAAAGTTACCTAACACTGATCAATTTGATTTGAATGCCAACTTTGTAAATTTTGTGATATTGACACTTTCAACCGGTATAGTGTGGTGTTGTTTCTTTGAATAAAGGACAACTGCTAAGTTTTGTTGATAAAATATGTTAAAGTGTTTATAGTCTATAAAAAAAACAAGTTATCTGCTTGGCTGGTTGCCATTCTTATATTGTCGGTAGTTTGACAAAATGGATGGTTGGAGGAGAGAACCAGCATAGACCCTGAAGTAATACAAAGTCAGCAAAGACCCTGAAGTAATACAAAGTCAGCATAGACCCTGAAGTAATACAAAGTCAGCAGAGACCCTGAAGTAATACAGAGTCAGCAGAGACTCTCAAGTAATACAAAGTCAGCAAAGACCCTGAAGTAATACAAAGTCAGCAGAGACCCTGAAGTAATACAAAGTCAGCATAGACCCTGAAGTAATACAAAGTCAGCAGAGACCCTGAAGTAATACAAAGTCAGCATAGACCCTGAAGTAATACAAAGTCAGCATAGACCCTGAAGTAATACAAAGTCAGCATAAACCCTGAAGTAATACAGAGTCAGTAGAGACCCTGAAGTAATACAAAGTCAGCATAGACCCTGAAGTAAGACAAAGTCAGCAGAGACCTTGAAGTAATACAAAGTCAGCGGAGACCCTGAATTAGAACCTGTCCTTGCTCATGTGGAGAAATTAACTCCATGCCTATACTGATTTGAACGAAGATCTATATCTCGGAAGACTTGAAAATGTGTAAAAAGGCTGGAGGGGAGGGGTGCAAAAATTGGGATAGTACTGTGGAATTACGGAGGGTCAGGTGGAAAGGTTGTAGTGATAGGGGTAGATCCATGACAGTCAGCCAGGTAAACCACATTAATTTTTATTTTGGAGTAAAAGCATCGTATTGCCCTCAGTCACTAAGTTCCGAATAACTGAGAGTACTACTAACGGCTGTTTTATATGTAGGTTCGTATGCTAATGAGTGATTAAAAAAAGGAATAAAAATTGTCCAAATTTGATATTAAACCATGCCCTTTGTGCCTAATGTTTAGTTTGCAATGCCTCCGTTTATCCTTGCAGCAACACCTTCCTTATTGGTTATTCCTCCTCTACTTTATTTTCTAACTAGGATTTGTTTTCGCTTACTTCTGAGACTTGGGAATGGTACCCGGTGTGCAACTTCACTTACGTCAAGTATTTCTGGATTTTTAGTTCATAAAGCAAGAACTGAGTTCAATTAAAAAGTTACAGCTCCCATTTCCAATTATAATAGCAAAGTTTTAGAAGACAACTTTTTACAAGGATCGGAGTAGATAAATCAAATTTAACGGTGTTCATTTTGTTTCTCTTTTAATTAGGTTGTTTTGAGAAAACGGGTAAAATAATAATTGAAAGAAAAAAAAAAATGTGAGGCTACTCTCAGTTGGTTTAAGGCTTGTAACAGGCAAGATTGATTTCCAGGGGCAGACAAATCCAATTTTTTCAGATAACCTTTGTATTGACACAGTTACATGATGCGGTTGCTTCTTAAGATGAATAAAGCTTTTTTGAAAAGGAAAGGGGTTATGTAACAAGATTGGGAGATGAATAGCATGATGCTGGAAGAGTGAATTGAGTTGAGGGGGGGGGGGTAGAAGATGGGTGAAGGAAACTTAAGAGGTGAAACCAGGATAAATGAACAGATCAGATAAAACAAAACATTGGCAAAGTAAACTCATCAAAGTGTCATTTAAGGAATGGAAAGTTTTTGTCGCTGCTGTATTTAATCAGTTGACAGCTGACTGATGCCAGCGACCAAAACTGTTCATTAGTTGTAAAAATTGTTACCTGTGTCCTCTTCATTCTGTACTTTTGTCCTATCTCTGCTTTTCTGAATTTCAAGGGTGAGTTCTTGGATCATAACATCTTTTTCGTATAACATGCGGCTTAGCTCCTCTTTTTCTCTTGTTAAGCACAATATCATTTGCTGCATACCTGCACAATGCCAAATATTAATGCATATAACAATGGTGTACAATTTCACTCTGTTGTAAAATAATCTTGTCAAGCACAGAGTTCTATGCATTTCTCTCAACTCAGAAAACTTTGACAGATTTTTCAAGAGATTTTTTTATGTTTCAACTTGTAAAGCTAAAAATTCTTGTATCTGAATGTTAAAATGGTGGCGCACTCATTGAGCACTATTTCAGTACTCAATAAAATTGAGCATAAATAACGTAGTACAAATGTTTTTAACAGTTTCCAATCAATTAAATTTTCAACAACAGTCATAGCATATATAACTGCCATCTTACGAGTTACATATGTGGGAAAATTTTATGGTAAAAGGCATCCAGACAGCTACCCTCACGTTCCCCTTACTTTAGATTTACCCAACACCCTTTCGCCTATCCCCTAACAACAGTTATAAGTGGACCCTCGGTTCTCCCTTTATAGCACATATAACCTATACCTGATTAAGGATACTGGCTATACCGGGTCTCATACCGGGTCTGTGCTGACCCTGGATCTCCTCTATATATCATATAGGAGCTATACCAGGTTTTCCTGTGACAGTACCCCAGGCCAGCCAACAGAGATTGCTGGAATGGATAGCCTGAGACCCAAGGAGGTGGCTGCCCACCTCTAGACAAGGATTCAAGAAGCTGCAGACTGTAGGAAAAGAGACCAACGAAGTAAAGGACTTTATAAGGAGTGGAAACTTTTCATTACTCTAGAAAGAGCAGGAAAACAAACCAGAGCTGCTTTGCCATGTGTTCACCTTTGTCATTGGCTTGCATCTCAGTATGATAGTTACTGCTTTTACCTGCATGTCTCCATAATGACGTAGATGAAAATCTCCATAGATTGCACAAGTTATGAGAACATGAAAATTACTTCTAACATAGTAACAAAACAATTAGTATCAATTGGTAGCGTTTGAAGTTAATAGCTAAAAGTGTCACAACAGCAACTACAACTAGTGACAAATGTAAAAACTTGGGCATCACCTGAATACTGCTATAACAGCCTTTTGATTGTTCATGAGGTTTTCTAAATCAGCTTCAACTTCAACTGTATTTAGCATAGATGGCAATGCTTCAAAGTTGTTGGCTCTAATTCTGTTGGAGAATTTGCATTACGCTGTGACTCCTACATTTCTAATACGTATTGCATTGCACAGAACAACATCGTGTAATAATGTAAAAGCTTTCACCGTGCCTTTACCGTACAGCTACTGGAGGAAGTATACCCTGTGTTAAACTGCAGACAACAACACTGCAGCACAAGGTGACAACTATACCAAGCTGTACCGAGTAGAGAGCACTACTGTAAACGGTAGTGATGGCTGTTCTATCAACTATCTGTTTATAGAGATGGACCGGGTTCTGCCATGTGTAGATGTACTACAAATAACAGGCAACTTGTAAAACTAAACACACGGTGCGCAGTAAAAATACTTCATTGTGTACGATACAAAAGCTTGTCGACATACTGTGGTAAACTTTGGTGGAAGTTCACAGTAAACAGGTCGTTTACTCTTCCCCCTTTGCAAACAATGCGCTGGACTTCTACGGGAGCCCTGTAGGACGTGTGATTGGACAACGGAGATAGGACTTGCCCTCTAGCCACTTGGCGCCTTTTATGTTTAACCTATTTACCTTACTTGATTTGCTATCTATACACCTGTTTGCATTGGTTGATTTACTTCCTGCGCTATTGGTTTTATATGAGTTACGCTAATTATTTCCTGTCAGTCCTCCAATAAAAGGGCTGACTTTGCTTACACTCTTTGCATTCATTCTCATGTCTTGCCACAATAACCCTAGTGGATTAATACCCTCGAGGACTTTGTCTTGTGAGAATACAGCCACTATTCAAACTTCACTCTGTGTTGTTTGTCTGAGCCATGGGCTCTAGCTATACCGGGTAATTCGGTCGCCTGAACACAGTTGTCACTGTCGAGCAGTACAGTGTCCCCTCTGGAGAGAGGTACAATACTTGAGCTTAGTAGATGCCCGTGGTTACCAGACCGGAATCCATTACAATGCTCTCTGTTCAAGCTCACAATCAACTCTGCCTCTCTGGGCTAAATGTCTACACATTTATAAGGATACATGCATTTGAAAATGCAGTTGAAAATACTATAATCTGATTGGCTTAAAATGATCAGCCCATTTACACATGACTGAACATAAAAACAACATACGATAACCAGACTATATATAAGAAGATACTACATAACAAGACAATAAAAATGATGGTAAATGGTTTCAAATATGCTGGGTCACTGCTGTAGTAGAGGGGGAATTCCTTAGCATGACATCATTTTCAGCCGTAGCCAACAGTGCTATCAACCAAAGGGCAGCCGAACAAGCCCAAGCGTGTTCAGCCAGTACATCCAAGTGACTCAACAACATACTAAACTAGTTTGCAACTTGCAATTAGCAAGTGACACTCGCAACTAACCAGCAGAGCGGCCACTCTATGTAAAATCCATTACAAGAAGAAACTATCTTATTCATCAGCAAATGATAGCTTATGAACTCTCTGTAGGCTACCGGTAGGTAATCTCTCAGGTAATATTCATTATAAACTAAAGTAAAAACGGGATCAGTTTAAATAATATTTCACTTCTAACAAAGAATCGAGTTCATAATAACCAACTATTGGAATCTAATTGTCGTACAACAATTGATAATAATAAATAGAATCCAGTTACCTCTCTGATAAAATATTCATTTTATTAATACCCTAAGACTGCAGTCTTGAGAGGAACTCCATCTCTGGATTCTAGGAGAAAATCCGTTCTCCAGCGCACCAGTTAACTAAATACATTTATTAATAATAGTAAATAAAATGTATTTCTTAAAAATTCCACTTGCAAAAAAGTATGTTTTTGATGCAATCTTTCGCATTATCATTCTAGTTGGATCTAGAAGCAGGATACTAAATGCAACTTCAGCTGTATAGGAGCCACTGTTTTCAGACCGCGCCCACTCCAGCGTTGGGTCCAGTAGAAAAAATTTGCTGAAAGTATTAAGACCTTCAACAATAAAGTAAGACTTAATAAATAGTTAATTAACACTAGGTCAAAAAGTTAACTAGATGCCCTGGAAAATGGCTGTTCTCCTAGAATTGAGAGTGTTCTCCCAAAGACTGCACAGTCTTGGTAAAATGGATATTTTATCGGAAAGGTAGCTGAATTATATTTATCTTGCAGAATCAGCATCGGGGTATGAAGGAACACTGTCTATTGGAACTACCAGGACTCTTCAGCAATAAGGTAAGAAATGGTAAATAATTATTTTACATTAGTTGAAGGACTCAACTATTAATGCTGGAAAAAGGCTTTTTTTAGAGTTTAAAAATTTTTTTTCTCAATTTGACAGTATTTACTTCAAAAAATATAGTTTTTTTTAATTATTCTTTTTGCTATCAGATGTTTTTTATCTTTAGGTTAAGCACCAGGGACTAAAGAGACGATATCCATTGGTACTATTAAGTCTCTTTAGCCATAAGGTAAGACTTGATAAATAATTGTTTCACACTAGTTGAACAACTCAGCTAGTTGCGCTGGAGAAAGGCTAGAGTTCCTCTCAAGACTGCGAAGTCTTTGAGCATTGATAAAATGAAAAATTTATCAGAGAAGTAACTGAATTTTGTTTATCATTTATATTATTGCTGCAGTTATTGTTGCTATTATGGGTAGATTATGCACTACTCTCTCATCCAATTGGATTTTATAATGGTTATTAAATTTTACTGATTGTTTGTTTTAGAATGAGCCAACTCGCTGCAACTCAAACATTGGTTGATGAAACTCAGTACTTATTCTCCTCATTAACTTTGCTACCCAATACAAAGTTCATCCCTAAAAAGCTTGCACCCTGCAACAACTCTCCACACTTATCTCGCTAAACAATGTATCAACAATACCAAACATTCAATGGATTAAAAAGAACTGGTCGTTTTCAATGAGAAAGATGTCTCGTCTCTCAAAAGAAGAAAAATATATAACAATAAAGAAGTAAGTCATCAGTTAGCCAAGATCCTGTTTCACAAAGCCAACATCACCAATTTAAATGCATATACTCAAAAGAGCTTCTCTCTGTTAAATGCCATGAGTCTATCACAACATCTCACAATTCAACATTAAGTGGAAATTTGCGACCTACCTGTAGCCCAGCTATGAAAGTGTTCGATGGTGAGTGTTACAGTAAAAAGCATTCATGTACAACTATCAAGATGATGAGATGCTAAGAGTGAAGATTCGCATTTTCACAGCTGTTGCTGCTGTTTTATTTTCATGGGAATTTATTTTCATTTGGAATCACCAGAGCCAATTGTTTGCTCAGTCAAAGGTAATCAAAATCTGGAAATGTTCTGGAGGAAAAAAGTTTCATCCACCTGGAGGTAGACTTTAATCTGGCTCACTTGTACAACTTTCCACCGGGGAGCATCCTAAGTTTAACAGAAGCATGCCCGGCAAAAAATATCTGATCCGCAGTGAAGCACTACGAGAGAGAGTCTAATAGCTCTGTACAAATGTATGAAGAACAAATAGCTTGGTGGTAGATTTTGGTGAACAATCATAGTAAACTGGGAGTTTACTACATTATCTCCACACTGAACACTTTAGAGTTCCACCCACAGCCATCGGTAAGATGCTGTGCTGGTAGCAAAGCTTCACTGTGCCGGTAGCACAGTGTGCAGGGCCGGTAGTGAGTCCTGCAGGGCCAGTATGGTGACTCGGGGCCGGTCCAAGACGGCTGTCATAGCAAAGAACTTCTAAAACAAGTCAAGATACTGCACTAAGTCAAGAACAGAAAATACCCTTCCTAATATCCGAAGTAACCAAGACCACAAACTGTCGAAAGCCTTGGAATCATGTAGGACACTCTTATTGGACAATGGGAGACAGGACTCCACCTCTAGCCACTTGGCGCTTATTTTACTTAATCCTTATATATCGCATGATTGGTTGTTTATTTATATATGAAATCGCATTGGTATAATCACTTTCTGTGCTCTTACTGTTATATGATTTTATGCTAATTACTTCCTGCCAGTTACCTATAAAAGAGCTGGCTTTGTCCAGATCCATTGCATTCATTCTCATGTCTTGCCAATAACCCTAGTGGATTGCCGCTCTAGGACTTTGCCTTGTGAGAGTAAAGCCAGTATTCAAACTACACTCTGTGTTGTTTGTGGGAGCCGTGGGCTCTGACTATACGAGATAATTCGGTTGCATTATTACACAGTTGTCACTGTTGAGCAGCAAAGTACCCCCTATGGAGAGAGGCATAATACTTGAGCATAGTGGATATCCATGGAAACAAGACCAAAATCCATTATATCGGTGGCAGCAGTGGAATAAACGGTACCTTCCCACGCTGTAATCTTTCATGTTACCCTCGGGCCCTGCGAATGCACAGCAGGCCAGCTACCATTGAAGATTGATCTACGGAGTGTAGATCTGAGGAGGCTATTGAAGCAGTATACTACCGGATCTCTCTGCAGGCTTGTTGAGGCCCTCCACCCTGCAGCAGCTATCCCAGCTTGGTATAGCAAACTAAAGGCTGTCTGTATCAACCATTGAGCTTGCTTCGTTTGCAGCAGTCCAGTACAGGGGCTTACCGTATTCCCTACAGGTTTGTTGAGTTCACTCGGCCCTGGACATAAAGATATCGGTGCTGTACAAGAAAGAGAAAGAGTCATGTATCAGCTAAGCAAACTCAGCCACTGAGGTTACTTCAACTTCTTGGAGTGGTACTCAGCTGGTAACATTGACCCCGGCACTGTATGCCTATACAGTGTCCCTACACTACTGTCTGTAGGCTCGCAGAGCTTGCTCCACCCTGCAGCATTAGACTGATGTTTCGTAACGGTGGTTACAAGCTACGGAGTATCAAATACTATCACAGTATCCCCTGAACTGGTCTCTAGATCTGCTAGAACCACTGGAATCACTGATCCCGGCCGGGATCCAGTTGCACTGACTATCACTTCGATCAGAGTTGAGTTACTCTTCTATCTGCAAAGGATGGGCAACCGGAGAGCACACATCGCTGATAGAGCACACGCTGCCAACCCAGAAGTTACAGCTATAGATAGATAGACGGAAGCATTGCAAGCCATCATGAGACCTAACCAAGACATTGCCCTAGCTACTTTCAAAGCCCCAAGATTCGACAAAGAAGAAGATGTCAAATATTTCATCAACAGATTCATGGAAGTAGCAGAGACAAACGAGTGGCTAGAGAACACGGCCATGTTACACTGAAGAGATGCACTACTGGGTAGAGCATTAGATTGTGGAAACCCTCCGCATCTGCAGGGTATCTTTACTGCCCTACAAGCATGTTTTGGTCTGCCACCAATGGAAGCTATTTTCCAGCTCACCAGCCTACGCAGACAACACAAGGTGCCGCTCCAGGAGCATGCTTGTGAGGTAGAGCGTTTGGTACGTGTTACTTATGCCGACCTCCCTCACCGACCCATGCGGAGGATGATGCTGGACAAATTCAGTACCGCAGTTGGAAATGCCTACCTGCAGAGACACTTGTTGGCTATGCAGCCCCCTGATTAGCTGATGCAGTCAGTGTCGGTAACGAATATCTGCAAATAAAGACACTGTTCGAAGAGCGCCAAGCTTATTTACGAATGGTAGAAGAAGAAAGTGACAATGAATTAGAGTGGACAGGGGCTGCTGCCAGGAGCTCACCTCAGCATATCTCCCCTACAACCCCAGTACAAAAGGTACACAGCACTCCCACACCTATCACCCCGGATCCGGTAGCAGCTATTATGGACAGTCTGAAGACATTGACTGGAGAGATTCATTTGCTAATTGCTGCCAGGAACACTACTCCACCCCCTCTGATGGACACGGCCCCCACACCAGGGTGCTGGAGCTGTGGTCACCCAGGGTACAAAATGGGTACCTGTCCTCAAACCCAACGTATAGTTCTTCTGCAGGGCCGGTAGTGATACTGCAGGGCCGGTAGTGATACTGCAGGGCTGGTAGTGATTATGCAGGGCCGGTATCATTCATCTGCACAAGTATTCTGGCAGTGCCAGGCTCAATTCAGGCATGCCTGACACTCCGCAGTTGCCAGGGGAACCTTGCGCACTCTTTTTGGTCCTTAAAATCCGCTACAATACTATGCAGTTTCTAAATCAATTATACAAGCAAGTCTTTTAGTTGGTCTAGAATCTGGCTTGTTAGCACCAGAGACTGGCAGTCATCCTCTTCTTTAATTGTAGTATTACTTTTTCCTGACTCAACAAAACCAAGTTTTTCAAATTTTTGACGATTTGCTCACAGATTTGAACATAGTTTATGAAAAGACAGCTATATAGGCGTATCATTTTAAAAAGCTACTCAGAGATAACTATCACTATGGTTGTTGTAAGAAAAAATATGCAAGATAATTAGAAAAGCATAAAAGATATCTTATTGTGTTCCCACATCTAAACTTCAATAGTAATTTTTGATACAAAAAAAGCATTAGCGCTTCTTGATTATGCTCGTGAAGCATTATACGTGTGTACAGTACAGAGGCTTTATCAAGAAAAGGGAACAAACTGTTGACTTAAAAAACAGCTCCAATAAACTTAGAATTGTTGTAATCTTGTTTTGCATTAACAAAACTCTGCGTACACACCAATTTTTGAGATTTGGCAAGTTTCCTTTACAGCGCCTCATAGTTTTTGTTTTGTTTTTTTTTAATACCAAGCTGAGTCCTCCCAAAATATCGATAAATTATTTATGCCTACCATAGTTATGAATACAATCAAGTCACAAAACACTCGTTAGCAGTCGATTAAAAAATTAGTTAAATTTGTAAAGTTTTGTAATTGTAGCTGTTTCTCCGCCAGGTGCAACTAACTTTTCTATGTTTTTTTTATCATGTGAATCGTGAAGACAGTAGCACTTTTTGTAAACATGGTAGCAATTTCCCAATCAATTATGCAAGCCAACCTTTTAGTAGGTATTGATTCAAGAGATCTGGAACTTCCCCAGGCAGCCAGTCATCTCCTCCTTTTGCCATCGTAATATCACTTTTACCGAGTCTACAAAACAAGTTTGTCGATTAACACATTTTGGCTAACACAATGTAATTAATGATCATGATGAATAGATTAACTTTTCTCGTGTTAGCGAGTAAAAATCATATTTCTTCTTGCTATAGCTTAGCAAAAACATTAGCACCAGTGTGTTTGCAAGAAACAACAAGTATTTTAAAAATTAGGAGTTGTCTTTTCTAGATTGATGCCTATTGAATAAATACAGAGCCAGTTAATGGTAATCAATATCTACATTTGAGTTGCAGCAAAAAAGCAATGAAATTTCATCATGTTTATGTTTATGCAACTCTTTGGGAGAAGTTTAAAGTGATAGTATCATAATAAACTATGTCGTCAAATATCTGCATGCCATACCAACCATCATGTGTGTTAGCAAAGCCAAAAGTAACTTTTAATCTGTTTGCATTGTTTTAGTAAAAGTAATTATTTTTCATTAAATAGCAATGGCTACCCTATTTTACATTTCTAAAGTTTTGCTTGTTTTCGGCCTGAATGACGTATTGTAGTAGATTTTGGGGGCTGAAACCCACTAGCTGAGGTTGGTAGCGAGCTGCCACCAGTTGTCAGTTTTACCTGTTACAACAACAGGGTTGGTAGCGTACCGAAGAGAAATAAGATAGAGTATCCCAACTCTACAACCAGTAAGGAGCCCTCGGCTCAGACGCATAACTCAGTGCTATTAAGTAAATATGCATTTATTCATCCAGAATAAGCGAGTAGTAAAAGGCACATAACAACTGATCATAAAAGGCGTAAGTTCTGCCTTTTATAGGCAATTCACAGGAAGCAATCATTAGACATAACCAATCACATAAGAGTAAGGTACAATGAACAAATGAACAGTCCTATATAAATAGGTAACAAATCAAGTGGCTAGAATATGGTTAAATAGATATGGTGCCAAGAAAAGGTAGGTGGAGTTATTAGGTAAGTAGCCAATCACAGTCCTAGCCACTTCCTGTCCCTGGTATCTTGTCTCTGCAGCCTTTGTTCTTGCCTTTTCATCTAGTTTAAGGGTGGTTATCTCCCAGATACGCCTTGCTGATTCTCCCAGGCTAATTTGTAATTCTCAGTCTAGGCTGGGTCATTTCCTGCCGGCCCTGCAAGGTCGGTAATGAGTCATACCGGGTCGGTATAGCTTGCTACAGGGTCCGCACTGCCCTATACAAGGTCGGTACTGAGTCATACGCAGGGTGGTCAATCCTGCATGATTGATTACGACCATTGCAGCTATCTAGCGGCTAATGCAAGGCTGCTAGTGTGTAATTACAGTGTGCGCCGAAGTAGATGACACTAAAATCCACAACAATATAATGGTTGTAAAAGAAAGCAAGTCGACGAGAGTGTTCGCGACCTGTTCATCAAATCAAATACAAAAAATAATAGGTGTTCGTAATTCAATACATCGTGTATGGAACGGAACATTATTTTAGAACATTATATAAATATTCAATGAAATTTTATAGATTACCAAATAAATGACGAAAAAGATAGCTCCAAATTTTCAAAATGGTTGAGAGCAAAATAAAAGATTGAATTTCTATAAATTGAAACAGTTTGTGAAGCTTTTTGCCTAATTTAGTGAATTTTAAGCTGTTTTAATGATTTAGAATTATTTTTTAAGCATGCAAAATCGGTTTATGAAAATGAAAAATAAACTCCTTCATTATAATTCATTTCAATTTCAGTTTCATTCGCTACCTACAAAACGATGTAAATACATGCTCGTTGATTTTTTTCTATTCAGTGATCTATTTTCTGTTGACCCACAAGTTTCAAACAAAATGATTATTTATTAATTAAGCTTATTGCCAGTCTAATTACTTTTATTGCAATTTGCTCAGTGAACATGGGTCGCGAATACTCTCAATAAGTTTTTGCTTTTTTGTGCAGCTACATGCTTTGGTATAATTGCTTTGTTGAAAACTGCACCCAGCTGCGGAAACTCTGGAAAATTAGCAGAATTTCTTACTTTAATTTGGCCTATTTTTCAAATTTTCACACGTTTCAACATGAACTAAAATAAACAATTATTCAGTTGCCTCAGTGCAATGTATTGTAATGGACTTTTATGACCACATTGCATGCGCTAAGGTCTCCCTGGAAACTGCAGAGTGTCAGGCAAACCTTCCATGAGTCTGACACTGTCAGAAACCTTGTAAAAGGCAGGCGCCAACCCTGCCGGCAACCCTGCCGCCCCTGCAGACAATTGACTGGCCATGTAGCTATCACTACCAGCCCTGCAGTTATCACTACTGGCTCTGCAGCCAATCTATACCAAGCCAGGGAGAAAAAAACCAACGTAGCCTGAGGATCAACAGTGGACTTAAAGATGCAGTAGCTTGAGTCTGCAACCTAACTACCATCAGAAGTACCTAAAGCCTAGGAGCGTACGCTATATAAGCCCTAGAACCTAGCCCAGGATGTGATGGTGCAATACAGACAATGACTCAGCAGTATTGCTACTAAAGCTCTGCCTCCTACTTCTGGGGGCTTTATCTATTTAACCTTATTTACCATATTTGATTGCTCGATATTTATTATCTGTTTATCAATTCGTATACTTGAGTTCCACTTATATGCTATTGGTCACATGTGTAATTAAGACAATCATTTCCTGTGCCTCTGCCTATAAAAGGCAGAGTTTTACTTTTATTCATTGCACTTTGTATCAGGATACTACTTGTGATTGTAACAAGCTAACACGAAACGTTGCCACTCTTATTTTGCACTGAGCGCTGTAAAATAATAAAATGATTGTTACTTTAAAGCACTGAGTCTGAGCCATGGATTCTGTAATAGTTGTGGAGTTTGAGATACTCGTTTGTTTGTAGTGGATTTTTGGAGCGTAAAATCAATAGCTGAAGTCGGTAGCAATCCGACAGTATGCTGCCACCAGTTGCCTTTAACCTAGAGGCACAACAGGTTGGTAATACACCGAATTTGAAGTCAAGGAGTGTTTCCCACTCCACGACTAGTATAAAGCCCTCAGCTCAGACGCATAACTCAGAACTTGAGAGTATTATGCCTTTATTGTTACAAAAAAATATGTGCGAGTACAAGTCCCAATACAAACTGATTATCATTGCCAAAGTTCTGCCTTTTATAGGCAGAGCACAGGAAGTAATTCATTGTAATGGCCAATAACACAAAAGTAAGACATAATATAACAAATGAGCAGGCAGATATAAATACAGACGAATAGGATGCAGTATATAGGGTTCAATATATGTGGCGCCCAGAAGTGGTAGGCAGAGTCAAAGGCCAGCTGACCAATCTAGGCATTCCTACTTCCTGCTGCTGGTACATCAGTCTTTCTAGGCTCTGTTCCTTGGCCTTCCCCACATATAAGGGTGGATTTCTCCTGGATATGGTCCTCTGCTCCTCTCAGGCAGCTTTTCAGGTCTCAGGCTAGGATGAGTCATTTCCTGCTGGCTTGGTATGGATCCTACAGGGTCAGTACTGACTCATTCAGGGTCGGACCAGGGTCGGTACAGAGTCGCGATGCAGGGTCGGTATCTTGCTGATCCAGGATCGGTCAATCCGGTATGACTTACTACTGGTGTTCTGGCCATCCAATGGCCGCTTCTTCTGTCTGGGATGTTGGTAGTGGCTATACCAGGGGCATAGTTAATCTTTATTGTTGGCTCTGGGAAAAGAGGCTCAACTGATGGTTGGATCTGACACACAGTCAATGGTTTTTTGGGCTGCCAGGCTCTTCGTCAGGTTCTGCAGAAGCTCTGCAGCCAACTCCTTGCTTAGCACAGCCAACAGTTGCTCCTCTTGTGCCTGTGTAGAGGCATCTGTCTCCACCAGTTTAGCTTCCAACAGTAGCTGATCATCAGCACTTTCTAGCTCCAAGTGACTGATGGCAGGTATCTTACCAGCATCAGATGAAATACTTGGTAATGACTGTAGGAAAGTTGTTGATGCTTTGTCGCTCTCACTGTTGGGAATAAGTAAGGGCGGGCCTTACAGGGAAAGGTTGTAGGATTCCTGACTCTTCCATTGATAACACTTTCAATGGAGTAAGAGTACCTGGCTTAGGGGTTGTGGTCAGTATTTTCTCACTTACCTCTGCCAATTCAGCATCACATGGAGTTGTCCTCTTTCCATCTTGTGACTGCCGTGTATAGACATGCTCACCAACAATCACCGGTGGTTCCAGAGCATACTTTATTGCCTCCCTTTCTTCTGCACTCAGGGAGTTCTGTCGCGCTACAGCTGATAGAGACCTGGAGGTAGTGGATACACTCTTCTCTTCACAATGCTGAGTTGTGAATGAGTTTTGCTGCATCATGCAGGAAAGAATCGGCCTAAGATTCTTGATAGTAGGGAGAAATCTCAACATGGAATCTTTCAGTGTCTTGGGGGCCTTCTCAGTGGCCTGCTCTGCCAATGAAAGTTTTGTAGGCGTAAGTCCAAGTCTACGAAGGGGGTGTTGCTTGATTTCAGACTTGAAACCATACCCTGCTTGTAACAGTCGAGCGCTGTCTTTCTGTGGCTGTCTATCATCTTCCAACAGAATATTTGGGTGCCCTGTGTTTGGTGGTGCCCTGTGTTCTGGGACAAGTTCCCAACATGTGTCCACTTTTGCCACAGCCCAAGCACGGTGGCATGGGCGTGGTCTCTAATGGAGGGCTGACAGTTGGAGAGTCGTTCTGTCTTAACGACCTCATCTCCTTAGTCGGGTTTTTAGGGTCTCCAGTATTGTGAGCAGAGGGTCTGGTTCAGTGCTGCGAGCCACACTGTTGACTTATTGAGCAGGGGAATTATGGGGGACTGAAGTAGATGGTAACTGAGTGGCAACGCCTACGCACTCTTACTTTTTGTCTGACTCATCAACTACAGCTCGCACGTGAGTAGGGTGCTCATCTTGCGCCGTCTTTATCTGCATGTACTCACTGCCTGCTCTCACTGCACCTACGAGGTCTGCTGGGTTCATTGCCAGGAGGTGTCGCTGCAGGAATGCATCCTCTATGGTGGTGCTAAAACTGTGCAGCATCAAACGCTGCATGTATTCGGGGGGAAGGTCAGCGTATGCTATACACACCAGACGTTCAATATCTGTAACGTGCTCTTGAAAGGTTGTGTTATCGGAGCTGCGATGGCTAGCTAGCTTCGACATGGTCTCTCTATGGCTTAAACCAAAATGTGCTCTCAAGCCGATGAATATCCCTTTTAGGTGCGGGGCTTTCCACACTCAAGTGTGCTGCCTCTCAACGAATCACGGAGATGCAGCCGGGTTATCTTCTCAGGCCATTCATTTGCTTTGGCTACTTCGATCAAATGAGTGATGAAAAATTCCACATCGCCGTCTCCCTCAAACTTTGGAGCCTTGAACGGTAAATTGGAGTGGGTATTGGGTGGTTGCATAGCAGCTTGTGAGGCTTGCACCAAGCGATCCATGGCATTTAAATCTGAATTGGCAGCGGATGCTATGTTGGCACTGCAGCTAACTGATCAGCCATTGCTGCGATATAGAGGAGCAAGTCAACTCTAGTCTGACAAATAGCTGGTAGGCTGGATATTACACCAAGATCAACAATATTAGTGGTCAAAGACATTGAGCCATGAGAGCTGATGATTGCCCTCTGTTACGAGCTCTGTTGGCCGCCATTGCTGTGATTAGAGGAAAATCAACTCTACAGTTTACAAGTGGGACTTTAAAACAGTTTGCTGCACAGTTATTAGCGGACGCAGGGTTGGTAGTGACTGATGCAGGTTTGGCCGGTATCTGTAGTATACAGGGCCGGTATTGAGCTATGCAGGGTCGTTATCAGTGGTATGCAGGGTCGGTTTGTCCAGAAATCGACCAGTGATGAACAAAATAATGTCAGTGTAGTTTTCGCAAGGCGAACTTTAGGCTCTACATCAATTGCTGTGGCAAACGGTTGCAGGCGGAAAAGAGTCAACGCCTGTTTGCAATCTGTGTTGCTCACTTGGCAGTTGGAAAAAAGTCAATGACTTATGTAAAAGTGTCTGGTTTCTTGACCTGTACTGTAAATACAGGGTCAGGATGCAGGGTCTGCAGAGTGCAGAGCCAGGGTAACGTAGCTGAGTAGGGTGTGCAAACAAGATCCCACCGCTGCCACCAATGTAGTGAATTTTAGGGGCGTAAAACCACTAACTGAAGATGGTAGCAATCCGACAGTATTCTGTCTCCAGTTGCCTTTAACCTAGAGGCACAACAGATCGGTACTACACTGAATTTGAAGTGAAGGAGTGTTTCCTACTCCACGACTAGTATAGAGCCCTCGGCTCAGACGCATAACTCAGTGCTTTAGAGTAAATATGCCTTTATTCTTCCATAAGAATATGAATAAGTAAAAGCCCTAATACAAACTGATTATCATAGCAAAAGTTCTGCCTTTTATAGACAGTGCACAGGAAGTGATTCATTATAATGGCCAATAACACAAAAGTAAGACATAATATAACAAACGAGCAGGCAGAAATAAATACAGATGAATATGGTACAGTATATAGGATTAAATATATGTGGCGCCCAGAAGTGGTAGGTGGAGTCAAAGACCAGCTAGCCAATCTAGGCATTTCTACTTCCTGCTGTTGGTACATCAGTCTTTCTAGGCTCTGGTCCTTGGCTTTCCCCAGATATAAGGGTGGATATATCCTGGATATGGTCCTCTGCTCCTCTCAGGCTGTTTTCCAGGTCTCAGGCAAGGATGAGTCACTTCCTGTTGGCCCGGTATGGCTCCTACAGGGCCGGTACCGACTCATACAGGGTCGGTATCTTACCGACGCAGGGTCAGTCAATCCGGTATAACTTACTATTGATGTTCTGGCCATTCAATGGCTATATAAGTGATGCCAGAACAGTTGGTAGACATCTGTGCACAAGTGGACATTATAAAAATAAATAATTCTGTTGGAAAGAGGTTTTGTTGGTAGTATTTTGGTAATGCAACCGCCCCCTCCTCCCCCTTCCCCCAAAATCTACTATAGTATTACACCAGGTCAAAAGTGGCGATACTGTTTTTTCAAAATTGTTTAGTCTACATCAGATTTTAAATTTACTTTTTATGTTTCTTATAAAAACTGACTAGTTCATGCAATGCAAGCTGGACACAGCATTGCAAACCCATCCATTTTTTTGATAAGAGCAAACATTAACGCTGATAATATTTTATGGTCTCTACTGATAACGATGAGAATGGCAATGTAGAAGTTTGAGTTGGTAGCGTTACAACACAGCTACATTATCTCTCATTATTGTAAAGTTTTAAAGGGCTTAGGACAATCTTTTTAAGAGGCACTTTGTATGTAGAGTTGTTTTCTCATTATACATTGTAAAACTGTTGAGAAAACTCACTTGCGGCAACAAAAGTGCAATAGCTATGTAGAGCTATTAGCTATGTAGTAGCTATGTAGTCTATTACAACACATTCAACAGAAAGACTATCTGCGTTATGATATTGTATAGTCTATTCCAGCAAGTAGTTTGTACCATTTTT
This sequence comes from Cryptosula pallasiana, assembly GCA_945261195.1. Lineage (NCBI taxonomy): Eukaryota > Metazoa > Bryozoa > Gymnolaemata > Cheilostomatida > Cryptosulidae > Cryptosula > Cryptosula pallasiana. The sequence goes on along the minus strand of OX183134.1, from coordinate 785,161 downwards.
GTTACTTTTTCAGTTTAAAACTACTTTTTAAAAATCTTAATTATTATTTAGTGTTATTAATTTTTTCCTTGGAAAGATAGCTGAAATTTCAGATTTAATTATTATCGTTGGTGTAAAAAAAAAAATTGTCAAAAATGCAATTTTGGCAATTTTTTTTTCACGTAGTGTTGTTATGAAATTATACTAATGTTATTGTCTGATTAATTTTTCACTTGAAAATTATTATTTTGTTAAAAAATTTTCATTAATTCTTTTGATTTTGATCACAAACACTATCACATATACATAATAGCGAGCTTACCAAAAATAAAACAAATTGCTGACTTAAGAAAAACAGCTCAAAAAAAAATAAAATTTGTTGCAATATCATTTTTTGCAATCAAAAAGTCTCTGCACAATGCTAATATATAGGAAGCCCTACTTGAAAATTTTGAAAAGCTGCTTTATAGTTTTGTATAACTTGTTGCGTCTTCGGGAAAAAATTGGGTCTTGGCGAGTGCTGACTGTGTTTATAGGAATCATCTTACTGGTAGGAGGGCAAATCCAGGTAACTTTTCTGAACAACAATTTTTTCTTTGTATTCAGTATCACTTGATATTTTTAGCTCAGCAACAACTTTACATTTTTAAACAAAAATATTGACGTTCACAAATAAACAGTAGCTTTCATAAAGATTTTTTAGTAGTTCATTAGAACTGAATCTCTTCACAGCTGGAGAAAAAACAACTCCCAGCTGGCAGAAACATCCGTGGATTGGTCTAACTAGACACAAATTATTTGCAGAAAGATGTTAGATAGGTAAAAATAGGTGAGAAATCTGTATCTACCTGGATTTTGGGGGCTGAAAATCATTAGCTGAGGTTGGTAGCTTGCTGCCACCAGTTGTTAGTTTTACCTGTTACAACAACAGGGTCGGTGAGATACCAAATGAATGCAAGATAGAGTATTGCTACTCTACAACCAGTAGTGAGCCCTCGGCTCAGACGCATATCTCAATATGATTGAGTCCACATGCCTTTATTCATCCAGAATAAATGAGTTAGTAAAAAGTCCCAGTTACAACTGATAATCATGGCCAAAGTTCTGCCTTTTATAGGCAGCGCACAGAAACAATCATCCAATTACAATACAATATTACAATACACACCAATGAGAGTGATTATATAAATACATCAAAAATGAGATGGTAAGAAAGGGCTTAAAAGGAATAGGCGCCTTGTGAATGTAGGCGGAATCATAGGCTCATACACCAATCATAGCTAGTATCTGGGTCCTTGGTATTTCTAGCTCTTAGTCCATCATCTTCTGTAAGGGGTAAGGGTGGATACTTCCAGCAAATGGCTCTTAAGTCCTCTCAGGCTACTTTTAAGATCTCAGGCTCCACTGACTCACTTCCTGCCGGCCCAGTGAGGTCGGTATATGTGTACACAGGGTCGGTATAGGTGGTACACAGGGTCGGTATAGGTGGTACACAGGGTCGGTATAGGTGGTACACAGGGTCGGTATAGGTGTACACAGGGTCGGTATAGGTGTACACAGGGTCGGTATAGGTGTACACAGGGTCGGTATAGGTGGTACACAGGGTCGGTATAGGTGTACACAGGGTTGGTATAGGTGGTACACAGGGTTGGTATAGGTGGTACACAGGGTCGGTATAGGTGTACACAGGGTCAGTATAGGCATAAACATAGTTACCGTCCACTTGGTTAGTAGTTGCTAGTAATTCTGGCCATCCAATGGCTATTGTAGTGATGCCAAAATGTGATACTAGTTGTGCGCAGAGGATGTGTACGCTGAAATCCACCACACAGCACAAGGATACCATTCACCAGCGACAGCAATTCTTGAAGATGCCAAGTTGGTGTAATGGTTAATGTGTCTAACCACTGGGGTGGGTGGTGTTGTGTCTAACCACTGGGGTAGGTGGTGTTGTGTCTAACCACTGGGGTAGGTGGTGTTGTGTCTAACCACTGAAGTAAGTGGTGTTGTGTCTAACCACTGAAGTAGGTGATGTTGTGTCTAACCACTGGGGTAGGTGGTGTTGTGTCTAACCACTGGGGTAGGTGGTGTTGTGTCTAACCACTGGGGTAGGTGGTGTTGTGTCTAACCACTGGGGTAGGTGGTGTTGTGTCTAACCACTGGGGTAGGTGGTGTTGTGTCTAACCACTGGGGTAGGTGGTGTTGTGTCTAACCATTGGGGTGGGTGGTGTTGTGTTTGACCACTGGGGTAGGTGGTGTTGTGTCTAACCACTGGGGTAGGTGGTGTTGTGTCTAACCACTGGGGTAGGTGGTGTTGTGTCTAACCACTGGAGTAGATGGTGTTGTGTCTAACCACTGGGGTAGGTGGTGTTGTGTCTAACCATTGGGGTAGGTGGGGTTGTATCTAACCACTGGGGTAGGTGGTGTTGTGTCTAACCACTGGGGTAGGTGGTGTTGTGTCTAACCACTGGGGTAGGTAGTGTTGTGTCTAACCACTGAAGTAGGTGGTGTTGTGTCTAACCACTGGGGTAGGTGGTGTTGTGTCTAACCACTGGGGTAGGTGGTGTTGTGTCTAACCACTGGGGTAGGTGGTGTTGTGTCTAACCACTGGGGTGGGTGGTGCTGTGTCTAACCACTGGGGTAGGTGGTGTTGTGTCTAACCACTGGGGTAGGTGGTGTTGTGTCTAACCACTGGGGTAGGTGGTGTTGTGTCTAACCACTGGGGTGGGTGGTGTTGTGTCTAACCACTGGGGTAGGTGGTGTTGTGTCTAACCACCGGGGTAGGTGGTGTTGTGTCTAACCACTGGGGTAGGTAGTACTGTGTTTGACCACTGAAGTAAGTAGTGTTGTGTCTAACCACTGGGGTAGGTGGTGTTGTGTCTAACCACTGAAGTAGGTGGTGTTGTGTCTAACCACTGGGGTAGGTAGTGTTGTGTCTAACCATTGGGGTAAGTGGTGTTGTGTCTGACCACTGGGGTAGGTGGTGTTGTGTCTGACCACTGGGGTAGGTGGTGTTGTGTCTAACCACTGGGGTAGGTAGTGTTGTGTCTAACCACTGGAGTAGGTGGTGTTGTATCTAACCACTGAAGTAGGTGGTGTTGTGTCTGTCCACTGGGGTAGGTGGTGTTGTGTTTGACCACTGGGGTAGGTGGTGTTGTGTCTAACCACTGAAGTAGGTGTGGTTGTGTCTAACCACTGGGGTAGGTGGTGTTGAAGTAAGGCGTATGTCTGCAGCTGCAGATAGGTTTGTGTTGTCGTAGGAAGAAATTAATATCCAACAATAGGTTGTAATGTAAAGGATTTGAATAAAGCCCTTTTGCATGAATAATTTGATAGTCACAGATTTCAATGATTTTTTATCGGATGGGGAATTATGTTGTCAAAACATAACATCAAAGTTTCGTATCAATCAGAATAGTATTTTTATGTATTTCACTGACTCAAAAAATTATTTATTTATGAGTGATTGGCATGTTGTGTGAAGTACCTTCTACTATATGGACACCTACTAGATATTGCACACCAAGCATTCAATTTGATTGGACTATTGAGACACTTCAGTGATTTGATTAGCTAACCGTACAATACCCAAATCCTACACATAGTACAAAACCTGAAAGCAGGTTTTTAAGCTATACTTTTGGTGCTGTAACTAAATAAAGGTATTTTTGACTTTTAACTGAAAGAGCTAGCTGAGAGCTTCAAACTGATGTATACCTAGTCGTGTCCTTTCATTGTCTTTGAGTTGCTGTGGGAAAGACTTGCCTGGTAACCAGGACGTATCACAAAGTTGAACGGTTTGGTTGAATATTCTCAAACAATAGCTCGGAAGATTATTTTGGTGACATAATTTATTTCATTAAATAATGTCTTTATTCAATTCAATTACAATAAATAACAGAATAGTAAACATTTATCGTCTACTGATTTTAGACCAAGCATTTTGAGCAGAAAAAGGTTTGTAGCGATCATATTTATTCAAGTGGATAGACTTGTTACACCACTCCAAGAAGCCATTTTTAAGCCTCACATTGTTTCAGCAGTGCTATAGAATGCAGCACCTTCAACTGGGTACATGACGAGTGTTTTTCACGTGGTTGAACTTGTTAGCAATAGCCTAGTAGGCCTTTCACACAAACCTGTTTGGCCTTTTATTAAATTATATTTGAACTCTAAACAGGTATCCCACTCCGTTCATGACCAAACAAATCACAATTCCTTTTTGTTATTTCTCTATTGCGCTTTAAGAATTAGCACAATAAAGGTGATTGTACATTTTTCTGAGTCAATTCAAGCTAAGTCAACCAATTACAAAGTAGAATCAATCAGTATGTGGTTTGTTGTAGTGTGGTAGATTTTAGTGCACACTAGTAGTAAACAGGTTGTTTACGCTAGAAACCTTGCGAGACAATGCACTAGACTTTTACCCACAGCGTTTGGCTAATAGCTGTTGGGTAGAAAGTCCTACTGTGCCGGTGGCATAGTGAGAAGGGCCGGTATTGACCCCTGCAGGGTCGGTAGTGACCTCTACCGACCCGGTACAGCTGTACTGGGCCGGCACAAGATGGCCGCCTTAGAGGAGGATCCTCAAAAGTGTATAGGAACTTAGTCAAGGTCGAGAACAGGAAGTGCTTATCCTTAAATTACCAACTTCATGGACCTAACTCTACGTACAGCCTGGGAGCCCTGTAGGATCACTCATTAGACAATCAGGAGAAAGGACTCCGCCCTTAGCCACTTGGCACCTCCCTTTATTATTCACATTGCATTGTTGATTGGTTTGTTATTTATATAGTTAATGTAATTGGTTAATCTACTTCCTGTGCATTGACTGCTATATGTTTTGTGCTTGTTAGCTCTCCTATAAAAGGAGAGCACACACTGTTAATCTTTGCATTCATTAAAATGTTGCCATGGCATATACTCTTATATTGCTAAACCCTAGAGGAATAATTACCCTCAGGACAGCTTAGAGAATAAAGCCATTATTACAGACACTACTCGGTACTGTTTGTCTGAGCCATGGGCTCTTGCCTTACCGGGTAATTCGGTTGCCCTGCACAGTTGTCACTGTCGGTTAGCACAGTGTCCCCTCTGGAGAGAGGTAGAATACTCGAGATTAGTGGATGTCCGTGGTAACAGACCGGAATCCATTACAGTAGTAACCAACACCCAGAGTCTATCACACCAGGTCTCACTAGTTACACTATTACTTTAACCGAGGAGAATCTGCTGACTCACTTGTCAATCTGCTGTATTAGATCATCTGGTATTGCTCCCTCATCACCAACCAACTGCTCAAAATCAAATTCAATGACTTCACTAACAGACGACGGTGAATCTGGTGTCACCGATCTCTTGCAGGAGCTTTTAGAAACTACTGCTAGACTACCACATCCAAACGCTTGCTCCTTTTTTACATCACTGCGTTGTCTTTGCTCCTTGTCAAGGTCATTCCTAGTAACATGCCCTTTGAATGAAAGAGATGATCTCAAACATTTGTTATTAAGGAAAACAACCACTGAGCCAAAGGTGAGTCTCCTAACAATAAATATGAAATGCTATTTATATAATATCTTATTTGTAATTTGCTTGCAACTTAGTAAAGCTAGTACATTGTATTGCTTGTGTTTTGTATGTGCTTTGTTGAGCCACGCAAAAACAATGGGTGGTTATTACTTAGAAAAAACTCTCTGACATCCAAAAAAAACAATTTAGCTAGAGTGAAACACATTTTTTGTTCAAGTTGTAAAATAAATTTATAGATTTGAGTTTGTTTTTTGAGAGTGGAACATGGAAAAGCTAGTAAATGTGAGACAAGCCCATTTCTCAAGCCTGAACACAGAAGTAGCATTAACAATATTTTATCTATAATCGTTATAATAAAATTAGTTCAATGTTAGAGTACTAGTAGTAATATATGAGCAGATCTCCCTACCAAGTGTTTTTTTTGTGGATTTGACTCCGGGTGAATGCAATGGGTTACGGCGTTGACTGGATTCGCCGAGTTAATATTTTATGTCATTTGAGGGGCATTTGAGTGGCATTTGAGTGGCATTTAAGTGGCATTTGAGTTTTGATTATTTTTTTACTTAATTTGAACTTATATGGCATCTAGATTTTGAATGTATGGCATTTGATTTTTGATAGTTTTTACATTGTATAAAAATGAAGCGTGATATGATTGTATTGTTATTGGAAGTTAAGATGTTGACAGAGGATGATGTTGAGATGAGACCGATGAATGAAGTTGATACTGTTGATGGTACTACACGCAACATGATAGATGTTTTACCGAGTATGAAGCGTAAAGCGTTGATAATTATGATGATTTCGGTATTTGTCGTAGGATTTTCCACTTTTGGAGGTGTTACTGAGTTTAGTATGAATGAAGAAGCTATGGAAAAAATACAAAAACCGAGAAACTCTCCTGTTGGAATCATAAATTAAACTACTGTTGGTTGATGAACATCTTTTTATGATGAATGGGAAACCTGAAGATTATGACCCAAGGATGCGTTCTCCTTTTACAGCAATGATTGCAGGACCAACTGGATCGGGAAAGACACAAGTGATTTTTCGAATGATTGAAGCTGTCAGACTATAGCTCACCCCACACCAACAGAAATTCACTACTGTTATGGAGCCTATCAAAAAGCCTTTGGTGATGTACCAGGAGTGATTTTTCATGAAGGTACGGTAGATATAACAGTGAGTTTTCCCAGAGATGGTCGAAATCGATGGCTGATAATTGATGATCTCATGGATGAAGTTTCTGGTAAAGCCGATGCCAATGCTTTGTATACAAAACATAGTCATCATTTGAACATAAGTGTGTTTTTTATTGTTCAGAATCTGTTTTTAAAAGGAAATCGTACAATTTCCTTGAATAGCCATTATTTTTTTCTTTTTAAAAACCCTAGAGATGCTTCTTTTATTTCCTATTTGGCTCGACAATGTTTTCCATCAAAAGTAAAATATGTACAAGAGGCTTTTGAAGACGCAACAAAAAAACCATACTCTTATTTACGAATAGATACGACTCAACAAACGAATGATCAACATAGACTATTGGGAAACTTTACATCAGATCTCCCTATGATATTATATGTACCCAAGTAAAAGAATATAAATACAATTACTATTCGTTTCACCTCAATCATATTTTGTTATTCAACGGCGCAACACGAAAGCGTTATAATGACTAAAGCTTTGGAGAAAAAATTAACAAGAAATGCTGCTGTGTTGTTATTGCTCAACAATGCAACCTTTGCTATTCAAAAGTCTGTTATAGCCAAAGCCAAAAAGGAGTTTATTATGACTCTAATGGAATGCGCTAAAGCTATTATAAATGGAACGATACCATTGGCAACATCTCAGTATAATCAGTTGCAGCGGAACGCGGCGGATATTAGCGCTTTAGTAAGAAGATCAACGTTAGATGATAAGAAAGTTGTATTGCAAAAAGGAGGATTTTTATCTGCTCTACTAGGACCTATTATCAGCACTGTAGTTCCTGGGTTATTTAAAAGTGTGCTAGGAGGAGCGAGAAAATAAAGATGAAAGTCTCAACACGAATGATGCAAAATATAATGGCGATTTTAGCTCTGGATGATCTGAGTAAGAAAGGAAAAATTGCTATAGTCGAAAAGGCCAACTCAGATTTGTTTCAATCATTGATAGAAAGTGTTAAAAATATTATACGAGGTAATGTTCCTCTTGATTCTGAGCAGTTTATTGAGTTGCAGCGTTACAAGAAGGAACTACATAAACTAAGTGGTAGAGGGACAGTTAATGATAAGCGTTAAATTTTGATTCAGACTGGTAGAGGGAATCTTTTGGACGCTATTATAACCCCAATTGTATCTGTTTTATCATCAATAAAAAGATGAATCGTCAGCCTTTAACATTCTCCAGATGTTTTTTATACTTTCTGAAAACGAATACTATAGATTAACGGAAAAAAGGAGAATAAAACAGTGGTAAAGGAAGAGAAGACCAGACCTCCATTGTATTATAATCCTATAGAAGCTATAACAGTGAGAAATATGAAGAGAAAGCGAAATGATTTACTGGAAACGGCTTATGATTCTGACTTATCCTCACACGAAAAGTTAGATGAAAATGTTCAAAACCTACGTAGGTATTTGTCTGATGTCAAAAAGATTAAAAATAATCAAAGTCAGGCACAAAAGGTTGGTTGGAGCCCTATTGAGAAAAAAAAGATAGAGTCTACTTCTCCTTTGGCCAATAGCACAGTTATTGATGATAAACCTAATGCCTATTCACCAAATGTCGATGAAGACATTGGGTTAGAATCAGTGAAGATGAATGATGATGATGACATCGGGATAGAACCAGTAAAAATGAGGTTGTTTGATACTGAAGACTCAACCCTACTTGGAAATACAATTGTTACTGATGGAGAAGACGAGAATGATAGTGAAAGTGAACGTTTAAAAGAGTTTGAAAAAAAAGCAACTGATTTAACAACAAAAAAGAGTGATCAAACGATCGCTGTCAGAATGTTGAATAATCTGAGTAAAATTGGTAGATTCGACTAGGAGAAGAACAGACTGAAAATTGGAGAACGTTGGTTGAATCCTAAGGCTTCCAAAACTTTGCTATGAGATGTTCTAACTGAAGGAGGTAAAATACAATCGGGAAATACCAATTACAGTAGATTTAAAAGCTTGCTAACTGATGAAGGAATCACAACTGTCAGGAAATCCCCACGCCAAACACATGAGAGCCAGAAAAAAAGTTGGTCATTCCCGGTACTAATTCATGGACATCGACACGCTAAAAGAGTTGTATTACAATCCTGCATTACATACATCTTTACTAGGAGCTAGAGCTTTACTGAAAGCTCGTAGAAAATGAGAGGGAGAAAAAAGAATCCGTGAATGGTTGAGTGGTGAGGATGCCTACACGTTACATAAAAGAGCTGTAACTAAGATTAAGCGTCGTCCTACAATTGTAGCTGGAATAGGGGAACAGCTACAGGTAGATTTGATGGATGTTCGATCTCGAAAAGAAGAAAATGATAATACAGCATTTTTACTGACTGCTGTTGATTCTCTATCTAGAAAAGGATGGGCCGTACCACTCATCTCCAAATCAGGACAGGTTGTAGCCAGAGGATTGAGAAGAATACTAGAAGGGGAAAACTATAAAGCTTTACAATCCGATAAAGGTAAAGAGTTTGACAATGTCAATGTAAAGACTCTCCTGGCAGAAAAAAAAATCAAGCGCTTTACAACCGAAAATGAGACGATAAAGGCATCGATGGTGGAGCGTTTTAACAGAACTTTAAAGGAGAAGATATATAGATATTTGACATATAAAGATGATGACAGATACATTGATGTTTTACCAGAAAGGGTTGATGCATACAACAACACAATTCATGGTGCTATAGGTATGAGACCGAATGATGTGAATTTTCAAAATCAGGAACTTGTATGGAATCGTGTGTATGAAGGAGGTGAACATAGTTTAGCTCAAGAAGCAAAACTAAAGATTGGGGATTATGTGAGAATAAGTAAGGCAAGAGGAGCGTTTGAAAGAGGATACACTCCGAATTGGACGATTGAGATTTTTATAATCACTGATGTACTTATTGATGAAAAACCTGTTGTATATAGGGTGAAAGATTTGGCTGAGGAGATGATTGATGGCACCTTTTACGAAAAAGAGTTGCAAAAAGTAAAAAAACCCACGAGTTTCAGAATTGAAAAGATATTGTGAAGAAGAACGAGAAGAGGTAAAAGACAGATTCTGGTTAAGTGGTTAGGCTACGGAGAAAAGTTCAACGAGTGGGTAGATGAACAGTTTATAAGGAAGGAACGTTCAATATAATCATCATACGTTGGGAAAATGTCGATGCTGATAACTTCACCCTCGAACTCTAGCGGTGAAGAGTTTCCTGATAACAGCAATTCCAAATTTACAGTGAGACTGTATAAATATTTGGTTATCAATGGTGGTAAATGGGAGGTAGGTCTGCTAGATATGTCTTATTCTGATAATTGGAAGAATGTTACCGAAGGGAAAATATATCTAAAAAAGGCTAATGTCTCTGATAAAAGCGAAAAGCCCTTCATCTTAATTGGTAATGGAAGATACGATAGTTTGGAGGAGTTGGAGGAGTTTATACGAAAGAGAATGAGTGAAATGGATTTAGACAAAAAATTCACCATCTCCTACAACAAGATTACCAACACCACTTTACTAACTAACAGCGATCCTGATACTACCATAAGCTTTTCCAGAGATCTAGCATATATTTTTGGATTTGAACCAAAAACTATGTATCCTCATGGTAGATACAATAATATCTCACCTCCGGATATAAATTCCAGTCTAACTTCTCTGTATGTTTATTCCAACATTGTTGATAATAGAATGGTAGGAGATACGAATGTACCTTTCCTGAGAGTAGTTCCGGTTCAAGGAAAGAAGAATAATGTTGTGTATCAAGAATTTAAAAATCCTCACTATGTCAACGCTTCATCACTAAATAGTGATCTGATTCAAGTACTTATAACGAGTGACGATGGTCAACGAATACCATTTGATGGTGGAAAGGTTGTGTTGACGGTTCACTTTAGAGAGAAACAATTATAATGAGTTTGGTACGATACACCCCTGAGGACTCGAAAGATTTTTTTGATGAGTACTACAAGATGCAAGCTGGAAATGGAATTGGAGTGTATAGCGGACGGCGGGTGATGCCTAATATGAGAGGAAATGGTCTTGGTAGTATTTTTTCAAGTATACTTAAATCTGCAGAACCAATGCTGAAAAAAGGAGCAATTAGTTTGGGGAAAAGAGCACTGTCTGTAGGTGGTAATGTAGCGCGTGATGTCATCGATGGACAAAGCTTTGCAGCATCAGCAAAGAAGAGGGGCTTGGCAGAGTTGAATGATCTGGGGGGAGATGTGCTCAATGCAGTCCGTCTAGATAGTGTGAAAAGGAGAAAAACAAGAGGTGGAAAGAAAAGGAGAGGTGTTGGTAAACGCGGCATATTTTAATAGCAGCAGAATCCGGTAAAAAAGACAGCAGAGCTCGATATCTATATTCATTAAGCGATGACGCTTCAAGCAATCATCACTCGCAAAAGATGGCTAGTCTAAATGGGACAACAGGTAATAAGTTGGATGTATTTGCTATGGAACCAACAAACATATCGGTAGAGAGATCGGAATACGTTGTCATCAGACCTGATAGGTTAGATCCTTATGGTAGTATTGAGTTAACCTTGTCAAGGAGCACTGAACATTACACAGATCTCTACAACTCGTTTCTGCAAGTTGAAGCCACGGTTGTTCAAGATGATGGAACTGATATTCCAGGTAATGATGATGATGCAGCTGTGTGGATGGGGATTCAATGCATACATTATTCAGCGAGTTGAAAATGTCGATAGAAGGAACTACTGTTGAATACGCTAACAACTACGGTTTACGCTCCTACTTTTCACAACTACTCGAAAACAGTGCAGACAGAAAGAAATATCAAGGTAAGATGGAAGGATGGTTGTATGATGATTCAACTAGCAAAGATGCTACTAATCACAAAACTGCAGATAAGAAAAAGAGGAGAGCTCTAATCATAGGTGGAAAGGTAACAGAATTAACTGGAAAACCTCATCTCGCGTTATTTCAGCAAAAAAAACTAATAATTCCTGGGCCTAGTATGCAGCTGGAGTTTGAGCGAGCCTCCAGCAAACTAGCTTTGTTTGCTGCAGATGAGGCGCCTACAGGAGGAGCGAAGATTAGAATTGATAAATTTGAACTTCATTTTTGTAAAGTTAAGGTGAATCCTACAATACAAAACTCCCAACTCAGTTTGGCGTTGGAAGGTCACAACTACATTTATCCAGTTGATCGAAAACGGATAAAACTATATGGATTTCGTGCTGGTGTTGCGCAGATTGACATCACTTTGGAAGAAAACAAACAAAAACCTAAACAAATTTATTTAGGTTTAATTGATCACAACGCAATGAACGGATGTTTCGCATTGAATCCATATAGAATGCAACACGCTAATGTTGATAGCATTGTATTGAGAGTTGGTGATTGTCCAATTGGAAGGAGATTTGAGCCAAGTTATGCTAGAGGGGTTTTGGAAGAGAATATCATCAGTTTCTACATGCTACCGGAACTTTGCTTGATGGTGATAGTCTTGGTATTACGAAAGAACAATACCTTGATGGTACTACACTTTATGGATTTGATTTGACCAGCGATTTTCTTAAAGAAGAATTTCACTCTATGAAAAATGTCACAACAAGTGTGGAAATTCGTTTTAGCACTAACACGATTGATGGATTATCCCTGGTAGCATACTTTGTAAAAGACGGTGTGCTGGAGATGGACAGCATTCTTCAATTAACTATCGCGGGAGACGCAGTGCTTTAAACAGAAAGTTAGAGATGAATACCATACAAATTCATTCGATCTTATCTTCAGACGTTTTATGTCAAAGCGTAGGGATTCACGTTGGAGCTAGAGATCAGTTTTGGAAGCAAATTTGCAATTTTCCAACCGGATGTTTCGTATTCAACACCCATTATTCTCACCAACCTAGAGAGCATTGGTTGGCTGTGTACGCTAATGATTCAGAGGTGGATTTTTTTTACTCGTTTGGGCGTTCTGTTTCCTTTTATCCGGATGTAAATGAAATACTAAGTATTCATGGAGGATATGAAACAATACAAAGTAATGAAACACAACTACAAAATTTTTTGTCAACTGTATGTGGTGATTATTGTGTATACTTTTTTTTACTGAGAAGTAGAGGCTGGAGTATGGATGAAATTGTTAGAAGTTTATGAGATATAGGAGATAGTGAGATGAGAGATCACTCAATACTGAGATTTATCATACAGTCTTATCCTAACTTCGAGTTCATACAAGATAATACAGTAGAAGGAATAGATGGAGTGCATATACAAGGAACTAATTTACTAAGTAAATTGTTAAAATAAATTATTATAATCGAATTTTATTTGTTATAACAAATAAAATGAATAAAATACAACTTATCTCAGTATTTGTGCTAAACACTACAAAACCTATAAAAACTATTATTTTGTGATCTTCCAAGCAAGATGTAAATAAGATCTTCTCATTTTCTTCCTCAGGAGCGCTCTTTAGTTATATCTAAAAGACATAGTAACTAATGACTCTATCATACATAGTTATATAAATTAATTTTACAAAAATACTTCGGAACCTACTTTAAATAGATATGAAACTTACCATCATAGAGGACGAGACATGTCCTTTGTGTTATCGATTAAGGTTTCGATGTGCTGTTCTGGACAATTCTTTTTTTCATTTTCATCAAAGTAGGAGAGAAAGGTGTGTTGCAGCAAAGTATCAAACAGTTCAGAGGCTTAAATGAAAGCTTGGAGAGCTGAGAGTAGAATGACATTGTAGGAAATCGTGTTGTTCGTAGTTTGGCTTAGTCCTTTGAATACGATTACACCGCTTTTTTCCGACACCACAGATGAAGCTGTTTGAGCAGGGATGTTAATATCTCCAATCAATAGCTCTCCATTCACCATACATATGTAATTAGCCACTAGAGTATCGACAGTCTTGTTCCAACGAGTATCACATTTTCTTAGCATTCCAGGATTCTCATAAGCTATAACACTTCCTGCCGGAAAATCGTGTAGGTGAGCAACACTGAAATAAGCCTGTATTTGTCTCATACTCTTGCCGTATAATAAGTTGAATGGATCGTTGATCTTTCGATTACATATTTGACAATCAGCGGAACGAAAAATCGCATCTCCTGTCTTTCCTTCTCCCATATAAATTAAAACAATTGGACGTGTTTGCTTAGCTTTATTAACAAGCAGTCCTATTTTGGTTGAAACATCACTCTTCACTCGAGTTCTCTTTTTATCCTTTCGATAGTTGTAAATGATGGCACACTTTGATTCATCACGAAATTCAACAGACAACACCTCCATAACTGTTGGTACTGATAGTTCGCAGATTTCCATGGATTCCTCAAGTTTTTCTAGACTATCTTGAGAGAGAGAGTTTATTAACATGGCACTCCTGTAGGTGAGAGTGGTTAGTTCATTACTTCTGGCATCTTGAAAGGGTATTCTGGTGTGACGAAAAAGCGTGTCGTCTCCAACATCCGTCAAAACTAGTTTTTTGCACTTCGAGCCAGTTTCAATATCATCTTTTGACAAATCAATGAAAGGTCGTTTCCTCACAGATGTTCTTTTTGAAGATAGCTTGTTAGTAGGAGATGTGAATGAAGTAAAATCGTGTTGGGATTCCGGTTCATCAACCACCAATTGACTTTCTGGCATATCAAAGATAGGAGAAGGTGATGGGGAAAGGGGTTGCTGGGATCCTGCTTCTTCATTCATCGGTTGACTTCCTTTGTCTTGAGTATTCATTCTGAAAAAAAACAAAGATTTTGTTTAATTTTTTGTAATTAATTTTAAAAGATCATAAAGACCATAAACCTTCAGCTAGTTGTGTTAGCTAACAGAAAATAAATATTTTTACTCTTACCTTTATGAAGAGGGTGAGGTCCTAGTAGTTGCAATGGAAGTTTTAGTAGATGTTGCTCCTCCGCTAGCCGTTGTAGAACTGGATGCTTTCTGTGTGAAAACAGTGGCTAAAGTTGCACTGATTAAACCCTATGAATACCATCACGTGTCAACCTCTATGAATCAGCATTTTTTCACGAGAATACAAACCAATGCTTTCGCGGGAATAAATAATTTATTTTCACGCGAATAAAAACCAATGCTTTCACGGGAATAAATGGTTTATTTTCACGCGAATAAAAACAGATGTTTTCGCGGGAATAAAAAGTTTATTTTTAGGCGAATAAAAACCAATGCTTTCGCGGGAATAAATAATTTATTTTCACGTGAATACAAACCAATGCTTTTGCGGGAATAAAAGATTTATTTTCACGCGAATAAAAACCAATGCTTTCGCGGGAATAAAACAATTATTTTCACACGAATAGAAACCAATGTTTTCGCGGGAATAAAAAAATTATTTTCACGCGAATAAAAACCAACTCTTTCACGGGAATAAATAATTTATTTTCACTCAAATAAAAACCAATGTTTTCGCGGGAATGAAAAAATTATTTTCACGCGAATAAAAATCAATGCTTTCGCGAGAATAAATAATTTATTTTCACGCGAATAAAAACAGATGTTTTTGCGGAAATAAAAAGTTTATTTTCACGCGAATAAAAACCAATGCTTTTGCGGGAATAAATAATTTATTTTCACGCGAATATAAACCAATGCTTTTGCGGGAATAAAACAATTATTTTCACGCGAATAAAAATCGTTGTTTTCGCGGGAATAAAAAGTTTATTTTCACGCGAACAAAAACCAATGCTTTCGCGGAAATAAAAAGTTTATTTTCACGCGATTAAAAACCAATGCTTTCGTGGGAATAAATAATTTATTTTCACGCGAATACAAACCAATGCTTTTGCGGGAATAAAACAATTATTTTCACGCGAATAAAAATCGTTGTTTTTGCGGGAATAAAAAGTTTATTTTCACGCGAACAAAAACCAATGCTTTTGCGGGAATAAATAATTTATTTTCACGTGAATAAAAAACAATGTCTTTGCGGGAATGAAACATTTATTTTCATGCGAGTAAAAAACAATGTTTCGCTGGAACAAAATAATTATTTTCACGCGAATAAAACAGGAATATTTCACGAGAATAACACTATTATGATAGGGTTTTCGCTTGAGTGTTTTTAATGGTTATAAGCTAAATGAGTAGGTGTGGCTTATAGTATATAAGAACAGCTCTCTCTGCATAGAAAACATTCTCTCCAGCAATAACCTCAGGAGCATCAACTACTACAGCTGATTTCTTGGTGATAAGAGAAATAGAAAACTGTTTATAATAGAAGTTAAAATGTAATTATTTTACAACACTGTTTAATCATCCTATACTAATACATAACATTTTATTTTAGTTCATTATGAGTTCAAAAAGATGCACAATAAAAGACTACCTCCCGAAGATATATCATAGCTATATTAAAGAAAATGTCGAAGTACAGGAAAAGGCTGGATATCGCTTGACATTACAAGCTATATTAATATGTATGACACAGCATTTGCTAACTGTAGCTTCTTTATATGGAGAGCTTTCACCGGTACAATACCGACCATACACTACACATAAATACGTTGACAATCCAGTGGAAGTATTTAAGCTCATGACTAAAAACAATTTTCAAACAGTTGTAAAAATGTCAAAAACTGTCAGCAATAATGATTGCTTAAAGAAAATTCAAAGACAGGTGTGAAATAAAGAGCTTACTCAAAAATTAATTTCAATACAATGGACTAATGAATTATTATATCATTTTCAATCAGATATATGTAGATACATACAAACGGATGAACATCTCTCATCATCCATTTTTTTCATTCGAAATAATATTGGAACTGTTTCAAGTTCATAATATTTAATATGTACTCTTTATGTATCCCTACTTATTATGCAATAAATGTATATAATCATATATTGATTCATTTTTAATCAATGTATTTATTCAATGTAGATATATCTCCTCTCTCCTCTCTCCTCTTTTCCTCTCTCCTCTCTCTCTCAAGATACCATATGCGTTCGAATTATGTAAAAAAATTATCAAAACTTAAATTCCATACATTCAAAATGTAGATGCCATATGAGTTAGAATTATGTAAAAATAGTTATCAAAACTTAAATGCCATACATTCAAAATCTAGATGCCATATAAGTTCAAATTAAGTAAAAAAATAATCAAAACTCAAATGCCACTTAAATGCCACTCAAATGCCACTCAAATGCCCCTCAAATGACATACAATATTAACTCGGCGAATCCAGTCAACGCCGTAACCCATTGCATTCACCCCGGAGTCAAATCCACAAAAAAACACTTGGTAGGGAGATCTGCTCATATAGTACTACTCCTACTTACATAACCAACAAAGAATCTTTAGCTATTCTATAAAACTTGGTGATTAACTCTTACATTCATAGCAACTGGTATGTGTCATATGCGTACTTGACAACTGACATGCGTCATATACATACATGACAACTTACATGGGTCATATAAATACATGACAACTGACATGTGTAAGATACATACATGAAAACTGACATGTGTCATATACATACATGACAACTGACATGTGTCATATACATACATGACAACTGACATGTGTAATATAAATACATGACAACTGACATGTGTAATATACATTCATGACAACTGACATGTGTAAGATACATACATGAAAACTGACATGTGTCATATACACACATGACAACTGACATGTGTCATATACATACATGAAAACTGACATGTGTAATATACATACATGGCAACTGAGATGTGTCATATACATACATGACAGCTGACATGTGTCATATACATACATGACAACTGACATGTGTCATATACATACATGAAAACTGACATGTGTCATATACACACATGACAACTGACATGTGTCATATACACACATGACAGCTGACATGTGTCATATACACACATGCCAACTGACATGTGTCATATACATACATGACAACTGACATGTGTAATATAAATACATGACAACTGACATGTGTCATATACATACATGACAACTGACATGTGTCATATACATACATGAAAACTGACATGTGTAATATACATACATGACAACTGACATGTGTCATATACATACATGACAACTGACATGTGTAATATAAATACATGACAACTGACATGTGTCATATACATACATGACAACTGACATGTGTCATATACATACATGAAAACTGAGATGTGTAATATACATACATGACAACTGACTTGTGTAATATACATACATGACAACTGACATGTGTCATATACATACATGACAACTGACATGTGTAATATACATACATGACAACTGACATGTGTCATATACATACATTACGACTGACATGTGTCATATACATAAAAGACATTAGATATCCTGGGAACACTTGAATGCTAATATTATGCAGGTTATTCTCACCTTCATTTTTGTTTCGATACTGTCTGGCTATTTTTTTAACTTTTCCTTCAAATTTTAATTGTTCCAAAAGACATCGAAACAATTTGTCATCACCAAAAAGTTTACTATGGGGAATCAAACTTTCCTCTGAAGGCTCATTGCGAATCTCGAGGAGTTGGATCTGATGTTCTGGGGTGACCATGTTAAGCATGCAATGTACTGTATCGATTCTATCGAACTCTATTCCCTCATGTATCACTGAGTAACTATTGTTGTCTTTGATCATGAGCAGCTTGAAACGCTCTTCCTCCCCTACCTTCTCCAGAATGCTTTGAGCTGTCGTTGAGTTTCCCATTCTCGCTGCCACATGTAGGACTGTAGTGCCAAATGATGATTGATGTTTGAGCAACTCAAACCTATCTTGTACTTCTACGTTATCGAGCATGTACTTTACCACGCTGGTGTGCCCCAGCAACGCTGCCCTTGACAGGGGTGTGCAACCTCTAGAGTTCTCTGTGTTGAGCAGACAAAGCAATCGACTTGAATCAAGAGAGCTAAAAACACATTGCAAAGTCTCCAGATGATTTTTGGAAGCTGAGATGTGCGCAGCATTTAGCTTTGTCTTTGGCTCTGTTACTGTAGCCAACAGCTCATATCGTTGGTCTAGTGTAACTTCCGTTAAACACTTTTTTAGCTCAGACATATCCGGAGATACAAACGTTTTTGTATACTCTCTGAGCAGTCGATTAAGTGCAGTAACCCCACCATCCTCCATTGTTTGCTGTAATATGGCATGTAAAGTAATAGCAATCGATATGTATGCTTACTGCAGATGATGCAAGACTACCACCAAACAACTTATACATATATAATACATACAACAGTATACATTCAGACTCCATAAAATGGTATGTATTACATATAAATAACATACAATGGTATCTATCACATAAAAGACATGTAATATAGCATGAAGAACATGTACAATAACATATATTACATGTGTAACACATACATTAAAATGCGTTACAGTCAAAATGTATACCATGGTATATATTCTAATGGACTTGTGTAGACAGCATGGTACTTCGTTTGATAGCCACTATTTCATAGTTCCACTCTTTCTAAGCCCTCCTCCATCCTCCACTCACCCCACCACAACCTCCTACATCCTCCACTCACCCCACCACAACAACCTACATCCTCCACTCACCTCACCACAACCACCTACATCCTCCACTCACTCCACCACAACCACCTACATCCTCCACTCACCCCACCACAACTATTTACATCCTGCACTCACCCACCACAACCATCTACATCCTCCACTCACCTCACCACAACCACCTACATCCTCCACTCACCCACCACAACCACCAACATCCTCCACTCACCACACCACAACCACCTACATCCTCCACTCACCTCACCACAACCACTTACATCCTCCACTCACCCCACCACAACCACCTACATCCTCCACTTACCCCACCACAACCATCTACATCCTCCACTCACCCCACCACAACCACCTACATCCTCCACTCACCCCACCACAACCACCTACATCCTCCACTCACTCCACCACAACCATCTACATCCTCCACTCACCCCACCACAACCATCTACATCCTCCACTCACCCCACCACAACCACCTACATCCTCCACTCACCCCACCACAACCACCTACATCCTCCACTCACCCCACCACAACTATTTACATCCTGTACTCACCCACCACAACCACCTACATCCTCCACTCACTCCACCACAACCATCTACATCCTCCACTCACCCCACCACAACCACCTACATCCTCCACTCACCCCACCACAACCACCTACATCCTCCACTCACCCCACCACAACTATTTACATCCTGTACTCACCCACCACAACCACCTACATCCTCCACTCACCCCACCACAACCACCTACATCCTCCACTCACCCCACCACAACCACCTACATCCTCCACTCACCTCACCACAACCACTTACATCCTCCACTCACCCCACCACAACCACCTACATCCTCCACTCACCCCACCACAACAACCTACATCCTCCACTCACCTCACCACAACCACCTACACCCTCCACTCACCCCACCACAACCACCTACATCCTCTATTCACTCCACCACAACCACCTACATCCTCCACTTACCCCACCACAACCACCTACATCCTCCACTCACCCCACCACAACCATCTACATCCTCCACTCACCCCACCACAACCACCTACATCCTCCACTCACCCCACCACAACTATTTACATCCTGCACTCACCCACCACAACCATCTACATCCTCCACTCACCTCACCACAACCACCTACATCCTCCACTCACCCCACCACAACCACCTACATCCTCCACTCACCCCCCCACAACCACCTACACCCTCCACTCACCCCACCACAACCACCTACACCCTCCGCTCACCCCACCACAACCACCTACATCCTCCACTCACCCCACCACAACCACCTACATCTTCCACTCACCCCACCACAACCATCTACATCCTCCACTCACCCCACCACAACCACCTACATCCTCCACTCACCCCACCACAACCACCTACATCCTCCACTCACCCCACCACAACTATTTACATCCTGTACTCACCCACCACAACCACCTACATCCTCCACTCACCTCACCACAACCACTTACATCCTCCACTCACCCCACCACAACCACCTACATCCTCCACTCACCCCACCACAACAACCTACATCCTCCACTCACCTCACCACAACCACCTACATCCTCCACTCACCCCACCACAACCACCTACACCCTCCACTCACCCCACCACAACCACCTACATCCTCTATTCACTCCACCACAACCACCTACATCCTCCACTTACCCCACCACAACCATCTACATACCTTCCAACGTGCTTTCATAATTGCATTCCACGCAAACTAACATTTTCCCCCACTGAAAAAACAATAATCCCAACCCAACACTCAAAAGGGTCTACACCCTTTTCCCTTCCCGCTCCATCTGAGAAGAGGGAGGGAAAGGAAAAGATACGCATGGGAAACCAATAAAAAAGGAGAAGTGTTTGACAATAGAAGTTGTTGTGTTCTTCCCATAGTACCAATTAGAATCTGATTCAGATGTATAAAGGAACCAGACTTGTCTAGGAAGGTGTTGCAAATGAGTGATGTTAGAAGATTTTGGCCCACGAAGATCACAGGGATTGTTCAGAGAGCATGAAGGAAAACTGACTTGGAATAGTTGTGATCCAGAAGTGCAACCAAGACTATCAACAATTTCTCTCTGAATTGTAATTGTGTTTCTAGTAAAAAGATTCCCAATTTTTTCACATTGGTGGCAGTAGTGGGATATGAAGCATTAGAAACACAACTAGCAGAAAGACAATCGCCCTTCCACCAGGTGTATATTTTCCTCCATTGCTCCTCTCCATACTCTCAATACCCTTCACAAACCCTTTAGACATAATTATGTCTCTTCCAATCCGGTTCACTAATACCTCTTCACCTTCTTTGGTGATACAACACCCCACCCCCTTGGCACCGATGGCTACTCAGTGAACAAGAATTATGGAAACACAGCCTGTTGTAACAGAAGATCGTGCAGTCGTTGATTAGCACATCCACATCCTCCAAGAAATGCTACAGCCCGCTACCTCTGCCCACACTTTTTTCAAGCCCTCAAGTACAACAGCACAGGACTTCTAGCCCACTTTATGGCTCTCCATGGAGTCTTTGCTGCTCTCAGTGCCTGATCCCTAGAAAGCCCAAATAAATTTCCTATAAGAGCATACTAGTGTACTGGATAGGGGTGTCTATATAGCATACGAAGACTTGCCACCTCAACATGTCAATAGGATGATATTGGTGATATTTACCGCCACCTCAGTACACCGATCTCTAGCAAAATCGCTAGCAGTCAAGTTCAACACCCACCCTAGAAGATTCATATGCACCAAGGACAAGTTCCTGGAGGTATAAACACTCCCGGGGACAAAATTGTCTTGAGTACGAACAGTCAAAAAATATGAGCACTGAGGTTCCTTCTCTGGCCCACCTCACCTGCCCATGTTGTGGAAAGTTATAAAAGCCTTCAACCGTTCGTGCCTTCGTCTATGAAGGCGTTTGCACCCTCGTCTATGAAGGCGTTTGCACCCTCGTCTATGAAGGCGTTTGCACCCTCCTCTATGAAGGCATTTGCACCTTCAACTATGAAGGCATTTACACCCTCCACTATGAAGGCTTTTGCACCCTTGTCTATGAAGGCATTTGCACCCTCCTCTATGAAGGCATTTGCCCCTCCTCTATGAAGGCATTTGCACCCTCCTCTATGAAGGCATTTGCACCCTCCTCTATGAAGGCATTTTCACCCTCCTCTATGAAGGCATTTGCACCCTCCTCTATGAAGGCGTTTGTACCCTCCTCTATGAAGGCATTTACACCCTCCTCTATGAAGGCATTTGCACCCTTGTCTATGAACCATTTGCGCCGTCCTTTATGAAGGCATTTGCACCCTCCTCTATGACAGCCTTTGCACCCTCGTCTATGAAAGCCTTCTATGAAGGCGTTTACACCCTTTTCTATGAATGAGGCTTTTCCATCCAAGAACATCATATATCTAGTTGAGCTCAACGCTTCAAAGCACTTATGATGTCATCATGAGTTTCTTTCTGCGCATCTTATTGTGTTTTACATAAAGGAAGAAACAAATGCTTTACAATATTTCAGATAGAATGAATATAATATTACATATAGAATGCATAATATATTACATATATAATACATACAATATTACATATAGAATACATACAATATTACATGTAGAATACATACAATATTACATATAGAATACATA
Organism: Cryptosula pallasiana; assembly: GCA_945261195.1. Classification (NCBI taxonomy): domain Eukaryota; kingdom Metazoa; phylum Bryozoa; class Gymnolaemata; order Cheilostomatida; family Cryptosulidae; genus Cryptosula; species Cryptosula pallasiana. The sequence continues at coordinate 762,260 of OX183134.1, read as the reverse complement.
CAATATTACATGTAGAATACATACAATATTACATGTAGAATACATACAATATTACATATAGAATACATACAATATTACATATAGAATACATACAATATTACATGTAGAATACATACAATATTACATGTAGAATACATACAATATTACATATAGAATACATACAATATTACATATAGAATACATACAATATTACATGTAGAATACATACAATATTACATGTAGAATACATACAATATTACATATAGAATACATACAATATTACATATAGAATACATACAATATTACATGTAGAATACATACAATATTACATGTAGAATACATACAATATTACATATAGAATACATACAATATTACATATAGAATACATACAATATTACATGTAGAATACATATAATTATATAACTTACGTATTAAAATCTAATGTAAAATCAATAGTTGAGGTTGCTGTGTTGATACCTATCAGTCAGTCAGCAGTCCACCATGTCACTATTAGCAATGGCTATATTCAATAGCAGCCTGTTTTCATTTACTAGCAAAATCGGTTTCATTGGTTGCGTATAGTCTATCTATTAAGCATTTACATAGAATAAAATGAACCAAAATAATACAAACAGAATTGATTCAACGTCTGCTCAGAGCCTATTGTAGTAAATGCAACAGGCTGATTGTGTAATACAAAAAGGGTTGAAAATCAGTTTTATACATCACCTTAGTAGATTGCGTGATACAATTGTGTAGAAAATTCTTATGTTCCTCCTGTTTTCCTTTGTGTAGTAGCTAACAAGCTCACAATATTCATGGGTTGATAGGCATTGTCTAATGAGTATTTCTGTGTGTGTAATGGAAGTGTACATTATATACAGCATACACAGCAGTATATTAGTCATACATTATATACAGCATACACAGCGGTATACTAGTCATACATTATATACAGCATACACAGTGGTATATTAGTCATATATTGAATACAGCATACACAGTGGTATATTAGTCAAACATTATATATTTCAATATACACACAATGGTTTGTAAGTCATTCATCTTATACAAAATACACAGTGGTATATTAGTCAATAAGTCTATTGCGCCAATAAATCACTCTGTAATGTAACAAAACTGCAAGATTGCTGATGAAAAGTATATTGACAAGACACAAATGATTTAACAAAGTGCAAATGATCATAAAAACTAATATAGCTGTTTCTAAAAGTTAAACAATAATATTTTTTGCTCTAATGGATCAATAAGTTAAACAGAAAGAATGTTTGATATTATTTTTGGACAAAAAATATCGTAGTTCATAAATTTTGATTAACAACAGTTTTCACATGCTTTTTTAAACCAGTTGTTTTTTATACTGGTATCACTGTAAATGCTAAACCAGAGAATGAGAAAGTTGAGGAACTGTTTTATTTATAACAGGAAGTCCATCTTCACTTATGGCCTAGATGATTGCTCTGCAAATTCTTTGTTAAAATCTCAAGGGTAGCATAAAGTACACTACAGTAGATGTAGAACAGTCGTCTTTGAGGAAGGTTTAACGCTTCTTTGTTGTTTTCAATTTTTTTAAACCCAAGCAGTACTTCCGAACATGTTTACTAGTGAGCGAGGGTATTTCTACGATATGTAAGTTGGCAGTCAGCATAATATTTGCTCCTTAATACACATAATACGTAATACATACATACGCAAAACGTAGTGTGAACACAAGAGCAAATTGTACCAGAGAGAGAAATTAAAAGACAAACAACCTTTGACTTTGACCATATAGCTTTACCAGCATGCCTCAGTACCATAGAAGTTATATAACACCTTATTATTACAGGAACTGTTCAATAGAAGTCTCTTATGTAATGCAGACAGGTTATAAATGAGCCAGTGCCACCTGCACTAACTTGTTGTTGGTAACAAACTCTTACACATTGTAAGGTGTGCAGTCTTAAACACTTAATGAGGCTATTTTAGGTTTAAAAAACTTTCTGATTTATCTTTCGGCCACACTTTTTTTTTTATTTTGTATTTGCTAAATATAATACAGTACTATTGTGCTTGAAGAAATGCGTTAATGTTTATTAAAAATTGATTGTCAAATATTGTCGTAGCAGAGGTTATCATCAGGCTTTCAAACTATGTATGGTAATGGATTCCGGTCTGTTTACCACGGATATCCACTAGTCTCGAGTATTGTACCTCTCTCCAGAGGGGACACTGTGCTGAATGACAGTGACAACTGTGCAGGGTAACCGAATTACCCAGTAAAGCAAAAGCCCATGGCTCAGACAAACAATACAGCGTAGTGCTTGTGTAAGTGGCTATATTCTCAATGACAAAGTCCTGAGGGTACTTATTCCTCTAGGGTATTTGTGGCAAGACATGAGAATGAATGCAATCAACAGATGAAAAGCCTCTCTCCTTTTATAGTTCACAGGAAGTAATTAGCATATTACATATAACAGTGATAGTACAGGAAGTAATTAGACCAATGCAAATGCTCATATAAATAGTCAACCAATCATATAATCAATAGGGATTAAATAAATAAGGCGCCAAGTGGCTAAGGGCGGAGTCCTTTCTCCTGCTGGCCAATCAGGCGGTCTTATAGGGTCCCAAGGCTCCAGTTAGCTTGTGGTCCTGATTACCGCAGATGTTAAAGTAGGTAGCTTCGGTTCCTGGCTTGTTGGTAAATCCTAGCTAGTTTCGAAGTTCCTCAGCTATGGCAGCCATCTTATACCGGCCCTGTGTCAGCATACCGGCCCTCCAGAGGTCACTACTGACCCTGTAGAGATCACTACCGGCCCGGTACCGGACCTGTGTACTGTGCTGCCGGCACAGTATAGCTTTGCTACCGGCACAGCATCATACCGATGGCTGTAGGCGCATTGCCAGCTCATAGAGTGGAGAAGTGGTGTAGCAAACTCCCTGTTTACTATGAATATTCACCAAAATCTACCACAGTATAACTAAAACAGGTTCATGTTATATAACTTTGAACATCATCTAAAGAATTATTTTTCACATCAGTTGTCATGAATTCCTATAATAACTTTGTGCTACCCCGACAAATCCTGCATTCACTCTAGCACACTGCTACTGCATTATACTCTAGATAGTATAGCTTACACAGAACACAAAAAGACAGATTTGACTATCTTTGAGTATAAAAATTGTATAGGTTATTGGTTATGCAGTTTTGGTCGAAGGGACACTATGCACAAGGGCTTTCAACCAATTAGGCTGGTGTTAAGCAAACAGCTTTAAATGAAAACCAAACCAAAGACAATGTACATGGCTACATAACAACTCTTTGTTTTGTATTTGAGTGGCATTGTTCTGCACCAGCAATTTAAAAAACTGTTAAAGTTTCCCATGATATCCATAATTTGTTTTTGATACGAATTATTATTACTTTTACTTATTATAAATAATTAATTTTATCTTAATTTTATTTGCCAAAGTTGAAGTATCAATACCCAGTACTGCATCACTGCCACTTTTGGAGCACTCATATTCTCACTTCTCAAACCAAAAGGGCATATTCGTACCAGCAAATGCAAATTTTTACGCGTTAAGATGGCCAGATCAATTTCAAGGTTTATGTTATAATTTTGACATCATCAATTACATCAAAGATGCGCCAAAGTTGTTCAGAGAAGTATTTCAAGGTTCAATAATGGCAGATACCGGCCTTTTTCTGAAATGCTGAGATCTGTGGAGCAAAAGGAAAATGAGAAAATTGCGAATGAATATTCAGAGAAGGCAGAGAAGGCACTGCCATCATGGATTGTTGGAAATCCCTAAAGTAGATTAGATTTTACTCAGTTGATGATTTCATTCTCTTAGAGCTGAAATAAACGTCAAGGTTTCACAGTGTTTCATCATCATGTCATGAGAATGCTTTGTTTTACCCACGTATTACAAGGCATGACAAAAACTGAAGTTCCGTGTCCCATTGTGATCAATAACTATTGTTAACTCAGTTAATTAACCTCCTTTAAAGTAATGCACCAAATAACACTGTAGTTGTGGAGGCAGCAGTCAGCGTTAGAAAGTAAGTAATCTGGTTTCCCCATACTCATGAGGTATTATTCACTGTCTAAGAGAAGGGTTTGATTTAGACAAACAGTCATAACTGTCTTTGCATAGACTAAAGTGTTGTAGTGAATTTTTATGACAGATCAGTGTTTAGTTCTTTGATTCTACTCTATGTATCCACCCCTGGCCACACACCGAACTCAGATGCAGATACCTATCCTCAACCCCCCCCCCCCCCCCCCATCTGTCTAGCCACTTGTCAAACTGTATTTTGTTTTATTATTATTGGTAGATGGAATAATTGCATTCACCGCCCACAACAGAGCACACCTCCTTTCCCACCTGGAGGGCTACATTCTCCCTCACAACCCCCAACTTTCTTCAACCTGTCCCCTAAGACATTCCCTTCTCTCCTGCAAGTTTGAAGTTTCTACATTAAAGCAGCTAGACTCCAAGGTCTGACTTTCATTTTGAGTTACATACTCCTGAATGCTACTAGGAGACAACTTCTATTAAATGATTACAAAAAGTGCTGGAAGCTATACCCATGGTACCAAAAACTTAAAACCGTCCATATTTAATTAAAAGACACAAACAATCCACTGCTTTAGTTAGTTACAGATGTATCTGATCACCATATAATAGATCCACTTGGTCCATTTCTCAACTGCATAGATTGTTTATATGCCAATTATTATACATACATGTAGTTTAGTTTTGGGATTGCAGCGAGATCTCTGAAAGAATACCGATTGTATTTTTGTGTCATTACTAACATTGACAATGGAAAGGAAAATTGTTTTATCCAGTTTATGTAAAAAATTTTGATGACAGAAATTCAATCCCAGAAGTAGCAGTAGAGATGACACAAGTAGTAGTAGAGATGACACAAGTAGTAGTAGCGATGACACAAGTAGCAGTAGAGATGACACAAGTAGTAGTAGCGATGACACAAGTAGCAGTAGAGATGACACAAGTAGCAGTAGAGATGACACAAGTAGCAGTAGAGATGACACAAGTAGCAGTAGAGATGACACAAGTAGCAGTAGAAATGACAGAAGTAGCAGTAGAGATGACAGAAGTAGCAGTAGAGATGACACAAGTAGCAGTAGAGATGACACAAGTAGCAGTAGAGATGACACAAGTAACAGTAGAGATGACACAAGTAGCAGTAGAGATGACACAAGTAACAGTAGAGATGACACAAGTAGCAGTAGAGATGACACAAGTAGCAGTAGAAATGACACAAGTAGCAGTAGAGATGACAGAAGTAGCAGTAGAGATGACACAAGTAACAGTAGAGATGACACAAGTAGCAGTAGAGATGACACAAGTAGCAGTAGAGATGACACAAGTAGCAGTAGAGATGACACAAGTAACAGTAGAGATGACACAAGTAGCAGTAGAGATGACACAAGTAGCAGTAGAAATGACACAAGTAGCAGTAGAGATGACAGAAGTAGCAGTAGAGATGACACAAGTAACAGTAGAGATGACAGAAGTAGCAGTAGAGATGACACAAGTAGCAGTAGAGATGACACAAGTAGTAGTAGAGATGACACAAGTAACAGTAGAGATGACACAAGTAGCAGTAGAGATGACACAAGTAGCAGTAGGAATGACACAAGTAGCAGTAGAGATGACACAAGTAGCAGTAGAAATGACACAAGTAGCAGTAGAGATGACACAAGTAGCAGTAGAGATGACACAAGTAGCAGTAGAGATGACACAAGTAGCAGTAGAGATGACACAAGTAGCAGTAGAGATGACACAAGTAGCAGTAGAAATGACACAAGTAGCAGTAGAGATGACAGAAGTAGCAGTAGAGATGACACAAGTAACAGTAGAGATGACAGAAGTAGCAGTAGAGATGACACAAGTAGCAGTAGAGATGACACAAGTAGTAGTAGAGATGACACAAGTAACAGTAGAGATGACACAAGTAGCAGTAGAGATGACACAAGTAGCAGTAGGAATGACACAAGTAGCAGTAGAGATGACACAAGTAGCAGTAGAAATGACACAAGTAGCAGTAGATATGACACAAGTAGCAGTAGAGATGACACAAGTAGCAGTAGAGATGACACAAGTAGCAGTAGAGATGACACAAGTAGCAGTAGAGATGACACAAGTAGCAGTAGAAATGACACAAGTAGCAGTAGAGATGACAGAAGTAGCAGTAGAGATGACACAAGTAACAGTAGAGATGACAGAAGTAGCAGTAGAGATGACACAAGTAGCAGTAGAGATGACACAAGTAGCAGTAGAGATGACACAAGTAACAGTAGAGATGACACAAGTAGCAGTAGAGATGACACAAGTAGCAGTAGGAATGACACAAGTAGCAGTAGAGATGACACAAGTAGCAGTAGAGATGACACAAGTAGCAGTAGAGATGACACAAGTAACAGTAGAGATGACAGAAGTAGCAGTAGAGATGACACGAGTAGCAGAAGAGATGACACAAGTAGCAGTAGAGATGACACAAGTAACAGTAGAGATCACAGAAAAAGAGATTTTGAAGATGCTTGAGCATAATCGTAATTAAACTTGAACATTTCATAAGATTAATGGATTAATGGATTAATGGATTAATGGATTAATGGATTAATGGCAGATGGAAAAACCTGAATTTACAAATAAGTTTGATAAATAATACCAGCAATTCTAAATTATGATTTTCAAAAATTGTCAAGATTGTCGAAAAATCTTTTTAGGAAAAGTAGATACCATTTCAACATTGCCCAAAGTATTTATCATAGTTTGCTTCAGACTTTCTGTGACTTTTTGTGAGTTTTATTCAATAATGAGAACAATTAGCATATCAGCAAGGATGAACTGAACGATAATTCTGAATCTAAACACTTCTTTCACAATCAAGTCCATTAGGTTTCTTGTGCAGGATTTAAGAGTCCACAAAGAACAATGTTCATGGTTGGAGGCCCGAAAGACCAAATATGTGAACAGGTAACTCAAGTAGCTTGGAGTGAGGTTCTAGAGGTATGAGCTCATATAGAGTGTAGTAACAACCAGGTGTTTTCATGTTGTTGCATAATGGCTCATCAGGGGATTTAATTCTAACATGGCTTTCACAAGATTCTGCTCATTCATGAATGCATTGGACTAGGCATCAGTTCGACTAAATCGCATCAAGTCAATCATGGAGTTATGGTTCGTAAGACCCAAATTTTACTGAGCCTAATGCAGTTGGGTGTTTGCTGACACTTCTCTGAGCAAGGCTAGATACTATCTCAGGCAAAGATAAACTAACTTTGAGCTCTGGGCGAAATGCCTCGCTATTTATAAGATATCATAGCAGTTGAAAAGCAAGATGCATGATTGGCTAACAATTAACTGGCACTGCAGAAAAAGATGAATCATAATAAGCTGGCTAAGTATAGAAAATCATATGCATAAGCTGGCTGATTGATAACTGGCTAGCCGCCAATGATCAAAGTTTTAATAATGATACATGATGTCAAACCATACTCCTTAGCTTGAAATCCTTAGAGTGCTGATCTTGACCATCATAGGATGCCTGGCTCATCCGCTTCCATCTCAGGGCTATCAACCAAGTAAGCCTGCGCTTGCTTAGCTAGCGCATCCCACACTCCATTGCTCACTCACGCGTGCACTGCTTATTAATCAAACAAGCAGATACACCAACACAGATGCCACACTAGGCAAATTCCATTACAATAAAATGTGGTTGGTTGTGCAGTGAATTCTTATGCCCTCTAATAGTACACACTTACTTACCTATCATTCTGGCATCTAGGTTATAGCCATTGGATGGCCAGAACAGTAGTTTTTATACAAACTGAACACCCTGACCCTGCATATGCCAGTTGTCCCGACCCTGGGAGTCTACGCCGGGCTGGCAGCAAGATGGTTTTCATAGACTGAGAAATCAAATCAGTTTTCTAGGACTCGGAAGCCAATATCCATCTTACACCTACCTGTTTAACTGACGAAACCAAGAGCAAAAGTTTATGGAAACAGAGAACTTACCACAGGAAGTGCAGAAGCTCAGGATTGGCTAATGAGCCCATGACTCCGCCCTCTACTTCGGGGTTCCACTTACCTTTTACTCATTCTCTACTATTTCATTGGCTAGTATTTATCCATTGTATGCTGATTTAATCCATTATGCTCTACTTATGTTTCATTTGGCAGTTGTATGTTTCACTTCCTGTGCTCTGCCTATAAACGGCAGAGCTCTCGCTATAACCTATTGTATTGTTTTGGAGGTTTTACCTTGCCGTTATTCTTGGGATGGAATAAATGCATTGCGTTCAAAAGCATTGAGTAATGTGTCTGAGCCGAGGGCTCTTTTTCTTGTTGTACAGTTGAGATTACTCCTTCACTTCAGATTTGTTGTCATATCAACACAGGATTACCTCTTGGAGAGAGGTGATTGGTGTCAGCTACCAATTGGACTGTTCCAGCGAGCGAGAAGTTCTGCTGGTGACAGTGTTTAGTTAGTGGGTTAGTAGGGCCCCACAATCCACTACAGTTTTTGCTCCGAAACTTAATTATTGATAACTAACTAACCGCCTGTCTGTCGTTCATTTTTTTATTCTTTTTTTAATTTAATAAAATTATTTAATACCTCACAAAAAAAATTAATGAAGCCACATCATAAAGTCTGGCTTAAGCTCCACAAGAAACACGTGTTGTGCCTGTCTAAGTGTTCGTTATTAGTGAATTAGTAATATCATTAGCCATATCCTGTTTTAAACTTCTGTTGAAATAGCCTCTGAAAGTGCATAGCTTAAAGATGTATTAGTTTTATTACCTATGCTTCATTCAAGCAATAAAAATTCATATTATTGTTTATTGAGACATTTTAGTGCTTTGAAGATGCATTTTTAAGCAGGAAAACAGAAGTGTATCATATTTTCTTCTAGTAGGAACAATTACAGGGAAGGGATGTTCACACCTGACTCTACCACTACCTCTCACCCAATCCTCTATCACAAATCGGTTCAGTTTCCGATGATTTAAAAGCCCGCTAGCACGGTGCGATTTGTTTAGCAGCGGAGCTTTTTGTTAGAAGCAGTTTGTAAACATAGAAATAAACAATACATAGACGTATACACTGAATGAATATCATATTTACTGTAAAATATATCCTTAAAAAAAACACAGACGCTTTCAGTAGTAAAACAAACACGGTTTTTTTCCTTCAGTGCCATTTATGTTACTTGTCAATTGATAAATAGAGATCATGGCTTAGGATTATTATAGCACACTATTTCAGTTAATCGAACATTGGCAGAAGATATATCTATTATAGTAGCAATAGTTTGATGTTGCAAGAATAAAATAATGTTTAGTCAGTTTTGACCGAAGCAGTTACTGGTCACCTCTCTATACGGCTAAAGTATCATTCAAGCACTCAAAGTCGCCCGACAGGCACATCATCATCCAGCACTACATCATCATCATCACTTGCTGATAAATCATCGCCGTCGGTATCTTCTTCCTCAGTTGGTATTTTATAAAGATCAATGGTGGCTAGTACATCCCCATAATCTTCTTGAAGATCTTTGAAGGCTTGATCCAAGATTAGTGCTTGGTAGTAAGGGGGGGCATCAGGAAATATTGGGTTCATGACTCCTACCAGCATACCCAAAGGATAGTGTCTGCCATTTTGCCTTTCCTTGTACACTATACTTCCAGAGTCCGAGTTCGTCAGCTCTCTACAAATATCGAAAAACATAGTTTTGATCAACCGATGCTGCATAGCAAATGGTTCAAACTCTGTAATCGTTGGGAGTTATTGTACAAAAGTGGCAGCTGTTAGATAAACAATGTCATTGTCAAAAGTCTATTCGTATGAAATAATTAATTCAACAACTGCAAAAAAGTGAATGCCGTGCAAAATTGTTCAAGTGGGCAAATTAAAATCGCTTTTTGATCAGTTTCTAAACTAAGTACTGTTTCAATCACCATAATTAACATACCCGGCATCAAGGGTAAAGAGTAGATGGTGACCCATGAATTGATTTCTCTGCTCCTCTGTGGCTTGGTTGTTGCGTAGTCGGCCTCTAAAATTTTTCACCACTATGGTTATCGGTGGCTGACTTGGCCTTTCTGGTATGATAAACTTTTTCAACCTTCTCAAAGATCTGACACGCACAAGGCTCTCTTGTCGGGTGATTCTATAGTTGGTTAACTTTTTCTGGATGTTGACAGCACTTTCTTGAGTAAAACGCAAAAGAACCATATCATTCAAACAATATTTTGCTTTCAAAATGGGTGATTCGCCACTGGGCTGCATGGTGTCATCATCGGCTATGCCTTGATTGGGGTCGGCAATGTCCGGCTCATAAAAGTATCTATAACCAATCAATGGTGGATGGTGAGTGGGAACCATGAGACACTCTCCTTCTTCTTCTCTCTCATTGGATGCTCCTTCAGCATGCCTTCCTGAGCGAAACTTGTACACTTTTCTAGGAGGTTCCTTCCTGACAAAATCGCGCAACTCTGTAATGTTGCATCTATCCATCAACTGCCGGTTTTTACGTTTTGTAAACATCATGTGAGCCGGTCCAACAGCATAAAACACCTGCAACGTATTTCACACATCTACAGCATCTACAAAGCTGCCATGATACCTTAAAAGCTAGACTTTGGTAAACAACATCAACGATTAGAACTTTCATTAGTCCTACCTCCTCATCAGTTCCCAGAGGTTTGGCTTTGAGTATGAGCTCACAAGTGCCATTCTTTTCCAGCCCAAATCTCTCCATCTTCAAGGCGTTTCTCCACATAAGCTGTTTGGTGTGAACTCTTCCGCTATGTTTGGGTGCAAAAATAGTGTATCCATCATATTTTTCCCTCAAAGCTAAAAAATCTTCCTCTGTTAGATTCTTTGTATTTATGCCCAAAATAGCAATGTTTTTTTGGTTTTGTGGATTTGGTAGCAAAATGTGTTTCTGCACACCACGCTCCACACAAATTCTAAAATGGAAAACAACAAATTAAGTAAATATGGAAGTGCACTCAATTGAAGAATCTCATTCGAACAACAATCAACATTTTTATGAAGTTAAACAATCTACCTTGCAATGTCTTCTATCAGTCCAGTTGGCATGTTTTCTTCTTCAAAGTCAGAGCCATCATCACTTGTGCTCGCCTGACTTGACTCCTCCTTTCTGGTAGCCCCACTGGGTCTTGTTTTAACAGCTGGACCGCCTTTTGTCACTCCAAGTTCATCAACGAGGGCAGTAGTAGTCACCATTGGATCGTCCATTTCAATCTCTGTAGATACCACATCTGGTGCCTGCGCTGATGGTTGGTGGCGTGTGCCTATGAAGTAACACGATATTGTCAGTCATCAAATTATAAATGTAATAGGTCAATTAAAATACTAGCTTTTCATTTCAATAGGGTGTAGGCCTGCAATGGGAGCAGTCGACTTCTATTTTGAGACCATTTTGTAAATAACATTTTAAATACAATGAATACTGTTTCAGGAAATCATTCAATAATCATACAACCAGTTTGTCACTGTTTCTACTGGTCTTCAACATTTCAATGTGAATGTGCAAGAGCCAGTTTGTTTGGAGTTCTTTGAGAATTGAAAACTGTTTCCCGGAGAAATGATCATCATGAAAAATTTGCCCTTGTATGAAATATTGTAGAGGACGCCATTACAAACACTCGCCGCCAGGCAACCCATGTACATTCACACAAGTATATTTTTATCGATATATATATTCTAGATATTTTTAAGAGAAACAATTATGTATTTTGGAATTATTAATTGTTTATTTAATCCAGTTCACACGAAATAGTAGTGCGGCATTGTTCGGTATCAATAAGGCGTGACTTACGATTTCTTTGTTCACCTCTTGTATTTAAATGTTTGTCATGATTAAAAAATCAGAGTTTCCCTGACTCTCGGAAGTTGCCTACAGCTACACTGACTGAGGGGAATAGCACAAGCAGGAGCACAAATAACAGACTACAACTTGCACTAACCGACTATCTGTGTAGGAGAAACCGAAGTACAGTGCCAAGCATTTCGCCTTATACAATATCCGGAATAGACAAGTCGACCACTATAGCACCGACTGACTTACAGAAAGGGCCGAACAAGCCACTCAGAAATTGCATTGTAATTGTGAGAAGTTGTACAGGTGTATAACTACTTCAAACACCCAAAATCCTGTACAATATATATGCAGCTTTGATTTGTTTCATTTGTTGGTATGGCAATTGTTTCTGTTTTTTTTTTAAAAGACATCTTAGCAAAAATCCTTCTTCCGAAGATCAAACAGATATACAATAGATACAGACACTTTATGAACATTTTATAAAAAAAAACTCCACCATCTTGTAGCAGATCTATCTCTGAGAATGCAAATTGATTGTCATTTTTTTATTTAGGAAACCCATTGTGTTAATTCAGCTTGACCAACCTGAAATTGTGCAAAATCTTGTGAGGGTGGCAAGTTAAGAAGTCAGTTTCCATTAGGAGTATTTTCATTTGGGGTAGTGGTTTGAGTATGTCATGAGATGAAAGCATATCTTTGTATATCTGCAACAATTATAATATCTTACCTTCATCCTTCCACTTCCTTCTTGCCGTACTCTTAGCCACTGTCGTCTCCTTCAATCTCTCATTTTCTTTTTCCAGTTGCTCCACTCTTTGCTCTAAAGCAAACCCAACATTATACACTTTTTCAAAAGTGTCACAACTAGGGTAGTAACTTATCTGTTCACATTTCTGTCCTTAACATACAATATGCAATAGAATAGGTCAGACTTTGCTACAGAACGTTGTTACAAAATATAATTGAGTCATGACCAAGAACCTTGTTATAAAGCCTGGTTTCCATACATGTCCCAAGAGCTCGCACGCTGTCGCAGAAGCTTCTGCCACAATCTGCGATTTATGGAAACCGTGATTACGCGATGTGCCACGATTCCATATGAGGTTGCTGCGACGTCCCACGAAAGTTGTTTGCAAAGTACTTTTCTGCGACTCACACACGATCGGGAACAACTGGCGATCGCCAAAGATCTATGGAGACCGTAAACATGCGACCAAACATAGCTTCTCAACATTAGGCAACATCGTTTTGTGTCTTTTTCCTAAAAGATCAGGGTCAAAGTCAGGAAAGTTAATCATGGCCGAAGCAATTGTGTAGTAGTAATATTATTATAAAAATAATAATTATTTTTTGTCATTGAAAAAAAATTGACTTATCAATAATAACAATAATATGTTTTTTACTTCATTCATATAAAACCTTTAGCTTATAATAATAAAAAGCGCAACAATAGCAGTAGTTTGTTCGTTGATATTATTAATAAATAACGATTGAATAATTGTATTAAATATTATATTGTACAGGAATTTGCGTCTGGGTGGTAGCCACCTGTACACACTCCCGACGTATTCTACTGTGGCCCAAGTCTACTCACAATAATCTGCTATTATTGTCTAGAGAGCATTTACTGTCTGTTGCATTTATGGATACTGCCGAATCTGGCGTGTATGTTTTGCTGGCAGTGGACAATAATCGTTTGACAATTATTGGCTGCGTCCGAACATGTGCATGTCCGACGGTAATTGCACTGCAATTGCCGTTCTAGTTTATAGTTTGTTTCGAACTGTACTCTGACCTTAATTCCTCAGGAATTACTTGTCTAGTTTATAGTTTGTTTCGAACTGTCACTGTCGGCAATAATTATGCTGGAATTATTTACAGTCGAATCTGGACTCAGTCGAGATCGACAAATAATTTCACTGTGATTATTGCTAGCTAACTTGTTGGATTCCCCGAATCCGAATTTAGTAAGAGCCGAACTACTAGTGCACTAGGCCTTGTGTTGTAATCCTTGCCTCAGGCAAGGGTATACACAGTGATAGGGCGTACCGTTCTCACTTTCCACCTTAGCGTCGTGCTTGCTAATAGTCGACTTGTCCAGCGCTGGTAGTTTTGGTGCTCCTAGCTGTGCTTGCTTCAGAGAGAGAGAATCATCTGAGAGTCAGGCTAACTCTGATTTTATTAACTCAAACATCCATTTAAATACAGAGGAGGCGGGTACACTTTACTAACCACGCCTGAGTAAAAATACTGGTGCAAGCCACGCCTTGCCCTTACATCAACACCCACTTGGTAATAATTAAAAACGTGGAAAAATATAATAAGTGTAGTAAATAATTATTTGGTACAAGGTAGAACGCAGTAAATCGTATCGTAGGCACATGTAAACAATAGACCCTTGCATAGACATAGACAGTGTGTAGCGAGTAGACATAAACGTAGACAGTGAGTTATTTCGGAGATAAAAGCTTAATTCTTAGACAAAGGAAATAGAACAATGAGATACAATCTCAGACGATAATTGCGAGAGAGTATCTTGCTAAGTAAATGATAATAATACAATATGAGAGCGTACTGGCGTCCCTCACAATATATAATAATTATAATAGCTACCAATGATGAATAAGAAATAAATTTTGAAAATTTTCACTGGTGAAACTGTTATGATTAATTAAATAATAATAATACTATTGAGTTGATCATTATTATTATGCATAATAATAATTATAATAATAGTTTAATAACAGCCTTTTATAATAATAATTATTATTTATTACTTACTACTTAAGCTGCAGTAGCAATAAACTTGTGTTATTATTATGGTTACCTCTTATCATAATAATTATTAACATAAAAGCTGTTTGCATGATAAAAATAGCTAATTTGCACATATTAATAAAATAAATTAATAGGATGATAATAATAATTAAATCTACCATGTATTCACAAAGGAATCGCAGCGCGGGTGCCATCAAATGCAAAAGTATGGAAACAAGGGGGTCGCAACTCCTCGTGAGTTGCCAGAGCTCGCAGGCGCACAACCCATGATGCTGCGATTACTTGGGAGATGTATGGAAACTAAGTTTAACTGATAGTAGTCTCTTTTAATTATTTGATTATAACGATAAGGTCACATAACATATTTTAATAGATCAGAGTAACTGTAACATCTTATAGTTGACTCGTATAAAAAAAAAACAATGCACACTCTCTCTATTGCTGCGTTGAACTCCCCTGTGCATGCTTGGGAGAGTTGGTAGGATGATCATGTTGGAAGTTTTTCCAGAATTTTTAAACTGATATTGTGAGAAACGCTGACATTCCCTCTATAGAGAGACGCCATCTTGTTTACATTTATATTCACTTAGCTACCTGCGAACATTTCTATTTCTCTCCTGGTATATTTTACTCTTGCCAAACTGCGTAATTCTATTTGCAATCACAATTAAATAATTAATTAAATTATTATTATTATTATTATTATTATTATTATTATTATTATTATTATTATTATTATTATTATTATTATTATTATTATTATTATTATTATTATTATTATTATTATTATTATTATTATTATTTGTGTTAACATTTTCCACGATCGATATTAAACTACTTTTGGGTATTGTAAATGTAAGTCGTGGCTTACATAGTTTCTCCTTGTTCTATTCTGTATAAATATTTGTGTTAGACCATAATAAAGTCAGAGTTAGCCTAGCTCTCAGAAGATTCTCTTGCACCAAGAAGAAGCACAGCTACAAGCACAAGCTACGGGCATAGATAGAGCCAGCTATTAGTAAGCACGATGCTTGGCGGAAAGTGAGATTCGGTTCGCCCTCTTACTGCGTATTCTCTTGCTAAAGCGAGAAGTACGACGCAAAGCACCTGGTGCCCTGATAGTTTAGCCCACAATAAAGTCGGCCAAATTAGTTCAGAATACAGTGGTCGAGAATTACGGAACAATTATCGTCACCTACATACTAAGCCATTCCTCTCTAAGTTCGGCTAAACGCATAAGGTTACAATCTAGCAAACACTCGCAAAGAATAATTGTAAACGATACCCATACTGCCTTGGTTGGGAACAGAGCACATTCGGGAAGTGTACAGGTGGCTACCACCCAGACACAAAATCCTGTACAATATTACTTACTACGCTGTTGTTTGCTTGACTGTGTTAACTGCATTTCATGGGTGTGCACTCCCTTTTGTCTAGTCACCTCATTCTGTAACTTATCTTTCTCAACCTGCAGTTTGGCATACTTTGCTTCATACTCATCCACTAAAACATTGATATTTTTAGCAAGTACACCACCTGGATATGTTATTAATTGGGGAACAACATCCTTCTACATACGAACCAACCTTTCAGCTGCAATGAAGCATTCTCAGATTTGAGTTCTGTCAGCTCTTTGCTCAATTTTTCATTTTCAATCAACACTTGTTTCAGGTTTTCCTTACCTAAAAAATTACATTTGCATAATTTTAAGGATTTTTTTACTAAACAGTAATTTTACCACTTGCTCACTGCCCATTAAATATTCACTGAATTCTTATTGCCATGCTTAATATTTTTACTGGTCACTCAAGATATAGTAAAGGATTGATGTCGACCTTTCGCTACCGCTACCGCTGCCGCTACTCTGTTGCTACTAATGCTACCTAAAAAAAACAGTACAAAGATACACAATCCCACAAGCAGTTGCATTAATAACAATACAGTTAGTGTCAGTTTAAACCATCCAATCAGAAGCAAGCATACAACTCTAGGTGAGGGAATCTCCCTTTCTTCTTTATGCTGTACTACTGCATTCAGCAATGGCTACAGCCAAGTCAGTTGACTCTCAGTTAACAGATCTTTCAATGATTTTGATCGCAAGTTCAATATCACATTGCTAGCGAGAAAACTGAGTATCACATGGGCTACCAGCTCATTTACTGATCTAATTGAATAGCAGCAAGGGAAAGTGTTACCCAAAGGCAGGCTCGAACCTCTGTCCTCTAACTCAGTGGCAATGCACTCTCCTACTGAGCTAGAGGACAGAGGACACTATTCTCTTTTTTGGTAGACACAATTTATGTGAATCCATTACAATATTATATGCTTATTATTTCTCTTCAGCTGGAAGTTGGTCCAAATCCCAAAACCCACATTATTGCTGCAATACTGCTACACTAATCATGTTTTATCCGTTAGGTGCTCAGCTCTTAGTTTGCATCACTACTGATGAAGTTTGCAGTTTAAATGTTAGTGACTTCAGAATTTTAAAAAATTAAAAGACAAATGGACATTTAATTGAAATTCAATTTATAACGTTTTAATGCGAAGAATTAATTGTGTATAATAACATGTGCAACCAGACTGTACCGACACTAAGCTCCCTTTTTCTCATTTCTCCAACAGCTTGCAATTGTTGCACTTTAAGCTCTAAATTTTCCACATTTCCTTCCTTCTTCTATTTACCAGCCTTCTTTTCATCAGCAGCGACAATCACAAAAACAGCTATGATGATAGCAGATATCTGTCAATTGCTATCATCACATTAAATCTAAAGTAAATCGTACATGTTTTTTGCTTGTATTTGCTGTTTTACCAACATAGCACAAGTTTTAGGAAAAAATTTAGAGCAGTTCCAGTTTCAATTATGACAATGACTTGGTAATTTGTTTACATATCTTTCTTCACTATTTCCATTGCTGCCAAATGGTTACGGTTGGTAGTGGTATAACAGAAGAAGGACTACATGAATGGTTACTGTGGTCATATGAAACAACGACAATAAAAAACACCCTAACCGTGTAATTTGGATTGCATTTTTTTCACAAATCTTGTCACAGTTTCGATAAGCACATCGCCATCACAATCTGCTGTCTGGTTTATGCCACCAACTACAATACAACGATGTCGGCTCACAAGCACTACAATTAGTAAGGTAGGACCAGATCACCAGAAAACACAGACCTGCCAGCATACCATGCTGGTTACTAACAGACTTGTCATGCAATGGTTGTGTATATCACTGAGTTAATATAGTTGAGGGTATACAATTTGCACTGTTGGATACTTGTTATCCCGATTTTTAGTAAGATGGAAGATGCTGGATTAAAAAAACGGACCTGTCAACATCCGTGTTGATTGCCATGTTAAATCGTTGTATAATTCAGTGTTTTGTATGGTTGATATTTTGGAGAGATCTGTCAGATATTTTTTATCCTGTTGATTGAAAGACTTCATGAGTGGTTGTTTAACACATTATGTTAATTGTAATTGATATTTTTAATAAAATATTTCAGTTACTTTTCTTGTTAATCCTAAGAATAATTTTTTTGGTAAAAATTATTTTATTATACCCTGGGTTTTCCTTCCAGTTTAGATCCCCACTAACTTTTTCATTTGTTCTTGATGTTTTTGATTTTTTTTATGCCTTGTAGGTAATTTCCACTTTATTACTTTTACTGCCGCATTGCTTTGATTTTGATTTGAATGTGGTAATTTATTTAATTAGACCAGATATAACAGATGGCAGCGTGCATAATAAGTAAGATAGATAACATTTTTTAAAAGGTACATATTATTTAGTAGCGTGTATAGTGTAGTGGATTTTACTGAACATAATCAGTGACCACTACTGTGCAGAGGTCCCCTGATGGTGGCTACCACAGGCATGCCTCCATTGAACACAATAGACTAAAACCGGATTCTATTTGTAATGAACATATTGCTCTGCTTAAGCAATAAGCACTGATAACTAATCATGCCGGCACTGGGTATTTACTACCCTGACCCTGGGTAGCTATCCCGGGTCGGCATCAATATGGTTGCCATAGCCTAGCTGGTTGCCATAGCCATAACCTAGCTCCAGAAGTTCCAGATACCATATCCAGAAGCTGGCTGAACTCAGGTGTTAGAAAATATGAACCAAAGGCTTACGAAAGACCAATGAACTCACCAAAGGAGATACCCACTCATTGCTGGAAAGCTAGTCATAGACTCCGCCCCTAACTTCTGGACGCCAGTTTGCTTTAACTTATTTATTTACACTCTATTGAACAATGTCACTTTATTTATATATATTACATTACTTCCTGCCATACTTCCTGTGCATGATGGAAAGTTTCCAGAATGCTTCCTGTAACTCTGCCTATAAAAGGCAGAGCATTTTATTAACTCATTGCATTACCTCTCAGACGTGCATTGGATTGCCACCTTGTATTCTGGTCATTAATAAAGGTTACTATTTATCACTTGAAAGCACCAAGTGTATATGCTGAACTGGCAGACGGGCAGTCTGTGCAGTGATAACCCCCTAGCGGAAAGTAGTGCGACGTAAAATTCCGCTACAATAGTATATAAAGTATGTGATAAACTGATAGTAGATCAAGCTCATAATGGATTCGCATTGATTAAATATAGTTGCTAGTTGATGGCAAAGATAATGTTTAGACAAGCGTCGGAAAATTGTAAGGGATTTCGGTCTATGCACCGGTCAGCCGCCATGAATAGCTGGGGGATTGCCCTGTCACTGTCACGGCTAGGTACGAGTGGCTGTTCAATGCTGCAAGGTTGTTTACAACCTTGACTCACTCTGTCTACTTCAACAGGAAGCACAGGAAGTGTTGGGGTACTGGGGATTTTTGACCATTTTTCTATTTCTCTTCTGGGAATTGAAACCATCAATCTGTTGATTGGAAGTTTTCGGGGGAGGGGGGTGTCTTGGGGATTCTTTTGCAACCAAACACGGCATGGTTCGCATTTCTCTTGCAGGTTTTTTGAGTGCTTTTCCTGCCTTCTTAGTCTTTTCATTAGGCGGGGGGGCGGGAATTCCGGTTTGGACACAAATGCGTGCTCTCGTTGCATGCCTCTGTACTGTGCTTGCTAGCTTTAACTTTGCATTTCTTTGCAGGGGTTGGATGGTTGAAGGGCAGCTGCCTCTCTCCAGCAGCAGGGCTCCCCTCTCTTCATCGCAGGGGCCTAGCCAGCACGGGGAAAACACTGTTTATCTCCAGCGTCCACAGTTTTGGTCCGACTTGACTGAAACTCGTTGCTGTAGGTTGTCTCAATCTTGGGTGTCTGTATGCGAACTGTCTCTGCCTCAAAGGGGCGTATCTCTTCTTCTGGGGTGAAACGGGGGTTCTGTATTGGCTCTGCACATGCCAGTCTAATGCTATATCTTAGCGGTTGCCCATGATTTTCTGTGCATGGAAGCTCATGCCTGTCTATGATGACCTTCGAATCTTGGAATCACAGAGCACGCTCGTGTATGGTGAGGAACGGCATGCCAATAATGGCATTTCTGTTGATGTCATTGATCACAAAGTTTACGCTTGCCGTGAACCCATGTAGCTGCAAGTTGTTTTGCACTGTGCCATAGAAAGGGATCCTAAATCCGTCCGCCATCAGACCATGCGACTCTCTACGTTGTAGCGTGCTCTTCACAGATTGTGGTAGCTGCCGGTAACTATGTCCAGACAGCAGGTTGGTGGTACAACCAGTATCAATCAGCAAAACAGCTGGCCTACCGGCTAATTGTCCAGCTAAGAAGTAGCTGGCTTGGTAGAGTCGCTCCAGCTGTGCTTCAGTTGTCTGTAGTTTCCTAGGGATTTGTTCACTCAACAGCTGTTTCCTGTTTGTCTAGGGGTATCTTGGAAGTTAACTGTACGTTGGGTTTGAGGATAGGTACGCATCATGCGTCCCGGCTGACCACAGCCCCAGCACCGCAGTATGGGCCCTGTATCCATCAGTGGTGTGTTATTTCTGGCTGCCATCAGCTACCGAATTTCCCCAGTCAACATGATAGCTGCGACAGATACGCTGAGGTGAACTCCTGGCAGCAGCTCCTGTCCACTCTTTCTCATTGTCAGTCTCTTCTTCTACCAATCGTACATGAACTTGGCACTCCTCAGATGATGTCTTTATCTGCATATACTCGTTACCGGCCCTGACTGCATCGGCTAGGTTGGTGGGCTGCATGGCCAACAAGTGTCTCTGCAGGTAGGCATTCCCGGCTGTAGTACTGGATGTGTCCAGCATCATCCTCTGCATGTGTCGGTGGGAGAGGTCAGCGTAGGCAATGAGTACTAGGCGCTCTACCTCACTAGCATGCTCCTGAAGCGGCGTCTTGTGTTGTCTGCGCAGGCTGGTTAGCCGGAACATAGCTTCCCTTGGTGTCAGACCAAAATGTGCGTTGGGCAGTAAAGATATCCTGCATATGCGGAGGCTTTCCACAGTCTAATGAGCTACCCCGTAGTGCATTCTTCAGGTGTAGTAGGCTGTGTTCTCTGGCCATTCATTAGTCTCTCTGCCACTTCCACGAATCTGTTAACAAAGTAATCGACATCTTCATCTCCGTCAAATCTTAGGGCTTTGAAAGTAGCTGGGGCATTGCCTTGATTGGGTCTCATGATGGCTTGCAATGTTACTGTTAATCTATTTACAGCTGTAGTTTCTGGGTTGCCAGCGGGTGCTCTATCGGCACTCCGTGCTCTCTGGTTGGCCATCCTTTGCAAATACAGGAGTAACTCGACTCTGATCTAAGAGATAGTTGGTGCAACTGGATCCCGAGCAGAGATCAGTGTTTCCATTGACTCTAGCAGATCTAGAGGTCAGTGTAGGGGATACTGTGACAGTATCTGGCACTCTCTCGCTTGTAACAACCGTTACGAGACTTTAGTGTACTGCTGTAGGGCGGAGCAAGCTTTACGAGCTTACAGACAGTAGTGTATGGACACTGTATAAGGATACAGTTTCGGGGTCAATGTTACCAGCTGAGTAACACTCCAAGCTGAAACAACTTCAGTAGCGGAGTCTGTATGGCTGATACACGACTCCTTCTCTCTTTCGTACAGGACCGATATCTCTACTACAGGGTGGAGCGAACTTTACGAGCCTGTAGGGAATACCGTAAACGCCGGTACTGGACTGCTGCAAACGAGCAAGCTCAACGGCTGATATAGACAGCCTTTAGTTTGCTATACTGTGCCGGGATAGCTGCTGCAGGGCGAAGGGCCTCAATGAGCTTGCAGAAAAGTCCGGTAGTATACTGCTTCAATAATCTTTTGGATCTACCCCCGTAGATCAATCTTCAATGGCAGCTGGCCTGCAGTGCATTCGCAGGGCAAGAGAGTAGTGTGAAAGAGCACAGCGTGGGAAGGTACCATTTATACCACCGCTGCTACCAATGTAATGGATTTTGGTCTGGTCTCCATGAATATCCACTGTTCTCAAGTATTATGCCTCTCTCCAGAGAGGACACTGTGCTGCTCGACAGTGACAACTAGGTAAACACAACTGGATCATCCGGCATAGGCAGAGCCCAAGGCTCACACAAACAACACAGCATGCAGTTTGAATGTTGGCTTTATTCCTCAACAACCAAAGTTCTAGGGTGGCAATCCACTAGGGTTATCGGCAAGACATGAGAAATGAATGCAAAAAGCATGAACAGTGCCCCAGCCCTTTTATAGGTAGCTGGTAGGAATTGATTAGCATAAAATCATATAAGAGTAAAGACACAGGAAGTAGTTGGACCAATGCGATTCCATATATAAATAACTGACAAATCATGCAATGAATAAGGTTTAAACGTAATAAACGCCAAGTGGCTAGAGGCGGAGTCCTATCTCCCATTGTCCAATTAGAGTTTCCTACAGGGTCCCAAGGCTCTGGTTAGCTTGTGGTCTTGATATCTGCGTATACGAGGAAAGGTATTTCCTGTTCTGGTCCTAGAGCAGGATCCTAGCTGGTTTTGGAAGTCCTCTGCTATGGCGGCCATCTTTGACCGGCCCTGAGTCACCATACCGGGTCAGTAGGGGCCAATACCAGCCCTGCAGGGGTCAATACCGGCCCTGCACACTGTGTTACCGGCGCAGTAAGGCTTTTCCACCGGCACAGCATCTTACCGATAGCTGTGGGTGAAGTTCTAGCACACTCGGTGTGGAGATAGTGTAGCAAAAACCCAGTTTATTATTGTCATTCACTAAAATCATTGGTCTACTCACCAAGTAGGCCAATGACTTCCTGTAAACTTTCTGTCGCTTGGCCTATAAAATGCCAAGCTTTCCTGTATTCATTGCCACTCGCCAAATGCTATTGCCTATGCCATTTATTGCAGCTGTTATCATTACTTTTATATTGGGATTGGATAAAACAATAAATGTATGGACATGAAAGCATTGAGTTATACATCTGAGCTAAGAGCTCACCATTAATTGTGGAGCTGAGTTACTCCTCCAAAACAGTTTACAGAAGCCACATTGGCCCAGTGTCCTTTCTGGTGAGAGGAGTTAGTTATTGTCGGGCCTGTGGAGGGTGACCAAATTGCTGTGACGGCAGACAGGATGTCTGCTAGTATTCATCAGTTAGCGGACAAGTTAGTTGTTACGTTGTGTGGACAGCAGAATCCACTTCTGAACTCCGACAAAATGCAGTCAAAATGAGGAGTAATGCTCTTTCGAAGTTAAAAATGATAGAAAGGTAATTACCAGAAATTCAAAACTGTTCAGTGGTCAGTTACATCAATATAAAAGATGCTTCAGGAATGAGTGTCTCTGTGTCTGAAAAAAACGATGAATGGGAAAAATCTTCTCATCATTAATCCTAAATGTAATGATGTTTCTTGCGACACGATTGAATATTTTACAAATTAAAAAAATGTTCTTAGGAAACAATATTGAGAATTACTATCAATGTTACATATGTCATCTACTATCTATCATTTACTTTTTTTATTACAAATGGTATCAATTTTACTTACTACAAACTCTACTATCTATTGTATCCATTTTAATCGAATAAATTGCAAAATTCAAATTATGATCCAAATCACAGTATAAAAATAACATTTTCCTCGCTACTAAAAGTTATATCTCATCAAGGCAACACACCAACAAAAATTTGCAGATGAATAACCAGTGGTGCATTGGTGCCGTAACGGTCCGGAACGGCGTACCAGTTGACAATTTTGACCAGTGGCAAACCAGTACGGCCGTACCTGTTGAAAAATTGGCAAATTCTGACAGTTTTTTCACCACTTTCCATCAGGAATTCCCAAACAAAATTTGTTTACTTAGGAAACGGATATGTCACAGCTTCCAACTCTGTGCAAAAACGGGCGGTGCGCGCAGCCCCCCACTTTCTACTTCATCTTTATGGCTACAAAACGAACCGAATATTTCTCTTTCTTTCCATGCTTTAGATGAACTTTTTCTGCGTGATACATTCATTCAAGAATTCACTGCTATCACCCACCTCGAGTCTTTAACTTTCTAGTATGAGCCGGCAATTAAACCTAAAGGATATGTTTGCTTCCAAAAGGTACAGGTTTCAGGTGTCATTCATCATTACATACATACTACTGTAACTATTTATTATTTTATTATTAATAATAATTATTTTTTTTATTAATCTTTTTCCCTTTATTATTATTACTTACTACTCAATTAATTAATATTTATTATTACTAAAGAGTGAGATATAATGTACAGGATTTTGGGTGTTGCGGTAGTTCATACACCTGTACAACTCCCCACAATCACAATGCAATTGGAAGTGGCTGCTTTGGCCCTTTCTGTGAGTCAGTCGGTGCAAAGAGTGGTCGACTTGTCTGTGCCGAATATTGTATAGGTCAAAATGCTTGACGCCGTACTTCGACTAGCGAGAACACGCAGCAAAGGGCCGAATTGACCGATCACCTTCCGCCAAGTTTCTACTACACAGATAGTCGTTAGTGGAAGTCGTAGTCTGTAATTGTGCTCTTGTTTGTGCTATCCACTGTAGTCTGAGTAGCTGTTATCAACATCTGAGAGTCAGGGGAACTCTGATTTTATTAATTCAAACATCCATATTTATACACATGATTATCTAACATAAAAGTGATACACAAAGGAGGCCACACCTCGCACAAACAATTGGCTAGAGTGTGCCAATAAAACATAGTAGGTGGTGTTAAAGTGATCGCATGAATAGTTGCACATGGCCAACATATATGGTTGCATGATACAGTAAAATAATAATAAATGCATAGAACAAAGCTGCGCTGAAGTGCAGGCATAGAACTAGGTAAGTGTTGGTAGTGTTACATAGTCACAATTGTTCGTACTGGCGTCCCTAACAATAATAAATAAATGATGATGAGCTACTAATAAATTAAGTACTACTATTCGATGAGAAAACTGTTGTTATTTATTATTGTTATGAATAAAAATAATATAACTTGTATTATAATTATTAATTATAATTGATATATTGTGCAGGATTTCACTGTGTGAGTTGGTAGCTCGGCCTACCTGCACACTTCCCGAACTGAGTTGGCAACTGTGTCTATCGCTGAGCAATACAACCCTTCCACAGGTCGACTAGTATCCTTGGGAATGGTGTGTAACCATTCCTATTTTACTAGTCTAACTGCCGGCTGCGTTAGCTTGTTTCAATGTGCAAGGCAGAGGTCGAACTTTGAAGGCGAACTAGTCAGAGCTAGGTTCGGCCAGCAGAGGTTCGCACTATTCTGCAGAGTGCAGTTCAGTGACCGAACTTTGAAGGCGAACTAGTCAGAGCTAGGTTCGGCCAGCAGAGGTTCGCACTATTCTGCAGAGTGCAGTTCAGTGACCGAACTTTGAAGGCGAACTAGTCAGAGCTAGGTTCGGCCAGCAGAGGTCCAGGCTGATCTGCTTGTATATTACTACTCGAGTAATAGAGCATTCGGTGTACGAGCATGTACTAGCGCTGTGAAGTTATTATTGTTATAGAACAAAGAAACTTCTGAGAGTGGGGCAAGCTGACTCTGATTTATTATTGCCTTAACACGGCTATTTATATAAAAGATTACATAACTGATAAATATGTAAACAAGACAATACAAAAGAATATGGTAGGACACGCCTGTAAAGAAAGGCTAGACGAATAGGAATAAGTTTATAAAAGATAAGGCTGGCCTTGCAGCTACGGCTGAGTGCATGCACATGTGTTGCATATAAAATTGTGTGTAGTAGAACGCAGAGTGAATGTACATAGAACTAGGTAGCGTTAGAGTGTGTGCATAGAATAAACTGTGTGGATAAAGTAAATAGAGTAAATAGATAATGTTGCAGTCAAACGCCGTCCGCCACAATATTTATATTATTTTTATTCATAACAATAATAAATAACAACTGTTTTCTCATCGAATAGTAGTAGTATTCTATTAATTTATTAGTAGCTCATCATCATTTATTTATTATATTATTATTTATTAGTGGTAATAATAAATAATAATTTAATTAAATTATTATTTATTATTACCACTAATAAATAATAATATAGAAAAATGTTAATAAAAAATCAGTAGTAGTAGTATTCGTTTTTAATTTAACTAGTTATTATTTACATTATTTTGTATAATGATTTTTTGTTGTTGTTGTTCTTGGATATAAAAAATAAAATATACATACATGCATGTATGTATATTATTATTGGCCAAATAATAACAATAAAAATATTGTTATTTTATTTGTTATTAAAGTAAACTGAACAGTTTGTTCGGTTACTACTACTACTACTGCTGCTGCTGCTACTACTTACCATTTAGTAATAATCGTCGTACCATGTTCTAGCAAGTTTTTTCTACTGTGGCCTATTGTCAATTAATCAACTTACACCACTACTATCACCACTCTATTAATTAATAATTTGGCTATTGACATTACACTACAGTAACAATGCTCACTTGAATTTGTCCCCACCCCTTGCTGCTTCTACTATGAACTATCTCACCTTGATTACAGCCACCCACTGGTGTATTTTTCACAATTATTAGAAGTTTGTTTAAATGCTATTGACGTATCAGTGATTTGTCATAAATTTTACACAAGTATACAGTATGACAGCACAACAAAATGCATGTCATAGTCATAATAGCAAACATGCCAGATGAGTATCATGTCTTGCAGGCCACGATTGGAGAATCAGGAAGCTAGTGTTGTAGCGGATCCTGTGACTCAGTCATCCACTTTCAGGTTATTATCAATATTAATCTGAAATAAAATTGTTTAGTTTCAATATTTTTCACTGTTGATAATCATGTTTGTAACTTGCAAAACCTATCAGATGTGCCCTCACTGCTTAGCCTAATTTATCAATAAACTCATTGTGCTGTGTTTAGAATCAGAAGTATTAGCTTATCAAGCACAGAGTCTGAAGAACCTGGGACTTCCATGTCAAAGTTTGTGGAAACGGTCCTTGTTACTAACTTACTATTTTTTTGCAACATTGATTGGCAATTTTAATAGGGGTTAATGGAAAAGTTCTGTGTTTATTTATTAGAGCCGAGTCTGATGAACATAACCCGTGTGTTCCACCTCCCTGCTGGTCTGCTGATAAGTGGGAGGAAAAGAAAGCTCAGTACGCATGGCTAAAGCTGAAGCAAGGAGGATGCCTGCTTTGTCAGGTATGCAGTGATGTAAAAAAAGTTGTTGCAAGCTCCTCAAAAAGTAGTCGTATCCGTAAAGAGTGGACATCAACAGGAGTTTTTCCGAATGGCGACACTAAAGAGAAGCAGTTGATGTCTTTGCGAAAGAAAATATCTGAGCATCTGAAAAGTGTAGCTCACGTTGAAGCAGCAAAGTCTAGTAGTGAGGCGAAGGCTGATTTGTTGCCAAATATGTTTGTCAGCAAAAGCAAACTAAATCAGCAGTCGACGGCCAATATTTTCCGATGTGCCTACACCCTAGCTAAGTTGAATAGACCATATTCTGATATGGTTCACTCTGTACAATTATGCCAATTGAATGGTGCCGATATGGGAGGGTGCTTGCATCCCTGAGCTTCAGCAACTGAGATTATATCCACCATCAGTTCTGAAATGAAAAAGAAACTTACGACAAACATTACTCAAATGGAAAAGAAAATATCAATCGTTATTGACGAATCAACATCCGTTTCAAACAAGGCAGTCATGGCCCTTTATATTCACACATCATGTTTTACAGACCCAGAGAACTCTGACAATGCTTTTGCCTTTCCCCTCAGCCTTATACAGCTCGAATCTCTAGCTGCTGAGCACACAACCCATAAAGTATTGTCTGAACTACATAATTAGGGATTCACAGATGAGTACCTCTCGCGTCACCTGATTGGTGCATGCGCTGATGGCGCTTCACCAATGCTTGGTAAAATGTCGGGAGTATTGACCCGACTGAAGGAGAAGTATCCAAACATACTTTTATGGCATTGCATGTGCCATCGTATTGAGCTAGCAGTAGGTGATGCGGTAAAGAGTTCCAATCAGATTAACCATGTGCAGTCTTTCCTTGACAAACTCTATTCTGTATACAATCAGCCCAAAGCTCAACGTGCTCTTGAGCAGTGTGCTGCGAAGCTTGACATTGAACTTAAGAAAATAGGTAGGGTGTTAGGGGTGCGATGGACAGCTTCCAGCTTTCGTACGCTGAATGCCATTTGGAGGGCTATCCAGCATTGGTAGAGCATGCTAGGGATGTTAGCAGCAGCTATTCCACACACAGAGCCAGCTATCATGGGATGTTGAAAATTTTACAAAGCCCTCAGTTTGTCCATAGCATAGCCGTTATGCATGATAGTTTGAGAGAGATAGGTGTGTTGTCTGAATCTCTACAGTCAGATAACTGCAACCTGCCTACTGCATATGCTAGAGTTAACACGCTAATCCGGGCTCTGAAGCTGCAAAAAGGGGATGAAGGGACAGGCCAATGTTTCCAAGCCTACAGAGAAAGTGTTGAATCTGGCCAATTCAAAGGTGTTGTCATGGTTAGCAAGGGAGCGTATCTGGATAAAGATGCATTTTTGCACGCTCTCATTGACAATATGGAGAGCAGATTGGAAGGAACTGTTGTGTCTGGATCTAGACTTGACAGTGATAGGGAATTGTTGAAAGCTTTACTTTCACAAATTGACTGCCATGACCCAGTCAAATGG
Source organism: Cryptosula pallasiana (assembly GCA_945261195.1). Lineage (NCBI taxonomy): Eukaryota > Metazoa > Bryozoa > Gymnolaemata > Cheilostomatida > Cryptosulidae > Cryptosula > Cryptosula pallasiana. The sequence continues at coordinate 733,455 of OX183134.1, read as the reverse complement.
CCAAGTGGCACTCAGTCACCATGGGTAGATGGGGAGGGCAGACTACGTGGGCTTTGTGAAAGATTCAACATCCCATTTACAAACAAAATTCTCACTGACTATTGAGATTTTATTGACAACCCGAGTGTGGTACCTGCTTGCATCAAAGTTTTAAAAAGTGTAGTTTTTTCATTGCCTGTTAGCAGCAGCGATTGTGAGAGGGGCTTTAGCTCAATGAACAATATTTGTACTGATGCGAGAAACAAGCTAACTGTTACTCATATGTCTGAGCTAATGTTTATTTCTCTGGTTGGGCCACCATTGGATCAGTTTAACCCAGATGTCTATGTGAAGGTTTGGGTCAGAGGTCATCGTGCTGCTGATGATACTCGATCCAAGCGAGCCTCTGTGCCGATTCAGGATAGATATAGATATGTGTGGCCATTGCTTTCTAAGTAAACTGTAAGACTTGTGGCAATACTCCTTTGGTTCATAACTAGCCTTTATATTATCCCCCATGTACATAGTGTTGCAATTTTCTTTTTTAGGTCAAACATTACGTAAGTGCTCATTTGTGGTAATTTTTGTTTTCACCTGTCTAACCAATGCTGGCTAACAACTATGGTGCACTGTTTGCATGCTTTGCACTGTTCTTCTGCACACTGTATAACCTTGTTTAACAACATTCTTCTTTACAATATAATCAATAACTTCTGTTTGTGTGATCCCTAACTCCTCACACACCGCTTGTGTGGCAGTTGTGATGCATATTCCAATCTGCTCATCTCTCTTTGGTGGTTGTTACGTGGGTATTTATTAACTGATTGTTAGCTTGGTGATTTAAACACTTTCCAGGCACACACTGTTAACTTATCCTGAGACATCAAATCACTGTCTAGCTGCCTAAATATTGCTCATATGTGTGGGCAATGGTGAAGACTTTGAAGAGAGGAATAAGTGGATAACATTACCATATTGATCTTTTTGAAATGTCCCTATAAGGTAAGCTTTGCTAATATATAAACAACAGAGCATTTTTCGGAGTTAGTTGTGCGATGTTGTATACTTTTTCACAATAACTAGTACTCAAAAAAATTGTGATATTTTGACAATTCCCAATTTCCCAGAGAGAGTTCTGCAAAACTAAGAGTTTTTAACAGCCGTATATAGGTAAAATAATACCCAAAATAGCCTCAAGTTGCAGGAAAATGATGCTGATATTAAAAATTTTCCCGGGGGAGGCCCCCCGGACCCCCCCCCCCCCCCCTGCGGGAGGGCGCTCTGGCGCCCCTCCCGCACCCACCCCCGCCGGCGCGTTGCGCCGTGGCCGGGCCTGCGGCCCGGTTTCTCCGTCGCCGACGACCACCACAGTACCTGTTGATAAAAATTTGCCAATGCACCACTGTGAGTAACGACGCAAATCAAAACAATGTAAAACAAATGAAAGAGTAAGAAATACCTAACAGGAACAGAAAAAGATATTAAATAAACGTCAAAAACAAAAGGAACATGTCAACAAGGATCTAAACTGAGAAGAAAATCTTCAGCATAATCAAATAATTTTCGCAGACAAGACCTATTTTTCAAGTTAAAAAAAAGTACCTGAAAGATCTGTGTAAAAGTATCAACTATAATTAACACAATGTATTAGCCAACTACTGAACTAGTTTTTCAAACAACATCATATGTTGACAGATCTGTTTTTTATCAGAGATCCACTTATTGTACTAAAATATTTTAGGATTATAAAAGAATCAGACCGATCTGTCCAAAATACCAACCATACTTAAAACCGTGGTACGCAACCATTTAACAAGTCAATCAACACGATATGTAGACAAGTCTGTTTTTTACACACTTTTTTCCATTTTACTAAAAAACGGGTTAATAAGTAACTGACAGTACAAAATGTTTACTCTCAACCATCAACACAATGGTATACACAGCTATTACATTCCAAGTCTGTCTGTCATCAACATGGTATATTGGCAGGTCTGTGTAACAAAATCTCTGCCTTTTATAGCCAGAGGTACAGGAAATGGCCCTGTATGGGTGTGGCAAATCATGAGTAATAGTGTAATGGATTCCGGTCTGTTTACCACAGACATCCACTAGTCTCAGGTATTACACCTCTCTCCATAGGGGACACTGTACTGCTCGACAGTGACAACTGTGCAATGACGCAATGGAATTACAGGGTATAGCTAGAGCCCATGGCTCACACAAACAACGCGTAGTGGTGTTTGAATAGTGGCTGTATTCTCACAAGACAAAGCCCTAAAGGGTAATTATTCCTCTAGGGTATTTGTGGCAAGACATGAGAATGAATGCTAAGAGTGTATGAAAAGTCTCTCCTTTTATAGGAGGACTCACAGGAAATAATTAGCATAATTTGTATTAGATCAATAGTAGAGGAAGTGATTCAGTCAATGCAAACAAGTATATAAATAGTTAGCCAATTAGGTAAAATAAATAGATTAAATAATAAAAGCGCCAAGTGGCTAGAGGGCGGAGTCTTATCTCCATGGTCCAATCAGAGGTCCTAAAAGGCTCCCAGGCTATAGCTAGCGTGTGGTTCACTCCTAAGGTAATCCGACAAAGGGTACTTCCGGTTCTTGGCCTTGACTAAGTTCTTAGACAGGTTTAAGGTCCCTCTGCTATGTCGGCCATCTTGTGCCGGCCCAGTATAGCTATCCGGGTCAGTGAGGGGTCACTACCGACCCTGCACACCATGCCACCGGCACAGTATAACTTCTCACCTAATCAGCAGTTAACCGACAGATGTAGGCTGAAGTCTAACGCATTAGTTGCAAAGGGTGGAGAGTAAACGACCTGTTTACTATCAACTTCCACCAAAATCAACCACAATAGGAAGCGAATGAACGAATAAGAGAACAAGATATAAATAGCACTACATAAAATTTGATAAAAGGAGGTTCAATAAGCAAGGCGCCCAGAAGTAGAGAGCGGAGCTTCAAGAGTCATAAATACTGAGTCAGCTCAGGAAGTGGTGGAGCAATCGTAGTCCAGGTTCTTGACTGCTACAGCTTGTGGTTTATAGCTTTTGATGTTCTGGCGGTGGTTAAGCAGCAAACTCAGGCTCCTGTATATTTTGGTACTAGTTTGGGTCCTCAGGCTATAGCCACTCTTGCCTCCATGACCCAGTATAAGGCCAGTAGTGATACTGGAGGGCCAGTAGTGATACTGCAGTGCTGGTAGTGATCGCTGTAGGGCTGGTAGTGATACCGCAAGGCCTGTAGTCATTGCTGCATGGCTGGTAGTGATTGTTGCAGGGCCAGTAGTGATACTGCCGGGCCGGTAGTGAATGCTGCAGGGCCAGTAGTGATACTGCAGGGCCGGTAGTGATACTGCAGGGCCGGTAGTGATACTGCAGGGCCGGTAGTGATACTGCAGGGCCGGTAGTGATACTGCAGGGCCGGTAGTGATACTGCAGGGCCGGTAGTGATACTGCAGGGCCGGTAGTGATTGCTGCAGGGCAGGTAGTGCAGGTATCCTTCATCTACACAAGTATTTTGGCAGTGCCAGGCTCAATTCAGGCATGTATGACACTCCGCAGTTGCCAGGGGAACTTGGTGGTCATTAAGATCTGCTACAATACTATGCGGTTTCTAAATCAATTATACAAGCAAACCTTTTAGTTGGTCTAGAATCTGGCTTGTAAGCACCAGAGACTGGCAGTCATCCTCTTCTTCAATCGTAGTATTACTTTTTCCTGACTCAACAAAACCAAGTTTTTCAAATTTTTGACAATCTGCTTACAGATTTGAACATAGTTTATAAAAAGACAGCTATATAGGTGTATCAGTTTAAAAAGCTACTCAGAGATAACTATCACTACGGTTGCTGTAAGAAAAAATATGCAAGATAGTTAGAAAAGCATAAAAGATATTTTATTGTGTTCCCACATTTAAACTTCAATAGGAATTTTTGTTATAAAAAAGGCATTAGCTCTTCTTGATTATGCTCGTGAAGCATTATACGTGTGTACAGTACAGAGGCTTTATCAAGAAAAGGGAACAAATTGTTGACTTAAAAAACAGCTCCAATAAACTTAGAATTGTTGTAATCTTGTTTTGCAGTAACAAAACTCTGCGTACAGACCAATTTTTGAGATTTGGCAAGTTTCCTTTACAGCGCCTCATAGTTTTTGTTTTGTTTTTTTTTTTCAATACCAAGATGAGTCCACCCAAAATAACACTAAAGTGTTTATGCCCACCTAGTTATGAACACAATTGAGTCACAAAACACTCGTTAGCAGTTGATTAAAAAGTTAGTAAAATCTGCAGAGTTTTGTACTTGTAGCTGTTTCTCCGCCAGGTGCAACTAACTTTTCTATATTTTTTTATCATGTGAATCGTGACGACAGTAGAACTTGTTGTAAACACGGTAGCAATTTCCCAATCAATTATGCAAGCCAACCTTTTAGTGGGTATTGAGTCAAGAGATCTGGAACTTTCCTAGGCAGCCAGTCATATCCTCCTTCTGCCATCGTAATATCACTTTTACCGAGTCTACAAAACAAGTTTGTCGATTAACACATTTTGGCTAACACAATGTAATTGATGATCATGATGAATAGATTAACTTTTCTTGTGTTAGCTTAGCAAAAACATTAGCACCAGGGTGTTTGCAAGAAAGAACAAGTTTTTTTAAAAATTGGGAGTTGTCTTTTCTAGATTGATGCCTATTGAATAAATACAGAGCCAGTTAATGGTAATCAATATCTACATTTGAGTTGCAGCAAAAAAGCAATAAAATTTCATCATGTTTATGTTTATGCAACTCTTTAGGAGAAGTTTAAAGTGATAGTATCATCATAATCTATGTCGTCAAATATCTGCATGCCATACCAACCATCATGTGTGTTAGCAATGTCAAAAGTAACTTTTAATCTGTTTGCATTGTTTTAGTAAAAGTAATTATTTTTCATTAAATAGCAATGACTACCCTATTTTACATTTCTAAAGTTTTGCTTGTTTTTGGCTTCAATGACATACGATGGTTGTAAAAGAAAGCAAATCAATAGGAGTGTTCGCGACCGGTTCATCAAATCAAATACAAAAAATAACAGGTGTGTTCGTAATTCAATACATCGTGTATGGAACGGAACATTATTTTAGAACATGATAAATATTCAATGATTTGTATAGATTACCAAATAAATCATAAAGAAAATAGCTCCAAATTTTCAAAATGGTTGAGAGCAAAATAAAAAATTGAATTTCTATAAATTGAAACAGTTTGTGAAGCTTTCTGTCTAATTTAGTGCATTTTGAGCTATTTTAATGATTTAAAATTATTCTTTAAGCATGTAAAATTGGTTTATGAAAATGAAAAAATAAACTCCCTCGTTATAATTCATTTCAATTTCAATTTCATTCGCTACCTACAAAACAATGTAAATACATGCTCGTTGATTTTTTTCTATTCGGTGATCTATTTTCTGTTGACCCACAAGTTTCAAACAAAATGATTATTTATTAATTAAGTTCATTGCCAGTCTAATTACTTTTATTGCAATTTGCTCAGTGAACATGGGTCGCGAATACTCTCAATAAGTTTATGCTTTTTGTGCAGTTACATGCTTTGGTATAATTGCTTTAATCTGGAAACTACAGAGTGTCAGGCAATCCTTCCATGAGCCAGGCACTGCCAGAAACCTTGTAAAAGGCAGGTACCAAACCTGCAGGCAACCCTGCCGCCCCTGCAGACAACTGACTGGCCCTGCAGCTATCACTACCAGCCTGCAGTTATCACTACTGGCTCTGCAGCCAATCTATACCAGGCCAGGGAGAAAAAAACCAACGTAGCCTGAGGACCAACAGTGGACTTAAAGATGCAGTAGCTTGAGTCTGCAACCTAACTATCATCAGAAGTACCTAAAGCCTTAGAGCGTACGCTATATCAGCCCTAGAACTTAGCCCAGGAAGTGATGGTGCAATACAGACAATGACTAAGCAGTATTGCTACTAAAGCTCTGCCTCCTACTTCTGGGGGCTTTATCTATTAAACTTTATTTACCGTATTAGATTGCTTGATATTTATTATCTGTTTACCAATTCGTATACTCCTGTTCTACTTATATGTTATTTGTTACATGTGTAATTAGGACAATCATTTCCTGTGCACAGGAAGTAATTCGTTGTAATGGCCAATAACACAAAAGTAGGACATAATACAAAAAGCGAATAGGCAGATATAAATACACACAAATAAGATGCAGCATATAGGGTTCAATATATGTGGCGCCCAGAAGTGGTAGGCGGAGTCACAGACCAGCTGGCCAATCCTAGGCATTCCTACTTTCTGCTGCTGGTACATCGGTCTTTCTAGGCTCTGTTCCTTGGCTTTCCCACATATAAGGGTGGATATCTCCTGAATATGGTCCTCTGCTCCTCTCAAGCTACTTTTCAGGTCTCAGGCTAGGATGAGTCACTTCCTGCTGGCTCAGTATGGCTCTTACAGGGTCAAAACTGACTCATACAGGGTCGGTCCAGGGTCGGTCCAGGGTCAGCATAGTACCAATGTAGAGTCGGTGACTTACCGACGGAGTGTCGGTCAATCCAGTATGACTTACTACTGGTGTTCTGGCCATCCAATGGCTATATAAGTGATGCCAGAACAGTTGGAAAACATCCGCCCACAAGTAGGCACTATAAAAACCCACTACACATCTTTTGCCATTAAAGACATTAGTGACGAATGTCTTTAATAAATATATGCTAAGGTGATTTGTGGCCATCTGTACACCGAGTGTTCGATTCTACATCAGTAGTGTTATATGAGCAGTTCAAGCCACCTGGGTCCCCCGGGGATTTAATTGGGTGTGTGAGTTGTGGGTGTGAGTTGTGGATGTGAGTTGTGGTTTTAATCATGAGATGTATTCATAGGTGTGAGCCAGTGTTTTTTTGTGGTGTTAATGTCTGTTTTTATGCAATATGTTATGGTATTGATTAGAGCAGTGGTTTTATGGCATTTAATTTTTGATTTTTGTTTTACATAATTTTGTTCTGTTATGGCATCTTGAGTGTAAATAATTTTTTTAGTTTGCTCATATTCATGTATATATGTACAATTATGTATTTATTTATGCTTACATTTATATCCATTTTTATTCTATAAATATTACTTTTACTAATGAATATAATAATGAGCTAAATATGTATACAGTAAAAATGTAAAAAGAATTGTTTAAGATATACAATTGGTTTCTATTTTACTAAGCACTAGTAGGTTCTGTTGACACTCCATCTGAACATACTCGTCTTTTAGCATAAAAATATGTGAGTCCTCGTTTGATTTGTCTGTAGGTTAACATTTTTCCATCTTTCATTATGAAACCTCGATTGGTTCCTTTGAAAGACTTTCTTGTCCTCAATACATTCAGATAACTGTGTTTGTTTAAATCATTACTTCGCTTGTTTAAACCTTTGGAACTAAACTTGTTTCCTTTTTCTCCCCAACAGTAGTAGGATTTAGAGTTGAGCGCAACAATTCCATCTCCAGTAAACTCCTCTTTGAACAACCCAGGTGTTCTTTTTCCATGTTTTAGCACTTTTTCACAACAGTCACGTATGTTCCATTCAACACCCATTATTTTAACTTTCAAAAACTCATCCATATGTGTATCGCAGTACGGACGTGGAAACCAGTTGGCATAATCGACATAAAACTCTTTTTTCATGTCTGCTTTCACCAATGTTTCTAACGATCCGCTCAAAGCCATGTACGCGCTATCTGTATCCATTTCTACATACTGGAAATCATGTCTATCGATGTATCTATAATTAAAAAATAGGTGATTGTTTTATTTAGGGTTATGACTATTGTTTAATTTAACTATTAGGTTAATAGAGGAAAACTATGAGTGACTTACTTGTCCATAAAGTCATAGTAAAACTGCAACATTCTCAGCTTGGCATATTGTAGTATGGAGAAACCCAAGTGTACAGGAACATTCATATTCAGCTGAAATGAATATCATAATGATTAATGTGATGAACTTGAAGAATGCAACAGTTTTTTTTGTATTGGCTTTAATTAAAGTTTAAAATGTACCATTTTTTTAGCACTTATTATTTCGTAAAAATCCTCTGATATCTCCTCCATAGCAACAAATTTGTTTCCTCTGATATGGAATGAAGCTTTTCTGGAACCATCAATGTACTTGACCTTTGAATGTTTTTCCTTGTCCGTGATTGTTTTTCCATAGGCAGCATTTCCCACCAATTTACTGGTGTTGGCAAGCAACTCTTGACTAGGATCCCTATCTCCCATTCTCCTAGCATCCGAAACCGATGTTCCAAAAGCCTCAAAAGCATTTCTAGGGATGTATTCTATGAGCTGATAGACTTTGGTGATTTTTAATCCCTGTTTCAAGTACCACTTTAACAACGGACTCATTAACAATATCTTTTCTCCAAATAAGCTTCCAACTAGCGAACGTTGTGGGGTATTGAGGAATCCTTCGGTTTCTGCAAAGTTTCTCATCTCATTACTCAAGTGGTCTCTGCTCAACATTGTGTTTTTAAAAATTGGAGACATTTCGGAAAATTTATCTTTTAGATCCTCAGGGACTTCAATGTCGCATTCAACAAATCCAAAAAATTCCTCTAATTGAACTCTCTCCAACACTTCTTCTTGATTCAGCTTTCTTTCAAGTATTTTAGGATAGAAAGAGTCGTAAAAAGTGTCGACAAATTTTTGTAAATTTGTATGAGTTTTTACACGTTTCATCCACTCACACTCCCAAATCGAGATGACTGTATAACCAAGAGTTCGGAGATACTCTTCATTTTTCATTGTGTCTCTATACAATTGAGCCGTTGACTTTTGCCTAGTAGGATGAAGCTCCTGATGTCTAGCGTTGTTGAAAGTGCAGTTGTGACCGTGCCAAAAACAACCATGGAATTGAAAGACATCTCGAGTTTCAATGCAAAATCCATCGACGCGGAGACTCCGTTGTCCGAGAGCGACTTCTCCTCCGTTGAGCTGATGTCTGATATTGATTTTTTTTGAAAACATTTGGAACTGTAACCAGCTATGAGCTACCTTGCTAAATTTTACTGGTTCAGCAACAAAGGAATTTTCGATTTTTCTTCTTCGAGGATAACCAGTAGGCATTGATTGCATCATACACCATAAATAGAGCGCATTTGCATCAACTCCATAGATTCTATCACAAATTTTTGATTTTTTTCCAAGCCAATGTTCTCTAATTCTCGTCAGTCCCTTTTCGTGATATCTGTGCATCACCAGACTGGGACCTCCAACGATGTTTTTCTTTATCAAGTAATACAGATCCGTATTGCATTTGTCAATCAGGCAGATTGGGAGAGTCTGTCGAAATGAATTACCAAGTTCTCGAAAATCTAAATAAGAAGAAAGTTGCGGAGGAGATGGTTGGGGAGCTTTGTTAAACATCCACCGAAGTGCCAATCCTGGTAAAGATATACCGTCTTTCAACATGTCGATCCCGTGTTCTCTGTAGATAGCTCTTTGTCTTTCCAAAGCTTGAACGAATGGGGTTACATCCAAGTTGTTGTACCACTTTAAAAAATCTCTCATGGTGCTCATGTTATTATCTTTCCATGCTTTCTGACAAATAGCGTACTCTTCTTCACTGATGCTTTTCTGCTTCAACGAGCTGTAAAAAGCTTTTCTCGGAGGTAGATATTTTTGTTGCAGTTGACTCAAGTCTTTCATCCATTCGTAAGGAAAAAATCCTTTTGCAACTTCGCATTTGTATGCTTTGAGATACATTTCGTAACTGTATCCAGGAGCGATAAAGTTTGTGCAATCCAGAAACAAAAACGATCCTATGCTGATTACAGGCATCTTGGTTCCTTTTTTGACAACAAAATCAAAATCTTTACCTGAGATGTCTTTCAATTGTTCTAGCAAAATTCCTTTCATCACGTTGATGTCATAGCTCTGCGAATTGAATCCTAGAACAGGAAGCTTTTCCATGTACTTTTCCAGTTCAACCAGAACTCTGGAGACTCCTAGTTTTCGTCTAAACGGTTTTTGTTCAAGCAGTGATTGATCAAGGAATTTTTGTTCAGCTTTTTCCAATCGTTGTATCTCATCTGTTACTCGTTCTATAATTCGGGAAAAGTTTTTTCTCACTCGGATGTACGATTCTTCCGCGATATTTTCCAAATGTAGGATAAATTTTTCAACACACTTCCTCTTATCACCGTTGTTGATAATACATCGAGGCATCTCAAAACCAGGTACGTTTGAACAAATGGAAATGCTCAAGAGTTTATGTTCGCTAGTGTAGAAAGTGGTGTCCGTATCTTTATTCTCATCGCATTCAGGAAGCATACATTCAATATCATATGTGGCAAAATATGGATAATATCTCAAAGGATCATCCGTGCTGATGTTTATTCCAAATTGTTCTCTCAACTTGTTGAAAATTGTGGCGGGCGGTTTATATTCTCCCCCAGGAAAAACCATGTCTGTTGCATCTGAGGTTGAGCATCTGTGTCTTTTCAGATTACCAAATCTGTCAAAGCAAGTGGAACATGTTGGACACTTGTATGCTCTGGCATATCCTTCCAAGTTTGTGATGAGACTAAAATGTCTGTCTTGCAGATCGAGATACAATTTATTTTCATGTTTTGAGTTCGAACACCAAATAACCGTAGATGTTTTGTTTTCATGTAGTGTGAACACCGTTATCTTTACATCAAATTCGTCTTCCAAATCCAACAAATTCATTTCATCCACTCCTTCTTCCAAACCTGTTCTCACCGAATCCTCCATTAAAAATCCATCGCAGTCTTTACTCTGTAGATTTAAATAGCGCTTGTAAAGCTTCTGTACAACTTTTGCATCTGGTCGAGTTGATCGAGTATTGTTATCCTTTTCAAGCATCATTTGCATTGTTAAGCATCTGAAGAAACACAAATTATCATTATATGGCACACCATGACTATTACATACCATGGTACGAATATGTCGATTGAGGTAAACATAAGGAGGAACCGTGTTCGAAGTATCAGTCTTTTTACGTCCTCCAACTTTTCCCATTCCGAGTAGTTTGTAGAAATAAAACGAGATGTTTGTAATCAACATCAATCTCCAAGCCGTATTTGGCCTCTGTCTCAAGCTATTAGTACGATGATCAGTCTCCATAACATCAACAAAAAAGTCATCAAGCTGTTCTTCAGTTTCAATCAATTTAGCTTTCGGATATACAGTAGCATTGTTTGATGATGAGTGAAAGTATCGAAGTTCACCATCATTTTTATTTTCTAGTATACAACCTATGCTACAGTTGACTTTTGCTCTCGAGCTCAATTGTCTCCAAACCTTTTTCAGCAATTCCAACACTCCTGAATCATGATAGTTATTTTGGTAGGTATCAGCTTGATCTCTTGGAATCCCATCCCAAAGTCTTACATTTAAAAGTTCGATCACTTTTCCAACTCTGTGTTTGGTTTTCATAGCACCCCAATATCTGGCAATCAGTTTGGCCCATTCTTCATCATGAAAAGATGGAGATACACTATTGTCAATAATACCTAGAGTGGATGCTGTAGTAGATTTTTCAAAATCTGAATCATTCGTTTCTTGTTCTTCTTCTTGCACTACTTCTTCAGCATCATTACCTTCTCCTTCTTCATTTTCCACCATTGATTCATTTTCATTTTCTTCAACTACAACTTCCGCAATTGGTTCCATATCTTTGACTATCATGCTAGCATTGGGTGCGCGATCTTCTACACCGAAACCTAACTGATTAGCTGTTTCATCAGGTAAACGAAAACAAATGAGATTTTCTTCGAGCCATTTCCAATTAGGACAAATTCCTGGAGTTTCTTCTACATTTGTCTCCTGATAATTTGAATCTTGTCTACAATAGAGATGTTAATACATATTACTTCTGCTATAGCACATGTATTCTGTACAAAATGTATAAAAAAAACGACTCAAAGAATATTATTAATTAGTTTTTTTTGAAAACTTACTGTGTGTTATGAGTTCGATTCCCCACTCTCTCTTTTACATTTATCTCCTGACATTCTGACTCTTGACTACAATAGAGATGTATTCGTAATATTTCTACTTTGAATCATGGAATGTATATAGAAAATAAGCAAAAAAAATTACTCTACTACTATTATTAATTTATGATTCAAAAACTTACTGATTACTGAGAGTTATAGTATTTTCAGTAGATGATAAATCTTGAAAAGATGAGGAATTTTCTTGACAAGAATTTTCAAGTTCAATCTCCATTTCATCTTTGTATTTACCGATGTATTCATCATCTATGTATTCATCATCAGCATCTGGAAGTCTGATAACATGATGATTTTTCATGAGCCATTCCCAATCTTCCTGTATTTTTACATCACTTCCCTCCTCCAGCTCCATACTTCCTGCTAAAATAACAACATTATTTTTTGTAGAAGTAACAAATGACTATATATATATATATATATATATATATATATATATATATATATATATAGTCATTATAGCTGCATGCCCAATATCAAAACAATCATACAAGGGCACAATAATAAGATCTCTAACAACACCAACAATACCACCACTAATAAATGCAACTGCAGAAATAAAGCTGAGTGTCCCCTCGATGGCAACTGCCAGATTAAAAGCGTCATTTACCAGGCTACAGTCACAGCTAATAACAAAGTCGAAACATATGTTGGCCTAACCGAAGGAGAATTTAAAACTAGATATAGAAACCACAAAACATCTTTTAATACTGCCAGCAAAAGAAACTCCACCGAGCTGAGCAAGCATATCTGGTTACTTAAAGAGTCATGCACCCAATTTAACATCAAATGGAGAATTTTATCCCATGCCAGAGCGTATTCTAACACAGATAAAAAATGTCACCTTTGTACGGCTGAAAAATTTTATATCATCTTTCAACCAGAGTTGTCTTCCCTCAACAGCAGGAGTGAAGTTGTCACCACCTGCCGACACTCTAATAAATTTACTCTCAGCCAGGCGTAGCTCTATGCCCTTAGCCACCTTTGACGCCCGTGCACCCTTACCAACATTTAACAATACGATCCTTGTGCACTTAATATTCTCGGTCTGAACTAACTGTTTCCTGTTCCACCTTTATTTTTTAACAGTGGAGAGCCGACCTGATGATTGTGCTTAGAATTATTTTCTTTTTCCATCTTTTTTTCTAGCACATGAAACAACTTGTAGTCAGCCAATAGTTTTAATATCTTCTACTATTTTACCTTTTAGTATCTAGCTCCTCGATTTTTTCTTGTTGAGCACTGTTTTACTTGCTTCAGTCTTGACTGGTTTTTACATCTCTCGGGCAACTAATATTAATAATTAATTATTTATTATTTATTTATTTGATTGTTTCTATTTAGTCTAAGCCCCTGTGCACATCTTGTGCCCCAGTCATACTTTTACTTATATATATATATATATATATATATATATATATATATATATATATATATATATATATATATATATATATATATATATATATATATATATATATATATATATATATATAAAGGTACTTGAAACACAAATTATTTATTTTAAAAATAAAAATAATTAGTCTTTTACTAGTGTTAAATAATTATTTATTACCTTATCTCCACTTAGAATCCTCATAGTAGCTGTAGTAATACATTTTGTTTCTTTAGGATATCACTTCGAATCCTCTCTCCTAGTAGTTCAGTAGTAGTTGTTTTTTATCCTATTGCTGAGACTCCTAGTATTTGTAGTAGATGATGTTCGTTCAACCTCTCTTGTTGGAATGGATGCTTTTTGCTTGAAAACAGTGGGTCTTATATAGCTAAATCTGCAGTTGTTTTTTAGTCCTATTCGCGTGAGAAATTGGTTTATTTTTCATGTTTTATTCGCGTGAACAAATTTATTTTATTCCCGCGTAGAAAACCATTGCTTTTGCGGGAATAAAAATTTTATTTTCACGCGAATAAAAACCAATGCTTTCGCGGGAATAAATAACTTATTTTCACGCGAATGGAAACCGTTGCTTTCGCGGGAATAAATAACTTATTTTCACGCGAATGGAAACCGTTGCTTTCGCGGGAATAAATAACTTATTTTCACGCGAATGGAAACCGTTGCTTTCGCGGGAATAAATAACTTATTTTCACGCGAATGGAAACCGTTGCTTTCGCGGGAATAAAAATTTTATTTTCACGCGAATAAAAACCATTGCTTTCGCGGGAATAAATAACTTATTTTCACGCGAATGGAAACCGTTGCTTTCGCGGGAATAAAAATTTTATTTTCACGCGAATGGAAACCGTTGCTTTCGCGGGAATTGCTTTCGCGTGAAAATAAGTCATTTATTCCCGCGAAAGCAATGGTTTTTATTCGCGTGAAAATAAGTTATTTATTCCCGCGAAAGCAACTGTTTCTATTCGCGTGAAAATAAGTTATTTATTCCCGCGAAAGCATTGGTTTTTATTCGCGTGAAAATAAAATTTTTATTCCCGCGAAAGCAACGGTTTCCATTCGCGTGAAAATAAGTTATTTATTCCCGCGAAAGCAACGGTTTCCATTCGCGTGAAAATAAGTTATTTATTCCCGCGAAAGCAACGGTTTCCATTCGCGTGAAAATAAGTTATTTATTCCCGCGAAAGCATTGGTTTTCATTCGCGTGAAAATAAAATTTTTATTCCCGCGAAAGCAATGGTTTTCTACGCGGGAATAAAATAAATTTGTTCACGCGAATAAAACATGAAAAATAAACCAATTTTTCACGCGAATAGGACTACAAAACCACTGCAGATTTAGCTATATAAGACCCACTGTTTTCAAGCAAAAAGCATCCATTCCAACAAGAGAGGTTGAACGAACATCATCTACTACAAATACTAGGAGTCTCAGCAATAGGATAAAAAACAACTACTACTGAACTACTAGGAGAGAGGATTCTAAGTGATATCCTAAAGAAACAAAAAGTATTACTACAACTACTATGAGGACTCTAAGTGGAGATAAGGTAATAAATAATTATTCAACACTAGTAAAAGACTCTAATTATTTATTTTTTTTAATTTTTATTAAAACTTACCCTTCACTGAAGATTCAGTAGCTCTGGTAGATGTTGGTCTTTAAAATGATGGTCTTTGAGAGGATGGTTTCAGTCTGAAAAAGTTGCTGCTTTTATAGTTCTCTGTTATCCGTGGAATGCTAATTATTTTTGTTGTGGTTAGTTGTTTTTCAGACATTAACTTTCTTAGGGATTCCAGTTTTGCTTGGGAAATCCATAACAACGCAATAGAGACAATGAGACACTATTGACCAATCTAGGGATTCCAAAATGCACTTGGGAAAATTCATAACAACGCAATAAGACGCGAGCGGTCAACCTAGGAATATCCAAATCTGTTGGAATTCCGTAACAACGCAATAAGACACTATCGACCAAAGTCCAAATTTTTCTGACAATGAAACAGTATGTAACGATCGCCAATCTAGGGATTCCAAAAAAATGTATTGGAATTCCGTAACAACGCAATAAGTCACGATCGGCCAAAGTCCAAATTTTTCTGACAATGAAACAGTATGTAACGATCGCCAATCTAGGGATTCCAAAAAAATGTATTGGAATTCCGTAACAACGCAATAAGACACGATCGACCAAAGTCCAAATTTTTTCTGACAATCTAACAGTATGTGACGATCGCAAGATCCGTCGTCCTAAGATCCTTGGTCAAAAACTGATAATTTTCCTACTATTTTCCAACACTCTTTAATAAAATAAAAATATTATTCCAAGTCATAAAAGGTTCATTTTATAATCACAAGAGCTATGAATGACTGCTTTTATTCCAAGTTTTAATTATTTTTGATATCATTTTGTGAGGTAGGTGCAGAGCCGCCTACTTTTCGGCGATGCCCATGTTATTTTCCCATCTAACTAACAAAAATCATCTACCTATTGTCCCCAAGAGTATTATCGCAATAAATCTCGCCTGTTCTGCACCTAAATGCATTTTGTTATAAGAAATAATATAATTTTTTCCAATTTTTTAGAAATAAATAATTAATACAGATTTTTTGTCCAATTTGAAAATAAATCAACAAGTTATTGTTATGAACTTCATGGACTTTATACAAATTTTAATGCAAGGATTTGGCGATCGTTACTTACAGATTGTCAGAAAAAATTTGGACTTTGGTCGATCGTGTCTTATTGCGTTGTTACGGAATTCCAATACATTTTTTTGGAATCACTAGATTGGCGATGGCTACATACTGTTTCATTGTCAGAAAAATTTGGACTTTGGCCGATCGTGACTTATTGCGTTGTTACGGTATTCCAATACATTTTTTTGGAATCCCTAGATTGGCGATCGTTACATACTGTTTCATTGTCAGAAAAATTTGGACTTTGGTCGATAGTGTCTTATTGCGTTGTTACGGAATTCCAACAGATTTGGATATTCCTAGGTTGACCGCTCGCGTCTTATTGCGTTGTTATGATTTTTCCCAAGTGCATTTTGGAATCCCTAGATTGGTCAATAGTGTCTCATTGTCTCTATTGCGTTGTTATGGATTTCCCAAGCAAAACTGGAATCCCTAAGAAAGTTAATGTCTGAAAAACAACTAACCACAACAAAAATAATTAGCATTCCACGGATAACAGAGAACTATAAAAGCAGCAACTTTTTCAGACTGAAACCATCCTCTCAAAGACCATCATTTTAAAGACCAACATCTACCAGAGCTACTGATCTGAATCTTCAGTGAAGGGTAAGTTTTAATAAAAATTATGATCACAAAACAATAGTGATGAGCTCAACTGCTAGCACTGGAGATGGGAAATTTCCTAGAATCTATGGTGAAGCGCTTTCAAGACTTTACAGTTGACACTGATAAATATGGATTTTGTCAGATGCAACTAGATTCTATTATTATTATTATTATTATTATTTAAGATATATGTGGCTCTCAAGACTTTACAGTCTGCGCTGACAAATGTTATTATTACTTACCATATATAAGTTAGGTTATATTTGTGCTTGAGTAATTAGGTAAATAACATCATATCATACCTATCTATTGATTTTATAAATAGATGAACTTATCTGTGGTTAAATAATATAGGAATGAGAGTAAACCACTATTATTAAGGTGCTATTTCTTCTTTTTAGCGCAACTAGTTGAGTATTTCAAATGGAATTAAATAATTCTTTTACTTTTAGGGGGTGAGATGGAAATGGAACAGGATAGTGTTATGGGAATACAGGCGAACTGGGATTGACTCGTGAGAAATTGCATTGGATAAAAAAAATTCCAGACTGTGAATACAATGATGAAACAGCTTGAACTTGAAAAGACTTGTAAAGAGAAATTAGTTACTCAAGCTTCACCATCCAGTAAGGTAAACATTAATAAATAATTATTTTACTCTCTTTAATTTACAACAACTAGATTTTAGTTATTTATATTTGAAATGAATAACACAGAAATCTCCTTCTGAAGTAACAATAGATTTTTGTATTTTGTAGTCATGATGTCTCCTCTGATCTCACATTTGGATCAAAACCCAATGGTGGTAAAGATTTTAAAGATTCTAGACAAGATCATATTGAAGTAATTGCTGATGATTAAAGGAACACCAACTATAACAGCAGCAACTAGCAGTCTTGGAAATCATAAGTTAGACCTTGATAAATAATTATTTTTACTCTCTTTCATTTACAACAAGTGAATCATTTTTATTCAATGTAGACACAAATATAACCATAAATAAATACATAGTTGTACATATATACATGAATATGAGCAAACTAAAAAAAATTATTTACACTCAAGATGCCATAACAGAACAAAATTATGTAAAACAAAAATCAAAAATTAAATGCCATAAAACCACTGCTCTAATCAATACCATAACATATTGCATAAAAACAGACATTAACACCACAAAAAAACACTGGCTCACACCTATGAATACATCTCATGATTAAAACCACAACTCACATCCACAACTCACACCCACAACTCACACACCCAATTAAATCCCCGGGGGACCCAGGTGGCTTGAACTGCTCATATAACACTACTTACATCCACAACATGTTCTTACAGTGCTGATATCGCTGTAGTCTTTCACTCATAAGGAGGTTGATAGCTACTGCTGCCGGCTGAGGATTGGTAACTCCTGATACACTTCTCCGGAGTCGTAGGGAAACCTGAGTACAGGTTTTGTTGCACAGAGTGCTGCCATAGAATCTGCTGCATAAAGTGGGAAACGGCCAGCTACACTTCTTCTGTCTGGGATGTTGGTAGTGGCTATGCCAGGGGCATAGTTCATCTTTATTGTTGGCGCTGGGAAAAGAGGCTGAACTGATGGTTGGATCTGACACACAGTCATTGGTTTTTTGGGCTGCCAGGCTTTTCGTCAGGTTCTGCAGAAGTTCTGCAGCCAACTCCTTGCTTAGCACAGCCAACAGTTGCTTGTGCCTGTGTAGAGGCATCTGTCTCCACCAGTTTAGCTTCCAACAGTAGCTGATCATCAGCACCTTCTAGCTCCAAGTGACTGATGGCAGGTATCTTACCAGTATCAGATAAATTACTTGGTAATGGCTGTAGGAAGGTTGTTGATGCTTTGTCGCTCTCACTGTTGGGGAATAAGTAAGAGCGGGCCTTACAGGGAAAGGTTGTAGGATTCCTGACTCTTCCATTGATAGCACTTTCAATGGAGTAAGAGTACCTGGCTCAGGGGTCGTGGTCAATATTTTTATCACTTACCTCTGCCACTTCAGCATCACATGGAGTTGTCCTCTTCCGATCATGTGACTGTCGTGTATAGACACGCTCACCACTCACCGGTGGTTCCAGAGCATACTTTATTGCCTCGCTTTCTTCTGGACTCCGGGAATTCTGTCGCGCTACAGCTGATAGAGACCTGGATGTAGTAGATACACTCTTCTCTTCACAATGCTGAGTTGTGAATGAGTTTTGCTGCATCATACAGGAAAGAATCGGGGTGAGATTCTTGATAGTAGGGAGAGATCTCTACATGGAATCTTCCAGTGTTTTGGGGGCCTTCTCAGTGGCCTGCTCTGCCAATGAAAATTTTGTAGGGGTAAGTCCAAGTCTACTAATGGCATGGGCGTGGTCTCTAATGGAGGACTGACAGTTGGAGAGTCGTTCTGTCTTAACAACCTCATCTCCTTAGTCGGGTTTTTAGGGTCTCCAGTATTGTGAGCAAAGGGTCTGGTTCAGCACTGCGAGCCACACTGTTGACTTATTGAGCAGGGGAATTATGGGGGACTGAAGTAGATGGTAACTGAGTGGCAACGCCTACGCACTCTTACTTTTTGTCTGACTCATCAACTACTGCTCGCATGTGAGTAGGGTGCTCATCTTGCGCAGTCTTTATCTGCAGGTACTCACTGCCTGCTCTCACTGCACCTACAAGGTCTGCTGGCTTCATTGCCAGGAGGTGTCGCTGCAGGAATGCATCCTCTATGGTGGTGCTAAAACTGTGCAGCATCAAACGCTGCATGTATTCTGGGGGAAGGTCAGCGTATGCTATACACACCAGACGTTCAATATCTGTAACGTGCTCTTGAAAGGTTGTGTTATCGGAGCTGCGATGGCTAGCTAGCTTCGACATGGTCTCTCTATGGCTTAAACCAAAACGTGCTCTCAAGCCGATGAATATCCCTTTTAGGTGCGGGGCTTTCCACACTCAAGTGTGCTGCCTCTCAACGAATCACGGAGATGCAGCCGGGTTATCTTCTCAGGCCATTCATTTGCTTTGGCTACTTCGATCAAATGAGTGATGAAAAATTCCACATCGCCGTCTCCCTCAAACTTTGGAGCCTTGAACGGTAAATTGGAGTCGGTATTGGGTGGTCGCATAGCAGCTTGTGAGGCTTGCACCAAGCGATCCATAGCATTTAAATCTGAATTGGCAGCGGATGCTATGTTGGCACTGCAGCTAACTGATCAGCCATTGCTGCGATATAGAGGAGCAAGTCAACTCTAGTCTGACAAATAGCTGGTAGACTGGATACTACACCAAGATCAACAATATTAGTGGTCAAAGACATTGAGCCATGAGAGCTGATGATTGCCCTCTGTTACAAGCTCTGTTGGCCGCCATTGCTGTGATTAGAGGAAAATCAACTCTACAGTTTACAAGTGGGACTTTAATACAGTTTGCTGCACAGTTATTAGCGGACGCAGGGTCAGTAGTGACTGATGCAGGGTTGGTAGGGCCGGTATCCGTAGTATACAGGGCCGGTATTGAGCTATGCAGGGTCGTTATCAGTGGTATGCAGTGTCGGTTTGTCCAGAAATCGACCAGTGATGAACAAAATAATATCAGTGTAGTTTTCGCAAAGCGGACTTTAGGCTCTACATCAATTGCTGTGGCAAACGGTTGCAGGCGGAAAAGAGTCAACGCCTGTTTGCAATCTGTGTTGCTCACTTGACAGTTGGAAAAAATTCAATGACTTATGTAAAAGTGTCCGGTTTCTTGACCTGTACTGTAAATACAGGGTCAGGATGCAGGGTCTGCAGAGTGCAGCGCCAGGGTAACGTAGCTGAGTAGGGTGTGCAAACAGGATCCCAATGCTGCCACCAATGTAGTGGATTTTAGGGGCGTAAAACCACTAACTGAAGTCGGTAGCAATCCGGCGGTATGCTGTCACCAGTTGTCTTTAGCCTAGAGGCAACAACAGGTCGGTACTACAATGAATTTGAAGTGAAGGAGTGTTTTCTACTCCACGATTAGTATAGAGCCCTTGGCTCAGACGCATAACTCGGTGCTTTAGAGTAAATGTGCTTTTATTCTTCCATAAGAATACGACTGCAAGTCCCAATAGAAACTGATTATCATAGCAAAAGTTCTGCCTTTTATAGGCAGTGCACAGGAAGTGATTCATTGTAATGACCAATAACACAAAAGTAAGACATAATATAACAAACGAGCAGGCAGAAATAAATACAGATGAATATGGTACAGTATATAGGATTAAATATATGTGGCGCCCAGAAGTGGTAGGCGGAGTCAAAGACCAGCTGGCCAATCTAGGAATTCCTACTTCCTGCTGTTGGTACATTAGTCTTTCTATGCTCTGGTCCTTGGCTTTCCCCACATATAAGGGTAGATAACTCCTGGTAATGGTCCTCGGCTCCTCTCAGGCTATTTTCCAGGTCTCAGGCTAGGATGAGTCACTTCCTGTCGGCCCGGTATGGCTCCTACAAGGTCAGTACTGACTCATAGAGGGCCGATACAGGGTCGGTATCTTACCGACGCAGGGTCGGTCAATCCGGTATGACTTACTACTGGTTTTCTGGCCATCCAATTGCTATATAAGTGATGCCAGAACAGTTGGTAGACATCTGCCCACAAGTAGGCACTATAAAAATCCACTACATGTTGAATTGACTGTTAAATAACCTTTGTTGGAGTGAGGTTCTGTTGATGGTATTTTGGTATTGCAACCGCCCCTCCTCCCTCCCCCCCCCCCTTCCCCCAAAATCCACTATAGTATTACACCAGGTCAAAAGTGGCCATACTGTTCTTTCAAAATTGTTTAGTCTACATCAGATTTTAAATTTACTCTTTATGTTTCTTTTAATAACTGAATAGTTCTTGCAATACAAGCTTGACACAATATTGTAAACCCATCTATTTGTTTGATAAAAGCAAACATTAACGCTGATAATATTTTATGGTCTCTACTGATAACAATGAGAATGACAATGTAGAGGCTTGAGTTGGTAGCGTTACGACGCAGCTAAGTTATCACTCATTATTGTAAAGTTTTAAAGGGCTTAGGACAGGCTTTTTAAGAGGCACTTTGTGTGTAAAGTTGTTTTCTCATTATGCATTGTAAAACTGTTGAGAAAACTTACTTGCGGCAACAAAAGTGCAATAGCTATGTAGAGGTCCGTGGAAGTCTATTACAACACGTTCAACAGAAAGACTATCTGAATTATGATATTTTATAGCATATTCCAGCAAGTAGTTTGTACCATTTTTGTTACTTTTTCAGTTTAAAACTACTTTTTAAAAATCTTAATTATTATTATTTAGTGCTTTTTACTTTTTTCCTTGGAAAGATAGCTGATATTGTACAGGATTTTATAGTCGGTTGGTAAACGACTGATAGCATGCACCTGTACTAGACCCCAGGCTGTTTACTATTGCTGTGCATGACTGCTGTCACAGCATACGACTTGCTGTCAGCCCCTACCACTGCCTGCCCAGCATAGTCGGACTAGCTGGGTAGGAGACTAGAGAGAGTGTAGGGCTTTTACAAGCCGGCACTCCTTAGTCGTACTGCAGTGTAGTAATGTAGCTGCTTCGTAAGTGAATGAGTGAGTCTTTTGTATTGGAGAGATGATAGCTTGTATTGAGTATACGCCTAGCTGAGCTCTTGTCCTGCTCTGAATAACAGAGAGCTTCAGCTAGCTTATATATAAAACGTTACGTAAAATCTAGCCTTGGTGGCTGTCAACAAGTGTCAGTTGCGCAATGCACATACATAAATAAAAACAGAGATAAATAAGCTGCCTAGAACAAGGCCAAGTCACATGAGGAATCTTTTGTTATCATGTGCTTGCATAGAACTATAACGGTTAGAGTGTACACCTCCTGTTGTAGGTAGAAGTATTTAGTCAGTTCTACCACACACTCCGCCCCATCGGTCAAACTGGGGGACCAAGAAAAAGAGAATCACTAATACCAATATGTACCATGCACCTTGACATATATATAGCTATATACAATACAATATAACTTGAGGTAGATATTTAATAATAATGAAAAATAAGTTTTTGTGCTAGTGCACGACAGTTCTCCTGGTAAGTGTCTTTACGTCTTTATTTATCTTCTTTCTGTACGGCTTTGATCTTTACTCTGTCTTTCCAGTTCTTGTTCATCTCTTTCTATCATTACTTTCAGTTCATCGACTCTTTTCAATGCACGGTATGCTTCTGACGTCAATCGATCTATGTTCCGTAGGCCTCTAGCTATTCGTTGCTTGACTTCCTGTTGCCATCTTTCTCGTCGGGGGGAAGTTGTCCTCTTCCTTCGAGGGCTTCGACATGGAGAGGTATACACAACTACCCGCCGGGGTGCGTCTTGGGTTTCCAGCCTTGTTTTTTTCTTCTCCAACTTTGGAATTCGTGTCCTTGTCACCGTAACGTCTTTGGGTGTCGGTACCGACACTGGTAGCACTCTAATCGGGCTTGCTGGGGGTAGAGTTGGCGGTGCATCAACTTCCGTCGGGCTACTGGCGCTGACGGGTGCCCCCAAGCGATCTTGGACTATTAGGATTCTCTTTACTTGTGGTTTGACTTGTCTCTTCACCTCTGAAGGGCTTGGCTTTCCAAATGGTAGTGGATTCGACCAACTCATAAATTTGGTGAAAGCTGAGTAGGTGGCTTCGTCCACTTCCAATAGGGGAGCAAGCTGACCTCCATGCGCCTGATCCTTGTTTTGCCTCGTGATGTGGCGTCGGGTCGTATCTCTCGACGTGCTGCGCTTCCCACATGTACAATAGCAAAAGGAGAAATGTTGGTGGGTATGGTAAGCGATTTGTCGTCTGTTTCCCGTGTAGCTACAGTGCACACATTTGTAGTTGTCTTCCCCGATCTTCGTGGCTGCTTGCTCCAAGGCACTCAGCGTCTCCACCGATAGCCACATGGTACGGAGGTGAGGAGTTGTCTGCTCCGTCCTGGGTATCAGTATTTTCAGTTCTGTTTTCGGTGTGTTTTCTTTATCTGCAATACAAATGCGATTTATTGCAGCAGGCTCTTGCAGTTGTTTTCGGAACATCTCTTCCTTGGTAGGCGCGCGACTTTTACAAACCGCTTTCCTTACCTCCAGCTCACTGGTGATTTCCATCAAATATTCAGTTTGCTCACCTAGAATATCAGCTGTAATTTGAGCGTCCTCCTCCAGTGATATGTCAGCCATCCTTGCTTTCGTTCCTTGCGTTTCTTGCAGCAATCCTTGTGCTATTAGCAGTAGTTGTTCTGAGGTGAAAGTGGCAAGCACGTCTTGGTAGTTGGTATCTGTGGCAGCAACTGAGCTCTCTTCTCTTTGTTTGTCTTGTACTGCGGGGGCCGTTACGTAACGGTCTACCTCATTGGTTAAAAAGCTGCCATGCTGCGTGACGTCATCAGTGCGTACCTTCTCCCTCTCGCCCACACAGTTTGCTACTTCAGGGCGGTTTGTCGGTCTAGGGGGCGCCTCTTTTGCGTTCTCACTTTGGGTGGCGGTTGTCTTATCACTTTCGCTTTGGCTTCTGCGACGGTTGATGGGAATTATTTTCCCTTTGTTTTCCGACATTATTTTTTCTTGTGCTGCTGTTTGTTCACTTGAGGCCGTCACCCCTGTTGCTTCCTCGGTTCTCTGCTCTGTGTAGGAAACGAACTCCTGGTGGATTGGGTGAGTAGTTTGTTGATTTATTTCATTTGCTTCATAATTATTATCAATTATTTCAGCACTTCCTTGTGGCTCTCCTTCTGTTGTATGGTAGCAGTGGTAGTCGGCCAGTCTTGATAGTGGCTTGGTGTTTCTTCTAGGTCTATTCGTTGTAGCTCGCTCCTCATTACTAGGCATAGCACCTTCTGTGTCGGTTGTAGGTGGAGCACTGGGTGTTGGTGGATGGTATTGGCTGGGTGCACTGGTTAGTGGCGGTCATTCTTCGTCCTATTCCCATTGCTCACGTCGACTACGTCGGGGCTGTTCGTTAGCTACTTCTCCCCAACATGAGCTGGGTGGGCTTGGGCCAGCTATGGGTGGTGTCGTTGCTCTGGGGGGTGACCTAGTTATTTGTTCAAACAGAACCTTCAGGTCCCTGTGGTCGGCTGTGGTGGGTGCCGGCTGTTCGGTGGGTGGTGTCCTTGGCTTAGGTGGAGGTTCTATGATGGCGGGGGGTGCTAGATGTGGTCGGGGTGCCCTCCTTTTTATTGCTCCTCTCATGTTGGGTCGTAAGGCCGGTTATCTGCTCGCCGGTGCTCTCCCTGTTGGCTCTGGGCAGGGGTTGAATTTTTTAAGCCACCTCTCATTCTGTGTTGACGTCTGGCCACTCCTCTCAATCGTGTAGGTGTGGTTGCCGTACGCCTCTACGACTTTGTATGGTCCCACGAAACTGGACTGTAGCTTGGGATTGCTTCCCTTTGTTCGGCATTTATTCTCCACCACCACGAGATCTCCTGGGGCAAACAACAGGGGCTCCTCTGTATATTCTTACCGTACTGCACGCCGCTCTTCTCTCAGCAGTTCATGGGCTGTCTGGAGCCGCTCCTCCATTTTTAGTACATACTCTGTGACGTTCTGCTGCTCTACCATAGAGGGTCGTCCGTCGAGTTGGTCGGGCAGGCGAAGTTCTCGGCCCATCATTAAAAAGTTTGGCGTTTCTCCGGTTGCGGAGTGGGGGGTGCCTCTGAATGCTCTCGCGATCTGTGGGAGCAGCAGGTCCCATTCTTCCTGGCCTCATCTCAGCAGCAGCGTCCTCAAGGAGTCTCCTAACGTCCAATTCTGCCGTTCCACTACACCGTTGCCTTGCGGATGGTAGGGGGTCGTACGAGTTTTCTGCACGTTCCACAGACTGCACAGCTCTGTCAGTAAGTGGGACTCGAACTGTGCGCCCTGGTCCGTGTGTATCTGCTCGGGGAGGCCGTAGTAGCAGAAGACTCGCTCATCTAAGGTAGTTGCTACGGTGGGGGCGGTAGCGTCTGGAATGGTTATTGCGTCCTGCCATCTAGTGAAATGGTCGGATAGTACCAAGATCCAGCGGTTCTTACGCTTTGTCTCTGGGAGTGGGCCACTAGGTCTACTGCCACCTTCTGAAATGGGCGTCCGGCGTACAAACGCTGTCATTCTTGTGGGGGTGCTGTTCCTCCTTTCTTGGTGACTTGGCATACTTTGCACGACTTCACCAACCTCCTCACCTCACTGGTCATGCCGGGCCAGTACCAATCCAGTTGGATTCGGCGTTTGGTGCGATCTACCGCGGCATGAGATAGTCCGTGTGTCTCCCACACTACTTGTTGCCTCCTGGGCGTTGAGCACACCGCGCATAATCGCGTCCGGCCCTTGGGTGCTATCTGTATAACGAGCGTCCCATCAGGTAAAATCTTCATGGCCTCTTTTTGCTTGTGCAGCGCGCGTAGCTCCCAGCTACCTTCGTCCAGTTCTCGTCTGGAGATCTGCTGGCTGCCCTGCAGTTCACGTTATATCCTGGCCACTGCTCCATTGCCCGTCTGCTGCTGCTCCACTAGAGCTGGGCTCATGACCACGCGCATTGCAAGCCTGTCTGTCACTGCCTCATTACCCGTCAAGGCTACTTGGGGTGCTCTCGTGACCACGCGCATTGCAGGCGTGTCCGTCACTGTCTGGCGGCCCGTCCGCGCTACCGGGGTTGCTCTCCCGACCTTCTTCTCATGACCGGTTGAGTTGCCTGGCTGGAGTCCTGGTAAAGGGGCTCTGGCAAGTTCAGCATGGGTCGGCCCTCCGTCCCTCTGCTCTATGGTACTGCATTGTCGGCAGTCTAGACATGGCTCCTGTCTACTTAGACCATCTGCGTTACCATGCTGGTTGCCAACCCTGTGCTCAAGTTTGTAAACAAACTCAGCGAGGATCTCCAGCCATCTGGCGATCTGGTTGGAAGGTTCTTTCCGGCGACACAGCCATCGTAGAGATGCGTGATCCGTCCTGAGTTTGAACTCACGTCCATACAGGTAGGGTCGGAAGTGCTTTACTGCCGTTACGACAGCTAACAACTCCCGCCGCGTCACGCAGTAATTTCTCTCGGCCGGTGCTAGAGTCTTGCTGTAGTACGCAATAACTCGTTCCTGTCCGTCCGGTTCCTGGGAGAGGACTGCCCCTAGTCCTACCGCACTGGCATCTGTATCCAGTATGTATGTCTGTGTCGGGTATGGGTACCCCAGCACAGGTGCTGTACTGAGACCATGCTTAAGATGTGTGAATCCAGCTTGTTCCTCTTGGCCCCACTTCCAGGGGGTGGCCTTGCTGGTCAGGACCGTCAGCGGCTTGGCTGTGGTGGCATAGTTTGGCAGGTACTGTCGATAATAGCCGGCTGTGCCCAGGAATGCCTGCAGTGTCTTCAGGTCTTTCGGAGGGGGCCAGTCGGCGACAGCCCGTACCTTCTCGGGATCGGTAGCCACGCCGTCGGCACTCACTATGTGTCCTAAGTACTTGACCTGTGGCTGCAGCAGCTCACACTTAGATGGTTTGACTTTCAGGTTGGCCTTCTGAAGTCCATCTAGTATTTCTCCCAGTCTTTCTATGTGCGTTTGGAAATCCGGCGCAATGACGATGACGTCATCCAGGTAGAGCAAAAGCGTCTTCCAGTGCAACCCTTGGAGCACACGTTCCATCAAACGCTGAAATGTGGCCGGGGCCAAAGTCAGGCCGAAGGGAAGCACCTTCCAACGCCAGAGTCCACTCCTGGTGATAAAGGCCAATTTCTCTTTGGCGTCTGCATCCATGGGGACTTGCCAATACCCACTGGTCAAGTCGAGCGTGCTGAAGTATCTACTGCCTGCCAAGGCATCCAGTGACTCATCTATCCGCGGTATCGGATAGGCATCTTGCCTGGTCACATCATTCAGCTGTCTGTAGTCCACACAGAACCGCCATGTCTGGTCCTTCTTCCGCACTAGCACCACTGGAGAGCTCCACGCTCCATCTGCCGGCTCAATCAGGCCCTTCTCTAGCAGATCTCGAACCTGTCTCTCTGCTTCTGCCTCTTTCTCTGGTCCCAGCCTGTGGGGAGGCAGCCAAATAGAGTGCAACGGGAATAGAGTGCTTCACTAGGTCAGTTTGTCCGATGTCACCACTGTGACGGCTGAACACTGCCTCATACTTTACTAGCAACTCTTTTAACTGCTCCCTCTGTTGCCGACTGGTGCAACCTGTGCATGCCTGTTCGTACAGCTTGGTCAGGTGTTCTGGTATACCTGAGTGCCATGTCCCTGAGCCTGTCTGAGGACTGGGATCCGTCTCTTGCTGAATCTCGTCCGCTGTGATCCCCGTGAAGGTCCCGATTACCTCGCCTGCTGGTAGGTGAATCGCGTCTTGAGTGGGGTTGAGACAGCATACCAACACTCATCCTTGCCGGTCGGGGGCATTCACGCTGGTGGCCAAGGGAATACTGCCAGGTATACTCTCTATCACTCCCTGTGGGCAGTAGCTCCTGGCCCCCAGGTGGCAAGATATCGTAGCCTCCGTCTGTGGGGGTATCTCTGTCTTTTTCAAGACTTGCACTTTTGAGATCAGCGCTCGTCCGTAGCGTTCGGTGCATACCAGCTCTGCGCCCTGCATTGTCAATGTGGGCTGGTTGAACCCCATGTAGCACTCCTGGTTGGCTAGGAAAGACATTCCCAGGATCACGTCTTCGCTTATCTGGGTGACCACAAAGGTCTCCGTATAAGCTATCGATCGTACGCGTCCTGTCACTTTCAACAGCCCATAGAACGGCAATTTTGTTCCGTCAGCCATCAAACCGTGGGAGTCGTGCTCTTGGAGGTCGTTTTTCTTATCTTCCGACAGCTTGTTGAAGACTTTCTTTGACTGCAAATTTGTATTGCAGCCCGTGTCCACAAGATACGTCACCGCTTTACCTTTTACCTTTCCAGGCAGTTAGTAGCTCGACTTGAAGGGACGTTCCATTTGGTTCACGCAGGAGGCCAGTGGTGTAGTCAGCCCGGGGGCGTCAGCTGTAGTGTTGTGCTGGGGATAGTACGACTGTAATGCCGGCGGGGGTATGGCTTTTCTTGGCGTCGGTTTGCGTTTCTGGAACACTTCTGGTAGGAAGTCGTCCTCGCTGTCTGTGAACTCTTCTGCTGGGCCTTCCAGGTGAAAGAAGCGGTTTTGAGTGTGGATTGATACGGGTGGGGTTGGTGATTGTGGGTAGGGGGGCCGCTGTGCCTTCTGCCATCCCTGAGGGCTCATCTTGACTGCCCTGCTCTGTTCCTTAAATCTCCCGTGTGCCCGTCTGCAGCCAGTAGGTTGTTCTACTGCTGCGGGCCGATATCGTTTCCCTGGTTGCTGTTCCAGGGGTTCTGTCTACACTCCCGGCGTGTGTGGCCCAGTTGTTGGCATCCCCAGCACCTGGGTGTCCGTTTGGGAGGAGGTCGGCTGACAGGAGGTCGGCCATTGGTGGCTCCTGCTTGAGCTGCTTTCAATGCGGCTACCTGCTGCGTTAGCTCGCCTAGCACTTTTGCCCGCTTATACTCTTCGGCCTCCCACCTTCCCTTGGAGTCAAGGGCGCAACCTAAGCTGAGTACCTTTCCACCTAGCTCACCTACTAACGCATTCGCTTTTGGCTTACTAGGGCCTGACTGTACATTGAGCTGGTCGCGCAACCCTAAGGGATTTACTGCATATGCGAACCAACCGGCCGGTGACCCAGGCGATAGCAATCACCTTGATCTGTTAGAGCGGGTTAGGCCCCCAGAGGTAACCGACGGTCTGATCCATGCCCCACTTAGCTATGGGTATATGAACTTCAACCGTTTTCACCGGCCTTGCCTTTTCACCAGCGTTCCAGGATATGGACTTAACTCTGCCATGCCACGCTGGCTAGGTGTGGACTATCATCCACGTGCCACTCGCTGTAGTATTTTCCGACCTACAGTCGAGCCGACTAGACGGTACCACAGTATCCTGTTAATTCAGGATTCGAGACACAGTGGGCCTTCAGCTCCTCCCACAGCGATATACCTACATTTAATGTGTCTCCAGAGCCTCATGGCCTCACTGCCGCCTGTTAGAGACAGACTTCAGGGAGCCTATCCCCCTAAGTTTATCTCTAGTAGGGGTTGCTCTGTCGGTGCCTTGACCTGCTGGCATCCTTCCTCCACATCCGACTCCACTGGTCGGATCTTGGGTGTAGGAGCGTAGGTCGGCTGTACCTGGAGAAACTCCTGCCCAGCGCGTACAGCGTCTTCTACTGAACTGGGCTGCATCGCCAGGAGGTGTCGCTGGAGAGGGACGTTTCCCAGAGTATTCTGGAAGCTTCCAGCGCATGTTCTTCCTTCTGGGTGCGTGTAGCATCATTGTAGGCGGCCTCCACCATCGTCTCAATAGCCATGGCGTGCTCTCGGAGGGAATGTTTGGCTTCCCTGGGATAGCCCGACAGCTTGGCTCGTGCCTCTCGGCGTGACAGCCCAAAGCTTGCTTTTAGTGAGTCCATTATGGCCCATAGTGTGTCTCCTCGCCCGTACGGCTGTGCTTTCCCTTTAAGGGCCTGTCCGAGGTGAATGACCGCTGCTGCGGGTTGCCATTGGTTTGCTTCTGACACATCTTGAAACTATCGGAGGAAGTATTGGACGTCTCCTGTTCCGTCAAACTCCGCCGTTTTGAAATGTTCTTTTCGGGAGTTCCCGATCATCTTCTCAAGGACGTCAGTAAGGGCTCCAAACATGCATCCTGTTGGATCCCTGTCCATGCTCATGGCAAGTTGGGACGTCATGCTGGTTGGTCGTTTGATCCTGAGGGTCTGTCTGTTGAGATTCGCTCAGATCCCACCGCTGCCACCAATGTACAGGATTTTATAGTCGGTTGGTGAACGACTGATAGCATGCACCTGTACTAGACCCCAGGCTGTTTACTATTGCTGTGCACGACTGCTGTCACAGCATACAACTTGCTGTCAGCCCCTACCACTGCCTGCCCAGCATAGTCCGACTAGCTGGGTAGGAGACTAGAGAGAGTGTAGGGCTTTTACAAGCCGACACTCCTTAGTCGTACTGCAGTGTAGTAGTGCAGCTGTTCTGTAGGCGAATGAATGAGTCTTTGTGTTGGAGAGATAATAGGTTGTATTGTGTACACGCCTAGCTGAGCTCTTGTCCTGCTCTGAATAACAGAGAGCTTCAGCTAGCTTATATATAAAACGTTACGTAAAATCTAGCCTTAATGGCTATCAACGAGTGTCATTTGCGCAATGCGCATACATAAATAAAAACAGAGATAAATAAGCTGCCTAGAATAAGGCCAAGTCACATGAGGAAGCTTTTGTTATCATGTGCTTGCATAGAACTATAACGGTTACAGTGTACACTTCCTGTTGTAGATAGAAGTAGTTAGTCAGTTCTACCACAATATTTCAGACTTAATTATTATCGTTGTTGTAAATAAAAACATTGTCGAAAAAATAATTTTGGCAATGTTTTTTTCACCTAGTGTTATTATGAAATTATACTAATGTTATTGTTTGATTAATTTTTCACTTGAAAATTACTATTTTGATAAAAAATTTTCATTAATTCTTTTGATGTTTATCACAAACACTATCACGTGAATGCCAGTATATACATAATAGCGAGCTTACCAAAAATAAAACAAATTCATGACTTGAGAAAAACAGCTCCAAAACAATTAAAATTTGTTGCAATACCATTTTTGCAATCAGAAGAGTCTCTGCACAATGCCAATATTTAGTAGGCCCTACTTGTATGCAAACAAGCCAAAATTTTGAAAAATCGCTTTCTAGTTCTATATAAATTGGTGCGTCTTCTGGAAAAAATTGCGTCTTGGCGAGTGCTGACCGTGTCTATAGGAATCATCTTACTGGTGAGAGGGCAACTCCAGATAATTTTTTTGAACAAAAATTTTGTTCTCTGTATTCAGTATCACTTGATATTTTTAGCTACATCAAATGCAGCAACAACTTTACATGTTTAAACAAAAATATCGACTTTCACTAATAAACAGTAGCTTTCATAAGGATTTATTAGTAGTTCTTTAGTAATGAATCTCTTCACAGCCGGAGAAAAAATAACTCCCAGCCGGCAGAAGCATCTGTGAATTGGTCTAACTAGACACCACTTATTTGCAAAAAGATGCTAGATAGGTAAAAATAGGTGAGAATTCTGTATCTATCTGATGCAGCACACAGATACCATTCACCAGCGACAGCAATTCTTGAGGATGCCAAGTTGGTGTAATGGTTAATGTGTCTAACCATTGGGATAGGTGGTGTTGTGTCTGACCACTGGGGTGGGTGGTGTTGTGTCTAACCACTGGGGTAGGTGGTGTTGTGTCTAACCACTGGGGTAGGTAGTGTTGTGTCTAACCACTGGGGTAGGTGGTGTTGTGTCTGACCTCTGGGGTAGGTGGTGTTGTGTCTAACCACTGGGGTAGGTGGTGTTGTGTCTAACCACTGGGGTAGGTAGTGTTCTGTCTAACCACTGGGGTAGGTGGTGTTGTGTCTAACCACTGGGGTAGGTGGTGTTGTGTCTAATCACTGGTGTAGGTGGTGTTGTGTCTAACCACTGGGGTAGGTGGTGTTGTGTCTAACCACTGGGGTAGGTGGTGTTGTGTCTAACCACTGGGGTAGGTGGTGTTGTGTCTAATCACTGGTGTAGGTGGTGTTGTGTCTAACCACTGGGGTAGGTGGTGTTGTGTCTAACCACTAGGGTAGGTGATGTTGTGTCTAACCACTGGGGTAGGTGGTGTTGTGTCTAACCACTGGGGTAGGTGGTGTTGTGTCTGACCACTCGGGTAGATGGTGTTGTGTCTAACCACTGAAGTAGGTGGGGTTGTGTCTGACCACTGGGGTAGGTGGTGTTGTGTCTAACCACTGGGGTAGGTGGTGTTGTGTCTAACCACTGGGGTAGGTGGTGTTGTGTCTAACCACTGGGGTAGGTGGTGTTGTGTCTGACCACTGGGGTAGGTGGTGTTGTGTCTGACCACTGGGGTAGGTGGTGTTGTGTCTGACCACTGGGGTAGGTGGTGTTGTGTCTAACCACTGGGGTAGGTGGTGTTGTGTCTAACCACTGGGGTAGGTGGTGTTGTGTCTAACCACTGGGGTATGTGGTGTTGTGTCTAACCACTGGGGTAGGTGGTGTTGTGTCTGACCACTCGGGTAGGTGGTGTTGTGTCTAACCATTGGGGTAGGTGGTGTTGTGTCTAACCACTGGGGTAGGTGGTGTTGTGTCTAACCACTGGGGTAGGTGGTGTTGTGTCTAACCACTGGGGTAGGTGGTGTTGTGTCTAACCACTCGGGTAGGTGATGTTGAAGTAAGGGATATGTCTGCAGCTGCAGATAGGTTTGTGCTATTGTAGGAAGAGATTAATATCCAACAATAGATTGTAATGTAACGGATTTAAATAAAGCCCTTTTGCATGAATTTGTTGATAGTCACAGATTTCAA
The DNA here is from genome assembly GCA_945261195.1 of Cryptosula pallasiana. Lineage (NCBI taxonomy): Eukaryota > Metazoa > Bryozoa > Gymnolaemata > Cheilostomatida > Cryptosulidae > Cryptosula > Cryptosula pallasiana. Next base: position 700,293 of record OX183134.1, on the reverse strand, counting down.
TGATTTTTTATAGAATGGGGAATTACGTTGGCAGAACATAACCTCAAAGTTTCGTATCGATCAGAATAGTATTTTTATGTATTTCACTAACTCAAAAATTACTTTATTTATGAGTGATTAGCCGGGGCGGCTCTCAAGAGGCGGAGTTTGTGAAGGTGGGCGGGGTTTGGGGGGGAGAGAGTGAAAGAGAGCCGGGGACAGATTGATTTTGAGATGCTGTATTCTGTAACAGAATACGTCCTAGTCTGAATAAACTGCCTTTTTTCAACGAAAAGCCGACTTGAACGTGGTTTTGTTGAGTAAGTCTATTGATTTTTCTCTCAAGTTATTGCCATGTGCTAGCCACATGCTCAGTTCTACGAACAAATTTGTGCTGGTTTGTTGTTTTACAATTTCTTTTACAACTGGACATCATAGAATTGACCAATCTCAACTCTGGATGCCACAACTAAGATTTTACAGTAAGTAGTCGATGAGAAGCGGTAGAATATTATTATAATAGTAAGTAATGTATGTAATAAATAAGGAATAATTATATAATAATTAATAATAATTATTATTATTTTTTTTTTATTAATTATTATTGCAATTGTTGCTCAAAAATTGTGATTGTTTTTATAATACTTCTATCTATCTACTAGCAATATGATGATTAATAATAAATAATAATAATATTGTTTTAAGAAATAAAACTATCAGCCAACAAACATCATCAACAATAAATTTTATTATTTTATTTAATTTATTATTGTTGTTTGTGGTTGATATTTGATAATTTTTTTGTCATTGGCTACTACGAACTGCTAATAATGATTTTTGTTATGATTATTAGGATTTGTTAGAATTGTAAATTATTATCATAATAATTAAATTTTATAGTTTTACAATTAAAATAGATAATATATATATATATAATAAATAATTTTATATACTACTTTCACAAATAATAATTAATGCTATAGAAGAATGTGTGCTAATGACAATGCTTTATTGTTGTGGACGAGTAGTATAACCAACAAAGCAACATCATCTTGCCAAACAAGAAAGCACACGTTTTTATTATTATTAATTTGCATTTAATTACAGTTATGCAATAATCTGTATGCTAAATGTTTGATTGGTAAGAGATGCTACTCAGACCACTTGTTATTTGTTGTTACATTTTTATTCTGTGACTATAACTAAAATTTCCAGTTTTGGCTTAGCATTGTGTAACTTCATTATTATGTTTACAATTGTCAGCTGTTATTGTTGTTGCAGGAGAATGCAACAATAAACTCTCTGGCGAAATAGTTCCAGAACATATTTGGATCGTAACAGACATATTATGTGGTGCTTTACTCAGAAGTACTGGCCATGCAAAGTGCCTATGGATGCGACTTCCTTGCTACAAGACAACAATTACAGTCGTTAGTCATTCAGGAAATGAGCCTGGTGATTCATTTGTAAACGAAAACTGAGTTGGAGAGATGAAAAATATCACTTCCTCTGTACTGGTGGCTGAGTTAATGTTTGTATTTCTGGTTAGCTACTTGCTCAGTTCAGTGGTTTTCCCCTGTTACTTCTTTCATTTATAGTTATTTATATTTCCTGCATTACAAATATATGTACATTACAAATATATGTATGTACATTTTTTTATATTTGTTTACAGGCGTATATTTTTATTTTTCAATTGTACTCGCTATATGATTCATGTGATAACTTGTTGTGTACAAAATTCCTATTTAAATTTTATTCACCGCAAAGTTCTGATTTACAATATGTTATTTCACACATTTTGCTAATCTATTGTTTTTTCTTTGACTTTGTATGCATAAATCCATACATATGTATGTTCTATAAATTCCGTAAAATTATAATCGAAGTTGCATGAAAGAATGCTAGAAAGCCATTATCCTCAGTGGGAGTAAACCCTCATTGAACAGTGGAGTTTTAGCTTTATCTTGACAAGTTTTTGGGTAAGAATAAAATCAAATCACTCGTAAGTTCTGTGAAAAAGTGGTCTAGTTTACTTGTGGCCAAGTTAGTGCCACCATCCAACAGAGCGCTCAATTCAACACAAAGGAATGATATCAGCTATATGAAGCTAATAATAAATACAACCGCAGTAGTTATGCTTCCTTAGTGATATAGACTGTCTCATTCGTTTTCAGTTAGTAATACGATGAAGTTATAATGGGACTAATGCTCAACTACGATGTAAGCTCCGCCCACCGTGTGTCAATGTGTCCCTGGCTCTCATTCTCTCTCACCCCCCCCCCCCCTCATAGAGAGCCACCCTGGCTAATGAGTGATTGGCATGGTGTGTGAAGTTGCCTCCTACTATATGAACACCTACTAGGTATTGCGCATCAAGCATTCATTTTGATTGGACCAATGAAGCGCTTCAGTGATTTGATTAGCTAACCGTACAATACCCAAATCCTACACATAGTACAAAACCTGAAAGCAGGTTGTTAAGCTAAACTTTTGGTGCTGTAACTAAATAAAGGTATTTTTGACTTTTACTGAAAGAGCTAGCTGAGAGCTTTAAACTGATGTATACCTAGTAATGTCCTTTCATTGTCTTTGAGTTGCTGTGGGAAACACTTGCCAGGTAACAAGGAAATATCACAAAGTTAAACGGTTTGGTTGAATATTCTCAAACAATAGCTCGGAAGATTATTTTGGTGACATAACTTATTTCATTAAATAATGTCTTCATCCAATCCAATTACAATGAATAACATAATAGTACGCATTTATCATCTACTGATTGTAGATCAAGCATTTTGAGCAGAAAAAGGTTTGTCGCGATTATATTTCTTCAAGTGGATAGACCTGTTACACAACTCCAAGAAGCCATTTTTAAGCCTCACACTGTTTCACCAGTACTATAAAATGCAGCACCTTCAACTGAATGCATGTTGAGTGTTTCACACATGATTGAACTGTTTAGAAATGGCCTAGCAGCCTTTTCACACAAACGTGTCATACCTTCTATTAAATTGTATTTGAAATCCAAACAGGTATCCCACTCCGCTCATGACCAAACAAATCACAATTCCTTTTTATTATTTCTCTATTGCACTTTAAGAATTAGCGCAATAAAGGTCAGTTGTACATTTTTCTGGGTCAATTCAAGCTAAGTCAACAAATTACAAAGTAGAATCAATCAGTATGTAGTTTGTTGTAGTAACCAACACTCAAAGTCTATCACACCAGGTCTCACTAGTTACACTATTAATTTAACCGAGGAGAATCAGCTGACTCACTTGTCATTCTGCTGTATTAGATCATCTGGTATTGCTCCCTCATCACCAACCAACTGCTCGAAATCACTTTCAATGACTTCGTTAACAGACGACGGTGAATCTGGTGTCACTGATCTCTTGCAATGGCTCTTAGAAACTGCCGCTTGACTACCATATCCACATGCTTGCTCCCCTTTTACATCACTGCGTTGTCTTTGCTCCTTGTCAAGGTCATTCCTAGTAACACCCGCTTTAAACGAAAGAGATGATCTCAAACATTTGTTAAATGAAAGCAACCACTCAGCCAAAGAGAAGTCTTGTCTCCTTGCAATGAATATGAACTGCCATTTATATAATATTTTATTTGTAATTTGCTTGCAACTTAACAAAGCTAGTAAAATGTATGACTTGTGTTTTGTATGTGCTTTGTTGAGCCACGCAAAAACGCTGGGTGGTTATTACTTAGAAAAAACTCTCTGACATCCAAAAAAAAACAATTTAGCTAGAGGGAAGCACATTTTTTGTTCAAGTTGTAACATAAATTTATAGATTTGAGTTTGTTTTTTGAGAGTGCAACATGGAAAAGCCAGTGAATGTGAGACAACCCTATTTCTCAAGCCTGAACACAAAAGTAGCATTAATAATATCTTATCTATAATCGTTATAATAAAATTATGTAAATGTTAGCCTATAACCAACAAAGAATCTTTAGCTATTCTATAAAACTTGGTGAACAACTTTTACATTTATAGCAACTGACATGTGTCATGTACATACATGACAATTGACTTGTGTAATATACATACATGACAACTGACATTTGTCATATACATACATGACAACTGACTTGTGTAATATACATACATGACAACTGACATGTGTAATATACATACATGACAACTGACATGTGTAATATACATACATGACAACTGACATGTGTAATATACATACATGACAACTGATTTGTGTAATATACATACATGACAACTGACTTGTGTAATATACATACATGACAACTGACTTGTGTCAAATACATACATGACAACTGACATGTGTAATATACATACATGACAACTGATTTGTGTAATATACATACATGACAACTGACTTGTGTAATATACATACATGACAACTGACTTGTGTCAAATACATACATGACAACTGACATGTGTCATATACATACATGACAACTGACTTGTGTAATATACATGCATGACAACTGACTTGTGTCAAATACATACATGACAACTGACATGTGTCATATACATACATGACAACTGACATGTGTCATATACATACATGACAACTAACATGTGTCATATACATACAAGACATTAGATATCCTGGGAACACTTGAATGCTAATATTATGCAGGTTATTCTCACCTTTATTTTTGTTCCGATACTGTTGGGCTATTTTTTTAACTTTTCCTTCAAATTGTAATTGTTCCAAAACCGATCGAGACAATTTGTCACCATCAAAATGTTTACTATGGTGAGTCAAACTTTCCTCTGAAGGCTCTCTGCCAATCTCGAGAAGTTTGATCTGATGCTCTGAGGTGACCATGTTAAGCATGCAATGTACTGTAGCGATTTGGTCGAACTCTATCCCCTCATGTATCACTGAGTAACTATTGTTGTATTTGATCATGAGCAGCTTAAAACGCTCTTCCTCCTCTACCTCCTCTAGAATGCTTTGAGCTGTCTCTGAGTGTCCCATTCTCACTGCGACATGTAGGGCTGTAGTGCCAAATGATGATTGATGTTTGAGCAACTCAAATCTATCTCGTGCTTCTACGTTATTGAGCATGTACTTTACCACCCTGGTGTGTCCCACCACCGCTGCCCTTGACAGGGGTGTGCAACCTGTAATGTTTTCTGTTTTGAGCAGACAAAGCAATCGACTTGAATCAAGAGAGCTAAAAACACATTTCAAAGTCTCCAGATGATTTTTGGTAGCTGAGATGTGCACAGCATTTAGCTTTGTTATTGGCTCTGTTACTGTAACCAACAGCTCATATCGTTGGTCTAATGTAACTTCCGTTAAACACTTTTTTAGCTCAGCCTTATTCGGTGGTAGAAACGTTTTTGTATACTCTCTGAGCAGTCGATTAAGTGTAGTAACCCCACCATCTTCCATTGTTTGCTGTAATATGGAATGTAAAGTGATAACAATCGAGATTTATGCTTACCACCATATAACTTATATATATAATACATACAACAGTATATATTACATTCAGACCACAAAGAATGGTATGTAATACATATAACTAACATATAATGGTACCTATCACATAAAATACAAGGTAATATAACATGAAGAACACATACAATGATTTAGATTACATGTATAACACATAGATTAAAATGTATTTCAGTCAAAATGTATACCATAGTATATATTGTAATGAATTTGTGTTGACAGAATGGTACTTTGTTTGATCTCCCCTCTTTCATAGTTTTATTCATTCTGCACCCTCCTCATTCCTCCACTCACCCCACCACAACCTCCTACATCCTCCACTCACCCCACCACAACCACCTACATCCTCCACTCACCCCACCACAACCACCTACATCCTCCACTCACCCCCACCACAACCAGCTACATCCTCCACTCACCCCACCACAACCACCTACATCCTCCACTCACCCCACCACAACCACCTACATCCTCCACTCTCCACCACAGCCACCTACAACCTCTACTCACCCCACCACAACCACCTACATCCTCTACTCGCCTCACCACAACCACCTACGTCCTCCACTCACCTCACCACAACCACCTACATCCTCCACCCACCACAACCATCTACATCCTCCGCCCACTCCACTACAACCACCTGCATCCTCCACTCACTCCACCACAACCACCTACACCCTCCACCCACCACACCACAACCATCTACATCCTCCACCCACCACACCACAACCACCTACACCCTTCACCCACCACACCACAACCACCTACATCCTCCACTCACTCCACCACAACCACCTACACCCTCCACCCACCACACCACAGCCACCTACATCCTCCACTCACCTCACCACAACCATCTACATCCTCCACCCACCACACCACAACCACCTACACCCTCCACCCACCACACCACAACCACCTGCATCCTCCACTCACTCCACCACAACCACCTACACCCTCCACCCACCACACCACAGCCACCTACATCCTCCACTCACCTCACCACAACCATCTACATCCTCCACCCACCACACCACAACCACCTACACCCTCCACCCACCACACCACAACCACCTACATTCTCCACTCACCTCACCACAACCATCTACATCCTCCACTCACCCCACCACAACCATCTGCATCCTCCACTCACCACACCACAACCATCTGCATCCTCCACTCACCCCACCACAACCACTTACATCCTTCATTCGACCCACCACAACCACCTACATCCTCCACTCACCCCACCACAACCACTTACATCCTCGACTCATCCCACCACAACCATCTACATCCTCCACTCACCTCACCACAACCACCTACACCCTCCACCCACCACACCACAACCACCTACATCCTCCACTCACCTCACCACAACCACCTACACCCTCCACTCGCCCCACCACAACCACTTACATCCTCCATTCGACCCACCACAACCATCTACATCCTCCACTCACCCCATCACAACCATCTACATCCTCCACTCACCTCACCACAACCATCTACATCCTCCACTCACCCCCACCACAACCACGTACATCCTCCACTCACCCCACCACAACCACCTACATCATCCACTCACCCCCATCACAACCACCTACATCCTCCAATCACCCCACCACAACCACCTATATCTTCCACTTACCCCACCACAACCATCCACATACCTTCCAAATCACCTTCATAATTGCATTCCAGTCAAACTAACCTTTACCCCCACGGAACAAACAATAGTCCCAACCCAACACTAAAAAGAGTCTACACCCTTTTTCCTTCCTACTCCATCTAATAAGAGGGAGGGGAAGAAAAAAACGCACGGGAAACCAATAAAAAAGTATAAGTGCTTGACAATAGAAGTTGTTGTGTTCTTCCCATAATACCAAGTAGGAGCTGATTCATATGTAGAGAGGAACGAGACTTGTCTAGGAGAGTGTTGCAACTGAGTGATGTTAGAAGATCACAGGGATTGTTGAGAGAGCATGAAGGAAAACTGACTTGGAATCGTTGTGATCCAGAAGTGCAACCGAGACTATCAACAGTTTCTCTCTGAGCAAATAATTGTGTTTCTAGTAAAGAGAGTCCCAATTTATTCACATTGGTGGCAGTAGTGGGATATGAAGCATTAGAAACACAACTAGCAGAAAGGCACTCGCCCATCCACCATGTGTATATTTTCCTCCATTGCCCCTCTCCATACTCTCGCTACCCTTCACAAACCCTTCAGACATAATTATGTCTCTTCCAATTCGGTTCACTAATACCTCTTCACCTTCTTTGGTAATACAACACCCCACCCCCTCAGCACCGATGGCTACCCAGTGAACAAGAATTACAAGAACACAGCCTGTTGGAACAGAAGATTGTGAAGTCCTTGATTAGCACATCCACATCCTACAAGAAATGCTAAAGCCAGCTACCCCTGCCCACACCTCTTTCAAGCCCCCAAGTACAATAGCACAGGGCTTCTAGCCCACTTTATGGCTCTCCATGGAGTCTTTGCTGTTCTCAGTGCCTGATCCCTAGAAATCCCAAATAATATTCCTACAAAAGCATACTAGTGTACTAGATAGGGGTGTCTATATAGCCTACAAAGACTTGCCATCCCAACATGTCAATAGGATGATATTGGTGATATTCACAGCCACCCCAGGACACCGATCTCTAGCGAAATTGCCAGCAGTCAAGTTTCACACCCTAGAAGATTCATCTGCACCAAGGCTAAGCTCCAGCAAATATAAACACTCCCAGAGACAAAATTGTCTTGGGTACGAACAGTCAAAAAAGATGAGCATTGAGATTTCTTTTCTGGCCCACCTCACCTGCCCATGTTGTGGAAAGTAATAAAATCCTTCAACCGTTTGCACCCTCCTCTATGAACGCGTTTGCACCCTCCTCTATGAACACATTTGCACCCTCATCCATGAAGACGTTTGCACCCTCAACTATGAAGGCATTTGACGGTCCTTTATGAAAGCATTTGCACCTTCCTCTATGAAGTACTTTGCACCCTCGTCTATGAAGGTGTTTGCACCCTCATCTATGAATGAGGCCTTTCCATCCCCAAGCATCCCATATCTAGTTGAGCTCAATGCTTCAAGGCACTTATGATGTCATCATGAGTTTCTTTCGGCGCATCTTGTTGTGTTTTACATAAAGGAAGATGCAAATGCTTCACAATATTTCAGGTAGAATACACACAATATTACATATAAAATACATACAACCTTACATATAAAATACATACAATATTACCTATAGAATACATACAATATTGTGGGAGATTTTAGCAAAATATTATCCCCTTCCTCCCTCCACCCCTGGACTGCAAACACCACTTTCTTGCTCCGCAGTAAATCACTACGTTTCCATATGGCTCATAGCTCCGAAATTTGGAGTTGCGCCACGAGAGATAGCAAGGCAAAACTGTTCTTATGGGCGCCGTGAGTGATGCGCAACATATGTGGGAAGTCCCAAACTACTGGTTTTTCCATGCAGCAGGAAACACGTGTAGTTTGGATAGAGACATTTTGTTAGATCACTGCTAGTCACCAGAATGAATACTAATCAGAAGTTGCAGCTCATCTGCTGCATATAATAACAATATATTATTAATATTAATTGAGAATAATAATTAATATTTTTATAATTAATAATAATATATAATAAAATAGTAAATAATAAATGAAACTACTTCTTCTTGTACCATCTCTGATAATATTTATCAACATATATATAATATTATTGTCATTTATTAAAAACTGCCAACAAATAACCAGAGATGCTACATATCTTCCTCTCTTCAAGATATTTTGCTTTCAAGCCTTTTCATTTTGACCGCCATTGCTCAGCAGTTTTATCTGACCCCATGGACTGAGCATAAATATTTCAATGTTACTTTGTTTGTGTTTTTCCATCGATTCTACGTTGTAGGTTTTGTTCCTAAATTTTACTGAGAAAATTAAAGATCTCATGATCAATAAACTGACATGGCATTGCACCTACCTAAATAACTAATTAATAAGAAGACAGAGCAACTTTTATTGCTTGCAAAAGGTCAATCGGTGAGGAGAAACAGCAGTTTGTTTACGTTTTTTGCATACCGGATACAGCGTGGTTTACTCCGCTTCACAATGCGCATTTAACTGTTTCGCTATGCCGCATAGTGGCTGTTTTCGAAAACAGTTTCCGCAACCAAAACTGAGGAATTCATTGCGCAAGCGGCTGTTTCTACATGAGGCATAACTCCAAATTTCGGAGCTATCAGCCATATGGAAACGTAGTGAATTATCATAAGCCTTTGGCTATGAGTCATGGTTGAGTGGTCTTGAAGTATAATGAGGAAAAGTTGCACCCCATCCACCCACACCAGTAGCGCTGAGTATAGGAAGTAAGCCTACCTAATAAGGAATGACAAATGCTACAGGAAGTTACCTTATAAGGAGAGACAGTTGCCAGAGTGCCCAGCCAGCTGACCATGTGCTCGCGACTCTGATTGGTTCATGTTGTTGTTGTATGTATCTTGCATTGTGATTCGTATATATATTGTTATGATGTGTTTTATTGGCTCACCCCTAATAAGGGGGTGAGAAGTGTTGCCCTCTCCTATTAAAGGAGAACGTGTTTGATTGGAAGGGCAGAAATCTAGTGGGTCTTTCTAAGTACACCTTAAATATTACTAAATAGATACATGGAATAAATTATTAATTAGTGAAAACTTTGTTATTTTGTGCCTGGGTTGTGTACCCCGTGGAGTCACTACAGTCTATTCAGTATAGACCCCGAAGTGTTGGAGAGAGATAGAGAGAGGATTCCGTTGTGTCGGTGGTAGAGGACAGAAATCTACTACAATATTTCATGTATAATACATACAATATTGCATATAGAATACATACAATATTCTATATAGAATACATATAACGTTCCATATAGAATGCATACGATGTTACCTATACAATACATACAATATTACCTGTGCAATACATACAATATTCCATCTAGAATACATACAATATTACATATAGAATACGTACAGTGATACATATAGAATACATGCAATACTACCTATAGAATACAAACAGCATTACCTATAGAATACATACAATATTCCATCTAGAATACATACAATGTTACATATAGAATACATACAATGATACATATAGAATACATGCAATATTGTAATAGATTTCTGTCCTCTATCACAACACAACGGAATCCTCTTCTCTCTCTCTCCTCACACTTTGAGGTCTACCCTGAATAGACGTTAACAAACTGCACGGGGTCCACGACCCAAACACACTACTAGAAGTTTTATCAAACAAATACTTTATTTGATACACAAGTAAAAGGGTATTTAATACTATCTATTCAACAACTGAACTCTCAATGTGCAGCATCTCCTTTTATAGGAGATAAGAGGCTATTTCGCTACCTTATTAGGCACAGCAAATGATGAAACATATTACAAAGAATGCACAAGTAATAGAATGCGATACAAAAGCTAACAACACAACAAGCCAATTAGATCAATAGCACATGGTAAAGTGGCACTGGGCACTGCTTCCCACTCTTTTCTGGTGGTGGAAACTTTCCGCTCCTTATTTGGAAGCACTGCTTCCTAGTCTTGGCTCCTAGGAGAGGGAAGACTCCGGTCTCTGTTTTGTCAAGGCTCTCTGCTTCTTAGGGGCCCAGGCTTCATGAATCACCCTCTTTGGATACAGGGTCGGGGTCCTGACCCGGGGTAGCTTCTATATGTTTATATAAGGGGGATACAGGCCCTGGGTACCCGGTATAAACCGGGGGTACCCGGTATCCCTTTTTCAGGAGTATTTAGGTAGCTACCGAGGGGGGAAGAGTTTTGGCGGTACTGTAACACCGTTACCAGAGGGCACAAGGGGTGCAGGGGGGGTTTTAGTGTGGGTGAGGGTGGGGAGGGAGTATGACACCACTTAATCACCATGCAAATCTCCCACAATATTACCTAGAGAATACATACAACATTATCTATAGAATACATACAATATTACATATAGAATACATACAATATTGCATATGTAATACATACAGTGTTACATGTCGAATACACACAATATTGCATATAGAATACATACAATGTTCCATATAAAATACATACAATAATGCATAAAATATACATTAACTTATATAACTTACAAAAATAAATTAATAGTTGAGGTTGATGTGTTGATACCTCTCAGTCAGCCAACAGTCCACCGTGTCACTATTAGCAATGGCAGTATTCAATAGCTGCCTGTCTTCAGTTACAAGCAGAATCGATCTCATTGGTTGCATATAGTCTATCTATTAAGCATTTACATAGAATAACATGAACGAAAATAATACAAACAGAATTGATCCAACTTCCGCTCAGAGTCTATTGTAGTAAATGCAACTGACTGATTGTGTAATACAAAGGGTTGAAAATTTGTTTTATACATCACCTTAGCAAATTGCATGTAACAATTGTGTGGAAAACTTTCATGTTTCTTCTGTTTTCCTTAGTGTAGTAGCTAACAAGCTCACAATATTCATGGGTTGATAGGTTTTGTCTAATGAATATTTTTGTGTGTAATGGGAGTGTACATTATATACAGCATACACAGCGGTATATTAGTCATACATTATATACAGCATACACAACGGTATATTAGTCATACATTTAATACAGCATACACAGCGGTATATTAGTCATACATTATATACAGCATACACAGCGGTATATTAGTCATACATCATATACAGCATACACAGTGGTATATTAGTCATACATCATATACAGCATACACAGTGGTATATTAGTCATTCATTTGATACAGCATGAACACCAGTATAACAGTCATATATTACATACTATGTGCTCCGTGTTATATTAGTGTACATCGTATGTTATATACACAGTAGTATGTTAGTCATAAATTTTATACTATATACACAGTTACATGTTAGCCATACATTATATACAATATACACAGTGGTATAATAGCCATGCATTATACATGATATGCACAGTGGTAATACCTATCACACATTATATACAATATACATAGTGGTATGTTAGTCATACAATATATACGATATACTCAGTGGTATATTAGTCTTACATCATATACAATATACACAGTGGTATGTTAGTCATACATCCTATACAATATACACAGTGGTATGTTAGTCATACATCATATACAATATACACAGTGGTATGTTAGTCATACATCATATACAATATACACAGTGGTATGTTAGCCATACATCCTATACAATATACACAGTGGTATGTTAGTCATACATCATATACAATATACACAGTGGTATGTTAGTCATACATCATATACAATATACACAGTGGTATGTTAGTCATACATCATATACAATATACACAGTGGTATGTTAGTCATACATCATATACAATATACACAGTGGTATGTTAGTCATACATCATATACAATATACGCAGTGGTATGTTAGTCATACATCATATACAATATACACAGTGGTATGTTAATCATACATCATATACAATATACGCAGTCAATAAATCACTTCATAATGTAATAAAACTGCAGATGATAAATTTTAGGCTGATGAAAAGTATATTGACAAGACACAACAAATTTCAAATGATGAAAATGCTAATAAAAACTAATACAGCTGTTTCTAAAAGTTGAACAATAAAATTTTTGCTCTAATGGGTCAACAAGTTAAACAAAAAGAATGTTTGAGATTATTTCCGGCCAAAACATATCGTGGTTGATAAATTTTGATTAAAAACAGTTTTTACATATTATTTTATACCAGTTGTATCTTATACTGGTATCACTGTAAACGCTAAACCACAGCATGGAAAAGTTAACAAAATGTTTTATTTATAACAGGAAGTACATCTTCACCTATGGCCTAGATGATTGCTCTGCAAATTCTTTGTTAAAATCTTTAGGATAGCATAAAGCACACTACAGTAGATGTAGAACAGTCGTCTTTGAGGAAGGTTTAACGCTTCTCTGTTGTTTTCAATGTAGTAAACCCAACCAATACTTCTCAACATGTTTACTAGTGAGCCAGGGTATTTCTACGATATGTAAGTTGCCAGTCAGCATAATATTCGCTCCTTAATATACATAATACGTAATGCATACATACGCAAAACATAGTGTGAACACAAGAGCAAAAGGTATCAGAGCGAGAAATTAAAAGACAAACAACCTTTGACTTTGACCATATTGCTTTAACAGCTTGCCTCAGTACCATACAAGTTATATAACACAATATTATTACAGGAACTGTACAATAGAAATTCATTATGCAATTTAAACCGTTTATAAACGAGCCAGGGCCACCTGCACTAACCTGTTGTTGGTGACAAACCTTCACACATTGTAAGGTGTGCAGTCTTAAACACTTAACGAGACTATTGTAGGTTTAAAAACCTTTTTGGTTTATCTTTTGGCCAAACATTTCTTTTATTCTGTGTGTACTAAATATAATGTAGTACTGTGGTGTTTAAAGAAGTGCGTTAATGTTTATTAAAAATAGATTGTCAAATCCATTTGTAGCAGATGTTGTCATCAGGCTTCCAAACTATGTATAACTGAAATAGGTTCATGTTATTTAACTTTGAACACCATCTATAGAATTATTTTTCATGCCAAGCGTCATGAATTTTTTTAATAAGTTTGGTGCTATTTTGACAAATCCTGCATTCTCTCTAGCACACTGTTACTGCGTTACGCTCTAGATAGTATAGCTTACACAGAACACAGAAACACAGTTTTGGTTATCTCTGAATATACAAAATGTAGAGGTTAGTAATTATTCAGATAAGCCCTTGTCAAGGGACACTATTGACAAGGGTTTTCAACCAATTAGGCTTGTATTAAGCAAACCATTATAAATAAAAACCAAACCAAAGACAATGTACATGGCTACATAAAAAATCTTTGTTTTGTATTTGAGTGGAATTGTTCTGCACCAGCAAAGTAATAAACTATTAAAGTCTCCCACGAGATCCATAATTTTTTTTGATAGAATGATTATTATGTCTTTTATTTATTATAAATAATTAATTTTATGTTATTTTTATTTGCGAAATTTTTAGTGCTACATTACAGCCAATTTTGGAGTACTCATATTCTCACTTCTCAAACCGAAAGGGCTTATTTGCACCAGCAAATGTAATTTTTTACACGTTAAAATGGCCAAATCAATTTCAAGGTTTGTGTTATAATGTCGGCATCATCAATTACATAAAAGATGGGCCAAGTTCTTCAGAAAAGTATTTCAAGGTTCAATAATGGTAGATACCAGCCTTTTTCTGAAATGCTGAGAGCTGTGGAGAACAAGAAAATGAGAAAATTGTGAATGAATATTCAGAGAAGGCAGAGAAGGCAGAGAAGGCACTGCCATCATTGATTGTTGGAAATCCCTAAAGTAGATTAGATGTCATGCATTTGATGATTCCATTCTCTTAGCGTTGAAATAAACGTCAATGGTTCACGGGGTTTCATCATCATGTCATGAGAATGATTTATTTTTACCCACTATTACAAGGCATGACAAAAACGGAAGTTCCGTGTCCCATTATGATCAATAACTATTGTTAACTCAGTTAATTAACCTCCTTTAAAGTAATGCACCAAATAACACTGTAGTTGTGGAGGCAGCAATCAGCGTTAGAAAGTAAGTAATCTGGTTTCCCTATACTCATGAGGTATTATTCACTGTCTGAGAGAAGGGTTTGATTTAGACAAACAGTCATAACTATCTTTGCATAGACTAAAGTGTTGTTGTGAATTTTTGTGTCTGATTAGTGTTTAGATCTTTGATTCTACTCCCTGCATCCACCCCTGGCCACACACCAAACTCAGATGCAGATACCAATCCACAAACCCTTCCCCTCCATCTGCCTAGTCACTTGTCAAACTGTCTTTTGTTTATTATTATTGGTAGATGGAATAGTTGCATTCACCGCCCACAACAGAGCATACTCCCTCCCTTCCCACCTAGAGGCCTATATTCTCCCTCACAACCCCCAACTTCCTTCAACCTGTCCTCCAAGACATTCCCTTCTCTCCTGCAAGTTTGAAGTTTCTACATTAAAGCAGCTAGACTCCAAGGTCTGACTTCCATTTGGAGTTACATACTCCTGAATACTACTGGGAGACAACTTCTATTAGACAATGACAAAAAGGGCTGGAAGCTATACCAATGGTACCAATAAACTTAAATTCATCAATATGTGAAAAAGACAGACAATCTAATACTTTAGTTGGTTACAGATGTATCTGATTACAATATAACAGACCCACTTGGTCCTTGAGACACATTTCTCAACCGCATGGGTTGTTTATATGCCAATTATTATACAAAGCTTAGTTATGGGTTTGCATAAGAGGAAGTATGAACTGAACGAGAATTCTGAATCAAAATTCTTTCACAATCAAGTTCATTACGTTTATTGTGCAGGGTTTCAAAGTACCACAGACAGTAATGTTTATGGTTGAGAACGTAAAGACCACATATGTGAACAGGTAACTTAGCAATGACACAAGTAGCAGTAGAGATGACAGAAGTAGCAGTAGGGATGACACAAGTAGCAGTAGAGATGACACAAGTAGCAGTAGAGATGACACAAGTAGCAGTAGAGATGACACAAGTGGCAGTAGAGATGACACAAGTAGCAGTAGATATGACACAAGTAGCAGTAGAGATGACAGAAGTAGCAGTAGAGATGACACAAGTAGCAGTAGAGATGACACAAGTAGCAGTAGAGATGACAGAAGTAACAGTAAAGATGACACAAGTAGCAGTAGAGATGACACAAGTAGCAGTAGAGATGATAGAAGTAGCAGTAGAGATGACACAAGTGGCAGTAGAGATGACACAAGTAGCAGTAGCGATGACACAAGTAGTAGTAGAGATGATAGAAGTAGCAGTAGAGATGACACAAGTAGCAGTAGAGATGACACAAGTAACAGTAGAGATGACACAAGTAACAGTAGCGATGACACAAGTAGCAGTAGAAATGACACAAGTAGCAGTAGAGATGACACAAGTAACAGTAGAGATGACACAAGTAGCAGTAGAGATGACACAAGTAGTAGTAGAGAAGACACAAGTAGCAGTAGAGATGACACAAGTAGCAGTAGAGATGACACAAGTAGCAGTAGAGATGACACAAGTAGCAGTAGAGATGACACAAGTGGCAGTAGAGATGACACAAGTAGCAGTAGATATGACACAAGTAGCAGTAGAGATGACAGAAGTAGCAGTAGAGATGACACAAGTAGCAGTAGAGATGACACAAGTAGCAGTAGAGATGACAGAAGTAACAGTAGAGATGACACAAGTAGCAGTAGAGATGACACAAGTAGCAGTAGAGATGACACAAGTAGCAGTAGAGATGACACAAGTAGCAGTAGAAATGACAGAAGTAGCAGTAGAGATGACACAAGTAGCAGTAGGGATGACACAAGTAGCAGTAGAGATGACACAAGTAGCAGTAGCGATGACACAAGTAGCAGTAGAAATGACAGAAGTAGCAGTAGAGATGACACAAGTAGCAGTAGCGATGACACAAGTAGCAGTAGAAATGACAGAAGTAGCAGTAGAGATGACACAAGTAGCAGTAGAGATGACACAAGTAACAGTAGAGATGACACAAGTAGCAGTAGAGATGACACAAGTAGTAGTAGAGAAGACACAAGTAGCAGTAGAGATGACACAAGTAGCAGTAGAGATGACACAAGTAGCAGTAGAGATGACACAAGTAGCAGTAGCGATGACACAAGTAGCAGTAGAAATGACAGAAGTAGCAGTAGAGATGACACAAGTAACAGTAGAGAGGACAGAAGTAGCAGTAGATATGACAGAAGTAGCAGTAGTGATGACACAAGTAGCAGTAGAGATGACACAAGTAGCAGTAGAGATGACAGAAGTAACAGTAGAGATGACACAAGTAGCAGTAGAGATGACACAAGTAGCAGTAGAGATGACACAAGTAGCAGTAGAGATGACACAAGTAGCAGTAGCGATGACACAAGTAGCAGTAGAAATGACAGAAGTAGCAGTAGAGATGACACAAGTAGCAGTAGAGATGACACAAGTAACAGTAGAGATGACACAAGTAGCAGTAGAGATGACACAAGTAGCAGTAGAGATGACACAAGTAGCAGTAGAGATGACACAAGTAGCAGTAGCGATGACACAAGTAGCAGTAGAAATGACAGAAGTAGCAGTAGAGATGACACAAGTAGCAGTAGAGATGACACAAGTAACAGTAGAGATGACACAAGTAGCAGTAGAGATGACAGAAGTAACAGTAGAGATGACACAAGTAGCAGTAGAGATGACACAAGTAGCAGTAGCGATGACACAAGTAGCAGTAGAAATGACAGAAGTAGCAGTAGAGATGACACAAGTAGCAGTAGAGATGACACAAGTAACAGTAGAGATGACACAAGTAGCAGTAGAGATGACACAAGTAGTAGTAGAGAAGACACAAGTAGCAGTAGAGATGACACAAGTAGCAGTAGAGATGACACAAGTAGCAGTAGAGATGACACAAGTAGCAGTAGCGATGACACAAGTAGCAGTAGAAATGACAGAAGTAGCAGTAGAGATGACACAAGTAACAGTAGAGAGGACAGAAGTAGCAGTAGAGATGACAGAAGTAGCAGTAGTGATGACACAAGTAGCAGTAGAGATGACAGAAGTAGCAGTAGAGATGACACAAGTAACAGTAGAGAGGACAGAAGTAGCAGTAGCGATGACACAAGTAGCAGTAGAAATGACAGAAGTAGCAGTAGAGATGACACAAGTAACAGTAGAGAGGACAGAAGTAGCAGTAGAGATGACAGAAGTAGCAGTAGTGATGACACAAGTAGCAGTAGAGATGACACAAGTAACAGTAGAGATGACACAAGTAGCAGTAGAGATGACACAAGTAGCAGTAGCGATGACACAAGTAGCAGTAGAAATGACAGAAGTAGCAGTAGAGATGACACAAGTAACAGTAGAGAGGACAGAAGTAGCAGTAGAGATGACAGAAGTAGCAGTAGAGATAACAGAAGTAGCAGTAGAGATGACAGAAGTAGCAGTAGAGATGACACAAGTAGCAGTAGAGATGACAGAAGTAGCAGTAGAGATGACACAAGTAGCAGTAGAGATGACACTAGTAGCAGTAGAGATGACACAAGTAACAGTAGAGATGACACAAGTAGCAGTAGAGATGACACAAGTAGCAGTAGAGAGGACACAAGTAGCAGTAGAGATGACACAAGTAACAGTAGAGATGACACAAGTAGCAGTAGAGATGACACAAGTAGTAGTAGAGAAGACACAAGTAGCAGTAGAGATGACACAAGTAGCAGTAGAGATGACACAAGTAGCAGTAGAGATGACACAAGTAGCAGTAGCGATGACACAAGTAGCAGTAGAAATGACAGAAGTAGCAGTAGAGATGACACAAGTAACAGTAGAGAGGACAGAAGTAGCAGTAGATATGACAGAAGTAGCAGTAGTGATGACACAAGTAGCAGTAGAGATGACACAAGTAGCAGTAGAGATGACAGAAGTAACAGTAGAGATGACACAAGTAGCAGTAGAGATGACACAAGTAGCAGTAGAGATGACACAAGTAGCAGTAGAGATGACACAAGTAGCAGTAGCGATGACACAAGTAGCAGTAGAAATGACAGAAGTAGCAGTAGAGATGACACAAGTAGCAGTAGAGATGACACAAGTAACAGTAGAGATGACACAAGTAGCAGTAGAGATGACACAAGTAGCAGTAGAGATGACACAAGTAGCAGTAGAGATGACACAAGTAGCAGTAGCGATGACACAAGTAGCAGTAGAAATGACAGAAGTAGCAGTAGAGATGACACAAGTAGCAGTAGAGATGACACAAGTAACAGTAGAGATGACACAAGTAGCAGTAGAGATGACAGAAGTAACAGTAGAGATGACACAAGTAGCAGTAGAGATGACACAAGTAGCAGTAGCGATGACACAAGTAGCAGTAGAAATGACAGAAGTAGCAGTAGAGATGACACAAGTAGCAGTAGAGATGACACAAGTAACAGTAGAGATGACGCAAGTAGCAGTAGAGATGACACAAGTAGTAGTAGAGAAGACACAAGTAGCAGTAGAGATGACACAAGTAGCAGTAGAGATGACACAAGTAGCAGTAGAGATGACACAAGTAGCAGTAGCGATGACACAAGTAGCAGTAGAAATGACAGAAGTAGCAGTAGAGATGACACAAGTAACAGTAGAGAGGACAGAAGTAGCAGTAGAGATGACAGAAGTAGCAGTAGTGATGACACAAGTAGCAGTAGAGATGACAGAAGTAGCAGTAGAGATGACACAAGTAACAGTAGAGAGGACAGAAGTAGCAGTAGCGATGACACAAGTAGCAGTAGAAATGACAGAAGTAGCAGTAGAGATGACACAAGTAACAGTAGAGAGGACAGAAGTAGCAGTAGAGATGACAGAAGTAGCAGTAGTGATGACACAAGTAGCAGTAGAGATGACACAAGTAACAGTAGAGATGACACAAGTAGCAGTAGAGATGACACAAGTAGCAGTAGCGATGACACAAGTAGCAGTAGAAATGACAGAAGTAGCAGTAGAGATGACACAAGTAACAGTAGAGAGGACAGAAGTAGCAGTAGAGATGACAGAAGTAGCAGTAGAGATAACAGAAGTAGCAGTAGAGATGACAGAAGTAGCAGTAGAGATGACACAAGTAGCAGTAGAGATGACAGAAGTAGCAGTAGAGATGACACAAGTAGCAGTAGAGATGACACTAGTAGCAGTAGAGATGACACAAGTAACAGTAGAGATGACACAAGTAGCAGTAGAGATGACACAAGTAGCAGTAGAGAGGACACAAGTAGCAGTAGAGATGACAGAAGTAGCAGTAGAGATGACAGAAGTAGCAGTAGAGATGACACAAGTAGCAGTAGCGATGACACAAGTAGCAGTAGAGATGACAGAAGTAGCAGTAGAGATGACACAAGTAACAGTAGAGATGACACAAGTAGTAGTAGCATTGACACAAGTAGCAGTAGAGATGACACTAGTAGTAGTAGCATTGACACAAGTAGCAGTAGAGATGACACTAGTAGCAGTAGCGATGACACAAGTAGCAGTAGAGATGACACTAATAGCAGTAGCGATGACACAAGTAGCAGTAGAGATGACAGAAGTAGCAGCAGAGATGACACAAGTAACAGTAGAGATGACACAAGTAGCAGTAGCATTGACACAAGTAGCAGTAGAGATGACACTAGTAGCAGTAGCGATGACACAAGTAGCAGTAGCGATGACACAAGTAGCAGTAGAGATGACAGAAGTAGCAGTAGAGATGACACAAGCAGCAGTAGCGATGACACAAGTAGCAGTAGCAATGACACAAGTAGTAGTAGAGATGACACAAGTAGCAGTAGCGGTGACACAAGTAACAGTAGATATGACACAAGTAGCAGTAGAGATGACACAAGTAGCAGTAGAGATGACACAAGTAGCAGCAGAGATGACACAAGTAGCAGTAGAGATGACACAAGTAGCAGTAGCGATGACACAAGTAGCAGTAGAGATCTCACAAGTAGCAGTAGAGATGACACAAGTAGCAGTAGCGATGACACACGTAGCAGTAGAAATGACACGAGTAGCAGTAGAGATGACGCAAGTAACAGTAGAGATGACAGAAGTAGCAGTAGCGATGACACAAGTAGCAGTAGCGATGACACAAGTAGCAGTAGAGATGATAGAAGTAGTCAGTAGTGATGACACAAGTAGTAGTAGAGATGACACAAGTAGCAGTAGAGATGACACAAGTAGTAGTAGAGATGACACAAGTAGCAGAAGAGATGACACAAGTAACAGTAAATATGACACAAGTAGCAGTAGAGATGACACAAGTAGTAGGAGAGATGACACAAGTAGCAGTGGAGATGACACAAGTAACAGTAGCGGTGACACAAGTAACAGTAGATATGACACAAGTAACAGTAGAGATGACAGAAATAGCAGTAGAGATGACAGAAGTAGCAGTAGAGATGACAAAAGTAGCAGTAGAGATGACACAAGTAGCAGTAGAGATGACACAAGAAGTAGTAGAGATGACACAAGTAGCAGTAGAGATGACACAAGTAGTAGTAGAGATGACACAAGTAGCAGAAGAGATGACACAAGTAACAGTAGATATGACACAAGTAGCAGTAGAGATGACACAAGTAGTAGGAGAGATGACACAAGTAGCAGTGGAGATGACACAAGTAACAGTAGCGGTGACACAAGTAACAGTAGATATGACACAAGTAACAGTAGAGATGACAGAAATAGCAGTAGAGATGACAGAAGTAGCAGTAGAGATGACAAAAGTAGCAGTAGAGATGACACAAGTAGCAGTAGAGATGACACAAGAAGTAGTAGAGATGACACAAGTAGCAGTAGAGATGACAGAAAAGGAGATTTTGAAGATCTTTGAGCGTAATCGTAGTTAAATTTAAACATTTCATAAGAATAATGGATTAATGGCAGATGGAAAAAACTTGATTTTACAAATAAGTTTGATAAATAATACCAGCAATTCTAAATGATAATTTTCAAAATTTTTCAAGGTTTTCAAAAAAACGTTTTAGGAAAAGTAGATACCATTCCAGCATTGCCCGAAGTATTTATCATAGTTTGTTTCAGACTTTCTATGATCTTTTGTGAGTTCTATTCAATAATGAGAACAATTAGCATAAGAGCAAGGATTGTAGTGGATTTTGGGGGCTGAAAACCCACTAGCTTGGGCCGGTAGCTTGCTGCCACCAGTTGTTATATTTCACGTGCTACAACAGCAGGGTCGGTATGCCACCGAGATAGAGTATCAACTCTATAACCAGAACGGAGCCCTCGGCTCAAACACATTACTCAGTGCTATCGAGTAATTAGCCATTTATTCCTCCAGAATAAATACGAGTTAGTTAAAAGGCACAAGTTGCACAAACAATAACAATAACTGAACACAAATGGTAAATGTTCTGCCTTTTATAGGCATCTCACAGGAAGTCACAGGAAGTAATCTTTGTCACAACCAATCACAAGAGAATAATAGACAATCAACCAATATACAGTCTTATAATAATAGTTAGCGAATCACAGGGCTAAGATAAATATGTTGCCATCAAAGGTAGGTGGGGTTATCAGGTAACTGTCCAATCAACGGCTTATGCACTTCCTGTCCCGCCTCTGCAGCCTTTGTATCAGCTCTTCATCCAGTTTAGGGGTGGTTATGTCCTGGATTCGTCTTCCTTAGTCTTTTAAGATACTTTGTGGTTCTCAGCCTATGCTGAGTCATTTCCTGCCGGCCCTGCAAGGTCGGTAATGTGTCATACAGGGCCGGCATTGCCCTATACAGGGTCAGTATAGTCCGATACAGGGTCGGCACTGTGCTTAGATGCAGGGTCGGTAAATCCGGTATGATTGATTACGACCGTTTCTTTGTCTAGCCATTAGTATAGGGTGCTAGACTTAATAATAATAATATGCGCAGGAGTGTATGCTATGAAAATCCACAACAGGATGAACTGAAAAATAATTCTGAATCTAAGCTCTTCTTTCACAATCAAGTCCATTAGGTTACTCGTGCAGAGTTTCAGAGTACCACAGAGAGCACTGTTTATGGTTGAGAGCTTAAAGACCAAATATGTGAACAGGTAACTTAAGTAGCTTAAAGTAATCTTCCATTGGTATGAACTCACAGAGAGTGTAATAACAACCAGGTTTTTTCATGTTGTTGCATAATGGCTCATCGGGGATTTTATTCTAAAATGGCTCTCAAAACATTCTGCTCATTCATGAATGCATTGGACTAGGCATCAGTTCAATTAAGTCGCATCAAGTCAATCATGGAGTTATGGTTCGTAAGCCCCATATTTTACTGAGCCTAATGCAGTTGGGTATTTTTCATACAAGTAGTTGTCTTCTTATTCACCAAGAGAGAAGACAATTACACCAAAGTTCACTAAATTGCGCGGTTGCCCAACCTGACATATCAATGGAGAGGTTTGACTTTTAGAGTTTATCCTACGAAATGGCTCAATATTTCAGGAGAACACAGCTTCCAAGTCTTGGATGAAGTGTGGCCATGTCAACATAAAACATGGTTGCAAACTAGCTGGGCTAGGGTTTAAAGTTCTAAATCCATTTTAAATCTTCAGTATATAGGCACGAATGTGCTCTGTCCAAACTGAATTTGTGGGAAAGTTATAAGGAACACAGACATGTTATGAGTGCATTATTTGTGCAGTAGAGGCTGGTTCGCTTTGTACACGTAGTTGAGCATTGCTTAATTAATTGAAAAAAACTGTCATGTAAATAGCGTCAAACTTTCTTATTTTAAATTCTGTTTTTTTTATTGCCTTGCAAGTCTTGTGTATTTGGCAGCCATAAAACATTGAGATCTAAAGATATGAAGTCTACTACTGCCTCTCCAGGTCTAGGCTGGCCCGAGTGAGTCTAGTCAAGTGTCACAGCAAATAGTGTAAGCAATGACAGGTGAATGTGTAAGTATTCGGTACAATGAAATTTAAATGTATGACCTAGCAATGTATATCCTAACCTAACATTGTATGTACTGTAATAGATTTTGGTCTGTTACCACAAAATGCTTCTACGCTCAGGTACTCTACCTATCTCCAGAGAAGACACCAACAATATAGCCAATGCAACTTGTTCAAGTGACTCTATCAACTTGATGAAGTGCCCACCACTCAGACACGTTAGTCCAGTTATTTATGTACCCATCCATTTGTTGGTATTCTATGCAGCTCTAGGGAGGCTTTCCTCTAGAGTATAATGTGGTAAAAGTAAGAGCAGTCAACGACTGCAATGGATATCTACAAAATGCAGCCCTGACCTTGGCCTAGTTAACAATGTGGCCAATAGCTCAGAAGAAAAAACAAACAAGGTTATAAAACAGTAACGAATAAGAGAACAAGTGCACAAGGTAAAGGGCCGAGCTAACAGGTGTATTGTCTGTGGGTGTGCTGTCCCATCTCCTACTAGGTTCCTAGGCTTTCCATAGCCTGGAGTCTACTGTTCTTCAGATCTGGAGTTAACTGGGTCCTAGACTTGTCCTTTTGTAGCAGCACATCTAGTTTTTAGTGTCCTGAGCTAAGGTATTTTTCTCATGCCAGCCCAGGGTCACTTACCCTGATCTAATGATTTTACCCTTCATTAGCAGGGCTCCATAACTGGCAACAGAACCTCAATTCTGGATTTGCCATAATCCATGATCGGCCCTCCGAAGTATTTACTACAATACTGGCAATGCTGCCTGCTGCAGCATTGATAGCAAGCGCAGTCATTGGTCTTGTTTAAGCAAGAGGGTGGGTCTGAACCACAGAGACACCTGTAATCATACGGGTGCCTGTAGAGCTTGGGTCTTCACACGGTATGTACATCTCGGCAAACCAACCGAACTGGCCGAACGACCGAACAATGGTATTATCTTCTCTAGCTGAAAGTAATTCTATGACACAAGCGACTGAAGAAAAAAAAACCTGCGCTCGTTACCAAAATTTCGAGTGGCCAAATTTGTACTACAGCCTTAAAATTAAACCGTAATACTTAATATTTATTACCACTCATAATAGCTACTGTAGCATTTCCTTATTATTCTAAAATAGTATAAAAAATATGTATAATAATATTACTATTATTAGTTAATAAATAAAAGGTAACAGCAATGGCATTGTTGTTACTTATAGTTAACAGTAGCATTTAATTTAATCATAATTCTAGGAAAACAGCCAATGTTTTCAAAATGACAGTTTATAGCAGTAAATAGTACTAAAATTATGTAGAACCACTTATTTTACCATCTATTTATTGCTATTGGCAAGCATTGATCACCATTAAAACAATAACGAATATGGTTAACATCAGTAATAATAAAACGAGCACGTTACCAAAAACGCACAGTTGGAAAATGGGTGTATTGCAAAATTGGGGTATTGAAAAATGGAACGTCCTGTTTTTGTATTACAAATAAAGATTGTTGTTATCTTATAGTTACTGGGTGACATTTATTTCAAAGCAGTTCATTTGGGTCCCGAATAAAATAGACAGAACCCCATTAACACAATTATTATCAGTAAGTGTTTTTTAATTATTAAACAGCACAAAGCTGCTGTCATATTGTCATAAATAAAGATCAACAATTTATTCATAATATTACTGATCTTATTATCAAAATAATAACTATTTTTGTTAATAATGTGGTGAAATTATCTTGTCACATAAATGTCATGAATCTATAACGATATCGATCATTATATTATCTGTAGCCAAATATAGTTTATGATATAATACTGCTGCAAACGCTTTGCTAACTGCTTGATACTGAAAAAGGCAATATTATTTTAAATTATAATAATTGTTATATATGGAGTTGTCACCTCCATTTCATCCACGACCTAAATTAGTTGCTTTAAAATAAACGTCACCATGATTACTGTTATAGTTTGTTTGTTTGGTCGTTCGGCCAGTTCGGTTGGTTCGGCGAGATGTACATACCGGTCTTCACAGGTGTTATGCACAAAACTCTACCACAATACTAAGAATGTATCTACTAACAGTATATCTACTAACAGTATATCTACTAACAGTGTATCTACTAACAGTGTATCTAATAACAGTGTGTTGTAACGGTTTTCCCCGTGTGTTAAGAGGAGTAACGGTTACTGGTATTGTGAGATACTATTTGATACTGGCTGACTCTGTGATTCAGTGGTAGCTGTGGCTACAGAGTGTCAAGGCCAAGGTGTCTCCCTCGCCTCTGTTGTCTCCCACACACAATCCTGTGTCAAAACATGCCCGGCCGTTGCAGCAGCAACCAATCAATACACTGCATGACACTAACCCTGTCCATGTTGTTGTAGACTCTTGTCCACGGGTGGTCATAAAGCCAAAGCTGACTGTACGCTTGGTGAAGGATGCCACCCCTCCGGTAGTGGAGGAAGAGAAGGTGATCGTCCCCAACTCACCGGCAGTTGACGATGAGCCCACTACGTCTTGGGCAGAAGACGGATGCAGGAACCCCACTAGGTGGAGGATGCTGCGATGGGTGACCACAGACACTGAGAAGAGGATAGAGACTCTCTTGAGAGAGGCCAGAGGCTTCTGCTGCACCAAGTGTGCCTACCAAGCCAGGAATGCTCGCCAGTTGAGGGTCCACGTCCTCCAGCATTACCTGCGCCACTACTGCCATTGCCATTATGCCAGCGAGAGCAGGGATGCGGTGTATTAGCATCAGAGTAAGTTTGATGCCCCTGGAGACACCGTACATCAATTAAAGACAGGGATTGTCTATACGGTTGATAGACCTAGCTATACTAGGTTTTGTCACTTTATTAGGTGGGAGAATCCCCCTAAGTTTCGTCGGTGTATACCGACCCACCAAGGAGAGACTTTCTCCGAGAGAACATCCGTAAAGAAACGGCTGGGCTCTTCAGTGAAAGACAACAGGAAGAAGAGGTTTTCGGCAGGATACAAGATCCCTAAGAAGACCTCTAGTCCTCCATGCAGAGCCATTGCACCACCACTGGAGCCAGATGTGACTGTAGTGGAACCTGCGCCAGGAAGTTTGTACCCAGGCCTTCACAAGCTTTCTTACATCACTGTGACCGGTTAGCCACAGTTATCAAAGAACACTTCGCCACCCTAGAGCGACAGCTGGGAGAGCTGAGACGGCTGCTAATCAGCCAGGTACAAGATGGCGAGCAGACAGAGACAGCCAAGGCGGAAGCGAGGCTCGTGACTGCCGAGGTAGAGCGACTGCGACAACAGGCAGCCAGCTTGGGAGGTGCTCTCTTTTAAGAGGCACATGGACTCACTTGTATGTCTAAGTATTGATGTACATTGGTGAATGCGCTTATATGTGTATATATAATAATCAAAATATATATCTAATCTGTGTACAGGTGTTACCCCCACACACACATATTATTCTCAATATGTTATTATTAAAGCCAGGCTATGACTTTAATGGAGAGAGGTATGTGGTAGGTTTTGGTGAAAGATAACAGTAAACTGGGAGTTTGCTCCACCATTTCTCCACTTATGCGCTGGCAATGTGCCTACAGCCATTGGTATGATGCTGTGCCGGCGGCAAAGCTATACTGTGCCGGTATCACAGTACACAGGGCCGGTACCGGGCCGGTACCGGGCCGGTAGAGACCTCTACAGGGTCGGTAGCGACCTCTGCAGGGCCGGTATGCTGACACAGGGCCGGTATAAGATGGCTGCCATAGCTAAGGAACTTCGAAACTAGCTAGGACTTCTCACCAAGCCAGGAACGGAAGCTACCTACCTTAGCATCTGCGGTAACCAGGACCCCAAGCTAACTAAAGCCTTGGAACCCTATAAGACAGTCTGATTTGTCAGTAGGAGACAGGAATCCACCCTTAGCCACTTGGCACCTCCCTTATTTAATCCCTATTGATTGCATGATTGGTTAACTATTTATATATGCACTTGTATTGGTCAGATTACTTCCTGTACTATCACTGTTATATGTAATATGCTAATTACTTCCTGTGAGCTCTCCTATAAAAGGAGAGACTTTTTATATATTCATTGCATTCATTCTCAAGTCTTGCCACTAACACCCTAGAGGAATAATTTCCCTCAGGACTTTGTCATTGAGAATATAATCACTTACACAAGCACTACGCTGTATTGTTTGTCTGAGCCATGGGCTCTTGCTATACCGGGTAATTCGGTTACCCTGAACACAGATGTCACTGTCGAGCAGTACAGTGTCCCCTCTGGAGAGAGGCATAATACTTGAGCATAGTGGATGTCCGTGGTAACCAGGCCGGAATCCATTTCAGAATTTCGCGTCCAAACCTATGATAGTGCAGGGACTTTCGGCTTGACCTTTAGATATTTCAACATT
This sequence comes from Cryptosula pallasiana, assembly GCA_945261195.1. NCBI lineage: Eukaryota > Metazoa > Bryozoa > Gymnolaemata > Cheilostomatida > Cryptosulidae > Cryptosula > Cryptosula pallasiana. The sequence continues at coordinate 671,877 of OX183134.1, read as the reverse complement.
GCACTACAGCGAAAAAAGAGGGTGCACTGCACAGTGGGAAACAGTTTGTTTTTAAGACTAATAATAAATATTTACTTCTGCTGTGTATAGAAAGCATTTTACATCACTCGACCTTGACTCAATCTTGGCTTAACTCTGACTTGGCCTAGGCTCGATCTCCAACCTATGACCAACCAACTACTAGATGTGACCCAGGAAACTGGCCACATAAACTAGCCAATAATAAAAAGTCTAAAAAAAATTATATGTTTGGAAGGTAAAAAATTATAGTACATTCACCTAACAAAGCTTGCAACCTATTGATTGCAATAATACTTGCACCTTTATTTACAAAGTTAGGGTACAGTTGACATACTGAAGTGTGATTGGCTCCTCAGTAAGCAGGTGTATTTTAAACTCCTTACAGCCCTCTTTTAATGCATCTACACGTATCGGATAGTCTGCATTTACATTTTTCAGTACATCTGTCCTCAGTATCTACATTCTAGCACAATCTGCTGTCCTTTTTTTAGGAATTGTCTCTCCGATGAGAAGCAACTCCGGTAAAACTACTCAAAATTTCTACCGATGTTTGACAGGGGAGAGGGGTAGTTACAATAACGTTACAAGGCTGAACCTTGGGAGTGTGAGAAAAGAGTGTGTGGGTTTAGGTTGTAGGGCTGTAATAGGGCTAGGTTGGGGTTGTATGAGGGGTGGGGGGGGGGGGGGTATGGAGCACCATTTCACTAAGGGTATAGACTGTCAGGGCAGGGGGAATAGGGGAAAGGTGACTGACTGGCAGGGCCATTGCTGGGGGTAGAGACATTGGGGTAGAAAGGCAGGAGTAACAGGGGTGTAGGACGGGGGGCAAATGTAGGGGCACAGACAGAAATAGGCGGACACAAAATTCCACTGCAATATGATATCCATTTGTAGATTTTTTGTGCTCGATCTTTTTTTTAATACAATGAGAATAACAAGAATAGATACATGTAATTAGGTTTACATAACAAAATATTCCAATAATGATAATAAACATGTTTGTTATGAAGCGATATAAGTTCACATTGTGTTGTAGAACAGGACAAATAAATATAATAAACAGTTAACACCAGCTGTTAACATACAAGAACAATCAATTTGAATTCTCGTAGCTCACAACAAATGTCACAGATATTAAGGTAATCAAAGTTGCAGCAAGTTCAGTAATCGGCGGATTCATTTTTAATATTTCAAATTTGCGATGTTTTTAATGAGAATGGAGTGTAAGAACATGCATGCACGGGTTAGTCAGTCAGACCTTCTGTTAGAGCTGGATGGCACCGGTCCTCTACGCTTGCTGTCTGCCGTTGCTGTGTTGTTGGCTTGAGCTGCAGCTTCTCCTTGATGTGGTAATGCATACAAACTTATCTCTCCAAGTGTGCCTTTATACGCCTCCTCGATGTCCTTGAACACCTGGTTGAGAACTACTGCCTGGTATACTCTCTTCCCTTCTATTACAACATCTCCAATAAGCATTCCCCAGGGCAAGTGTAATGGTCTCCCATCAGATGCCTTATCAACAAAGTACACAATGCTGCCAGAGTCACCTGGTTCCAGTTTACTACAACAGAGGCATAAACCATATACCATAGTACAGCCACTTACATACCTGCTAGGTACTCGGATACTGCTTGCATTACTGAAAAGTGCATTGTGAAAACCTTTTCAAGCAAACTAATCCTTTGATCAAGAAAAAGAGCGGAGTATTTTGACTCGCTTCCTATTCAACAATTTGGCATGATGTTGTTCGCAGGTTAGTAATACAAACTCACCAAAAGTGGTTTTGTTTGTGCAAACAACTGGCTGATACAACCTAGACAACTTTTGTAGTTGACAGAAGTTCAGTACGTTAAAACGGGTAAATCTTTTTTTAAACTGGCTCATTTCAAATATTCACTGCCTGAAATACAAAAATTACTTCCTGCCACCGAAAATTTCCTCAACAAAACAAATTTGGTAAGAGCAATGTATTGTTAAAACTAGACATACTGGAGCTCTCCATTGCCATCTTTAGATGCGACTGTGAAAGTTAGGTGAATTCCAGTGCGCCTCGCTATGTCGTCGTCTATATCTACAACGTTAACCAAGTGCCCTAGACATTGCTGCACGGCAATCTTCACTTCATTTCGATGAAACTCTTTCAGCTCAGAGACACTGTTGACACATCGTAGCTCAGCAATTCGAACACGAAAAACATTTGCATCTAGCAAATCTTTCTGCAATTCTTCCACCCGCTGCCTGTCCAGATCCAGCTCATGAAGTACGCAATCATTGGTGAACAGTTCATGTAGTTTGTCTGAGGGAGGTTGATGTTTGTATTTGTATCGGTAGCCAATGAGTGGATCTTTCTTTAGTTTTATGTTTGCACAACTATGTTCGGAACGCAGTTTTACTTTAAGCGGTTGGTGTAGAATAATTTCTCGAATCTGCTCACTGTCCACCTTACCTCTCATGCATTCTTCGTTACCTCTCATGCAAGGGAGCATATGGGCTGGTCCGAGCAGGAAGTACCGTATCTGAAAACATAATGTATAATAAGACAGTTATTATTGGGGCAAAATGATAAATAAAACTTGATAATTGCTCTCAATTTTACATCATTAGATTTTCATAATTTTCACAATACACATAACTGTGACTGGCTGCACACTGAATATTGTCAATTAACAGGTCCGTGCTTTTACTTTCTGCTATTCGACTAAACAACTAAGACTCAACTTCTAAGCCGTGAACAAACTTTGCGGTGAACATAGTTTAGCGCGTAAAGCAGTTAGAATTCTCCCATAAAGTTAATGTAATCTCGAGCAAACGCTTAACATATCATTAACACAGTAACTCAACACTTTTTTTATTCTAATATAATTAGTCTGCTTCCCTGAAAAAATGTTACTCTTTTTTAAATAAATTGAACAAATTCCAAGAAAAAACTCAAAAGTGGACTTTCTTTGAGTTGCGATGCGACTTAAAACAAATTATCAAGCCGACATAAAAAAATCAAAAACAGTCATCGAGTAGAATATATTTGTTCTTAATTGATTTCAAAGAGTCTTTTTTATTGTAATTTTGTGCTGTAAACCTAATTTTCTACACTTTTAATAGTTTGCACATTGACTATTTTGGGATGCTCTCTGTCTAGGCAAACAAACAAATCTTTTTTGTACATTTTTTCTATGGCCTTAACAAAGCCGTCGCGTATCAAAAATTTATCATCTATTACACTTGTATACTATACTAGCAAGCTTTGCCATTGTAAACAACAATTAATGGATCTAGTCAGACATATCACAATCCTTCTCTCCAGCCCCTTTTTAATCGTTTCCTTACATGATTATCTCCCCTCCACCCATTGTTGCCTCCTCCCAAGGTCCCCCTCCCATCGTAGCCTCATTCTGTGGTAGGTTTCTCCCATGGCCCCAATCTCACATTAATTAACACTTTTGTTATGAACGCATACTTGGACGATAACTATGAATAGTAATCAGCCAGAAAATACATAACAGCATTGCGGTGACAATAAACATATAACTATTTTAGATATTTATAATAATACAAAAATAATATGATGTTGAACCTTCATTTTTTTACTACTTTAAGACTATCAGCAAAACATTTGGTTGTAAATTTGTTAAATCCCCACTTCCTGTAGTCAAACCAATGTCATTGCCATCCAACAAATCTTTTATCAGCTGGTACTATCAAACAAACCCATATCTATCTACTATTCCACTCTTTTTGTAATGTGGTGGATTTCAGTGTACACATCCTCTGCGCACAACCAGTATTACATTCTGGCATCACTACAATAGCCATTGGATGGCCAGAATGCCTAGTAACTACTAACCAAATGGACGGTAACTGTATTTATTCCTATACCGACCCTGTGTACACCTATACCAACCCTGTATGCACCTATACCGACCCTGTGTACCACCTATACCGACCCTGTGTACACCCATACCGACCCTGTGTACCACCTATACCGACCCTGTGTACACCTATACCGACCCTGTGTACACATATACCGACCTCACTGGGTCGGCAGGAAGTGAGTCAGCAAAGCCTAAGATCTTAGAAGTAGCCTGGGAGGACCTAAGAGCCATCTGCCGGAAGTAGCGACCCTTACTCCTTACCAAAGATGATGGATTAAGAGCTGGAAAGACCTAGAACCCAGAGACTAGATGTGATTGGTTTAAGAGCCTATGACTCCGCCTACTACCACAGGGCGCCTATTCCTTTTAAGCCTTTACTACCATCTTATTTGCTATGTATTTATGTATTTACTCTCATTGGTGTATATTGCAATATTGTAATGTAATTGGATGATTGTTCTTGTGCACTGCCTATAAAAGGCAGAACTTTGGCCATAATCATCAGTTGTAATTGAGACTTTTTACTAACTCGTTTTATTTTGATTGAATAAAGGCACGTGGACTCAACTACTTTGAGATATGCGTCTGAGCAGAGGGCTCACAATTGGTTGTAGAGTAGCAGTACACTATCTTGTATACATTCGGTATCTCACCGACCGTGTTGTTGTAACAACTGGTGGCAGCAAGCTACCAACCTCAGCTAGTGATTTTACAGCCCCCAAAATCCACTACAGTAACATAGACATCAATATATCAAGTCTCTTAATGTATATTGTAATGGATTCCGGTCTGATTTCCGCAGATATCCATTATTCTCGAGTATTATGCCTCTTTCCAGAGGGGACACTGCTGCTCGACAGTGACAACTATGTAAAGCAACCGAATCAGCCGGTATGAACAGAACCCAAGGCTCACACAAACAACAAAGCGTGCAGTTTGAATACTGGCATTATTTCTCAACAACCAAGGTCCTAGGGTGGCAATCCACTAGGTTTATCGGCAAGACACGAGAAATGAATGCAAAGAATATGAACAATGCCAGCCCTTTTATAGGTAGCTGCCAGGAAGTAATTAGCATAAAGTCATATAAGAGTAAAGGCACAGGAAGTAGTTAGACCAATGCGATTACATATGTAAACAACTAACCAATCATGCAATGCATAAGGTTTAAATGAAATAAGCACGAAGTGGCTATAGGCGGAGTCCTATCTCCTACTGTCCAACCAGAGTGTCCTACAGGGTCCCAAGGTTCTGGTTAGCTTGTGGTCTTGACAACTTCGGATACGAGGAAAGGTATTTCCTGTTCCTGTCCTAAAGCAGGATCCTAGCTGGTTTAGGAAGTCCTCTGCTATGGTGGCCATCTTTGACCGTCCCTGAGTCATCATACCAGGTAGGTAGGGATCAATACCGGCTCTGCAGGGGTCACTACTGGCCCTGCACACTGTGCTACCGGCACAGTGACGCTTTCATACTGGCACAGCATCTTACGGATGGCTGTGGGTGAAGCTCTAGCGCATTCGGTATGGAGATGGTGTAGCAAACTCCCAGTTTACTATTATTATCCACTAAAATCTACCACAATATGTTTTTTTTGTTACTGCACTCATCAACTAGCTTTACATGACTTTATAAGTGGTGCGCTTCTGCTCCTAGTCCATATTTAATTGATAGCTAATGCTGATTGTATTTAAATTGTGTGGTATTGTAGTGGATTTTTATGTCATCTACTTCTGCGCACACACTGTACTTACATTCTGGCATCACTTATGTAGCCATTGCATGACCTGAACACCAGCGCTAAGGGGTGCTGAGCATACTGACTCTGCATTGGTACCATACCAACCCTGCATCGGTACCATACCAGCCTTGCATTGGTACCATACCAACCCTGCACCGGTAACATACCAGCCCTGCTTCGGCACCATACCAACCCTGCATCGGTAACATACCGACCCTGCATTGGTAACATACCGACTCTGCATCGGTAACATACCGACCCTGCATTGGTACCATACCAACCCTGCATCGGTAGAGTACCAACCCTGCATCGGTAACATACCAACCCTGCATTGGTACCATACCGACCCTGCATCGGTAGAGTACCAACCCTGCATCGGTAACATACCAACCCTGCATTGGTACCATACCGACCCTGCATTGGTAACATACCGACCCTGCATTGGTAGAGTACCGACCCTGCATTGGTAGAGTACCGACCCTGCATCGGTAACATACCGACTCTGCATTGGTACCATACCAACCCTGCATCGGTAGAGTACCGACCCTGCATCGGTAGAGTACCGACCCTGCATCGGTACCATACCGACCCTGCATTGGTAACATACCGACCCTGCATTGGTAGAGTACCGACCCTGCATTGGTAGAGTACCGACCCTGCATTGGTAGAGTACCGACCCTGCATCGGTAACATACCGACTCTGCATTGGTACCATACCAACCCTGCATCGGTAGAGTACCGACCCTGCATTGGTAACATACCGACCCTGCATTGGTAGAGTACCGACCCTGCATCGGTAGAGTACTGACCCTGCATCGGTAGAGTACCGACCCTGTATAGAGCAGTGCCGACCGGGTAAGAGTCATTATCGATCTTGCAGGGCGTGCAGGAAGTGAGTCAGCATATGCTAAGAGTTAGAATGTAGCCTGAGGGAATAAGGAAGCAATATCCAAGATTTAAATACCCATAAGCCTGACGAAAGACAAAGAGCAAAGGCTAGCAAGATTAACGACCAGGTACAGGAAACAGGTAGGACTGTGATTGGTGCAATAGCTTATGACTCCACCTACCACTACAGGGCGCCATATACATTTAGCCCAATATACTCTATTTAATTCGTTCTCTATTTATATCTCTTTGTTCGTTCGTTTATTATGTATTGTTGCTATGTGATTGGTTAGTACTCATAATTACTTCCTGTCACTTCCTGTGAATTGCCTATAAAATGCAGAACTCGTGCTCTATTAGATCAGTTGTATTGTGCCTTTTACTAACTAGTTTTATTCTGCATGAATAAATGCATAGATACTCAACAGCACTGAGTTATGCATCTGAGCCAAGCGCTCCTTACTAGTCATAGAGTTGGGAATACTCTTCTACACATCTCTCAGTAGCATACCAACCTGTTGTTGTTGCAAGATAAAATACAGCTGGTGGCAGTATACCTGTCGGATTGCTACCGACATAAGTTAGTGGGTTTGAGCCAACCAAAATCCACTACAGTATTGTGAGGATTCATGTGGGAAACTTGTGCCCACACAGAGTGTTCTACCATTCTGAGATTTCCAAGACACTGCAACTACCCCTACTTTTCGTTCTCCTTTCACTTGTACACCTCTCCCACCCACATACCCTTAAACCCAAACAAGAACCTGTTTCCACCCCTGGGATCATTAACTATAACCAGCCAAATGTCTTCAAGATAAATCAGCTGATTTGAACAGGTATTGGAGTTGTCTGTCTCCAATACCTACCCAAACACTTCCAACCCTCCCAATTATCATAAATGAGTTCCAGCTCAGCTACGGCACACCTATTTCATCCAATTGTGAGACCCAGTTACTTGCAAAAAAACTGCTGCTATCATTCAGTTAAATGCAAGAGCAAAGAAAGAGTACAAAAGTATCAAAGAGTGTGATAGTTGAAAGTCTGGCCACTTAATACAAAATAATATATCAGTGGCAGGAAGTCTGTTGTAAGCTAATTTCTACGAAGCAAAAATTGGATATGGAATACCCATATATCAAAAAGAAAAGTAATAGAAATTCTTACTGGATCAACTCCACTTTGTACAATTAGCTCACACGTAGCATAACGCTTGGTCTTTGCTTCAAAACCCAATGTGCGGTGCCAGCAACATGACTGTTCGACCTCTGTCATTCCTGAGTCATCAACATCATTCCTGGCACCTGTGTCTACAATCAAGCGCAAGATAGAAGAAAACATGAGTATTTACTGCTGAGCCAGTATTTTTTTGACAGAATGTGTTGAATGGTTAACTGGAGTAGAAATAACATGCATAGCTAACTCTCTCCAGTGCAGCAGTTACAGGTATTACCTGCACGATCCCTGCATATATCTTCAGGTTCAGTTTCTTGTTGCTTGTTCATGACTTCCCGGGTTGACTTCAACTGCTCTAATTTTTGCTTCATATCTGAAGAAGGATCAATATATTATGTAATAGTGATCAATTGTTGAAATCAGATTATTTTTACTGAATAGAATTTTACACAAACATAGATACTGCCTAATTAGACCTCTTGTGCCAAAATGAGAAGCAACTGCCAGAAGTTATGTTCTCCTGATAATTCACCTCCAGTTCTGGTGGACAGGAACCTTCCCACACTCAGTGCAATAGGGTAAGAAGCAAAGAATAGGGGTGAGAAGGGCAGATAAGAATGTACAAGGGTAATTCCCTCAAAAAGCAATCTTAATATTCTCACACTATTGATTATATGATCACAAACATTTAACGGATGAAGATGATTGAGGAAATTTCTCCAGTTATTGAAGAGTTGGTGTGGATAAGGGAATGGGAGATGGATACAAGAATGTCTTGGTGACAAAGATTAGAAAACATGAAAGTTTTTTAGCAATATTAATTTTTTCAAACAAACTCTTTCATCAATGTCACATGCATAAGCAATTAAACAGTAAACTATGTTTGCTCTGATAATATGTAGTTGACAAGTTGTCTCTCCTCCCAGTCATCTGTTAAAATAACAAACTTGAATATGTTTTGATTGTGCCGGGTAAAGGCAGAGCTGTATGAATTTTTATTGCAAAAATGTTTTTTTACTCCACCTAATGCGCAACTTTTATGTTAAAAATAACTCCAGTGCTGAGTATCTATTTTTTTATTGTCGATAGAGAGGAACTGCAGAAATGTTCAGTACATGGCAAACAAACCTCTACACACTTGGACCTTTCCAAGTTACCTTCTATTTGTCTGCATTGAATCTCCATTTCCTTGGTCATTTCAACTATTTGTTGGGTTTGGTTGAATGTTTGATTAGCCAACCGGGCAATTTCTCTTTCCTTATCTGTGATCTCAGCAGTTTTAGCTTCCAACAGCTTCTCTCTCTCTTTCAGTTGTGTATTTGATGAGTTGTTGTCGGCTATCAGTCGTGCAATCTGAGCTCCTGATTCAATAAAAGATGAATGTAGATTAATTCAGTAACTTGTAGAAACGCTTAACAAAAATAATTGAAGTAATTTTTAAAACAGCACAAAAAGCGTAGTCATTAGGGAACTGTCATACAATCTTTTGTGCACTTGTCAATCTTGTCATACATCTTAGACAGTTTTCTGTACTGTGAATTGGAGCCGTTTGCACTGCTTGTGAGATAATAAAAAAGCAATATATTTATTAACATTTTGATAGCTCAAATCAACACTCTGCTGCACCCCAGGGAATAAATTACTGGGTTTAGCTGACAGCTCTCCATGGGTCAAAACTGAATGTTTGTTGTTAGACAATACGTTCATACCTACCAATTGTCTGCTACTTGAATTTTATAGATTGAAAATTCTCAATAAATTGTGGTTGAGATTGCTTATTTTTATTGCAGCTCAAATGCATTTCACAAGAATGATTCACCACAAATAATCTGCAAATAGGCCTAAAAAGTATAATATATGTGCAGATGCTATATATGTAGCAGATTTTTACCTCTTACTACTTATCCGCCAGGCGTTGTCACCGCACAAACTGTAGTTTGCCGGCACAACAAGACGGTCAGCCTTCCTAGGCCTGACAATGTGCAGTCAACCTCTCACCAGAGTTGACCTCGTGCCGGGGTGGCACAAACAACTGGTTGTGAAGAGAGTATTCTACTTTACCAACTGCGGTGAGTCCTCGGCTCAGACATATATTCTGTACTTTTGCCACTCAATGCGCTGGCAATGCACCTACAGCCATCGGTATGATGTGGGCTAGTAGCCAAGCCATGCTGTGCCGGTAGCACAGTACACAGGGCCGGTACCGGGCCGGTATTGACCTCTGCAGGACCGGTATGCTGACACAGGGCCGGTCTAAGATGGCTGCCATAGCTGCGGAACTTCGGAATTAGCTAGGACTTCTCACCAAGCCAGGAACCGAAGCTATCTACATTAACATCTGCGGTAACCAGGACCACAAGCTAACTAGAGCCTTGGGACCCTATAGGACAGTCTGATTGGCCGGTAGGAGACAGGACTCCGTCCTTAGCCACTTGGCGCCTTATTTATTTAATCCCTATTGATTGCATGATTGGTTAACTATTTATATGTGCACTTGTATTGGTCAGATTACTTCCTGTACTATCACTGTTATATGTAATATGCTAATTACTTCCTGTGAGCTTTCCTATGAAAGGAAACACTTTTCATATATTCATTGCATTAATTATCATGTCTTGCCACAAACACCCTAGAGGAATAATGACCCTTTAGGACATTGACATTGAAAATATAGCCACTTACACAAGCACTACGCTGTATTGTTTGTCTGGTCCATGGGCTCTTGCTATACCAGGTAATTCGGTTACCCTGAACACAGTTGTCACTGTCGAGCAGCACAGTGTCCTCTCTGGAGAGAGGCATAATACTTGAGCATAGTGGATGTCCGTGGCAACCAGACCGGAATCCATTACAATATGTAAAATTTATTCATTCGAGAATAAAAAAGTGGCAATTTAAGTACAATCTACTGTATGGCATACTGTAGGTAAGTACTGTCAGGTAATGCAATGAGGTATAACCCCCTTAAATGAAAGAGATGATCTCAAACATTTTTAAATCAAAGCAACCACTCAGCTAAAGATGAGTCTCCTTACAATAAATGGAAATGCTATTTATATAATATCTTATTTGTAATTTGCTTGCAACTTAATGAAGCTAGTACAATGTGTTACTTGTGTTTTGTATGGTTTGTTAAACCATACAAAAAAGCTGGGTGGCTATTACTTAGAAAAAAAACTCTCTGACATCCAAATAAAAACAAAATAGGTAGAGGGAAATATATTTTTTGTTTAATTAGTAAAATAAATTTATGGATTTAAGTTTGTTCTTAGAGAGTGACAACTGACATGTGTCATATACATACATGACAACTGACATGTGTCATATACATACATGAAAACTGACATGTGCCATATACATACATGAGAACTGAGATGTGTCATACACATACATGATAACTGACATGTGTCATATACACACATGACAACTGACATGTGCCATATACATACATGACAACTGACATGTGCCATATCCATACATGACAACTGAGATGTGTCATACACATATATGATAACCGACATGTGTCATATACACACATGACAACTGACATGTGTCATATACATACATGACAACTGACATGTGTCATATACATACATGACAACTGACATGTGTCATATACACACATGACAACTGACATGTGTCATATACACACATGACAACTGACATTTGTCATATACATACATGACAACTGACATGTGTCATATACACACATGACAACTGACATGTGTCATATACATACATGACAACTGACATGTGTCATATACATACATGACAACTGACATGTGTCATATACATACATGACAAATGACATGTGTCATAGACATACATGACAACTGGCGTGTGTCATATACATACATGACAACTGACATGTGTCATATACATACATGACAACTGACATGTGTCATATACATACATGACAACTGACATGTGTCATATACATACATGACAACTGACATGTGTCATATACATACATGACAACTGACATGTGTCATATACATACATGACAACCAACATGTGTCATATACATACATGACAACTGACATGTGTCATATACATACATGACAACTGACATGTGTCATATACTAGATGACAACTGGCGTTTAATATACATACATGACAACTGACATGTGTAATATACATACATGACAACTGACATGTGTAATATATATACATGACAACTGACTTGCGTCAAATACATACATGACAACTGACGTTCAATATACAGACATGAAAACTGACATGTTTAATATACATACATGACAACTGACATGTGTAATATACATGCATGACAACTGACATGTGTCATATACATACATGACAACTGACATGTGTCATATACATACGTGACAACTGACATGTGTCATACACACGTGACAACTGACATGTGTCATATACATACATGACAACTGACATGTGTCATATACACATATGACAACTGACATGTGTCATATACATACATGACAACTGACATGTGTCATATACATACATGGCAACTGACATGTGTCATATACAACACAAAAAATAGATATCTTTAAGCGGGCTATTCTCACCTTTATTTCGGCTTTGATACTGACTGGTTATTTTTTCTTTCTTTTTTTGAAATTCCATATTTTCCCAAAGATATTGAAACAGTTCTTCATTATCAAAATTTTTGATTTGTTTAACCGAATTTTCTTTTGGAGGCTCCCTGCGAATCTCGAGGAGTTTTATCTGATGCTCTGGAGTTACCATGTTAAGCATACAATGTACTGTAGTGATTTGGTCGTACTCTATCCCCACATGTATCACTGTGCGATTCTTGTTGTCTTTGATCATGAGCATCTTGAAACGCTCTTCCTCCTCTACGTTCTCCAGAATGCTTAGAGTTGTCTTTGAGTTTCCCATTCTCACTGCGACATGTAGGGCTGTAGTGCCAAATGATGATTGATGTTTGAGCAACTCAAATCTATCTCGTGCTTCTACGTTATCGAGCATGTACTTTACCACCCTGGTGTGTCCCAGCACCGCTGTCCTTGACAGCGGGGTGCAACCTCTAGAGTTCTCTGTTTTGAGCAGACAAAGCAATCGACTTGAATCAAGAGAGCTAAAAACACATTGCAAAGTCTCCAGATGATTTTTGAAAGCTGAGATGTGCACAGCATTTAGCTTTGTCTTTGGCTCTGTTACTGTAGCCAACAGCTCATATCGTTGGTCTAGTGTAACTTCCGTTAAACACTTTTTTAGCTCAGACATATCCGGTGGTACAAACGATTTTGTATACTCTCTGAGCAGTCGATTAAGTGCAATAACCCCACCATATTCCATTGTTTGCTGAAATATGGAATGTAAAGTGATAACCATCGAGATCTATGCTTACTGCAGATGATGTAAGACTACCATTATACAACTTATATATATAATACATACAACAGTATACATTACATTCAGAGCCCATGAAGTGGTATGTATTACATATAAATAACATACAATGGTATCTATCACATAAAAGACATGTAATATAGCATGAAGAACATGTACAATAACATATATTACATGTGTAACACATACATTAAAATGTATTACAGTCAAAATGTATACCATAGTATATATTGTAATGGATTTGTGTAGACAGCATGGTACTTCGTTTGATAGACCCTCTTTTATAGTTCCACTCTTTCTAAGCCCTCCTCCATCCTCCACTCACCCCACCACAACCTCCTACATCCTCCACTCACCCCACCACAACCTCCTACATCCTCCAACCACCACAACCACCTACATCCTCCACTCACCCCACCACAACCACCTACATCCTCCAACCACCACAACCACCTACATCCTCTACTCACCCCACCACAACCAGCTACATCCTCCACTCACCCCACCACAACCACCTACATCCTCCACTCACCCCACCACAACCACCTACATCCTCCACTCACCCCACCACAACCATCTACATCCTCCACTCACCCCACCACAACCATCTACATCCTCCACTCACCCCACCACAACCACCTACATCCTCCACCCACCACACCACAACCACCTACATCCTCCACTCACCCCACCACAACCACCTACATCCTCCAACCACCACAACCACCTACATCCTCTACTCACCCCACCACAACCAGCTACATCCTCCACTCACCCCACCACAACCAGCTACATCCTCCACTCACCCCACCACAACCACCTACATACTCCAACCACCCCACCACAACCACCTACATCCTCCACTCACCCCACCACAACCACCTACATACTCCAACCACCACAACCACCTACATCCTCTACTCACCCCACCACAACCAGCTACATCCTCCACTCACCCCACCACAACCACCTACATCCTCCACTCACCCCACCACAACCACCTACATCCTCCACTCACCCCACCACAACCACCTACATCCTCTACTCACACAACCACAACCACCTACATCCTCCACTCACCCCACCACAACCACCTACATACAATATTACATATAGAATACCTACAGTATTACATATAGAATGCATACAATATTACATATAGAATACATATAATATTACATATAGAATACATACAGTATTACATATAGAATACATACAATATTTCATATAGAATACATACAATATTACATATATAATACATACAATATCACATATAGAATACATACAATATTACATATAGAATACATACAATATTACATGTAGAATACATACAATATTTCATATAGAATACATGGAAGTGTACATTATATACAGCATACACAGTGGTATATTAGTCATACATTGAATACAACATACACAGGGGTATATTAGTCATACATTTGATACAACATACACAGCGGTATATTAGTCATATATTATACACAGCATACACAACGGTATATTATTTTTATATTACACCAAATATATACGGTGGTATATTAGTCATACATTTTATACATTATACACCCCGGTATGTTAGTCGAACATTATATATTTCAATATACACGCAGTGATCTGTAAGTCATACATCATAAACAATATACAGAGTGGTATATTAGTCAATAAGTCTATTGCGACACTAAATCACTTCATAATGTAACAAAACTGCAGATTGCTGATGAAAAGTATATTGACAAGATACAAAGATTTAAAAAATTGCATATGATGATAAAAACTAATAAAACTAATATAGCTGTTTCTAAAAGTTAAACAATAATATTTTTTGCTCTAATGGGTCAACAATTTAAACAGAAAAAATGTTTGATATTATTTCTGGACAAAAAATATCGTAGCTGATAAATTTTGATTAAAAACAGTTTTTACATATTATTTTACACCAGTTGTATTTTATACTGGTATCACTGTAAACGCTAAACCAGAGAATGACAAAGTTAAGAAACTGTTATATTTATAACAGGAAGTACTTCTTCACCTATGGCCTAGATGATTGCTCTGCAAATTCTTTGTTAAAATCTTTAGGATAGCATAAAGCACACTACAGTAGATGTAGAACAGTCGTCTTTGAGGAAGGTTTAACGCTTCTCTGTTGTTTTCAATGTAGTAAACCCAACCAATACTTCTCAACATGTTTACTAGTGAGCCAGGGTATTTCTACGATATGTGAGTTGGCAGTCAGCATAATAGTCCCTCCTTAATACACACAATACCTAATACATACATACGCAAAACGTAGTGTGAACACAAGAGCAAAAGGTACCAGAGCGAGAAATTAAAAGACAAACAACCCTTTGATGTAGGCCATATAGCTTTACCAGCTTGCCTCAGTACCATAGAAGTTATATAACACAATATTATTACAGGAACTGTACAATAGAAATTCCTTATGCAATGTAAACCGTTTATAAACGAGCCAGGGCCACCTGCACTAACTTGTTGTTGGTAACAAACCTTTACACATTGTCAAGTGTGCAGTTTTAAACATTTAATGAAGCTATTTTAGGTTTAAAAAACTTTCTGATTTATGTTTCGGCCACACTTTCTTTTTTATTTTGTATGTACTAAATATAAAACAGTATTATTGTGTTTGAAGAAATTCGTTAATTGTTATTAAAAATAGATTGTCAAATCTAGTCTAGCAGATGTTACTATCAGGCTTCCAAACTATGTATAACTGAAATAGGTTCATGTCATTTAACTTTGAACATCATCTATAGAAATATCTTTCATGCAAATTGTCATGAATTGCTATAATAACTTTGTGCTACCTCGACAAACCCTGCATTCACTCTAGCACACTGTTACTGCGCTATACTCTAGGTAGTATAGCTTACACAGAACACAGAAACACAGTTTTGCCTATAATTGAGTATAAAAACTGTAAAGGTTATTGGTTATGCAGTTTTGGTCAAAGGGACACTATCCACAAGGGCTTTCAACCAATTAGACTGGTGTTAAGCAAACAGTTTTAAATGAAAACCAAACCAAAGACAAGGTACACGGCTACATAAAACAAAATTTGTTTTGTATTTGAGTGGTATTGTTCTGCAACAGCAAAGTAATAAACTATTAAAGTTTCCCATGACATCCATAATTTTTTTTGATAGAAAGATTATTATGCCTTTTATTAATTATAAATAATTAATTTTATGTTATTTTTAATTGCTAAATTTGAAGTGCTACATTACTACCAATTTTGGCGTACTCATATTCTCACTTCTCAAACCAAAAAGGCTTATTCGCACCAGCAAATGCAAATTTCTACCAGTTAAGATGGCCAGATCAATTTCAAGGTTTATGTTATAATTTTGACATCATCAATTACATCAAAGATGTGCCAAAGTTGTTCAGAGAAGTATTTCAAGGTTCAATAATGGCAGATACCGGCCTTTTTCTGAAATGCTGAGATCTGTGGGGCAAAAGGAAAATGAGAAAATTGCGAATGAATATTCAGAGAAGGCAGAGAAGGCACTGCCATCATGGCTTGTTGGAAATCCCTAAAGTAGATTAGATTTCATGCAGTTGATGATTCCATCCTCGTAGCGCTGAAATAAACGTCAATGTTTCACAACGTTTCATCATCATTTCATGAGAATGCTTTGTTTTACCCACGTATTACAAGGCTTGACGAACACAGAAGTTCCGTGTCCCATTATAATCAATAATTATTGTTAACTCCGTTAATTAACCTGCTACTAAGTAATGCACCAAATAACACTGTAGTTGTTGAGACAGCAGTCAACGTTAGAAAGTAAGTAATCTGGTTTCCCCACACTCATGAGGTATTATCCACTGTCTGAGAGAAGGGTTTCATTTAGACAAACAGTTAAAACCGTCTTTGCATAGATTAAAGTATTGTAGTGAATTTTTATGACAGATCAGTGTTTAGTTCTTTGATTCTACTCCCTGTATCCACCACTGGCCACACACCAAACTCAGCTGCAGGTACCTATCCTCAACCCCCCCCCCCCCCCCCCATCTGTCTAGCCACTTTTCAAACTGTCTTTTGTTTTATTATTATTGGTAGATGGAATAGCTGCATTCACTACCCACAGCAGAGCATACTCCCTCCCTTCCCACCTAGAGGCCTGCATTCTCCCTCACAACCCCCAACTTCCTTCAACCTGTCCTCCAAGACATTCCCTTCTCCCCTGCAAGTTTAAAGTTTCTACATTAAAGCAGCTAGACTCCAAGGTCTGACTTCCATTTGGAGTTACATACTCCTGAATGCTACTAGGAGACAACTCTTATTAAATGATTACAAAAAGTGCTAGAAGCTATACCAATGGTACCAAAAACTAGCCTAAGTTTTAGGCCAACATTTGAGGCATTATATATATTTTGCTTGGAATATGCTGTGCGTTTTTTATTGGGAGTTGCATCCCCCATTGTTATCTTGGCAAGTTTTAAATGGATTTCATTGGATGATTGGTTTAGTGGGCGGGGTTTTGTGTGCTGGTTTGTTGGCCTAAGTTAAAGGGACAGCTTCGGCGACCAAATGGTCGCCGTTGCAAAGATTGTAGTAAAAATTAACTACCATCGTTGGCCTATAGCTTGATCAGCTATGTTTTGCTTTGAACTTTTTATTAGACCTCAGTTTATTTTCGGCTCTTCTTATTATTGATATTTATTATTATCAGTTATTAATTATTTTGAAGCCAGCACCAACAAAGACAGGTTTGAAGATTTAAAAATAATACTATTGCCATTTGTATAATATTATTTATTTAATATATTATTTATTATTGTTCTTATTATTCTTCTCAGGAGTTATTGTTGATCAGATTATCCTCATCCCACAAATAAAAATAGTAATATATTAAATAATATACAAATAATAATAGTATTATTTTTAAATCTTCAAACCTGTCTTTGTTGGTGCTGGCTTCAAAATAATTAATAACTGATAATAATAAATATCAATAATAAGAAGAGCCGAAAATAAACTGAGGTCTAATAAAAAGTTCAAAGCAAAACATAGCTGATCAAGCTATAGGCCAACGATGGTAGTTAATTTTTACTACAATCTTTGCAACGGCGACCATTTGGTCGCCGAAGCTGTCCCTTTAACTTAGGCCAACAAACCAGCACAAAAAACCCCACCCACTAAACCAATCATCCAATGAAATCCATTTAAAAGTTGCCAAGATAACAATGGGGCATGCAACTCCCATTAAAAAAACGCACAGCATACTCCAAGTAAAATATTCATAATGCCTCAAATGTTGGCCTAAAACTTAGGCTAACCAAAAACTTAAAACCGTCCATATTTAAAAGAGACAAACAATCCAATGCTTTAGTTAGTTACAGATGTATCTGATCACCATATAATAGACCCACTAGCTCCATGGGACACATTTCTCAACTGTACGGGTTGTTTATATGCCAATTATTATACATAGCTTAGTTATGGGTTTGCAGTGAGATCTCTAAAAGAATACCGATTGTATTTTTGTGTCATTGCTAACATTGGCAATGGAAAGGAAAATTGTTTTATCCAGTTTATGAAAAAAGTTTTGATGACAGAAATTCAATCAGAGAAGTAGCAGTAGAGATGACAGAAGTAGCAGTAGAGATGACAGAAGTAGCAGTAGCGATGACACAAGTAGCAGTAGAGATGACACAAGTAGCAGTAGAGATGACACAAGTAGCAGTAGAGATGACAGAAATAACAGTAGAGATGACACAAGTAGCAGTAGAGATGACACAAGTAGCAGTAGAGATGACACAAGTAGCGGTAGAGATGACACTAGTAGCAGTAGAGATGACACAAGTAGCAGTAGCAATAACACAAGTAGCAGTAGCGATGACACAAGTAGCAGTAGAGATGACACAAGTAGCAGTAGCGATGATGCAAGTAGCAGTAGAGATGACACAAGTAGCAGTAGAGATGACACAAGTAGCAGTAGAGATGACACAAGTAGCAGTAGCAATAACACAAGTAGCAGTAGCGATGACACAAGTAGCAGTAGAGATGACACAAGTAGCAGTAGAGATGACACAAGTAGCAGTAGCGATGACACAAGTAGCAGTAGAGATGACACAAGTAGCAGTAGAGATGACAGAAGTAGCAGTAGAGATGACACAAGTAGCAGTAGAGATGACACAAGTAGCAGTAGAGATAACACAAGTAGCAGTAGAGATGACACAAGTAGCAGTAGAGATGACACAAGTAGCAGTAGCGATGATGCAAGTAGCAGTAGAGATGACACAAGTAGCAGTAGAGATGACACAAGTAGCAGTAGAGATGACACAAGTAGCAGTAGCAATAACACAAGTAGCAGTAGCGATGACACAAGTAGCAGTAGAGATGACACAAGTAGCAGTAGCGATGATGCAAGTAGCAGTAGAGATGACACAAGTAGCAGTAGAGATGACACAAGTAGCAGTAGAGATGACAGAAGTAGCAGTAGAGATGACACAAGTAGCAGTAGAGATGACACAAGTAGCAGTAGCGATGACACAATTAGCAGTAGCGATGACACAAGTAGCAGTAGAGATGACACAAGTAGCAGTAGCGATGATGCAAGTAGCAGTAGAGATGACACAAGTAGCAGTAGAGATGACACAAGTAGCAGTAGAGATGACAGAAGTAGCAGTAGAGATGACACAAGTAGCAGTAGAGATGACACAAGTAGCAGTAGCGATGACACAAGTAGCAGTAGAGATGACACAAGTAGCAGTAGAGATGACAGAAGTAGCAGTAGAGATGACACAAGTAGCAGTAGAGATGACACAAGTAGCAGTAGAGATAACACAAGTAGCAGTAGAGATGACACAAGTAGCAGTAGAGATGACACAAGTAGCAGTAGAGATGACACAAGTAGCAGTAGAGATGACACAAGTAGCAGTAGAGATAACACAAGTAGCAGTAGAGATGACACAAGTAGCAGTAGAGATGACACAAGTAGCAGTAGAGATGACACAAGTAGCAGTAGAGATGACACAAGTAGCAGTAGAGATGACACAAGTAGCAGTAGCGATGACACAAGTAGCAGTAGAGATGACAGAAGTAGCAGTAGAGATGACACAAGTAGCAGTAGAGATGACAGAAGTAGCAGTAGAGATGACACAAGTAGCAGTAGAGATGACACAAGTAGCAGTAGCGATGACACAAGTAGCAGTAGAGATGACACAAGTAGCAGTAGAGATGACACAAGTAGCTTCAGAGATGACATAAGTAGCAGTAGAGATGACACAAGTAGCAGTAGAGATGACGCAAGTAGCAGTAGAGATGACACAAGTAGCAGTAGAGATGACACAAGTAGCAGTAGAGATGACACAAGTAGCAGTAGAGATGACACAAGTAGCAGTAGAGATGACACAAGTAGCAGTAGAGATGACACAAGTAGCAGTAGCGATGACACAAGTAGCAGTAGAGATGACACAAGCAGCAGTAGAGATGACGCAAGTAGCAGTAGAGATGACACAAGTAGCAGTAGAGATGACACAAGTAGCAGTAGCGATGACACAAGTAGCAGTAGAGATGACACAAGTAGCAGTAGAGATGACACAAGTAGCAGTAGAGATGACACAAGTAGCAGTAGAGATGACACAAGTAGCAGTAGCGATGACACAAGTAGCAGTAGAGATGACACAAGCAGCAGTAGAGATGACGCAAGTAGCAGTAGAGATGACACAAGTAGCAGTAGAGATGACACAAGTAGCAGTAGCGATGACACAAGTAGCAGTAGAGATGACACAAGTAGCAGTAGCGATGACAGAAAAGTTCTGTTGATGATTAGTAGATATCATTCCAACATTGCCCAAAGTATCTATTATAATCTATTTTAGACTTCCTGTGACTTTTTGTGCGTTCTGTTCAATGATGAGAACAGTTTGCATAAAAATAAGTATTGTAATGGATGCCTGTCTGATTTCACGGACATCCACTATGCTCAAGTATTGTACCTCTCTCCAGAGGGGACACTGTGCTGATTGACAGTGACAACTGTGTTCCGGCAACCGAATTACCCGGTATAGCTAGAGCCCATGGCTCAGACAAACAATACAGTGTAGTGCTTGTGTAGGTGGCTATATTCTCAAGACAAAGTCCTAGAGAGTAATTATTCCTCTAGGGTGTTTGTGGCAAGACATGAGAATGAATGCAAAGATGAAGGCAAAAGTCTCTCCTTTTATAGGAGAGCTCACAGGAACTAATTAGCATAAAGTATATAACAGCAAGAGCACAGGAAGTAATCTAGCCAATGCAATCAATTATATATATAGTGATCCAATCATGTAATGCAAACGAGTTAAATGATAAAGGCGCCAAGTGGCTAATGACGGAGTCCTGTCTCCCATTGTCCAATCAGAGGTCCTGCAGGGCTCCCAGGCTATAGTTAGAATACGATTCACTAGGTCGGTAATCCGACGAAGGGTAGTTCCGGTTCTTGACTTTGACTGAGTTCCTAGATGGTTTTGCAGTTCCTTGGCTATGTCGGCCATCTTGTGCCGGCCCAGTATAGCAATACCGGATCGGTAAGAGGTCAATACCGACCCTGCGCGGGTCACTACCGGCCCTGCACACTATGCCACCGGCACAGTATGACTTTTCATCTGTACAGCAGTTGACCGAACGCTGTAGGTTAAAGTATAGCGCATTGTCTCGCAAGGATGGATAGTAAACAGCCTGTTTACTAGTAACTTCCACCAAAATCTACCACAGTATGAACTGAACGAGAATTCTAAATCTAAATTCTTCTTTCACAATCAAATCTATTAGGTTGCTTGTGCAGGGTTTCAGAGTACCATAGACAACACTGTTTATGGTTGAGAGCTTAAGACCAAATATGTGTACAGGTAACTTAAGTAGCTTGAAGTAATGTTCTAGAGGTATGAACTCACAAAGAGTGCAGTAACAACCAGGCTTTTTATCTCATTGCATAATGGCTTACCAGGGGATTATATATTCTTTCAAGGCTCTCAAAATATTCTGCTCGTTCATGAGTGCCTTGGACTAGGCATCAGTTCAATTAAGTCGCATCAAGTCAATCATGGAGTTATGATTCGTAAGCCTCATATTTTACTGAGCCTAATGCAGTTGGGTATTTGTCATACAAGTAGTTGTCTTCTCATTCTCTAAGGGAGAAGACAATTCCGCCAAACTTCACTAAATTGCTCAGTTGTCCAACCTGACAAATGAATGGAGAGGTTTGACTTAGAGTTTATCCTACGAAATGGCTCAATATTTCAGGAGAAGACAGCTTCCGAGTCTTGGATGAAGTATTGCAGTGCCAACATAAAATATGATTGCAAACTTGCTGGGCTAGGGTTTCAAGTTCTAAGTCCATTTCAAATCTTCAGTATATAGGCACGAATGGGCTCTGCCCAAACTGAAGTTGTGGAAAATTTATAAGGAACACAGACATGTTATGAGTGCACTATTTGTGCAGTAGAGGCCGGTTCGCTTTGTACACGTAGTTGAGCATTGCTTAATTAATTAAAAAAAAACTGTCATGCAAATAGCGTCAAACTTTCCTATTTTAAATTTAGTTTTTTTTATTGCTTTGCAAGTCTTTTATACTTGGCAGCCATAAAACATTGAGATCTAAAGATATGAAGTCTACTACTGCCTCTCCAGGTCTTGGCTGGCCCGAGTGAGTCTAGTCTAGTTTTACAGCAAATAGTGTATGCAACGAGAGGTGAATGTGTAAGAATTCAGTACAATGAAGTTTAAATGTGTATCCTATAGGATTGGATATACTAACCTAACGTAAAATATACTGTAATAGAGTTTGGTCTGTTACCACAAAATGCTCCCAAGCTCAGGTACTCTACCTATCTCCAGAGAAGACACCACTGATATAGCCAGTGCAACTTGTTCAGGTGACTCTATCAACTTGATGAAGTGCCCACCGCTCCGACACGTTAGTCCAGTTATTTATGTACCCATCTATTTGTTGGTAATCTATGGAGCTCTAGGGAGGCTATCTTCTAGAGTATAATGTGGTAAGAGTAGGAGCAGTCAACAACTGCAATGGATATCTACCAAATGCAGCTTTGACCTTGGCCTAGTTAACAATGTGGCCAATAGCGCAGAAGAAAAAGCAAACAAGGTCATAAAATAGTAATGAATAAGAGAACAAGTGCACAAGGTAAAGGGGCCGAGCTAATAGGTGTATTGTCTGTGGGTGTACTGTCCCATCTCCTACTAGGTTCCTAGGCTTTCCATAGCCTGGAGTTCACTGTTCTTCGAATCTGGAGTTAACCGGGTCCTAGACTTGTCCTTTTGTAACACCACATCTATTTTTTAGTATCCTGAGTTAAGGTATTTTTCTCATGCCAGCCCAGGGTCACTTACCCTGGTCTAATGATTTTACCCTGGATTAGCAGGGGTCCGGGACTGGCCGCGGAAACTCATTCCTGGATTTGCCATGGTCCGTGATTGGCCCTCCGAAGTATTTACTACCATACTGGCAATGCTGGCTAATGCAGTATTGGTAGCAAGCGCAGTCATTGGTCTTGCTTAAGCAACAGAATGCCTCTGAACCTGCCTGTAAAGCTTGGGTGTTTACAGGTGTTATGCACAAAACTCTGCCACAATACTAAGAATGTATATACTGACAATGTATCTACTAGCAGTGTATCTACTAACAGTGTATCTACTAACGGTGTATCTACTAACAGTATATCTACTAACAGTGTATCTAGTATCTACTAACATTGTATATACTAACAGTGTATCTACTAACAGTGTATATACTAACAGTATATCTACTAACAGTGTATCTACTAACAGTGTATATACTAACAGTATATCTACTAACAGTGTATCTACTAACAGTGTATCTACTAGCAGTGTATCTACTAACATTGTATCTACTAACATTGTATATACTAACAGTGTATCTACTAACAGTATATCTACTAACAGTGTATCTAGTATCTACTAACATTGTATATACTAACAGTATATCTACTAACAGTGTATATACTAACAGTGTATATACTAACAGTGTATCTACTAACAGTGTATCTACTAGCAGTGTATCTACTAACAGTATATCTACTAACAGTGTATATACTAACAGTGTATATACTAACAGTGTATCTACTAACAGTATATCTACTAACAGTGTATCTACTAACATTGTATATACTAACAGTGTATATACTAACAGTGTATCTACTAACAGTATATCTACTAACAGTGTATCTACTAACATTGTATCTGCTAACAGTGTATATACTAACAGTGTATCTACTAGCAGTGTATCTACTAACAGTATATCTACTAACAGTGTATATACTAACAGTGTATATACTAACAGTGTATCTACTAACAGTATATCTACTAACAGTGTATCTACTAACATTGTATCTACTAACATTGTATCTACTGGTGATATGTATACTTAAATGTAGGCCAAAAACAAGTACAGTAAACTAAACTAAAAGTATAAAGTACAACGAGAGGTGTATGGTTAGAAATAAATGCAATCAGAGGTAAAGGTATGCAGTAGATAATTAGCATAGTGTTCGATTTTTCATCAAAATGACAAAATTAGATCTTCGGCACATATTTTGACAGCTGTGTTATTATATTTACACAATTTACGTTTGACAGACAAATGTATATACCAGATGTGGCCTCCGTCATACTCCATCGAGTTACTTTCACGTTTCAGCATTTTGTATACATTGACACAAAAACACCTGGTCCGTGTCTGATTGAAGCATCATTCAGTATATACATTTGTGTATGTCAGCCGTAATTCAAGGAGTTGTCTTTTCATTTTCAAAAGAATAGACAATTTTAGTTTGTGAATGAGAGCTCCATGTTATACTATTAGCTCTAGTCAGAATTTTATATGTAGTATTTAACTGGCTTTGTGATTATATCAATAAATTGATGCAAAGCCTCATGAAAGTATTATGGCATTTCTTCGTAGCGCCAATAGAGCAGCACATACTCATTATTCCACACAAACAGGAAATTCAAAGATTTGTGATTTTCAATTCATCAGAACGGCAGTGCTTACACATTCGGTGTTTGTATGTGAAAAAATTCAAAGCAATGCAGCGCTGCTATTGAGTATTTATACGCAGGCCAACTATTTCTTCTATGTCGAGTGTTTTTCATGTAAAAGGTCTGCACTTACTCATCATTGTTATGCAGTTAGCACACATCAATCATTCCTAACAAGCTACCAGTTACTGCCTGCCTGAGAACGGCTCGAATATTTACTTGCTGTGAGCACTCCATATCAAATAACCCTTTACGATGTAGACTTAGCTCCTTTTGTTTTGAATTGTTTTATCAACTCTACTTATGTTACGCTTGATAAAGCATCAACGATGGAATCATCAAGCTTGAACTGGTTCCACTAGTTACTAGTAAATTCCTTTGTCCAAAGGATTGATTGATCAACTAAAAGTTTCATGAAAGACCACGCTACCGAAGTTCTCAGTTTTAGACAAAAAATGGGTAAGTATGCTCATGATATCTACATCTCACCTCTATATTTTACGGTGGAGCGTTAACTTTCTATCAGCTTGTTCCACTGACTGAACAAATCAGCTGATAGTTTTACTGTTGATCATTGACGCTCTGTTCAATCAGATAGTCACCTATCGATGTGCAGACTAAGTAAACTGCTTTTGTTAAAACTTTAATAATATTGAACCCATACCAATTGACCTGAGAAAATGAGCAGCTCATTTGAGTACTTGTTCAACCAACATTCCCGCTTTAATTGATTACTTCCGATATTTTTTCTATCTTTGCCTGATTTCTTTCACTCTCTCCTACATTTCTATGTTTCACAGTAATTCAATATTCATTTCAGTTAGCAGCAAAGCTATTCCTGAGGTCATTTGATGTTAATTTTTCGCTGCAAATCCTATAAGACCACAACAACAAAACTCAGTGCGGACCTTCGAATCTAGACGGTCACTCATCAAAGCCGGCGTACTTTTCAAAGGGTTCGTTTGCATTTATTACTTGTTTTCTTATCATTACTCAGCTCCGATTACTTTTTCTTTTCCCCTCTCCCTCATAAACACCTTTGCCTTCTTTCCTCCCACCATCTCATGCTCTTGTCTTTTTCTTTTCCTCCTCCCACCCTCTTTTTCTCCCTTTGCCACAACGCTACTCTCCATACCCTCTCTCTCTCTTCATTCCACTCCCTACTGCTCTCCTCATTTTCCCCCTCGCTCTCCTTTGTTTTCTATTTCTAGCATTTCCTGGTTTTTGGTCCATGGCCTTGATCTTTCCTTGATATTCTCCTCTTTACACTCTCTTGCTCAACACTTTAGTCACCTTAATATTCTTTCATTGATACGATTCTCATCCTCTCCAACAACATCAACACCAACCTTGAAGCTCTACTTAACTTTCTTTTGTGGTTACATCGTGTTAAAATCGCCTTTTCTATTATAACAAGCTTCTTTAAGATTCACAACCTTCAAACTCATTTGGAATTTTCTTCAGTACAACTGATAGACAAACTGACAAACCCAATGAATGGCATTGAATCGAAGCATGTTTTAAAGTCTAATGACAGTGTACAAGTGTGTTTACATGACTAGCGGAGACGATATGATTAGGTTTGAAAAACTGGATCAATTATTAGCATCTAAGTTTCAAAATCATATATTGTCACAAACATTTTTTTGGTTTCAAACCTGGTGATGATCAATCCCCTAACAAGTTTAAAATTTCAGTTTTTCAAAACTTAGAAACTTTCTCCTGTAATGTGGTCACAGTTTTTACACATGTAGATTACTGGTGTGACAGTAAACAAAATGTTTTACTTCACTTGCT
Organism: Cryptosula pallasiana; assembly: GCA_945261195.1. Classification (NCBI taxonomy): domain Eukaryota; kingdom Metazoa; phylum Bryozoa; class Gymnolaemata; order Cheilostomatida; family Cryptosulidae; genus Cryptosula; species Cryptosula pallasiana. The sequence continues at coordinate 645,005 of OX183134.1, read as the reverse complement.
GGTTTGAAAGCCTTCAACACAGCTGCATTTGCACACAATATGTTTTTAGCTCAGCCTCATCTCAAGTTTTTTGATGGGAGACTTTCCATACCTCGATTATCTGGCTCAATCCTACCTGCAGAAGGCAAGGCGTACTAAGCAATGGACTGATTACCTAAAAGTAGGCTGGACACTGGTTGCATAATGCACTCTATTAATATTTGCATTTTCATCAAAATTGAGTTGTAAAAAATCATGAACCTTGTAAACATCTGATAGTATAGTTTGTCTGTACATTCATCCACTAGATATGTATCTCTCCTGTGTCTGCCATCTGTGTTATCAAGTTAAATATAGCTCACCTTTGATGAAAAAAATTTGCTATTGAAATGAGGATCAATGTATTTCAGGTGTGTTTAGCTGTTTTGAAATTGCTCTTTTCGTTGTAGCAAAAGTTTTTATAAAAGTATAATTTGTTCTCCTCCCTGCTGCACGTTACACACTGTTTTACAGGCTCATGGTTTGGCAAATGCTTGTGTGGCAATTAGCAAGACTGATGGAAAAACAGTTCCGGAAAGACAGAAAGTTGTCTATGAAATTGAAAGTAGCTGGTATAAAAACCATCACCCTCTTACATTTTCCGAACACGCAAGTGTCACTGCAGAGCACAATAAATTGTTGAAGGATTACAGGGAAGAGACATTAAAAGATTTCAGCGAACTAGATCATGTTCACAATGACCTTGACATGAGTGAAATATTTAGCTCAACCAACATTGCGTGTCTCAGCTCACTGTCCAATGAAATTTTCAAGCGAAGCAAAAGCTGCAGTGATGGATACGTTTTCATTTTGCACAGTGTCATCTTGTCTAGCATGGGTATTCTTAAAAATTTGGGTAAAGTTCCACCATGTCAGTTTGCCGTGATTGCTCTGGGGTCTGTAGCAAAAGGAGTTGCAACTCCCTATTCAGACGTGGAGTACGCTATCATCGTGGAGTCAGATGCAAATATTGAGTACTTCATGATGTTTGCAGTTGACACATACTTTCGAATAAGTAATTTTTGTGAAACCCCTATACACAGTTTGGGGATTGCTGAGCTTGCAATGCAAGAAAAGCCATTGCTGGTGGTTTCCCCAAATGTTGGAATTCGCCTTGACGGAAGTGACAGAGCTGGGAACATTCCTACAGGTCCTGAAAATGGGCAAAGACTCATTTTAACAGTTGGTGGGTTTTTAGATTTGTACAGAACGTCGGCGTGTTCCCCAGCTACAGATGTATTATGGGATATCTCTCATTTGTTGTCCACCTCAGTATTGGTTTACTCTAGTGAGGGTAAAGAATCCGAGCTCCATCAAAACTTTCTTCGCTCCATACAAGATTATGAAACGAATCATGCTAAACACGATGAATATGTATCGAAAAAACGACTCCGGGTTTTTTTGAGTGACATTGAGAGATATGAGTTTTTGCCAGAGTTTAAAACATTCGATCCACCGGACAATTACCAGATAAATGTAAAGCTTCACATTTATCGATATCCAACTCTTTTGGCTCACAACTTCAAATTGTGTCTCGCTCTTGAACCTCGATGTCCTTGGGAAATTTTCTCTCAACTCCATGAACAAGGTTTGCTTTCTGACAAGAATTATCAATACTTGCAGATAGCTTTATCCTTGTCTGTTTACATTCGCACCAGAGCTCATCTACAGCAGCAGTCTGAGGTGGCCAACCTATACACGCAGAACAGTAAAGCTGGTATTGATGGCTATCATATACCAATGAATTTGTACAAAGTTCTTGGTTGCATAATGGGACCAATTAAGGAGTCAATTGCTAGAAGTGTGTGCGATCAAATTAATGGAATGACAAAACAAACGAGCATGATGAGCGTGATAAAGAATGTAATCAAAGCAATCGATAGCGATGAGCATGATTTCATGTTGAAGGCAGAGCTGAGCTATTTAGCTCGTGATTATGAGGTAGCCTTGAAGGAAATCGACATTGGTTTGGGCAAGAGCATTGCCATAATCAGTTCCTCTGATTTTCTTGACTTTATTCGGAAAAAGTACTCTTTGTCTAAATCGGATGCTCGTGAAAGAAGGTATCTTCAGTTGTGCAGCTACTTGCTGTATCATTGCCACATGTACACATCTGCCATTGAATTTTTAAATACTTTATCCACCTATGCACCAAAAAGAATTGAACTGGCATATTGGAAATTGGATATCGCTCATTCACTGAACAAGGTACACAGATATAAATCTTCCTTGTCAACGCTTCTGCAAGTGTCAAGTATACTAAAAGATGCTTTGGGCCTGGAAAGGCAATCAACATTGTCTGCACATGTGCAAGAACAACTCACGTCTAGTAGCTCTTTTTCAGAAAATCATTTGTCAGCATTTAACATGGTGGCAGAAATGTACAAGTGCATGGGCAGTGCTCACATTGGCTGCATTGAGCTGTTAGAAGGAATACAATGTCTCAAAGAATCTGTCATCATCTTTGAGCTCCTAACTAGGCCGCTTTCTCAAGCGATTGCGCTTTTATCTCTAGCAAAAGCTACTCAAGAGTTAGGCAGGTATGATGAAACGCTTGACCATCTCACACAAGCTTTAGCGCTTCTTGAGAAATTGCCAGCACAACAGCGTGAGCCCAAAAGAATTGCTGAATGTTATGGTAAAGTTGGGGCTGTTCAGACTTGTTTGCAGAGGTATCAAGATGCTTTTGAGAGTCTTGAAAAAGCTTTGGTCATACTAGAAACAGATCCTAAATCGAAACCCTACGATTCTGCTGTGGCTCATTACAATCTTGGTAAGTTAAATGGCCTGCTAGGGTACTACAAAGTGTCACGCAAACATTATATCAATTCTTTGAATTTTATGTCACAAGCTTTAGAGAGCAAAGATATTACCTTTCAAAAGAAAGAAGCTAATGGTAAAGAAGGAAAGAACATTCAACATTATAACAATCCACTGGTATACGAAGATCAATCATTTGAACTGAAGCCCCCATTTACTAAACACGGCCCACATTGTCTAGTTAGGGCTGTTGCTTACAAAAACATGGGAAACATCTACGCTTCTACTGGAAAGTATGACATCGCAATAGATTACTATTTGGGCTCACTGAAGATGGAAACTTTGAGTCAGGGTCCAAGATCCAACAATCTAGAGATAGCAAACACTTATAACAACATCGGCCTGGCATATGCCGGTTTAGATAACCACAGTTCAGCTTTGGAGTATCATAAAAAGTCTCTAGACATTCTAAATGTTTTGCACACAGGAAGCTCAGCATTTCTTGACATGGCAAGAACGCACAGTTATCTTGGAAAAGCACTTTTCTCAACAGGTAACTATGAGGGTGCTTTGGATGAATACAGCACGGCTCTTGACATGCAGCGATCTATATATGGCACAGATTGTAATCACCCATCTATAGCACACAGCTACAATAATGTTGGACGCGCTCATCTGTTGTTGGAGAAAAGCACTCAGGCGTTAGAGTTCTTTGAGAAATCTTTGGCGATGTTAAAAGCTTTATTTGGGAAAGGCAGCAATCACCCAGACATCGCCATTCTTACCAATAACATTGGTACAGCCTACTATGATTTAAATGAGTTGCCTGATGCGGTGAAGTACCATAGTCTTTCAGTAGAAATGTTGAAAAGCAAGTATGGAGGTGATTGCCAACACTTCTCTATAGCTGAAAGCTACACCAACATTGCTCGAGATTATTGGTCCCTGGGAAGTAACCAACTCGCATTGGAATACTTTACCGTGTCATTGAACATGAAGAGAACCATTTATGGTAGATCATGTAACCACTTAAGCATTGCCAGCAGCTACAACAGCATTGGTAATACATACCAAAGTATGGGTAAATTTAGGCACGCCTTGGAATACCACAAGCAGTATTTAAAGGTGTGTCAAGCTCTTTATGGTGAAAACTCCAACCATCCTTCAGTAGCTGAAGGCTTTAGCAGCATTGGTAGGGATTACCTGTCCATGGAGCAGTACGCAGAAGCGTTAAAATATTTCATCAGGTCACTGGAAATGAAGAAAGCAGTTTATGGTAGTGCATCCAACCATGATGACATAGCCATGGTGTACAAGGGTATTGGAAATGCCTACAGCGGGATGGGCAGTTTCAGACTTGCCTTGGAATATTATTTGAAAAGTTTAGAGATGCTGAAAGCTTGTTATGGTGCAGAGTGTAATCATTATTTAATTGCGAATGGTTATGACTGTGTTGGAAATACATATCACAGAATGGGAAATTTTAGGCTTGCTTTGAAAAACCACTCAGAGTGTTTAAAGATGTTGAAATCTTTGCATGGTACAGACAACAGCCATATCCTTTTAGCCAGTTGCTACAACAGTATTGGTCTGGATCACATGTCAATGGAAGAAAACAAAATGGCACTAGATTTCTTTGTCAAGTCCTTGGAGATTAGTGAAGCTAACCATGGAGATGACAAAAGGTCATCCGAGGTAGTCAAAGCATGGGACCGTATCGCAAATGTTTATCACAAAATGGGTGACTTTGCAATGGCCTTAAAGTATCGACTGAAGTCTTTAGATTTAAAAAAATCTATGTATGGCGCAAAGAGTCAACATCTTTCAATAGCTCAGAGCTATAACAGCATTGGTCTTGATAACTTATCTATGGGAAATTACACTGAAGCATTAGCACTTCTCTTCCGGTCACTCGACATGAGGAAGGCAATTTATGGTAGCTTGATTGACCATGAGGACATAGCCACCACTTACAATGGTATTGGTGCTGCTTATCACAGTTTGGGATTTCATAGCCTTGCTCTGGAGTACTACATGAAGTCTTTAGAGATGTTGAAAAGCATATACGGTAAAGACTGCAACCATCCGTCGATTGCTTATTGCTATAACAATATTGGTCATGTACACAACAGCATGGGGGACCATAGCCTTGCTCTGGAGTACTACATGAAGTCTTTAGAGATGTTGAAAAGCATATACGGTGAAGACTGCAACCATCCGTCGATTGCTAATTGCTATAACAATATTGGTAATGTATACAACAACATGGGGGACTATAGCCTTGCTTTGGAATATCGCATGAAGTCGCTAGTGTTGATAAAACCTCCTAAAAAAACTGAACATTAATCAGCAAAGCAGTGAACAATGCCTACAAAAGATTAACAATGTCTTCCAAAGGTTAACAATGCTTACAAAGGGTTAACAATACCTACAAAAAGTTAATTAGTAAAACATTGACACGTTTTTGATAACAGAGTGTTGTTTTACCGAGTTGCGTAGATGATTCTTTTAGCAAGTTTGAAGCCTTGTAAGTTTTTGTACTCTTGTTGCGGTAAGGCTACATGTGGCGCTATGTAATTGTATTTTTGTTCAGCCTTTTGCATTTATGAATGACTGCTTCCACATCATATAATTGCTGTGCTTTAATGTTAATATGTCAGTCCACCAAATAATATTCGTATCCAAAAGATATAGATTTGTTACAATGATTTACAAATAAATCAATTTGCATACATGTTGAAAATTCACAAATAAGATTTCTACCTACATTTTGCCAATGAGAATATAAATATTTTTTGCTTTCTGTGTTTGTTTAATAGATTTGAGTAGCTTCTCTTGCTCTCTGCTTGTACCAGTTACTATGGATACAGGGTGATACTGGCACCGTATAACTCTGGGGTAGGGGGGAATGGATACAGGGTGATACTGGCACTGTATAACTTCGGGGTGGGGGGAATGGATACAGGGTGATACTGGCACTGTATAACTTCGGGGTGGGGGGAATTGATACAGGGTGATACTGGCACTGTATAACTTCGGGGTGGGGGGGAATGGATACAGGGTGATACTGGCACTGTATAACTCTGGGGTAGGGGGGAATGGATACAGGGTGATACTGGCACTGTATAACTTCGGGGTGGGGGGAATGGATACAGGGTGATACAGGCACTGTATAACTTCGGGGTGGGGGGAATGGATACAGAGTGATACAGGCACTGTATAACTTCGGGGTGGGGGGAATGGATACAGGGTGATACTGGCACTGTATAACTTCGGGGTGGGGGGAATGGATACAGGGTGATACAGGCACTGTATAACTTCGGGGTGGGGGGGAATGGATACAGGGTGATACTGGCACTGTATAACTCTGGGGTAGGGGGAATGGATACAGGGTGATACAGGCACTGTATAGCTCCGAGGTAGGGGGGAATGGATACAGTGAAATGGCTGGCACTGTATAGCTCCAACTTCTTTCTTCTCTCTCCTTCTCTCTGTTGTGTCCTTCTGTTTGCCTGTATCCCACTGCTGCCACCAATATAGTAATTTTGTGGTTTCTGCCACTGACACAACGGTATCACTCCGAAACTTCTTCACTAATTGGGAGTTCACTCCGATTTGACGTTGCCAACCTCACGGAGTCCTCGACCCAGACACAGAATAACAGAGTTTCTATGAATGATACTTTATTTACTCAAATCCATTTAGCAATACAATGTGAGGTATTCAACAAGATCCTCAAGACTTCTGCTCTCAATGCACAGAAAAAGCTCCTTTTATAAGAGAATAAGAGGAAAGTTCACCCCCTTTGTTAGAGTGAACCAATCACATAATGCAATAACAATAATACATCAATCAAAACAGGTAATGTAAATTTGGTAAACAAGGCAATCCAATCACAACAGCGAGCACATGGCAAAGTATGCTGAGCCACTTTTCCCGCTCTTTCTTTGGCTTGAAACCTTTCCAGTCCTTATTAGGGCATCTTTCTCTTTAGTCTGTCTTCTATGCAACCGTACTCTGCTCATTCACTTTCTGGGGTGGGCATCCAGTCCCATGGGCCTCAAAAATGTGGGATAAAACCCTCACTCAAGAAACTAATTTTGTATGATAGATTGTTTACCTAACAATAAGAAAATAATGCATAATGTATATTTAAACAATTATTGAAAAAATTAATGAAAATTGAATAGAATAAAAGAATATTTTACCAAATATCCTGTTTTTTTTGTAAAGATATACAAACAGATAAAATTTAACCATTTAGAGGATGATTTTTTTTTGCAAAAAAATTAATGAAAATCTAATGAAATGAAAGAATATTTTACCATGCTCAAGTATTGTACCTCTCTCCAGAGGAGACACTGTGCTGCTCGACAGTGATAACTGTGCTCAGGCAACCGAATTACCCGGTATAGCAAAAGCCCATGGCTCAGACAAACAATACAGTGTAGTGCTTGTATAAGTGGCTATATTCTCAAGAAAAAGTCCTAATGGGTAATTATTCCTCTAAGGTGTTTGTGGCAAGACATGAGAATGAATGCAATGATTGTGGCAAAAGTCTCTCCTTTATAGGAGAGCTCACAGGAAGTAATTAGCATAATTTGTATAACAGTAAGAGCACAGGAAGTTACCGAGCCAATACAAGTGCACATATAAATAGCTAACTAATCATACAGTCAATCGGGTTTAAATAAATAAGACTTTAAGTGGCTAAGGGCGGAGTCCTGTCTCCTACTGTCCAATCAGACTGTCTTACAGGGTCCCAAGGCTCTGGATAGCTTGTGGTCTTGGTTACCGCAGATGTAAAGGTAGGTAGCTTTGGATCCTGGCTTGGTGGAAAGTCCTAGCTGGTTTCGGAAGTCCTCAACTATGGCAGCCATCTTAGACCGGCCCTGAGTCATCATACCGGCCCTGTAGAGGTCATTACCGACCCTGTAGAGGTCACTACCGGCCCTGTATGCTGTATTACCGGCACAGTATGGCTTTGCCACCGGCACAGCATCTTACCGATGGCTGTAGGTGGATTGCCAGCGCACTTAGTGGAGATATGGTGGAGCGAACTCCCAGTTTACTAAGAACATTCACCAAAATCTACCACAATAGTGCGGTAGATTTTGGTTCATGGTACCTGCACAAACTATCATTACCTTAGAGGTACCAGCCATGTGTGTGCTTAAATGCTACCTCAGCCCTAAACCACAGTGAGGGGCCAGCAGTACAGCTTGTTGTGCCGATAGCACAGCCTGCTGGGCAGGTAGTAACCTCGACAGGGTGGGTAGTGACCTCGGCAGGGCTCGTATTGACCATTGGTAGTGACTACTGCAGTACTGGTAGTGACCCGATAGGCATCATACCGGGCCAGCACAAGATGGCCGCCTCAGTCGAGGAAGCTGAAAGTGACCTGAGGATCTTCACTGCTCCTAATACTGGAAGTACCCTTTCCGCGGATCGACTTTCTCATTGATAGAGCATGGAATCTGCTGGGAGACTCTCCATTGGACAATGAAGAAATGACTCCACCCTTTAGTCACTTGACACCTTCTACCTTTTACCTTTATGTGCGTTGTTATTAGTGTACTATTTATATTCATGTTTGTATTGGACAGTTTACTTCCTGTCAATGTATATTGTAAATGACTTCGTTTCCTCCAGCCTACATATAGGCTGGAGCTTTCAATGCTCATTGCATTCATTCCTGTACTTGCCACTACTCTAGGGATTGCCTTTCTCGAGCTGGTCATATGCAAATAAAAGTCATTTACAAGCTGACACTCTGTGTAGTTTGTCAGAGTCGTGGGTTTTGTGCTTGCCAACTGACCCGGCAGTAACTGATCATAGTTGTCACTGTCATGCCGGCAGTATTCTCTCTCGAGAGAGAGAGAGAGAGAGAGAGAGAGAGAGAGAGAGGTATAATACTGAAGATTAGTGATGTTTCGTGGTACACAGACCAAAACCACTACAAATTGACATAAGGAAATTCTCTTTCTTTGCTAGCAAAACAGATTCACTGCTGAAAACGCATTTCCCAAAATGTTCTGAAATCAAATTTTCCAATTAGCCACCCAGATGTTGCCATACGCCTAAGTAGCATGTTTGGACTGGTGAAGGAGATGAAGGCGGTAAAATGTTGGCCTACAATGCATTATTTTTATTATTATTAATATCCTAACTCGCTTATCGCCTAATGCCTAGTTTATAACGGACCAATGAGTCGTGAATCGAACAATTGACTATAACATTCAGCATCACTAATTTTAGCTAGTAGGTCAAGCTACTAGCTGATAGCTATAAAAACAACCAACATTGATTGACACGCATCAGTGGTTTTTATAAGAGGCCCTTTGTCTTTTATCAGTTTTGAGCCAGGCAACTTTTCATTCGAATTGAGCTTGCAGGTGAAATGGAGTGATCCAAAACGCATGTTGTGTTTCAGGAATAAAGCAGGTAACTGAATAACTTCAGTGCTGTTATGGCACATTAGGTTTGCGCTGCCGGTCTTTTCTACTAGTATTTGCTAATGCTAGCATCACTCTATGATTATTTCTTTGACTCAAGCGCCAATGTGGCCAATTGCAGTAATTTCACATCACGCGATATCGTTGCCTTTTGGCACTTGATATAATATGGTACCATCGCAATCCGCTTGTACTACTAGCTCTACGTCACTAGTTAGTTATCCATAGCCATGGCCAGCATTCCTAGTTGTAGCTGATAACCAATGATGTAATGCGATTGCAATTGGCATGCTATCAAATGTAAAAAGTAACACCAATGCAATGCTAAGCAGGTTTGTTCATGTAAGTTTCAGTGATACGAGAGCTCAAACTTTGGTGGAGCTTACGATGTCTCTAAGCAATTGAGGAGCTCCCAGGAAATGGAGGCAGTCAGCGGTATGTAAATGAAACGTTTTTGTATTTTGCTAATACTAAATAATGGCTGGTTGATGGAGAGTTGGCCCACTGAGTAAGGAAATAGTAACATTGCGATGCGTTCACTTTTATTTGAGATGAACGACACGTTTTAGACTTGAGCAACATTTTACTACTTTCTAGTTTACAAGGTTTCGTGGAAGTCCACTCAAAGTGAAGAGGCTGGTAGCAACTTAAGCAATGGTTTGACTCAAGAATACACTCTCAACGAGTTGCAATTGAAGCTCAAGGACCTAGACGTAACAGATCTGAAGATTGAGGGCAGCATTCCCCCAAACCTTCACACGTTAACTCCTAATCTAAAGACTCTCACAGTATCCTATATGCCACAGAGCCAAGATTTACATAGGTATGATCTCTTTTCTAAAGATTCTCGTCAGTGACACCTAAGATTAAAAGTGATTTAGCACAATTTATTAAGTTTATAGGTGGATACAAATTATATCAGACGTGACACAATGGGAAACCAGCTCGTAGTTTCTCTTTGTCGACGCACCCGGAAGCAGTTCAGCCGATATTAAGAGTATTCGCGACCTCTGTTCGCCGAACACATTGCAATAAAAATAATCCGACCAGCAATAAATTTAATAAATAAATAATTATTTTGTTTGGAACTCGTGGGTCAACAAAAAGTAGCTCATTGAATAAAAAAAATTATCAACGATTATTTATTTTATATTGTTTGCAGGTCGCGAATAAAACTGAACACTAGATAAAATATAACGAGCGAGTTGATTGTTTTCATTTTCATAGATCGGTTTTAGATCCTTGAAAAATAATTTAAAATTATTGCAAGTGTTTGAAATTTACTAAATTAAAGGGCAGCTTTACAAACTATTCCAGTATATAGCAGTTCGAACTTTATCATTTTCTTGATTGTTTTGAAAATTGGGAGTCATCTTCTTTATGATTTGTTCTGTAAACTAAAACATTTCATTGAATATTTATGTTGTTCTAAACTAATGTTCGGTTGCATACACGACGTATTGAATTACGAATACCTATTATTTTTTGTGCTCTGTTCGACAAACAGGTCGCGAATACTTTTAATATAACTTATCATTAGAAATCACAACTTGCTTGACTTTTATCTTGATTTGAGACTGATATGACAAAAACGAAGTTTTTGAGAAAGCTCAAGAGATCGATATAGCCCATGAAAAATTTTTCAAAAAAGATTTTGGTTTATTCACTTCAAAAAAATCAATTGAATAATTATGCTCATAAATACTATGCGGTGGCGCATTTAAATGAGTTTGCCAGTTTGTTGAGGTCAAAGTTAGTTTGTGGCCTGTTTGTCACTGAGAGCTTTTAGACTTTTCTTATTGTAATATATCTGTATATGTTTGTGGATGTATGTTGCAGCTTGTCAACCTGGCCGGGTTTGGAGGTACTTGATTTGTCCAACAATGATCTATCATCTTGCCCAGATCCAACAGTCGGATGCAAGTCTCTGAAAGATCTTTCACTTCAAAGTTGTCAACTAGAGTATCTTCCGAGCAGGTAAACTTTTTGATTTTGTGAGTTGTTGGAGACGGAAGGCCTGCTGTTTTACTACATTTAGCAAATAGACTTATTATGAGATTCTGTGCTCTGTTGTATCAACATTGGGAGATCTATGATGTAATAGACAGCTGGATATGTATTCTTTCAGCATATCATGTCTAACACAACTCACTTCACTGGATATATCAAATAATGATGGTCTAAACAACATTGCTGAGTTTGAATGGCCGCCATCTTTGAAAGAGCTGAACCTTAGCAATTGTCAGCTAAGTGACTTATCTCAGAGGTAGTAACATTCAACAAAAATTATCAGCTAGCTTTTAACCTAGCTATACTAGCTAGCTATATTTTTTAGTATTATATTATTTAATAATATTTTTTTATTTATAATTTTTATATATCGCATGTTCTTCGATCGACGCTTTTGTTTTAAAGTGTCTTTGTCTTTAAACTCAGTGCACTTTTCATCAGGTCTTTGTACGGATACAAATGTTTAGTTTGTTTACAGATTTGCTAAACTAGTGCAGCTGCAAGTTCTAGAACTATCTAACAGCAATTTCTCTGCCGGATTGCCTGAAGTAATTACCGAACTGCAAGAGTTGAAGGAGCTGAGCCTACCATACTGCCAGCTAGCTACTCTACCAGATAGGTTGGTTTCAGTTGCTCTCAAGTTTTACAAACGGCTAATGTTTTTGCGCAAAATTGCGTAATTGAATTGACATATTTGGCCGATTGCCAGAACATGGACACATTTTTAATGTATAGCTGATGCTATTGATACGTTGCTTTAATGTTAATTGATCCATGTGGAAAATAAACTATAATAATGGGCTTATCAGCTACAGTGGCTTTTGGAAACGTGCCTATTCATAGCGTATGATAACTAGTGTAGTAGAATCTCCCTTTGCCACTACTTGTCCACTGGTCAGCTGAACCAGGAAAACACCCTCTCTTCCAGCACAGCAACTAAGTCAACTTCTACAGGCGTGACTACCTCTATCTTCTCATGCTAGAGAGGGCACTGGGCTGGTATGGCTCCAGAAAATTTCTACAAAGAATTTACCTCCTCAGCTCAGACGTACAATTTGGTGTTTTCATGTTTATATGTACAAGAACCAATGCAATACCACACAACAACGATGGCAGTAATGAGCAATGAACACAGCAAAAGCTTGGCCTTTTATAGGCTAAGTGGCCAAAATCTATTGGTCTACTTTATGGGTAGACTAATCAATACTTATCGTAAATGTAGGTTAACAAATACATGAGCGGGCAAATGAAAAAGCATGCATATGATTCAACATATCAGGTGCTCAGAAGTAAGGGGCAAAGTTAGTGAGCCATTCTTCAATACAAAACGATGCCAGGGGTTTTTAGAATTTTTAGTACACTCTCGGGTTTTACGAAGCCTTGGGGTCGATATACGTTGCATTGTATTGAGCCGGTATTGTTATTTGTAAATAGCACTGAGTTATAGCACCGTTTGCTACTACCTGCTCACTGCTTGGCCTGGGCCAGAGCCAACACAAGCTTGTTTGATGCTAAATGGCCATCAGAGATACTTCCTCAACACACTGATTACATTACAACAGGAGTCAGTTAAAACTAGCCCCACCAGTTAAGTGATAGTTCTGTGGAAAATAAATAATTTTATCTTTTTATGAGTTAATTTTTTGTTGCAAAATTACAATCTGTCATAATTAATAATATAATAGGTTGAATTTGAAAATAATCATTGTAAGCTTTTAAATAATAATAATAACTGATTGATTGATCGATCGATCATCTGATAGATTGATTGATGTTCAGCTCAACTCGCTTGTACACCTTTATATGGTGTGGTGGACTTCAATGATTGTAAACCTCTGCACACACCTGAGCAGAGATTCTACATTTATAATAAAACTGAGGGCACTGCATTACGCAAATATTTGATTTGCTAAATAATCAAAAAGTTTGATTGGCACAGTGAGCTGTTATTAAGCTACCTCAACATAGGGAAGCATTCGGGGTGGGAATTCTACCCAATCATGACGATACAAAAATGGCACTGTTCTGGAAAGAGTTGGAAGTGTTAATATAGCAGTAATTTGCGACCTAACGACAGTGATATCAAGAAAGCATGAGAACTAAAGCTACCAATGATGTAAAAAGCTTACATCCATCCCAGAGGAGCCCATTTTTGTCATCGTCAGGAACCACACCTGCAGACCATTATCCTTTGTTTGCTAACACAGTGTGTTTGTTACTTTTGATTAACCATGTGTTTTAGGATGTTTAAATGATTGATAATCAAATTCATTGAGTGGTGAGATTCTAGACTAAAAATTAATTGAATTTACTGATTGAATCTTCCATATTGAGGGCTTGTTGTTTGTGCACCAGCTTGACCCACAAAGTTATGAAGGCATCTAAAAGCTTTAATTATATTGGTCCATAATGAGCTATTTATTGCACACCTTTCACCAAAACTGTGACAAACCTTGTAAAAACCAAACTGTTATACGCGCTTAACCACCAGATAATCTCCTGCTCATTGGTACCTCGAGTGGCAGTTTTTTTTCATTTGCAGGATAAAGTTTTCACTTCTAACATTCCGATCCTGATACATGCTAGAATTTAAAGTGATCCCACGTACTGTTAGCCCCTGTCTATATTTTTTGGAATTTTAAAAATACTTTTTTGTAAAGTGAATATAAAAAGTGGCAAGTTGGCCTAACATTCATTGTACAATGAGAATGATGTTGGAAATGCTAAACCTGTCGAAGATAACACACTATGTACATGTCAGAAAAAATTATCTGATTCATTCAGATAGTTAACTTCCACATAATTAATTTCAGTTAACGAAGACAATGTGGCAATTTTTTTCTTTTGGTATTACTCCGAACACCACCGGTGACTTGCTGCACACAAGTCTTTTGAGTTATGGTTGTTCATCAGATCATTAAAGCTCTTCCTAGAATGAGTTATTTATTGTTTTATGTCCCAACTTTTGGCACTGCATACAATTTGCTTTAACTAGCATTTTGCAAAATTGAAAATAACGCTGTTCCCCTGCTTTTATTTTTTTATTATTTTTATTTGTTTACAGACTTTTTACTTCTTTTTCTCAGGAATTTTAATCAATTGTGATGCAAAATCTTTTGCATGATAATTTCTAACTAGTGTTGATCAATATTTTTGTAAAAACCAACTTCTGAATTCGAGAAAATCAAGTTTGAATAGAAGTCCATAACCAGTTTTTACCTAAAAAAAGTGCCGATTAGAAGTAGGAGCCAATCAACAAAATTGGCAAAAACTTGAGTGTTGATACATTTTATATACATACTTATACCTTTTGCCGTAAAAGTTTTTGAGATCAGATCTGATGTGGCTATCATGAAACTGTTCAAAACATTGCTTTCGAGATCAATGCACTTTCCCATTTGGAAACCACCTGGCCAATTCATCTAAGATTTGTCTAAGATATTCATCATCATAACTATAACAAAGTCTATTTAAGCAATAATTTGCACTTCAAAGTGATGGCACTTGGAGTTTTCAAGTCTCTCGTTTTATTGGCAATACAGCTATTTTATTTCCGCATGAGAATTGCCCAAGTGTCAAGTTACGATTACTGCAAACCAAATACCTGAGTGATTATGGCTGCAGTCAAATTGCCTCGTAGCTTAACGGGGCAGCTCTGTGACCTGCTGTTTAGACGATTTGGTTCCAAAGGTGAATGAGTTGTTTCTTCTGTAAATGGCAAACAAAATGAACAGCTACTATTATTAGGTGCTTCCATTCCATCCCATGAAGATTTCAATGGTGTCGCGGTGGGGTTAGGACTCCACACTCACATCTGCCAGTTTTGCAAAAAAATTTTTCTCCAAAGTACTCTGATTTTGTTTACTAGAACATACAGTAATTTTTTTCTAGAGTCATGTTTATGCTTGTTTTTTTTAAAGTTGTGGCATTATTTTTTTAGCATCTTACTTGAACCGTTATCATCCATATATTTAATATGAAAATGTAGAAAAACTGCAAACAGGTTCATACATTTTGATTAGTTAAAAAAAGTATTGGTTTTTTTTCATATTAACCACAAAAGTTATTTCACTTCAGTCGTTGTTGTAGTTCAATAAATTTATTATTATTGTTTGTTCCTTTTCTTTGCCAATTATTTTGTGTGGATGTTTTTTATCACCTCACATTATAGTTTATGTTTTTCTGCTTTGCAGTTTCTCTCGACTGCAAAAGTTGGAATCACTGGATTTGTCTTGCAACAGGTTCACAACTTTGCCTGACTGTATTCCATCTTTAGATTTACTGCAAGTTTTAAACCTCAATGAATGTCAACTGAAGAGCCTTTCAGAGAGGTTAGTTTAAGGGGTGCATGGTGTCACCTGAAGAGATTAATTGCTAAGGATTGAAGCTGAGTTTATAGTAACAGAATAAATTCTAAAATACTTGTACTTTGGTAAATGTAAGTGCTTCTTTGCAAAGCCTGTGAGACATTATTTTTATTGTTTTTGCAGACTTGATGGGCTTGTACACCTAACACAGTTGCACGTCAATGGAAACAATCTGATGAGTTTGCCTGACTCTTTGTACTTGTTGCAAAATTTAAAGTTTCTCAATTTAGCTGACAATCCTCAGCTTCAAACCCTGAATCCAAAAATCAAAGGAATGAAGAGCTTGGAACGAATTGATTTGAAAGGTTGTACATCGCTGAAATTTCCACCGTATGATACTCGCTCAATCGGACTTCATAGCGTTCAGCAGTATTATACGAGAAACAACAAACAAAGTCTACCCTCTACCATTGCCGTCATTGGCTACTCTCAAGCAGGCAAAACAAGCCTAATTAATTCGCTGAAACAAAACGAAAGAACTTTGACAAACCGAAACAAAGATTCGTGGTTCGAAGCTGCTACCAAAGCCTTTAAGATGGAGAAAGTGGATGTTGATAACACATCACTTCAGTTTGTGGATTTTGGAGGTCATGAAATTTATCATGTCACTTACCAGTTGACGTTCCGTGAGAGCTGCATTCCTGTGGTAGTGGTAAGCTTGAAGCAGTATTCCCAACTATGCCAAGAATCTGATAATCCAAGAGAACCAATACGCCGGCTGATGCTAGATTGGATCTCGCATTTGTATTTGGCTCAAAGTGAGCTCAGCAAGCCAACGCTAATCTTCACAAACAGAGATGCTTTTGACGGAGAACCTGAAAAGTTGAAAGAATTGAAAACCAGGTTTTTACAGAACTTACAAGAGGCATGGCAGAGCATGATTGATGAAGAGCCAAAGTTGCCAAAAGATTTGTTTCATTCAATGCAAATGTTTGAGGTTGGTAAAACGGGGGACGACAATCCTGTTTTGAGTCGCATTAAGTATCATCTTTATGAGCTAGCTACAGAAAAGTGTGCTCATTCAGCTTTTTCCCAGTGGGGTGACATTTCATCTGATATTTTGTCATTGAAAGATGGTTTTCAGCGATTTGATAATCTTTTTGATTTGGTCAAAACATCTTACAAAAACATTACCAGAGAAGACTTCTGTCAATTGCTGATATTTATGAACAATTGTGGACTGCTTCTTTGGTATAGCAATATTTCCAAACTCCGTGAATACGTTTTCACCAAGATTCCATTGATTACTGAATTGCTCATAGTTTTGTATGACCATGAAGAGGAGGAAAACTGGAAGCGTAGACTCGGTAGTTTCAGGCCCGTTTTAGTAGAGGGTCATCAAATGTTGGAGAAAGAAGCTTACGAAGAAATGGTTGAAACATTTCGAGAAACTGGACTTGCGGACAGAGTTCTTTTTCGATATCTGATCGCTAATGATACCATTTTCAAAACAAACCCACAAATAGATGTTGCAGTTCACCTTTTAAGGTCTTTCAAACTTGTTTTTGAAACCAAAGAACAGGATGGTACTATAGGGTACATGATACCAAGTTTCTCCAGAGGACGAGTTGAACAGTTAAAAGAAAGGGGCTCTGACATTAAGTTGCATATGGAAATTTATTTCAAAGGTCTTTCTCTTCCACTGCATAAATACCATCAAATGACCATTGCACTTTTGGAAGCATTTTCTGAAGAGGGTGACAAACCTGATGTGAAGTTCAATGGTGCATTTATTTACACCAAGCACACCAATATTGGGTTTATTCATAGCGTCAAATCAAGAACAGTAATTATCCAGTTAGCCGGATCTTTTGACAAGATACCTCTGTGCTGGTTCCAGCTTATAGAAGCTTCCAGAATAGTGCTGAAGCAAACACCCTCTGCCAGAACAGTTACGTTCTATTGTCCGCATTGTATCATCAAAGGAGATTTGCATCCAGCAAAAGACGAAAATCCCTTGTGGTTTGAAGAGTTCATCACTGGTGATACTGGTAAAATGGAGACTGGAATGGGCACAACCATGTGCCATGGAGATCAAGTTCCTTCTGTGCTAAAGTATCCATGTAAGTGATATCTTTAAAAACTCCAAATGGTGTTCCTTTTCATAAAAACGATGGCTTAATGTTAAAAATTAATCTTTGAATGATTGATTGAAGCTGAGGTTAATCTGATAATTTAATTGGTGAAAAACTTTACGTAGAGGCACAGTCTAGAGGCTTTGTGAGTTTCATACTGTAA
The DNA here is from genome assembly GCA_945261195.1 of Cryptosula pallasiana. Lineage (NCBI taxonomy): Eukaryota > Metazoa > Bryozoa > Gymnolaemata > Cheilostomatida > Cryptosulidae > Cryptosula > Cryptosula pallasiana. The sequence continues at coordinate 627,157 of OX183134.1, read as the reverse complement.
AAGTTGGAGTAGTGTCATGTGACTAGTGTCATGTGACTTGTGTCATGTGACTGGTGAGGCTAGTTTCATGTGCCTGTTATGCATTGTAGGCAAGGGTATATCAAATCGTGAAGTGAAAGAACTCCAAAAACATGTGACTATGTGCTTGAAGGAGAGAAGAAAACAAGACTCATTGGACAAACGTACCTCTCCCTATAATCATATTCAATGCATACACATACTGCAAATAAACATTTTAAAATTTTGGATTATGTGAATGCCAAGCCTATTAAAACTTGTTGTTATCTGTTGGTTCATAATCAGGTTTTTCCATCTTTCAATTTCATCTCAATATGTTAAAAGCTTATAAAACATATTACAGTAGGTGCTCTGTGCTGTAGGTGCTGCACCTGATGCCACGGAGCAACTTCAACAATTGTGCCTTTTGGATGCCAGCGAGGAAGATGTTAGCACCCAGCAGCAGTCAGCCAGCCCAGAACGCTTGCACAACAACGACGAGGTATAAAAAACTTTTTTGGTTACACTCGTGCTCTCGTAAACTGTAGAGCAACCATTTTGTAAAGTTAATTATAAAATCTTTTCGTTTGTTTTAATTGATTTGCCTCGACTTGATGTAATGGTGAGTTATTATGTTAGGTGTACAAAATGTCCTCACCCATCAAAGGACGAGTCCTCATCATCAACAACAGTGACTTTTTTGGAGGAGCAATGCCCGAAAGAGCGACATCCAAAGCTGATGTGGATAGTCTAACAACGTTCTTCAAAGCTATTATGTTTGAAGTAGTTATTGCATGCGATTTGGCAGCAAAGGTAAGAAAATGTGTCTTCATGACTTTTAATTAACTATTTGCATTGTTGAAGGTTTCTCACATAATTTTTTTGTTTTTGTGGTATTTTCTATTATCCAAGTAATGTCAATACAGAGCTTAAGATGATCAAAACAGAAAATTTCCGCAGCATGAGATAATTTGGTTCCCCATCACTATTTTGTGATCTGAAAAAATTTTCATTTTCCAAAAGTCTTAAACGGCCTATGACGCCTAATTTGAAGAGGATTTGATTTAATTTAAACTATCTGAGGTTGAAATGTGTTCAGAAAAATTATCTGGAGTTGCCCTCTCACCAGTAAGACGGTTCCTATAGACGCAGTCAGCACTTGCCAAGACGCCTTTTTTTCTCGAAGACGCACCAAGTTATATAGAGCTATAAAGCGAGTTTTCAAAAATTTGGCTTGTTTGCATAGAAATAGGGCGTCCTAGATATTAGTTTTGTGCGGAGACTCTTTCGATTGCAAAAAAATGATATTGCAACAAACTTTAATTTTTTTGGAGCTGTTTTCCTCAAGTCAGCAATTTGTTTTATCTTTGGTAAGCTTGCTATTGTGTATACACTGGCGTTCACGTGATAGTGTTTGTCATCAAAATCAAAAGAAATAATGAAATTCTTATATCAAAATAATAATTTTTATGTGAAAAATTAATCAAACAATAACATTAGTATACTTTCATGATAATACTAGGTGAAAAAAACATTGCCGAAATTTTATTTCCGGCGTTGTTTTTTTTTTACAACAACGATAATAATTAAATCTGAAATACCGGCTATCTGTCCAAGAAAAAACTTCAAAAGCACTAAGTAATAATAATTAAGATTTTTGAAAAGTAGTTTGGGACTGAAAAAGTAAGAAAAAATGGTACAAACTACTTGCTGTAATATACTATATAATATCATAATGCAGATAGTCCCTTCTGCCGAACGCATTGTCATAGACCTCCATAGACCTCTACATGATACCTATTGGTGTTTTGTTGACGCGAGTGAGTTTTCTCAATAGTTTTACAATGCTTGATAAGAAAACAACTCTACACACAAAGTGCGTCTTGAAAAGCCCGTCCTAAGCCCTTTAATGCGTTTGTTTGAAGCCTCTGAGCATAACTTTTGATTGCATCTTGGGTTTTTCTGATTTTTGCACCGTCAAGGAATCAAAGAGCATGGAATAAACATGACAGTTTTAGTATATGTAAGGCAAACCATTCTCAGGATACAGATCTTCAAATATGATTTCAGTACATTGTGTAGGGATGTAACATCACTGATGTACTGTTTTGCCATTTATTTAGTATTTTTGATTGGATAGAGAGCAGTTAAAGATTTCTAACAATCTTAACTCAGTGGAAGCAACATATGAGCAGCGAGGAAAATTGACCACCAATAAAGCCTTCTGAACCATACTGAGCAAAACACAAAGCAACTATAAATTACGGAGTTATCTTCTCTCTTTTTCTACTTTGTTTTAGAAAACAAAATAACCCTTAGGTGTTTGATGGTGTAAACACTCATTACCGACGATAATAACGATAAACAGATAAACAGCGCTGACTTTGTTCCATTACTATAATAAGAATAATAAAGTTAAACCCACGTTAGCTATAAAATAAATAATAATAACTTTTTTTGTTTGGAAATGAAAATTTCTCAAACTTTTCCAGTTGTGATTGAGTTTGTATGAATGAATCAGGGTTGATCGCGCTCGCAAAATATCCAACAGTATCTACTCATTTTTTTTCATGCAGGAACCTCAAACGAAATTATTTAGGGAGTTAGTGCATAACGCTTCCAGTGTGTTTGGGCTTCAACTAGCGAACACGCTCATGCCTCAATTTAAATCTTTCAGCTTTTTTAGCTATTAGCACAAGATGCCAATAAGAGTATTCGCGACCTCTGTTCGCCGAACACATTGCAATAAAAATATTCAGACCGGCAATAAATTTATTCAATAAATAATCATTTTGTTCGGAACTCGTGGGTCAACAAAAAGTAGCTCACTGAATAAAAAAAATAATCAACGAGTATTTATTTATATTGTTCGTAGGTCGCGAATGAAACTGAACACTAAATAAATAATAATAAGCGAGTTGATTTTTTTCATTTTCATAGATCGGTTTTAGATCCTTGAAAAATAATTTAAAATCATTGCAAGTGTTTGAAATTTACTAAATTGAAGGGCAGCTTTACAAACTATTCCAGTATATAGCAGTTCGAATTTTAAAATTTTCTTGATTATTTTGAAAATTGGGAGTCATCTTCTTTATGATTTGTTCTGTAAACTAAAACATTTCATTGAATATTTATGTTGTTCTAAACTAATGTTCAGTTGCATACACGACGTATTAAATTACGAATACCTATTATTTTTTGTACTCTGTTTGACGAACAGGTCGCGAATACTCTTATTGTTTAGTGACAACCATGACATAGCGATTCAAAAACTTACTTCTAGGTAATGACGGTTTATACAATTTGGTTATTTACTGTTTGGTTGTAGGGCTATAGGCGAGTTTTATTTTATTAGTGACTTCAACTTTTCCAACAGAACGCATTGTCGATGCCCACAATAAGTCACTGGTAACAATTCAATATAAGCCAAGTTTACAAACTATGAAAGTCACTGATGAATAATGCAGTATTTTGGCTTGTTACGTACACAGACATGCATGTGTATTGTATGTACATGTATTATATGTACATGTATATATAATACATGTACATATAATACATGTACATGTATTATACTGAAGCTTTCTTCATAATTCACGGAGTTAATTTTCTTTTTATTACTACGCTGTTGTCCTTTTGTTGTTGACCACATAATCTACTCTCACAATCACTCTTAGCCATCCCAAGTAAGCGTTGATTAATCTGTGTTTGCAAGGAGATGGTGAGTGCAGTTAGAATGGAGACAATGGACAGCAGTCATGCTGACTACGGTATGTTTACTTTGGTGATAATGAGCCATGGAGCATCCAACAGCACTATCTACGGTGCAGATATGAAGGCAGTTTCCCTCAACCTCATATTAGAACTTCTCTCACCAATCAACTTCAAACTAATGAGAGGCAGGCCAAAACTTGTGATAGTTCAGACCTGTGGATCTCATGGTGCAGAACCAGCTGTGCCCGCAGAAGTTTCTGGAGAATTCTCTATAGACAATACGCTACTGATATGTTCAACAGCTCCATGTAAGTTACATAACGCTTATATATAGGTAGGTGATAAGAGAATACGTATGCCACCACGCATTGACTTGTTTTACAGTTTCTGTAATATTTTTGGTAAATTTGTGTCATATTGTTTCACTTAATAGCAAACAGCGCAACAGAGAATCAATCAGGATCTGTGTTTATACGGAATCTTGTAGCAGAGTTCGCTAGACATGCCAGTCACAAAGATGTTCTGACACTAATGGAAACAGTAAGCAAACATGAAAACGTTCAAGCATGACTTGGTGTGATGGAGTTGTCTCAATAGAATCAGTAACTATGCGTTGTTTTTTTATTTCAGGTTAGAAGCAAGATACATCAGCTGTATAGGCAACCAGGTGAGCACAATGATGACTATGTGCGCATCAAAAACTGGCTGACCGATAAGAGGAAGCTGTACTTATCCCGTTATACAGTGGGCCGCGATTTTCTTGGAATGTAGAAGACAAACAGACTTAGCGTGCATATACAACAACGCTGCCATTGTGAAGTTTACCACACTTCTTTGTTGTGTGGTTGTTGTCATTGAACACTATCAGTCAATCAATAACTGTTAGTATTGAGTCAATTCATTTTCTTTCACAGAGCATATATATGTCTACCTTACTTTTATTTGCCGGCATGAATCAATATTTTTGGCCACAATTCTTTTTGACTGCGGACCAAAGAAATCGATCTATGCGCGTTGTCAATAGTGGAAAAGTACTGATTTCCGATCTACAATGCTCAGAAGACATCTTCACGAAGATCATCAGTGTAAACAGTCGTTCATGATTGGTGGGCATTATGAAAATCTTGGATAATCATAACAATGTTTGTCAAAATTGGTGATTCATTTAACTCCATGGGCCAGGCAAACCCTGCACATCTAGGCACTCAGTTTTAGTGCAAGGAAGTTTTTTATATGTATCTAGGCACCTATTTTCCTGTGCTGGAGTGTGAGAGTTGTTTAGTTACTAGTAAACAGAGGTAGCTGTGTTTTGTAATCATATGTCACTAACCCAAATATAATAGCCTTAACTGCACCATACCACTATGTCAAGGTTAACTTACTCATCACAGCCCTGTGTTCAAAAAAGTTCATACCACATCTTTTGACATAGAATCCAAAACTCATTTATAACATTGTAACATAAGGAGCTGGATGCACAAAGTACCATCTCCTTCAGGTTACAGCAACCAACTAGAAACCTAGTCATGAACCAGCCAGAGCTGCAAAGTTTTATTATGTAACCATAAATGATTATTACAGTCGTAATGACTGATCATGTCCTCAAATATTTTTTGATCATTATGAAACGTGGTTGGTAGTGTGGTGAATTTTTATGACCTTTAATAGTACACACTTAATTACCTATCGTTCTGGCACCTAGGTTACAGTCATTGGATGGCAAGAATAGTAGTTTTTAAACATACCGAACACCCTGGCCCTGCCTGCATTTACCGGGTATCCCGACCCTGTGAGTCTATGCCAGGCCGGCAGCAAAATGGTTTCCATGGACTGAGGAATCAAATTAGCTTTATAGGACTCAGAAGCCAAGAATCATCTTACACCTACCTGTATAACTGACGAAACCAGGAGCAAAAGTTTATGAAGACAGAAAACCTACCACAGGAAGTGCAGAAGCTCAGGATTGGCTTGTGAGCCCATGACTCCGCCCTCTACTTCGGGGCTCCACTTACCTTTTACTCATTCTCTACTATTTCATTGGCTAGTATTTATACAATGTATGCTGATTTGTTCCATTACGCTCTACTTATATTTCATTTGGCAATTGTATTTTTTACTTCCTGTGCTCTGCCTATAAACGGCAGAGCTGTCGCTATAACTTATTGTATTGTTTTGGAGGTTTTACCTTGCCGTTATTCTTGGTATGGAATAAATGCATTGCGTTCAAAAGCATTGAGTAATGTGTCTGAGCCGAGGGCTCTTTTTCTTGTTGTACAGTTGAGATTACTCCTTCACTTCAGATTTGTTGTCATATCAACAGAGGATTACCTCTTGGAGAGAGGTGATTGGTGTCAGCTACCAATTTGACTGTTCCAGCGAGGAGTTCTGCTGGTGACAGTGTTTAGTTAGTGGGTTAGTAGGGCCCCACAATCCACTACAGTTTTTGCTTCGAAACTTAATTATTGATAACTAACCGCCTGTCTGTCGTTCATTTTTTTATTCTTCTCCTAATTTAATAAATTTATTTAATACCTCACAAAAAAATTAATGAAGCCACATCATAAAGTCTGGCTTAAGCTCCACAAGAAACACGTGTTGTGCCTGTCTAAGTGTTCGTTATTAATGAATTAATAATATCATTAGCCGTATCCTGTTTTAAACTTCTGTTGAAACAGCCTCTGAAAGTGCATAGCTTAAAGATTTGGTTTTATTGCCTATGCTTCATTCAGGCAATAAAAATTCATTTTATTGTTTACTGATACATTTTAGTGTTTTGAAAAAGGATTTTTTAAGCACGAAAACACAATTGTATCATATTTTCTTCTAGTAGGAACAATTACAGGGAAGGGGTGTCCACACCTGACTCTACCTCTACCTCTCACCCAATTCTCTATCACAAATCGGTTCAATTTCCGATGATTTAAAAGCCCGTTAGCGCGGTGCGATTTTTTTAGCAGTGGAGCTTTTTGTTAGAAATAGTTTGTATACATAGAAATAAACAATACATAGACATATACACTGAATGAATATCATATTTACTGTAAAATATATACTTAAAAAAAAACACAGATGCTTTCAGTAGTAAAACAAACACGTTTTTTTTTCCCTCAGTGCCATTTATGTTACTTGCCAACGGATTAATAGAGATCATAGCTTATGATTATTATAGCACACTACTTCAGTTAATCGAACATTGGCAGATGATATATCTATTATATATCTATTATATATCTATTATAGTAGCAATAGTTTGATGTTGCAAGAATAAAATAATGTTTAGTCAGTTTTGACCGAGGCAGTTACTGGTCACCTCTCTATAAGGCCAAAGTATCATTCAAGCACTCAAAGTCTCCCGACAGGCACATCATCATCCAGCACTACATCATCATCATCATCATTCGCTGCTAAATCATCGCTGTCGGTATCTTCTTCCTCGGTTGGTATTTTATAAAGATCAATGGTGGCTAGTACATCGCCGTAATCTTCTTGAAGATCTTTGAAGGCTTGATCCAAGATTAACGCTTGGTAGTAAGGGGGGGCTCCAGGAAATATTGGGTTCATGACTCCGACCAGCATACCCAAAGGATAGTGTCTGCCATTTTGCCTTTCCTTGTACACTATACTTCCAGAGTCCGAGTTTGTCAGCTCTCTACAAACATCAAAAAACATAGTTTTGATCAACCGATGTTGTATAGTAAATGGTTCAAACTTGGTCATTTTTAAATAGCGCTGATGGGCCGCCGCACCACTTGTTTGTAAAACTGTTAGTTTTAGTAATATTTTTTATCACACTAAGATTTTATATTTTGGGAATAGAAAGCAAAAGTACTGAAGCCGGGTGCCAAATTTTGAGCAGAACTTGGTGGTAGTAGCAAGGGTACCAGTTGAAGTGGAAAACAGTTTGATGTGAACAGCAGCTGAGCCAAAGAGATTTACTGAGCTGTTGGTTTTGTGAGGCATGAAATAAAGTTATTTCAGTATATCACAGAATTTCTTAACCAAACCCGAGATTGGTGATGGCTTTTTAGTTTAAACAGTTTAAACAGTTTAAACAGTTTAAAATGCTAAATGTGACTGGTATTTGAAGTATAACGGACCTGGCTGAAACAAGTTGTAATCAATTGAAAACTAAAACATGGACAGCAGTAAGTGTTGGGAGTTATTGTACAAAAGTGGCAGCCGTTAGATAAACAATGTCGTTGTCAAAAGTGTATTCGTATGAAATGGCTAATTCAACAACTGCACGAAAGTGAATGCAGTGCAAAATTGTTTAAATGAGCAAAATAAAATCGCTTTTTGATCAGTTTCTAAACTAAGTACTGTTTCAATCACCATTATTAACATACCCTGCATCAAGGGTAAAGAGTAGATGGTGACCCATGAATTGATTTCTCTGGTCCTTTGTGGCTTGGTTGTTGCGTAGTCGGCCTTTAAAATTTTTCACCACTATGGTTATCGGTGGCTGATTTGGCCTTTCTGGTATGATAAACTTTTTCAACCTTCCCAAAGATCTGACGCGCACAAGGCTCTCTTGTCGGGTGATTCTATAGTTGCTTAACCTTCTCTGGATGTTGACAGCACTCTCTTGAGTAAAACGCAAAAGAACCATATCATTCAAACAATATTTTGCTTTCAAAATGGGTGATTCTCCACTGGGCTGCATGGTGTCATCATCGGCTATGCCTTGATTGGGGTCAGCAATGTCCGGCTCATAAAAGTACCTATAACCAATCAATGGTGGATGGTGAGTGGGAACCATGAGACACTCTCCTTCTTCTTCTCTCTCATTGGATGCTCCTTCAGCATGCCTACCCGAGCGAAACTTGTACACTCTTTTAGGAGGTTCCTTTCTGACAAAATCGCGCAACTCTGTAATGTTGCATCTATCCATCAACTGCCGGTTTTTACGTTTAGTAAACATCATGTGGGCCGGTCCAACAGCATAAAACACCTGCAATGTATTTCACACATCTACAGCATCTACAAAGCTGCCATGATACCTTAAAAGCTAGACTTTGATAAACAACATCAAAGATTAGAACTTTCATTAGTCCTACCTCCTCATCAGTTCCCAGAGGTTTGGCTTTGAGTATGAGCTCGCAAGTGCCATTCTTTTCCAGCCCAAATCTCTCCATCTTTAAGGCGTTTCTCCAAATAAGCTGTTTGGTGTGGACTCTTCCGCTATGTTTGGGTGCGAAAATAGTGTATCCATCATACTTTTCGCTCAAAGCTAAGAAATCTTCTTCTGTTAGATTCTTTGTATTTATGCCCAAAACGGCAATGTTTTTTTGGTTTTGCGGATTCGGCAGCAAAATGTGTTTCTGCACACCACGCTCCACACAAATTCTAAAATGGAAAACTAGAAATTATGTAAATATGGAAGTGCAATTAATCGAAGAATCTCATTCAAGCAACAATCAACAGTTTTATGAAGCTAAACAATCTACCTTGCAATGTCTTTTATCAGTCCAGTCGGCATGTGTTCTTCTTCAAAGTCAGAGCCATCATCACTTGTGCTCGCTTGACTTGACTCCTCCTTTTTGATAGCCCCACTGGTTTTTGTTTTAACAGCTGGAACGCCTTTTGTCACACCAAGTTCATCAACGAGGGTAGTTGTAGTCACCATGGGATCGTCCATTTCAATGTCTGTAGATGCCACATCTGGTGCCTGCGCTGATGGTTGGTGGTGTGTGCCTATGAAGTAACACAATATTGTCAGTCATCAAATTCTAAATGTAATGGGTACATTAAAATACTAGCTTTTCATTTCAATAGGGTGTAGGCCTGCAATGGAAACAGTCGACTTCTATTTTGAGACCACTCTGTAAATAACATTTTTAATACAATGAATACTGTTTCAGGAAATCATTCAATAATCATACAACCAGTTTGTCACTGTTTCTACTGGCTTCAACATTTCAATGTCAATGTGTAAGAGCCATTCTGTTTGGAGTTCTTTGAGAATTGAAAACTGTTTCCTGGAGAAATAATCATCATCAAAAATCTGCCCTTGTATGAAATATATATGCAGCTTTGATTTTGTTTTATTTGTTGGTATGGCAATTGCTTTTATTTTTTTAAAAGGTATCGTACATCGCAGCAAAAATCCTTCTTCCAAAGATCAAACAGATATACAATAGTTACAGACACTTTATGAAAAAACTCCACCATCTTGTAGCAGATCTATCTCTGAGAATGCAAACTGATTGTCATATTTATGTAGGAAACCGGTTGTGTTAATTCAGCTTGACCAACCAGAAATTGTGCAAAATCTTGTGAGGGTGGCAAGTTAAGCAGTCAGTTTTCGTTAGGAGTATTTGCATTCGGTGTAGTGGTTTGAGTATGTCATGAAAGCATATCTTTGTATATTTGCAACAATTATAATATCTTACCTTCATCCTTCCACTTCCTTCTTGCCGTACTCTTCACCACTGACTTCTCCTTCAATCTATCATTTTCTTTTTCCAGTTGCTCCGCTCTTTGCTCTAAAACAAACCCAATTTGATAGGCTTCTTCAAAAGTTTCACGGCTAGGGTAGTTACTTATCTGGTCACATTTCTGTCCTTAACATGCTATGTACAATAGAATGGGTCAGACTTTGCTACGGACTGTTGTTGCAAAATATAATTGAGTCTTGATCAGGAACCTTTTCATAACTGATTGTAGTATATTTTAATTATTTGATTATTACGATAAAGGCACATAACATATTTTAATAGATCAGAGTAACTGTAACATCTTATAGTTGACTCGTATAAAAAAAAAACAATGCACACTCTCTACATTGCTGCATTGAACTCCCCTGTGCATGCTTGGGAGAGTTGGTAGGATGTTCATGTTGGAAGTTTTTCAGAATTCTTAAACTGATGTTACTTACTATGCTGTTGTTTGCTTGACTCTGCTATCCGCATTTCATGGATGTGCGCTTCCTTTTGTCTTGTCAACTCATTCTGTAACTCATCTCTCTCATCCTGCAGTTTGGCATACTTTGCTTCATACTTATCCACTACAACATTGATATATTTAGTTAGTAAATCACCTGGATATGTTATTAATTGGGGGACAACATGTATCTACATACGAACCAACCTTTCAGTTTCAATGAAGCATTCTCAGATCTGAGTTCTATCCGTTCTTTGCTCCATTGTTCATTTTCGACTGACACGTTTTTCAGGTTTTCCTTCGCTAAAAAATTATTTTTGCATAGTTTTAATGTTGTTTTCTAAACACTAATTTGACCACTTTGCTCACTGCCTAATGCCATGTGTAATATTTTACCAGTCACTCAAGAAATTTACCTAACACTGCTACTGCTACTCTGCTACTCCTACTGCTACTCTGCTACTGCTACTCTGCTACTGCCACTGCTACTTCTACTGCTACTCTGCTACTGCTACTCCTACTGCTACTCTGCTACTGCTACTGCTACTGCTACTCTGCTACTGCTACTCTGCTACTGCTACTGCTACTCATACTGCTACTCCTACTGCTACTCTGCTACTGCTACTCCTACTGCTACTCCTACTGCTACTCCTACTGCTACTCCTACTGCTACTCCTACTGCTACTCCGCTACTGCTACTCCGCTACTGCTACTCCGCTACTGCTACTCCGCTACTGCTACTCCGCTAATGCTACTCCGCTAATGCTACTCTGCTAATGCTACTGAAAAGAACAGTACAAAGATACACAGTAACACAAGCAGTTGTATCAATAACAATACAGTTAGTGTCAGTTTAAACCATCCAATCAGAGGCAGGCATCCGGCTCAAGGCAAGGGAATCTCTCTTTTTTCCTTATGCAGTACTACCGCATTCAGTAATGGCTACAGCCAAGTCAGTTGACTCTCAGTCAACAGATCGTTCAATGATTTTGATCGAAAGTTCACTAGCACTTTGCTAGCAAGAAAACGGAGTTTCTCATGAGCTACCTGCTCATTTACTGATCTAATTGCATAGCAGCCAGGGAAAAGTGTTACCCAAAGGCAGGTTCGAACCTCTGTCGTCAAACTCAGTGGCCGTGCACTCTGCTATTGAGCTAGAGGACAAAGGTTCTTTGGGTATTCTCTTTTTTGGTAGACACAATTTATGTGAATCCATTACAAAACTATATGCTTGTTATTTCTCTGGAAGTTGGTCCAAATCCCAAAACCCAAATTATTGCTGCAATACTGCTATACTAATCATGTTTTATCCGTTAGGTGCTCAGCTCTTAGACAAATGGGCATTTAATTGAAATTCAAGTTATAACGTTCTAATGCAAAGAAATAATTGTGTATAATAACATGTGCAACCAGACTGTACCGTCAAGGAGCTCCCTTCTTCGCATTTCTCCAACAGCTTGCAATTGTTGCACTTTAAGCTCTAAATTTTCCACATTTCCTTCCTTCTTCGATTTACCAGCCTTCTTTTCATCAGCAGCTACAATCACCAAAACAACATATGATGAAACCAGATATCTGTCAATTGCTATCATCATATTAAATCTCAAATAAATCCTACACTTTTTTGCTTGTATTTGCTGTTTTACCAATATCAACGTAGCACAAGTTTTAGAAAAAAATTGAGAGCAGTTCCAGTTTCAATTATTACAATTACTTGGTAATTTGTTTACATATCTTTCTCCACTATTACCATTGCTGCCAAATGGTTACTGTTGGTAGTGGTATAATAGGAGAAGGACTACATGAATGGTTGCTGTGGTCATATGAAGCAACGACAATAAAAAACACCCTAACCTTGTAATTTGGTTTGCATATTTTTCACAAATCTTGTCACAGTTTCAATAAGTACATCGCCATCACAATCTGCTGTCTGGTCTATACCACCAACTACAACACAACAATGTCAGCTCACAAGCACCACAATTAGTAAGGTAGGACCAGATCTCCAGAAAACACAGACCTGCCAACATATCTTGTTGATCCTTGACAGACTTGTCATGTAATGGTTGTGCATATCACTGAGTTGATATAGCTGAGGGTATACAATTTGCACTGGAAGATGGAAGATATTGGTTAAAAACAAACAGACCTGTCAACATCCGTGTTGATTGCCAAGTTGAATCATTGTATAATTCGGTGTTATGTATAGTTGATATTTTGGAGAGATCTGTCTGATATTTTTTATTCTGTTGATTGAAAGACTAGACGAGTGGTTGTTTAATACATTATGTTAATTGTAATTGATATTCTCAAATAAAATTTTTCAGTTACTTTTTTGTTAATCCCAAGAATATTGGTTTTTGGTGAAAATTATTTTATTTTACTGAAAGTTTTCCTTCTAGTTTAGATCCTTGTTGACTTTTTCCCTTTGTTTTTGATTTTTTTTTTATCAGCGCCAAAGGCTTCGCAGTATTGCGAGAAAACCTTTTAGATTCTAGGAGAGGCTCTTTCTCCAGCGCAACGAGTTGAGTTCTTCAACTAGTGTAATCTAATAGTTTTTCGCGTTACTTGCCAAAAGGCTATGACTGGTACTGCAAGAACTGGCTATTTTATGCCTACTCTGTACTCTTGTGGTAGCGTGGCTACAGAGTGCAAGGCTATTATCCTTCTATACGAGATGAGATAGTACACTGCTGAACTGCAGTAACAACGGAGGTTGGCTACCGGCCAAACTAATCTCAAGTAGTTGAAAGTGTGAATATAACTTTATTCTACACTCTCCTATAACGCACAAAATTGCTAGAAAGATGATTGCAAAAGTAATAGCAAGTAGTAATGTCTCTTTGATACTGTTAGTTTCCTGTACGGGTAAGTGAGTGTCTTCAAGGCGTGGTCCAAAACTGGCACTGATTCCTATGAGAGTCCAAGCATCTTCCTGGCTTGTGGGATCTTCTCGATAGTAATACGAATCCTCCTAAGCTTGTCTTGCCAACGCAAAGCACGCACGGGTACGATACAGTCGCTTACAACATCTCAGCGCTACTGCTACCTTAACAGTACTGCCTGGCTGGGCTGCATGCAAGAGCTTATATATGAGCAGCAAAATCACGAGAGTATATAATTATTTGATTGGCTAATAAAAAGATAAACAACACCGCATGTACCACATCTCAATGCTAGAGATACTAATGCTTCATGTACATATAGCGATCGTGCTAGCGATTTTGCTTAGCGATTGGGGAAGTCCCTCCCCCAAATTGCGCAATTTTTCACTAATGCCAATTCTTCAGCGATTCCGGTCAAGCTCGCTGTTATAAAGCATAGCCTTCAGTTTATTGTGGGATCGTTGATAGATCGGAGCGCTGGACATGGCAAGATCACATTGGAAACAAGGGTAAAGTTTTTTTACGTTGTGATTGGCTGATCAAAGAATCCGCTAGCGATTTTTTGATCTTGATCAAAACTTGACAATAACCTCAAATAAAATGCTAGCGATTGCTTAGCGATTTTGTAGGAAACAGAAGTTGCAAAATCACGCAATCGCTAAGGAAATCGCTTAGTAATCGCTATATGTACGCGGGTTTAAAGAGCAGGAATGTCTGTTGGCTCGAAGCCAACTGCAGTGCACTGCACAGCCGTGAGTGCTCAAGCGGATGAGTCATAAGGATACTAGTTGGTTAAATAAGTGGAATAGAATTGATGCAGTGCTGGCTGCGAGTGAATGAATGGCACACTGTGCATTTCTATTACAATAAAACAGTTATTTATAAGGCTACCCTTATTGCTAAGAGTACTAGTAGTTGCAGTAAAAGTTGTTCCTCCAGTCACTGTCGCTGGAGTGGATGATTTTTGTTTGAAGACAGTGGCTCTTATGTAGCTAAGGTTGCACTGAGTGACCTATCTCTGCATCAAATGAGAATTCTTGCATGGAAGTTTGCAAAAAAGTTTCTTTTTGCACAAAAATCCCTATTTAACTTCACATAAAACTTTTTCTATATATGGAAAAAAATCTTCAGCACATTCAAATAGTTTTCACAAAAAAAACTATTCCTGGGATTAACAAAAGAAGTAACTGAAAGGTTTTTCAAAAGTATCAGCCATAATTAACACAATGTATTAGCCAACCGCTTGACTAGTTTTTCAAACAACATCATATGTTGATAGATCTGTTTTTTACCAGAGATCCACCTATTATACTAAAAAGGCTTAAGATTAAAAAGGAATCAGACCGATCTGTCCAAAATATTGACCATGTTTAAAACTGAGGTATGCAACCATTTAACAAGTCAATCAACACGATATGTTGACAAGTCTGTTTTTCACCCAATTTCTTCCATCTTACTAAAAAAGGGGTTAATAAGTAACTGACAGTACAAAATGTTTACCCTCAACTATCAACACAATGATATACACAGCTATTACATTACAAGTAATCAACATGTATATTGGCAGGTCTGTTTTTTCCCTGGAGATCTACTCCTAGCCCACTACTACTACTACATTTCCATGTGTTGAAGCTTTGAAGGATGTTTGGATCAATAACGTCTACGAATCATGAAAGTCTACCAAAATTTGGAAGCTTTAAACACTTGTGAACTTTTATTGGACCGATCTTCATGGTGAAATTTATTAACTCTTAAAGATTTAAAACTTTTGATGGTAGGATAATGGAAGGACAATAGAAGTTGAAAACTTTGTAGTCGTAATAGTAAATTAATGTTAGTTACAAAAAGTTTCGAAAATAAATTATTATTCATGTTAAACTTGAGCATCAATTATCACAATCGCCCTGAAAACATACAAAATCCTTAACATTTCTGATGATGAGTGACGAAAATAATCGATGGCGCTGTAATAACAATTATTATTTATTTATCTCAGAGTTTGACTACTTATAATGTTCTGTTGGATAAAAAAAAACCATTGTCTGATGAAAGCTGTAATGGATTTCGATCCGCTTCCCACAAAATTCCACTAATCTCGATTATTATACCTCTCTTCAAAGAGGACATTGTGGTATGACAGTAACAACTAGTGATCAGTTACTGCCGGATCAGTTGGCAAGCACTGAGCCCACGGCTGAGACAAACGACACAGAATGTAAGCTTGAATAGTGGCTTTGTTCATAAATACCAATTTCGAGGGTGGCAATCTTCTAGGGTGGTTGGCAGTACATGAATGAATGCAAAGATGGTGAGTGAAAACAGCCCTTATATAGGCAGGCTGACAGGAAGTAATTAGCATATTACATATAGGCATGTATGGACAGGAAGTAAACAGACCAATGGCAATTGATATATAAATAGTTAACAAATCATACAGTAGAATATGGTTAAACGAAAATAGTGCCAAGTAGCTAATGGGCGGAGTCAGGTCTCCATAGTCCAATCAGAGACTCTACAGAGTTCTGAGGCTGTACCTAGCCTTTGGTCAATACATCTGGTAATTCAAGGAAGAGTGCTTCCAACTCCAGGGTTAGTGTAAGATCCTAGATAGTTTTGAAGACCCTCTGCTTAGGCAGCCATATTGTGCCAGCCCCAATATCAGCATATCGGGTCAGCCAGGGGTCACCACCGGTCCTACAAGGGTCAAGATTGGCCCTACTAGCTGTGCCGCCGGCACAGCAAGTTATTCTATCGGCACAGCACCTTCTAGAGGGCTAAGGGTAGAATTCCAGTGCATCTCTGATTGGTGTCTGCTAGCACACAAGCCGTTTACTATTGGCATGCACCAAAATCTACCACAAAACTATCCTGCTGTTTTGGTAATTAATTTTGAACCACATGATTTGGAATGTAAACATTCTGGTGACAACACACACTTATAAAAACATTTTTCTCTTTTTATTGTTGATATCATTTTGATAGAAACTGCCATGACTTGCTGCAGATACCAAATCAGTGATGCGAAAGGCAAAGCGCTTCGCATAGTTATCATTTCTGTGGTGTAGACAACTCAGAGTGACTCCTTCAAAAACTCGTGCAATGCAAGTACACCGAATTAAAACTTCGGAGATTTCAAAAATCTTTCAAAACTTTGATGCACGAAAATCTAGTGAAGAGGTGCTCCCGGTAAGATTTTTCACCCAATGGCCAATGCAGACACCAATGCACGCACCAACGCAAGCACCGACGCACGCACCAACGCAGACACTAATGCAATGTCAACCAACCTTTACTGACATAAAGCTCCTGGTTGCGTTTTTGTAAGTTTTTGTTCTCCTCTTCTTTTTTGCTGAGCTCATCTGACAGCTTTAGGTATGCAAAAGCTAGTTTTGTGTTAAATGCTGTTGACTTCTCACTCTCCAGCTTTGAATCTGCAACCAAACAAACATAAAAAGAATTGTATGTTAATGAAATGTCAAATCTATCAAGTTTAATTTAGTAAAGTATGTTAACGGGATAACAATTTTTTCTAAAATACTTTTCTTGAAAAATCCTTTTTTAGAAATGAATTTTTTTAATTTTTTAAAACAAAAATTATTTATACAAAATAATGGCAAACAATGGCTGTCTGTTTATACATTCATCAGGTTGAGAACAGAAGCGTTAATAACAATTCAATCTTTAAATCCCTCCAAATAAAAATTTTATTGCATTTTGGTCAAGCGTTAATCACAATAATCTCAAATAGTTAAATGTCACACCCAGTGTGTTCTAGTTCTTGCAAGTGGTATCTTCAATTCTAACAACATTATTATTTACCCAGCGGTGCAAAAAACTTAACATCAAAAAGTTTTTTGCTAATGTAAAAAAAATAATATTGTATATAAATATATGTAATTGGCAAATGTCGTTGAGAGAGAGTTAAAGACTTTGTGGAAAAGCGGTAGGCTTATTTGAATTGGCCTACCAAATTGAACAAAAAATGGCTTGAAAGTGAAAATTAGGTTTATAGAAATGAGGTGCGGGAACGTCATGTAGGGAGTGCGATGAGAGGCAATGTTCTAGAATAGAGGGTGAACGATAAATCGAATCAATAGTTATACTTTACAACTAGACATTCTGTTACTAAGTTTACCTTCTTCTGATCGTTGGCTTCTATAGGTGCGCAGTAGCTGAACCATCTCCGAGTTATTGGCAGCAATAGCCACCTCAGTTGGGGTTTGACCTCTCTCATTGTTAGAGTTCAACAGGGCTGTCTGTTGAACTACTGTTAAACTTTCCATAATGCTTTCAACTGCGAGTCGGTAGTTGTGCAATGATGCGCAATGCAATGCTGTATCGCCGGCAGCACTTTTCATACAAAAGAACTCATTAAGATTTTCTGGAATTTTATGTAGCACTTTCACAATAGCCTGAAAACATGCATCATCCTTATTTGCTATCGCCAAATATATTGCTGTCTCGCCACACGTGTCTCGCAAAGCCAATAGGTCATACGCCAAGGACAGTTCTGGCACACTTGCAAGTATTACATTGACACACTCAATATTTCTGCTCTCCACCGCTAGTTGCAACGCAGTTCGCGAGTCAACCGTAGACCGCTGAGTTTTAACAACATCATAGCTCTGCTGTGAGGAAAGACTATGTAGCATGTCTAAAACAATTGCCACATGACCCTTTTCCACAGCGTAGTGAATAGCAGTGCTGTTGTCCTCATCTTTAATCGCAAGTAATTCACTCCACTTTGCTAGTTTGTTCTTAAAATAACTCTTTAAAATACATAAAAACTGGCTCCGCCCTTCCAATGCAGCTAAATGAATCGCAGTACTCTCATAACCATCTTTCAATTTCAACAACTTCAAGTTGTCATCGAAACCGACCATGTTTATCATCGCTTTCATACATTCTGTAGAATCATTTCTCGCAGCATACATGTATGGAGTCATCTCGGAATCATCTGGTGATTGAAGCAGTTTGACTCGTTCTGAAACGCTAAATCCCTTTAGCGCAAAAACTGCAAGATCATAACGGTTTCTTGCTGCTATATCATGAAGGATAAATCTATTTTTTACTTCCATGAAGGTCAGCTTATCAGAGTTGAGCTGCAACAACGAACCATCTTCTTGCATGTCAACCATATCTTTTTCTCACTGAGACCCTGAAAGTAAACGCAATTTTTTATGTAAAAAACTATTAAAACAAAAAAAGTGCACACATGTAATTTATGATGACGAAGACAAGTGTATTGTGAGAGATTTTGGCAGCTATAATATTCCAGTTCTTTCCTCAATAGCTACACTGCTGGCCCCGGCCCTCTCTCAATAGTTGTCCACTTATCTCCCAATTCCTCTAATTCCTCTTATCTTTTTTGTGCCCTGCACCTTGCTGTCTTTGAGACAGACAAATCGAAGATAGATAACTAGCGATTATCACTGATGGCATAATCAGAGTTGATCGTTTATCGCTTTAATCTTGTATGGACCCAAAGTACTTATATATAACCATGATGCAGCTATATCAGCTCTCTACTGGCCTTGTTTAGCCAAGATTCCCACTATATAAGGTCATATTCACTATATTCTCTTGGTTTGAGTTCCTTTGGGTAGAAAAGAAAACTTGCCCATTGTGGTCATGGGAATGACTCGTAAAAGTTGATTTGGGTTGGTTTGTACTAGTTCAATTGTACTAGTTCAGTACTAGTTTATTTGTACTAGCTCAAACCAAATCGGTTTGGGCATTGATTAGAAGCATTGGAATCATTCGAATTGTTGATTTGCATTTGTTTGAACAGCTGTTTTATTGAGGAGGCAAATATGTAAATTACTTGCAAGCCTTTATCAGCTTTTGTTTATTTTTCAACTGCATTTTTTTTATATTTGTATAATGGCTTTTTGCAAAATCAACAACCACAAATTATGAACTTTTACTGTTTGTTTGAGAAACTGACAATTTTAAAATTGTTGATGGCAGAGCTCAGAAAATCTAGCTGTGTTTGATAGGTTGGCAAACTATATTTTTGATATTATCGCCTCCCATTATTTAATTACTATTCAATAAATATTTTTTATTAGTTATTATTTATTATGGTCATTATTGCAGTAGATTTCTACCCTCTCCTACAGACACAACGACCAGCTCACTGTGTGCACTCCTTGCACACACTCCACTACCTCTCCACATACCCAGGGTCTGCTCTGAATGTAGGCGTTAGCAACTCCACGGGGCCCACAACCCAGACAAATTCACCAATGTTAGAGATAAAATGCTTTATTTGACAATCTATTTAGCAATATAATGAATGTACTATACAATATCCACAAGACTTCTGACTCTCTCAACGCATAACAGCTCATTTTATAGGAGAGACAGGGAACACTCACCTCCTTATTAGGGATGAGCCAATCACATACAATAAAACAAACAATGCCCCAATACAATTATATAAAACAACACAATACAAACATAAGCTACCAATCATATATCCTGCACATGGTGCAGCTCTCAGGGGTGATGTTCCATCCAATCACAGGTAAGGGGAAGCTAGCCTCCATATAAGGTGGGTCAATTTCCTTCACTTCAGTTGTTCTGCAATCCAAGCTCTCTCTCTCTCATCTACAGGTGGGTAGTTGGTCTTCTGGTCCTCAGGCTGCCACTTCCTGGTGTTTCCTTCTAACTGGGCCAGGATGCTGGCCCAGGACAGGCCCTCTATTTTCTATGTGATGGATACAGGGTTAAAATAGACTGTTATATAGTCATAGTATTGCTATTGTAACCTGGTAAAGTAATTATCTTGCCATACTTTTATACTGCTGTATATTGTGGGAGGCAGTCGTTGTCTAGATATCAAGCAATACACACACACATTTATAGAGCTAATCAGTCTCATATCTCAACAACATGACATGGTGTCAGAGATTTAGGACTTTCGCCTGACAGCTAGGGCTGCCTTGGGTGGCTTGCATTCTTTGCAGACATGTCGGAAGGCGGGTCTCTTAGGCCGCCGGCTAACTTTCTTGTGGATTACTCAGCTCAAAATCCGAGTGATGCTAGCAGAGACTGGACAGCGTGGTTGGAGCAGTACGACTTCTATATGACAGCAACTGAGAAAAATGCTAAAGAGGAAGGAGTACAGGTAGCCATACTGTTAACGTTACTTGGCGCCCAGGGGCAGGAGTTGTTTAGGACATTTGACCTGACTGAGGCTAAAAAGAAGAAAATAAAAGATGTAAAGCAGGCGTTTACCAACTACTTTGCTCCTAAAGTCAAGGAGGAGTTCGAGCGCTATAGATATTATAGTCGTGTGCAACAAGAGGGAGAATCCTTTGACAAGTTCTTGTCGTCACTGAGAAGCCTGATATCAACGTGCAACTTTCACGAGGCAGAAAAGGATAAAGCATTGAGAGATAGAATAGTTTTTGGCATCAGATCCGAAGCAATAAGAACAGAACTGTTTAATGTTCAAGATCAACTAACCTTGGCAAAATGCATTGAAATCTGCCAACGATTTGAAGCAACAAAGCAGTATATGAATGACTTTAAGATGTCTAACGCAGAACCAGCAGCAAAGGTACACGCCATCAGTTCACAGCAAGTGCGTAGTACGAGACAAGATGTTACTCAGCATGCACCCAGTAGTGCACAACAACAAAAGATGATCACAAACTGTAAATATTGTGGAGACTCACACCCAGCTAGGAGATGTCCAGCGTATGACAAATTTTGCAAAACGTGCCACAAGAAAGGGCATTTTGGGAAGGTATGCAGATCAACACCCGCAGAAGCTACTAATGCCAACATACACGAGGTTACATCAGCAGGGAAGCTACACGAAGTCAACGGTCAGTCTAGCACTAAATGTAAAGAATGGTATGTAACAGTTGATTGTGAGGGCAACAAATTAAGACTTAAGATTGACACTGGTGCCACTTGCAATGTACTGCCCAAAGATATTTATGATAGCTTGAGTCTTTCTAACACAAAGCTGATGAGACATACTCAAGTGTTGACATCGTTTAGTGGTCATCAGCTGAAAGTGTTGGGAAAAGTTTCGCTTATGCTAGAGCATAAACACAATTTTTCTGTGCATGATTTTGTAGTTGTTGACCATGGAGAGACAACTCTCTTAGGCCTGCCTAGTTGTATCATTATGAATTTAGTTGAAACTGCGTGTGCTGTAGCAAATAATGCTGTTGTATCTGAGTTTACTGATGTTTTTGAAGGATTGGGTAAGCTGCCTAGTATGCATGCCTTGAGACTTAAGGAGGGTAGCAAACCAGTTGTGCAGAGCCCTAGAAGGGTTCCATTTAGGTTAAGAAATTCATTAAAACAAACTCTCGATGTAATGGAATCCAAGGGTACAATAGTCAAGGTCAAAACGCCTACGGATTGGGTCCACCCTATTGTGAATGTGTTGAAGCCCGACGGATCGTTACGTATTTGTCTTGATCCTACTGAGCTGAACAGGTGCATTAAGCGCGAGCACTTCGCTTTGCCGACAGCCACTGAGATATTTTCAAAATTATCTCAATCGAGGGTTTTCTCCTCATTGGACGCAACGCAGGGGTTTTTGCAACTTGAGTTAGACAGTGAGAGCAGTTTTCTGACAACGTTTGCTACTCCTTTCGGAAGATACAGATTTTTGAGGTTGCCATTTGGGATTAGCTCCGCTCCTGAGGTGTTCCATAGGACAGTTAGTGAAATATTCTCAGATATTGATGGGGTAGAGACGTTTGTAGATGATTTGCTAGTCCATGCACCTACAAAAGCTGAACATGACATCATACTTAGGAAAGTTCTCACAAAATGTAGAGAAGTCAATCTCAAACTAAATCTTGGAAAATGTAAGTTTGAGCAAGCTGAGTTAAAATATTTAGGGCATGTAATAGGACAAGGTGTGATACAACCAGATCCAGCAAAAATTAAAGCAATAATAGACATGCCTAATCCGCAATGTGCAGAAGATTTGCGTAGATTGCTGGGCATGGCCACATATTTGAGCAAATTTTGCCCTAACCTGGCAGAGGTTACAGCCCCACTTAGAATTTTGACAAGAAAAGGGGTTCAATGGTCCTGGACAGATGCGTGTGAACAGTCTCTAAAACAGCTAAAATCGATTATCAGTAGTGGTCAATTACTCAAAATGTTTGATCCTAGTCAGTCCATCACGCTTAGTGTGGATAGTTCGCAAAATGGTATAGGTGCAACTATACTACAAAGTGGGCAACCTGTAGAATTTGCAAGCTGTAGTTTATCGAGTGCTCAGAAAGCCTATGCACAAATTGAAAAAGAGTTTCTAGCAATACAATACGGGCTTAGTAGATTTCATCAGTATATTTATGGGCAGAAAATTGTGGTTGAAACAGATCATTTGCCACTGCTTGGCATCAACAAAAAGGGGCTGAATGAACTGACTCCTAGGTTACAGCGAATGAGACTATAAGAACCCAGTTGTATGACTTTGATCTAATTCACAAGCCGGGCAGTATGATGTTTATTGCAGATACACTGAGCAGGGCTTATCTCAATGAACAGTGCCCAGGCAGTGCCAACTTGGTCAGCAGAGACCACGAACAAATACATGCTATAACCACAGGTATCTTGTCGAATCACACACACCGTGAGAGCTTTATCAAAGCAACCATAAAAGATCCTACCTTGCATGTACTAAAATCACACATAGTGAATGGTTGGCCAGAAAGTCGACGAGAATGCTTAGAACCAGTAAAACCATTTTGGAATGTGAGGCAAGAATTGAGTGTACACAATTGAATTAATTCTCAAAAGCAGTCAGTTAGTAGTACCTATAGCTCTCAGAAAAACCATTCTGAATGAAATACATAAAGGTCATCTAGGTGTCTCGAAGTGCATTGAGAGAGCCAAAAACTCAGTTTATTGGCCAGGCTATGTAGGGACTATCACAGACTTAGTAGATGCTTGTGAGATATGCAAAGAGAACTCTAGAGCAAACAGTAAAGCTGCATTTGAACCATATGATATACCAGAGTATCCTATGCAAACAGTCAGTATAGATATCTTTCAGCTGGATGGCATTGAATATTTAGTTACGGTAGACAGATATTCGAAATGGCCTACTTGTCATAAATTAGAGAGCTCGACATCAAAACAGATAATAGAAATACTAAAGCGACAGTTTTTAGACTTTGGGCGACCTGAAACACTAGTCTCGGATAATGCATCATATTTCACTTCATTTGAATTTAAGTCTTTCACAGAAGCTCATGATGTAAGTCATATAACTGTTAGTCCTCATTTTTCTAGATCAAATGGACTGGCTGAGCGTATGATACAGACAGTTAAAAACAGTTTAGCCAAAGCTTATCAGTCTAGCCAGACACTCAACGATGTCATCAGCGTTCTTAGATCAACACCACTTGGTGATGGCCTCCCAGCACCATCAGTTTTACTTCAGGGTCGAAACCTTAGGTCCGCCTTGCATATAACTCCAGAGCAACTACAGCTGCAGCGCATCAATACCGAGGAAGTAATAGACATATTCAGAAAGCGACAGGCCCAGTCACAATTTACTAGTAGTACCGGCACACCGCATATATTTACAGAAGGAGCAAGGGTGTGGGTAAAGATGAGTCATAGAAATTGGGTCAGTGGAGAGGTTTTAAAACATGCTGACACTCCACAGAGTTTCTTAGTGCAACTAGATGATGGCAGGGTCTTTCGAAGAAACCAGTCATTCCTCAAAGTCAGAAAAAATGCTTTCACTGCCAATGAACCAAGTTGCAGACAATCTAACTTTCCTCCAATACATAATACTACTGCTCCTTCATTGACCGCATCAACTTCGGTGCCGTCGGCTCAGCGCGTGCCTACTCCTAATGTTCCGGATGAGCCTTCGGTTGGTGGTCCCGACGAGGGTGGTGGTCCGTGTGGCTTCAATACAGTTACCAGTAGGGGGAGGGTTTCAAAACCACCCGAAAGATACGGTGGAAATATTTATAGCTGAAAATGATCGTGACCATTGATTGACCCTTTGGAAAGTTTTGATAGCACAGCAGTTGATTTTATGGATTTTATGTATCGCTTATATGCAAACGGACCTATAAGTCCATTTTATTATACAGTTACAGTTTTAAGTATTTTATGTATTACTCACATATGCATATGTGTATTCTTTCTTTCAATTGTGGGAAAAACGATATGTTATATAGTCATAGTATTGCTATTGTAACCTGGTAAAGTAATTATCTTGCCATACTTTTATACTGCTGTATATTGTGGGAGGCAGTCGTTGTCTAGATATCAAGCAATACACACACACATTTATAGAGCTAATCAGTCTCATATCTCAACAACATGACATAGACCCGGTATAGGACCCAGTATAGCTGACTCCCTTAACCCGGCTTAGCTTATGTATAACATACAGGGGGACGTTAGGGGACAGAGAAAAGAGTGTACGGGAATTAGAGGCAAGGGGTGGAAGAGGGTGAGAATTGGGTCAGTTTGATCATAAAAACATCCCACATTATTATATAGTTAACAACCATTTATAATCATTATTAATAGCTGTTTTTATTATTATTCATTCACTTACTACGATTAATAATCTGTGCAGTAAGCATTCAACAATCCTCGCTCATATTACTAATGATAAAATAATTATCACGCTCACTACTCGCTCACAGAAAGGACAACTCCCGCATGTTATTTCAATTTCTTTTTTCATAGAAACGATTAGCAGCGCCAAACCAAATGGATATTTACCAACACGAACCAAAGTTCAACCCAAACAACTCCCAACCATGGGAACATAGTGATAATCACTGCACATGCTTTGTGCTTACACACACCTACTTGGATATAGCATAGGAATAATGACTCAGTCAACCTATATATAAGAGAATACCACAGAGTTTGCTGTTCATCAGAGCAAAGGCGGAGAAGACTTAGCTACATAATGAGGAGATCAGACATCTTCTGGATCTGATTGAACAACGCATGTAACTGTATCTTGTGCATACCTTTTACCTCTGTAACTGTATCTTGTGCATACCTTTTAATAGGACTGTTGTTTTGTATTGTATTGTTGCATTGTAAATAATGGGGACCCTGCCCATAGTTTCTCTTTGCCGACGCAACTGGAAGCAGTTCAGTCGCTAATAAAACTTATCATTAGAAATCACAACTTGCTTGACTTTTATTCGGTTTGAGACATTTTAGGAAATTGATATGAAAAAATATGTCTCTGAGAAAATTTAAGAGATCAATATAGCGCTTTGAAACTTTTTTTCAAAAATGATTTTGATTTATTCATTTAAAAAAAAATTAATTGAATAATGATGCTCATAAATACTATGTGGTAGAGCCGTAGTTTCGTATTTTGGGTTTGATTAAGTTTGCCAACGTAAATCAACTACGGTGCGCCCTTGTTATAGCCTATCTCCACTGTGGTGATGTACTGAGATGGTTTATGTAAGAGGCTCACCTAATCCCCATTGCAGTTTCCATAACTCTAGTAACTAACTAGTAATAATAGTAACCAAACCTTATGACCTTCACCAAGTGTAGCAAACATGTGGTGTCCTGTGGTATGTGACTAATAAATGGCAAGTGTTTACTTTTGCTTTGATATTGTAATGGATTTCGGTCTTGTTTCTACAAAGTCCACTAGTCTCGAGTATTGTACCTCTCTCCAGAGGGGACACTGTGCTGCTCGACAGTGATAACTGGGTGAAACACTGCCGAATCATTCGGCATAGGCAGAGCCCAAGGCTCAAGCAAACTACACGGAGTGTGGTTTGAATAATGGCTTTATTCCTCAATAGCCAAAGTCCTAGGGTGGATATTCTCTAGGGTGATTGGCAAGACATGAGTGAATGAATGCAACGAGCATATACAATTCCAACCCCTTTTATAGGAAGTGATTAGCATAATATTATATAAAAGTAAAGGCACAGGAAGTAACTAGACCAATGAGAACACATATATAAACAACAGACAAATCATGCAATGAATATGGGTTAGATGTAATAGGCGCCAAGTGGCTAGAGACGGAGTCCATCTCCTATTGTCCAATCCGGATCTCTGCAGGGCTCCAAGGCTACGGTTAGCTTGTGGTTATAGTATTCGTTACGCCGAGGAAGGGTACTTCCTGTTCTTGCTCTAGAGTAGGATCCTAGATGGTTCCGAAGGTCCTCTACTATGGCGGCCATCTTTGACCAGCCCTGTATCAACATACCAGCTCGTTAGGGGTCAATACCGGCCCTGCAGGGGTCAATACCGGCCCTACTACAGGCACAGTAAGGTGTTCCACTGACACAGCATCTTTCCGATAGCTGTGGGTGGAACTTTAGCACACTGGCATGGAGATAAAAGTGGTAAACAACCAGTTTATCACTGTCATTCATCAAAATCTACCACAATATCCAACTTTCATGGCAATCGAGTATTAATTTTTGTGATTTTATTATTATAAATAATAATAATTCATAAAATAATAATTTATTAATAGATTATCCTACGTTTGTTGAGTAAAATTTGTAATTTGTAAGCTTGTGCTTGAATGAAAATGGTTCAACATTAAAATGAAATAACGATAATGACAACATACAAAAATTAGATAAATAATAAATAATAATAAATGACTGCTAGATGTAAAGAGGTTCAATTATCCAGTTGGGAGATAACTCCTACGAGTTCCCTCTATATCGTATATAGGGATCTATAGTTGATATTGTTAGTGTTCATAAAAAAATGATTATTTGGGTTAATGCTCTGCGTTTAACATGCCCAAAACACTTAGAGAGCTACAAGAGACACTAAAGCCCATGGCGATACCAATATATTGGTGGGAGGAGAACGCTAAAGTAACAAAGAAAAAAAAAACTAGTTTATTTTTTTTTAATATCATTGATATGTCAGTATAATGGCAAGCATACTTCTGGTTGCATTAAAATAGCGCTCCCTAGTGAGCACGTAAAACAGCCGGTCCTCATTGATAATTGCTATGATGGGCTCATCCCTATCCAGGAGGTGAGAGTTCCTTGATAGGGATATATTGTGTCTAATAAACTGGGTGTACACTGGAACTATGTCCGATTCGTCAGAGTCTTGGACTCTGCACTGGTTGGCTAACATCTGCTGTGGGCTAGACCACATGGCAGAGTGGACATCGGGGGATAAAACTTTGAGGGGGAAACTTTGTGGGGTTGAGGCGAAGTGAACCGGTGAAAGAGAAAGAATACTTAGTTATTCGACGAACTGTTGTGTCCGCTGCATTATTGCACTGTACTGGCAAAGCCTAGTTGTCTATTTATAGCTTACTAGCAGAAATACCCGGCGTTGCCCGTGGAGATTACATAAATAGTGCGAAAACGATGTTAGGGAGATCATGAAGGGCCAGTGTTATGGAGTTTGTCTTCAGTTTTGACTTGCCAGTTGGCTTGAGGATGCTCAATTTGTCTACATGTTTCAATCGTTATGTAACTGGTTATATATTTTACAAATTGTGCTGTCTGTCAGAGCATCTAATAGGTCTTGGAAAATTTTTGTCTGCACTAATTATAACTTTATAGCCGCATGGGTGTGCCAACTTCCCTCTTGCTTCATAACATAATTGAATCTTTGAACATAATCACACAACATCTGAAGAAGTGTAGCGGTTGTTCCATGCAACACATTGCTCTCCCTATTGCACACCACCACCGATAACAACAACTTGCAAAAACGTTGACTTTTCTTTTTGAAGAGTTGAGCTTGCAACTCTTTCGTAATAGCTCAAGTCTAGATATTCCAGGGGGTGAAAAGCATTTTTTTAAGTTTGTTTTCCGGATTATATTTGCAAAAAGTCAACTCAAGGCTTTTCTGTAGTTTCACATTTAGTGAAAAACCAACTCAAAGAATCTGGTGGATATTCGAGTATTTGTATTTTAAATTTCCATATCAAAGCATATGCTTAGTGACTGTGCATTGTGCAACCCATTGGTCAATATTTCGAAAACGTATTTTAGAATGCTGCATCAACTGTGCAAGTAAATCAGCTAAACATGCGCTGTTCACAGTGTGGCAATCACAACGCAATTGTAACAAAAACTCACAATAATTTTTATTTTCTCTGAATTTCCGTAAACCTTGTGGAGTTGGAGAAAAGCTGTTTGGAATAATTGCGCCAGTTCTTTTTCATGACATGCTGAGCAGCAGGTAAAGTCAAATATCATTAAAATAAACAAAATGTGTACAAATTTTGCACAAATTACGAATTACGTTCCTCAAATGACTATTTTTGTCACTCTTTTTATGCAATTTTTTTATAATATTGTATAATATTTTGTACCTTTTATCAACCGTTTACCATCGATATTTCAACTATGATGATTATTGCCAATGTTGTGGAGAGACAGGTTGATTAATTATTATTAAAGGCAAGAGTAGTAATAATAATGAAAATTAATTATAAGCCTTTAGCCAAAAATATTGCAAGTCTTTAAACCTAGACTCGCTTTGCGCTGCTGTTGTAGACCTACTCATAATTATCAAGTATCTTTTGTCATGGTAAACAACATGAAAAAGCAAAAAAAACAAATAAGAAATAGTACTACTGCTGAACAAAGCCAGAGAAATTGAGAACAACTCTGATACATTGGGTTCCTTTTGATTGTTTTTCTTTTATTGTGGCGTTTATCATCATTTTGTATGCATTACCAGTATTGCTCATTCATTGTTGTTATTATTGTTATGGTACACCATGGTTTTTGTTCATAAGTTTCAATTCTTATGATATTTATTTGTATCAAAGTTGTTTGTGTTTAAATTGAGGAATATAATGATATGGAAGAGATGAGAGTATATAGCAGTACTAATGATAATGAGTTTGAGCAGTATTCAACCACAGTGTTATTAACTAAAAATGATTTTTAAACAAAAAGAAAAACAACTACTTTTATGCAACAATGACAAAAATAATATTAATAAAAATAGTAATAACAGTAATAATAATAACATTAATAATAATCAATGACTAATAATTAATATTTTTGTCACTTTTAATTTTACTAAATAAATAAGAAATACTTTTATTATTATTACTACTGTTACTATTACTCTATATAGTCATAATAATAATTAATAAAAGAAATGAAAAAAACAAAAAAATAACCTTTCATAAAACAATAAAAATAATATTAAAAATACTAATAATGAAAATAATAATAGAAATAATAAAAAAAATTATACTGATAACAATAAAAATAATAACAGTTACTCAAGCATAAAAATAACAATGCAGGAGGAGATGGTGTTTATTAATTATTATTTTGATTATTATTAAAACTAACAATTATTTATTGTTGTTATATATTATTCTTGTTATCATTATATTAATCATTTTAATAATATAGCCACGGGCTTCAAGAAAATTGCTAAACAACAATATCAGCCAGGCATAAGCAATGAAGTAATGTTGTTGGAATGTGAAAGGCAAGTACAGTTGATAGGTGAGTCGGTGGAGAAGCAATTATAAGACCGAAAAAGCTTGCAAAACTATTCTGTTTGGCGAACAGATATTAATACTTGATTCGCTGTAGCACTGCCGACCAATCAAAAGGCTGCAGCATGTCGGAATATAATCAAAATAAACCGAACATGTTATGAAAGGCAGAAAAATATGGCCGGATATAACTTGGCATAACTGATGAGAATGAGGTTTCTATTGGAAAGATTGCTGCGATCCTCTAGCAAAATAGAAATTCAAGAGTGTTATAACCTAGAGAATGTAATGACGACTCTGAATATGTATTTTTTATTAAGATTGATTCATTAGTGCCGGAGTTTTAAGCTAACATCGCAAAAACCGACTTACATTTATATATTAGATTACTGTCAAGTGTTTGAATAAACTTGGTCAAATGCCAAATATTTGTGTTACATACAAAGATCGAAGGGAAATAGCACCAGTGTTCATGCTTGACCGTCCATGCATGCCGTGACCCTATATACGACTCACTAGACTCAATATACCCATTTGTGTTGGATATGAAAGCGTGTATCTATGCGGATGGCGTATATGTATAGAGTGTTGGCATCGAAATTTGCAAACATTGATATTGGCATATGTGTGCTTGGACTTGAAGGTAAACATTTAAGGGGCACAAACATCTACCAACTCGCCTTTACCGATCGGAAATGGCAGTCGAATGTTTCCCTCATCTCCTTCTCCACTTTCCATTTTAATTCATTTCCATTTAAAATTGTCGTATGTGATGTCATTGTTAGCCAAAAAATGCTTTGGACCAACAAAGAGGGCAGTCTATAAACAATCTTCCTGTATGAATGCTCGAAGCCAATAAAAACCTTTTATTGCAAAAATTGATGCTATGAGAAGAGATATGATCGGTTGAACCACAAATTATCTACAAACGTTTTTGATCACCATCAAAACCTACCGCCATCCTCAAATCAAATTATACTGGTTTTTTAATCAAGTTTCAGCAGAATTAAAAATAAGGGAAGTCCTCAATCAGAAAAACAACTTGGTAGGCGATCAGTAGATGTACACAAGGATATAAACCTCCATAGACATATATGTACATAGACATACAAACAAGTAATAATATACTCAGATACACCAAGTATACATTTGTATGTAGACTAATACCGTCAATCATGTACACGTCATACAAATCTATTACATAACATGCTTTTCTTCATGTGGTACTTGTAGCACACAACAGTATCTACATTGTAGCACACAATAGTATCTACATTGTAGCACACAACAGTATCTACATTGTAGCACACAACAGTATCTACATTGTAGCACACAACAGTATCTACATTGTAGCACACAACAGTATCTACATTGTAGCACACAACAGTATCTACATTGTAGCACACAACAGTATCTACATTGTAGCACACAACAGTATCTACATTGTAGCACACAACAGTATCTACATTGCAGCACACAACAGTATCTACATTGTAGCACACAATAGTATCTACATTGTAGCACACAACAGTATCTACATTGCAGCACACAACAGTATCTACATTGTAGCACACAATAGTATCTACATTGTAGCACACAATAGTATCTACATTGTAGCACACAACAGTACCTACATTGTAGCACACAACAGTATCTACATTGTAGCACACAACAGTATCTACATTGTAGCACACAACAGTATCTATATTGTAGCACACAACAGTATCTACATTGTAGCACACAACAGTATCTACATTGTAGCACACAACAGTGTCTACATTGTAGCACACAATAGTATCTACATTGTAGCACACAACAGTATCTACATTGTAGCACACAACAGTATCTATATTGTAGCACACAACAGTATCTACATTGTAGCACACAACAGTGTCTACATTGTAGCACACAACAGTACCTACATTGTAGCACACAACAGTATCTACATTGTAGCACACAACAGTATCTACATTGTAGCACACAATAGTATCTACATTGTAGCACACAACACTATCTACATTGTAGCACACAATAGTATCTACATTGTAGCACACAACAGTACCTACATTGTAGCACACAACAGTATCTACATTGTAGCACACAATAGTATCTACATTGTAGCACACAACAGTATCTACATTGTAGCACACAACAGTGTCTACATTGTAGCACACAACAGTGTCTACATTGTAGCACACAACAGTATCTACATTGTAGCACACAACAGTGTCTACATTGTAGCACACAACAGTGTCTACATTGTAGCACACAACAGTATCTACATTGTAGCACACAACAGTGTCTACATTGTAGCACACAACAGTATCTACATTGTAGCACACAACAGTGTCTACATTGTAGCACACAACAGTATCTACATTGTAGCACACAACAGTATACTATAGTATACTCTAGTATACAACAATGCGCGTACAACATATTGTGATAATAATTCAAGTATGGCCCGGAGTACATAATTATTAATATACCACACAGTATGACCCTGTGACTATAGTATAGCCCATGAGTAATATATAATATATAATTCAGTCTCGCCATATTCATTCCCTCCATTCCAAACCACCATCTTTGTACCAACTTACGTAAATAATGAATCTCCATACTTACTGTTAGTTAGTACCCGTTAGTTACGACTGTTAATAGTAGTACTGATTGCCAGCTCAGCCTAGTTGTATCTACTGTGCGTGCGCATTAAACTGATGTATTATGAAACTGTCAGTGGAGTGAATAGGAATTTCCATTTTCTGCGTCATGGAAAGCTTTAAGGAAGAAGAAAACTCCTAATCCAGAAGTGATAGCTCCATTTTGCACAATAGCTATCAATAAGCAATATTGTCTTATAGCCTGGCAAGAGATCCACGAATCATATGGTTGAATAAAATTTACAACTGGCTGTTTTAGAGCAGATAGTGACTCAATCAAACATGGCCTGAAAGTTAAGATTACTTTATTTATACCTCAAGTATGGCTGATGGTTTGGTAAATTCTTGAGAGAATCTGTATAGAATATCTACACCACTTTGTATCCTGGTGACTTGTCTGTATAAGTGTAGTGCAGTGAGATGTAGTGCAGTGTAGTGCAGTGAGATGTAGTGCAGTGTAGTGCAGTGAGATGTAGTGCAGTGTAGTGCAGTGAGATGTAGTGCAGTGTAGTGCAGTGAGATGTAGTGCAGTGTAGTGCAGTGAGATGTAGTGCAGTGTAGTGCAGTGAGATGTAGTGCAGTGTAGTGCAGTGAGATGTAGTGCAGTGTAGTGCAGTGAGATGTAGTGCAGTGTAGTGCAGTGAGATGTAGTGCAGTGTAGTGCAGTGAGATGTAGTGCAGTGTAGTGCAGGGCTGTGCGTTCAGTGTAAGGCAGTGCAGTGCAGTGCAATGCAGTTTAATGCAGGGCAGCACAATACTGTGAAGAAATTAGTTTTTATTTCTCCTATACCCACCATTGCCTACCCCATCCACCCTCGACCTCCCTCATCTTTTACTAAAATGTAATGCCACTTGAAGTCCCGCTCCACTTGTACTTGATACGCCAGTAACTACAAAACTGATTATCAAAGGAAATGATGTACCTGGACACCCCCTCACCTCCCCACCCACCTCACACACTCTCAAAACTTTCCCTCCAATCTGTTCCCCAGAAGCCCTGTTAACCCTCTTACAAGTTAGTAACCACGAGAGAAAGACAGACGAATTCCAGTTCCTATAAGATTGGATTACATCAACATGAGAACAAAGCGTTTACTTTTGTGAGGTAAAAGATAAGTCGCAATCGCAGACAGATTAAGTTTATTGCTCTGAAACCTGATTGCCTCCTGGTAGCTTATTAATAATTGGACTATTTGGAACAAACTGAATAGCCTTATAAAGTGCATGATTTGAATATTTCTTGGAGAAGAGCCGAGCCGACTCAACGAGTTTATTAATGTACTAATGTTTGAGTGAGCTGTTTTGTACCATGGAGTAAGAAAGACTAGTTACTTGTGTTATGTAGAGTTTAAAACAGAGAGTATCTCCGTGTACTTTTGTTATAAATTGTTTTCATTAAATTGTTAACGACGTAAAATCTATGAGCTGTTTGCTTGGTTGGCTGTTATTGTGGAGGTTTGTTCCGACTGGTAGAATCCAGGTGATAGTTTATCATGAAATTACAGCAATCATCAGTTTTGTGTTATAATGAAACAAAGCGATTATATTTAAACCAATGGTAAGTTATACCGAAGGAATGCTGTGAACGCGTAAATCCCCTGGATTAGCATCGTCTCCCCTTCTATACTAGTTGTCTCTAGTTGAAAGTGAGCTAAGGTACTATACAATACAGTGACATTAGAGTATAGTCACTGCTCAAAGCCAAGTACTGATGCACCAATGAATTAGAGTTAAATACCTCTATTGGTACCAGTACTAGACATGGACGCCAGATGAATTCTCGTGATTTTTCATTGTCTGTCGACAACATCAAATATTAGTTGATAAGGAAAAAAAGTGAGTGAGATCACTTGCAGCAGAATTGAATCAAAACCTGGATTCATTGCGTGCAGTTTTTATATTTGTTGTCTTTTGTTTACCATTTAGCAGTTGCATGTAAAGTTTCAGACATAGCGGGTCTGCTTTCTCCCATATCTCATTAGTTGTGTGGTAGACTGAGAGTCAGTTGTGTGGTAGACTGAGAGTCAGTTGTGTGATAGACTGAGAGTCAGTTGTGTGGTAGACTGAGAGTCAGTTGTGTGGTAGACTGAGAGTCAGTTGTGTGATAGACTGAAAGTCAGTTGTGTGGTAGACTGAGAGTCAGTTGCGTGCTAGACTAAGAGTCAGTTGTGTGATAGACTGAGAGTTAGTTGTGTGATAGACTAAGAGTCAGTTGTGTGCTAGACTAAGAGTCAGTTGTGTGATGGACTGAGAGTCAGTTGTGTGATAGACTGAGAGTCAAAGTGAAAGTTCAGCTCAATGCAAATGGTTGCAACTACAACTTTGATGGCTATCAGTCACTGATACTTTTGTACACGGTGCCTGTCCATCGTTAGCTGACAGAAGTCAGCAGGTACATATATGTAGTTGCTAAGCAGTAGTTGTCTCCCATGTTAATACATGAACGATATAATCCGTGCAGGTGAAACTGGTGAATGAATGACAATAATAAAACTGATTTTTCTAGAAATATTTCGTATATTGCTTTATATAAAACTTTTGACACAATGGAAGGTACTGCACATTTATATAAAAGAACAGAGAGCTCATATTGTGAAACTAAATTTTTAAATAGCTTCTAGCTATTAAAAGTACAAAATTATTCAAAATAATTTTTACATCATATCTAAATTTTATAAAACAGCATTGCATGTGCTTTCGTACTAACTTGGAACTGTTCAGTAAATACTGGACTAAAAGATCTTCAAAAAAGGAAAAGCAGAAATATATGAAAATTGAATGAAAGTTTTAGTAAAAGTAAAATCTTGTAAAGGAGTTAGACCTGAAGCCATGTGCTTCCCCTGAGCTCCTGGCCAGAAAGACTAAACGCTCTTTTGCACTAACCATTTAATTGTGACATCACAGTTTGGTTCAAAATAAACATTGTTTTGAGCCAGAGTCTGTATGTCGGCTCTACCTCACTCTGACTGAGAACAATGACTATTTAGTGACAGTTTAGTGTAGATCAGTGTGAGATAACCTGTTTCTTGAATGGAGCATTCAGGATGCTTCCAGGCTGTGGCAATGCAGTCCAAA
This sequence comes from Cryptosula pallasiana, assembly GCA_945261195.1. NCBI lineage: Eukaryota > Metazoa > Bryozoa > Gymnolaemata > Cheilostomatida > Cryptosulidae > Cryptosula > Cryptosula pallasiana. Next base: position 591,482 of record OX183134.1, on the reverse strand, counting down.
ATTTTTTGAAACTTATGAAAATGCCGAAAAATTATCGATCTCATTTGAAATTTTTAACTTCTTCACGACTTTTTTTGTCAAAAAACAATCTGATGTACTCAGATACTCAAATCTCCGTATTGTCTGGATGGTTGACAGAGCAAGTCAAAATTTGACAATTCTGCTTCAAATAAGTTGCGAGGGAACAATAGCTACCATACCTTGTGCTGTGAAATGTCCTAAAACAGAGGCAAGAACTTAGTTATGGCAAGTAAGAAGTAGCGAGGCAGTCCTTGACCTATTTAATGGGTATGTACAGGGGAGACAACAACATCATGAAATAGATTTACATATGCGTCGTTCAGAGCTGCACATGTTAACACTGAATGCAGGTGGTACTAACTGGTAAAGCAGAGCAAAGGTTGAAGAATTGGTTACTTTGAGTCAAAGTGGAGACAACTAGTTACCCTGAGGCAGTGTGGAGACAACTTCATTATACTTCTTACTTACCTTAGATTCAAAAATTGGCCTTGATTGTACCACTAATATTTTTTCTGCAGATTGGGCAAGCACTCATTGCAGCTGAACACACTGTGCAGCAAACTACAAGACAGACAACAGTGGTTTGTGTATTTTGTTTTCATGGTCTCAATGTGTAGAGATTAATACAGAGAATAGCGTAATAACTAGGTGTCAAGGTCACAATAAATGGACAAACCACTCACCGAGGTGCCCACATGGGATGAATATAATGCCGACAATGTCGCTAAGGCATATTTTGCAGGTTAGCTGTGTTTTTATCTGCTGTGCAAATTGCAAAGGGTCGGCGATAGGTAGCGGCTCATCTACAAAAACAAATAGCAGTGCCTAAGGCTATAGGAGACTGTCTGTAAGGCTAAACTATGTGCACAAGCAATGCCTATGTCACTGCAGCCTGCAGGATATCAGAATTCAAATTTGTTCGGCAACAAAGATGGCTGCTAACACTAACCTTTTACATCGGTATCTACAGCCATTTCCTCATGTTTCACCTCGAAAACCTCTGTGGAAGCTTCCATAACTTCTTCAGTGTCTCTACCTAGCAGAGGTTGTACTTCAGGCTGACGTGGTGGAGAGATCACTGTGGGTCGCTTGAGAGATGACTCTTTTAGAGCTTGTGGTGGTACTTTTGCTTCTTCAATAGCCTTCAATATCTCTGCAGCCCAGCGAAAGTCTTGTTCCCCATTCTACAAATGTACAGCAGTGAGTGTGAGCTATACTTCAGTGTAACAATCTTAGTAGTCAGTACTAGCTACACATGGCTGGGTGCACTGACATGTGAAGGTATCGCACATGCACAAATGCAGGTCTAGGCCACACAGTAGGACTGTTATGAAACTTCAGCTGGCAGCCAATATCAATATTATTGTTAAGTGACTGTCGTAAGGGGGTGCCTGGATGGATTATAGATTATATTGGAAACTCCGACTGCCACAGATTTTGGTGAGTAATAATTCAAAATGGCTGTAGAATATAAAGAATTGTTGGTTCAGTTTTTTTACATGGAGCTAGGCACTACCACATACATAGAGCTAGGCACTACCACATACATAGAGCTACACACTACCACAAATTTACAGGCACGTTCTCGTACCTTTATCCTTCTTCCTATTGCACTTCTGACATCCTCTCTGCTCATCCCCATTTGAAGAGCTTTTACCACTGGGGGAGAATCCATTCGTGGGCGATACATCCTCGTAGTGACATTCTACAATTACAGATACATTTATCAGGTGTTGGTGAAGATACGGCAGTACCAGAGGCAATAGAAAAAGGGGAACATATAGTTATGTTGGTGATAGCCGCACCTGGGCATATGGAAAGACAGTATGAGCAAAGGAAACTGGTGGGTAGTCATATAAGTAACCAGTGTTAGTAAGAATAGACACAGAGAATGTACACAATGAGTAAAAAATGATACAACTGTCATAAATAATGAATTAATTTGGCCAAACACATCAATTGGAGCACTAAATGAGGAACTTTTCGAACCAATGTGGGTGAGAGAGGGCATTAGTATTCATTCCATGACTGAGCTAAAATGAAACTGGCTATTGCATTCAAAGTAGCCCGATCTTATAGGCTGCCTAATAGACCAATCGATGCTTCTATTGATGACTATCGTTAATAAATAATTGATTATTATTGAACTTAACTTTCCCAGGGTCAGTACAGCCAGTAAACAATCAACAGCCATAGAACTATCCAGGTTTATGTTACCTATATATGGATGGGTTACACACTTACAGAGATCTTAGGCTCCTTTTTAGGCGGAGTGTAGAGTCCTTTCCTTTCAATTGCCTTGTTTATGAAGTCTGCACCTTTCTGGTGCTGCACAAAAACGCAATTGGGTGCGCTGCGAGCATGTCGGGACCAGGCGTCTTCCCCGTGATCAAAATTTGTGAATTCTGTATTACACGAGAAGCAGGTGACATGATTTCCTCCTGTAGATAAAGTAATTAACATTTTATTAGTTTTGATAAGGGCAATCGAAACTAGTCTAGAGATCAAAAAATAATCTTTAGTATGATGAACTCAAGATTAATTATTTAATCAGTGGAATACCTGAATAGAAGCAGCCCATTTCACACAACTCATCAGCAGACTTGACAAGTCCCGGTGGGAGGGTCAGATATGTGTCTTTCCTCCGGCCCAGGACTGCCATCTCGGGGTGGGCTGCTTGAGTGTAGTTGATACCAAGGCAATGCTTCTCAGCCCCAACAATTATATCATTGCTGGACGGTTGGTCACTGCTCTCCTCACCCCATGCAATTGGGTCAAAAATGTCTGGTACATTTTTTACTTTTTCTCCTAAAGTTTTAAAAACGTAATTACATAGAATGGCCGCATGATAGTCCTTGAGATAAATAGCAGATGGTTTATATCGCAGTGTTTTGTTTTCCACTAGTCAAAGCTTTTTCTCTCATATAATTTAAAGCTACAGAAGCTAACCAAATTGGAATGCATGTTTTACTACATTGGTCTACACAAAGCGGTAATGCATTCTGAATACTATTACATAATTGCATACCTTTCATGTGTCTGCAATGACTTCTAGAATGTTCTTTATTTATTTTTTGCACATACTCGTCATCATGCAGAGAGTCTATAGTAGGTGTATAGCTGAGGGAGCAGAATGCGCACTTCATATTTACTTCTCCTCCTGGTTCTATCAAACAGACATGTCAGCTGTAGCGGAGCACCTGTTACAGGTAATCAACCTAAACTTACCTGTGATGTTTTGTCAATATGCCAAATTTTTGCATCAACATGGAGCTGCCATCCTTGACAAATGGCAAGTAAACATTGGAAAATTGGCCAACTGCCAAGTGACCAACTATGTTGCAGGTAGATAAACTGATAAAGTAAAGGGTCAATGATATATTACATATATGGTATCATTGGCTGAAAACAATATGGTCATGTCTTGCAAATGTTTGAAAACTTTTAAGGTTTATTTGGTTTCAGATTATTTGTTGCAAAACAAAAAAGTGCAAACAAATAAAAGGCTGATGGCCAGAGTTCAAAAACGTTTTTATTTCAGCTCGGCATCTCTAATTTTATTTGCAAAAGAATAGTGTCATAGGTTCATTTCAAATATCCCAGATAAGACCAATAGCAAAAGATTTGTAGTAAGCTGGAGTATAATTGTTTTTTTATTTTCTACAAGTTTTGCATTTATTCCAGTTTTCATTCGCAAATTTCACATGAAACTGTGCTATTATTCAAACTTAGATAAAGATATAAATAGTATGTTTGAAAAAATCTGCTCGGTAATTCGGGTTTTGCAAGTTTTACAAAGCCAGGTCAAAATAAGACTCACTTGCAATGAGATAGATGCCATCCTCAGCTAGTAATCTAGTAGTGTGATTTTGAAGTTGATATACTGTTTCAAATGATTTTGATCTAGCCTTCTGGTAACGATAGTCTTGTTGTCTTCTCGATGGCATTGAGTTTAAGTGAGTCGTCACCTCTTGGATTGCTGCCTCAGACCTGAGCATCATAGCATAACTCTGATTAAAACCAACAACAACATACCATTTCAAATCGGTATTCCGTGGTAACTTTCAGGAGTGGAATAATGTCAAAGTTTGACTCACTGTTTGTCTAGAGATGAATCGTATAGTGAGCTGTTAGTAGAGCTTGCCATCGAGGCATCAGCGGCAGCACCAGCGGCAGCACCAGCAGCATTGGAACAGCTGGCAGCGTCAGCAGGGATGTCATCCTTTTTATAGGTCATCAAAGACTCCGTAACATCGTTAACTGCTTGGTTATTCTCTAAATAGCAGACAGAACTAGTGCTGATTGTCAGCGTATAGGCGCCTTCTAATTGGTTCTTTTATTCTCTGCAGTTTTGCAAAGTCTCATTTCAGACTTTAAAGATTGTCAAAATAACGCGGAGAAATTTCTGTGTTTCGACTCGCTGATATGACAAGTTTTAATCAATGGTGCAAGTTTCAAGTCATCACTGCGGCCAGCAATGCTTTACAAGCTCTGAAATTTTGACAGTTTTTCGTCTTCGTTTATATTGCGCTTTTTGGTGAAGTAAGCGAAACCAAAATAACAAACTGCTTTTGCTCAAACATTAATAATCTATCACATTTCCTGTAAGAAGTTAAACGTGGCAACATGATTCTTACAAACCCCTATTGAAGCTTTCACATTCATAGTAAGCAAAGAACAAAAATAAAATCAGAACTTTTTGATTATTTCTTTTGTTATTCCGCCTGTATTTCATAAGTTTCATGTTTTTGGGTGGTCACGTTATATGCAAAAATTCTAGCAATTACAACTTGAAGCTAATAAATTGTTTTGATTATTTGATGTATAACTTTAGTTTTTGGTACAGCCATCTTTATTACAGCAAAAGTATATAATAGCTTGTCATGCATGGTTTATACAGCAAACATTCTCACAAATTAGCTTGCTTTGGTGGAACAAAGGCATCGAGTTCTATTTACATTTAGAGCTCAAAGCTCAGCTTTGAGCTTTTGACTAGCGCTAGAATGTGAGTTGCCGTACATAGAGAGCACTGGCTATCAACAAGCCGAAGATCCAGAGATTAAATATGGCTGTTGAGGTTAAAAGTCAACCCAACCGCATCAACAATGTCTCCAGAATTACTGAGCAAGAATCAGAGATTATGACCAGTTAGTAAAACGTTAGGCACTTTTTGAATCACTGAAAATGTATGTTACTTGTGCATAATTGGTTAAATTAAAAAAAAAAATTGTTTGTAAAATAAATTCTATTTAAATGCCACAACAAGCTCATAAAAGGTTCAATTAATCATTTTTGTAATCATATAATTTTATAGTAAGTTGATTTATTTATATTTTAAAGTTGATTCCCACGTACTTTCCACACCACTACTACTACCACTATACACTCGTTTACCCACGAGTCAAATCAATGTTAATATGACATGAAAACTTCAGTTATTTCATTTTGTCACCCATATTGTTTTCACTTTTGTTTGCTTGTAATTTTACACTCAAGCATCGTTCTACACGACCCAATTTTAAAACTTGAATGTTTCGAAAAGATTTAAAATTTATTTCACAAGCTATTATAGAGAAGTTGTCTTCTTTTCTCAAACATGGCAGTTCCACTGAAATAATTTTTAAATTGTTTATCACATTTACTGTAGGGTCCATACATACCTTTTGACTTTGAACAGTTTTCTTCCAATTTTAATAGTGCGACTTTGTTAATAGCTTGGCATTGAGGACTTTCGGATTTATGAAAAGCTGTCAAGTTAGAACTGGGGCTATTTGTCACGTCTATGCACAACCTACATGTTGGGCACTCTAGCTTACTCTCCTGTCGACAAATAAAACCAGAATCATAGCATTGTGTGATTGCAATTGTTCCATTATAGTTATTTGCCTCATAAGTTTCCATACGATTTATCAAAGAGTCATATTGCTCTGCATTGTGGGTAACTGATGAAGCATACTCGGTAGAAAGTAAGATCGAGTCTCCTACATTAGTAGCGTTAGTCTCTCCAGTTTCAGTAGAGTAATATTCTGTAGAAAATTTTTCCTTGTAGTTATAGTCTTCATCTTTGTCTACAATTTACATTTATCTATTATAAACGACCAGTTCACTCTGCTGGCATCAAGTACAATAGATGTCTGACAATGATCTCTAACCTGTTTGGTGTGGTAAGTGTTTAGAGTGTAATGTATCTTTAGAACCGTTGTATGCTAAGTTAGTTTCAGTGGAGAAGTAACCAGAGGACATTGGTTCCTTACCCTTGGTACTTCCATGTTTGTTATGGCTGAGGAAAGGATATACATCGCTCCCCTACAAATAGAGTGCAATAAATCATCAGCCTGCCAGTAGACGCTTGAGTCACAGTTTTGTACAAAACGCAAAAACTTCCACGAGAACAATGTCAAGTCACCACAAACTGTCCGCCGGCACTCATCAATCAAACAGTTGAAGAGTCAGAGAGGTTTGATTGCCTAGCTATCCAATATCCACATGGAGAGAAAGCGTGTAAAAGATAAACTGGTGTAGGTTTGCATTCATTTTCAAAGTCTACCTCACCATCTGCAAAATTTTGTAAAAAATCTGTTTGGAATCAACGAGGGCTTTAAAATGGACTAGGGGCTGCGATAATGTAACCTGGAAAGTTGCCATTGGATACAGCAGCTGCCACCCAGTCACGCTCGACATTGCTGAGAGCTGATAATAAAGGCATTGATTGACACACAATGGATGGATTATGCTTTAGCGCAATACAATGGCTATCAGGCTGAGAATAGCAACGGCTGTTGATATCAAGTGAGGATAAAGTGTTGTGCTGATTCATGAAGTTTTTGGGGAACTTTTGACAGCTAGCAAGTCTGACCCCCCTAGCGACCACACATAGCCTGCTGACATGATAGAGTATATAGCCTACCAGCCAACTACAGTACATAGCTCTTGACCTAATTTAGACTGAGATCTATCAGTCCTTACAGCCAGTCCTGTCTTGCTCTGGGCTCAAGCTCAGTAGTTATCATTCACTGAACTCATACTACCATGAAGCCAGTGGTACTATCCAATCTGTGTGAAAGCTAGTAATAGACTTGTGATGTCTCAGCTGGTCTGAAGAGACTAGTAGTAGACTACTAGTAGTTAGTTGTATCCATTATTTACTATAGTCAGTCAGTCACTGTCAGTCTCTCACCAGATGCAGTGTAAATCACATCGTACAATTCATACGTCTCCAGCTGATTTACTCACATGATCCATTGGTATAGCTCTACCATTTCCCTGGCTTGTCCGGCAAAACTTGGTTTCTTTCAATACGCAGCTTGTTTGTTTCAACGCAATAGCTCAACTGACAAGTTCCTTGTACTGGTCTATGACCTTTTGCATTACGTTACGCTTTGGTAGTTTACGGTATTAATTTTTTCGCATCATGGGTTTTCCCTGAGAGAATATAATAGAATCCCAATATTCCAAGAGCTGCATCACTCACATGAAGTGCTATGCCATTTGGCTATACAGTTTACTTTAGCATAGTTTAGCATTGCCTATTGGTGGCAGCGAGCCATCGGAACGCTACCGACTCTACTGTGCCAGCAAGAGAGGAGTTGGTTGGGGACAGCGTTCAGTCAGCAGGTTAGAAGGCCCCCAACATCTACTACAGTATGTATTCATTAGTACAGCTAACACAATAACTTATATAGAAACTATGTGATCGAAATAAAGAGTTGTTTTGGTCCATCATAAGCAGGTGTATTAGAGTTTTATGTTTTCGTCACTAAAATGTGAGCTTGTTCATACTTTTTCAAATCTTGGTGGACTTTAGTGTGCGTGTATCCACTGCCAAGGTTCCGATCCTCTTGATCACAGTTTCATTTGGAGTTGTGCTTTCTCAAGTGACAGTAGGCAATTCCGAGGTGACATCATCCTGTTTCAAGATGGTACTGATATGAGGCTGGGAATTGTCCGTGTAAACATAGAGGTCTAAAACTTACAGGGCGGAGAGGTCTCCAATCATAGACTGGGGAGAGGCTTGAAAAGTGTGGGCGAGGGTGGGCCTGGTAGGGGGGTGCTTTGTTCCCGCAAACAACTCATTTATGATTCAAGTAACAGGGTACTGGGAGGGGTGGAGATAATGAAATCTTTAATAGAGGAAAAGTATAGATAGCTAACGGGTTGATAGTAAGTAACCTAGTTATTTGTTCATTAGGTTCTATTACAATACTTAGGCAATAAGAATTCGACAGTGCACAGGTTAGTTTCCTGTAATCATTGCATGTTTGTACCTCATCAACAACGAGCGTGATATCAATTATTTTAGTATTTTACTCTTCCATTTGAGCCAAAATGCGAAACAGCAATTTAACACAAAAATGGTGTCTAACAAATATATTTTTAAGCTGGAAATTTTTTAGCTGATAGATTATGGACAGAATGTCCGCGAATGCCGCAAAGGAAGTTGCTGTGTCCTCTGACCAACAAGGACATAATTAAGTTACGACAGCACTAAAGACGTGCTGTACAGCACTAAAGACATAGTAGTAGATTTTGGCCTGGTGCCACAGAATTAATTAATTAATATAATTAATATTAATATAATTAATATTAATATAATTAATATAATTAATATAATAATTAATATAATTATATTAATATAATTAATATTAATATAATTAATATAGTTAATATAATAATTAATATAATTATATTAATATAATTAATATTAATATAATTAATATAATTAATTATATTATATTATGCCTCTCTTCAGGGCAGGTGCCAGCAGGTGCCAGCAGATGCCAGCAGGTGCCAGCAGGTGCCACTTGTCCAACTGACTCTAACAATTGGTGATAAGAGCTCGCTGCTCAGGCAGTCTAGTCTGGTTGTTTGAATACAAATACATTTATTGCATTCTATACAGCTCTAGGGAGGCAATCCGCTAGGGTGAAGTGGTAGGTGTAGATATAACATACAAGTGCAATGAGAGTAAGTAAGCTATTGGCCTAAATAGTAATATGGCCAACCAATAATACAAACAGGAAGTAATATTAGCAGAATAAAACACATGGATATAAGAATATAGTTAATGATATTGAGAGCCCAAGGTGAAGGGGCGGAGCTAGATGGTGTATTGTCTGTACACATACTACCCCATCTCTATGTAGGTTCCTGGGCTTTTCCCAGCTAGGCATCCATAATTCCTATGTACTGGAGGTAGTTAAGTCCTGGATCTATCCTTCTGCAGTACCACAGCTATATTTTATGATTCTAAGCCAAGGTGCTCTCTCTCCGCTGGCCGTGGTACACTAGCCCTAGCATTCCTGCACTAGATTAGCAAAGGTTCCTGTCAAACAATCACCAGTGTGCTTGGCAATGTTAGTTGCTGCGGTATCAACAGCAGCTGTCATTCGCCTTGCGCTGGGCAAGAGAGTACCTCTGAAGCACAGAGGCACCTTTAGTCATGCAGGAGTCTATGAAGCCTGGAGTTCACAGACTTTGTGCGTACAACTCTACCACAACATGTGCAGCGCTAAAGACTTGCTGCACAGAAAGCTTCCCTGGCAAGTGGTGCTTCCATTACTTAGTGTTTCCCAGATCAGTTCCAGTCTTGCCACTCTTTCTTTTCCACTTTAACCAACTCACCTTTCCTCTCCAACCAACTCACCTGCAATCAAAATTATTTTCAAGTATCTGAGTCAAACAATTTAGTGTGCAGTTGTCTCCCCATTGGTAATTAAAATTTATAATATTAAAAGCATTTTTTCAGTTAAAAATGCTTAATTTATCAGGCGCGAACATAAATAGCTTTTATTCACGGCAGTTTCACTAAAGAAGCATGCGACAACAACGTGATTTCATTTCACCAAACATTTGTGAAAGCTGACGCTGTGTGCATTAAGGCTATGCCAACATTTTTGTCAGCATTAGCTCTGTGTTTTACTCTTACCTCTTATCAAACAGCAATGAGTCGGCAGGTTTATGAGCCAATGATATGAAGATAATGAAAAGAATGCAAAAATAATTTCAGGGAGCTATCTATCCATACATTTTCGCTGCTATATGCGTGCAACCCTGAGTTGTTTATAAACAGAAAGAAGACAAAAGTTCAGTGAGGACAAACAGACATTTCCCCTATGTGATCAATCATCTATCAAAAGTCATCATAGATTATCAGTTGACATTTGTTTTGCATTTTTATTGCCAAGATTATAACATGGAATTTTTTGGAAAATTTGTTTTTGCTTTGTTTAAATTGAATAACAATTCACTGATATTCACGAGTTTATGATTGCTATTGGCCATTTTAATTTCCGAGCAATGAGTAAGTTTCTTTATGAGTAATCTTTTAGTTTTCAGGATGAGACGAAATAGTTCCCAGCAGATGAACAAAGGAAATGCAGTTTCCTGGACTTTTGGTTCATCCCGACATTTAGTGGTATTAGCAGACTTAGCTAGGAAGCTTCAATATTCTTCAGTTTCTCTTGACTCATTTAAGTAGAGCTATCCATAGACCTATTCAGCTAATGAGCTCTACTTGTAGACAAAACTAGCATTTTTGAAAATATCATAAGCTTCACCTCTCCTTCACTTATGATTGACTTTCTAGTGTTATGCTTGACCCATAATTGACCTCTGTTTGACCTACATACAACCTACACAACCACTCAGCTAAGTGACAGACCAGAACTAAGTTGGTCAGAAACTAGCAATTCAAAATTCATTTTCACGAACTGAAAGTTAAAATTGAGTGAAGCCTAGATTTATTAACTTAAGAATTTAATTGCAGTCAAGCAGCTGTCATGTGACTTCAAGTACAATCATGTGACCTCAAACATTGTCATGTGACCCCAAGTACTATCATGTGACCTCAAACATTGTCATGTGACCTCAAGTACTGTCATGCGACTTCAAGTACAATCATATTACCTCAAGCACTGTCATGTGACCTCGGGCACCGCATTGAGGTACTTGGTGATGTAATGCTGTATGAGATGTTAGCCAGGTGTGACCTAGTCATGTAACCTAGTCACATGTTGAATTAGTACAACATGAGATAATGTGATACAGTAAAATACAATGTTACTAATGCAACCATTCACAGCTGGTTGGGCAGCATGTATGGTGTGATAGAGTGCAGGTCACAGGTTACATATCAGTTATGATATAACCATAGCGTACTCAGAGCACTTGTAGCATGCTGTCACAAGCGTTAGACTAGAGCACACATCCAAAGCCTTAGAATATACAAGTTTTTGTAGAATAAAACTTCTGCATTTTCAGCAGATTTTATTGTCAAATTATATCAAAACACATCATTATTGTGAATTATGTACTATAGTCAAATCCAAAATATATTACATATATAATTTTCGCATATTTTTTTATCAATTTTTGAAAAGTTTTAAAAGAGCATTAATATATAGAATCTAATGAGAGTTTTTATCAATTTATCTTCAAGTAGGAATTGAATTGTTTATTTGATTTTTGTTATTTCGGTTTTTGGCTTGTTGTATTGATTGTAAAGCTGTGGATTATTTCTTTTTAAATCAAATTCTGTCAAACTTTTCTAATAATAAGCTGAGTTTTCAAAGTCAGCAAGGCAGCGTTTGATAGTGTACTGGAGGGTGGAGCTAATTGGCAGCTGCTAACAATGTGGGAGCAGATTGTGCAACAATACATGTAGAGGCTACACTACACCACAACCTATACATACACATATTTGTCTAGTGGTTGCTATAAACTGGTCTATGTCAAATAATAGGTTGATAGCGCGTCCTTTGATAACATTATCGTTTGTGCTACAAAAGCATGTGAACAAGGCTTGATAATATTCTTTGTATGTTGTCACCACAATTTCAACAGAAAAAGCAAACAGTCTGTATTTGAATGAGTAAAACACAAGCCAAGAACAGCCAAGGTTGCATTTGAGATGAAAGTGATTGTGAGCAGACACTGATATGTCACAGAAGACAAAACCTTTGAAAGACATTCATTATACTCTCTGTCATGTTTGTACATCTGTGCACAGCAATGGAAGACTGCAGTATCAATAGATTAGTCTGACTTGTATGAAAGGTTTTTGCATTATCTGCTACAAACTTCATGGTCTTTGTTGGGCAGGCAACTCCCACTAGTGACAAGCTCTAGGTGATCAAAATACTATATCTATTGCATTGTATTAGGCCAACCAGTGACTCTGTCATTCATAAATTAGAAAGCCGAGGTGGCTGCCTATACAAAGATATTTGGCTGCTGCCAAATGTGACACTGGAGACGCTGCTCCTCTGGTGGGTCCAGACTTAGAGGGTTCCAGGTTTCTTCACGATGGATCTAATGAGAAAGAAGTAGATAGCAACCCTTGCCGGGCCAACAAGCCTGCAAGTCTGAGAATCCTATAAACACTTTGATTGTTTGCACATATTGGCTTTTAATAATCTTTATGAAAAAGTTTATTCTAAATTGTGGCCCCCCTCCCCCCCCCCCCCCCCCACTGCAGTTGGTATCTATCCAATTGTATCTGTAAGTCTTCACATTTGTGGGAGAGACTTTTCCATAGTTCATCAGTTTTTTGTTCTAAATCGGTTAAATTGTGTGTAACCCAGTTGTAACTGTGCCGACAAAAACACACAATTTAAATTTTTGCAAACTTGCCAATCAGCATATAGCGTATGTAGTATATAGAAAAATCGCATGCTGGACAAAAATAATAGTTTTTGTACAAATGGAATCAGCAAGAGTTTATCTATCACAGAGGGTAGAACTGGCTATTGCACTGATAGGAATGGGCGTGGATCTAACTAATCACATTTTAAATAGCCGTTTTTAATAGTTCGCAAAAATTAATATTTATTTAGCCTCAACATTCAGTGAGCTTGTCTATACATAGCCTCATATCCTAAGAATAAGTAGGTATTGTGTAGCAAGTTCAGTCAACAATAAATGATGAAAGTCTGTAAAGGATAGTAAACAGAGAGCTGCCTGAACGGGACTGTACATTGAGAGTGTGTTAGTCAGTAGTTTTGGACTCTGAGAGAAGTTAATAGCCTGAGAGCTTGTGAGTTACACTAATTGCTGAAAAAGCATAACCATGTTTGCATAAGCCCTGCACCTACCCCTGTCACCCCGCCTAATTTTACAGGCTATTGGATTTTTACAAGCGACTCTTACGCCGTTTTTCGATTGATACTTTGGAAAAGCAAAGCTGGAAAGCAAGTGTTGTACTAGTCGGTAATGACGTAAGAGAAGACAACTCTCATGTATTTCTGAATAAGGACCAACTCATTGCCCTTTAATCTGCATGTATTACTCCAAATGCATTAATTTATATAAATAGATGTATATTACAAAACAGACAAGTCTTCATGGTAGTACATATTGCTGAGCAGTTATGTTAAGTTAGGAGTTGTCTCCCTGATATGCTATCAGTTAGCATAGCAGTGCTCAACTTCCGAGTCCTTGTAGTGCTTGAGAGTTCTAGCTGACGGATCTGTAGCTCCTATCCACTTGGGCATCCAGATGTATTCTATCAGGTGTGATCTACAGTAAAGTAAACAATAGGTGTGATCTACAGCAGCATAGACATCCAGGTTTAACTACAGAGAACCAGTCAATATCTTGCTTCTTGGTTTATTTAATATTTTTATTGTTGTCCAACAATTTAAATCTGACTTCGCCACAATATTCTAATGTAAAAAAAATTTGACAAAATCTCAACTCGCGCATTCGGCTAAATAATTTTTTAAGCAGGCCTTGATATAAAAAGGCAGAATTGTACACATGTATCATAAAATAATGAGTTATATCATTTTATTGAGCAGAATGTGGGGTTGTCCCAAACTTTATGAGATTGCAGTCTTGATTTTCTTCGGTTTTTTTTTTATAATAAGTATTCATCAATCTTCCCACATAGATAGTATCGCATGGGGTTGCCTTACTGGTAGAAGTGTAATGTGGAGTTGTCTTCACTAATTACATGACAATAAAATGTAGAGTTGGCCTTACAGTGGCTATCTAGCCAGGGTGGCTCTCTGATATGGGGGAAGGGGTGAGTGACCAACAACTACAAACCCCACCCCTTGAGAGCCGCCCCGGCTAGTGGCTATCTGCTGCATTCAATGAAGTTGTCTACACTTACTGTTTAGGGTAGGACGACTCAAAGACCTTTCTGTAGTAGTAACCTTCCTTAGATGCTGGAGTGTTGAATGGATAGAGGGAACCAGCATGGGACAACTCTTCGTCACTCACCTGTCCATATACAACAAAAGTATGTGGGATATTTGCAGAATAATAATACATACCTGTGTATAAGACAACAACTAACTGCACAGGTGTATGGAAAAAAGTAGATTTGTACAAATTTAAGAAATCGGCCGACCTGTTGTTCAATGTGATCCTGCAGAATGGAGAACCAGGACTTCTTTTGGGAGGAGACTCCATCACTGAAGGCTTCCTTAGGTCTCCACAGGATCTCCTCAGGTATGAGATCTTTACCACCAAATGCTGAGCGAAGGAGGTACTTCTCTACACCGTTAGTTGGTACTCTAGACTGGGCAGGTTGTGAGAGGTAGTAAGACGTAAACTGGTGGTCCAGGAATGGAACTCTCAGCTCTAAACTACAAAACCATGGAGAATGTTTGCTGAACTATATATATACGCATTAGCTGATTTCACAGGCAGCAGCTAATCTTTTGACTCACCCGTGTGCTGCCGTTGTTCTATCAGCTCTGAGGTTGTCATACATGTAAAGGTCACCCAGCAATCGTCTGCTCTCTGCATCAGCTGCCTCGGCAGATGGCGCTTTGTGAAAGTAAATGTAGCCTTGGGCCAGCTCATCCGCTCCTTCCCCGGAGAAGATGATGATGTTATCTGTGTTGTTGCTGATGTACTGAGCCAGCAAGTACATGCCTAAACAATAATGCAATTAATCAAGCTGTTATTACTGTACCTTATGACCTGAAGTAGTTGTAATCACTTTACTAGTTTCAATACCCAAAAGTACTTACCAACAGATGCTCTAGTAGTTGTAATGTCATATGACTCATTGTGGTATATGACCTGCTTGAGAGCGTCTATACCTTGCTGTGGAGTGAATGTGATCTCATGGTGGTCAGTGTCAAGGTGCTTTGCTACCTACAAGGGAGATTGTCAGCACCCGTCACTCAACCATTACATCTGTCACTCAACCATTACACCTGTCACTCAACCATTACAACTGTCACTCAATCATTACACCTGTCACTCAACCATTACACCTGTCACTCAACCATTACAACTGTCACTCAATCATTACACCTGTCACTCAACCATTACACCTGTCACCCAATCATTACACCTGTCACTCAATCATTACACCTGTCACTCAACCATTACACCTGTCACTCAACCATTGCACCTGTCACTCAACCACTGCAACTGTCACTCAACCATTACACCTGTCAATCAATCATTACACCTGTCACTCAACCATTACACCTGTCACTCAACCATTGCACCTGTCACTCAACCATTGCAACTGTCACTCAACCATTACACCTGTCACTCAATCATCACACCTGTCACTCAACCATTACACCTGTCACTCAACCATTACACCTGTCACTCAACCATTACACCTGTCACTCAACCATTACACCTGTCACTCAACCATTACACCTGTCACTCAACCATTACAACTATGTGCTCCACACGCCATTAACATGCAGATGTTATCCTCTATGTTATCCTTTACCTTCCTGGCAGCTACCACATCTGGACTACCATCCATCCCAATAGAAAACGTTTGTATCCTGTAGCCTAGGTTGCACTCCTTAGCGACTTCAGTGACCAGAGAGGCAATGAGACTAGAGTCAAGTCCACCAGAGAGTAGACAACCAATTCTTCTTGCTCCCATCATTCTCTTTCTCACTGCCTCCTTCAGCAGCTTACTGATTTGGTCCCTCGGGTCACCAGCTGAAAGCAAGACATCGATAGTCAGTCACATCTTACCAAACTTATATGAATGAGAGGTCGTAGAATTACTAGAATTACTGATTTTTTGTTACACAACAACAAAATGTCAAGGATGAATTCACGCAGAAGCAGTCATAGGGAAAGAAACAGAAGCTATCACTCACCCAAGTCAGTAATCCTAGTAGTATACTGAGGTAGTTGACCAGGTGAATGGAATCTGGTTTCACTCTGTAGGTGAGCCTTGCTGTGCTCATCCAATGAGTAGACAGTAACATGTCCTGGTGGGAAAGGAGTTATCTTCTCTTCTAGCTGGGAGTTCTCTCCACTGGATAGACCAATGAGAGCCTTTACCTCAGAAGATAAGGCTAGGAACCCATTTTCCGTTGTTAGTCTGAAAAGAGAGAGTAATGATTACTTTGACATTTTATTACATAAGTATGCATGATACATGTTACACGTGTACATGGTAAACTCTTTTGGTTGGCAGGAAAAGTATAATGGTTATCTTCTCTCGAAGTTGAGAGAGCTGAGGTGATAACTCCAAGTATCACCCAATTTGTTTTCAAAATTTCATTAGCCACATTGTTGAAGGTTAGAGAAAGAGGTATAGACTACTACATTGAAGTGCAGGTAAATAGCTACTAGCTACTAGCATGTAACTGTACATGGTATAGTCTGAGACATGGAAGTGCAGGTCAATAACTACTAGCTACTAGCATGTAACTGTACAAGGTATAGTCTGAGACATAGAAATGCAGGTCAATAACTACTAGCTACTAGCATGTAACTGTACAAGGTATAGTCTGAGACATAGAAGTGCAGGTCAATAGCTACTAGCTACTAGCATGTAACTGTGCAAGGTACCTGAAGCAGGGTCTCACACCATAAGTGTCTCTACCAGATACAACTAGCCTTTTCTCGCAGTCCAAAATGGTGAAGGCAAACACTCCATCCAAATGTGCAGCTGCATACTCAGCCCCACCTAAATAGTGTGTAGACTGTAAATATGTAGTACATTTCTATGTTTATGTGTGTGAAGTACATCTCTATGCCTAAGCGTGTGTAGTACAGATCTATGTCCATTGGTGTGTGATACATCTGTATGTCTATGGGTGTGCGGTATATATCTATATCTATAAGTATATGTATTACATCTCTATGTCTATGGGTACATTGTATGTCTCTATGTCTAAGAATACAATATACATTCTATGTCTAGAGTAATGAGCATGCTCTACGTTTCTATATCTATGGAAGATATCAGCAATGACAGATGTGTAGGAATTAACTAATGAGATAATGGGAGATAATCTAGGTATAGCCTTAGCACATGCAGCAGGTTAAACACTACCACATGGAGCATTGATCTTATGGCTACGGCAAATAGAAGTAGTGAGCCGAGGTAGCCAGAACAACTGGGTCATTATACAGGTCAGCGACAGTGGTTACACTGGGCTTACCTTTAGCATACAAATGTAAGATGCATTCTCCATCCAGATCGGTCTCATAGTCAAATGCCATCTGCTCTCCAATCTAAAGTAGAAAATTAGTTTACGTATTCACATTTATGGGTAACTCTATGTATGTAGTTCTATGGATGAGCACATGTAAACATGAGAACATAATTTCTGTTTGTCAACACATAAAGTTTTGTTTTGCTGGATTGATGCTTGTAATTACACTTTAGTAATCTTGTGAGGAAACCTTGTCATGGGAGACAAATCCAAATATTTACAGAAAAGAAAATGTGCATTGTAGCTATGGTTACAGGAGCTAACAGGAAGTGATGCACAACTAACCAGTTTGCCGTTATAAATCTCTCCGTTATAGACAAGAGCGAGCTGGGGGAATGCGTGCACTCTGAATGGTTGCATCCCTCGGAGATCATCAACGATAGCCAACCTCTGGAAACCCAACGCACAGTTCTTGAAGTGATTGATGTTCTCTATTCTAAAGGCATCTGGTCCACGGTGTCTTATCTTTAAACATGACGAGAGCTTGCACGCCACGTCCTCATCGCAACCAAATATAGCCCAAAATCCGCACATGATTCTAAAAAGTGATGTAGAAGAAAGTTACAAACAATAACTAGCTGTGCAGGCGTATGGGATATGGGTCTGTTATTGCAGCGCCACACGCACAAGCCAAGCCACTATTGTCTAATGAGTATACAAGTGTTTAATTGCAAACAATGGGAGGTGTAAGTCGACTACTTGAGCTCTTGGCATGTGTGATGTGGCTGGCCAACGAACTCTCACTGAGATGTCAACAACCTCTACAGCAGTCACTGTACACACTGTTATGTAATCACGTGCTATCACTGGGGTTTGTTGTCTTCTACGCAGATAAAATATTAGCCACCGCTGGCTTGGAAGTGGCCGGCCAATGATGCAATAATACTATCGTTGGTGTTGTTTAGGCTAAGTGAGCTCTTAATTTTTGTGAAAGAAAAATAATTTCTGAACTACAAACGAAAATTGTTACATTGCTATTTGATATAGAGACTTTAGAGCGTATTTAGGAATGCTTCAGGTGTTTGTTGCAGTGCTGTCGGCTGGTGCTTACTGTACAGAGCAGTGCTGCCAGTAAAATGAAATGAATAAAAGAGAATAGTGATGTCAATAGATATGCTAGTATGTTACTTCCAAAGCAACAGGTAACATTAAAACCAATTGTTTTCACTAACCTTTCTGTAAGTTTTGCTCCTGTATCGAGGCCTGGCTTTGAATGAATGAAGCACGTGGCAGCTTTTTATGATATCGATCGATAATTCTTTCCGCTTATATAGCATCTACTGACGGCAATTGTTCTCTATTGATTGATGGCCATTTGCTGATGCAATGCTCCTAACAACGTTGTATACCACAGTGTGCAGCATGATGCAAGGCTGTGGAATTTTCCACTTGAAAAAAAAATGCTGATGAAATGCATTTAATTAATAAAATTGCTGCAAAACGCATACAATAAATATGTGTTTATATCGATTGTTCTATCATTCATTATAGAGTTCATTGCAAAAATAAAATGCTCGTTAGCAAAAACAAAAAGTTGCATATTTTTATGCAACAACGCTTGCGGAAGACAAGTTTGATTTTTCTCAATAAATTTCCCATATTTTGCGGAAAACCTGTTTCTAAAAGTTTTGCAACAATGTAGCAAAACAATGCTTAAATGTTTTAGCATATAGTAGAAGAAACGAAGTTGGATAGAGGAAGGGTAGGTAGAGAGAACGGAGAGGCAAAGGAGGGTAGGTAGAGAGAAGGGAGAGACAAAGGAGGGTAGGTGGGGAGAAGGCTGAGATTGGGGTAGATCCTGCTAAGAACTATCTGGGTGTTTGGTGTTTGCTGTTTGGTAGTTAGTGATTGCTAGTTGTTTACTGGTTGGTAGTTAATGTTTGCCGGTTTGCCTGCTGAGTCAAAGAACAAATCTGTCGCACCAGAACTATTTCAGGTATCTCGTTGTAACCAGGTACAAGAACTCAAAAACAGATTAACACATCAAGTTATTCAACCAATTTTTTTGTTTACAAGTACGAACTTGTACATGTTATGTACGATGAATCTTTGTTTGTTGTTACCTAGCAACAAACAGGCAACATCACATCCTGAAACTGCCTTCTCTGACGTTTGACCAAGTGTTAAATATGCCTCCACGTTTGGTAATGGCTGCAAAGAAGCAATAAAAACGTTTCACAGTTGTCAAGGAAACCAGAATGCCTGTAGCATCAATCAAGCGTCTGTTTTACAGATCTACTATTATATGCTGTAAGTGTATGTATTTATATAATGCGGGTATAGAAATGTATTGTAATGCAGCCTTCAGTGTAGTTATATGCAATAGCTTGGTGCCAGTGAGTGCTGGCTAGGAGCTACAACCTACTTGTGTACAAGGTGAGCAGTTTAATGACAGAAATGACATATCATCAGTGATATATTTACGGCTATCTTATGAATAGATACAAACAACATGAAATAACCCACTAGGGGTAAACACAGACCTACTTATAGGTGGTTGTAGCCCTGTCCCCAGCTCACAACTTGGTAGTGCTTGCTTGTAAAGCTTCTGGCACCGTTTTTTTAATCTCACAACAAATAGCTGGATGTGTGTTCGCCGGTAGAGCTGTATCAGTAGTGCAGGGTTTTATTGGTTCTCAAGTCAGCAGTGGGATGCTGCCAGTCGTACGCTTGGACTATATTCAACAATGAAATGTTTTTTTACAGACGTTATGATCTGTATATTTAATAGAAAGCTCAGAATTTGCAAAACAGGTTTCATTTTCAACTCAACAGAACTTTTTTGTTACTTTACACTTGTCTTTATTTCATAGAAAAAGAAGATAACTCCTAGGTTGGTTATACCACTGCCAGTTGGTTATAAGAGATGTTACATGAGCAGACAACTTCAGGTACTGATGTGAACAAACAAAGACTAATGTAAAGCAGTAATGAGTTACAATTAGAAAGTAAGACAGCAGTTTAGATATTGTTAGTGAGTCTATGTAGGTATATGTGTTCATGGCTGCTTGGAGTCGTTCACTCTACGTTTGTGTGTTGCAGATCAGACCTTTTGTAAGTTTTCAGGGTCCGTTGTGATGGATCTGCTGCTTCGATCCATTTAGTCATCCACATGTATTCTGTGAGGTGGGACCTGCAGCAATGTAACCAAAACAATGAAATCTGCAGCAAAGTGGCTAACATTAAGGCCTGTGTACATCTACTGATTACCTACTGATTTGCCTTATCGATTGCGTTTAGCAGCCTCTGTTTCCGGATAAACCGGAAACAGAGGTAAACATAGGGATAAACCGGTTTCCGGTTTCCGGGTAAGCAATCGGTTGCGTGTTATTTGAGATAATCATCAGGTTTTGATGCACATAAAAAATTTGGTAGACAACTTGTGATTTGACCAATCATATCACTGCTTGCGGTTCTAATGTTTCTTATAAAAACGTTTCTCAAACACATTTATTTATGCAAGAAGAGGCCGGTCATAAGCGCTCCGCTTGTGTTGTTTCAAAGCATTTATGGCTGACTATGACATCAAATACAGCAACTCTAACCGTTATTGCATGAGAATCGCAAGTGGAGAAAAAAATTTGGGAGACACCCTGTCGCCATTTCCAATCGGTAGCTGTTAGGTAGATGTAGCACGGTAATCGATGACATTCGCAGCAAGGTACTCAGTAACCGATGACATCGGCAACAAGGTACACAGTAACAAAGTATGACAAAACAAAAGGTGCTGATTTATCGACCCAGATAGCTCATTTAGATTGCTGTCTTGTCACGATTGAAAATTTTTCCTTAGTGAAAATGACTACTACTGAATGATAAGGAGTTGTCCCACTTTACAACAGCTTAATTTGGAGTTGTTTAGGTTAGTTGGCACTTGGAATGCGCAGGTTAAAAGTGAACAAGTTAATAGCTAATGTTGTCTGTGCTGGTAAGACTACAAACACAAAAAGTCACTTGTACTTTTGAGAACCAAATGACTTAAATTGAAGAATGATTTCCCCGGAAGAAGACTACTCAAAGTTTAAAATGGAGTTATCCCCGATAAAAAAGACAACTCTGCTAAAACGATTGTTACAGCCATAATTATAATGCACAATATTTCTGGTACAAAAATAACCATTTAGTGAGGCCTTCTAGGGATGCAAAAGTCTATATTTCTTCCCTATCACAATATAGCATTTTGAGATGAGCATTTCAGCAGAAGTTTTTTATAAATCGTTAAGCTGGCTTATTGACAAATATTACTATTTATTATAATGAAACCAACTCAACACTGATATTTCTACAGTCATACATCAGCTTTTTCCCGGACCAAATAATTTTTGAGAAAGACAATCGTGATCCTTTTTCTTTGCTAGCTTGTTGTTCGAGCTCTCCTCCCTATGTGGAGTTGTCCACTCTTTTACATCAAACAGTTTCACTCTAGCCTTAGTACATAGTGAAGTTGTCTACACTTACTGTTTAGTACATAGTGAAGTTGTCTACACTTACTGTTTAGTACATAGTGAAGTTGTCTACACCTACTGTTTAGTACATAGTGAAGTTGTCTACACTTACTGTTTAGTACATAGTGAAGTTGTCTACACTTACTGTTTAGTACATAGTGAAGTTGTCTACACTTACTGTTTAGGGTAGAACGACTCAAAGACCTTTCTGTAGTAGTAGCCTTCCTTAGATGCTGGAGTGTTGAATGGATAGAGGGAACCAGCATGGGACAACTCCTCATCACTCACCTGTATGTATACAACATGAGTATGTGGGATAGGCTCTATAACAGTGTACGGTGGTTGGATATTGTACTTAAACAAGGAGGACAGTTGGTTCACCTGCAGCTCAATGTAGTCCTGTAACACCATGTACCAAGACTTCTCGCTGGGAGCAAAGCCATCACTACAGCCTTGCTTAGGTCTCCACAGGATCTCCTCAGGTATGAGATCTTTACCACCAAATGCTGAGCGAAGCAGGTACTTCTCTACACCGTTAGTTGGTACTCTAGACTGGGCAGGTTGTGAGAGGTAGTAAGAGGTAAACTGGTGGTCCAGGAATGGAATTCTCAACTCTAAACTACAAAACCATGGAGAATGTTTCACCGTAGTCAATCCTCAATGGATAACTTATGCTTGACATGTTACGGGGGAGACGATGAAGCACCATGATCTCTTCCAGCAAAACAAAGCTGCTGTTACAAAACAGAACAAAAAGTGCTCAAATTTTTATTGCCGAAAACTCGTCGCCAGGTGCTGCCTGAGCTGTATGCTATGGCAGCTGCAATAGATTCAGCGACTGCATTTCCAATTTTGAGTAGTTTACCAAACAGTTTTCGCCGAGGAACAACGGAACCATTTATTATGTAATAATAATATTTCAAAGTCAATTTTCTGCAATCACTGAAGCTATAATTTGAATCTTTTGGTGAGGAATTAAGGTGGGAAAACATGTCAAAATTTGTATTTAAATAAGGATTGTTTGAGCAAGTTGTCTTTGCTGACCAAAGCGCCCTGTTGAGTATTATAAAGTATTTAGCAGAGCTGCAAGTGCTCACTAGTTGTCTCACCCGTGTGCTGCAGTCGTTCTATCAACCCTGATAATGTCATACAGGTGCAAATCCTCCAGCAGTCGTCTGCTCTCTGCATCAGCCGCCTCAGCAGATGGGGCTTTGTGAAAGTAAATGTAGCCTTGGGCCAGCTCATCCGCTCCTTCCCCAGAGAAGATGATGATGTTATCTGTGTTGTTGCTGATGTACTGATTGAGCAGAAACATTCCTTGATAGAAAGAAGTTTACTGGACTCGCCATAACACAGGCAACTCAAAGTGATACGGTTCACACAATCCAAGGTAGTAGCACGTAATTGATTCAGTGCCAAACTGTTTCTATGAATATTTTCTAATTTTGTGTAAAAATGATGCAGGCACAAATCAAATGAGTTCATGTTTGTTTTTCATTGACTTTTGCTGTTTAATTATTATTAAGAGATATTATTATATACAGCAACAATAATGGAATTGCCATGGACATAACACAGCTCTAAGTGTTTGCATGAACTTACCAACTGATGAACGTGTGGTTATGATGTCGTACGCCTCATTGTGGTATATGACCTGCTTGAGAGCGTCTATACCTTGCTGTGGAGTGAATGTGATCTCATGGTGGTCAGTCTCAAGGTGCTTTGCTACCTACAAGGGAGAGTGTCAGCACCCGTCACTTAACCATTACATCTGTCACTCAACCATTACCCCTGTCACTCAACCATTGCACCTGTCACTCAACCATTACACCTGTCACTCAACCATTACACCTGTTACTTAACCATTACACCTGTCACTCAACCATTACACCTGTCACTCAACCATGACACCTGTCACTCAACCATTGCACCTGTCACTCAACCATTACACCTGTCACTCAACCATGACACCTGTCACTCAACCATTGCACCTGTCACTCAACCATTACACCTGTCACTCAACCATTACACCTGTTACTTAACCATTACACCTGTCACTCAACCATTACCCCTGTCACTCAACCATTGCACCTGTCACTCAACCATTACACCTGTCACTCAACCATTACCCCTGTCACTCAACCATTGCACCTGTCACTCAACCATTACACCTGTCACTCAACCATTACACCTGTTACTTAACCATTACACCTGTCACTCAACCATTACACCTGTCACTCAACCATGACACCTGTCACTCAACCATTGCACCTGTCACTCAACCATTACACCTGTCACTCAACCATTACACCTGTTACTTAACCATTACACCTGTCACTCAACCATTACACCTGTCACTCAACCATGACACCTGTCACTCAACCATTACCCCTGTCACTCAACCATTACACCTGTCACTCAACCATTACACCTGTTACTTAACCATTACACCTGTCACTCAACCATTACACCTGTCACTCAACCATGACACCTGTCACTCAACCATTACCCCTGTCACTCAACCATTGCACCTGTCACTCAACCATTACACCTGTCACTCAACCATTACACCTGTTACTTAACCATTACACCTGTCACTCAACCATTACACCTGTCACTCAACCATGACATCTGTCACTCAACCATTACACCTGTCACTCAATCATTACAACTATGTGCTCCACACGCCATTAACATGTAGATGTTATCCTTTACCTTCCTGGCAGCTACCACATCTGGACTGCCATCCATCCCAATAGAAAACGTTTGTATTCTGTAGCCTAGGTTGCACTCCTTAGCGACTTCAGTGACCAGAGAGGCGATGAGACTAGAGTCAAGTCCACCAGAGAGTAGACAACCAATTCTTCTGGCTCCCATCATTCTCTTTCTAACTGCCTCCTTCAGCAGCTTACTGATTTGGTCTCTCGGGTCACCAGCTGAAAGCAAGACATCGATAGTCAGTCACATCTTACAAAACTTATATGAATGAGAGGTCGTAGAATTACTAGAATTACTGATTTTTTGTTAGACAACAACAAAATGTCAAGGATGAATTCACGCAGAAGCAGTCATAGTGAAAGAAACAGAAGCTCTCACTCACCCAAGTCAGTAATCCTAGTAGTATACTGAGGTAGTTGACCAGGCGAATGGAATCTGGTTTCACTCTGTAGGTGAGCTCTGCTGTGCTCATCCAATGAGTAGACAGTAACATGTCCTGGTGGGAAGGGAGTTATCTTCTCTTCTAACTGGGAGTTCTCTCCACTGGATAGACCAATGAGAGCCTTTACCTCAGAAGATAAGGCTAGGAACCCATTTTCTGTTTGTAGTCTGAACAAAATGTGAAATGAGCGTATAAACATGACATCACTTGTTATGTAATGTTTTGCAGTATACACATGTCACAAAGATTTAAATGTTAGGGTAAACATAGCAGAAGAGGTAAAGATTAAAGCCTTGACCTACGCATACCGATGATTTGTTGGTATGTGGAAGCCGATGGTTAAAACATTGTTTAACTTCTCTTCGATGCATAGATAGATATGTTTGTCTATGCAGTCGGTAAGAGACGCTTATATAATTGGTATTTTTTTGTTAAAAAATGTGTTGTTTGGCAAGTCATTATTTATTAATCTATTTCTACTGCTTTACATATAAGATATATAGTCTGAGACATGGAAGTGCAGGTCAATAACTAGTAACTACCAGCTACTAGTATGTAACTGTACAAGGTATAGTCTGAGACATGGAGGTGCAGGTCAATAACTACTAGCTACTAGTATGTAACTGTACAAGGTATAGTCTGAGACATAAAAGTGCAGGTCAATAGCTACTAGCATGTAACTGTACAAGGTGTAGTCTGAGACATGGAAGTGCAGGTCAATAACTACTAGCTACTAGTATGTAACTGTACAAGGTATAGTCTGAGACATGGAAGTGCAGGTCAATAGCTACTAGCATGTAACTGTACAAGGTACCTGAAGCAGGGTCTCACACCATAAGTGTCTCTACCAGATACAACTAGCCTTTTCTCGCAGTCCAAAATGGTGAAGGCAAACACTCCATCCAGATGTGCAGCTGCATACTCAGCCCCACCTAAATAGTGTGTAGACTGTAAATATGTAGTACATATCTATGTCTATGTGTTTGGTCAGTACATATCTATGTCTATGGGTGTGCGGTACATATCTATGTCTATGTGTGTGTGTAGTACATATCTATGTGTACGGGTGCGTGATATGTCTCTATGTCTATAGGTGAGTGATACATCTCTGTGTCTATAGGTGTGTGATACATCTCTATGTCTACCAGTGTGTGATACATCTCTATGTCTACCGGTGTGTGATACATCTCTATGTCTGCGGGTATGTGATATGTCTTTATGTTTATGGGTGTGTAGCGCAACTCCATTCTAAGTGTGTGTGATACATCAGTAAGTCTATGGGTGTGAAGCATAACTCAATGTCTATGGTTGCATAGCACCTCTTTATGTCTATAGGTGTGCGGTAAGTCTCGATGTGTATGAGTGTGTGATACATCTGTATGTCTATGGGTGTGTAGCACATATCTATGTTTATGGGTGAGTAGCATATCTCTATGGCTGGGTACTCAGTCTATTCGCATGTTTAGGAGTGCACCTTCTTGCTTTCAAACATGAACAGTTTGATATTATAAGCACATTTTATATCTATGTTTATGACCATTTTTATCTTCTGCGTCTACAAACGATTTCAGGTAAGGAGGCTCTTAGATGCAGATAATCAGAAAATTGCATCACTTGACGCACCTTTCATATACAAATGTAGGATGCACTCCCCGTCCAAGTCAGTCTCATAGTCGAATCCCATCTGCTCGCCAACCTAAAAGACCAGCTGCTGTTGTTATCTGCTTTTGTAAATGCAATGGTATGTAACTCTAGCCAAGGGATGTACATATACAGTCAGTGTATAGTGGATTTCGAGAGGGGGGGGGGCGGTTGAAATACCACCAACAAAACCTCTCTCCAACAGAGGGTATTTAACAATCAACTCAACAGAGAGGTATTCCAAACTTCACAACTGTTACAGAGCCCACGGCTCAGACTCAATACTCTACACTTCAGAGGAATAATCATTTATTATTTCACAGTGCTCAGTGCAAAATAGCAGTGGCAATGCATAGTGCTAACTTGGAACAATTACAAGTAGTATCCTGATACGAAGTGCGAGGAGTGTAAGCAAAACTCTGCTTTTTATAGGCAGAGGCACAGGAACTGATTGTCCTAATTACACATTTGACCGGTAACATATAAGTAGAACATAAATATGCGAATCAACGACCAGATTATAAATATCAAGCAATCAGATGGATTAAATAAGGTTAAATAGATAAAGCGCCCAGAGGTAGGAGGAGCTTTAGTAGCAATACTGCTGAGTCATTGTCTGTATTGCACTATCATTTCCTGAGCTAAGGTCTAGGGCTGATATAGCGTGTGTTCCAAGGCTTTAGATACCTCAGATGGTAGACAGGTTGCTCGCTCAGGCTACTCCATATTTTGATCTTGGTCTTCAAGCTACATTGGTTCTCTTTTCCCTGACCCAGTACAATTTGGCTACAGAGCCCCGCATGGTTGCTGCAGGGCCAGTAGTTATAGCTGCAGGGCCGGCAGGTTGATGCCTTCCTTTTACAAGGTTTCTGGCAGTGCCAGACTCATGAGAGGCTTTCCTGACGCTCTGCAGTTTCCAGGGGTCCTTAGCTCACATTATGTGATCATAAAAATTAACTGCAAGTGGTTCAGGGTGATCTATAGACAACTCCAACGCAAGTGAACTATGTTACAATAAATGAACTGGCGAGAGTTTTATTCGTTGAAGAGGCAAAAAAGTAAGCAGTTTATGACCATTGTTACCAAAAATATAAATTGTTTGTAAGTATAGAAAGTTTAATAATTATTTTTATCAGTTAAATCATTAATCCGTTTTTAATATTAAATACTTTTTTGAGTATCACAACAAACATTTTGTAAGGATAATAAACAAGTTTCAATGCAGATCGATTCTCACAGCATTCTATAATCTGCTACTGTTGAGGTTCTTTTCTAGCCTCAGTGTCAATCTCTCCCTCCCACTTGGTACACTTTTCACCACCCTAGTCTGTGTGTGAGTGGCTACAATTGCTAAAATGTGACCTTTCCTGACTCCTGGGTGGACTTTCTCATCACTTGGTTGGCTTTCTTGTCCCTGGGTGTGCTTCGTCATCCCTGGGTGGGCTTCACCAATGCTGGGTAGGCTTCCTCATTCCTGGGTGGGCTTCCCAGACCCTGGGTAGGCATCCTCATTCCTGGGTGGGCTTCCCAACCATTCAAATGTCACTCAGGTGCTGCAGTACTTGAGCTAAATTCTGCACAAAAGTAGGTTGTTAGAAGACTACCTAATGGACAAAGACTACAGGAAGGAGGCAGACTATAGAAAGAGTACAACATTGAGTGAAACTTGTAGATGGGGCCCTGAGCGGGCCTCCATCAGTATTATTATCATCTTGTTGGATCCAGTACATCAGCACATATATGATTTTTTATATTATGATTATTGATGATGTAATGTGTGTTGATTATTGATGATGATGCATTGTGCGTTATATAATACGTTTGGAAATTTGGAATTACATAAGGCTGAGCCTGGAAAGAACACAGCTTCTTCTCTCTTTCTGCTATTCTATTGTATATAAAATTGTACTGCTATGGAGCAATGAGCTTTTATTTAAAGATTACTACACACTTGGTCAATGTGAGTCGCTCAAGGACTCGGCCATAGAAGTGGCGCCAGGTCATTAAAGAGAGGAAAGTAGAGTGAGAGAAGCACTCTTGTGAGGTGGAAGTATAAACATAGCTAGAGAAAGGAGTGGTCTAGTTGCAGTAATCGACCAGACGGAAAAGAGTCTACCCGGGGCTGCAATACATGCACCATTGGCGATACAGTGTGATAGTAGTTTGAACTTCTCTTGGCGGCTTGGCCCTCTACATTGAGTCAAGCCATACTGGGTGTAATTTAGCAGAGGTTTATGCTGGGACTGCTGGAGGGACTATATCGTTATTGCTGTGTTTGTGAAGGCAGGCAACATCCTCTACACTACAATCTTGTAAAAAGGTTTCCTGCAGTTTCTTACAATCTTTACAAAATGTGCAAAGGTACGTCACAACTCACCAGTTTGCCATTATAAATCTCTCCGTTATAGACAAGAGCGAGCTGGGGGAATGCGTGCACTCTGAATGGTTGCATCCCTCTGAGATCATCAACGATAGCCAACCTATGGAAACCCAACGCACAGTTCTTGAAGTGGTTGATGTTCTCTATTCTAAAGGCATCTGGTCCACGGTGTCTTATCTTTAAACATGACGAGAGCTTGCACGCCACGTCCTCATCGCAACCAAATATAGCCCAAAATCCGCACATGGTTCTGCAGTATAAAGTATTTTGGGCTGTAATATAACCCGCAGTGCCATACTTTTGCCTTTCTGGACTATTTAGTTTGTACAAGGTGTCAGGCGACACAAAAAACTATGTTAGTGGCTCGTATCATACCCAAGCTCGTGCACTATAAATAAACACTATTTCATTTTAATGAAAAGCAAAAAGCATTATGATTTATGATAACTGCGTGGAGAAGGTAGCGCAGTCCCAGTAACACAGTCTAATAAAACTTAGTTGGCTCAGCATAAATCGTAATCAAATATAAACAGCTGTAAACATTATTTGTAAAATTGTGTAATAAAGTGTTTCTGTGCCCTACAAAGACAACGCTTCTAGACTCAATAGGTAACCTTCTGTGCTCTACAAAGACAACACCTCTAGGCTCAATGGGTAACCTTCTGTGCACTACAAAGACAACACTTCTAGGCTCAATAGGTAACCTTCTGTGCTCTACAAAGACAACACCTCTAGGCTCAATGGGTAACCTTCTGTGCACTACAAAGACAACACTTCTAGGCTCAATAGGTAACCTTCTGTGCTCTACAAAGACAACACTTCTAGGCTCAATAGGTAACCTTCTGTGCCCTACAAAGACAGCACTTCTAAGCTCAATGGTAACCTTCTGTGCTCTACAAAGACAACACCTCTAGGCTCAATGGGTAACCTTCTGTGCACTACAAAGACAACACTTCTAGACTCAATGGTAACCTTCTGTGCCCTACAAAGACAACACCTCTAGGCTCAATGGGTAACCTTCTGTGCACTACAAAGACAACACTTCTAGACTCAATGGTAACCTTCTGTGCCCTACAAAGACAACACCTCTAGGCTCAATGGGTAACCTTCTGTGCACTACAAAGACAACACTTCTAGACTCAATGGGTAACCTTCTGTGCCCTACAAAGACAACACTTCTAGACTCAATGGTAACCTTCTGTGCCCTACAAAGACAACACTTCTAGGCTCAATAGGTAACCTTCTGTGCCCTACAAAGACAACACCTCTAGGCTCAATGGGTAACCTTCTGTGCCCTACAAAGACAACACTTCTAAGCTCAATGGTAACCTTCTGTGCTCTACAAAGACAACACCTCTAGGCTCAATAGGTAACCTTCTGTGCACTACAAAGACAACACTTCTAGACTCAATGGTAACCTTCTGTGCCCTACAAAGACAACACTTCTAGACTCAATGGTAACCTTCTGTGCCCTACAAAGACAACACCTCTAGGCTCAATGGGTAACCTTCTGTGCCCTACAAAGACAACACCTCTAGGCTCAATGGGTAACCTTCTGTGCCCTACAAAGACAACACTTCTAAGCTCAATGGTAACCTTCTGTGCTCTACAAAGACAACACCTCTAGGCTCAATAGGTAACCTTCTGTGCACTACAAAGACAACACTTCTAGACTCAATGGTAACCTTCTGTGCCCTACAAAGACAACACTTCTAGACTCAATGGTAACCTTCTGTGCCCTACAAAGACAACACTTCTAGACTCAATGGTAACCTTCTGTGCCCTACAAAGACAACACTTCTAAGCTCAATGGTAACCTTCTGTGCTCTACAAAGACAACACTTCTAGGCTCAATAGGTAACCTTCTGTGCCCTACAAAGACAACACTTCTAGACTCAATGGTAACCTTCTATGCCCTACAAAGACAACACTTCTAGGCTCAATAGGTAACCTTCTGTGCTCTACAAAGACAACACTTCTAGACTCAATGGTAACCTTCTGTGCCCCACAAAGACAACACTTCTAGACTCAATGGTAACCTTCTGTGCCCTACAAAGACAACACTTCTAGACTCAATGGTAACCTTCTGTGCCCTACAAAGACAACACTTCTAGACTCAATGGTAACCTTCTGTGCCCTACAAAGACAACACTTCTAGGCTCAATGGGTAACCTTCTGTGCCCTACAAAGACAACACTTCTAAGCTCAATGGTAACCTTCTGTGCTCTACAAAGACAACACCTCTAGGCTCAATAGGTAACCTTCTGTGCACTACAAAGACAACACTTCTAGACTCAATGGTAACCTTCTGTGCCCTACAAAGACAACACTTCTAGACTCAATGGTAACCTTCTGTGCCCTACAAAGACAACACTTCTAGACTCAATGGGTAACCTTCTGTGCCCTACAAAGACAACACTTCTAAGCTCAATGGTAACCTTCTGTGCTCTACAAAGACAACACCTCTAGGCTCAATAGGTAACCTTCTGTGCACTACAAAGACAACACTTCTAGGCTCAATAGGTAACCTTCTGTGCTCTACAAAGACAACACTTCTAGGCTCAATAGGTAACCTTCTGTGCTCTACAAAGACAACACTTCTAGGCTCAATAGGTAACCTTCTGTGCACTACAAAGACAACACCTCTAGGCTCAATAGGTAACCTTCTGTGCCCTACAAAGACAACACTTCTAAGCTCAATAGGTAACCTGAGCTTTTTAAATTGATGCCCATCGCCGGTAGAAATAAAATGTACAGCAGCCCATTTTGTCCTCAAGGAAGTCACTGCTGGGTGCTGGGTTAAATAACTCACCTACTTTCCAAAGCAGAGATTTAACGGCTTTAGAGTGTTTCTCACCAGCGTCACCACCCAGTACTTAGTCGAGGCAAGTGTGATTTCTAGCTAAACAAACTAGTTGATGTATCGTGGTGTACTAGATAAAGTATGAATAAAGCTACACCATTGCCTGCTACTATTCTAGAAAAGGTAGAGCCTAGTCTTCAGTATGAGTTCATTCATTCAACCAATCAAAAATTAAGTATGCTGAAATAATTAAAACTATTAACCAATAGCGTAAAACAAAAACAAAAGCATGTGCAGCTACTTGTTGCAACAACACATTTTGACAGCTCTGTTGATTTAGGGTGATCTAAACATAAAAATCTTTTTAAAGGGGTTGAGCCTCCTCTGATGAACTTTGTATAACATATACATATACAGTGTTCTACCATCTCTATTGTAACGTCAGCATTAACTCAAGCTCAGTCTACCACCAGATAAGTATTGCCGTCTGCTTCACCAACCACGCACGCATAGTGTAGGAAAAAGACTCAAAGTACAAAAATTGAAAACTTCTAATCTTGGGCTGCTGAACATGCATTTATTGTTATTGGTTTGCACGTAGTAAATCAAAAAAATTTCAGTTTTTACCATAATCCTCCCTACCCAAGTCGCAGCGCGGTCTTGCTGTCGGAAAAATTTCTATTGCTGAAAGGAATTTTGGCCTGTTTAAGGCAAAATCTGTTGTCTCTTATTACTGCTGCACACTTTGTGTCGGTTCACACACAGATGTCTCACAACGCTTCCCTTCTCTGTTGCCCTTCTTTCACTGACCAGGGTACAGCTCAACATACAATCATAGACCTCAGGGCTAGTAGGGTAAGTATTCTAGACATAGAGATAGCTATCAGGAGAATGCAAGTTGTTGCTATATGTTAGAATAAACTAAAAAATTTCTAACTTCCATGTTTTTCAAGTTTAGTGTTCTAGTTAGGTTATTACTCTGCAGGAAACTACAGCAACGAGTCTAGTTGGCACAATTTTTGTCAACTTCCTCTATCCTTTTTGTTCATTGCAATTGATCAAACATATAGAGGGACCCAGAAACTCTACATGAAGTTACAGGTAGCAATTTTTATATTCTATGAGCCAATTCATATTATTATGTATTATTTCTATCAAAGAAGTTATATTTCTATGTTCTACGTCTACCGTATATTACTATAACTATTTCGAAGGTACGATTAGAGCAACTCTGTGAGTGACTATCTCTCGGTCACCTCCTCTACTGCAGCTGCTACCAGCTAGTTCTCTCCACAGACCAACTGTGCCAGAGACTCGAACGTACAAGAGAACGTAAAGGTTGATTTTGATTCATTAGTGTAACTCAGCAGCGTGAACTTGTGCAGACAACTCCTACCACACCGCCCAGTTATCTAGCTTTTACAGATATTACACAGTAACATTGCATAAACATGAAAAATGTAAAAAATTATACAATAGCCAAAAGGATTTCACCCGCTTTAACATAAACATGAGTAGTTTCGCTGAAAGGAGTTCTCTACTGAGTTAGAATGCACTTCATATACGTAACACTCAGCCATGATCGGTAGAGTTTGGCTACTGCTGGTTAGATCTCAACTCTCAGCCCTATTAACAACTCCTCCAACCAACTCTGACCAACAACTCTATGTCCAGACCCCATCAAACCAGATCTCTTTTTTCTTTTTCCTCTACAGACCACCATAAAATGTGGAGTCCTCCAACGGCAACTCTTTTTCTGATCGATATAAATGAACAAGCCTTTACTAATAAAAAAAATGTCGATGATACAAACTGGTTTTATGAATCAAAAGATACTCGACGATGGAATTGAAGCTTTAAATTTCAGATTGAAGAAAGTAGAGAATTGGTGCAAGCAGAATAAGCGAGCATTAAAATTGGTTTAAACCACTTAAACCATGATGAAATACTGGGAAATAAACTTTCAGCTCAAAAACATTTATGCGTTTGTGGAGAAAATTTTATGGATTTGATTGCAATAAATTTTTGAATATTCATTCCCATTGATAAAAATCTAGCAGGAGAACTTATACCAACCATGTAAAGAATACAAATGCACAATATTTTTGCAGAAATCTTCTTTAAAAATTGTCTATAATCCCTTTATTTATTCGGAAATCAGTTGTTGCCTCGAAGCCTCCGGCAGTGTTCTATCATTGTTGCCCAGAAGCCTAAGGCAGTGATTTATCATTGTTGTTTAGAAGCCTGGGGCAGTGATCTATCATTGTTGTCTAGGAGCCTGGGGCATTGATCTATCATTGTTGTCTAGGAGCCTGGGGCAGTGATCTATCATTGTTGTCTAGAAGCCTGGGGCAGTGATCTATCTTTGTTGTCTAGAAGCCTGGGGCATTGATCTATTATTGTTGCCTAGAGGCCTGGGGCAGTAATCATCATTGTTGTTTAGAAGCCTGGGGCAGTGTTCTATCATTGTTGCCTAGAAGCCTGGGGCAGTGATCTATGTTTGTTGCCTAGAAGCCTGGGGCAGTGATCTATCATTGTTGTCTAGAAGCCTGGGGCAGTGAACTATCTTTGTTGCCTAGAAGCCTGGGGCAGTGTTCCATCATTGTTGTCTAGAAGCCTGGGGCAGTGTTCTATCATTGTTGTTTAGAAGCCTGCGGCAGTGCTCTATCATTGTTGCCTAGAAGCCTGGGGCAGTGTTCTATCATTGTTGCTTAGAAGCCTGGGGCAGTGCTCTATCATTGTTGCCTAGAAGCCTGGGGCAGTGATCTATCATTGTTGCCTAGAAGCCTGGGGCAGTGTTCTATCATTGTTGTCTAGGAGCCTGGGGCAGTGATCTATCATTGTTTGCTCAGTGGAAAGGGCTATTAATAGACAAATTGGACTGCTGCTAAATATTACTGGTGGCCCACAATGAGTTTTACAGATCTCAACAAAATATCGGTAGATGTCAAGCAAGATCTTCATTAATAAGTTTACCATTGCCTAGACCAAGCTCAGCTACGGGTCACGGTAAAACTGTTTATTGACACCCATCTTAGTGGAGCAATTTATCTGTATTTTTAAGCAAGTTGATATAGCCTTGTCAAATGGAACCGCTGGGGGTTAATCAATCAATTACAACACGACAGGCAGGATGAGAAATCGATCATGTCCGTTCTGCTAGTGGATAAAGTGGTTCCGCTTTATCCTGCGCTGGGTGTGCCATCCTGCGCTGGGTGTCCCATCCTGCGCTGAGTGTGCCATCCTGCGCTGGGTGTGCCATCCTGCGCTGGGTGTGCCATCCTGCGCTGGGTGTGCCATCCTGCGTGACGGAACGACAAATACTGGTGATATTCTGGCTCGTGTGGCAGGCCGAGAGATATACCAGCTCTGGTGGCATGCCCACCATAGCAGTCAGGTGAGAAAAACTGGTGTGTGGCGAGGCCTTTAGTAAGGGCTCTACAGCATGGGTACTCCAGGTATTAATTGTTGGCAGACTTTATGAGCATAAAGAGGCCCCCCTGGGAGTTTGTTGGTCATCAGTAGTTATCTGCCTAGTAGGTCCACTGCCTAGTAGGTCCACTGCCTAGTAGGTCCACTGCCTAGTAGGTCCACTGCCTAGTAGGTCCACTGCCTAGTAGGTCCACTGCCTAGTAGGTCCACTGCCTAGTAGGTCCACTGCCTAGTAGGTCCACTGCCTAGTAGGTCCACTGCCTAGTAGGTCCACTGCCTAGTAGGTCCACTGCCTAGTAGGTCCACTGCCTAGTAGGTCCACTGCCTAGTAGGTCCACTGCCTAGTAGGTCCACTGCCTAGTAGGTCCACTGCCTAGTAGGTCCACTGCCTAGTAGGTCCACTGCCTAGTAGGTCCACTGCAAGGAATGTACAGGTGGAAAACATGCTTAATGTTAGGTAATACCATAGTTACAACTGACATGTTGAGGCAGTAAACACTTACAATTTATCATGCTATTCAATTGCCAGAGTGTCTTTCTATGATTAGGGTCCTCAATGTTAAGCCCTGCATAAGGACAGGCACCCAGGCTGCTTATGAATTGTTTTTTTAAGTCGCCTCACAATTTTCTTACATTCAAGCGCATTGGTAGTGTGCTTATTTGACTGCAATCACTAGCTGATGGAGGAACAGATGGTGCACTTGTGCTAGTTGTACCTTGACCTCTAGTGGCTAAACAACGGTGTGCTGATGTGCCAAACATATGCTACATAACAGTTACAGCTGCCTTCCACTTTGAGGTGACGTAATGTCACTCCAAGCTGTTGCCTTTACACAGCTGCCAGGGACAGCTGACATGGTTGATGCACACACAACATCGCTTATTCAATTTTCCGTGAGATCCTACCATCTCACTATTCAGAGCGAGAGTTGTCCAACTGTTGATAAAACGATTCTTACAACTAAAGTAAAAGCTAAGCAAGCTTATCAGAGTGTGATCGGTCAGTTCTCATTAGATTAACCAGATGTGATACTTTAACCATAACATACTAATGAGAGGCAGTGGAGGGCAGGAAAGAGATGAACTAATAGTCTAGCAAGTAGTAGTTGGAACAGACAGACATCTTAGCAGCGGCTGTCGTGTTCAATTTTGTCGTCTATCAGCGGGTGTTTAGTCAATCATATGTCTCTGGTTAACCAATAAGGCAC
The DNA here is from genome assembly GCA_945261195.1 of Cryptosula pallasiana. Lineage (NCBI taxonomy): Eukaryota > Metazoa > Bryozoa > Gymnolaemata > Cheilostomatida > Cryptosulidae > Cryptosula > Cryptosula pallasiana. The sequence continues at coordinate 554,951 of OX183134.1, read as the reverse complement.
TTGCACTCATTTATGTTGTTATGGTCTACTCTAAGTGAGGGGAAAGAAAGCTAAAGGGTATTAGCTTTATAATTTGGCGAGAAGACAATTCCAAACAAATTTGCTGTAAGAGTTAGCCAGGGTGGCTCTCTATGATGGGGGAGGGGGTGAGAGAGAATGAGAGCCAGGGACACATTGACACACGGTGGGCGGAGCTTACATTGTAGTTGAGCATTAATCCCATTATAACTTCATCGTATTACTAACAAAAAACGAATGAGACAGTCTATATCACTAAGGAAGCATAACTACTGCGGTTGTATTTATTATTAACTTCATATAGCTGATATCATTCCTTTGTGTTGAATTGAGAGCTCTGTTGGATGGTGGCACCTAACTAGGCCACAACTAAACTAGACCACTTTTTCACAGAGCTTATGAGTGATTTGATTTTATTCATACCCAGAAACTTGTCAAGATGAAGCTAAAACTCCACTGTTCAATGAGGGTTTACTCCCACTGATGATAATGGCTTTCTAGCATTCTTTCATGCAACTTTGATTATAATTTTACGGAATTTATAGAACATGCATATGTATGGATGTATGCATACAAAGTCAAAGAAAAAGATAAAACAATAGATTAGCAAAATGTGTGAAATAACATATTGTAAATCAGAACTTTGCGGTGAATAAAATTTAAACAGGAATTTTGTACACAATAAGTTATCACATGAATCACATAGCGAGTGCAATTAAAAAATAAAAATATACGCACGTAAACAAATATAAAAAAAAATGTACATACATATATTTGTAATGTACATATATTTGTAATGCAGGAAATATAAATAACTATAAATGAAAGAAGTAACAGGGGAAAACCACTGAACTGAGCAAGTAGCTAACCAGAAATACAAACATTAACATAGCCACAAGTACGGAGGAAGTGATATTTTTCATCTCTCCAACTCAGTTTTCAGTTACAAATGCATCACCAGGCTCATTTCCTGAATGACTAACGACTGTAATTGTTGTCTTGTAGCAAGGAAGTCGCATCTATAGGTACTTTGCATGGCCAGTACTTCTGAGTAAAGCACCACATAATATGTCTGTTACGATCCAAATATGTTCTGGAACTATTTCACCAGAGAGTTTATTGTTGCATTCTCCTGCAACAACAATAACAGCTGACAGTTGCAAACATAATAATTAAGTTATACAATGCTAAGCCAAAACTGGAAATTTTAGTTATAGTCACAGAATAAAAATGTAACAACAAATAACAAGTGGTCTGAGTAGCATCTCTTACCAATCAAACATCAAGCATACAGATTATTGCATAACTGTAATTAAATGCAAAATAATAATAATAAAAACGTTTGCTTTCTTGTTTGGCAAGATGATGTTGCTTTGTTGCTTATACTACTCGTCCACAACAATAAAGCATTGTCATTAGCACACATTCTTCTATAGCATTAATTATTATTTGTGAAAGTAGTATATAAAATTATTTATTATTGCAATGTTGTACTCATCTGGATTGTTCAGGCATACTACTGTCACTAACTAACTCAGTTTGTGGAAAGGTTTAGTTACCCACCCATGGAGTTTATATGTTCAAAGAATACACACACCACATAGTGTGTGGCACCATGGTGACACATAATATGGTGACACCATAATAATTTATTATATATATATTTAATATTATATTAATTATCTATTAATTTTAATTGTAAAACTATAAAATTTAATTATTAATTATTATTATAATTATTTAAAATTCTAACAAATCCTAATAATCATAACAAAAATCATTATTAGTAGTTCGTAGTAGCCAATGACAAAAAAAATTATCAAATATCAATCAATCAACCACAAACAACAACACAATAAATTAAATAATTACAATGAAATTTATTGTTGTTGATGATGATGTTTGTTGGCTGATAGTTTTATTTCTTAAAACAATATTATTATTATTTATTATTAATCATCATATTGCTAGTAGATAGATAGAAGTATTATAAAAACAATCATAATTTTTTTTAGCAACAATTGCAATAATAATAATAAAAAAAAAATAATAATAATATATATAATAATAATTATTTATTTATCATAATAATTATTCCTTATTTATTATTATTAAAATAATATCTACCGCTTCTCATCGACTACTTACTGTAAAATTTTAGTCGTGGCATCCAGAGTTGAGATGGGTCAATTCTATGATGTCCAGTTGTAAAATAAATTGTAAAACAACAAACCAGCACAAATTGGTTTGTAGAGCTGAGCATGTGGCTAGCGCATGGCAGTGACTTGAGAGAAATATCAATAGACTTACTCCACAAAACCACATTTAAGTCGGCTTTTCGTTGGAAAAAGGCAGTTTATTCAGACTAGGACGTATTCTGTTACAGAATACGGCATCTCAAAATCAATCTGTCCCCGGCTCTCTTTCACTCTCCCCCCAAACCCCGCCCACCATCATAAACCCCGCCTCTTGAGAGCCGCCCCGGCTATGTAAGAGTAGTACATAAATGGATCTTGAAGGTTGTATTTCAAATGCTCAACAATTCCATGTGGGTCCCACAAAGTACGAACTTGGTCTAATTGTGGCAGAAAACATGACTTTGTATCTAACAACAAAACATGAATTGTCTCGCCAGTTTCTTGATATCTGTTGATTACTACAGTGTACTACTTCCACTGGTGGGTGCTACCACTACTACTGGGCGCTACTACTACTACTGGGTGCTACTGTTACTACTACTGGGCGCTACTACTACTACTGGGCGCTACCACTACTATTGGGTGCTACTGTTACTACTGCTACTACTACTGGGTGCTACCACTACTACTGGGTGCTACTACTGCTGCTGCTGCCACTACTTCTACTACTGGGTGCAACTACTACTACTGGGTGCTACCACTACTACTTCTACTGTGTGTAATGAGGGGGTAATGAGCCTTTTGTCATGTGCACTACATGTAGGAGACAAGTGCAATCAAATCGCAAGTTAGCATACTTTCTTCATTTGACGTGGTGAGCGCTTGTGTGGGCTACCGCAGCTGAGACAAGGGGAGAGATGTTGTAGAAATTGCAATGTAGCTCAGGAACAAGCGTCAGTTTTATGAACTTTTGTGCTGATTTGAAATCAACCAAATGATTCACTTCATTGCGATTAGACGGGACATTACTCAAACGCTATCGATTGTTAATGAAGCTGGGGTGTCCATCTAATCGCATGCACTGGTTATCCTTAAATCTCTGCTCACTACGTTGTATCAATTAATTAGGTCACATTTTAAAAACAAATAGGTTTTTGTTTTTCCATCTATATGCGATAATCGCCAACATGTAGCAGCTGAAGGAGAGCCAAACTACAATAACTAATGTAGCCTTAGCTCGCATGCTCAAGGACACTGTTTTCTCTGCTCATGCTCTGCCACCCGCACCGGTAAGTGTAGTTCAAGTCATATTTAATAGATTATGAGCTATTTCAGATATATATGTCAATATTTGAGTTCGCCACATGAGGCGTACTACCGCCAATGATAGCTTAGCTCATCATTCCTTCACAGTTCGCATTGTTTGGGGAGTGAGAGAGACACCTCCACATTCCTCCTCTCCATGAGACCAACCAGTGCTAGACCAATTTTAGAAATAAGATTGCGGTTGTGTGCTCATGCTTCAACTTTGCATTGTGGAAACAACTCCAACAAGCTGTAAATTTAGCTAACGCTAGTGGATCATGTCAGATCACAATTATTGAATAATCATCTGTTTCTTTCCATCCGTTTTCTTTACAATGACGAAAGATGTCTGTATTGAATAGATCAATAATACAACTCAACAGAAGGCAGAATGCTCTTCAAAAAATTAAATAATTAAGTAGGCTGCCTGTAACCAAGGTGATGTTCAAGGTGACAGCGCAGTCGGTGCCTGGATCAAATATTAGAGCATAACATCTGGTGCATTGGACTCAATAAAACATTTGTTGACAACCAATTGTGACATTTTATAAGTCCAAACTTCACCAGGCGTAGCAATTTTTAATGTTTCATTTAGGTTGCAAATAAAATAGAGGTGATATCTCCATATGCATTATTATTATCAGCAAGTTTCTTATAAAACAAAACAAACCAGCGTTTGTATTGTCAATTATCAATTTGTTTATAATATTATTATTATTGCACATGATCATTATGTTGAATATTATTTACTGTTATTACTTTATTCAATGAGATGAAACGATCACGTCACAGCAAGGAGTTTGATTAATCTAACTCCTTGGTCACACAGAAGCCATGTTTTCCATAATAATATATTATTACATTGTGTAGCCAAATACAAATTATGATATAATACATAATGCTGCATTGGCTTTGCTAACTGCCTGAAACTAACAAACACAATATTATAAATAAACCAATGATTAGTATATCTAGAGTCATCTCCCTTATTTCATTCGCAGGCTAAATGAGCTGCATTGAAATAAACATCACCGCAGCAGCCAGTCACTAACAGGATGGCTATCTTACTTTAGTAGTAGATACTGCGTGCTGAACATGAATGGTTGTGTTCAGCACGCAGTTTCCAAGCTCAAAGATGAATACTCGCCATGCTTGTGGCCACAAGTTCTACATCATTATGTGCCAAGACTGAATTCATTAGCATCAACAAATAAGACATGTCTATATATATTTCGTTCAACACTGTATTGTAGGTTAAACATAATGTACAACTAGAGCATTGATTATACATAGACACTTGTATCTGTACACAAACAATAACATTAAATAGGATTAAGGCTGCAGGTGGAATGTCGCCCACAACTATTAATAAACTATCTAGAGATCACAGGCTATTTACAACTCATCATGCTCTCCATCATCCTCACCACCCTCTGGTGGGGGAGCTCCAGGCTGTCCTTGATATATTTTACTAATGATAGGCTGCACTTTCTCTTCCAATTCCTTCTTTTGTTCTTTTAATTCTTCCGTGTCTGCATCAGCATTGGAGTCGAGCCAAGAGATGGACTACAAGGCACAGGGTAGATACTCATTGCAGGTACCTCCCCCACACACTATTACAATCAGATAGCCAATGCTCTGCTGTATATACCAACCTTCTCTACAGCCTCCTCAATTGTTGTTTTGTCCTCATCAGACAGCTTTCCACCCAGCTTCTCCTTGTCTCCGATCTGGTTCTTTAGTGAGTATGCATAACTCTCCAGTTCATTTCGTGCTTCAACTTTTTCTTTGACCTGAATGCAACAACAGTTGTATGTAACACAAGATAGTTATACATGTGTATAACACAGCGCAGACACAACAGTTGTAGATAACACTGCACACACACACCTTCTTGTCCTCATCACTGTACTTCTCTGCATCATTGATCATCTTTTCGATGTCCTCAGGAGAGAGTCTGTTCTGGTCATTGTTTATGGTGATCTGTTCCTTGCTGCCAGTTCCCTTGTCCTCAGCAGACACCTACAACAAAGACAGCAAGGTTAAAGGTCACTGACCAAATACCAATTACAACCAATACATATCAACACTCCAAGGAGGGAGGGGGATAGAGTAAACAAACGGGTCACAGTCACTTACCCTGAGGATACCATTCACATCAATCTCAAATGTGACCTCAATCTGGGGAACTCCTCGGGGTGATGGGGGGATTCCTGTCAAGTCAAACTTTCCCAACAGATGGTTGTCCTTGGTCATGGGTCTTTCGCCCTCAAAAACCTGGATGGTCACTGTAGGCTGGTTGTCGGCAGCGGTAGAAAATATCTGTGATTTTTTGGTGGGAATTACAGTGTTTCCTGCAAAAGAACAACTTGTATGAATACCACAGGCTAAAGCAAACACTCAAAGACACTGCTACAGAGAAACGGTGAGGGACAAGACGCGAGAGATACGGAGAAACTTACGTGGAATGAGTTTAGTCATAACCCCTCCCACAGTCTCAATACCCATAGTCAGAGGGTTCACATCCAACAATACTATGTCCCCTGTCTCCTCGGCTCCAGACAGCACCCCGCCCTGAACAGCAGCCCCATATGCCACAGCCTCATCTGGGTTGATACCTCTGCTTGGCTCCTTGCCATCAAAGAATTCCTGCACAGTACAACAACAATGTGTAGCAGCAGCTACCACTAGTAAGCAGCTGTCATCCGCCTACTACGAGTGAGTCGATCTTGTCTGATCATATTCGCATGCGCATCGATTTGCAGGTTTTTAAATGTTAGTTCACAAGCCACCAATGCTGTCCATCAATTTTAATTCAATATTCTGGTTATACCCAGAGTACAAAACTCCCACGTACATGCTTTGGACCACTTGAAGTAGGGATAACAGCCACTGGCAGGTGGTCAAAGGAACAGACGTATAAAACGTACCTTGACAAGCTGTTGAACCTTTGGGATTCTGGTAGAGCCTCCAACCAATACAATCTCATCAATATCCTTCTTCGTCAAGTCAGCATCCTCAAGAACCTTTTTCACAGGCTTCAGTGTAGACCTGAACAAGTCCATGTTGAGTTCCTCAAATCTAGCTCTGGTGAGGGTCTCGGAAAAGTCCTGTACAGAAGAGAATGAGTAAGTTGGAGATATAGAGAGACATACACAACACACAGTAAGGCAATGTAAGGCCGAGAGCAATGTGTAGACAATTACCTCTCCATCAAAGAAACTCTCAATCTCCACTCTTGTCTGGTGAGCAGCTGAAAGAGCTCTCTTCGCTTTCTCCACTTCACGCCTCAACTTCTGTGTGGCTCTGTTGTCTGTTCGGATGTCTTTTCCAGTCTTCTTTTTGTACATCTTGATGAAGTGCTCCATCACTCTTTGGTCAAAGTCTTCACCTCCGAGATGGGTGTCTCCGTTGGTAGCCACCACCTGCACCACCACAAGAGCCCATGTATATACGCATCATATATACTGAGACACCCAAGACATTATATATATATGTGTGTGTGCTAGTGACAGTACAAGCACTCACCTCAAACACCCCATTGTCAATAGTGAGAAGGGAGACATCGAAGGTGCCACCACCCAAGTCAAACACTAGAATGTTCTTCTCTCCCTCCTTCTTGTTTAGACCGTAAGCAATGGCAGCAGCAGTTGGCTCATTGATAATTCTCATCACATTGAGTCCAGCAATAGTGCCGGCATCCTTGGTAGCTTGTCGCTGGGCATCATTGAAGTAGGCAGGGACAGTTACAACGGCGTGGGTCACCTTTAAACACAAAAGCACACATTCATAACATCACTGCTTACAACACGGTAACGCCTTACAATATGTATTGATGTCTTACTTACAGTCTTGCCAAGGTAAGCCTCGGCTACCTCTTTCATCTTAATCAACACCATAGCTGAGATCTCTTCAGGGGCGAAAAGGGTGTCAACTCCATTGACCTTGACCTCCACATGGGGTTTGGATGATTTCTCCTTTACCTAAGCACGCAAACGTCACAATGACTAAAAACTAGAGACGTACCAGAGCAAGTAACACATCTGCTGATTCCCATTACACTACCCAAGCGCACTACGTATCAGTTTGTGAAGGCACACATAGCACAGCTGGTGGTCACATACCTTGAATGGCCAGTACTTTATGTCTTGTTGAACACTCTTGTCATCCCAGCTTCGGCCAATCATTCGTTTCACGTCAAAAATAGTATTTTCAGGGTTTGAGGTCAGCTGGTTCTTGGCAGAATCACCTATTAATCTTTCTCCCTCGGCGGTAAAAGCTACATATGATGGGGTGATACGATTTCCTTGGTCATTGGCGATGATTTCAACTCTTCCATTTTTGAATACACCAACACTAATAAAAAAAACAAAAACATTACCCGAAAAATTCAACGAATCATGGTCGCAACAAACAACTAAGTTGATCACCTACTATAGTAGAGGTAATACCTACCATGAATATGTTGTTCCTAAATCAATGCCAATCACAGTTCCAACTTCACTTTCTTCCTCTTTTTCTTCTTCCGCTCGTATAGATGTAAGTAATAAAGTGCCAAGCAAGCAGAGGTACAACAATGACCGCTTCATAGTGTTTGTATAATTGTCTATCTTTTGAGCTTTCTAGAATGAAGCTGAGCTACCACTGGGAGGCTCGTCAAACTCAGTTTCAACAAGGTTAATCAGTGTTGTAACCAATGGATGGGCTGTCAGTTCCAGGTGAATCTTAACCTAAAACCACATGTCAAAATAATGGTTAACAAAACTGTATTAACAAGATATGATATATATAGCAACAAAATATCAAATAATAATAATATCCACTTTTCTTTACTATTATTATCATCAAATTCACTCACTGCTTTTTACTTCAGAGAGACACAATAATAAATGGTAGTAGTAATAGCAAGTAGTAAGTAGTAAAATTGTAATAGCGTCTAATAAATTCAACATATCATTATTATAATTATTCTTTTTGTACTCAATTATTATTAATATTGTTGTTGCTCTTCTTTGCTGCGGTATCTATATATGATGCTTGTGTGTGCCATCATTTGCCAGCCATTTATTATTTATAAATAAAACCAAAAACTTATTAATACAATAATTTCAATAATAATTTCAGGCTTCCAATAATAATAATCATTATTATAATAATAAAATCAAATAAATAATCCAATAGCATTAAACAACAACGAACAACATATTGATTATTATTATTATTAAATTAAATAAATAATAGCATATCATCAATCATCATCATCATAAAACTTTTATATAACAATAAATGATGATGATGATAATATTATCATGATCCTAAGAAAAAGAAAGGAAACTAATAATAATTTAAATAAATAATAAGAAATCAAATTCAATTCTGAATTCATTCAGTGCCAGCAGCCATGAGATGATGATGATGATGATGATGATGATGATGATGATGATGATGATCATGGTCGGTGATGTTATTATTAGGTAACGGTTTGTGACAACAAACAAAGGTTCAAAGGTACTACATTCCATGTTGAGTGAATTTAGCATCAAGATTTATATGGTAAAACATATCTCACTTACCCTGAAGGTTGATTTCTAGAAATAATATGGTAGAAGAACCAATTCGACTATGGGTGTAATCGTTTTGTGAACTTACCATTCAATGAATGAAAAGGGATCGACAATTGCCATGTATGTATAAGCCGCCTGTGTTTCGTGTTCAGCGATGATTGGTCAGAGCAGGTGATTTGTCTGTAAATTATTGGTTGGTTGAGAAAAACGCACACGTGGGCATGATATTTGTTTCCGCTATGTCAAGGTCGGATTAGAAAAATAATCTTGTTGCTACACGCGAATCAATGATGTATTCACTCGCAAATTGGTTTGCCCACGTAGAATGATGAGAAAGGTCCACATCATATGACTTCACAATAATCATCAACTGTCAGCTAAAAAGCGCAATAATTTTGCTTTTAAGTACCCGGGTGTACAAGTTTTTGAAGGTATCCATCCCCCCCTCCTGAACCATACATAATAAATAATAACATAATAATTATATTTATTTATCCACAGGGGCACTGTATTTATTAATAAATATTGAATGATCGATGATTGATTGAATTTGATTGATTGATAATAATAATGAAAAAAGTAGTAAAAGTAATATCATTATTAGTTTAAGGCCATTCAATCCTCTGTCTTTGGTCCCTCTGTGGTTGATCTTTATTTATGTTATTATTATTTATATTGTCATCGATCATCATTATTATTAATAATTATTATTATTTTATTATATAATAATAATATAACAACAAATCGAATAATTTTTTTGTACTGGTTACTACTACTACTACTTGAGTTAAACTCACCACAAGTACAACAGCTACTACTTTTTTGTTGGATTTCCCAAAAAGAAATTTTACGATCAATCTGTTGTCATAATAATAATAATAACCTTTAGTTGTTGTTCGCAACAACACAATAATTTGAATGATGATCACTTGACTAAATGATAATAAATAATAAAAAGAAATGGTTCAACTCAGTCACGGTTAGTCAGTGATAAAAGCTGTATATGCAGAAGGAGGAGGATGACAATGATTGCAGATGGTGTTTGCATCCATGCATATTGTTCCTCATAATAATGATAATAATTGATAATAGTTAGTAGTTATTATTAATTATTAGGAATTACTATCTATTATTAATTGATGACAATGAATATATAGGAGGATATTGCTATGACTTACACTACACCACTAGTAGCAGTGATGTGTGTCCACAGCAGTACCACTAGCAGTCCACTAGTACCACAGCAGTCCACTAGCAGTGCTGTGTGTCCACTGTTAAGGAAAAATTAACAGTGGCGGTAAAAAGAACGTAATCACCTACAAACATGACTCCTACCATTGATGTGTTGTTTTTATATCAATGCCAGTCAAATTCCTTGTCATCTTTCTCTTCTTCGGTTCGCATAGATATAAACAGCCATGTGCCGGGAAAGCAGAGGTCAACAACAATTATGCTACCTGACATGATGAATGATATCCTTTAGCAGCCAAGCTGTCACATGTGCATGTACTATATACTATAAGCGTAGAACCTCTCAGGTTGTTCATGAGCTATAATAATACACTGTCGTAGTTGTACCAGTCGACTGTTACTAATTACCAGAGGGTGGTGAAATTACAGACTATGTCTTGCGTTGACCTGTGTTATAAGTTTGTAATTACATCAACATTTACTGCCGACCATTTTTCAATGTTTCCCTTAATTGAAGATTTCAATGGTTGCTGAGTTCTGATGGCAGTGTCTTGACTTGCTTTAGAGTGGCATTTCTTGGTTGACAGCCAATGTGACTCAATCACAGTGTACAAGCTCTTCAGAATTGTGTGGCACGCATGCACCTTTAAAAACTATCCACGTTGTCAATGGGGTTGTAACATTGAGAGTTATATCTCTTTGAACTTTCTACACCCAACCGGAAACAGCTATTAGTCGTCGTATGTAATACAATCAATTCGAGCAGACTCATGCAAAAAGTTTCCTGATATCTGCCACAATGACAGGCGTATCCTAAAATGAGATGTGTCTAAAAAAAAATTGAGATTATTTTGAAGAACAGGGGTATCAAGTTTGCCTGCAAAAGGAGGGTTTTGTATTTTTAATCGTATTTATAATTATTATTTATCATAGTTATCATCGTCGTTGTAACCATTTTTATAGTTATTATTATTATAATTATTTCTTTACTGTTATCATAATTATTAATGTTAATCATTGTTATTATACTCATTCATTGTTATCATTGTAATTATTATTACTAGAATTATAATAATTTAACAATGATTATTTATTTCTATTATTAGTTTATTATTATACTACTTAGTAATTAATAGGTATTATAATCATTATTTATAACTGTTATTATGATGAATTATAGTTGTTTTCCTAGTAAATTATTATTCTAAATGAATACAACATTTAATTTTTATTGTCATTTATTATAATAATAGTAAAATAATTATCCAATTTATTATACTTGCATTCTCTTTCCCATGGACAATTTATTTACACATCAGCGTTGCATTGAGGTGAGAATCAGTGGCGTGTGTAGTCAAGACTTTGTGTTATCAGCAGTTTTACACACTTTGTAATTATCATTTGTGTTATGTATATTGCGAGCAATAGTGCGTCAACGATTGTATATAATCGCTGGCTGCATTGTGTTTATTCCATAATTATCCTCTATCGCTACACTAATGTGATTAAAAACTTCCATAAATGTAATTTGTTATAGCCCTGTGAACTGCGTGGGTTATCAAGTTGTATCAGTGACATTGTAATAGGCTGTTTAATCTAGTTAAAACACCATAACTCCTTATTTGTGCATTGTGCTCTATATAAAACTTTTAGCATTTTCTGGTCGGATGTACATCAGCGCCCCTTATAAGGGGGGATAACCCCAGTCACAACCCCATAGTCTGCATAAAAAGTTATTTACAGATATAAATAGTGGAACGCCACACCAAGATCAAAGTTTAAAACTGCGTGCAATGACGACACAGAATTATTGTGAAATTTGAAAACATGTTTTCTGGTGTATTTTAATTAAAATATCAGAACCTCAAAACTCTGGCCAATAGAGAAAATCACCGGAATTCCTAAGTTGTTGTTAGTAGACTGGAGGAGCATTGTCAGTAGACTGGAGGAGCATTGTCAGTTGACTGGAGGAGCATTGTCAGTAGACTGGAGGAGCATTGTCAGTAGACTGGAGGAGCATTGTCAGTAGACTGGAGGAGCATTGTCAGTAGACTGGAGGAGCATTGTCAGTAGACTGGAGGAGCATTGTCAGTAGACTGGAAGAGCATTGTCAGTAGACTGGAGGAGCATTGTTAGTAGGCTGGAGGAGCATTGTCAGTAGACTGGAGGAGCATTGTCAGTAGACTGGAGGAGCATTGTCAGTTGACTGGAGGAGCATTGTCAGTTGACTGGAGGAGCATTGTCAGTAGACTGGAGGAGCATTGTCAGTAGACTGGAGGAGCATTGTCAGTAGACTGGAGGAGCATTGTTAGTAGGCTGGAGGAGCATTGTCAGTAGACTGGAGGAGCATTGTCAGTAGACTGGAGGAGCATTGTCAGTAGACTGGAGGAGCATTGTCAGTAGACTGGAGGAGCATTGTCAGTAGACTGGAGGAGCATTGTCAGTAGGCTGGAGGAGCATTGTCAGTAGCATATTTTATAGCTCTTCTCTATCAGAGAATTTCTAGTTGAGCCTTTTAAATTTTGACTTCCTGTATTTTAGTCGGTCCATTATTTAGCTTTTCTAAATGTATTGATCAGCTTTTAGCTAAGCACATTACAGGCTGCTTTTACCTTGGTTTTACCCAAAGCGCTCATATGAAACACTAGCGATTAAATCTTCCCTCCCCCCCCCTTCCAAGCTATTTAAGATACACTATTAGACAAAGACTCACCAGTTTTGATAGAAAATCACAGACCTATCTGTACTTTGAGAGTTTTGTAAAAATTTGGTGCTATAATTGGAAGTCAAAAGCCTCAATCTATCTGTGTTACCCACCAGAGCTCTGTCGGTTATTCATGACAATAAAATCTTTTTCCTGGTCACATTTTTAAACTACTACTGGTTTGAATACCAGCAATAACAATATATCTCACTTTCCTCCATTTTTCAGAATGTTCGGAATGTTCGCTTGCAAATTGCACGCGCAACAAAAATATTGTCATAAATGTGATTTATCAGTTAAAACCATTTTGATAAGGTGCTTCACTTTAGATCATATCATATTTGGGGCAGTTGTGAATGGGCCTAGTCATAGTCTCTTCTCTTCAGCCACCTTTTTGGTAGTGGTGTTTAGCTCTAACCGCCGATGATTTTGAGCAAGCACTGAATAATATCACAAGACACAGTCAGTGTAATGCTGGGCTTGTTGTCATCTCAACCAACGAGGGAAGGATCTTAATGATCTCTTTCGTCATCAAAATAATCAAAAGTTACGTTATTATAACCTAATGGAAATTACAACTTGTTCTAAATCATAAATTCTTAAATTACATTTTTGCTGTCATATTGTTTATTGTATAATGACGTTTATATATTACATACTTTGAGTTTTCAAAAAAACAATTAGCAAAGAAAGACATGAAAAAATTACCGCTAGAAACAGTCTGTAGAGAAACCATTGCTTCTGTGGTAAAAATTATTTTAATGGCTCTGCGTTTATCGGTAAAAAAAGAGTACAACTCCAGCATGAACATGTGTCTTGCGCGTTGCTTTATTGTGTAAGCACCTATTGATCGTATAAGACTACACATCAATGAACAATTTACCTTGTGTCAGGCAATGCTGGGCTCGTCAGCTCCTCAGGTGTTCTATACTGTCATGTGACTGTCATGTGACTGTCATGTGTTATGTTTCTCTAGGAATTATTCATGTACACTACAATACATACAGACAGCATGGATACAACAAGGACATGCATCATGTTTCAAGGTTTGACAATACACCAAAACCTAATTTAGCAAGGAGTTGTTCTGTCATGTTAGAGTTGACTGCCAGATAAAGTGGGTACAACTCGTAGAATCTCATGCTAACCTCCCTAATATCAAGTCTTGCATTTTAGTATAACTCTGTGTGTATTGCAGATGTGTACATCAGATAGTGGTGCCCTTGGGCTATGTCCAGTGCCTACTACTACAAGGCTAAATAGCATTGTGTTGTGACGGCAGGTCAACAACAACATCATCATTCATTGCGTTATGAACCTGCTGTCCACACCGTTGTGTGAGTATTCTACTATTGCTTTACTGTATACGTGTTACAAGTACTATATATTACATAGAGTCACACTGTACTAGATATATATTACATAGAGTTAACCTGTACTAGATATATATTACATAGAGTTAACCTGTACTAGATATATATTACATAGAGTTAACCCGTACTAGATATATATTACATAGAGTTAACCTGTGCTAGATATATATTACATAGAGTTAACCCATACTAGATATATACTATATAGAGTTAACCTGTACTAGATATATATTACATAGAGTTAACTTGTACTAGATATATATTACATAGAGTTAACCTGTACTAGATATATATTACATAGAGTTAACCTGTACTAGATATATATTACATAGAGTTAACCTGTGCTAGATATATATTACATAGAGTTAACTTGTACTAGATATATATTACATAGAATTAGACAGATGCAGTGAAAGGACAAGATGGACGGTGCGGCATTAGATGACTATGAGTCCCCTATGTGGGCGTATTGCTCCATATTCAAAGCTTTGCTCACTCGCCTTCTCTTCATGGGTGAGTTGATTGCTGTGAACTGCTAGTAATTAGTAGAAGTGGTGGTAGTAGATAATAGAAGTGGTAGTGGTAGCAGTAGTGAAAGCAGTGGTAGTAGTGGAACTAGATAGTAATAATGGTAGCAGTAGTAGTAGTAGTGGTAGTAGTAGTGGTAGGAGTAGTGGTAGTAGTAATAGTAGTAAGTAGTAGGTAGTAGTAGTGATTGCGGTGGAGTTGATAATGGTAGTAAAATGTGGCGAAAAAATTTTAGAGCCTCATTTCTGTTGTCATTGACAGCTCATGCAGGGGTGGCTGTATGGAGAGTGACTGTAATATATGAGAATGACATCTACTGGGCCTTAGCCTGCACTTTACTCCCTCTGGTTATAGAAGTCATTTATGTGATGATCAAACGGCAGGGAGCCGAATGGAAGCTTTGGTAATACTTTTTTTACATGTACATACACTGTAGGTACTGTATGTACTGTATATACCCTGTAGTTACTGTATCTACCCTGTAGGTACTGTATATACACTGTAGGTACTGTATATACCCTGTAGGTACTGTATATACCCTGTAGGTACTGTATATACACTGTAGGTACTGTATATACACTGTAGGTACTGTATATACACTGTAGGTACTGTATATACGCTGTATGTACTGTATATACCCTGTAGGTACTGTATATACCCTGTATGTACTGTATATACGCTGTATGTACTGTATATACACTGTAGGTACTGTATATACACTGTAGGTACTGTATATACCCTGTAGGTACTGTATATACACTGTAGGTACTGTATATACCCTGTAGGTACTGTATATACACTGTAGGTACTGTATATACGCTGTATGTACTGTATATACCCTGTAGGTACTGTATATACCCTGTATGTACTGTATATACGCTGTATGTACTGTATATACACTGTAGGTACTGTATATACACTGTATGTACTGTATATACCCTGTAGGTATTGTATATACACTGTAGGTACTGTATATACCCTGTAGGTACTGTATATACACTGTAGGTACTGTATATACACTGTAGGTACTGTATATACACTGTAGGTACTGTATATACACTGTAGGTACTGTATATACACTGTAGGTACTGTATCTACCCTGTAGGTATTGTATATACACTGTAGGTACTGTATATACCCTGTAGGTACTGTATATACACTGTAGGTACTGTATATACACTGTAGGTACTGTATATACACTGTAGGTACTGTATCTACCCTGTAGGTATTGTATATACACTGTAGGTACTGTATATACGCTGTATGTACTGTATATACACTGTAGGTACTGTATATACACTGTAGGTACTGTATATACCCTGTAGGTACTGTATATACACTGTAGGTACTGTATATACACTGTAGGTACTGTATATACACTGTAGGTACTGTATCTACCCTGTAGGTATTGTATATACACTGTAGGTACTGTATATACGCTGTATGTACTGTATATACACTGTAGGTACTGTATATACACTGTAGGTACTGTATATACCCTGTAGGTACTGTATATACACTGTAGGTACTGTATATACACTGTAGGTACTGTATATACACTGTAGGTACTGTATCTACCCTGTAGGTACTGTATATACACTGTAGGTACTGTATATACCCTGTAGGTACTGTATATACACTGTAGGTACTGTATCTACCCTGTAGGTACTGTATATACACTGTAGGTACTGTATATACACTGTAGGTACTGTATATACCCTGTAGGTACTGTATATACCCTGTAGGTACTGTATATACCCTGTAGGTATTGTATATACCCTGTAGGTATTGTATATACCCTGTAGGTATTGTATATACCCTGTAGGTACTGTATATACCCTGTAGGTACTGTATCTACCCTGTAGGTACTGTATATACACTGTAGGTACTGTATATACACTGTAGGTACTGTATATACCCTGTAGGTACTGTATATACCCTGTAGGTACTGTATATACCCTGTAGGTACTGTATATACCCTGCAGGTACTGTATATACCCTGTATGTACTGTATATACCCTGCAGGTACTGCCCTTCCTTTCTCTTCTATCTGCTCAGTGTAGTTCCCTGCATCTGGTACCTCGAACTTAACAAACTGGATATCCTGGCCAAGGAGCAGTCCCAGAATGCAACTGACACCCAGTTGACTGACATAGATATACCCGGTGTAAGTACATAGGAGGGGTAAGTACATATACTGTGTAAGTACGCAGTAAGTGTAAGTACATAGTAGGGGTAAGTACGCAGTAAGTGTAAGTACGCATTAGGTGTAAGTACGCAGTAAGTGTAAGTACACAGTAAGTGTAAGTACATATACTGTGTAAGTACACAGTATGTGTAAGTACACAGTAGGTGTAAGTACGCAGTAAGTGTAAGTACGTAGTAAGTGTAAGTACGAGTAAGTGTAAGTACACAGTAAGTGTAAGTACGCAGTAAGTGTAAGTACACAGTAGGTGTAAGTACGCAGTAAGTGTAAGTACGCAGTAAGTGTAAGTACACAGTAGGTGTAAGTACGCAGTAAGTGTAAGTACGCAGTAAGTGTAAGTACACAGTAATTGTAAGTACGCAGTAAGTGTAAGTACGCAGTAAGTGTAAGTACACAGTAATTGTAAGTACGCAGTAAGTGTAAGTACGCAGTAAGTGTAAGTACGCGGTAATTGTAAGTACACAGTAAGTGTAAGTACACAGTAAGTGTAAGTACGCAGTAAGTGTAAGTACACAGTATGTGTAAGTACACAGTAAGTGTAAGTACGCAGTAAAGCTTAGTTTCCATACATCTCCCAAGTAATCGCAGCATCGGGAGTTGTGCGCCTGCGAGCTCTGATGACTCACGAGGAGTTGCGGTCCCCTGGTTTCCATACTTTTGCATTTGATGGCGCCCGCGCTGCGATTCCTTTGTGAACACATGGTAGATTTAATTATTATTATTATCATCCTATTATTTTTTTATCAATATGAGAAAATTAGCTCTTTTTATCATGCAAAGAGCTTTTATCTTAATAATTATGATGATAAGAGGTAACCATAATAATCACACAAGCTTATTGCTACTGCAGTTCAAGTAAGTAATAAATAAAAATTATTATTGTGCAGGATTTTGTGGTAACATCACTAGTCACCCTGGTAGCACACCTGCACCACCTCTAGGTAGCAGAGTCTGTCCAGACAAGCTTGCTGCCAGCTCGGCCGTCTCAGCGTCCGCCCTTGTGCATAACTGCTAGAAGGTAGGCTGTGATAAGCGAGAGTCTGTCAGGCAAGTCTGCCTCTAGCCTACTACTCGTTGTTCAACACTGGTGCTGCCAGACCTAGTAGGTCATCAGAGCTGGCTGCCTTCTAGAGCAGTAAGCTGTGAATTGCGCAGTATTCAAGTATAAAGCTTGAGTGAGTGTTAGCTATCTTTATTCTCAGAAAGAATTGTCCAGCTATGCCTCGCGGTGTACACTGATTAGTGAGAGGCATAGCAGCTGTATTTATGTAAAGCGTTATGTAACATTACAGTCATGGCCTTAAACAGTTATAGCCTTAAACATGTTATCACAAAAGGTACAAAGTTTGAGGTTGTAAATAATAATAATGATGTTACACATAGTACAATTGGACTCGCTATAATGTCTACTATGTTACAGGCGCCGTGCTGTATATTTCCTGTTCATTATTATAACAGGCTGTTATTAAATTATTATTATTCATAATAATAATGATCAGCTCAACAGTATTAATATTATTATTATTTAATTAATCATAACAATTTCACCAGTGAAAATATCCAAAATTATTTTTTATTTATCACTCACTGGTAGCTATTATTATATATATATATACAATTATTCAATCGTTATTTATTATTATTATCAACGAACAAACTACTGCTATTGTTACGCTTTTTATTATTATAAGCTATAGGTTTTATATGAATGAAGTAAAAAAAATTATTATTATTGATTTGTCAATTTTTTTCAATGACAAGAAATAATTATTATTTTTATAATTATGTTACTAATACTACTACATTTTGATTTTACTGAAGTCTAATTGTTTCGGCCATGGTTAACTTTCCTGACCTTGACCCTGATCTTTTATGAAAAAGACACGAAACTTAGTCCTAGTCGTGGGTAAATCGCAGAAAAGTACTTTGCAAACAACTTTCGTGGGACGTCGCGGCAGCCTCGTAGTAGGGGATCGTGTCACATCGCGGAATTACGGTTTCCATAAATCGCGGATTGTGGCAGAAGCTTCTGCGCGCTACTTGCAACAGCGTGCGATCGCTTGGGACATGTACGGAAACCAGGCTGAAGTGTAAGTACGCAGTAAGTGTAAGTACGCAGTAAGTGTAAGTACGCGGTAAGTGTAAGTACGCAGTAAGTGTAAGTATGCAGTAAGTGTAAGCACGCAGTAAGTGTAAGCACGCAGTATGTGTAAGTACGCAGTAAGTGTAAGTACGCAGTAAGTGTAAGTACGCAGTAAGTGTAAGTACGCAGTAAGTGTAAGTACGCAGTACGTGTAAGTACGCAGTAAGTGTATATTATTCAGCTGAGGCCCCAGAAGATAACCTACTCATCTGGTGAGTGGGTCAACGGAGTGGAGCAGTCGCTCATGGTGCTGTTGATACTGGGGAGATGGCTGCTGCCTAAGGGTGACCTCAGTCACGAGCAAGTCTCTCAGGTTCGTCACTCTGTCTTCTCTCTTACCTTGTATAACTCTATGTCTTCTCTCTCTTCTCTTATATAACACTGTCTTCTCTCTCTCACCTTGTATAACTCTATGTCTTCTCTCTCGTACCTTGGATAACTCTATGTCTTCTCTCTCTAACCTTGTATAACTCTGTCTTCTCTCTCTCTAACCTTGTATAACTCTGTCTTCTCTCTCTCTCTCTCTAACCTTGTATAACTCTGTCTTTGCTCACCTGCTAGTCGTTACGTAGCATAATTTATATCTCACCTTTTATGGCTCTGTAACACACCTGCATAACTTTGTGAATAGAAAGTGCTAATAGGTGCACTTTGGGCGTTACCCCCCCCCCCCCCCCCCCCTTTCCCCCCCCCCTTTCCCCCCCCCCCTCCTTTCCCCCCCCCTCCTTTCCCCCCCCCACCCTCCCTTTTCCCCCCACCCTCCCTTCCCCCCTCACCCTCCCTTTCCCCTCCTCCCTCTCCCCCCCCCCCTCCCTTCCCCCCCCTCCCTCCCTTCCCCCCCCCTCCCTCCCTTCCCCCCCCCCCTCCCTTCCCCCCCCCCTCCCTCCCTTCCCCCCCCTCCCTTCCCCCCCCCCTCCCTCCCTTTCCCCCCCTCCCTTTCCCCCCCCCTCCCTTTCCCCCCCCTCCCTTTCCCCCCCCTCCCTTTCCCCCCCCCCTCCCTTTCCCCCCCCCCTCCCTCCCTTCCCCCCCTCCCTCCCTTCCCCCCCTCCCTTTCCCCCCCTCCCTTTCCCCCCCCCCCTCCCTTTCCCCCCCCCTCCCTTCCCCCCCCTCCCTTTCCCCCCCTCCCTTCCCCCCCTCCCTTCCCCCCCCTCTTATCCCCCATCCTTATCCCCCCCCCCTTATGGTTACTCCATGTAGCCCAGCAGCCAGTCTGGTTCACCATTACACCATAGACATACTAACTGTTACACCATAGACATACTAACTGTTACACCATAGACATACTAACTGTTACCCATAGACATACTAACTGTTACACCATAGACATACTAACCGTTACACCATAGACATACTAACTGTTACACCATAGACATACTAACCGTTACACCATAGACATACTAACTGTTACACCATAGACATACTAACCGTTACACCATAGACATACTAACTGTTGCACCGTAGACATAATAACTGTTACACCATAGACATACTAATCGTTACACCATAGACATACTAACTGTTACACCACAGACACAACTGGTCTACCTTTATGTCTTTTGTCCTCCTGTTTAGTGCTACCTTTTTACCCTCTGCTGGGTCGGTGCAAAGGTCACAGTAAAGTCGCACACGTGCTGCCACAGTCTGTCAGTGTAGTTTTTTTTTCATCAGATTTAGTTAGTTGAATATTTTGGTTTTAGTTACTAAATAGAAAGTCATTCATTTCTTGTTTTACTGTTTACTGCAGACTAGAAGCCACTAGAAGCCACTAGAAGCATCTAGAATACCAGCCAAGTGTTACATAGCTTATATTAAGTTATTTAGAGTTATCAAGTTTAATAATTAATTATTATTTCAAATGAATTTTTTCTTTAACATTATTTGTAACTAAAAACGCAATTGGTTGGTAGTTTATTTGTTGGCTTCAAGTACTTTCCACACAGTTAGATCATAGCAGAAGTCCAAATTATAACCAAATTTTTATTGTTCTTATAATAATACACTGTAACTATTGCTTTTAGAGTTGTCTTCTCGGTATGTGGAGGAGCGTATGATCTCCAGTAATGAGTTATAAATGCCTCAATACAGTTGTATCCTATTTACACCTGTAATACTATAGATGTCTGTGTGTTAGTGGTATATGTATTGAATGGATAGCGTTATGGATGTATGCGTCTATGACATGCGTTTGTTTCGTCTGCAGATCCTGTTTGTGTACCTGGCGTATGCGTCAGACATCCTCGAGCTGCTGGAGATATTCAAGGAGAAGGCCATCTTGGAGCAGACCGAGCTCGTCTATGGCACTCTACTAGCCTACACCATCTCCCTGCTGCAGTTTGTGCTTATCTTCACCTCTGTGGGCGTCACCAAAAGGGCCCGCAATGTCAATGACTTTGTAGCCTTTGTCACCCACAGAGTAAGTGTGCAAATAAGGCCCCTATAGCCTTAGCTCTATATGCCTCTCTACGTATAGATGTATAACTACTTGTGCCTCTCTGTAGGATGTGACAGCTGCTGTTATAGAACTGGTGCTACAGGATATACCATTCATTACAGTGCGTCTCATCTCTATCATAGGTGAGTGCAGTCAGTGACGGCCCCTACAGGATAGGTAGATAACTCTATGTAACCCTTACAGGATAGGTAGATAACTCTATGTAACCCCTACAGGATAGGTGGATAACTCTATGTAACCTCTACAGGATTGTTGGATATATCTCGTGAATTTTGTCTGGATTGTAATTATTATCAAGTTTACTAAAATATTGAGATTATTGGATTTCTAGATTTATTTGTGGAATAAGAAAACACAGTTTTTTGTTTTCATCTTCGTTGTTATCAACAACAACAATAATTCGCAAATCCAATTATTTGACTGACACAAATGTAGCCAGCAAATGGTCATAAATGATCATTTTCAAAATCAATTAAAAAATATGTATGAGCAAGTTTATAATTATTTTCGCTATTTGAATGTTCACTTTATAGAAGTGTTTGGTGCTATTTGAATGTTCACTTTATAGAAGTGTTTGGTGCTATTTGAATGTTCACTTTATAGAAGTGTTTGGTGCTAGAGAGAAAACAACTCCATGAAAAATAAGATGTATATTGAATGCATGGCAGTTCGTCTTTAACCAGTGCATCGTGAAAGTCTCACAAAATTTTAACAGAAATCCTTCCAACAGCTATGATTTTCCCCATTTTTTGTGATTAACCATCTTCCTACATCGTAATAAATCGCACAACAGCCACGAGTACTGCGACATAGCTGTACGGAGTCAAGCTTCTGTATGACAGCTAGCTAGTAGTATTAGCCATCATTCAAGTACACCCTCCCTCTTTATTTCGGCCCCGCCCTTCCTCTATTTTTACCGCCACTCTCCACTACCCTGCCTTGCCCGTCCCGTGCTTACTCTTCCTCCTGATCCACCCATACTACCCTCTCTCCCTCTTCCACCCATACCACCCTCTTCCACCTATGCCACCCTCTCCCTCTTCCACCCATACCACCCTCTCTCTCTTCCAACCATGCCACCCTCTCCCTCTTCCACCCATGCCACCCTCTCCCTCTTCCACCCAGTGCAATAGAAGACACAGGAAGTTAGTGTGTTGGCACATTGCAGTCACCACTGAGACAACTAAGCCGCTTTTACAATCCTGCGTCTCCATATCAATTAATGGTCGCACATGTAGTTACAAGTTGCCTTTATACTGTTGTAACACACGTGATTTTTCAGTTTGCAACTTTGGAGTTGCCCAATCTTCATAACTATTGTAATATAATGCTTTCATGCTCAGGCGATTTAATTTGTAACAGTTTTCTACCAGGTAGTAGTTACCTATGCATTCAGAGTTTTTTATTTTCCTATTACATAAAATTTTGATTTATCTACAAATGATAACGATAATTATCATTGAAGTTAAGTAATAATTTGAAGAAAATCTGTAATTTTTTTCATGTTTGCATCTATGATAATAATAATTACCCAGAATATGAATTTATTATTATTGTTAAACGTACAGAGTGTTATTTATTTGATAAAAAATAATAGTACATCAGCAATGCTGGTAATAATTAATTATTAAATAACAACAACTACAATCTTATAACAATCATTGTTTACATTATATCCAGGCATGAATAAACAATTTATTGGAGCCGCTATATGGAGCAACACAATTGGTTTGACTGCGTCACGTGGCAATAAAATTGCTGCAACTTGACGCTCGAACCTGACGCTACTGGGCTGCTGCGTTGCAGCTTGCGACAACCCTGCGTCTCCACAAAAAGTTGCACAATTTTTCTGCAACAAGACGCATCGGTAAACTTCAAAGAAAAGTAACCTAGTGTAAACGCGGCTTAACGGGCAAAACAGGGTGAGAGTCTAGCAATCTCTGCTACTGAAAGAAATCAGTATGAATCATAAACTGACTGAAATTACTCGTTCAGCGGTGAAACCATCTGGTTTTAGCGTGATGTATTTTCTCTTGTGATTCAACTCTTCGCTTCCTGTACATTATTGGAGTGAATTGAAAAACCAAGAAAAATTGGTTTGAGAAAAAGGCAGATTTAAAGCCTGGCCTTATATCAAAAAGGTCATGTTTGTACAGCACCTTTCACCTCCTTCAGCATAATGGGATTGATACACATAAGTATTAGATAACGCACGGAGAGACTCGTTATGTTTTATATTTATATACCCACATAGAATGATTTTAAATATCTCACATTCATCTTAATTTGGAGTTGTCTTTTCTTTTTTCTTTGTTGCACGAGTAGACAATTTTTCATATTTCTAGAAAAGCAAAGATAATAGCAGTTGCGTTCATTTTGTACAGAGAATTGTCTTTGCTTGCCTATTGTATGCTGCTATTACTGATATTTTGTGTATCTATAGCGTCTGTTGCTTGTTTTTGATGTCTACATTTGAGATCTGTGAACAGATCTATGTAGTTATCCTAGCATATGATAGACTACTATACAGTACACGATATGTTAGAGAATACGTACGTATATCATTATGTGTTGTGTATGCTACAGGTTACAGGATCATCACCTACACTAACGTATTCTTTGCGTGCAAGAATGGTCTGGTGATACTGCTGCAGGCGTACAGGCTCTACGTAATATGGCAAAAGTTCAAGTTAGGTATGCAACCTGCTCTGAGATAAATAGTCCAGCATGTTTGGTGCACTGCTTGTGTTTACTGGTGACGTTTATTTCAAAGCAGTTCAAATTGGTCAGGAAGAAACTGAGGAGATGACTCCGTATTTACAATTGTTCAAAGTATATTTATTATCGTGCTTTTTAGTAGCAGGCAGTTAGCAAAGCAGTTGCAACAGTACTGTATAATAATTGTTATTTAGCTAAAGGTCTGTGTGACGTGGCATGACAATTTCACCTGATTAAATAAAGTTGATATTAATAATCATTATAATAATAACTATTATGACAGAAAGTGATAATTATGACGATGTATAAACAGATTCGTTTTGTTTAATAATAAAAAAGCACAGCGTTATTAAAAATTAGTCGATGATGATAATATATATGGAATTATTTTATGCGCTACCAATTTGGACTGCTTTGAAATAAAGCTCACCGTGTTTACTGCCAGTCAGCCACGCTAGTCTTGCACTGTGACCTTCAACTGCCCCTCAAGCAATAAGCATCTTCTATAGATAGTTGTTTACATCACAAGGTAGTCAGTACTCTTACATAATACCATCAGCCAATGAGGAAGTGATGTTCACCAACTTGGCATTGGGCCAGAAACATCAGCGCTTATCCGTGTATGGGAAACTTCCTGGCCAAAGTGATTGATTATGACTGGTTGGTGTAATACCTTCCACTCATGTTGGGTCTTTTTGTTTTTGTGTAGAGTTTCATCACTCCCAGCAATTAGTAATGGGAAGTTTTTGTTGATCTGCTTATTTGGTGGCTGTATCACCAGCTATATACTATAGCTACAATACTAGCTATAACTCCAGCTATATACTATAGCTACAATACTAGCTATAACTCTAGCTTTATACTATAGCTACAATACTAGCTATAACTCTAGCTATATACTATAGCTACAATACTAGCTATAACTCTAGCTATATATTACAGCTACAATACTAGCTATAACTCCAGCTATATACTATAGCTACAATACTAGCTATAACTCTAGCTTTATACTATAGCTACAATACTAGCTATAACTCCAGCTACATGCTATAGCTATAACAACAGCTACATGCTATAGCTATAACAACAGCTACATGCTATAGCTACTATCACCATGGCTGTAATGCTATATTTGACAGATGATTATCGACCTGATGTTCCACAGCCGTTACCTGAATATGAGGACACCTGGCAGACGGCCCGCATGGCCCAGGGGGAGGTGGAGGCTACACCCCACGGCAAGGCTGGGGCGATGCAGGAAGTGGTGAGTGTAATATAATATAGCGCAGTGGACATGCCTATGATATATAGTACTAGGTGTATATCTATGTATATATAGTACAGTGTCTATTACTGCTAGCAGACACGGCGGCTGCTTGTAGAGAGTCATAGAACACAACTATTATCTATTTCTGCTCGACAAAATTTTTTGTAAACAAGTGTAACAAAACACTTGATACCAGTTTTCACTTTTGGATAAAAAATGGCAACATTGCTTGTCTTTCATTCTTGTTTGTTATTCAACTTGAGCTGGACTCGTCACGTAACCATTAGAGGATCGACATTGTTGTATTTCTTCACTGAATTTAATTTATCGATTTCTGGTGACTTTCCATAACTTCTGCGGAGTTGTACTCTCGTGGAATCCACGGGCAATAGATGCTGGCTTGCGCGCATTTTTTTTTCGATGCGTAACAACTTATACAAGGCCATAAAGCGGAGTTGTGAAAACTTATCTTGTTCGCATAGAAGGAAGTCATCCCGGTAATAGTCGTTGTGGGGAAACCTTGAAGGGCATAAAGATTAGGTTTTGTATTTGTTGGTGTTTTATTGAAGTGAGCATTTTATGTATTGTTGGTAGATCTGCTATTATGTACACACAGGTGTCCATGTGATACGTCACATGGCCAATATTCCTAAAACTGACGTTAAGGTTGAAAAAATGATTTGTAAATCAACTATTACCAAAAGTTTTAAACTATCATAATTTGGAATTTATTTGTCAAGAAAAAAACGTCAGATTTGTGTTCCCGTCGTCGGTCGTCATTGTTGTTGATAATTTTTAAATCTGAATTATACATTATTTGACTGATTAAAAGATAAGCAAAGTAAATTTAGATAAATAATTATTTTCAAATGCAATAAAAAACATTAATATGAACTGGTTTATGATTATTTCTAGCAATCTGGTCGAGTCTATTTAGTGTTTTGTTGACTCTAAGGAAAAGACAACTCCGACAGGTGAAATTTGTATGAATACGCGGCAGTGCACTTGTATTAAATAGACTAATGTATAACAATTGTGTTACAGTGTTCATGTATAAATAATAATATACAATCCCTTGTAAGTGGATAACTTCATCGATAATAATTTTAAATAACTATTTATGAAATTCAAATATAAATGACTATTTAAAACTTGAAGTATAGCAAATGGCTCAAGAATGTTGTGTAGCATCTATTAATGATAATAAGCTTACTAAATAACTGCAATAGATGGTAGTTGAACAGCTTTTCAATTTTTGCTTTTTATCGCAAACGGAGCTACTTACCTATACAACCGTACACCCACTCCACAGAAATAAATCACCATCACTTAATAACAACCACAGAAATACCCAAACAAGGTTGGTTTACGATCGTTTTGTTTAGTAAAGCCTGGTTCGCATACATATATCGTAGATGCTCGCAAGTGATCGCAGATCCTCGTACAATAATCTGCGATACATGTTCACATGAACTTGGCAAACTCACAATCGCAAGAGGTATAGTCACTCTCTTGACTGGGAGGTAATAAAATCTCGAGGCCCATCTCATAGAATTATCTCCCCTCGCATCTACGAGGTGAGATAATTCTATGGCCTGTCTTCACTGACCAGCGACTCCATATATACTAAATGTATTACCGTTGTTCAATTACACCGACCTATTTATTATTTTTAACAATTTTAGCAACTTTATTATATTTTTACTCATATTACCATTAAACATTCCATATTTTCAGTTAAATTTATAACTGTTGTTCAATGGTGCATTATTATTTTTTTACCATCTCTTAATATATCATTTTTGAATCTCAATTTATAATAATATGCTAATTATGGTATTATATAAAAATTTACAGAAAATATATATATTTATACTTTTAAATCAACTATCATAATATTTTATTTGGAAAATTAATAACAATTAATATTTATAATTGAACAATAACAATTTTATTATTTATTATAATCTTTTGATGGCAGTCATGTTTACATGAGTAACCTTGACCTAACTGTGGTTTTTGAGAAAGAAAGAAAATTGTACGCCCTATCGTACAGCATCACAGGAAAGTTTGTTCAGCTGAATTTTTCTACAAGCCTCTGCGACAGCGTGCGACGATGCACGAGCCACTGCAAATCCAAGTTCACATACATCGCAGATGGTCGTACGAGGATTTACGATCACTTGCGAGCATCTACGATATGTATGTGAACCAGGCTTAAGTGAGACTCTTTTTCCATAAAAGTTCTGAGCTTAAACAACCCCAAGAGCAGCTAGAAAATAATCTCAGCGTTCTTGAGCCACAATTATATCTTGTGTAAAGTCCGGTGGCATTATTTAATGTTTGGATCCCGGGCTAACCGCTCATGGCTTATTCAGGTATCTTTGTACTTTGAAGGGTCTTTGAGCAGCTGCACTCTATGACTGACGGCTCGTTTATTCATAGACATGCATGTTATTAGATAGTTATTGCATCATATTAAGTGCAGTTGTGTGAGTAATGGGTTGTGAATAACAGCTCTATGAAAGGCATCTCTATGAATAGCAGCTCTATGAATAACAGTTCTGTGAATAATTATTAGTCATCGCAAAGTTGTATCCATTACATAATATTGATTCATCTGTAATAGATGTGTGCTCCATATATACTATTTATATATAGATACACGTATGTACATGTATTTATATTTATTATATAATATATACTTGTGTTGTGTATGGATATATAGTATATCCCTGTGGACTATGTATGTATATATATACATTGCAATAGCAGGCTGGAAAGGTTCCATTCATCACCCCAAAACCCACCAACAGTTTTGTTCTTGATGTTCTCACGGTTTTTCCCTTGTCAAATTTTCCCACTATGCCTGACAATTGATTGCGCAATAGACTGAAAGTAATTGCTTTCCCTCTTTGGAAATTTCCAGTCGGTTGCTTATGAGATGCATTTGGAAAATCCCCAATTGCGTAGCAATTCTTGTAAACATGATGTTTGATCAGTCAGTAGGAAAGTTGACCACAAAATGTAACAGTTGGCTGTGACATGTGACCTGTTGGCATGTGTCATGTATTAGTAAATATTCTACTGTTATACTGCTAAAGTCAGAGTAATCAGGCATGTGTGTAGCAAGCACCTGCCTGTCAGTTTAGCCTTTAGCAACTGCTTGTTTCCTTTTGCCTTTTTACAGCGCTTTTTCCTGTTACATCGCCTTTAGCGGTGGATTTTATATGAGGATTTGTGGGGGGGGGGGAAGTTGGTGATGACTATACATGCTTGCACGTGCATCTGAATCATGCTGACGGCGTGGATTGCCTCAATATAAAGTATTGCATACAATACATATTACATACAATACATATTACATTCAATACATATTACATACAATACATATTACATACAATACATATTACATACAATACATGTTACATACAATACATGTTACATACAATACATATTACATACAATACATATTACATACAATACATATTACATACGATACAAATTACATACGATACATATTACATACGATACATATTGCATACAACACATATCACATACAATACATATTACATACAATACATATTACATACAATACATATTACATACGATACATATTACATACATAGATTACATAGATATGGAGGTCTGTCATAGTTCACTAAATGCTCTTTATACACTCTTGTAGACTTCCAACACCAAACATCGTACTGGAAGTATCGCTGTCGTCTCGCAGTCTGTACACAAGAGAAAGTCAGTGCAGGAACCAGAACCTGTCAGCAAGCCGGCTAAG
This sequence comes from Cryptosula pallasiana, assembly GCA_945261195.1. Taxonomy (NCBI): domain Eukaryota; kingdom Metazoa; phylum Bryozoa; class Gymnolaemata; order Cheilostomatida; family Cryptosulidae; genus Cryptosula; species Cryptosula pallasiana. The sequence continues at coordinate 525,551 of OX183134.1, read as the reverse complement.
ACTAGCGATGCACCAAAAGTCAACACTATTAAAAGGAATAAAATGATGTGACCTTGAACATTAGCCTGAGGTTCTGTGATGTTCCCCTTTCAAGCTAGATTGCTTGTGATGATTCCAAGTGATATTATCATCATTATTATTATTTTAGTTGTTTTGGTATATCCAAAGCTCTGTTGACTCACTAGAGAATAAAATGGTACAGTAACATATGCCTTAGTTGTAAGTTGGTTAGTAGTTAGTAGTTAGTTGCTAGTAGTAAATAGGTCACAGGAAGACTGTAACCTCTGTGGTTCGTATGATTTAATCTCCCTCAGTAGTGGAGTTGCCTGTCACATTCCCGCATTCCTTCAGTTCGTCTCAATGATTGAACACTCATTTGGCAAGGTTCCAGCTCTTTGTTGTTAGTAGAAAATGGGGTCAAATTTGCATGAATCATACATGAGTGCGTCTACTACATTTCTCGCTCCTTTTTTCAATTATATCTTTTTCAGGGGTGCTCAAGTAACGCCCGTAGTGTGTAGTTCAGATAAATCTAAGCTAACCAATCAATTACTGAAATCACGGAATATGAATGCTTGGGAAGCTCATTGCTTTGTTTCCACTCATTTATTGTACTCAGGAGTGGATCAATAAATGATTATTTGAGGGGTTTTGAAACCCTCCCCTCCATCGCCAAAGTGACTGAATATTTTCTTAGTCGCATTAACAAACTATAAGAGTTGCTTGTATTTATCTTTTTTTTCTCATTTTTTATTGCATTACAATTTTTTATCGTTGATTATTGGCTACACCCCTGACAAGATACGGTTGACCTGAAGCCGTAAAGTTCAATAGCTGCAGTTAGAAGGATTGGTCGATATAAGCCGATGTCTAGATGAGTACACGAACTCTGCACCTAATGCCATTCACCCCTCTGCTGTAAGTAACTGTTGCTCGATCGGTCCTAAGATCCTTGGTCAAAAATTGATGATTTTCTCCTATTTTTCAACACTGTTTAATAAAATGGTTATTCCAAATCATAAGAGGTTACCCTAGCAGTTTATTACCATAAGTGCTATGAATGATTGATTTTATTCAGTTTTAATTTTTTTTGTGACTTTTTTGCGAAATAACACGATTTTTTTAATTTTTCAGTAATATTTTGTTAATTTTAGAAATAATCAATTATAGACTTTCTGTTAAATTTAAAAATAAAACAACATAATTAATATTGTTATGAAATTCATGCGCGACTTTATATAAATTATAATGCAAGGATCTTGCATCTTGGATCCTTTTCTGACTCAGCCCTGGCCTGCTGTGTATCAGCCCTCACTCATTCTTAACTTGCTTTCTCTAACCGGCTCCCCTCTACCCTTCCCTCCACCGCTTTTAGCTGGTTTCCTTTCCTCTTTAGTTCCATATTTCCACGTCTCTACTCCCGCATTGCTGCTTTTGAGCTGATACCTTCCTCTGCAGGCAGTTATTGCCAACCCTACAATGTCCATCCAATTGTGAGACCGGTTGGCAGTCTATGGCAATGGAGTAAACCAAGCCATTGTGGGCTGTGAACTACCACTGGCTACGGTACAACACAATACTATGTGCACTGATCAGCCAATAAAAACTGGAGAAACGGATTATTTTAGGAATTATTGAGCCGATGGCAGATTAGCAAAAAGTGACAAGTTAGTACAAGTGATTGCGCAATGACTCATCGGCAGATATTTCCATCAGGCACCATTTACTTGGCTAATCTATCGCTGCATTGATTGTCATTCTATATCCAATTTCCCTTGCACTGAAGTCTGAAATTATCCCTTCAACTAAAACATTTGACTACTAATCATTTAAATACTCTCAACACAACCATGACTCAGAGCTGGTTACAGGGTGTGACCTACCTTTCTCATAAGAGCTGCTGCCAAACACCAGCTTTTTTAAACAAATCTTATGAGTTTTAAAAGTGCAATACCCCCCAAATGAAAGTTTGTTATTGATTTTATTTTCTTCCAGTGAGCAAAACATTTGATTTCCTTTTCTATAATCATGCTTCTATAAATAGCTGTTGAATAGCGAGCCTGGCTTGTTTACGCTCAGAATGTTTTATATATACAGTACAAGGTTATCGCACAGGCTACCAGCATACCTGCCTCTTTTATCAGACGTTGGCTGCGGGCCAGCTTTGCATGAATATTTAAGCTGGGCACGTGACGTGATAAAAATTGCGACATAAGGAACTTTAGTCAGGGGAGGTTGCCTTTTAGAGTGAAGGGAGTGATTGTCACCCCTTTCAGAAGTTGATCCTTCCCCCTCTGGTCTGATCTGCATTGCTTACCGCCATTTTATCCTTTTACTGTTTACTACAGCTATTTCAGCGGTTTATAAGAGGGCTGTGAGTGCACCAAAGCCTGCAGTTGCCTAGATACATGGCTTAGCAAGTTTGTCTAACAGGATTCTACAATGTGTAGTTGATAACACGCAAGCAATGACTAGAACAGCCTCTGTGTTGATGCATTCTGGTCTGTGTATCTGATCAACTTATGAGCTGGATTGGGCAGGTTACATAAGCTAACATATTTCCCTGAACTTCCTTCATTGCATGCCTAACAGCAACCTATTTAGCATAACACGATTAGATTATGTTTACTTGGCCGAGAGACCTTCAGCCAACTCAATAACAAGTGGCTCGTGATAAACCTGAATAGCCCACACGCTGTTGTCACAACAGATAGCATTCGCTGTAGCTTTGTTATCGCTGGCTAGTTACTAATGCTTAGAAAAACACTTGGCGGTCAATGAATCACGAGTGCAGCCTTAGATTAGTTTAAATGATATAAACTGGGCGGAGTTAGTGGCGCTTCGCTATCAAACACCCACACCACAGTTTATAGAAATGGCCTCATGTATGGGGAATTGTCTTCTCTAACTATTTTCCTCTTTTTCTCTTACTCAGAAGTTCCTTCATGTCCTAAAATTATGCTCAATAAATGTATTTTGATGGTTATGATGCTATGAATTGGGTCTGATGTTTGGCAAATAACTCAGAGTTAACACACGGATGATTGCTCTATAACACCATTGTGTTCCACTGTCGTCCATATTTTCCTCAGTGCGGGTAACCATAATAGACCACGATTTGTATTACACAAAATGTTTATCGCTATGTCTAGTGTAGTGTTTTGATTGGTTGGATTGTTTGCTTATAAACGTTATCCCCGAGCTGTTAGTGGCGTTAGTACAAAGAGGGTAAATCCTTACCCTCTTTGGTTAGTAGTAATTAGTAGAACTAGTACATGTTGTCACGGTGAGTGAATCAGTTTAGATTTTTTTCTTGATTATAGTAAATAATACTAATAAAGATAATAATATATTAATTAATTATTTTTATTAACGAGTTACAGTTAAGATCCAGCTAAGCTAGCGATGGTGCAACAGCACAATAACGTCGTTGAATGATGACCTGAAGCATACATCGTTGCATTTTGTGGTCTGGCATTTGCATTCTGTTTGATTCTGTGGTCGTAGAAATTAATGGAATGTTGAATTGTTGTTGTTTTACTAACTCACGCTGCTCAAGCAAGGACACAGGTCAGATATGCTACCCGCAACATGCGGACTAGGTTCGTGGTACTTAGTCTACTTCAATGATTGTCTCCTCATGTTTTGATGTATTTGCGAGAAGACAACTCAGGCAAATACTACCCCATTTCTATAAACTGTGGTGTGGGTGTTTGATAGCGAAGCGCCACTAACTCCGCCCAGTTTATATCATTTAAACTAGCCTTAGATATCCATTAGTATTGAATACTGGTGCTTTCAGTCGACACCCATCATAACAAAGTAGAGTTAAATCCCAGGCTAATACTTGTACAAAGACAGCCAATAACTAGATTGGTTATGTAACTGGTGGTCACTAACAGAATTAATCAACTACAGCTAGGAATTTCTAGTTCTATTGTTGTATCTATCACCTGAAGTGATTTATTCCTCTACTCCACAGCGCAACTGCGATACAAATTGTAACAAGTTTTACTAAGTCTTTTTCTTACCAATGTGAAACAGCATAAGTACAAACAGGCCAAAGTTGTTTTTTGTGTTTTATTATTCGGTACCACAGTGTAGTAATATACCACGGCACGAGAACAAGTGGAAAAAAATGCTGTTAGGGCCCAGCGGGCACAAAAAGTATAATTGGTACATTAATGGCAACAATAAATAAAAATGACCACAGAACAGCCATAGAGAGCGGTAGCTAGGATGAATCAGCCAATCAAATAGTCATGTGATATTCTCTCACTGAGGTATTGTGTTGTAGTACGGCTGGCGTGGCAAACAATGATTCACGGCTGAATGCTACTAACTACTAGCTGGCTATGCATGATGCAATCTCCCATCAGGTCATGACTAGCAATGGAATGTCAACAATAGGCGTATGTACATCCTGCAGTGAATGTTTCAAGCTGTAAGAGCTATCGACTCCCTACATAGAGCAAATGTGTTTATTTCCGTGGATGTTTCATATACAGAAGAGGTATCGTGGGCGTGCGTCGAGGCAAAATCTTGAAAACTTTGACTGAATCTGCTGACTAAATTGTTAATTTGCGTAGTATCCATCGGTACTGGCTTGTTGTTACTACTGTTGTTACTACTATTGTCCGCCGACGCCTCACACGGGCTACTGTCGACTGCATTAGACCTTGAGCGTTTCATAGACACATACAAGGGTGTCGGTGACTGATAGTTGTTGTCACTAGGTTCACTCTCATTACTGTTGTCATAATAATCGGTACTGGCTCTTCGCTTCAGACATCGTCCACAAGATGATAGAACCACTGAAATAAACAAAGATGATTGCTATCACAATTGTAAGATGACCTACTAAATTACCGACTAGACAGATTGACACTCCTCTCCTTCTCAAAATTAATCATATTGCCAATTATTAGTGAGGTATTTTATCATCGATCAAGACTACAGCAAAATACATTACAACAATGAGTTATGAGTTGAAATTACCTCGTTACACTACTGATCAAAACTGTTAAATAATACAACAAAAAGTTTGACAGTGGTAGCATTCTCACCTGTTTCAGATAGCTGTCGCTTGACTGGAGGACTATTTTCCTTGTCCGTTGAATTACACTTGTCTTCACTAATTTGAGCTAAATCGTCCAATATAATGTCCTCTAATCGGGCTTTGCCTTCGCCATTATTGCTATCAGTATGTTCCTTATGGACGGCTGAAGGCAACTCATTAGTGGAGTTTTGTTTAAATAGTAACTGAGTGTATGACTTTTCGCTTTCTTCTGTATCTTGCTGTTCTTTGCCTGTATCATCTTCGTCACTGCTGTTCAGTGTTGAATGCATTTCAACAGAGTCCAATGAACTAGATTCTTCTTCGATGATAGACATAGAACGTTGTGTTGAAAACCTTCGTACTTTGGCAGCAATAACCGGAGAACTGCTGCTGTCTGTTGCAGTGTATTTCGTTTCGGTACCGTTTTCTACAACAACCTTATTGAGATCATCACCATGCTTCCTCTTATTAGAGTCATCAACAACCGCGCGGTTCTTCACTTCTGTCACATATATGTTCCGAGCTTTTTGTAATACCGAAGCCACCAGTAAACTCTTTCTTAGATTGAGTCCACATTTAGCATGCTTTGATTCTTGAATTTTACCCAATGTGACTGTTATCAACTTCGTTACTTCAGTTTTTCTTGTGAGAGCTGCCATGGTACAGTTGATAATGTGAGTATCGAAGATGTATTGGCAAAGTGATAGCAAACACTGCTAGCCTGCTATTATAATCTCTTCGGACAAAATCCCAACTAGTTTGGAAAAGCCACGCTGCTGCAACTAGTAATGGCCTCCAATAATGACGATGTGAAACGTCGGACGCTATTGTTGCAGTTTAAACCAATCAGATCAAACATCCTGTTCACAGTCCAATCAATTTAAAGCTCATGTGAATGACGCCTAGCAACTTTTCTAACTATGCCAACAAATGACATCATCGGGAGCAAAGTTCAATTTCAGTTTCTTAGCCTTAGATCGTTAAAAATATTTTTTCTAATGATATAACCAGACATTTTAACCATTTTGTAATCCCACGCTATACTATTTGCGTAACTTTTACGTCACGGAGCTTGCGCACGCCTAATGCGTATATAAGTGGTTTGTTGTGGACAGTCACTCTCAACTCATGGAAAATCACTGGTATTCAAGCTTGATAAAATTCCGTTACCAAAATAGTTGGAAATTTTTGCAACTTATTCATTAATTATAATGATGGTGCAATAACAGTAGTAACCACAACCACCCCTGGCTGGTTTTTATCTAGGTCCTTATATATAGAGTATTTATATCAAGGAGTTTGATCGCTTGGTTGTATGAAAGGGGTATGAAAGACGACAATGAGGTGGAGACATATTTTTTATAATACAATGTATTCACCAAATATTCAATATCTTCACATATTGATAAAAGTGAGCGCTCATCGACAAAATTGATGCTAGTAAAAACTTATAAGTTGTATCCAGGTTGGCAAATGAAAGCGAAGCAAAGTATTAAGGTGAGAGTTGTCTTTTCTGTTAGGAAAACTCCGATTTCAAACAGCGCAGCAAAAGCGCTATTTAAAAAATTGCTTGAGAAATATTTAAAAATAACTGACAAATTGCAGTTACAGTAAAAATTTGTCTCAACAAAAGACAAGAGAGGTGATCACAAGGTCGGGTGAAGGTTATAAGTGGATGCGGTGTTGAGGTTGTGAATGAAACTGACAATATTGGGAGTTGGCAGAGTAAACTGTGTCTCACTGACTCCATTAGCTGGCCATGAGTAGGACTGAGAGGGCAGGTATAAGGGGGGTATGTATTGGGTCTCATCCAGTATGCTTTCATCTGTAATAGAAACCAGGCTAGAAAGCTGCACACATCCAGTCATTGGAGTGTCGTTTTGCATAACTAAAAACTTAATTACTGAATTTCATAAAACGATTTGTCAAACGTAGAGGGATATTTTTGCACATTGCTTGTAGTTTCACTCAACAAAGATTTTTTTGAACCTCGGGGCTTTTGTGAGCGTGTGTTGCCCAGGGTTAAGTTTGGAATTATGTGTAGTTTGAGAAGGAGAAGACAAATCACAAACATGCTGTACAAATCTTTTACTTCTTTGGTCGAAGACAAATCAATGCAGAGAGCAAACAACTGAATCAGTGGGAAAGTTGGTTCTTAGGCTAAAATTACATGTAGGGTTGTCTATTCCTAGCTTGTGGTCCTTATTCACTCTCTTTTCTTTAGCTCGTCGATTCTGGAACCAGACTTGAACCTGCAAATCAAGTTAAACCTGAGTATACAACCTGGCACCATCAGTGAACGAGCTCTGACAATATAAAACAATGTGGTTGGTTGCTCAAAGTCTAACATGTGCAGCAGAAATGCCAAACCTACTTACTACTCTAGAGTCCAGGCCAGTTTGCTTAGCCAATTTCTCTCTCACTACACGGGGTGGCTTGCTACCGTCCCTATATGCTTTCTTTAGTGCTTCTAGCTGCATAGCTGATATGGTAGTTCTTGGTCTTTTGCTCCCATTGTCATAATCTGTGCAAACAAGCCTGATATTTGGAGTTACTTTCTCAGTTACAAAAACAAATCACTGACAGATCATCTCACCTTTCATAAAATGAAGTTTTTCGGCACAAGGGGTTCTCACAGTAAAATATTTCACCAGACTCTTATTAACCAATGAGAATACTACAACCTGACTTTGATTTAACGTGGACCAATCAGAGTAAACAGACACAAACCCTTTCTCTGTGCCATTTCATAGTCCGTTTTACACATGAGTTTACCGGTATCTTCCAGCTGGTAGTAGTTGTCTCCTTTTTCAAACTGCTGCCCACAGGATATGCAGTGGAAGCAGCCGACGTGATAAAGGTAGTTAGCTGATTGGTGGATGTACTCAGATTGCTCTAATGGGCCATCACACCCAGAACAGTGGGCGGAGCTACGACAACCAATCAGCATGTCCAAAATGTCAGGTTCAATCAACAAAACACCGAAAGTCAAATAAACTAATCCGTAATCTCACCAGGGACTGTGTTCAGAGCAGTACAGCAATCCTGACTTGTAAAAGCAGGTACTTGTCAACTGACAGGAGCAATCAGAACATGTCAAACAGCTGGCATGCCACGACCTGTTGGCCACCCTCATTATATACTTGTCACCAATCTCCATCTGACAGCCTGCACAGGTGGTCTTCCTCAGCCTTTCAGCTTCCTCAGCTGTGTGTATATGACAAGATAGAGCTGAACATGAAGATTAGTCATCGGAGTTGTCTCACCAAAATTAACTAGATGATTCTCCATCTACACATCGATATTACCTGCATCGCACACTCTTTTTGTTTCCACAGTGTTGTTCTCATCTGCACTAGACATCAGGGTTTGGTTTTCGCCGTTTATAATCATTCAATTTCTTTGTCTGTAATAATGTTGTTAGCAGCGATGACTTTTTGAATGCAGCTGAATGGAATTACGTTCTGGTTAAAGTCTTCATCATCACAGGAAATAATTTGATGTATGACCACTTTTTTCGAAAGCCAGTTAGTTTTGAAAACAGCCGATAGCTGACAATAGCAGTATTGAACGATAAAGAAAAACGCGCAGCCTGAGAAAGTTTTCAAACACTGGGGAAACCCAAATTTATTACGGGTACTCCAGATTTTGTTCGTTGTTTTATTTAAGCGCACAATAATTATTTATTGGGTTTCTCCACTGTTTGAAAACTTTCTCAGATTGCGTGTTTTTCTTTAATGTAAGAGACTTCTAAATGGACTGAACTTTACTGAGCTTTTATTGATGGAAAGTATGTTATTTAAATGATGAAATATTTTGTAAATACAATGTTTATGTATACTAGGAGTTGTCCCTTCAACAAAACTTTGAATTTGTTTATGAACTTATGTGCATTTCAGCGTAAACACTCGAAACACGACCAAATGAGTTAAAAGTTAGACATACCCACAAATTTCACCCTTCTATCGTATGTAGAATAGGCTAATCAGTGCTGATTATTTTAGATTTTCTTGTTTGTTTATAAATTGTTGCATCATGCAGTTGTATGCAGGAAAACAATATTTTTAAAAGCAGGATTTAACACCAATAACTTAGAACCGATAAAAGATCCGTTTTGTGCTGCAAAATAAAATAATTATACTTTGTTCTTACCTGCATCAGCGATCGCTCAGGTACACATTCAGCTGTTAAATAGCCGTTGAGTGAAAGTTTAGTGAAGGAGTTGGTAATGAAGACAAAGCATAAGTGAGAGACAAGAAATAAAATAATGGAGAATGTCGAAGACAAATTAAACAGATTGTTTCGTGCTGACAAAGCAGTAGGGATGTCTTTTGCTGTCTATTAAATTAACCGGGGTCGGATCTAAAAGCGCAAACAGTCCAAGATACCAACTGATGTTGTATCAAACAGGAAATGATATCATAATGAGCAGCAGTCAAGAATTTTGTAAGGACCACAGCGGGTTGGTGGGTCGCTTTATCACATAAAACTCTCAGCTTACACCCACCCTAAGCATTGTGCTGTGTATCCACCACTGTAATAGGTTACTGATGCCGTGCATACAGAGCTGTGCTGGGGACAGCTAGCAGTGTCAACTATTACATAACCACTGTTGGCCATCTTACATAATAGAACCATTAGAGTAATTAGCTGGCACAGCGACAACTCTCTTCTTGTACTCCTCCATGTTTCTCATCTTTTTGCATTACTCGGCGGTATTGACAAGTTTTCATTAAAATTATATTTTTCAAAGCTGCCTTTTATCCATGTTCATTTATTACTAAAGCCCCTGGAGGCACATTTTGTTTGCACTTTTGCTGATCCATCTGCTTGACACCCAGTGTACATGTAAATATGGTCAACAGCATGAAAATGTCATTGTTGGTCCATGTCAGAGTTCAGTGACAGCGTTAGCGCCTCGCCAAATCAGCCTGTTATTTTTTTGAGCCAATCTAAATTATCGCAAACGGTAATTGCCAATTCTCATTGGTGGACGCACATGCCAGCGACTACAGTATGAGAACGAGTGCGAAATTCCAGTGGAAAACTTTCAGATGACTGCTGCAGACGGTGTCAGTAAACTAGCAGACAAATTGCCCCGAATAAACGCAAAGAAATCAGAAACTGAAAAGAAGCTAGATTAAAGTTGGCAAAACTCAAAAATGATTTGAAGAAATATTTGCATCGACCAGATGTCGGAGCTGAGGGTATTTAGAGAACTATAAACTGGCACTCCATTTATTGTGAACCTACTGGTTGTAAATAGAATAGTCAGTGCAATGGGCGGGCTGGTTGTAAATAGAATAGTCAGTGCAATGGGCGGGCTGGTTGTAAATAGAATAGTCAGTGCAATGGGCGGGCTGGTTGTAAATAAAATAGCCAGTGCAATGGGCGGGCTGGTTGTAAATAGAATAGTCAGTGCAATGGGCGGGCTGGTTGTAAATAGAATAGTCAGTGCAATGGGCGGGCTGGTTGTAAATAGAATAGTCAGTGCAATGGGCGGGCTGGTTGTAAATAGAATAGTCAGTGCAATGGGCGGGCTGGTTGTAAATAGAATAGTCAGTGCAATGGGCGGGCTGGTTGTAAATAAAATAGTCAGTGCAATGGGCGGGCTGGTTGTAAATAGAATAGTCAGTGCAATGGGCGGGCTGGTTGTAAATAAAATAGTCAGTGCAATGGGCGGGCTGGTTGTAAATAGAATAGTCAGTGCAATGGGCGGGCTGGTTGTAAATAGAATAGTCACTGCAATGGGCGGACTGGTTGTAAATAGAATAGTCAGTGCAATGGGCGGGCTAAATCATGAGTTACGAAGAAATAGAATCACTCAGGTTAATCTTTGGTAAACTAAACAAAAGCACAATCAATTATCTCACTGCAGCGTTGTGCATAAATTTCAAGCAGATCAATCTATTTGCTTTGAAATACACATATTTATGACCTGTGGTTTTATGTAATTGGTAGCTCTATGGAATGGGTAACACCACATAAAAAAATGAAAACACCATGAAATGCCAATTTTTTGTTATAAGCATTCTGTGGAAAGATTGACCTGAGGCAATAAGTAGCTCCGTGGATAACAAACCGCTTGGTCTCAGAATCGCTTTAGGACTGCCATACAGCTATGAAATAAAAGTGACTTCGATTTGGTCTTACTGTAATGACTAGCGGTGAGTTATGGCCAAACAGGAGTTGCTATTCAATACTTGCTGTCAAGGAATAATTACTGATGCTTTTACAGATTTAAACCCGCCTACTATTTATTATTTCTCACCAAAAAGGTTTTGCATTATCTTTATTGCATCTAGCCGAGTTGAATTTTTGACAGATGAGAACTTCAATACAAAATAGGAGTTGCTATACATTTGGGTCTGCAAACTCATTGCAGTTTTACTCCCTTGAAAACTCTATGGAAAAAGTAACTCCGTGCAATAAGCAATCTATGGAATGAGCAGCTCTATTTATTGCCGCTCATTTTATGTTGTGAATGTTTCTATGGCCAAGAGAGATGCAAAATAAAGGAGAAGAAAAAGGAAGGTATTGTATATTTATATATATATAATGTATATTAGTGTGTATATCTACAATAAGTAAACAAATGTATGGAGAGCTGTCTGACTTTTGTACATCAATATAGGAGAAGACTACTAACATATCATTAAACAAAGAAAATGGCGGTCTCTGCTAGCACCTTTGTACATTACAGCAACAGGTCAGCTGATCACACATGACCATCAGCTGTATGGGGTAGCAGCGACTGAGAAGACGACCAATAAAAAAAATGCCAGGTCACGAAGAGCTCACATGGTTTCAAATGATTGGAATAGTTGCATCTGCTCGCTCATATCTATCTGACTTTGCATCTACAAAACAACACATTTGTATTAGATATAGGTTATTGTATACACTGTATAAAGTATATAAGTTATACACTGTATAAAGTATATAAGTTATACACTGTATAAAGTATATAAGTTATACACTGTATAAAGTAACAAACTACAAACCATCATTCTCTTCCTCTTTTCCTGCTCCCTCAACCTTTCTCTCTCTCTCTGAGACTTGCTTGGGGCGTCTCCAGTAGAAGAGGGAGGGGCTTGGCCCTGTGCCAAAAAATCACATATTGTAATATAAATATATTATACATAAAACAGTAATAAGTATATACTATGTATATGACTCCGTATGACTGACCTGGTCTACATTTGCTGCCGGCCGGTGAGGAGGCTGCCGTTTCTTCTCTTCCGGTTTCATTCTCTGAGTTTTCTCCGCCAACTCCATCAGCCGTTCCCTCTCTGCCGCCGCCCTTTTTTCACTTTCGACTCTCTCCGTCTCTAATCTACGCCTACACACAATCATATATATTATACACTTGTATACACAATCATATATATTATACACTTGTATACACAATCATATATATTATACACTTGTATACACAATCATATATATTATACACTTGTATACACAATCATATATATTATACACTTGTATACACAATCATATATATTATACACTTGTATACACAATCATATATATTATACACTTGTATACACAATCATATATATTATACACTTGTATACACAACATATATATTATACACTTGTATACACAATCATATATATTATACACTTGTATACACAATCATATACATTATACACTTGTATACACAATCATATATATTATACACTTGTATACACAATCATATATATTATACACTTGTATACACAATCATATACATTATACACTTGTATACACAATCATATATATTATACACTTGTATACACAACATATATATTATACACTTGTATACAATAACACACACTCACCTCTCCTGGTCTTGCTTCAGCAACCGCTGCCGCTCCTCTCGCTCTCTCGCCGCCTTTTTAAACTCTTCAAATGAATTACCGGACGGAGGTGCCTTCTTAGCACTGGATTGTGACTGATTTTTGTTGGCTATACCTGCAGCATGCATGCACAAGCTATCACATGGTAACTAGGGCAACAAACAAGCTATCACATGGTAACTAGGGCAACAAACAAGCTATCACATGGTAACTAGGGCAACAAACAAGTGTAGCAGTTAATAGCTCCTAATACGCTTGCTCTGTATAGACTCCACTTTATCTAACCACTAGTGAGAGCACTTCAGTGCCTACTCACAGCGAAAATAATAAAAAATATATTGTAGTTAGTGTCACTTCTTGATTCAAATTTTTCGAAATATGTATAATAATATAACTTTTATTTAATAATAAAAAAAAGAAATACTCGGTTCAGTTTTGTGTGATGTCATTGCGTTTGCAGCAAGGTAAACATATTTGACAAAGTAAATATTATGGCAGCCCGTTTTCATTTAATTAACTTTTATATTCTAGCGACTTTCTCTATTCTGGTTGAAAACTAGCCTTGGCTTTTTCAATGTAATAAAATGGACAACATCTCGAAAAAATACTAACGTTTCGCGGCAATAATGACAACTCTTTTACTGCATGGGCAGACAACTCTCAGAAGAAAGACTGCTTTAGACAACGTGAGTGCCATGTAATTAACAGAGCCCATTCTTAACCTCTCTACTGACTTACTAGACATCAACTAAACAATCATTGCAGGTACATCACACAACGGTTGTGACGACTGAAGCTACATCTACATCTATCAATCAGCTGCCGATTAGCTCTTGCCGATCGGAAATAACGACTGGGTGTTTCCCCTATTTTTTCTCCACTTGCCATTCTCATGCAATATCGATAAAAATCACTGTATTTGATGACATAGTCAGTCATAAAATGCATTACAACAACAAAGAAGGGGGGCTCATGAACGACCCTTCTTTGCATAAATACTTGCGCTCGAGAAACAATTTTAATAGAAAAATTCAAACTGCGAGGAGTGATATCATTGGTCAAATCACGAAGTGCTTCCGAGTTTTTGATCCGGCCGATTGCCTGAAATGAAACGCTACCGATTGTCTTTGGTCACAGGAAACAGAAATAAGAATATCCGCAATCGGTAGATGTACACGGGGCCTAACGCTGGATTCTCCATAACTCACTTTTACTAAAGTCTGTAAGTGACCCGAGGAAAGTGTCTCATCAAATTCTGGTCAAAATAAGATGACAATGTGGGACCTTGAAGAGCTATCAACCGTCCTCCCACAAACAACGACCAAATGAGATAGAAACTTTGGTTGGGCAACAAACTAAATGATTTGGAGGGCGAGTTGGATGGATGTCATGCTAGAATAGGCGTTAAGTTGTCACACACGGAGAGGCCCTCTATGCTGCTGCTTACCTGCCCATGACTTGGCATTTTTGAGTTGTTGAGAGCTCTGACTGCTGCCTAGCTGTGAGCCAACAGAGTCTGATCTGTCCAACTGCTTGTTGTCAACCACCTGCACACACATGTCAACCACCATACATGCAGGTATTTATTTATACACGTGTAGCTTACTGCTAGCAGACAACTCCATAACAACAAACTGTATTTTTGGAAGAAAACAGCTTCACAACAGTTCAAAGTAGAAGCATTCGGAAACAGATTGATGTATGCTGGAGATGAAGAGAAAACAAACGCAACAGTTGGTGGCCCCAGCAAGGGGTGCCTGCCACACAAGTGCTCCGTGGACAAAACATAGTTTAAACTTTAAAGTACGCAATTTTTTACATTTATTAATTATTATTGTCATAACAAATTGTTAATCATGATCTGTAATTGACTACTGTTTCTAAACTGGATAAACTATTAGACCATATATTAGCTCCAGCCAGGTATAATCGTTATCAAACCACACGGGGTAATAGAGATAAGAGACTAGCCACATATAATGGCTGTTAGTAAACCCTTCAAGGGACTGACCACTCACACAAATGACAACACATTGTGTTGTTTTGTGTAACACCATATTTACAAAATACAGAACAGGGTAAAAGCCTGTAAGATATGAAACGTTATGTGAGCACACGAGAGCACGAACATCGGCTATACTCACCTGTGATTGGCTAGAGGGTGCAGAGGTCAAGGGCTGACTGGATAGCTGGGATAAAGGTAAACTGCTGCCAACGGAGCTGTAGCCCGAGGATCCATTTGTGACTAGACTAGTTGAAGGGGAGACGATATCACCTCGCACTGCTGAAGCGAACAAGCCCCCAAATATACCAGCGCGCAAACTACAGGGTTTACTGCACTTTCACACAATACAATAAACTTATGCTCTACTGCCTACCATTAGCTGCTGCCTCTGCTGTCTGCAGCGCAGGTGTGCCTGCAGTTGAGGGTGTTTGTGACTGCGTCTCGTACTTGGGAATACGAGTGTCTCCTATAAAGAATGTCGCCTGCTTCTCTAACTTCTGTAACATCAGGGATTCAACACTGAAATACCTGATATATAACAGTACAACACCCACGGTACAACCCCCTACGGTACAACACCCACGGTACAATACCTACAGTACAACACCTACGGTGCAACACCTACGGTGCAACACCTACGGTACAACACCTACGGTACAACACCTACGGTACAACACCTACGGTACAACACCTACGGTACAACACCTACAGTACAACACCTACGGTACAACACCTACGGTACAACACCTACAGTACAACACCTACAGTACACTCGTATGTACCTGTGACTCAGCAGACTGTTTATTGCTGGATGTAGTTGAATGATTGGAGTTACTATTATTGTCCATGTTAAGTATTTGAGCATTCATAGTTGGTAGCTGGGTGAGTGATACAGTGGGCTCCATCTGCAGATAATAGATAAAAATATACAGAACCTTACGTATTGTATTGGGTATATACAGTACCTTATGTATTGTATTGGGTATATACAGAACCTTACGTATTGTATTGGGTATATACCGAACCTTACGTATTGTATTGGGTATATACAGTACCTTATGTATTGTATTGGGTATATACAGTACCTTACGTATTGTATTGGGTATATACAGAACCTTACGTATTGTATTGGGTATGTACAGTACCTTACGTATTGTATTGGGTATATACAGAACCTTACGTATTGTATTGGGTATATACAGAACCTTACGTATTGTATTGGGTATGTACAGTACCTTACGTATTGTATGGGGTATATACAGTACCTTACGTATTGTACTGGGTATATACAGCACCTTACGTATTGTATTGGGTATATACAGTACCTTACGTATTGTACTGGGTATATACAGTACCTTACGTATGGTATTGGGTATATACAGTACCTTATGTATTGTATTGGGTATATACAGTACCTTATGTATTGTATTGGGTATATACAGTACCTTACGTATTGTATTGGGTATGTACAGTACCTTACGTATGGTATTGGGTATATACAGTACCTTATGTATTGTATTGGGTATATACAGTACCTTATGTA
Organism: Cryptosula pallasiana; assembly: GCA_945261195.1. NCBI lineage: Eukaryota > Metazoa > Bryozoa > Gymnolaemata > Cheilostomatida > Cryptosulidae > Cryptosula > Cryptosula pallasiana. The sequence continues at coordinate 509,100 of OX183134.1, read as the reverse complement.
TTGTATTGGGTATATACAGTACCTTACGTATTGTATTGGGTATGTACTTTACTGTGTTGGGTATATACAGTACTGCACACCTATATATAATGTTATGGAAAATTATATAATAGTTTTGTAGTTTGAGATATACTCACCAGAGAGCCAGTGGTTTTATCTGGCTGTTTGAGAGATTCCTTAAATTTATTATGCACCCTTGTCTTCTTTGAAATATCTGCAAGACAAAACATCACAAGAGCTCATGGTGACCATAACTCCTACAACTACGTCCGTACCTTATCTACTACAGTAGATGATGCTGTATCAATGCGCGGCAATGAACATGGCCAAAATAGGCGAGTTTCTAGTGTGTCAGCAAGTGCGATCTCCACAAGCTGGAAGGACACGTTTTTCCTTAACCTATTACATTCCAACAACGCATCGCGCTCATTCAACGGCCAACTGATACGCTGGCCTTACCGAGATGATTAAAGGACACGGTCGTTTATTAGCTTTTGCCATTTTAGTGGATCAAATTACTGTCTCCTATTGTGACACCATCTGAGCACAAAACACTTGGTTTCTTTTTCGAGAGGCACGTAGAGAAGACAACTCTTTGGGAAGCAAGTAAGAACACCACTGCTAGGTTGTAATCGTTTTATTTCTATAAATGTAAATCAACTGTTCATTTCTCACTGAAAACGCCTAGCTCTCATAAATAATCAGCAAAATTAAAAAGGTAAATTTCAATCATTAAACATTATTCAATTATCAGGTAATCACAATTGTATCACTATTTATTTGGTTACAATTTCTCAACGCTTAATTAAAAACCAATTATGCGCTTTTCCAGTCCAACATCATAAATAACACAACATTATAATTATAACAACCCATTCTACTAACCACAGTGTCAATACAAAGGGAAGACAACTTGACATAAATTAAAGCAGTCGAATAACGAACACACCTCATCGAAAATTCAGTAGAGGCAGGCATAGACAAATGCATGCATGAGTTTTGAACAAAAGCTTTCAGCTGGTATACAAGTTCTGCAACTCCAAAGCACGCAATATCTAAATCTATGCCGTTAATACCAATCTGGTCTAGAGAGCTCAGAAATGTGGCACTTTCACAAGCATCAGTGTACTGCCTTCCTCCAAGGTAGGTGACTGGAACCCCTAGTGGTGGACTTACACAGCCATGGACTGTTCTAAAACCCCATTATGATGAACAAGTTCTACTACCAATATTCTGACAATGTTTGCCAGTCCTACACTCAACCGACTGGTAAGCCAAACTTGGAGCTTTTTAACGCTAGCAATAGACGAGCATAATTTTGATATTTTTTTAGCCGTGTATTTGCCCACATCCTAGCTAAAATACCCCTGAAACCAACATTTTTACTAGCTGTCAGTTGTCACTGGATGCAGCGACCTCAACTGTTATTTTGTGCCCAACAACCCACTGAGTGCACGGCTTGTATACAAGTTTACAATTTATAAACTGCAATTTGCTTCAACACAAATTTTAACGCACCCAGGCGCTGCACTTACAAAAGCCATCCCCACAATTCTCTACAAAACCAGCCGTCATACCAGTTTGAGACAGCAAAATGTGAGACATCTAATTTGCTGACTCAACGCATAATATGTTACTCAAATACCAAGTGATTCAGTGGCTGCTGCTCCTCACAGAAATGTCAAACAAACAAGGTACAATACATACAGAGCTCCAGAAGAAACGGCTTGCATTCTCTCTCTCTCGTTAACAAGCCACCACCACCCACCAACACTGGTAGGCGGGGTATGAAGCACATGGCTCCTACCTGGGTGTATACCAGCAGACTTCATCTGCCTCTACCAAGATTACGCCAAACGATATCAACCACGCTGACATTAGATATCTGTGCGCGCACTAGCTAACAAACTGCCAGTTGGTATACTTCTGATGCTGTGCACACGAGTATATAGACCTAAAATTTACGCGATATCTACTGATTCACCAACCAATAGGTAATACTGGATGGGCAATCTTTGTATTCATTCATCAGCACACGATCAAGCCTTACTTAACTACAGAACCCACGTCAACATACAAATGATTGACTGCTGAACGACGGAACCAATGAGCCTGTGTGTGTTGATGAAGACAATGCTGTAGCTCTGGGTGGTGATCGCAATACCTCCACCTGATACCCGATACTGCTAACCAACACCTGCCACCCCATGCCCAGCATACACCAGCTTGTATCTAGCACCTACCACAACTGCCTACTACCACCTGGTTAACACCTAGTACCTACTACCACCTCGCACCTAATACTACTTATTACTACCTGGTGCTATCAGCAAATGCATCAAAGCAGTTATCTACTCTTGACAGTCACCTCGCGTGGTAGGAAAAAACTGCAAGCACTGGTCTCCACAGCACTGCTGATAGCAGGCGCAAAGACGACCAAAACTGGTAGGTATTGCAGCAGGTGTCAAGGTGATACACAAGAAAACCGTATAGAGAAAACAATGGATGGAGAGCTTCGAGCCACACCCAGTCAAACCAGCCAAATAAACTTGATGGTAAAACATAAACGAGAGATGCTATGTCCACAATAAATGTGTGTATTTATAGATATAAAGAGATGGCTACGTTCGTACATAATCAAGTATATTTAGAGCAATCTTGCAATGGAATATATCATGCAATAGACATCGAGGGCTACACTAGCACAGAGAAAAAAAAAACACTCGGTCTATGATTTGTTGACTTATGTGATAAGATATGGCCAAAGAAACAAGCGCCATGTGTATATGGTTGTAGATAAATCTATGATCATGTAAATACAATAATATAAGTGTGGTATTTGGTGTTCAAATGTAGTTAGATGGAGAAAGCTAGAGTTTTATCTATGTACAAATAGAAGATAAAGTATTACATGCCTCAGTCATATGTACAATATGAGGCAAAGAATTACAATGCATATACATGTACACATATATATATATATATATGAGGGAGTGCTTGTCAAAGCTAACATTAAATATAACAGGCATACTATGTGTGTGTATATATATATATATCATAGCAAAAGAAGGTAGACAGCAGGCAGCTGTTGGTACACAACATGTTAACAAAAGTTAGCTAGGAAGGAGCCAACAATAGCCCTAGATTGTCCTGTAGTAGTAGAGATAATATAGGGAGGGGAGAGAAAGAGCCACGCCAAGTCCTAGCAGACGGTCAAGTAGGCGAGTGGGGCATCTCACAGGCCCCCTCACTTGCCATAACAAACCAAATTCATTACAAACATGCATAGCCACACGACTGACTGGATACCCAAGTTTATTTGGCTGGTACGAAACGGTGTGGCCACCCCCCAACTATATTACAACTACTACGACAATGACAAAACCTCCTGTATCAAAAAATAGAGTCCCACAAGGGCAAAAATAAAAAGTAGAGACTGATGCAAGAGCTGACAGCTGTAGCCGAGAGGCACAATAAATAGCGGGCTACCAGCTGATTGTTATCAGCTAATCAGGAAGGGTAAAAGGCTAAGACAAAGCCCCCTAACCTGTCTCACTACCTTCGTCTGACGACTCGTCGCTGGAACCAGAGCTGGAGGAGTCCGAGGAGGAGTCATCAGAGTTGCTACTGCTGCTGCTGTCTGATAGACGGGAGGCGCTGCCCACAGGCTTGCCAGCCAGTGACGACTTGCCACCTGAGACAAACAGACAGACAGAGTGAGCAATGCAGTCGGCGAGTGAGATACTGGAACACGCACCTACACATGCAGACAACTTACCCGAGTGGGAGACTGCTGCAGCCGCAAGGCTTGGTGTGCTGCTATTGGTCACTTTGCCAACTGCCTTGGCCCCACTGCTCAGGGAGCTCTGCACGTCTTGCAGTCTCTTGTCTAGCATTGCCTTCTTGGCCGAGAGGGCTTCTTGCTTCGACTTAGCGGCGGGCTTTTGGTCTGTCAGCAAACAGACACCAGATGCACAGTGCTTACTTCTTACTAATGATGTTCGTACTTACATGGACCTGGTAGAATGGATCAACAGCTGGCTGGAGCTGCCAGTCGAGGTCATATGAAACTTCCGTGTTCTGATCGTCGGCCACCATTACCAAAACAGAACATGGCTACCAGTCACTGATGCTTTGTTACGCTTCGTTTAACGTAAATGGAGCACCCCATAGTGCAGTCAAGTAGAGATAACTTCCTCATAAAAGTTTTTATTCTCATAATTTGTGATAGACTTCTATATAAAAACTGTTTTTGCTTTACTTAGTAACAATTATAATAATTAATATCGTATTATTGGTAACAGCATTAATCCATGCATTTATTTACAACGCAGCAATGATTAATAGTAAGAACAAACAATATAACTAATCAAGTAAATGATAGACAAAATATAATTATTTATATGTACTATAATTACTACATGATATTAAACATAAATATATATCATGAATATAAAACCAGAAATGATTATGCTATATAATTATAGTAAAATTTATAACATGAAACAATAAATAAAATAGTAAAATAATGATCACAAAAAATTATAATAATTATTAATAAAATTAATACTTGGTTATTCAATGAATTAGGCAGCAGTAGTGATAGAGGATTCACTATTCTCAATAGAATAAGTTATTGTTATATCCTCACTACCATTTATATGCTACGAGAGCTGCTATTTAATTCACTTGACCTTGGCGCCATGTTCTGGTTTGATGGCGGAGTGAGGACAACAAATCCGCCCATTTATAAGTCCATATATACTAGGTCCAGGGCTTACACTTACACACACACACATATACTACACACACTGACATGCGCACACATACCTCACACGTACGTACACACACTATACTTACATCCATACGGTTTCCTAGACTTTTTCTTCAATACAGACATCACGTATCGCTCCAACTCTCTCAGGGTAGAAGGCTTGAGGGTCTCGAAGTCGATCTCTATCTCATCAGGATTACTGTCCCGCAGTGAAGGCTCTCTCGATGAGATGACATGGACTACTCGGCCGAGCTTATCGCCTGCAACAGACAACGTCGGCTTGTTGACTAGACAATTACTACTGCTACCACAACCACTACTACTATTATAACCACATACCAGGCAGCTTGTTAATATCTAGACTGAGCTGTCTCTTCTCATCATAACTCATTGGTTTGGAGTTATCCTCATCGTCCGAGTCAAAAGGAGGAGGGAGAGGGCTATGTTTAGGCTTGCGCTGAGTGGGTGTGCGTGCAGCCTTGCTACTACTTGTGCTTCCTGGTGCGCGCTTGGAAGTGACCGGCTTAGACTGAGGAGTTTTGCTAGTTGATTGTTTCTTGGTTGACTTGATAGCAGGGGTGCCACCACCCACGGGCCTGTCTTTTTTCAGTTCAGATGAAACGGCTGTAGAAGGCGTGCCAGGGGCAGTTCGCTGATTTTTCTTGGCGGCGCTGTTTGAGCTGGTCGTCGGTTTAGAGCCTTTGGAGGGGTCTTTGTCTCTTGCCTCGGCCAACTGCTGCTGGATCTTCACCAGCTGTTCCTCCAACTCTTTAAGCTTGCGCTCTCTATGCTCGCTCTCCTGCAGGAATACACACGGTGTATGCAGACAGTGTATGTACGCAGTATAGACAGTGTACGTACGCAGTATAGACAGTGTACGTACACAATATAGACAGTGTACGTACACAATATAGACAGTGTATGTACACAATATAGACAGTGTACGTACACAATATAGACAGTGTATGTACACAATATAGACAGTGTATGTATAGTATAGACAGTGTACGTACACAATATAGACAGTGTATGTACACAATATAGACAGTGTATGTACACAATATAGACAGTGTATGTATAGTATAGACAGTGTATGTATAGTATACACAGTGTATGTACAGTATAGACAGTGTATGTATGGTATAGACAGTGTATGTATAGTATACACAGTGTATGTACAGTATACACAGTGTATGTATAGTATACACAGTGTATGTATAGTATAGACAGTGTATGTATAGTATAGACAGTGTATGTATAGTATACACAGTGTATGTATAGTATACACAGTGTATGTATAGTATAGACAGTGTATGTATAGTATAGACAGTGTATGTATAGTATAGACAGTGTATGTGTAGTATAGACAGTGTATGTATAGTATACACAGTGTATGTATAGTATACACAGTGTATGTATGGTATACACAGTGTATGTATGGTATAGACAGTGTATGTATAGTATAGACAGTGTATGTATAGTATAGACAGTGTATGTATGGTATAGACAGTGTATGTATAGTATAGACAGTGTATGTATAGTATAGACAGTGTATGTATAGTATAGACAGTGTATGTATAGTATAGACAGTGTATGTATAGTATACACAGTGTATGTATAGTATAGACAGTGTATGTACAGTATAGACAGTGTATGTACAGTATAGACAGTGTATGTATAGTATAGACAGTGTATGTACAGTATACACAGTGTATGTATAGTATACACAGTGTATGTATAGTATACACAGTGTATGTACAGTATAGACAGTGTATGTACAGTATAGACAGTGTATGTATAGTATACACAGTGTATGTATAGTATAGACAGTGTATGTATAGTATACACAGTGTATGTATAGTATACACAGTGTATGTATAGTATACACAGTGTATGTATAGTATACACAGTGTATGTACAGTATAGACAGTGTATGTACAGTATAGACAGTGTATGTATAGTATACACAGTGTATGTATAGTATAGACAGTGTATGTATAGTATAGACAGTGTATGTACAGTATAGACAGTGTATGTACAGTATAGACAGTGTATGTATAGTATAGACAGTGTATGTATAGTATAGACAGTGTATGTATAGTATACACAGTGTATGTATAGTAGACACAAGTACATATCCTATAAACAGCGCAAAAAGCCTTTCCTACAACAGACCTCTTTCACCTCCTTGTTGACGCCAGAAGCGAGTCTGTCAGCACGGGTAGCCACAGTCTCATCGTCGCTGCCGGCAGCCACCGAAGTACCTGCGTTGCTTGCCCCGTCGCTGTCCTCACCACTGGAGTCTGGCATCTTGGCGTATTTGAGCTCAAAAACATCCTGCAAGGAGAGAGAGATGGAGTTGAACTGAGGAGATATATATCACAGCGCAGCTATGCTACAGTTACCCACCACCATTTCCCATACTTTCAAGGTTAAAATGGAAGCAATTACAGTGAAAGCTCTTGGCAAGTACCAGAGAGGAGCTCTTGACAAGTACCAGAGAGGACAACTCTTTATCAGTGGAGGAGCGGAGATAAATATCACAGAAGCAGGTGCTGTACCAGAATATTTGTCTATGACAATTACGTGTTCTGTCATTGACTCGAGTGTGTCTGAGCTCTATGTACATCATCTGAATGCTAGAGCAATACACGATGTTATTGGCTGGTGCAGTTTTACACTAACCAATCGTCTAACTTCACCAATCACCACTTGTAATGATAACAACTAGTACCAGCACAGACTATCTGCAATAAATGGTAAGAAGACAACTCCTACCTATCAACTCATACATCTTACAATAGCTAGTAGGTGTGACTCACGCAGCCAGAGATTTGTGAATACTGAGCCAATTACGCAGACTCTGCTCAATAAATTGCTAACAGAAAGTGAGCAAGCCGGTTACGAGAGGGCAAATACTGTTCAGGTTACCAGCTATGGCATGAGAAGTAAGGTGTGACCAACAAATGCCTTTGCACAGTTTTAGGGGTTTGTGGGGAGAAGGGGGGCCTTATGAAACGAGAGAAAAGACAAACGTATACATTCAATAGCACCAGTGCAAGAGTTCAGACTGCTAGACAAGTAGGAGGACAGATGGATAGCAAACAGACACTGCATGCAGACACTGCATGCAGCAACTCCACACTTACATGCAGTTTCTTAGCCATGGCCACCACATCGGTGTCCGGTTGATTGTATCTGTAACAGTTCATGAATATTAGCCTCACATCGTCCACAAACTCGACATGAGAAGGGTACTGCCTAGCATCCATCTTCTCTCGCACAGTGCCAAGGTCCATTGGCTTCTTTATTATGGTGAAATAGTCCACCAATCCAAGAGCCTCTGTGTCCACAGGCTTGTAAAACGGCCAAGCGTATGCCTGCAGTCAAGCATTGGTGAGTTACACGTGTGATACAGTGATATATAATACATTATACACTGACGTATATAACGCTATGCAGTGGGTACAATCTGGATATGACATACCGTGTGCTTTTTAGACATAAGTTCTTTGAGAATGTCACTGCAGTACTTGAGACGGGTGGAGAGACGCCCCTTTTTAGAGCTTTTAGAATGCTGAGCTGGTTCATCGGGCAAATCTTTCTTAGGCTTTTTTATCTGTCTATGACTTTCTCTCCTGCAGTAACAGATGACAGATCATGTGACCGGTCATGTGACATGACAGATCATATGACAGAGTGAATTGGAGTAAGGAGCGCACTAGACAGCAGCAAGTAGGAGATGAAGCTCACCTGTTTGCTATCCGGGAGGCAGGAGGTACATCATCCGGGTTGTAGTCGGGATCCGCTCTACCCGGAGTGGTAGTGTCAGCCTTCCTCTTCACCCCCTGCGGAGAGAGAGCAAGCAGCACTATAACACAGAGGTCCGCACCAAAAGCCCAACTCAGTGCACAGAAGTCACCGGTATAAGACGGCTCTACCACATTATGTACAACAAAGCCTAACAGCTGTCCATCAGCTAGCCCTGCCGAGACGGCGCAGCTAACCACTGCACATTTGCTGTCACTAGCAGTGAGCGTACCAACCTTTTTAGTTTTCGAAGGAGCGAGAGGCATGCTGGGAGCTGTGACAGTAGTGCCCTCCTCATAGTGAGTGGTGGCTGCCGTGGCGGTTACCAGCGGGGGCTGGGCCATGGGAGGACTAGATGCAGTTGACTCTAAAACCATTGGATGCATGACGAATGGAGAGAATGGAGAGAGAATAGAGAGAGAGCAGCCTTATATACAGCTCACACATAGCCCAGCCAGTTACATAACTGCTACCACAGAAAAGCTACAAAAGCTGTTGCCTAGAAAGCTGGCTATCCCATTGGTGAAAGGATAAGACTGATACTAAACTAGCTTTCCTTCTAGTCGTCTGCACAAAAGCGGAGATACCAAACTATGGCTGCTGAAGCCACCACAGGTCTGAACACAATTAAAATGCAATTACCAACTTGAAGACAAATTTAAGGAACATTTATTTGCGCACACATGTATATATATCTACTTTTTATGAAGTGGGTTTTATTATCACCTTGCGTTGGAAGATCAATAAATAGCGAAAAAAAAACTCATAAGATAAATTAATTGACATAAAAAATATCACACATATTTTTTAACTGATCCTAAAGTCTACCAACGAAAACTCTATATTATTGCAAAATGAGTGCAGAGGCTCGTTGGTAGAGCCTACTAGAGAGGCACAGGAGGTGGCCAAGGTAGATACAGGGTATTGGGGAGGTATAAAGTGTGTTAACCTATACTCAACAAAGGGAGAACACACATATGGTGTATGCCAGGTCCACTCACCAGGCTGTTGATGCTGACGCAGAGACGGGGGAGGACCTAGGTTACGAGGCCTGGTAGGCTTCTTGGGCGCCTTGGAACCGGGCAACACTTCCTCCTCATCTGCAGGCATTTGCGCCATCTTAGATATAAACACCTACAAGATACAGACAGGCCTCAGCACTACTATCCAGTATCTGGGAGTACAGCCTCCCCCCCCCCCCCCCTATCTATAGCCGTGTTACCTTCTCTAGTTGCTGGGCCATGAGGACAATGTCTTCTCCAGGTCTATTATATATGTATGTGTTGGTGAACATCTGATTGAAGTCTGCGATACACTCACTGGCTGAGAAGTAATAATTGTTCTCTAATCTCCGCTTTATAGTGCCCATGTCCATCGGTTTGTTTATTATCTTGTAGTAATCCTACCGACAACATACAATACATCAATATATCATATAATACAATGTATACTAGCTATATAATACAATGTATATTACATAATAAATATTATACAGCCTAAGTGGAGACCCACAACGCAGACACACCAGTGAAAAAATGAGGACATATGAGCCAGATTCTTTACCATAAGACGATTTTGTTCAAACAAAATTTGGTCAATCGATCGTCACAACAATTTCTGAGACCCAGAAGTTTTTCTTTTTAACAATTTTAACAAGCACGACTAACATAGTACGAGCCACAAAATGAAAAATAATCAAAATAAAAGATCTTAATGATTTTGATTACCATTTATATTTAACTAATAATAACGCTTAAACAATATTTTAAACACCAAAATGTTTAGGTTGCGATAGAAACAATAATATGCAGCAAGAGTGTTAGAAACAATGATTGTAAGATATATATTAGAGACAATAAGGACTCACAAAAAGTATATTGTAAATAATAATGATAAAGAATGGTGACTATGCTATTAACAATAAAACCTTTTTTCATAGAAATACAATTTTAGTCCTTCGAAGGACGAATGTGGCCATAATACAACGAAAACATTTGAGAATGTTATTTTTTTTATAGAAGTAACTTTTGCAGAGACTTTCTAGATGATAAACAGTGGTCAGCACTACCAACTAGAACAGCTATAAAGGGCCAAGTACAAAAGTATCTCAAAGAGTGAAACTACTTCAAACAACAAGTATTTGCTTATTTTCAAGTAACACATGCTGCTAATTTCAAAATTAGATATTAGTATTTAAACCATCGTATGTCTATGTTTTTAGCCGTCTGCTAGATTTACTACGCAAATTGTAAAATAAATCTCAAAGCAGCCTTTCAGTACTCAAGTAGCGGAGTAAGAAACTTCTCCGGTCTTTTATTCATATTATTAATTATAAAATGCACACACATTTATTGCGATACAAATGTGTTAGATAACTCCTCCTGTACTTGTTATATCATATTTATATATATTTTTACATTCGCCACCTGACAGACGAATAATGTAATAGATAAACTGGCGCATGAACTTACAGGAAGATTCAGTTTGACGCAGTCTACTGGCACATGGAAGGGCCAAGCGAAATTGTGCTTCCACATGGGTTTGAGCACAGACTTGGCTATGTACTGCAACTGGTTTGTGAGCTTTCCCTTTCGACCAGTGGCAGGTGGGGGAGGTGGGTTCGTTATCACTGAAGGAGACAGAGGAGTGTCTCCTGCTTCAGCCTGAACATTTCCACAAACATAATTATTACACAAGTTAGAGAAAGCAAGCGGTGACTTGTTGAACACTGAACTGATGCACACGGAGCACAGACAGACACAAGCACTCACCACGCCATCTGTAGAAGTGGCTGTTGTATCTTGTACTGCGTTTGTGGAGCCCACCTCCGACTCCATTGCACCAGATCTAAAAAAGAAATAAAATTGTAAAAATGAAAGTGAAAACACTTAATTAACTAGAGCGTGATAATACTACTGCCCGTAGTATTTGCTCACAAAATTGAGGAAAGAATAAGAGTATTCGCAAACTGTTCACCAAACAAAGTACAAAAAATAGTTGGTGTTTGTAATTCAATAAGTCGCGAATGGAACAGAACATTAGTTTAGCACATAATAATTATTCAATGAATTATTACAGTTTAGCGAACCAATCATGAAGAAGATAACTCCAAAGTTTCAAAATAACGAAGAAAATAATAAAAATTGAACCTCTACAAACTGGAACAATTTGTAAAGCTGCCCTTCATTTAGTAAATTAAAAATGTTGCAATAATTTTGAATTATTTTTTTTAAGGATATAAAACCGTTCTATGAAAATGAAAAAATCAACTCGTTCATTATAATTTATTCAGTGTTCAGTTTCATTCGCGACCTATGGACAATATAAATAAATGGTCGTCGACGATTGTTTTTTATTCAGGGAGCTACTTTTTGCTGACCCTCTCGAGTTCCGAACAAAACGATTATTTATTAAATTTATTGCCGGGGGAATTATTTTTATTGCAATCTGTTTGGCGAACAGAGGTCGAGAATACTCTTAATTTGAAATTACTCCTTTTAAAACAAGCGACAGGTCGAATCAATGCAATGGCAATTAAATTGCTGACAAACGGTCAGCATGTGCATAATATATTTATTCATCATATTCTAGACTTAGAGATTGCAATAACAAGGTAGATAAGTCAGAAATTATATACACATGTAACAGAGTTAGACTCGTCCCTGCATGTGGAGGCAAGCATATTTCAAGGAATGCACCACCATTGAGTTAGTGATAAGCACGTCAAACTTTTTAAATATTTGAAACCATTTAAAACGATTGAACAGCAAAAATTTGGTGTCAGTGCTAAGAAGATCGATTTTGTCACTTTGATCTTGTTAGCCTAAATGAATGGTAGAGTTCAAATGGTAAATATATCGGTTACAGGGAGTCAGAGAAGAATAAAATATTGTATTACTGATAGCATTATATACAGGAAGGAACTTCCATCATCGAATATACCTTACACATTTGTCATGCTCTCTATGCGCATGCGCTGCATTTTCGATGACACTTGCAAAGAACAGCTAATGAAAACATGATGTGAAAATATGCTGTCTCACCGATTTAATGGTTATAGTGGCATGCTACATTGAGTTCCCATAGTTCAGGTTTGTACAAGTTCAATTTCGGTTCATGTTGGTAGGTATTCATTTGTGTTGGTACCGCCAACCGTTCCTAAGGTAATGCGAATTAAAATAATATGCGGAGCTGTACTTTCCCCGTCAACATAGCGAGTGCAATAATTTTATCGTTAGTTACACATGAGCGAGGGTCGTTGTTGAACGCTTACAGCACAAACTGTTATTAATTAATAATAAGTGGATAAATAGCGATCTCGAAATTAAATTATATGCTAACAATAATGAATACATAATAAATAATTGTGAACGAAAATCAATTGAATAACAATATTTATAGTAAAAGTTTTGTAAGTCGCATTTGCTAAATTTGCAGTCATCACAGGAATGTAAAAAAAAACTGTGGGTAAAATAAACAAAAAATGATGGGGGCTTGTACAACGATAATTCATAACCATTGGCTTGTAAGTAATTTACGGACAAAACGCTAGTCTAATGCCTTCTCCACAAAAAAAGTTGCTCAAGCGATTGCACATTCATCAACTTGGATGAAACCCATGATTCTGATGAATGTGCAACAAGAACGAAACCGGGTTGTGGAATCAAATTGACTAGCACATATGAATCCGAACAAACTCATATGGAGCAATCATTCTCATGAATTTGTTCGAGTTGAATGGATAACTCTGTCATTCTTGTCAAGTCATGGGAACTTACTGATAGACTGCATAGAAACTATGCATACTAGTCACTGATAATACTCAGCACAGAAAATGAATAGCTCCTTCGTTGTATGCTGGGTAATAGCAAGCAAACATGAATTTGCTATATATTATAGTAATAAAAACCATTATTATACTTTTTGTTATATAGTAAAACGATACTTTGACTAGCTATTACCAAGCATCTAACAAAGAAAAGATTCTTTTATTGTGCTAAGTACTATGAGTGAAAGTATACACTTTTTCCATGAAGTAGCTAAAACAAACTATAACAACCAAGTTAATGACAAGCATACTTTCAAATTGTTTTCATTAGCTATTGTTTGCATATGACATTAGAAATGCAGGGCATGCCCATTGAGTGTGAGCATTTGCTGAGAACTTTAGCGGTACACACAACGTTAAAAATAAATAAACAGAAAGTATAAGCTGCCACATTTAGCTATCATCATCGCGTGAGGTACTGATGCATTAAAAGGTTGCGGGTGATTTATGCCCTGGTCACACGAGACCGATAAACGAAACTATTTTAAAAAATCGAGGAGGTGCGACGATAATAGTTTTGTTGTGCTGGTCACACGAGAACTATAATTAGTTCGTTACGCCTAGCGATCACTAGTTTCGTCCAATGACAGAGGATTGCGTTTTGTGCGCGGGCCTACTCATACTTTACTGCGTGATGTAAAAGCATGGAAGAATGAAGCAAGGTTTGGAATGGATTATTTTAATAAATAGCTAAGTTTGACCAGCCAGTACTATTCCAATTTTTCGATCATAATTTATTATTATTATTATCTTTCATTTATTTAAAACTCATTATGAATATAATATAATAAATAATTATTTATTCAAAAAACAAATGTGCTACTACTATGGAAACCATGCGTTCGTTGTGAATGACCCTGACATTGGAGACTAGCCTATAACAGAACATAGAAAATAAACCTATTAATGAGCTTATCTGGTCCAATGGTCCAATCACATGCAAGCATCGCAACCGAAGATTTTTCCAAACCTAGCATTGCTTGATCACGACGAAACTGAAATATTCGCTCGGTTTGCTCAGCAACAAATTGGCTGGGCTTGAAAACATAGTTTCGTTGACAGTTTCGTCAGAGATTAGGTCTCGTGTGACCAGGGCTTTAGTCTGGCTCCTACTGTTGTTATAGACCAACCATCTGAGGTAGCAAATCACTAAATTTGTCATGATGCAGACTTGATGACATTGTTTTAAATAATGGACAGTGACCACCAGTATAATGATTACTACAATGAATGAAATAAATGAGCAATGAAAATTAAAAGAAAACGAGTTCCTGGTGATGAGTGTACTCGTGGTTGTTATTACTACTCAGTATCGCTAACAGTTATAATACTTATTCATATCATGTTCAATAGTATAAATAGTTTGCCACGTGTTGATAATATCAATTAATAACACTAATATACAGTAATAAAATAATCACTAACAAATAAATATTAATTCTTATTATTACAACAATGACGATGATTGGAAGTAGTTAACGATACACATTATCATAATATATTACCACAATAATAAATAGCAATTAATATCATCAATGCTTAGACCTGCCAGCCAGAGGCGTATTGAGTACCCCCGACCAGTCGGGGGTACAACTCCCAACCCCCTAACGTTAGGGGGTCAAATTTGTCGGGTATTGTTTTGGTTTGCGGGGATTGATTTTTCTTATCATGATTGTTTGGAGTTATCTTAGCATTACAACATGAAACATAAACTTAGCCCAACTACATGCTTTTACTTTTTTGTGGATTGACATTGACCCACCCTTGTGATAAAACAATAAAGTTATCAAAAAACTAACAAGGCACATCATTGGCTCTTGAACATATGGTTGACCAATCCAATAAATGAATATTCGTGCTTTTGGATAAAAGCTCTACCATAAAGAGATATTTCTTTACATTATTATTGAACAACACGCAAATAAAGCTGCTATGCAACAACTAACAACTGTCTGTATGTGGCTTGGTGGTTAAAATTATTATTACTACTACTTTAACTATTACTATAACTAACTAATAATGATTAGATTTTCCCCCACTTCACTACTACTATTTAGCCAATACAAACATATTTTTCAAATCAGCCTTGGGTCGTTAAAAAACATATCATGGCGTAGAATCATATCTTGCAGTCACAATAGTAGTAAACTTTTGTGTCTCTCATAGATAGTTACTGAGAAAATGAGTTTTAAAAATGACCCTCTCAGCAAAAAAATTACTTTGTTTCATGTTCGCACTGCGGTTAGTTTTACGCCTCATTATTGATACATTAGAGTGAAATCCGTGACGCAAGACCAAGCGAGCGTAATTAATTTGCGGTTAGTTACTAATTGCTTCATGATAATATATATTTAAAAAAATTACGTTTTTATTTGGCAAGGAAATTATTAAAACTCTTTGAATTTCAATCGCTTTGACCAATAAATTACCACAGGATTCACCCACTTTTTGCAAAAAAAGTTCGATTTTCAAATTTTTTTAAAAATTCATCTATACATGATATGGTAACAAATTTGAGCTCATGAGAATCAGCATTCTCTTTTCTCTTAGTAGAATAAATAACAGTTTGATTTCACTTGTCTAAACTACTTTTATTATTTTTTTAGTTCGGAGACTACTTTTTAGTAATGCTCTCAACAGATCAACCAGTTACAAAAAAAAATAACACACTATACCAGAAACTGATAGCACAGATGAAAAGAGGACAAAATTCTGATAGGACTAGCCAAATTTGAAGCAAAAATATGCAAGAAAAGTGTTAGAACACTGCAACAACATTTGGACACTTGTTGCACAAATGACCGAAAATTTCGGAAAATTTTTTTCTGAAAATAATTATTATTTTCATTACAGGCAAAAATAAAGCCCTCATTGGTGCACGAATGAACTAGAAACATTTAGAGCTACATTTTGATGTAAAGAACAACATCAATCAACAACTTTTCAAAAATAACAAAAAAAAATTAAAATTAATTATTTATTATCAATGCCGTATCTAAATAATTAATTACTAGCTTACTAACCTTCAATTCCATTATCAGAGGGCTCAAACAAGCTAAGATATTAATAAACTAACTAAATCAGAAGAAGAAAACAATGTGCTTGCTCCTTTCCAGAAAAAAATTGTCCATAATTATCAAAAATATTCCGAAATTGAAAACAGGAAATGTCGGGTCAAGGATATTTGGAACTGTTTCCGTTTAGAAGGTCGTACAGTCTTCAAACAAAAACCAGAAAATAGGCAATTCTCTGCTTTACACGATGGTATAAAAATTATTCATGTCAGTCTACACAAACGTTTGCAATCCTTTCCGAAAACGTGACGGTTTTTGCTACGAGCATTGCTCGTAGAAAAAAAGTTGGGACAGATAACTCCACTACGAGCATTGCTCGTAGTAGAACTTGAAAAAGTTAAATCTCCTTTCCTACCTCCAGATGTAAAGGATCTATAACAAATAGTATATCAACAGGTCGGTAATAAGACAGGCTAGTGATATAACATAAACTAACATCATATGGTCCATCGGCGCACTGGGAAAAGTCACGTTTACAACGTCATTTCCAGACAATTATTCCCAAAACTACAGATATGTAAGAAGTGCAGTGATTGGTTAATCTTGTTCGGCATATTGTTTCCTATTAAACCCTTTTGAAATTTTGTTTCTAGCAGCCTGTGGTCCCAAGTTATTAAAAATTTAGTAATTCCCGAATATTTGGAAACTGAAAAAAAATAGGTGCTACAAATATTTATATCGATGCTTTTGACGTGTGACGTCATATTTCGTGATCAGTTTGTGGACGCTATACTATTATTTATAATCATTATTATTAGATTGTTATTAATTAATTATAATTATTATGATGATTATTATCATAATATTAAAAAAATAATAAACAAAAATATATTAATAATAACAATAAATAATCAAAATAATTAATAAAACACATAAATTTAATTAATAAAATAATAATTGTTATAATCATTAATAAACTACAAAAATTGAAAAAAAGAATAATGATTAGCTAATAAATAATAATATAGTATGACATTAATAAAACTCGACCCCCTAACATTCATGGTGAACCCCCTAACAGGCAATCCCCTGACAAATTCCTCCAACCCCCTAACAAAAAATTTTTCGCGCTTTGCACGGTTCTATTTTGTTAGGGGGTTGGGTTTTTAACTCAAAACGCCCCTGCTGCCAGCATTGAAACTCAAAAAGAGTTGAATGAAATCTTAATAATTGGATTGAACTGGTGACAACCACTAGGATTAAAGCCAGATAAATGCAATAGGAGAGTAAAAGTGCATGCAAAAAAGAGCGGTAATGAGTCGTCGATTAAAACTGAAGCATGCTACAAAGCAATATCAGTGTTTTAGGTGCAAGAATGTATATACGTAAATGCCAATTGTAGCTTCCTAATGAAATTGATTTTCGAGTTTCAAACAACCTGCCGCAAGAAAAATAACTATCAAAACAATTCCGAACTGAATTTTTGTATTATTATTACCATTGAAGTAACTAATCTACTACTTTAACACTGTAGCATTATAATTACATATATAACAATATTATTATTACTGGCAAAAAAGTAATAATAATAATAAGAAACAAATAAAATATTTTTTAGAAATTTTTATTCTGGTAAAAATAGAGCCTCTAGACCACCAAATAGTGGAAGCCTTTGAAAAGGTCATGAATGAGAACGGAGATGAGAGAGAATGATGAGAGAAAATAATAAATCAATGAGTCTCACTCCTAATCTAATGAGTGAGAGTTGGCAATAACAAAATAATAATTAATTTATAACGCTAGCAGAGGTAGTTACAGTAACAGTTCAAGTACAACGCATTTTTTTAATGCAGTCGAGTAGAGTAGGATACATACTCCTTTTTGGATTAATATATAATAATATACTACTACTGTAACCAAATAACAAAAACTAACTAGTACTGCTACTACTTATTATTTATTACTTATTATTATTAATAGTACTAACACACACATTACTACTATTATTATTACAATTATCAATTGTTGTTAATAATAAGTCTATTGGTAAATTTAATTATGGTAATAATTAATAATAATAAGCAATAATAATCATTCACCCAATCAATAAATTAAATAATAATAATTAATTAATACCAGCAACAACGTGAGCAACAACAACCAGCAACAACAATGCATCGCCATAACAATAAATAAAAAATGGAAATGTACATGAGTAAGCAGGTATAACTAGCCATAGCTGAATGACGGTGCAGTTGGAGTAAAATTGAGCAAGAGTTATCATAATTTGGATCCTAGTGCAACAACTATCGAGCGTAAATTCATTCATGGACGATGAAAATGGCGCGCAGCATTCAAATGACGGTGCGTTTCTCAAATACCAAATTTTGTATTAACCATTGCAAAATTGCTACTTCTAGTGTTTTAATACCGTGCTGTGAGTATCGCAGGAACAGATGAAGCAATGTAAGATACTGGATGTCCGCCAGAATCCATGCTACGCCATCGATATAATGGAGTGACAGTTCCTCATCTTTAGAGATGAAAACTGTAATGAGAGAGCGTTAGACCTTATATATACACCCGGTGGGGAAATCTCTACCTGATTGGTCAAATTCAGATCACATGACTCTTACATTTACAACAAAGTCCACAACTACAGATTTGGAGCATTTATAACACTAATAAACAATTATTAGCAAAAAATAGGCCTTCGAACATCACTGTCAACAACTTTTATGCCTGTCTGTGACAGCAGGGTAACGTCAATATGCTAACTATTGTTCAACCTCCCTCTTTCATCGGTTGGGGAGAAATGAAAATGGAGGTTCTCTATTTGGAAAATTCGTTCGCTGATTGGATACAATTTGTATCACATGACAAACCCTCCAATTAAAATGCGAACTAAATCTAACTGTGAGCTGTTTCTTACACTAAAGCAAAAAATAACATCATCAAATCTCTATAAAGTCATTCTTATTTACTTTTTTTAATGATTATAATGTAAACTGTTTGCTAATGCTTTTTAAAAAGTTTGGATGAAACGGATATGGTTGTAGATTACAGTCGACGAAAAAAGTGATATCTCATAGCGTGACCGTTATTATTATTTATATTCATCAATCAAGTACTACTAACTGAAGGAAGGAAGTACAATACACGTACTTTCTTTACTGGTCAGTTGTACAACTACTGATTCATTTGTTCAATTGGGATGTTTTTACCACGCGTTTGTATTTTTACTTTTCACTATTAGAATAATCATCTTAGCGTATTATTATTATTTAGATAGATAGTTTTTTTAGTGCAAAAAGTTCTGTCAAATTTTTCTGAAATTTTTTTAAATAGTTTCAGTGGGTAGAAAAATATGTTGTGGATACAATGAGACCAAATATGCTATTGTCACCTCAATAGTTAACTGCTAAAACAAGTTTTACCAAATGTACTCTTGAATAAAAAAAATGCATGGTAAATAAATAAGTGTCTTTTTGCCAGGCAATTAGTGTTGACGCACGCATGAAGCGACGCATGTTATATATATATATATATATCATGCGTACGCCTCAATAATTATACAATGTATATGTAACAATTATAAATGCTTTGCATTGGCTGTATAACATTATTTTGTAAAAGTAGCTGGACTACACAAAAAACAACAAGTTCTGTATCTCAGTTGATATAGACAGGTGCCATCATCAGAAATCTTGTAATTAATTTAATAATCATAAATAATAATAAATGAATTTAATATAAAATTTCAATAATTAATGAATAAATAATTATTAAAGCTAACGGTTATTGATGACCTTGCATTTTTGCTATATCATATTTATTACCACTAGCTGTTATCATTTAATGATGTTTTTTTTCTGGATTAACAGATATAATATTAGATTAATTATGAACCAGAATAAATTAAAACGCTAATGATGACAAATAAATAGCCGCGATACTAACGACTACTAACCATCATTAACCGTAGCGTTTGCTGTAAACCCATTATTTACTTAAAACACGCGGCGCAAATGATAAGCCCGCGATGCGTTTGCAATGGTTGTGGTTAGGCTAATTTATATTTGGCTAGGATGAAAAATAATTTTAGCTGGGGCGTCTTTTTTGAAAAACCTTCATATTATCAAAATACATTGAACACACTCCAATAATAATACACAATTCAAATCCTAACTCCTCAGTCTATTTTATAGTCCTATAACAATATGTCGATGCCCTTCAGGGACCTGGTAGATTTTAGATAAAAAGTCGAAAGTTTAAAGGCATTTTCCCAAGTCTATGACTGGAATGAAGAAAATGTTCATAGTCACATCTATGCGCGGTAAACTACTCTAGCTATAGCAATTAGATTTGTGTCTCTGTGAGCTTTAGTTTGAAAGATATGAAAAAAAACATGATTTTTTGGACTTGAAAAAAACCACGAATTTTCCGGGACAAATTTTTATAACAATGCTATTGTTCATATTACACGGCGACCGCAACGGTTTTGCACTATCTATTATATTATTATTATTATTAATTATTATTGTTGTTGATAGACAACAGATCATCATCATTATTAGATTATAATAATAATATATATTATTATAGCATCATCGATCATCATGATCATCATTATATATATATCATGCTTACGCCTCAATAATCATACATAATACATATGTAACTAACAATTATTATAAATAAATGCTTTGCATTGGCTGCTCAATTGAATTGTATAACATTATTTTTTGTAGAAGTAGACACAGATGAGACAACAACAAGTACTGTGTATCTCAGTTGATATAAATAACAGGTGTCATCATCGGAAATCTTGTAATTAATAGTTAATAATCATAAATAAATAATAATAATTCAATAATTAATAAATAATTATTTAGCTAGCACAAGTGCAATTTTTATTTTGACAATTTTTTCTCAAATAGAGCATCAGCATTTACAAAAATATGTTGTCCATCCAATGGTGCTAAAATTATTTGTGTCACACCAGTGGTTGTCTCAGAAAAGTAATTGAGAAAAAGTACTTTTGCTTATAAAAACAATGGTTTGTGGTCCCCGTAATTAAGCATTGATGACAATGGTATTGTTGCGGTGATGCAAAATCAGTGACGCATGACCATTCATCACGCTAATTAGCTAATGGTACGTTATATAATTTTTTTAATTATTTGAATGTGACTCTCCAGTAAATAAATTGTTTTGTCTACATCACGTGATTGCTCCATGATAAATAGTATACCACAGGGTCGATAAAATAACAGAGAATCTGAATGACATATACTGCAGTCTTAGTGGCCCATGGCGCAATAGGAAATTGCAGGTTTATGAAGTACTTTCCACCCTTTATTTTTTGAGGTTCACAGCTATGATGACCATGCAATTATTGGCTAAACCTGTGCGGTTTAGTGTGTCCATTTGATACCTTTTTAAATACATTTTCTGGCCCCAAGTTATTAAAAAATTAGCCACGCAGAAATATTTCAAAAATTAAAAAAACCGTGGGGGACGAATTTACATATAAATCCTTTTGTCTTATATTACGCTACGCTCGCATGAGTTCTGCACCTAGCTAAATTATTAAAATAATTCATTGATGGCATTAAACTTTGCTATATCATTTTTATTACCACTACTAGCAGTGATCATTCAATGATGTTTTTTTATATTTACAGATATAATATAAGATTAATTATGAATCAGAATAAATTAAAATTAAAGCAATCATTATTATTATATATTTATTTAATATTAATAATAAATTATCATTATTTTATGATGATTAATTGATTAATAATAATGATTATGATTAATTAATTATCATCATCATATAGCCAATACAAATTGAATTTTCAAACCAGCCTTGGGACGTTAAAAAAACTATCATGGCGTGGAATCATATCTTGCAGTCACAATAGTGGTAAACTTTTTTGTCTCTCATTGATAGTTACTGAGAAAATGAGTTTTAAAAATGACTCTGCACAAAAATTACATTGTTTTATGGTTCGCACAGCAGATAGTTTTACGCCTCATTATTGATACATTAAAGTGATATCCGTAACGCGTGACCAAGCCTGCGTAATTAGTATTTGCGGCTAGTTACTAATTACTTCATTGTAATATATATAAAAAAAATTTCGTTTTAATTTGGCAAGGGAATTATTAAATTTATTTTCTTACCTCCAGATGTAAATGATCTATAACAAATAGTATATCAACAGGTCGGTAATCTGATAGGCTAGTGATATAACATTAACTAAAATCATAAGATGCTGTGGCGCACTGGGAAAAGTCCCGTTTACAACGCCGTTTACAAACATGTTTTCTCAAGTTTACAATTATGTAAGCAGTGCAGTGATTAGTTAATCTCGTTCGGCATAGTGTATCCTATTAAACCCTTTTAAAATTTTGTTTTTAGCAGACTGTGGTCCAAAGTTATTGAAAATTTAGTAATTCCAGAATATTCCTAAACTGAAAAAAACCGGGGGCTACAAATATTTATATCAATGCTCTTGACGCGTGACGTCATATTTCGTGATCTATTTGTAGACGCTAAATCATAATGATAATTTATTAATAATATAATAAGGATGATGATGATCTGTCTATGATAATAATCATCGATCATTGCTCAGTTTTTTTAAAGTGGTTGTTTGTTATTAATTATTATAATTATTATTAGATTATCATTAGTAGTAGTTATTATTATTATTTATTATTTAGCTAGCACAAGTGCAATTTTTATTTTTGGTTTTTCTCAAATAAAACATCAGCTTTCAGAAAATTTGTTGTCCATCCAATGGTGCTAAAATTATTTGTGTCACGCCAGTGGTTGTCTCAGAAAAATAATTGAGAAAAAGTACCTTTGCTTAAAAAGACAATGGTTTGTGGTCAGCGTATTAAGCATTGCTGACAATGGTATTGTTGCAGTGATGCGAAATAAGTGACGCATGACCATCCGTCATGCAAATTAGCTAATGGTGGTGCGGTATAGAAGTTTTTATTATTTATTTGAATATGACTCCAGTAATATTATTCTTTTTCTACATAGCATGATTGCTCTATGATAAATAGTATACCACTGGGTCGGTAAAATAACAGAGAATCTGAATGACATATACTGAAATCTTAAGGGCCCATGGCGCAATAAGAAATTGCAGATTTACAACGCATTTTCAACCTGTTAGTTTTGAAGTCCATGGCTATGTAGGCAGTGCAATAAGTAACTAAGCCTGCGTGGTAAATGGTGTCCATTTGATACCTAATTAAATTTTGTTTCTGGCATCTTCAGGCTCCAAGTTATTAAAAAGTTACCCACGCAGGAATATTTCGAAAATTGAAAACACGCGCGTGACAAATTTACATATAAATCCTTTCGTCTTCATACTCGCATGAGTTTTGTACATGCTAAACAATTATTATTTTATTAATTATATTATAGCAGTTAGCTAGTGCAAAAAAAAAGTAAAAAAAATCTGACACATTTGAGAGCAACATCAAATCAAACAGATAGTAGTTAGTTACAGTAGTGAAAAAAATCTAACTAAAGTGGTCTGAAATTTTTTTAACTAGTTTCAGAGGGTAGGAAAATATGTTTTGGATGCAATGAGACCAAATTTTCCATTGTCATCTCGATAGTTTAGCCACTGCAAATGGATTTTTCAAATCAGCCTTGGGACATTTAAAAATATATCATGTATCTAATGCAAAAAAAGCTTTCAGATTGTTGTTCTAAATTATTTTTAAATAGTTCCAGTGGGTAGAAAAATATCTTGTGGATACAATAAGACCAAATTATATATTGTCACCTCAATAGTTGACTGTTAAAACAAGTTTCACAAAATGTACTTTTAGTTTAAAGAATGCTTTGTCCTTTGTCTCAATTCTTCCAGACAATTAGTGTTGACTCACGCATGAAGCTAAGCGTATTATATAAATATGTATATATAAATATATATCATGTATACGCCTCAATAATTATACAAATGTAACAATTATAAAGGTTTTGCATTGGCTGCTCAATTGTGTAACATTTTTTGTAGCAGTAGCTGGCTTCACAGAAAACAACAAGTACTGTATCGCAGTTGTTATAAACAGGTGTCATCATTAGAAATCTTGAAATTAATAATAATAAATAATATTTCAATACTTAATTAATGAATAATTTTTAAAATTGATGATGGTTGATGGCATTGCATTCTGCCATATCATATTTATTACCACCAGCGGTTATCACTCAATGATGTTTTGTTGGAATAATAGATATAATAATAAATTAATCATGAACCAGAATAAATTAAAATTAAAACACCAATTATGACAAATAGACAGCCGTGATACTCAATATGTGCGATACTAATGACCACTAATCATCATTTACCTAAAACACTCGGCGCGTATGATAAACGCTTGATGCTTTTGCAATGATTGTGGTAAGGCTAATCTTTAAATGGTAAAAATGAAAAATATTTTTAGTCTTGGGTGTCTTTTAAAAACCTTCCTAGCATCAAAGTACATTAAACAGAGTACAATAATTATACACCATTCAAATAATAACTTCACTGTCTCTTTTGTTGCCATACAACAATATGTCGCTGCCCTTCAGGGACCTGGTGGATTTTAGATTAAAAGTCGAAAACGTAAAGGCATTTTCTCAAGTCTATGAATGAAGTGATAAAAAGGTTCATAGTCACATGCATGTGCATTAGATTGCTCTAGCTATAGCAATTGGATTTGTGTCTCTATGAGCTTTAGTTTGAAAGATATGAAAAGAATGTAGTTTTTTTGCACTAACTAAATTAAAGGATATTTTTTTGCTGATTCTGATGATGACGCACAGCTTTTTGCTATTGCTAATAATTCTAGATTTCGAAACATTTTTGTAAAATAATGTACTTTTTACTGATGGAAGAAATGTAATATATTCCTGTCCAAACCGTTGGCCACAAAAAATTTTTAACTAAGCGTAAAAAGTGCAATTTATGTTGCGTAATCCATTGTATCATATATAGATATATATCTAGACACTTATAGTATTATAATAACTATTATTTGTGCATAATACTGTTGTTACATAAGTAGACTTTCAATTACTGTTATTAATCACTGTTTTTTGTTTCACACGTCTTTGGTTAGATTTTGCAAGAATAAGACAAAATGAAGATGAATGAAATTTTATCATTATTATTAAATAATGATAATAAAAGTCAACTGAATTATAAAATAAGCCATTATTAATTTATGCTAACTATTACCATCAAATTCAAAAATGGTTTGGAAAGTTTTAAGAAACAACAAAAATCATTTTATTGCGAACTACCGCAGATTGACACAAAACACATGAAAAGTAGATGCTCAAACACTAATCAGCCAATCAACGATGAATTCCAGTAATGTTAGTTCACTAGTAATTGCCTAACCCGAGTATCTCGTTTCATATTATAACCACATATTATAACCATTAAGGAGGAGGGTGGAGGATCACTATGTTACTGCAGTGTGATGTAGAATGTCATGCTTATTGGCGGCTGAAAATAGATACTGGTTTTTGAAAAAAGTCAGAATGTAAACACCAGAAAACCAATGACCTAAAATGAAGCACCAATGTGTAGAAAACATGTTTTCGAAGGATTCAGTAGCATATACACATGTATCTCCAAATGGCATTTCAGGACTTGAGAGATTTTCAATGAATTTTGAAAATTTCAGCGTATATTACTACTGTTAACAGTGAATATTGAATGACTTGGTATTGGCCAGATTATTTGAAATATAATTGGCTTCAAACTTGGCCTTCACTAAACTCTGTTTGATTTTCGTCTAATCATCATGAAATGAGACGCGTTCATTCAAGTGAATGATTATATCTAGTAAACATCCTCTTTGGTTAGCAGAAATGCGGTGGATAAATTAATGGTCAAGGTCAATTACCACTTAATATTGAAAACTGAGCTGAGCAATCATACTGCAAAGCGGGTAGGGTATACACCAGCCTCTGTATACTCATGAATTATGGTGTTGACTAACAAACATATTAAATCCAATCACTGAAAGGAAATATTAATTTATTATTGTTAGTCATACCTGGCCGTCTGTTATTGATGTTGATTGCCTAGTTTAACTTGGTCGCAGTAACAACAAATGTTTAGAACCAGTGCATAAGCCATTTTCACTACTGTTTGTTGGTGTACACTTGATTTTGTTGCCGATTTTATTACTTTATTTGATGTTGACTTGGTAAAATATGTAAGCCATAATACTTGAAACTAGTGTTGAGCTTAAGCATAAATGGAGATCGTTCAGAATTAGATTAAAATAAAGCTCCTAATAAGACACTGCAGTTAAGTAAAAAATGACTTCTGTCTGCAATAGCTTTTGAATGTATGGTCACTTGACAAGTTGGGAGATAACTCCCACCTAGTCCCAATCATTGCCGATATATATATTCCAATGACACAAAAAACTCAAACCTGGCAACTTCTTTTATAAGTCTGAAAATTGCTGATCTCGATCTTTGAACAATTTTTCACTAGAATATAATTTTTGTTAACTGAAATTTTGCTTCAGTTTTTGATGTGAAACATGCAATGTCATCACGTATTGGCAAAAATGTCAATATTTTTATAAATATATCGTTAGCTATATACCGAGTTGTGTCTGATTGTTAAAACGGCCTCCACTTTCTAACTAACTCGTGAATATTACAATGATAGATGCTGCTTGTTGAGTAGATGGTGGAGGAACACGGCTCTCCCCAGGATTTTTTGCAAATGGGTCGATTTTCCAAAGCTTGCTGAGTTTTCACGTGCTAACGGGTGGCTCTTGAAAGTTCATTTGCAATGATGGAAAGTAAATTTATACCTGATGTATATATCATGGAATGCAAAAACCTTTTTTGTTTTTGTTTACTAATAGCTCTCTAATTTGCAAAGCTGTGATGATGCTTTGTTGGCATCCTGCCAAATCACAAAACAATTGTTTTGTAAATCAAGATTTGCTTGGTTTACAATATGGCTAGTGATAAAACTGCTCAAGAGTGACTCAGCCGATTCATTTATCAAGCTAGACAATGGGGAATAACAATAATAGAGAAGCAAAAAAATGCTAGGTTTTTATTTATCTTACATAGAGAACTACTTGAAACAATATTTGATACACTTCAGGCTCTTCCTAGCTTAGGCGGTTGGGTGCTACACCAAATATACTTATACACTCAAATGAACCACCTGCAAACATCTAAACCTTTGCCTTACATCGTTTTTTACAATCATTACATATTAGTATCAAATGATGTTTTGTTCAGGATTTCATTTTTTTCCGCACAAAAGAAGGAAGTTTATGTTGTGGCCTCGAGTAACGTATGTTTTTTTAAATTTTTGTAAACGATTGTCAACCATTGCATAGCATTATCGTCATCGTATGCCAGTAGAGACTGCACGTAGTGTGTACAATAACAACAACCCATGTTAAATTAACCAACCAGTGAGAGCTATTTGTCACGTTGGCCGATTGCTGTGTTCTTTTTTAATATTGATTGAATGACAAGCCTCACCTATAATATTACTCATGTTCAATCACAGTAGTCGAAACTCTCTTCAGGATTCATGTTTGGGCCAGGTTTTGATAATCTTGACCTACGCAGACATGGCTAGCAATCATAGTGGAAACTTCATTGGTGAAATTATTAATAGTCAATCTGATGATAGGCATGAATATTCTGTGTAGCAGTTATTCAGGTATACGATATTAAACAACTTGAGCTGGCTAGCAAGCAGGTTTTGTAAGGAATTTTTTTTTACTAACGTACTAATCTTTATTTGCAAGATGTCAATAAATGAGAATTGCAAGTTCAAAAGGTTATAAAAGACTATTTTAGCATACTTTTAATGCTAAAACTGGAGTGAGCTTCTAAAGTGAATCCCCTGTTTTACGTTTGGGCTATAGTACTGTAAAAGATTTCCGTGTGAATGACAACAGTTCTTTACGACAACTGTTGGAAGTAGCTCGTATGTAATTAATAGGCACACGGTTATTACTGAAAGCAAACAAGTGGTAGCGTGAGCTTCTCAGTGTAAGACAGTTGTTTACTGTTATACAAGGCAATCTCCAATGTAAACGGTTATAATTAAACTATAGCAATATCAATCCGGTAACTTCCTGTCCTTTGATACGGAAGATCTGTATTATTGCAGACAGATCCAGTTTATGTAAGGTTCACAAACTAGTTTCAAATAGTTTCCAAAAACGTGTTATATACAACTTAGTACTGTAGGCAAAGCAATGACAGTAACAGAAGAGTTGCAGATTTATCAACAGTATATATTATTGAG
The DNA here is from genome assembly GCA_945261195.1 of Cryptosula pallasiana. NCBI lineage: Eukaryota > Metazoa > Bryozoa > Gymnolaemata > Cheilostomatida > Cryptosulidae > Cryptosula > Cryptosula pallasiana. Next base: position 480,333 of record OX183134.1, on the reverse strand, counting down.
AATATACAAAACTTTATAACGAGAGAAAGTCCACGAAGTGTATAAAAAACTTGACGATAACTAGTAATCCGAACTAATTCAATCCAAGTCTATATAAGAACACACTACGCTAACCTCAAGCGCACAAGGTTTTATTCAATACGATTCCTCTACCAACTCTAAAGCACTGGGCGATCTGCCCTTCTATTTATGCAGAACCATAGCAGTTGAAATATGAACAATATGATTGGATAAGAATAATACAATATGATTGGATAATACAAACAGGCGCATAAATAGTCATACTTCAATAGCGCCAGACATAAAAGTATACACAACAAAGGTAACACATTGGGCGCAATTAGAGCCTCGGCAATTTAGTAATAATAATAAAGTCAAGATGGCTACTTAGAACTTCCTTAGTCTGGCTCTCCTTCGAAGTAATCCCGTACGGCTGGTAACATCTTCATCTGATAGGAACCGAGTCTCCACTTGTTGCTAGGCATCCAAAGTCAGTCATCTACTTCTTAATAATAATAGTCACTTGCTCATCAATCAGCGCACGGCTGCTCGTGTAAATCCATCACAGTACTTCGTACTGGCGCCGACAATTCTCACCAATCTACGTTATCAAATTGTCTAAAATGAAAGATCAAATTGGCCGAGCATTTCCTGAATAGCAGCCATAACTTGGTTTCTATTAAATCTACAGAGCTTAACAGAGCTCATTTCAAACTCCTATAGAATAAAGCTAAACATAGAAGATACACAGGTTTCTAAATCCTTTAAAATAAGTTAAGGTGGTAACATCCTTGTTGACTATAATTGGTACAAAGTTGCATCATTATCACTAGAGTGAGATTCAAACATAAATGGAAGGATGCCATATATGTACTCGAGATTGCACCAGCCTGCTATTAACTAAAGTCTATGTGTTTGTTTGTGTCCAACTACCGATACTGGTTATTCATTTCTAATTGATTACTTTTGAGATCTTTAGCCACTTTTTCTAATCGCTCCAGCACCAAAAATATTAGTTTATGAATTAGTTATGCACAGCTGACTGTTTACTCTATTTTGTTTGGTAAATGTATGCCATGTTTCCGCATCACTATAAAATATCGTTAAATTTTTGTGGCTTGTGATCATTAATCATTAGCTGCAACGGCATGTATTTCCATAACTAAAATTTTTGTCGCCTCTGGTGAAATTATGCTCATAGAGACAGTTGCAGTCAATGTGCTGTTCGTGCAATTCAGCTGGTTAGCGTTTCTGGCTGTTTTTTATTTGTTTATTTTTGTGCAATATGGAAGAGTAAAGAAATAAGAGCATAACAAAGTTGTTTGCATGGAAGCTATGTGGTGAGAAAGAGGGAAGCTGCGTCGTGACAAGGAGGGAAGGTGTGTGGTGACAAAGAGGGAAGGTGTGTGGTGACAAGGAGGGAAGGTGTGTGGTGACAAGGAGGGAAGGTGTGTGGTGACAAAGAGGGAAGGTGTGTGGTGACAAGGAGGGCAGGTGTGTGGTGACAAGGAGGGAAGGTGTGTGGTGACAAGGAGGGAAGGTGTGTGGTGACAAGGAGGGAAGGTGTGTGGTGACAAGGAGGGAAGGTGTGTGGTGACAAAGAGGGAAGGTGTGTGGTGACAAGGAGGGCAGGTGTGTGGTGACAAGGAGGGCAGGTGTGTGGTGACAAGGAGGGAAGGTGTGTGGTGACAAGGAGGGAAGGTGTGTGGTGACAAGGAGGGAAGGTGTGTGGTGACAAGGAGGGAAGGTGTGTGGTGACAAGGAGGGAAGGTGTGTGGTGACAAGGAGGGAAGGTGTGTGGTGACAAGGAGGGAAGGTGTGTGGTGACAAGGAGGGAAGGTGTGTGGTGACAAGGAGGGAAGGTATGTGGTGACAAGGAGGGAAGGTGTGTGGTGACAAGGAGGGAAGGTGTGTGGTGACAAGGAGGGAAGGTGTGTGGTGACAAGGAGGGAAGGTGTGTGGTGACAAGGAGGGAAGGTGTGTGGTGACAAAGAGGGAAGCTGTATGTGACAAGGAATTTTAGTAACACATTGGTTGTCATTCAATGAATAATGAGGATAATGATAAATATTAATATTTATTAGTACAGATGCTTCATTTTTGCTAAATTATTTATCATTTATTATTACTTACACATTTGATAGTCAGCATTGAAAATTTAATTGTTTCTAATCTGTTGTCTTGTGCCATAAATAGTAGTGTAATGTATGTGATGCCTTGCTTGTTACTAGATAACTTGCAACTTCCTGTTTTATTACGCATTCCTAGTTTTATCGCCTTGGCAACGTCAGCGTTTCTAATAGCGGTAAAAACCTGGCAATTGGCTTTACGCCGGAGTTGTCGCCACCAGCTATGGACAAATGTTTGTCAGAAGGTCTCGCGACAAATTATCAATAATAACGTTTTTGCTGAAATCTTTTTTTTCCGTCACCACCATTGTCGATAATTTGTCCTGATTTGAAACATACAAGATATACAAAAGCACTCAAATTGCTGTTAATGTCCTTGTGCCAAATGCTGTCGTGTTTCCACCAAGTTTAGTGGTTGGTGTAAATATAACTTGTTAATAAGTAATGATACTGTGTAATCTAATGACGTCTCCTGATGTAGAGCTGACGTGCACACAGTAGAGTATATCGGCTATCTCTGGTTGAAGTGAAGACAACTTCAATATGTCTCAAGATGTCAAACCAGCCGCCAAGCCTACCGCATTTGTGAGTCTTGCTACCCACTGTGTGCAATATATATAGTACATGTATAGGTAGATACTATGTATATATAGTACATGTGTAGGTAGATACTATGTATATATAGTACATCTGTAGGTAGATACTATGTCCACTTTGTTATACAGAAACCAAACTACTCCCTAAAGTTCACTTTAGCTGGTCACACAAAGGCAATATCTGCTGTCAAGTTCAGTCCTAAAGGAGATTGGCTGGCTAGCTCGTGTATGTATATGTGTGTCTTACTATATCTATGCATCTATCTATGTCTATTTGTGTCTTACTATATCTATGCATCTATCTATGTCTATGTGTGTCTTACTATATCTATGCATCTATCTATGTCTATGTGTGTCTTACTATATCCATGCATCTATCTATGTCTATGTGTGTCTTACTATATCTATGCATCTATCTATGTCTATGTGTGTCTTACTATATCTATGCATGTATCTATGTCTATATGTGTCTTACTATATCTATGCATCTATCTATGTCTATGTGTGTCTTACTATATCTATGCATCTATCTATGTCTATGTGTGTCTTACTATATCTATGCATCTATCTATGTCTATGTGTGTCTTACTATATCCATGCGTGTATCTATGTCTATGTGTGTCTTACTATATCCATGCATCTATCTATGTCTATATGTGTCTTACTATATCTATGCATCTATCTATGTCTATGTGTGTCTTACTATATCTATGCATCTATCTATGTCTATATGTGTCTTACTATATCTATGCATCTATCTATGTCTATGTGTGTCTTACTATATCCATGCGTGTATCTATGTCTATGTGTGTCTTACTATATCCATGCATCTATCTATGTCTATGTGTGTCTTACTATATCCATGCATCTATCTATGTCTATATGTGTCTTACTATATCCATGCATCTATCTATGTCTATGTGTGTCTTACTATATCCATGCGTGTATCTATGTCTATGTGTGTCTTACTATATCCATGCATCTATCTATGTCTATGTGTGTCTTACTATATCCATGCATCTATCTATGTCTATATGTGTCTTACTATATCCATGCATCTATCTATGACTATGATCTATGATCTATGCGTCAGCTGTCGTCTACGAAACAACAGTTTAGCCGAGGGTGTAGCAAAGGTTTTTCCTAGCCTGGCTTAGAGTAGTTCTATAACACAATGTACCCGTCTATTGAGTAGGTTGATGAGATTTGGAGTTGCTCACTTTACATCAAAAGCAAACAACTCCAAGTAATTACTTCCACTCATACGTACATGCTTAGTTTAGAGTTGCTCTACCAGCTGTTTTGACCTTGACTTCAGCTGCATCCAGATTTTAGAGTAAAACTACCTGACTTTCTTCGAAAAGATTCTTGAACCATTTTCTCTCACTATCAAGTCTATGTGTACTATATATGTCTATGTATGTATGTCTATGTGTACTATTTATGTTTATGTATGTATGTCTATGTATGTGTGTCTATGTATGTATGTCTATGTATGTATGTCTATGTATGTATGTCTATGTATGTATGTCTATGTATGTATGTCTATGTATGTCTATGTATGTGTGTCTATGTATGTATGTCTTTGTGTAATATTTATGTCTATGTATGTATGTCTATGTATGTTTATATACATGAACACGTCTATGTATACTGTGTGTGCCTATGTATACTGTATATGTCTATTTATACTATGTATGTCTATGTATGCTATATACATCTATGTATACTACTTATATATATGTATACTATAACTGTCTATGTGTACTATATATGTCTAGGTGTACTATTATGCCATTTACAGCTGCAGACAAATTGATAAAGATTTGGGGTGCTTATGATGGAAAGATTGAGAAGACAATTTCAGGTCACAGATTGGTTAGTATTCATTTTAAGTGTTTACGGTGAAACCTGCATAAATCGATGTGGAAGGGTGAAGATAAACCATCTAATTGTGGATTGTATTGAATTGTCCAAACATACCTTGAGGAAACTATATATATAGATATAATAATATTAATAATAATAATAATAAATTATATTGTAACTAATAACAATTCTTTCACTCGACTCACATTGTGAATAGATTTTAATTATAATGACAACTTGAACTATCATTATTTATTAATAATAATTATTATTTTAGTAATTCATCATCATTTTGATGCTAATCAAAATAATAAATGATTGTAGTAAACAATAACTGTTTGATCGGTTAGACTTTTGAAATCATATTCATTTGGTGTAATATTTTATCAACTAATGGTAATGTGCATTTAAAAAAACTACCAAAAATAATTACTAATTTACCGATATCAGCTGCATTTTTGGTATTTTGCTGAACTCACATGTTTAAATAGCATTGACTCGCTATCATTCATGGCTGGTGGTTGATAAATAGCCTTGGATCTTTGTTACATTCCAAGATTTAACACATTTTAGTAATCAAAAACACACGAGTTTAAGTTCCTCAGGCATTGCAGTGAATGCATTTAAAAATAAATTTGTCAATCACAAGAGGAGACAACTCTATGATTATAAAAGCCTGCGATCTACGATCGACAAAATTTCTGCTGTTCAACGCAATAGAACAACTTCTGTTTGCAAACACCATACTTTATCTAATTCTTTTTATGCATCTTGCGTGAACACTAGTTATGTAAATAAAAACAAATGAACATTTCTCAATTGAACTAGAGATGAGAATATCGACATTTTTGAAGCCATTTTCAATGTGTAATTGTTGGGACCTTGACTGTGGCATTGAATAAACTGGTTTATTTGTTTCTCCGGTGTTGATTAATGTGGTTTTCACTGTATATGGTATATATTATAGCTGCTATCTATATATATTAACATAGAAAGTATCAGTAGACTGGTTGGTGAGTTCGCCCTTTTGGTACACGTATTTTCTCTCTACCCTGAGAGAGCTGGAGCTGCTGTACATATTGGTCACCTTGGTTGTAAACTAATGCTTTGGTCTCCAGCCGTGTTTGTACATTCAATTTCCCTCATTCACTAGATTTCCATGCATCAAAGTTTTAATGGAAATTTGGATTATTCAAATCTTCGAAGGATGGAAGACCATGAAAATTTCAGTTTTCAAAACTTGGAACTTTTTGCTACACTGATGCTGAGAGTGGAATTTTTCAACTATTTGAATATTCAAAGCTACAAACTTTAGATGGTAGGATCATGGAAGTTGGAAACTTCGTATCTTGGTGATATCAAACTATCCACTGAGTGGGACTCGCCAGAAATAAGTTGTTACTTTGATGTCCTTCCTTCATAAAAATAATATTTCAAAAATATAAGCTCCTCATCATCGTGTTAATAAATAATCAAAAAAAATATTCGATGGCATTGTAATAATAATTATTATTATTTATTTATACCAGAGTTTGACAGCTAACTGCTACTTACTGATAAGGTTCAGTTGGCTATAAAAATCAATACATACACTCATCTCCTGTTTTAAAGCAATTAATTTGATGATTTTTAATCTAAAAAATTTGGTGAATACACCTGTCTCCTGATTTATCAGTGACCCACCTGATTTTAAGTACTACATTTCTCTACTCCTGAATTCATCTACCAAATTCCCTCAAAACTACTAAAATTTGAATACCTCCCGAAAATCTCCTGCAAACTTCACTTTCACTTTTCTATGCAACAACAAGTAGACTTAGAGATGGCTCAAAGTATACATTGTTTCCATACTATCATTGAATAGATATGTTTGTTTGACATTGCAGTTTTTATATCGCATCCCTTATTCAAGTTGCATCTACCACAGCGATTGGCTTTCTGCAATATTAAATGAATTATATTCTAACATCGCATCTACACAGTCACGCATTATGTTCCCCCGAACCCATTAACGGCCACCAAAACAGCGAGCACTTGTGAAAACAATATATTTCTCATATTTTATCGTTTTGATAAAAACTGCTCATTACTCGCCGCACCAATACTGTAATAAGCCTCTAAATCACTGATACACTGTTTGCGTAGTTATCATGCCTTCGGTGTGGACAACTCTGCATAATTCTTTAAAAAATTCTTTGAATGGATGTACGGCAAGTTGAAACTTTGAAGTTTCAATAATCCGTTGTTTAAAACTACTTCACAACTTTGACGCATGGAAATCTAGTGATTGGTGCAAAGTTTGACAAATCTAAGGTAGAAATTTATGTATAATATGTGATATATACAAGTTATATAATGAAATATATATGTAACGCATGCGCAACATATAATGTATACAACAGGGTATCTCAGACGTGGCATGGAGTACTGACAGTAAACTGCTAGTTTCTGCGTCTGATGATAAAACCCTTAAAATGTGGGACTTTGCTACCGTAAGTATGAATTGTACTATCTACTAGTTGTACTGTCTACTAGTTGTACCGTCTACTAGTTGTACCGTCTACTAGTTGTACTGTCTACTAGTTGTACTATCTACTAGTTGTACCGTTTACTAGCTGTACTGTCTACTAGTTGTACTGTCTACTAGTTGTACTATCTACTAGTTGTACCGTCTACTAGTTGTACTGTCTACTAGTTGTACTGTCTACTAGTTGTACTGTCTACTAGTTGTACTATCTACTAGTTGTACCGTCTACTAGTTGTACCGTCTACTAGTTGTACTGTCTACTAGTTGTACTGTCTACTAGTTGTACTGTCTACTAGTTGTACTGTCTACTAGTTGTACCGTCTACTAGTTGTACTGTCTACTAGCTGTTGCCGTCTACTAGCTGTACTATCTACTAGCTGTACTGTCTACTAGTTGTACTGTCTACTAGTTGTACTGTCTACTAACTGTTACCGTCTACTAGCTGTACTATCTACTAGCTGTACTGTCTACTAGTTGTACTTATTAGATAAGCAGTCAACATGTTCTACTAGTTCCTCATCATATTATGGTTTTATCTCTGCTTTAAGTGAACAACAAATGAATTGTTAGATTGCTCTTTTGTTTCTCCTTCGGTAATTGGTTTCATCTGTCAATTCTTGATCAAAATATCAATGAGATTGCTGCAGTCTTTTGAGCATTGCAAGTCAAATGTGGATATACTCTCAGTATGTAGTGTATTGTTTACATTACTAGTGATATTAATTATTAATATTATTATTAATATATTAATTAGTTTCATTTTAGCGATGCAACCGGAAGTAGCTTAGTCAATCATTGAACTTATCATTAGAAATCGCGACTTGTTGGACTATTATTCTGATATGAGGAAATTTGAGCAAATAATATGACAAAAATGATGTTGTTGAGAAAGCACAAAGAATCAATCAAGCCTTCTGAAGTGTTTTTTTTTTAAAAAAAAATTGGTTTATTCAGTTGAAAAATAATAATTAAATATCATGTTCACAGGTAGAACCATAGTTTCGTATTTCGGGTTTGATTGAGCTCGCCAATGTAAACTAATTAAAGCGCGCCCTTGAACAATTACTGTGGTTTGGTTCCACGGTGCCGTTGTAGTGTTACGATTTATGTTGATGGCGTATCGTCATTGTTATACACCCCAAACTTATCAGCCGCCGTGAATAAATAATTTGTTCTTTCGTAATTGTTAAAATGAAGTGACTTTCGCTTTAATAGTATTGTTGGTGGAAAGCGGGCTTCTGGTTCTTTAATACTAGCCCCGCACAAAAAACTGCCGGGACCCCATTGTCATAGACCTTAGACTTCACTGCACTGATGCTTCGATGCCACTGTAACTATGTGAGGGGTCACAATGTGCCAGTGGCTACACGGCAGGTGTTGCCTGCCCCTGTAGTTGAGCTAGCCAATCATAAATATGTTTCATTTCCGACAATGTATTATTTGTTTTGCCTATGTAATATATAAATATAATTGAACAGCGCATTTACTGTGATATATATATATTTTTATTTTAAATTCACCTTTTATTAAATATTTAGAATTTATAGTTTTAATTATAAATTATTATAATTAAATGTTATTGTCAATGATAATTATTTTATGAGCCATATGAAGTAAGTTCACTTGGCTGACTTGTTTTTGTCAGCAACGTCATTGGAATGGATGTACAGGTTCTATAACGTAGGCATTCCTTTAGCACTTGAAGGTGATAACAACGATTATTTGTGTATAATCGTTGTTAACAATATTTTGGTCTAGCAGAATTGTGGTGTAAATGGTTAAATTGTGAACATATTTCGTGTTAACCAATCAAGGGCGCCCATACGCCTAGGCCAAAATGTTGGTTTGGCTCACAATCAAGCCAACAATGTGCCGAAATATCGGCCACGCCCATCGTAACGTCTTTCGATGGCAAACATCGGCCAGTGTAGCCAAGTTTTTATACCGACTGAACTTGCATGGAAGTTTCTTATACAAGTGTTTAACTTTCACCTGCAGGGCAAGTGTGTGAAGACTCTGAAAGGACACTGTAACTACGTGTTTTGTTGTAACTTCAACCCTCAGTCTACCCTCATAGTCTCTGGCTCTGTGAGTACCTCTTGTATATATGTGTGTGCTGGTATATGTAACTATACTATGTATAACTTGTACGTGTAATATTCATATAATTCTGCTTTAGTTTGATGAGTCAGTGAGGATATGGGAGGTGAAGACAGGTAAATGCCTCAAAACTTTACCTGCGCACTCTGACCCTGTGACAGCGGTTAACTTTAATAGAGACGGCAGCCTTATTGTGAGCAGCAGCTATGATGGCTTGTGGTAAGTGCTTACTTATGTGTCTGTGTATTGTAATGTCTATGTACTGTATATGTCTATATACTGTACATGTCTATTGACTGTATATGTCTGTGTATTGTATATATCTATGTACTGTATATGTCTATGTACTGTATATGTCTATGTATTGTATATGTCTATGTACTGTATATGTCTATGTACTGTATAGGTCTATGTACTGTATATGTCTATGTACTGTATATCTCTATGTATTCTCTGTCTGTTTATCCAGTCGTATCTGGGACTCGGGCTCAGGACAATGTCTAAAGACTCTGATAGACGATGACAATCCTCCCGTCTCATTCGTTAAGTTCTCACCCAATGGGAAGTACATTCTGGCTGCTACTTTGGATAAGTGAGTGTGTAATACATACATACATACATACATACATACATACAAGTACAGTAATACATACATACAAATACAGTAATACATACATACAGGTACAGTAGTACATACATACAGGTACAGTAATACATACAAGTACAGTAATACATACAAGTGCAGTAATACATACATACAGGTACAGTAATACATACATACAGGTACAGTAATACATACATACAAGTACAGTAGTACATACATACAGGTACAGTAATATATACATACAGGTACAGTAATACATACATACAGGTACAGTAATACATACATACAGGTACAGTAATACATACATACAAGTACAGTAATACATACATACAGGTACAGTAATACATACATACAGGTACAGTAATATATACATACAAGTACAGTAATACATACATACAGGTACAGTAATACATACATACAGGTACAGTAATACATACATACAGGTACAGTAATACATACATACAAGTACAGTAATACATACATACAGGTACAGTAATACATACATACAGGTACAGTAATATATACATACAAGTACAGTAATACATACATACAGGTACAGTAATACATACATACAGGTACAGTAATATATACATACAAGTACAGTAATACATACATACAGGTACAGTAATACATACATACAGGTACAGTAATACATACATACAGGTACAGTAATACATACATACAGGTACAGTAATATATACATACAAATACAGTAATACATACATACAGGTACAGTAATACATACATACATACAGGTACAGTAGTACATACATACAGGTACAGTAATACATACATACAAATACAGTAATACGTACATACAGGTACAGTAATACATACATACATACAGGTACAGTAGTACATACATACAGGTACAGTAATACATACATACAGGTACAGTAATACATACATACAAATACAGTAATACGTACATACAGGTACAGTAATACATACATACAGGTACAGTAATACATACATACAGGTACAGTAATACATACATACAGGTACAGTAATACATACATACAAATACAGTAATACGTACATACAGGTACAGTAATACATACATACATACAGGTACAGTAGTACATACATACAGGTACAGTAATACATACATACAGGTACAGTAATACATACATACAGGTACAGTAATACATACATACAGGTACAGTAATACAGACATACAGGTACAGTAATACATACATATAAGTACAGTAATACATACATACAGGTACAGTAATACATACATACAAGTACAGTAATACATACATACAGGTACAGTAATACATACATCTACAGTAATACATACATACAGGTACAGTAGTACATACAGGTACAGTAATACATACATACAGGTACAGTAATACATACATACAGGTACAGTAATACATACATACAGGTACAGTAATACATACATACAGGTACAGTAATACATACATACAGGTACAGTAATACATACATACAGGTACAGTAATACATACATACAGGTACAGTAATACATACATACAGGTACAGTAATACATACATACAAGTATAGTAATACATACATACAGGTACAGTAATATATACATACAGGTACAGTAATACATACATACAGGTACAGTAATACATACATACAGGTACAGTAATACATACACACAGGTACAGTAATACATACATACAAGTATAGTAATACATACATACAGGTACAGTAATACATACATACAGGTACAGTAATACATACATACAAGTACAGTAATACATACATACAGGTACAGTAATACATACATACAGGTACAGTAATACATACATACAGGTACAGTAATACATACACACAGGTACAGTAATACATACATACAAGTATAGTAATACATACATACAGGTACAGTAATACATACATACAGGTACAGTAATACATACATACAAGTACAGTAATACATACATACAGGTACAGTAATACATACATACAAGTACAGTAATACATACATACAAATACAGTAATACATACAGGTACAGTAGTACATACATACAAGTACAGTAATACACACATACAGGTACAGTAATACATACATACAGGTACAGTAATACATACATACAGGTACAGTAATACATACATACAAGTATAGTAATACATACAGGTACAGTAATACATACATACAGGTACAGTAATACGTACATACAGGTACAGTAATACATACATACATACAGGTACAGTAGTACATACATACAGGTACAGTAATACATACAAGTACAGTAATACATACATACAAGTACAGTAATACATACATACAGGTACAGTAATACATACATACAAGTACAGTAATACATACATACAGGTATAGTAATACATACACACAGGTACAGTAATACATACATACAGGTACAGTAATACATACATACAGGTACAGTAATACATACATACAGGTACAGTAATACATACATACAAGTACAGTAATACATACAGGTACAGTAATACATACATACAGGTACAGTAATACATACATACAGGTACAGTAATACATACATACAGGTACAGTAATACATACATACAAGTGCAGTAATACATACATACAGGTACAGTAATACATACATACAAGTGCAGTAATACAGACATACAGGTACAGTAATACATACATACAGGTACAGTAATACATACATACAAGTACAGTAATACATACATACAGGTACAGTAATACATACATACAAGTACAGTAATACATACATACAAGTATAGTAATACATACAGGTACAGTAATACATACATACAGGTACAGTAATGCATACATACAGGTACAGTAATACATACATACAGGTACAGTAATACATACATACAAGTACAGTAATACATACACACAGGTACAGTAATATATACATACAAGTACAGTAATACATACATATAAGTACAGTAATACATACATACAGGTACAGCAATACATACATACAGGTACAGTAATACATACATACAAGTACAGTAATACATACACACAGGTACACTAATATGTTGTACACATATATTGTAGCACACTCAAGCTGTGGGACTACAGCAAGGGCAAGTGCCTCAAGACATACACTGGTCACAAAAATGAGAAATACTGTGTCTTTGCCAATTTCTCAGTTACGGGAGGGAAGGTAAGTGTGTGCTGGCAGGTGCTACCATCTATAGACTAGGCATAGCAGATGCTACCATCTATAGACTAGGCATAGCAGGTGCTACCATCTATACACTAGGCATAGCAGGTGCTACCATCTATAGACTAGGCATAGCATGTGCTACCATCTATAGACTAGGCATAGCAGGTGCTACCATCTATAGACTAGGCATGGCAGGTGATACCATCTATAGACTAGGCATAGCAGGTGCTACCATCTATAGACTAGGCATAACAGGTGCTACCATCTATAGACTAGGCATAGCAGGTGCTACCATCTATAGACTAGGCATAGCAGGTGCTACCATCTATAGACTAGGCATAGCAGGTGCTACCATCTATAGACTAGGCATAGCAGGTGCTACCATCTATAGACTAGGCATGGCAGGTGATACCATCTATAGACTAGGCATAGCAGGTGCTACCATCTATAGACTAGGCATGGCAGGTGATACCATCTATAGACTAGGCATAGCATGTGCTACCATCTATAGACTAGGCATAGCAGATGCTACCATCTATAGACTAGGCATAGCATGTGCTACCATCTATAGACTAGGCATAGCAGGTGCTACCATCTATAGACTAGGCATGGCAGGTGCTACCATCTATAGACTAGGCATGGCAGGTGCTACCATCTATAGACTAGGCATGGCAGGTGCTACCATCTATACACTAGGCATAGCAGGTGCTACCATCTATACACTAGGCATAGCAGGTGAGCTGTCACCTGTCTGTTGTAGTGGATTGTGTCGGGCTCTGAGGACCATATGGTATATCTATGGAACCTTCAAACTAAAGAGATTGTACAGAAACTAGCTGGTCATACAGGTATCTATGTTTGTGTTTGCTGTCTGTGCGTCTCATAGACTATATATGTGTATATATATGTGTGTAACTATCAATGTGTGTGACACTTACTTTTGTTTTCAGATGTAGTTTTATGTTGCGCCTGCCATCCTACGGAAAACATTATAGCATCAGCAGCGCTAGAAAATGATAAAACTATAAAATTGTGGAGGAGTGACGAGTGAGCCCCGCTCTGCATGTTGGACAGACTTGTGGTTGCAAGGCTACTACAAAATTTGATTTGTTGAAGACTGTACAGTTATGAATGTACATATATCACTGTATAGTTTTGTCTCTACCCTCTCTATCTTCTTCAGTGATCACCTGATGAGGTCTTGTGACCATTTATTACAGTCATGTGAATATTGAGTATTGTACATATACCGTACACGGTACTGAAGCGCGTGATGAATTTTTTAAATAAACCAGTTTGCGATATTTTGTATTCTCTACAGTCTACTTTGTGTACCCTGGTCACTTCCGTTGACTCGCACCAACCACGCCCTCGTATAGACGGACTTCTACGCGGGCAGGCTATTATTTGTGGCTCAACGAAGCTCCTTTTTCTAGATTATGGCGACTGCCAGTTCCATAACTTCGGATTGCTGCCAATTACATGCTGTACTAGTACGCTAAAAATTACAATTACGCATAATAATATTATGCGTAATTATGTCACAATTATATCTGTTTTGTTCAGAATAGTATCGCAATGGGGCTGTGGCTGTCTTTCACAAAAGGCATCCAGTCCTGGGAGCAGTTTACAAATATATATTCCACCTCTATTTAATTATACCAAGTATTGGTCTTTGGGCCAGTTTGGTAGGGCACAAAACAAATGTAATACTTCTCTTGGAATGCCAGCTCCAAATTTGCTCACTGAAAATGAATTTGCGCTCCGCAGCTTCCTAAATTATTACTGAATAATTACTGAAAACAGTTATATCTTTTAGGAGTTGTCTTTTCGGCAGTTAGAAGTTTTTTAGCGTGAATAATCAATTTTATTCTACGGTTATGAAAGTAGTTTAGAATCCAGTCTTTCCCATTATTACTATTACCAAATATAGATTGCATAGCCATTTCCTTGTTCAAAGTTAACTATTTTGTGGTTGAAACAGAAAATAACGACTTATGAAAACAAACAGCCACTATATGTATAGTGTACAGTGTGTAGTTATGTTTTACTTTTTATGTAACTGTTTATGCAACTCGACAGCATGGACCAAATGAGATAACGTGGAGTAGGCAATAGAACTAGTCCTAGTTGGGCAGGCAACTCCGAACTGAACAGCTCACACTAGATCAGATGTAGCTAGTACAAATCATATATAAGATATTGAAGAGGCAAGTGAGGTCGTGACCTCAATATAATATATATTTTATACATTATATATAGATATAGTATCTGCAGGGCGCTGCAAGCACATTCTATATACAGTAATAGGTGGTAATTCATTGCCGGGTGTAAGATGGTGCCACAGGGAGCAGCTGTCTAACGGTGTGCGACTACGTTATGTATATAAACGTGAGACTGTAAAATATAGCAAAGGTTCATAGTTGAATGCATTTCATGAAGCTAAAAAAGGTTAAGGTCGAACCAAAAATGGTACAATATAATTATTAAGTCCAATAAACTATAATATTCAATGAAAAACAAAAATATCTGAGGCAACGAATATTCTATGAGTAATAAAAGCATTAGCTATGCATAAATAATAGCTGACAGCCAATCAGGGCGGACCAGTTCATAGCACAAGCCAACTGGAGCATGAGTCACTGACGGTCAGCAGCCAATGGCGTGCAGTGTTACATAATGTTGTGTCAGCACCAGTCGCTGCAGTACTCAAAACCCTCAAACTGCAGCTGATCCTCCTGCGTGAGGGAGCGGGGCTCCCTGGGCGGAGTCAACACGGGGTTCTCTGAGGTGAACTCTTCGTCAAAGTTCCTCACATCCTTAGTTGACCTCTGCAAGGTCATCAAAGTGATACATACAGCAGCATATAACATATACCTCAAAGTCATATGTGCAGCAGTATATAAATACATACATCAGGTGATATATACACTAATATATCATATATACATCACGTGATATATACACTAATATATCATATATACATCGTGTGATAGATACACTAATATATAATATATACATCATGTGATATATACACTAATATATAATATATACATCGTGTGATATATACACTAATATATAATATATACATCGTGTGATATATACACTAATATATAATATATACATCGTGTGATATATACACTAATATATAATATATACATCGTGTGATATATACACTAATATATAATATACTTACTACTGTGGGAACAAATGGAGGTCTAATTCTTCTATGTAGCAAGTCATCCCAACTCAAGTCCTGCAGCGAAACATTGCAATAGATATAGTATATACAATATATAGATATAGTATACACAATATATAGATATAGTATACACAATATATAGATATAGTATATACAATATATAGATATAGTATACACAGTATATAGATATAGTATACACAATATATAGATATAGTATATACAATATATAGATATAGTATATACAGTATATAGATATAGTATACACAATATATAGATATAGTATACACAATATATAGATATAGTATATACAGTATATAGATATAGTATACACAATATATAGATATAGTATACACAATATATAGATATAGTATACACAATATATAGATATAGTATACACAATATATAGATATAGTATATACAGTATATAGATATAGTATACACAATATATAGATATAATATACACAATATATAGATATAGTATACACAATATATAGATATAGTATACACAATATATAGATATAGTATACACAATATATATATATAGTATACACAATATATAGATATAGTATACACAATATATAGATATAGCATACACAATATATAGATATAGTATACACAATATATAGATATAGTATACACAATATATAGTATACACAATATATAGATATAGTATACACAATATATAGATATAGTATACACAATATATAGATATAGTATATACAGTATATAGATATAGTATACACAACATATAGATATAGTATACACAATATATAGATATAGTATACACAATATATAGATATAGTATACACAATATATAGATATAGTATACACAATATATAGATATAGTATACACAATATATAGATATAGTATACACATTATATAGATATAGTATACACAATATATAGATATAGTATATACAATGATGTCTCACCCTAAAAAAAGCCTGTCGCTTGATGTCTTCAGCGTCTCTTTCGTGAGAGCCGAGTCTCTTGTCTGGATTCTTACGAAGCAGGCGCCTCATTATGGCTATAGACTCGGTGCTGAGGAATCGTGGGTACCTGACTTCTTCATTCACTATCGAGTCAAACACCTGCAACAATAACTCTATGAATGATCACATATGACTCTATGGACTATGAAGTACAGCTATATATACTATGCAGTACAGCTCTATATACTATGAAGTACAGCTATATATACTATGCAGTACAACTTACCTCCTCCTCATCATCACCAGGGAAGGGCGACTCCCCCACCAACATCTCAAAGATGAGTACCCCAAGTCCCCACCAGTCAACTGCTCTTGTGTAGGACGTCTCTGTTAGCACTTCTGGAGCCAAAAACTCTACAACACAACAGTTCATGTAACCCCTGGTCACCTGCGCTTCTCCTAAGCTCTTGTTTGCTGCCTCCAAATTGCTGGTTGGCGCTCAAACCTGGAACTGTTAAGACGCAGCTCTCCGCAATAAATATTATTTTTGTAGCAAACCTTTCATCTAGAATCAAACAGCGAGAGAGGTCGACGTAAACACATTACATTTCTGAGTAGATATCGAGACTAATAGTTTCACTCATAAAATGTTTGTACACTTTATGCAAATGAACACCAACAGACAGACAGACGCACAGACAGACAAAACCATACGCTATACAGCAGGCATATCAATAGACTGAGAGCACTCACCGGGGGTGCCACAATAGACTGAGCACTCACCGGGGTTGCCAGAATAGACTGAGAGCACTCACCGGAGGTACCACAATAGACAGAGCTCTCACCGGAGGTACCACAATAGACTGAGAGCACTCACCGGGGGTGCCACAATAGACTGAGAGCTCTCACCAGGGGTGCCACAATAGACTGAGAGCACTCACCGGAGGTACCACAATAGACTGAGAGCACTCACCGGGGGTACCACAATAGACTGAGAGCTCTCACCAGGGGTGCCACAATAGACTGAGAGCACTCACCGGGGGTACCACAATAGACTGAGAGCACTCACCGGGGGTACCACAATAGACGGAGAACACTCACCGGGGGTACCACAATAGACTGAGAGCACTCACCGGGGGTGCCACAGAATGTTGAAGTTCTCTGGTTATGGCCCATACCCTCCTTACACAAGCCGAAGTCTGCAATCTTGAGGAATCCTTCTGAGTCGAGCAGAAGGTTGTCTAGCTTGAGGTCCCTACAAACAGGGAAGTATCGTTTCAAGCCTGAGAATCTTACCCTAGCTCTTCTTTACAAACATAGCCTTAGCAACTTACCGATAAACTATTGAATTCTTGTGAAGGAACTGTAGACCAAGGACCACACAGCCAGCGTAGAACACAGACCGGGATTCAGAGAAGACATCATTGTGAATGTGTAACATAAGATCTCCACCACAGGCGTACTCCATCACAAAACAAACGTGTTGCTACAACAACAACAACAACACTGTTACATACAACAACAACACTGTAACATACTACAACAACAACACTGTAACATACTACAACAACAACACTGTAGCATACTACAACGACAACACTGTAACATACAACAACAACAACACTGTAACATTCTACAACAACACTGTTACATACAACAACAACACTGTAATGTACTACAACAACAACACTGTAACATACTACAACAACAATACTGTAATGTACTACAACAACAACACTGTAACATACTACAACAACAACACTGTAACATACTACAACAACAACACTGTAACATACTACAACAACAATACTGTAACATACTACAACAACACTGTAACATTGTACAACAACAACACTGTAACATACAACAACAACAACACTGTAACATTCTACAACAACAACACTGTTACATACAACAACAACACTGTAACATACTACAACAACAACACTGTAACATACTACAACAACAACACTGTAACATACTACAACAACAACACTGTAACATACTACAACAACAACACTGTAACATACTACAACAACAACACTGTAACATACTACAACAACACTGTAACATTGTACAACAACAACACTGTAACATACAACAACAACAACACTGTAACATTCTACAACAACAACACTGTTACATACAACAACAACACTGTAACATACAACAACAACACTGTAACATACTACAACAACACTGTAACATTGTACAACAACAACACTGTAACATACAACAACAACAACACTGTAACATACTACAACAACAACACTGTTACATACTACAACAACAACACTGTAACATACTACAACAACAACACTGTAACATACTACAACAACAGCACTGTAACATACTACAACAACAACACTGTAACATACTACAGCAACAACACTGTAACATACTACAACAACAACACTGTAACATACTACAACAACACTGTAACATACTACAACAACAACACTGTAACATACTACAACAACAACACTGTAACATACTACAACAACAACACTGTAACATACTACAGCAACAACACTGTAACATACTACAACAACAACACTGTAACATACAACAACAACACTGTAACATACTACAACAACACTGTAACATTGTACAACAACAACACTGTAACATACTACAACAACAACACTGTAACATTCTACAACAACAACACTGTTACATACAACAACAACACTGTAACATACAACAACAACACTGTAACATACTACAACAACACTGTAACATTGTACAACAACAACACTGTAACATACAACAACAACAACAACACTGTAACATTCTACAACAAAAACACTGTTACATACTACAACAACACTGTAACATACTACAACAACAACACTGTAACATACAACAACAACACTGTAACATACAACAACAACACTGTAACATACTACAACAACAACACTGTAACATACTACAGCAACAACACTGTAACATACTACAACAACAACACTGTAACATACTACAACAACACTGTAACATACTACAACAACAACACTGTAACATACTACAACAACAACACTGTAACATACTACAACAACAACACTGTAACATACTACAACAACAACACTGTAACATACTACAACAACAACACTGTAACATACTACAACAACAACACTGTAACATACTACAACAACAACACTGTAACATACTACAACAACAACACTGTTACATACTACAACAAGTAACACCCACTTCTGTCTGGAAGCAGGCAAAGAGGTTCACAAGGAACGGATGCCGAACGGAGTTGGCAACTTGGAATATTCTTTTTTCGGCAAGTAGAGAGTCAACCTCTTCGCGAGCAATGATGTCTCCCTTCTTCAGGGCTTTCACAGCGAAGGTCTCACCGGTGGACTTGTATTCGCACAACAGCACCTGTAACACACACAACGAGTGCAGCACAGCACTGAGTGGTGGTAGTTGTCTGCCCAACAATGGGACAACTCACATGACCCAATACTCTGAACTGACGAGCTTGTGCACTGACCTTGCCGAAGTGACCTCTGCCAAGGACAGCTACGGGTGAGAAGTCATCCATTGAGACTTTGCTGCTTAGCCCAGAATCTATCGCCGGCGACTGCTCAGGCTGGGCAGGGGGTGCAGCCTAAAACAATGACATTTGATTTGCGCACAATATCGCTAAATACCAGCGGACAGAGCCAGTTGACGGTGCCACAGGCTAAGACAGCCCCCTCCCCACTTACCACTACTTCTGGATGCACTTCCTCTTTCTTCTTCCTCATTGATGGCCTGGGGGCAGGTGTAGGGGGAGTGGACTTGTGGGTAGTGACAGCCGCAGGAGATGGTGGCTTTGTGATACTTTCTGTAGCCAATGGCTGAGTAACAGGTGCCGACTGTGTCAAGGCCGTTTTGTCTTCATCCGCCCCTGATGAGGGTAACAACTCCATCTCCTTGAGCTCTTTCTATAAAGAGCTGAGATTATCTTACACTGAGCTCTAGAGATATACAGTACACTGAGCTCTAGAGATATACAGTACACTGAGCTCTAGAGAGATACAATACACTGAGCTCTAGAGATATACAGTACACTGAGCTCTAGAGATATACAGTACACTGAGCTCTAGAGAGATACAATACACTGAGCTCTAGAGATATACAGTACACTGAGCTCTAGAGATATACAGTACACTGAGCTCTAGAGAGATACAATACACTGAGCTCTAGAGATAAACAGTACACTGAGCTCTAGAGATATACAGTACACTGAGCTCTAGAGATATACAATACACTGAGCTCTAGAGATATACAGTACACTGAGCTCTAGAGATATACAATACACTGAGTTCTAGAGATATACAGTACACTGAGCTCTAGAGATATACAGTACACTGAGCTCTAGAGAGATACAGTACACTGAGCTCTAGAGATATACAGTACACTGAGCTCTAGAGATATACAATACACTGAGCTCTACAGAAGTACAATACACTGACCTCTATCTCCTCTATCCTGGGAGGAGGTTGAGGAGTGACGAGAGGTCTGTGCTGCTCAGGTTTAGACTGTTTGGGTGGAAGG
Source organism: Cryptosula pallasiana (assembly GCA_945261195.1). Lineage (NCBI taxonomy): Eukaryota > Metazoa > Bryozoa > Gymnolaemata > Cheilostomatida > Cryptosulidae > Cryptosula > Cryptosula pallasiana. The sequence goes on along the minus strand of OX183134.1, from coordinate 458,718 downwards.
GCAGGCACCACCAACTCTGACCTCTCGGCAGCGACAGGCACGGATGGAGCTGTTGTTGGCACATTCTCTGAGAGTTCACGGGCAGCGGTGGGGGCTGTCTGCTGAGGCACGTCTCTTTTGAGCAGTCGAACCCAAGTGGCCACATTTATATTTAACTGTTGAGGCCTGAGTGTGTTCTTTCCTACAGAGTGGAGAGACAAGGGGTAAGTACGTGTAAGTGTATAATAGGTAAGTGTGTATGTAGGTAAGTGTATATGTAGGTAAGTGTGTATGTAGGTAAGTGTATGTAGGTAAGTGTGTATGTAGGTAAGTGTGTGTGTAGGTAAGTGTGTATGTAGGTAAGTATGTATGTAGGTAAGTGTGTATGTAGGTAAGTGGGTATGTAGGTAAGTATGTATATAGGTAAGTGTGTATGTAGGTAAGTATGTATGTAGGTAAGTATGTATGTAGGTAAGTATGTATGCAGGTAAGTGTATATGTAGGTAAGTATGTATGTAGGTAAGTGTGTATGTAGGTAAGTGTGTATGTAGGTAAGTGTATGTAGGCAAGTGAATGTAGGTAAGTGTGTGTAAGTGTATGTAGGTAAGTGAATGTAGGTAATTGTGTCCACTCTAGTTTTTGCCGTAGCAAGCTATCAGCAGATATTGTCGAATAACCTGACGTTATAATACAAAAATACAAATTAAAAAAACAATAATCATATCTTTATTGATGTCGTAGTTGGTTGTTCAATTGTTATTACTCGGAAACCTCTGTTTCCACTTACCATTATTTTATTATTATTTATTGGTAGTAATAATAGAGCTTTTCTTTCACACCTGTTCCTAATCCACATGTTACAATAGCAACAAACCCACGAGTTACTATAGCAACAAACCCACACGTTATAAGGTACTTTACACCATAGAATTATCTCCCCTCCTAGAACGCTAACTATAGGTAAAAAATAACATGAGCCGCTGGTGGCAGAGCGGCGTTTTTGTATATATGATTTATATAGTACACAATACAATACAAAATGGCACCGTAGAACAAATCAAATCCTCTATTGCAATCGCTTTTACGATACAGAAAAATGCCGGTCTGTGCTAGTGACCCTAGTGCAGACTGGTGACCTCTGCATAAGTCGTGGGCACTAGTCATAAGTGATAATTTATTTTATAACCTAATAATCGGATATCCTCCTCGGTGAGTGTTGTTTATTGTCATTGGAATATAATTCAAATAAATTTTGATACTCTGTATTATGTATGCGCTAATCGAACATTACAATTTAATATAATAATATTATTTATTATTACTTTTCTTCAGTTGCTACTACTACCATAATAGTAAACACCGGTAATTTTATAGTGAGAAGCGATAATGAATTGGTGAGACATAGCCTGGCGCACATTTTTGTGACCAAGAAAAATATATCGTAAAGTCGATAAATACTCGGGGGATAAATAGTGAAGTACGCCATTTTCGATTGTTCCAAATGTCACCAGCCGCTAGCAGCTGGTTAGCGTTCTAGGAGGGGAGATAATTCTATGCTTTACACTCGCAGTGCTTTGGAGTCCATTGCAAAGCATGCAATGGAGTCTCTCTGATGCATAGTTTAAACGGCCAAAATTCAGCCGTATTACGCAGTCGTGTGTCCTCAATACGGCACCAATCTCGACTGAATAAAGCAGTCACATTTTAGTCGAATTTCCAGCCGTAAGTGCGGCAACGGTTGCCGCAACTACCACATAGAAATGGCCAGTAGTATTTTCAGGCGTGTTTAGAGTGAGATCTCATGAGACTACAGAACGAACAACAATGACCGCATGGCAGCCCACTAGGTGATCATTTTCTGTATGCAATCATTATTATTGTAATTATAATAATAATAATAAATAATAATAAAACACTGCAAAGAGGCCTGATTGTTTAAACCAGGAGTGCTTTGCAGCCAAATCCCAAAACCGACTATCCGATTTGCCTCAAATCCTGCTGATTAAACCAGTCGGAGGTGCAGTCGGCTCTCAGCCAGATTCATAACACGACTGCCTAACAAGGCTGAAATCTGGCAGTTTAAACGAAGCAGGACACACCGATGATATAGTCTGTCAGGGGTGGATATAGTCTGTCAGGGGTGGATATAGTCTGTCAGGGTCGATATAGTCTGTCAGGGTCGATATAGTCTGTCAGGGGTGGATATAGTCTGTCAGGGGTGGATATAGTCTGTCAGGGTCGATATAGTCTGTCAGGGGTGGATATAGTCTGTCAGGGTGGATATAGTCTGTCAGGGGTGGATATAGTCTGCCAGGGGTGGATATAGTCTGTCAGGGGTGGATATAGTCTGTCAGGGGTGGATATAGTCTGCCAGGGTGGATATAGCCTGCCAGGGGTGGATATAGTCTGTCAGGGGTGGATATAGTCTGTCAGGGTCGATATAGTCTGTCAGGGGTGGATATAGTCTGTCAGGGGTGGATATAGTCTGTCAGGGGTGGATATAGTCTGTCAGGGGTGGATATAGTCTGTCAGGGGTGGATATAGTCTGTCAGGGGTGGATATAGTCTGTCAGGGGTGGATATAGTCTGTCAGGGGTGGATATAGTCTGTCAGGGGTGGATATAGTCTGTCAGGGGTGGATATAGTCTGTCAGGGGTGGATATACCCTGTCAGGGTGGATATAGTCTGTCAGGGTGGATATAGCCTGCCAGGGGTGGATATAGTCTGAAATAAGACCGGGAACAGCTACTGTGTGCAGGCAATATTGACAGTGGCTGTGAAAATGAATTATCTTCTTCATGAAACCTTAGTATGTTCGTCCGTGCTTTACACAACTATTAGTTTTCAGTGGAGGACATTTGGCTCAAGGCCAAAGAAGCCTAGTTTATAATAAAAACTAAAACTAATGCTTACAAAATCTTTAATTAACTAGATGGAAATAAAGGATTTTTGTTGCTAGGACACCGCAGGGTGTGCGCTCTCTGAAAGGACTTCAGACACCTAACTGTGAGTGGATTCAAGTAAAACACTTGAGTGGAGTTGCCCTTTCACCAGTGAGACCATTGCGTACACACTGGCATTGAATGGGCTACCATTGCGTACACGTTGGCATTGACTGGGCTATCACTGCGTACACATCAGCATTGACTGGGCCACTACTGCGTACACATCGGCATTGACTGGGCCACTACTGCGTACACATCGGCATTGACTGGGCCACTACTGCGTACACATCGGCATTCGTGTGACAATGCTTCACAATCATCATTTCAAAATCTAATGCACATTTTTGTGAAAAAATTAATGTTCAAGTTCAAATTGTTGAACAAGCATGAGAGCAGATTGTTGAGATAAAACAGTATTTGTGTTTAGTGCATTGTGTTTTTTTTACAACAACGCTGATAGTTAAATACGACATTCCTGCTATCTCACTCATCTCTCTGAACAAAAATTAAAAAGCACTAAAAAATAACAACTAAGAATTTTAAAATACAAGTTGAAAATGAAAAGTTCACACAAAAGTGACACCCAACAGACCTCCTACACATAACGGAGCTGCCACTGGCAGCTGCCGTCTTCCACAGACCTCAACAAACCAATTACACTCGGTTTGTTAAAAGGTGCATATATAGCTCTAATACATGTAGCTCGGACACTATCTCTAACACATGTAGCTCGGACACTATCTCTAACACATGTAGCTCGGACACTATCTCTAACACATTTAGCTTGGACACTATCTCTAACACATTTAGCTTGGACACTGTCTCTAACACATTTAGCTTGGACACTATTTCTAACACATTCAGCTTGAACACTATTTCTAACACATTCAGCTTGGACACTATTTCTAACACATTCAGCTTGTACACTATTTCTAACACATGTAGCTCAAACAATCGTTTGTCCATGACATCAATCGGTACCAAATCAATTTTAGGAGAAGACGACGTAACAAAACCACAAAAATCAAAATCTCATGAAAGCTTAACCCTAAAACGTATAACTACTACTTTTAATGCTTGATGGCACAAAACCGAAATGTAGAGCGTAGACTGAGCAACCTGGACCATTCACAAAAGAGCTAACAAACACACTGACACCCACCTTTGTGCTTAGGGAAGAGAATTTGTCGTTTTAGTTTTGGGCGCCGAGATATCGTGGGGTTGAGGAAGTATATCTGTAAGTATACATATATACTAGTAGATATAATAAGTATATATATACTAGTAGATATAATAAGTATATATATACTAGTAGATATAATAAGTATATATATATACTAGTAGATATAATAAGTATATATATACTAGTAGATATAATAAGTATATATATATATACTAGTAGATATAATAAGTATACATATATACTAGTAGATATAATAAGTATATATATATACTAGTAGATATAATAAGTATATATATACTAGTAGATATAATAAGTATATATATACTAGTAGATATAATAAGTATATATATATATACTAGTAGATATAATAAGTATATATATATACTAGTAGATATAATAAGTATATATATACTAGTAGATATAATAAGTATATATATATACTAGTAGATATAATAAGTATATATATATACTAGTAGATATAATAAGTATATATATATACTAGTAGATATAATAAGTATATATATACTAGTAGATATAATAAGTATATATATATACTAGTAGATATAATAAGTATATATATACTAGTAGATATAATAAGTATATATATATACTAGTAGATATAATAAGTATATATATATTAGTAGATATAATAAGTATATATATATACTAGTAGATATAATAAGTATATATATACTAGTAGATATAATAAGTAGATATATACTAGTAGATATAATAAGTATATATATACTAGTAGATATAATAAGTAGATATATACTAGTAGATATAATAAGTATATATATACTAGTAGATATAATAAGTATATATATACTAGTAGATATAATAAGTATATATATACTAGTAGATATAATAAGTAGATATATACTAGTAGATATAATAAGTATATATATACTAGTAGATATAATAAGTATATATATATACTAGTAGATATAATAAGTATATATATATACTAGTAGATATAATAAGTATATATATACTAGTAGATATAATAAGTATATATATACTAGTAGATATAATAAGTATATATATACTAGTAGATATAATAAGTATATATATATACTAGTAGATATAGTAAGTATATATATATACTAGTAGATATAATAAGTATATATATATACTAGTAGATATAATAAGTATATATATATACTAGTAGATATAATAAGTATATATATATACTAGTAGATATAATAAGTATATATATATACTAGTAGATATAATAAGTATATATATATACTAGTAGATATAATAAGTATATATATATACTAGTAGATATAATAAGTATATATATACTAGTAGATATAATAAGTATATATATATACTAGTAGATATAATAAGTATATATATATACTAGTAGATATAATAAGTATATATATACTAGTAGATATAATAAGTATATATATACTAGTAGATATAATAAGTATATATATATACTAGTAGATATAATAAGTATATATATACTAGTAGATATAATAAGTATATATATACTAGTAGATATAATAAGTATATATATATACTAGTAGATATAATAAGTATGTATATACTAGTAGATATAATAAGTATATATATACTAGTAGATTTAATAAGTATATATTTAACTAGTAGATATAATAAGTATGTATATACTAGTAGATAGAATATACTAGTACATATAACAGGTAGATGTACACCTACACATACCTCAGCAAAGAGAATACCCTTTGGCTCCAGTTCTATAGGCATACCATGGTGGATGTTATCAAAGAAGTCTTCTAGATGCAGAAACTTCACTGCACACATTTGTCTGCATGAACAGAAAACACCATCATGAATATATAAACGCATTACCTGAACAGCGACTGCTTAGACCTCGTAAAGAGCTTTGACCTAGTAAAGAGCGTTGACCTAGTAAAGAGCGTTGACCTAGTAAAGAACGTTGACCTAGTAAAGAGCGTTGACCTAGTAAAGAACGTTGACCTAGTAAAGAGCGTTGACTTAGTAAAGAGCGTTGACCTAGTAAAGAACGTTGACCTAGTAAAGAACGTTGACCTAGCAAAGAACGTTGACCTAGTAAAGAGGGTTGACCTAGTAAGGAGCGTTGACCTAGTAAAGAGCGTTGACCTAGTAAAGAGTGTTGACCTAGTAAAGAGCGTTAACCTAGTAAAGAGCGTTGACCTAGTAAAGAGCGTTGACCTAGTAAAGAGCGTTGACCTAGTAAAGAGCGTTGACCTAGTAAAGAGCTTTGACCTAGTAAAGAGCTTTGTGTTATGAATGAAAGGCTGACGTACCTGTAGTCCTTCCAGTAGACAGCAATCTCTAGTTCTTTGGCACGGTCAAGGTCAATAGACATTCTGTGGTCCCAGCACTGCTGTGAGCAAGGCTTAAATGGTGTCTGACCAACCAGCTCATTGTCCACTTTGAGACAGGCTGATATATCATCTACAATGTACACAGCACGCTATACACAGTACACTATACACAGTACACTATACACAGTACACTATACACAGTACACTATACACAGTACACTGTACACCACACACAGCACGCTATACACAGAACACAATACACAATACATTATACACAATACACTATACACAGTACACTATACACAGTACACTATACACAGTACACTATACACAGTACACTATACACAGTACACTATACACAGTACACTATACACAGTACACTACACACAGTACACTATACACAGTACGCTATACACGGTACGCTATACACAGTACGCTATACACAGTACACTATACACAGTACACTACACACAGTACACTATACACAGTACACTATACACAGTACACTATACAAAGTACACTATACACAGCACACTATACACAGTACACTGTACACAGTACACTGTACACAGTACACTGTACACAGTACACTATACACTATACACAGTACACTAAACACAGTACACTATACACAGTACACTATACACAGTACACTATACACAGTACACTATACACAGCACACTATACACAGTACACTGTACACAGTACACTGTACACAGTACACTATACACAGTACGCTGTACACAGCACACTATACACAGTACACTGTACACAGTACACTGTACACAGTACACTATACACAGTACGCTGTACACAGTACACTGTACACAGTACACTATACACAGTACACTAAACACAGTACACTATACACAGTACACTATACGCTATACACATTATGCTACACACAACAATGTATGATTCAAATATCCATCTCATTCACCTAGCCATGTGCCTATCTACAACCACTTACAACAGATGCCATTGACAAAGATCACAGTTATGGATACTACAAAGGTCAGAGTCAAGGACACCTACTTGAGCGTTCTTTTTGTTTTAAACTGTAACTTTTGGTGCTGCTACTGCGGGGAAAGGTACGACTCTCGCCTGGGGACAAGACGGGGTAACTCCTTGAGTCCTTGCGTGTCCGGCCTGGAATGTCTTCTAGAAGCCCCTGGCAACCCATCAGCCTTATCTCCAGTTTACCTGTCAATCATATGCAAGGCAGCACATCACTAACCAATCAGACGCAAGGCAGCATATTACTAGCCAATCAGATGCCAGGTACCACATCATGAACCAATCAAACGCAAGGCTCACATCACTAACCAATCAGACGCAAGGCTCACATCACTAACCAATCAGACGCAAGGCTCACATCACTAACCAATCAGACGCAAGGCTCACATCACTAACCAATCAGACGCAAGGCTCACATCACTAACCAATCAATGCACGACAGCCATCCACAAACGTAGCTCTTTTCCAGTCAATTTAAAGGTAACATTTAGCCTGAGAGAATACCTGTGAGAGCGGCGGGGCGGGCAAGTCTGTTAGGATAAGGAGCGTGCTGTGAGTTTGGTAGACTCAGTCTATGCACACAGTCACCATTTGCAGCAAACAATTCTTCCCTCAGTTCCTGAATGAGAGGCGAGTCGGGGGGCAACTCATCTATTCTATCATCTAACGATAGCCTCAGTAACTCTAACTTCTGACTAGACGCTGCTAAACTGTTCTGTGCCTACAGTAAAACACAACTAGCTCAGAGTAAACCAAGCTCATAGCTTTACAAATTTTAAACACATTACCAGTTTTCTAGTGAACTATGTTTGTAGATATGAAACATGATCAAGAGAGGGCTGATGTGTAGGGGCAGATTTAGTAAAAATAAACATTTAAAAAAAAACCACCATACTGACAGTTTCATTTCATTTTGGAGCATTTCAATTATATTTTTGCTACAGACGACGAAAACCGATAAAATCCGTCATTGCTGATGCGAATGTTATTGTTACGTTTTTGCTCTCAATGGATACTGCGATGGTCAGTCTTATAGGTCATTGGTCTTGGAAACAGTTCAGGAAATTTTGTAATGCAATCGAAATATCTATAAAATGTTGACTATGTTTGATTACAATAAATAACAGTAGTGGTTAAAGCACCTAAAGAAGGTGTTACAAAAAGAAACACTCATCTCAAAATGGGGAGAGCAAATTTTTCGGTATTGACGAAAAGAATGCTTTTACAACTTTTTAAATTCTTGATAATTTGTACATTTTAGATAAAGCCGTTATATGGTATAATTATGACGAAAAAAATAGTTTAGCAGAGAGGAGATAACTCTGGTATAAAGTTGTTGTTGGCTTCTTTTGGGGAAACCAACAACATGCCAGCACTGATCACTTTTTTTGTTGAGTTTTTGAATATTCAAGTCTTAAGCAGCAGATTGATGTATTAAATAACCCTCTAGGCCTACTCAGTCCTGATTTACAAGATTGCCTAAAAGTCATTGGCCTCAAATGCTCGTCGCATCAGCTGAAATTTAGCTTACTATAACTTCCATTGATTGCGGTGTATGTCATCTTCGGATTGTGGGCGTGGTCAGTTATAATAAATAATAGCAAATTTTTAAAAATCAAGTTACATTGTCTGCGTTTAAAATGAAATCTGATTGGGCAATTCATTTAGCATTAGGTCTATTGAGGGTCATTACAGGAATACAGAAACCTTATGAAGATATCCCATCAAAAATTGGTTCTAAGATTCAATGTTGGGCTTTACTATTACGCGCCATTTTTCATCATGCTTGAAATTGCACGCTGCACACATAAAATCTGAATTAGTGGTTTCTATCAATATGGACACAATTAGTGCACACACATCGTAAACAAAATCAATGCTTGTTTATTACGTAAATTTCATATGTGAAATAGCAACAAGATATGATTGTGGGATCTGTCAGGTAGTCCAATCTGATCATAATCCCCTCACAATCACAAGGATCATCTTAAAAAAAGAACTGAAAATAGTTAAAAATTACTAGTTAACATTATTGTCGTCATCCAAATAATTAATTTATGGCTTACTTACTCTCATTTCCACTTCTACACAATTCCAGCATGCTTAAATATATATAATCTAATCAGTTATCAGAACCAATCTCATCCGTGGAGGTTCTATTTCAACATAGTTCAGCATGAAAAAAATTATTTCTTCCCCGGAAAGGAACACGGCGCGGTTGTCATGAAGCTGTTTCCATTTAGACTGACAGATTTTCCTCAAGTAAAAACAAAAAAGATAGAGGAGATTCTGCTCTACACGATGGTGTAAAGATTATTATTGTAGGTCTAACAGAAACGTTAGGAAATCATCCACAAAATTGTTCGGAGTACAGCCTTCAAGGAAAGAGGAAGGCGGGACAACTCTCGCGAGAGACATCACCAAAGAAAAAAAATGTTAGGACTTGGATATTCAAAAACTCAACAAAGAATGGTTCAATTCTGGCATGCTTTAAGTAAAGTGCACAGACCAACGCGTCTCATCTCTTACCTCATTAGCCTGTTTCTTATCAACAGACTTTGAGTTCTGTAGTATACGTATGACATTGCGTGCTCCCTCGCTCACCGCACTCTCTATGTGCAGGTGGTGCCGTAGCTCCTCTAGCCTTAGGTCTATCTTCTTTGTGTTAGCCTGTGAACACAAGTATGATATTACACAGTGTAAGGGTGCCACAGCTAACCCACCAGTGCAAACTGATACAGCAACGGAAAGAAGCAGAGCAGTGCAAGCAGATCTACTGTCTGTCTGTGTGTCCAGCAGATCTACTGTCTGTCTGTGCGTCCAGTATATCTACCGTCTGTCTGTGTGTCCAGTATATCTACCGTCTGTCTGTGTGTCCAGTATATCTACCGTCTGTCTGTGTGTCCAGTATATCTACTGTCTGTCTGTGTGTCCAGTATATCTACTGTCTGTCTGTGTGTCCAGTGGATCTACTGTCTGTCTGTGTGTCCAGTATATCTACTGTCTGTCTGTGTGTCCAGTGGATCTACTGTCTGTCTGTGTGTCCGGTATATCTACTGTCTGTCTGTGTGTCCAGTATATCTACTGTCTGTCTGTGTGTCCAGTATATCTACCGTCTGTCTGTGTGTCCAGTATATCTACCGTCTGTCTGTGTACAGTATATCTACTCTCTGTCTGTGTGTCCAGTATATCTACTGTCTGTGTGTCCAGTAGATCTACTGTCTGTCTGTGTGTCCAGTATATCTACCGTCTGTCTGTGTGTCCAGTATATCTACTGTCTGTCTGTGTACAGTATATCTACTGTCTGTCTGTGTGTCCAGTATATCTACCGTCTGTCTGTGTGTCCAGTATATCTACTGTCTGTCTGTGTACAGTATATCTACTGTCTGTCTGTGTGTCCAGTATATCTACCGTCTGTCTGTGTGTCCAGTATATCTACTGTCTGTCTGTGTACAGTATATCTACTGTCTGTCTGTGTGTCCAGTATATCTACTGTCTGTCTGTGTGTCCAGTAGATCTACTGTCTGTGTACAGTAGACACAGTAACACATATAGAATGGGGCAAGCCGAGCCGAGCCAGGCAAGCAATATAAAACATATACGCAGTAAGCAGGGACATGCTAACAAAATAAATAGCACAAGATAGAGTGGCAGCAGGTAGACAAGCTGCCAGTCACTCCTGTTGCCACTCATTGCATGCAAAGCTCCAAGCGCTTACAGCCAGATGCAGGCAACAACTAACAGGGGGAGACAAACAAAGGGTGGAGGAGAACTTCACCAGTAACTAGGCTGAGTACTTTACCTTGCGCCTGCGCTATACAAAGGACACAAACAAGACATTAGCCTCAGACTATACAGTCAACTCCCTATATTATACAGTCAACTACCTATATCATACAGTCAACTCCCTATAGTATACAGTCAACTCCCTATATTATACAGTCAACTCCCTATATTATACAGTCAACTACCTATATTATACAGTCAACTACCTATATTATACAGTCAACTCCCTATATCATACAGTCAACTCCCTATAGTATACAGTCAACTCCCTATATTATACAGTCAACTCCCTATATCATACAGTCAACTACCTATATTATACAGTCAACTACCTATATTATACAGTCAACTCCCTATATCATACAGTCAACTCCCTATAGTATACAGTCAACTCCCTATATTATACAGTCAACTCCCTATATCATACAGTCAACTCCCTATATTATACAGTCAACTACCTATATTATACAGTCAACTCCCTATATCATACAGTCAACTCCCTATATTATACAGTCAACTCCCTATATTATACGCTCGGAAATATAACGAAGATGAGACAGACAGATAAACATTGACAGGACTGTAGAAGAGACGTCAGGTAGACAGGGAGAGGAAAGACAGCAACTACAAAAGAGGCGACGAGACCTTACCTCCTGAGGGTTATTCTCCAGGTTGCCGTGATGACCTTGCTGCTGCTGTTTACCAGCCTGTTGAACCCTCAGTATTTGCATCCTGACAATCTCTATCTTAGTGCGTGCGTCCTCCAGCATCTGCTGCGCCTCTATCAGCATCTTCTTGTCTTTAGTGTGAGTGTACATGGATATCATATTCTCTGCACCTTGTTTTACCTGTACCAATGATGGGACAACTCTTTAGTACGCAGTGTACATTAACCAGTGAGGGGACAACTCTGTAGTACGCAGTGTACATTAACCAGTGAGGGGACAACATATATATATACACTATACACACACAAATACATTGTACACATATACATACACTGTACACAGACACATTTACTGTTCACACACAGACATATGCAAAGACATACAAAGCGCGCACACCTTCATTTCTATGTCTAGCTGTTTCTTGAGAGAGCCTAGCCTCTCCTCCATGGGGCTTTCATGCTGTTCATCAGCGGACACCTCTGGGGCCTGGTTCACCTCCTCCATCGACACATTACCATTCTGGTTGTCACCGCTACCATCTGTGTGCTTCTCTGACAGCAGCAGGTGGTTGTTCAGCTCCAGCAGCTCCTGACGACAGCGAGAGACAGTGAGTGGGTTGATAGCAGCAGACACAATGCAGTTTGCTACTTCTGAGCAGTACAATACAAAATGGCTTGATAATGTTCAAATAAAGTTTAACTCCACACAAAGTTGAATGTTGAGAAAAAAATGTAGAGCTCTAAGAAATGGCCAACCAATAAGAGAAGCTGTAAGAGGCAGCCAATAAATAGGAGAAGTTGTAAGAGACAATCAACCAATAAGAGGAGCTGTAAGAGACAGTCAACCAATAAGAGGAGCTGTAAGAGACAGTCAACCAATAAGAGGAGCTGTAAGAGACAGTCAACCAATAGGAGGAGCTGTAAGAGACAGTCAACCAATAAGAGGAGCTGTAAGAGACAGTCAACCAATAAGAGCAGCTGTAAGAGACAGTCAACCAATAAGAGGAGCTGTAAGAGACAGTCAACCAATAAGAGGAGCTGTAAGAGACAGTCAACCAATAAGAGGAGCTGTAAGAGACAGTCAACCAATAAGAGGAGCTGTAAGAGACAGTCAACCAATAAGAGGAGCTGTAAGAGACAGTCAACCAATAAGAGGAGCTGTAAAAGACAGTCAACCAATAAGAAAAACTGTAGATTACCTGCTGGAGGTCAAATAGTCTGTTGTTAGTTTTTTTCACCATGCTGTCCACATAGGCGTGGCTCTTCTTGTCCGAGGTGGCATTCCTCAGGTTGACTGCTCCTTCCTTTATCTTCAGCTCCTGCAAGCACACGCACACCGATATAACGCCTGACACACACACAATACACACAATACACACACACAATACACACACACACACAATACACACACACACACAATACACACACACACAATACACACAAACACACACACACAATACACACACACACAATGTAGTGCAAGGACAGACAAGCAAACATTTGGGCCTTTTGTGCATTTGGTAGAACACAGATATACTTCTACGATCATACATGAAGGACTGCCTATCACACTTGACTTAGTACACACCGCACTGTAAAGGTACATACACACTGTAACGGCGCACACCCCACAAGCGCACACATTACAAGGTACACATTACAGATGGGTCACTTACATTTATTTCTGATGAGTCTCACTCAGTTGATAGTTTGTCATCACAAAAATACGAAGTTTCCAATTTCCATGAGCTACTATCAAAAGCTCGTAGCTTTGAATATTCAAAGAGTTGAAAAATTCCACTCTCAAGATCGCGCAGTAAAAAAGTCCAAATTATGAACATTTTGAAGATTTGAAAAGTTCAAAAATCTGTCAAAACTTTGACGCATGGAAATCTAGTGAATAAGATAAAAACTTTAGACATTATGATACGGGTGCGATATACGACAACTCTCAAGCTAGACAGCTTCCAGACAAGAACAGACACAACGCAAGGGCATACGCAAGTAGTCAGACCACAACTAAACAGACACACAACTAAGCAGACACACAACACAAAGGCACACACCTTCCTGATCTCCCTCCTCAAGTGTTCCCTCATCTGCTTCAGTTTCTCCTGCAGCTGGTCGTCGCTCAGGTCTGCAGAGAATCCATACTTCTCCCTCAGATCCTTCATGTCCTCAGTCTGTCCATTGTCAGCTCCCACCTGCAAAGCACCAACGCAACAGAACTTAGTCTAACAGATGTATAACCCTTAGCCATGGCTGATGCCAGCTGCCTGAAGGTAAGTATGTGTTGTCTTATCATTACATCAGTACTTGTATATCCACACCCATTACAATGTAACATGCGCATAGCCTACGAGTATTATAGGGTGGCTACACAGGCCGATGTCTGCCATCCGAAGGTCTTACAATGGGTGCTGCTGATACCCCTGCACATCATGGGGCTTGATCGTAGCCCGGACCAACATATTGGCCTATGTCCAATGCCAAAGGCGCATCGGCACTCTGTGATTGGCTAAAACCAAATATGCTCACAAGCTCATCAAGTTAAACCATTTACAACACATTTCTGCTAGACAAAAATATTATTAACGATTATACACAAATAATCCTTGTTACCATATTCAAATTTCGAAGAAATGCTGATGTTATAGAACTTGTATGCTTTTGTACAAAAATTATTTCGATGCAGTGCAGCTGTTGAAAAAAGAATTTTCAGGTCTAGTGAAAATAATTATCATTGATAATAACATTTTTAACTATAATAATAATAATAATTAATATTTACAACAATAAATGATGATTATTAACGGTATTCTAATGATTTAATAATACATAAATCAAAAGTAATTAACAAACATCATGTTTGTTGTTGGTGAAAAAAATGAACATTACAGTAATAGTGTTTGTCCATTATTATTATTATTATACCTGGAAAACATGTAATTTTATGTCGGAAATGAAAGAGGCATAAAGCCGGACTTTGTGTCCAGACTCACTTGGTACCGTATGGTTAGCTAGTGCAATAGCAGCTTACCGATGTGCGCTGAGTACATCGGTAAGCTGCAACTGCATCTGTAGCCACTGGCATTGTAACGATTCATCGCTAGGTACATCGGCACCAAAACATCGGTGCAGTGTAGTCGAGCCTTTACTCATCATATTTGTATAAGCCCCCCAGTTCTGTTCCTGCCTCACTCTACCTCCACCCCCACTCTACCTTCACCCCACTCTACCTCCACCAAACTATACCTCCACCCCACTCTACCTCCACCCCCACTCTACCTCCACCCCCACTCTACCTCCACCCCACTCTACCTTCACCTCACTCTACCTCTACCCCCACTCTACCTCCACCCCACTCTACCTCCACCCCCACTCTACCTCCACCCCCACTCTACCTCCACCCCCACTCTACCTCCACCCCACTCTACCTCCACCTCACTCTACCTCCACCCCACTCTACCTCCACCCCCACTCTACCTCCACCCCCACTCTACCTCCACCCCACTCTACCTCCACCTCACTCTACCTCCACCCCACTCTACCTCCACCCCCACTCTACCTCCACCCCCACTCTACCTCTACCCCACTCTACCTCTACCCCACTCTACCTCCACCCCACTCTACCTCCACCCCCACTCTACCTCCACCCCCACTCTACCTCCACCCCCACTCTACCTCCACCCCCACTCTACCTCCGCCCCACTCTACCTCCGCCCCACTCTACCTCCACCTCCACTCTACCTCCTTCCTCACTCTACCTCCACCTCACTCTACCTCCACCCCCACTCTACCTCCACACCCACTCTACCTCCTTCCTCACTCTACCTCCACCTCACTCTACCTCCACCCCCACTCTACCTCCACACCCACTCTACCTCCACCCTCACTCTACCTCCACCTCACTCTACCTCCACCCCCACTCTACCTCCACACCCACTCTACCTCCTTCCTCACTCTACCTCCACCTCACTCTACCTCTACCCCCACTCTACCTCCACCCCACTCTACCTCCACCCCCACTCTACCTCCACCCCACTCTACCTCCACCCCCACTCTACCTCCACACCCACTCTACCTCCTTCCTCACTCTACCTCCACCTCACTCTACCTCTACCCCCACTCTACCTCCACCCCCACTCTACCTCCACCCCCACTCTACCTCCGCCCCACTCTACCTCCGCCCCACTCTACCTCCACCTCCACTCTACCTCCTTCCTCACTCTACCTCCACCTCACTCTACCTCCACCCCCACTCTACCTCCACACCCACTCTACCTCCTTCCTCACTCTACCTCCACCTCACTCTACCTCCACCCCCACTCTACCTCCACACCCACTCTACCTCCACCCTCACTCTACCTCCACCCCACTCTACCTCCACCCCACTCTACCTCCACCCCCACTCTACCTCCGCGCCACTCTACCTCCACCCCCACTCTACCTTCACCCCCACTCTACCTCCGCCTCACTCTACCTCCGCCTCACTCTACCTCCACCCCCACTCTACCTCCGCGCCACTCTACCTTCACCCCCACTCTACCTCCACCCCACTCTACCTCCACCCCCACTCCCACTCTACCTCCACCCCACTATACCTCCACCCCACTCTACCTCCACCCCCACTCTACCTCCGCGCCACTCTACCTCCACCCCCACTCTACCTTCACCCCCACTCTACCTCCACCTCACTCTACCTCCGCCTCACTCTACCTCCACCCCACTCTACCTCCACCCCCACTCTACCTTCACCCCCACTCTACCTCCACCTCACTCTACCTCCACCTCACTCTACCTCCACCTCACTCTACCTCCACCCCACTCTACCTCCGCCTCACTCTACCTCCACCCCACTCTACCTCCACCTCACTCTACCTCCACCTCACTCTACCTCCACCCCACTCTACCTCCACCCCACTCTACCTCCACCCCCACTCTACCTCCGCGCCACTCTACCTCCACCCCCACTCTACCTTCACCCCCACTCTACCTCCGCCTCACTCTACCTCCGCCTCACTCTACCTCCACCCCCACTCTACCTCCGCGCCACTCTACCTTCACCCCCACTCTACCTCCACCCCACTCTACCTCCACCCCCACTCCCACTCTACCTCCACCCCACTATACCTCCACCCCACTCTACCTCCACCCCCACTCTACCTCCGCGCCACTCTACCTCCACCCCCACTCTACCTTCACCCCCACTCTACCTCCACCCCACTCTACCTCCACCTCACTCTACCTCCACCTCACTCTACCTCCACCTCACTCTACCTCCACCTCACTCTACCTCCACCTCACTCTACCTCCACCCCACTCTACCTCCACCCCACTCTACCTCCACCCCACTCTACCTCCGCCCCACTCTACCTCCACCTCACTCTACCTCCACCCCACTCTACCTCCACCCCACTCTACCTCCGCCCCACTCTACCTCCACCTCACTCTACCTCCACCCCACTCTACCTCCACCCCACTCTACCTCCACCCCACTCTACTTCCACCCCCACTCTACCTCCACCCCACTCTACCTCCACTCTACCTCCACCCCACTCTACCTCTACCCCACTCTACCCCCGCCCCCCACTCTACCTCCACCCCCACTCTACCTCCTTCCTCACTCTACCTTCACCCCCACTCTACCTCTACCCCACTCTACCTCCACCCCACTCTACCTCCACCCCACTCTACCTCCACCCCCACTCTACCTCCACCCCCACTCTACCTCCACCCCACTCTACCTCCACCCCACTCTACCTCCACCCCCTCTCTCTACCTCCACCCCACTCTACCTCCACCCCACTCTACCTCCACCCCCACTCTACCTCCACCCTCACTCTACCTTCACCCCCACTCTACCTCTACCTCCACCCCACTCTACCTTCACCCCCACTCTACCCCCACCCACCAGGTTCAATTCTCACCATCTACCTGGCTCTGTTCCACCCCTGCCAGACTCAACTTCTCCATTTCTGCCGCTCACATTGGTAAAAACAAAAAAACACAAGAAGATTAGTGCTGGCACTTGTTTAGGTGAGCTCCGTGTGGAAATTTTCTGTATTGTATCAACTGCTTCAGTCACTGCTGGGACAAGTAACTTGCAAAACAAAAAGCGACTAAAGGATCTTGCTATCTATATAATTACATATCAAGAGATATATTATGAGTCATAGACCAACACGGAATTGCTTGTGTGAAACTAAAAACATCTGGCATTAGCAAAATGTAACTTTTATTGTGATTCATTTCTCCCTACAGTAATGAAATAAAATTAGAAACAGGAAAAATTTTGCTAAGGGAAGAGCATCAATCAACTGTCGCTTATACACTCTCTCAGTGTGGTGGCATAGACATACATGGATTGGTAACAGAGAAACACACAGACATACGGTTCACATCATGTATGCACATGTCGTGGCACTACTACAGAACTATACATCATTTCTTAGAGCCCCCCCCCCCCCCCCCCACCTTGCCTCAGCTCTATTACACGCAAGGACAAACATTCTGAGTGATGTTCACAATCACTTCATTTCTATTCTACGAAGTTTGGGCCTTTGAAGGAGCCTTCGAAGCATGGGGGCAAGGCTAAAGACGCTAACAGCGCCCTTCGTATCAAAAAATAAATACGGAGTTCATTCTCCGAAGGTTGGTCAATACGAAGGTCCTTCAACAGTCAGGAACAGACAACTACAAAGTTTAGAGCAACTCTCATGTGTGTGTAATAATCAGTAATAATAATTATTTATTAACTTGATAATAATTATTTGTAAAAATAAAATAATAATTATTTATTCCTAAAATTGTGCCAGGACTTCATCTTTGTATAGTTTGACTAGAGCCATTAGTAGATTTAACTGACACAAATGTGAGTTATTGAAGGCTATCAAGTAGCTAACTAACAAGCTGGAAATCATTTGTTTTGTTTTCTGAAACTCACACCTTTGTTACACCAGAAACCAAGATATTAACGACAATGGAGCTTGGTTACGATTTAACCTGAGTTGCATGATGTCCGTGTGGGGAGGGGTCCATCATTGATAGACCCTGGGATTTTTATGACTGTGAGATACGTTTTATGGGACTTTGGCAAAACTACAACTTCGAAGGGAGACAAATTCTTTGTTGGATAAACTTTATAGCATAGAAAGGCAGTGAATTACATGTGCTCAGTTTACACTGACACGCTACGAGATACCACAAAGCTACAGCTACAGTTGGCTTCTAATCCGCGCCAAACTACCTGTTTAGTGTTTAGCAGAGCATTTATATACCGCATCAGTTCCATATCAGGATTAAAACACCTAGGGCCTTGTTTCAGTTTTAAGACGATACTATGCCAGTATTGATGCAAACCTATGCGAAGAGCGAGCGTTTTGTGCTGCGAACTTTGGTGTTTACGTTAGCACGGAGTGCGCACCAGGGTAAACGGGACCTTATGTGAGTGAGATACCAATGGGGTCTGCTACAGTCTTCCTCAGTAGCAATTTGGTTATAGAAAGCACTCACAGACCACAACAGCCTCATCAAATAATATAAAAAGTATTTACTTGGTTTTATTTATACAAATAGCAATA
Source organism: Cryptosula pallasiana (assembly GCA_945261195.1). Lineage (NCBI taxonomy): Eukaryota > Metazoa > Bryozoa > Gymnolaemata > Cheilostomatida > Cryptosulidae > Cryptosula > Cryptosula pallasiana. The sequence continues at coordinate 439,256 of OX183134.1, read as the reverse complement.
TTTGTTTTTAAACAAGTTTGAGGAAACATCCAAATGAAAGTTGCAACACTTGTCTCAAAAGCCCAAATAACACACTGTTACGGATATGAAGATATACAGCTATTACCATATAACTTCTTACTGATGCTCTCATTGTCACGGTAACAACCGTGTTTAGCAGAATTGTATTTTTAAGGGAGATAAGCCTTTATTACCAGCTATGATTTGTTGCTTTTGCAAGGGGATAATTAGTTGATTCAGTTCTTCAGGCCAGAAAGTAGACACAAAACCCTGTGGATGTACTCCAATCTACACAGACTCATTATTGCCTACAATCTGACAAGCCAGCTACTACATTACTAACTACTAGAGACTGTGACTAAATCCGATATAGCCACAAAGGCAGTGGGTGCATGTGTTGTAGGCACAGCTACCGATGGACACAAAGAACTAAGACCAAAACACGACAGACTTGGTGATTGTTGGTCGTTGTAGAGGAATGAATGAGTCAAGTAGAGACATTCATAGAAATGAGTCAACTAGTTAAATGAATCACCTGCCCACAGAGGGTTGGCCTGTCCTGTTATATAAGAGCCGGAGACAAAAGAATGGACAAAGGTGGACATTCACTCAGAAAGTCAAAAGACCAGGCATGGAGAGGTTGCCCATACAAAGGACACAAAGTCGTACAAATAGAACACCGCACAACTGCTCGTACATCGTCAACAGACACAGTAGAGAAGAGAGAAGGCGATGAGTGGCGATGGAGTGTCGGGCAGTGCAGTTGTTTACAGGTCAAGACCTCATGTTATGCTATTAGTGCCACGAGTGTTTACAATGCATTGCACACGGTGTACTAGGTGTACTGGCTGTACAGTGTGTGTACTCAATAGCGTACGTATCAGACCGTACACATACAACACCTATAGCATCAGCTGATTCAGTAGACAAAAGAGTCAATGCAGTGCAGCGTATCGGCTGTATAGCGACATACATACTGGGTAGTGATGTCTATGGATATACTACGTCTTTGACTACATGTCTATGGTGGCACATGTCTATAACTACATGTCTATGGTTGTACATGTCTATGACTACATGTCTATGGTTGTACATGTCTATGACTACATGTCTATGGTTGTACATGTCTATGGTGGCACATGTCGATGACTACATGTCTATGGTTGTACATGCCTATGACTGTCCGATCACAAACATTTATCCCTTTTAAAACATCGGGATGGGAAAGCACTTCTGAATGTAAATTGAACAATCATTCCTGGCATAATTCCTATGTACAAACGTTCAGAAACATCAGTAGCTTATTTCATACACAGTCGTGTTCTTTTGTTTACAGTGAAACAAAGAGTGATGAAAATAATGGTGAGAAGAAGTACAGTACCAACTTTTTTTATTTTCAAAAAACCAGACAATATATTAGTTATTATAACAGTTATTACAAACTACTGTATTACTATTTGCTATTTATCATTTTTTAATAATATTTATTCTAAATTATTTGGAACTCTATGCTGAACGGTAAAACCACCGTTCAGCATAGAGTTCCAAAAAACAGGTTTTGTACTCGCCGAAAAAGAAAATTTCGCTCATTTTGGCATGAACGTTCTCGATCCGAATATGCCTAATATATTGAACAGGAAGAACTTCAGGAGGCATACAAAAATTTTATTGAAGACATACGTGAGAAAGAGCGTGGGGAGTGGGGGGAAGACGAGAAGGGGGAAAAGACAAGGGGATACGAGGGCAAAAAAGGGAAAATATGAAGGGTGAGCGGAGCGAAAGGAGCAAAAGAAGGGACGAGAGGTGCAGCCATTACTAACAGTTGATTAATGATATTGAAGAGCATCGCACACCTTAGGCCGTGCAACCATCTACTGAAAGAAGTGTTTGCTTAGAGCATGGATTGCTTGTCAGACATTGTGGAATCTTTCTTCTGGTTTCTTTGTCTAACAAGACAATGACCTCAGAGAGCACTCCTAAACAAGCTAATTGATGCCTTTTGTGTCTGAGTGAGCCAGTGGGCACTGTTAGTGGTTGTAGGTACTATCCACTAGTACTGAGTGGTACTATCCACTAGTACTGAGTGGTACTATCCATTAGTATTATGTAGTACTGCGTAGTACTGTGTAGTACAGTACACTAGTACCGTGTAGCACAAGTCTCACCTGGTGTATCCGGAGAGAGAGGCGGTTAGACTCTGCAGACATGACTGCTGCCTAAGGGGAGAGTCGCTAGCTCAAAGGCTGCGCCGTCTCAGCGCGAGAGCACCATGAGACTCCTGTCCAATGAGGTCAAGGCCTGGATGGGGTTGTCCAATAAGAGCAGGGCCTGGATGGAGTGGTCCAATAGGGACTGGTATATCCAATGGAATGAGGCTACAATAGAAAGAAATACGACGGAAAATTGCAAAAGACAACACAAAATAAGCAGCACGTAGCCAAAGCAAACCACTCCGAACAGTTGCAAGTTTTCTGTTGTCACCAAACTTCCACTAATGCTCCTCCTATGATGCTGAATACAGTAGCTCTTTTATAACAAACCTGAGTGAACCAAATTTATATATATTGAACTATATATAAACTATGAACTTATTTATAGTGAACTTTATATAAAAAGTTCACTATAAATGAAGTATAGCATTATGCAATATACTGCTTTGAAACTCTGAAGTTTAGTTTGTTATATGCAATAATTTGTTATAAGTGAGGCTGTTGTAAGCAAGTTCCACTGTATCTCTACTGCCAGTGTAGATGTAAAGACTGGAGTGTGAAAATTTGGTACTTGACTAACTTGGTTTATAAGGTAAAAATGAAAAGATGATAGTCTCGTTGCCACATGATGTGAAGTACATGTTGATGTACAATAAATCGTGTACATGAACACCTCGCAACAAAGTCCTCGGTGTATTCCACTCCAGTAGTGGTACTTCACCAAAAGACATCACTGCTGGAGTTAGAGAAATGAGTAGAGAGAGAAGTGACTGGCACACAGTAGCAATGTCTCTCTACCGATCAGATCAAACAGCAGATGAGCTGTACTACGATTTGTCTCAGAAACTTGACATATGGGTGACAACCGAGCATTTGTGTGACAAACGTAGCATTTGTGTGACAACCATAGCATTTGTGTGACAACCGTAGCATTTGTGTGACAAACGTAGCATTTGTGTGACAACCATAGCATTTGTGTGACAACCGTAGCATTTGTGTGACAAACGTAGCATTTGTGTGACAACCATAGCATATGTGTGACAACCGTAGCATTTGTGTGACAACCGTAGCATTTGTATGACAACCATAGCATTTGTGTGACAACTGTAGCATTTGTGTGACAATCGTAGCATTTGTGTGACAACCGTAGCATTTGTATGACAACCGTAGCATTTGTATGACAACCGTAGCATTTGTGTGACAACTGTAGCATTTGTGTGACAATCGTAGCATTTGTGTGACAACCGTAGCATTTGTGTGACAACCGTAGCATTTGTGTGACAACCGTAGCATTTGTGTGCGACTCTTGCAATCTGTCACAAGTTATATCTATATTTTGAATGCGATCAACAGCACCAGCAGTGATATCTGAAGCAATAATAAATAATCCGTGTCATGGAACTTTCCACCTCCGCGGAAAGGTGACGGGTACAATTGTGTGTATAATTAGAGGGGTATAATGTACAGGTTTAGAGGTATAATGTACAGATTTAGAGGTGTAAGGTACAGGTTTAGAGGTGTAAGGTACAGGTTTAGAGGTGTAAGGTACAGAGGTATCAGGTCAGGTATAGAAAAAGCGTGCTTCGCATGAAATAGAAGTTTACAAGTTTCGCTAAACAAGACTGTTTTAAAGGTTATCAAACTTGTATGATAAAAAAGAAACTTTATAATATCTTTTCATATGCTGGAGATGATTTATAAGTATTTGATATAAATTACCAGGAATGCACATAGCTTAAGGAGATGTTAAATACCTAACATCAGTGTTTAATGCTGTCTAAATAGAAAAAACACCTGACACAATTGGTTTAATGTTCAGACGAGTCCGAGCCATTCGTGAGAAATACTTGTTCAAAAGGCATCAAGGCATGGGCGACAAGTGATTTATAAATTCAACAGAAATTACAGCAGAAGTGGAAACGACTGTTCAAGGTTTGCACCAGAACGCATAGCAGTAGTAATATATGAGCAGATCTCCCTACCAAGTGTTTTTTTGAGGATTATACCTTGGGGTTTAGGCAATGGGTTACGACGTTGGATGAATTCGCCGAGTTTATATCGTATTTTACTTGAGGGGCATTTGAGTGGCATTTGAGTGGCATTTAAGTGGCATTTGAGTTTTGATTATTTTTTTACTTATTTTGAACTTATATGGCATATAGATTTTTAATGTATGGCATTTAAGTTTTTGATAATTCTAGACATAATTCGAGTTTATATGGCATCTTGAGAGAGGAGAGAGGAAAAGAGGAGAGAGAGGAGAGAGGAGATACATCTACATTGAATAAACACATTGATTAAAAATGAAACAATGTGTGAATATATATACATTTATTGTATATTAAGTAGGGTTATATAAAGAGAACATATTAAATATTGTGAGCTTGAAATAGTTCCAATATCATTTCAAATGAAAAAATGGATGATGAGAGATTTTCATCCGTTTGTATGTATCTACATATATCTGATTGAAAATGATATAATAATTCAGTGGACCATTGTATTGAAATCAACTTTTGAGTGAGCTCTTTATTCCACACTTTTTTTTGAATTTTCTTTAAGTAATTATTAATACTGACAGTTTTTGACATTTTTACAACTGTTTGAAAATTGTTTTTAGTCATATGCTTAAATACTTCTACTGGATTGTCAACGTATTTATGTGTAGTATATGGTCGGTATTGTACCGGTGAAAGTTCTCCATGTAAAGAAGCTACAGTTAGCAAATGCTGTGTCACGCATAATAATATAGCTTGTAATGTCAAGCGATATCCAATCTTTTCCTGTACTTCAACATTTTCTTTAATATAGCTATGATATATCTTTGGAAGGTAGTCTTTGATTGTGCATCTTTTTGAACTCATAATGAACTAAAATAAAATGTTAAGTATTAGTATAGGATGATTAAACAGTGTTGTAAAATAATTACATTTTAACTTCTATTAAATAATTTTTCTATTAGTTCTTACCTTATCACCAAGAAATCAGCTGTAGTAGTTGATGAAATCAGTTGTAGTAGTTGATGAGATCAGGTGTAGTAGTTGATGTTTGATTGCTGGAGAGAATGATTTCTATGCAGAGAGAGCTGTTCTTATATAGTATAAGCCACTCCTACTCATTTAGCTTATAACCATTAAAAACACTCACGCGAAAACTCTATCAGAATAGTGTTATTAGCGTGAAATATTCCTGTTTTATTCGCGTGAAAAAAAATTTATTCCCGCGAAAGCAACGGTTTCCATTCGCGTGAAATTAAATTATATATCCCCGCGAAAGCATTGGTTTGTATTCGCGTGAAAATAAAATTTTTATTCCCGCGAAAGCAACGGTTTCCATTTGCGTGAAAATAAATGATATATTCCCGCGAAAGCATTGGTTTGTATTCGCGTGAAAATAAAATTTTTATTCCCGCGAAAGCAACGGTTTCCATTCGCGTGAAAATAAATTATATATTCCCGCGAAAGCATTGGTTTGTATTCGCGTGAAAAATTTTGTTTATTCCCGCGAAAACATTGGTTTGTATTCGCGTGAAAATAAAATTTTTATTCCCGCGAAAGCAACGGTTTCCATTCGCGTGAAAATAAATTAGTTATTCCCGTGAAAACATTGGTTTGTATTCGTGTGAAAATAAATTATTTATTCCCGCGAAAACATTGGTTTGTATTCGCGTGAAAATGAAATGTTTATTCCCGCGAAAGCAACGGTTTCCATTCGCGTGAAAATAAATTAATTATTCCCGCGAAAACATTGCTTTGTATTCGCGTGAAAATAAATTATTTATTCCCGCGAAAACATTGGTTTGCATTCGCGTGAAAATAAAATGTTTATTCCCGCGAAAGCAACGGTTTCCATTCGCGTGAAAAGAAATTATTTATTCCCGCGAAAACATTGGTTTGTATTCGCGTGAAAATAAAATGTTTATTCCCGCGAAAGCAACGGTTTCCATTCGCGTGAAAATAAATTATTTATTCCCGCGAAAACATTGGTTTGTATTCGCGTGAAAATGTAATACTTATTCCCGCGAAAGCAACGGTTTCCATTCGCGTGAAAATAAATTATTTATTCCCGCGAAAACATTGGTTTGTATTCGCGTGAAAATAAAATGTTTATTCCCGCGAAAGCAACGGTTTCCATTCGCGTGAAAATAAATTATTTATTCCCGCGAAAGCATTGGGATGTATTCGCGTGAAAAAATGTTGATTCATAGGATTTAATCAGTGCAACTTTACCTATTTAAGAGCCACTGTTTTCACACAGAAAGCATCCAGTTCTACAACGGCTAGCGGAGAAGCAACATCTACTAAACCTTCCATTGCAACAACTAGGAGCTCATCTTCTTTATAAAGGTAAGAGTAAAAATATTTATTTTTTGTTAGCTAACACTACTAGCTGAAGGTTTATGATCTTTGTGATCTTTTAAAATTAATTACGAAAAATTAAACAAAATGTTTTGTTTTTTTAGAATGAATACTCAAGACGAAGGAAGTCAACCAATGAATGAAGAAGCAGGATCCCAGCAAACCCTTTCCCCATCACCTTCTCCTATCTTTGATATGGCAGAAAGTCAATTGGTGGTTGATGAACCAGAATCCCAACAAGATTTTACTTCATTCACATCTCCTACTAACAAGCTGTCTTCAAAAAGAACATCGATGAGGAAACGATCTTTCATTGATTTAACAAAAGATGATATTGAAACTGGTTTGAAGTGCAAAAAACCAGCTTTGTCGACTGTTGGAGACGAAACGCTTTTTCGTCACGTCAGAATACCCTTTCAAGATGCTGGAAGTAATGAACTAACCACTCTCACCTACAAGAGCGCCGGGTTAATAAACTCTCTCTCTCCAGATAGTCTAGAAAAACTTGAAGAGCCTGTGGAAATCTGCGAACTACCAGTACCAACGGTTATGGAGGTGTTGTCTGTTGAATTCCGTGATGAATCAAAGTGTGTCATCATTTACAACTACCGAAAGGATAAAAAGAGAACTCGGGTGAAGAGCGATGTTTCAACCGAAATAGGGCTGCTTGTTAATAAAGCTAAGCAAACACGTCCAATTGTTTTAATTTATATGGGAGAAGGAAAGACAGGAGATGCGATTTTTCGTACTGCTGAATCTCAAGGGTGTAATCGAAAGATCAACGATCCATTCAACTCATTGTACAACAAGAGTTTGAGACAAATACAGGCTTATTTCACTGTCGCTCACCTACACGATTTTCCACCAGGAAGTGTTATAGCTTATGAGAATCCTGGAATGCTAAGAAAATGTGATACTCGTTGGAACAAGACTGCTGATATTATAGTGGCTAATTACAGATGCATGGTGAATGGAGAGCTATTGATTGGAGATCTTAGCATCCCTGCTCAAATAGCTTCATCTGTGGTGGCTGAAAAAAGTGGTGTAATCGTATTCAAAGGACTAAGACAAAATACGAACAACATGATTTCCTATGATATCGTTCTACTCTCAGCTCTTCAAGCTTTCATTCAAACCTCAGAACTGTTTGATACTTCGCTGCAACACAGCTGTCTCTCCTACTTTGATGAAAATGAAAAAGAGAATTGTCCAGAACAGTACATCGAAGTCTTAATCGATAACACAAAGGATGTGACTCGTCTTCTATGATGGTAAGTTTCATATCTATTTTAAAAAAAACTCCGAAGTATTTTTTGTGAAATTAATTCATATAAGTATGTATGATAGAGTCATTAGTTACTATGTCTTTTAGATATAGCTAAAGAGCGATCCTGAGGAAGAAAATGAGAAGAACTTATTTATTTCTTGCTTGAAACATTACAAAATAATAGTTTTTATAGGTTCTGTAGTGTTTAGCGAAAATAATGAGATAAGTTGTATTTTATTCATTTTATTTATTATAACAAATAAAAATCAAGTATAATAATCTATTTTAACAATTTACTTAGTAAATTAGTTCCTTGTATATGTACTCCATCTATCCCTTCTACTGTATTATCTTGAATGAACTCGAAGTTAGGATATGTCTGTATGATGAATCTCCGTATTGAGTGATCTCTCATCTCACTATCTCCTATATCTCGTAAACTTCTAACAATTTCATCCATACTCCACCCTCTACTTCTCAGTAAACAAAAGTATACACAATAATCGCCACATACAGTTGACAAAAAACTTTGTAGTTGTGTTTCATTACTTTGTATTGTTTCATATCCTCCATGAATACTTAGTATTTCATTTACATCCGGGTAAAAGGAAACAGAACGTCCAAACGAGTCAAAAAAATCTACCTCTGAATCATTAGCGTACACAGCCAACCAATGCTCCCCGGGTTGATGAGAATAATGGGTGTTGAATACGAAACATCCTGTTGGAAAATTGTAAATTTGCTTCCAAAACTGTTCTCTAGCTCCAACATGAATCCCTACGCTTTGACATAAAACGTCTGAAGATAAGATCGAGCGAATTTGTATGGTATTCATCTCTAACTTTCTGTTTAAAGCACTGCGTCTCCTCCGATAGTTAATTGAAGAATGCTATCCATCTCCAACACACCGTCTTTTACAAAGTATGCTACCAGGGATAATCCATCAGTCGTGTTAGCGCTAAAACGAATTTCCACACTTGTTGTGACATTTTTCATAGAGTGAAAACCTTCTTCAAGAAAATCGCCAGTCAAATCAAAACCATAAAGTGTAGTACCATCAAGGTATTGTTCTTTCGTAATACCAAGACTATCACCTTCAAGCAAAGTTCCGGTAGCGTGTAGAAACTGATGATATTCTCTTCCAAAAATTCCTCTAGCATAATTTGGTTCAAATCTCCTTCCAATTGGACAATCACCAACTCTCAATACAATACTATCAACACTAGCATGCTGCATTCTATATGGATTTAAGGCGAAACGTCCGTTCATTGCGTTGTGATCAACTAAACCTAAATAAATTTGTTTAGGTTTTTGTTTGTTTTCTTCCAAAGTGATGTCGATCTGCGCAACACCAGCACGAATTCCATATAGTTTTATCCGTTTTCGATCAACAGGATAAATGTAGTTGTGACCTTCCAACGCCAAACTGAGTTGGGAGTTTTGTATTGTAGGATTCACCTTAACTTTACAAAGATGAAGTTCAAATTTATCAATTCTAATCTTCGCCCCTCCTGCAGGTGACTCATCTGCAGCAAACAAAGCTAGTTTGGCAGAGGCACGTTCAAACTCCAGCTGCATAGTAGGTCCTGGTATTATTAGTTTTTTCTGCTGAAATAATGTGAGATGAGGTTTTCCAGTTAATTCTATTGTCTTTCCACCTATGATTAGAGCTCTCCTCTTTTTCTTATCAGCGGTTTTGTGATCAGCAGCGTCTTTGCTAGTTGAATCATCATACAACCATCCTTCCATCTTACCTTGATATTTCTTTCTTTCTGCACTGTTTTCGAGTAGTTGTGAAAAGTAGGAGCGTAAACCGTAGTTGTTAGCGTATTCAACAATGGTTCCTTCTATCGACATTTTCAACTCGCTAAATAATGTATGCATTGAATCCCCCATCCACACTGCTGCATCATCATCATTACCGTCAATATCGGTTCCATCATCTTTAACAACCGTGGCTTCAACTTGCAAAAACGAGTTGTAGAGATCTGTGTAATGTTCAGTGCTCCCTGACAAGGTTAACTCAATACTACCATAAGGATCTAACCTATCAGGTCTGATGACAACATATTCCGATCTTTCTACTGATATGTTTGTTGGTTCCGTAGCAAATACATCCAACGTTGGATTTATGTTGTAGGAAGAACCTTCCAACTTATTACCTGTTGTTCCATTTAGGCTAGCCATCTTTTGCGAGTGATGAATGCTTGAAGCGTTACCGCTTAATGACTATAGATATCAAGCTCAGCTGTCTTTATACCGGATTCTACCGTTATTAAAATATACCACGTTTACCAACACCTCTCCTCTTCTTTCCACCTCTTGTTTTTCTCCTTTTCATACTATCTGGACGGATTGCATTGAGCACATCTCCCCCCAGATCATTCAACTCTGCCATCCCCCTCTTCTTTGCTGACGCTGCAAAACTTTGTCCATCGATGACATCACGCGCTACATTTCCACCTACAGTCAGTGCTCTTTTCCCCAAACTAATTGCTCCTCTTTTCAGCATTGGTGCTGCAGATTTAAGTAAACTTGAAAAAATACTACCAAGTCCATTTCCTCTCATATTAGGCATCACTCGTCGTCCACTATACACTCCAATTCCATTTCCAGCTTGCATCTTGTAGTACTCATCAAAAAAATCTTTTGAATCCTCAGGGGTGTATCGTACCAAACTCATTATAATGTTTTCTCTCTAAAGTGAACCGTCAACACAACCTTTCCACCATCAAATGGTATTCGTTGACCGTCGTCACTCGTTATAAGTACTTGAATCATATCACTATTTAGTGATGAAGCGTCAACGTAGTGAGGATTTTTAAATTCTTGATACACAACACTATTCTTCTTTCCTTGAACTGGAACTACTCTCAATAAAGGTACATTCGTATCTCCTACCATTCTATTATCAACAATGTTGGAATAAACATACAGGGATGTTAAACCGGAATTTATATCAGGAGGTGTGATATTATTGTATCTACCACGAGGGTATGTAGTTTTTGATTCAAATCCAAAAATATATGCTATATCTTTGGAAAAGCTTATGGCAGTATCAGGATCACTGTTAGTTAGTAAAGCGGTGTTGGTGATCTTGTTGTAGGAGATGGCGAATTTCTTGTCTAAATCCATTTCATTCATTCTCTTTCGTATAATCTCCTCCAACTCCTCTATACTATCATATCTTCCATTACCGATTAGGATGAAGGACTTTTCGCTTTTACCAGAGACATTAGTCTTTTCTAGATATATTTTCCCTTCGGTGACATTTTTCCAATTATTAGAATAAGTCATATCTAGCAGAGCTACCTCCCATTTACCGCCATTGATAACCAAATATTTATACAGTCTCACTGTAAATTCGGAATTGTTATTATCAGGAAACTCTTCACCACTAGAGTTTGAGGGTAAAGTTATCAGCATCGACATTTTCCCAATGTATGATGATTATATCAAGTGTTGTTTCCTTATAAACTATTCATCCACCCACTCATTGAACTTTTCTCCATATCCTAACCACTTAACCAGAATCTGTCTTTTACCTCTTCTCATTCTTCTTCCCAGTATCTTTTCAATTCTGAAAATCGTGGGTTTTTTTACTTTTTGCAACTCTTTTTCGTAAAAGGTACCATCAATCATCTCCTCAGCTAAATCTTTCACCCTATATACAACAGGTTTTTCATCAATAAGTACATCAGTGATTATAAAAATCTCAATCGTCCAATTCGGGGTGTATCCTCTTTCAAACACTCCTCTTGCCTTACTTATTCTCACATAATCCCCAATCTTTAGTTTTGCTTCTTGAGTTAAACTATGTTCACCTCCTTCATACACACGATTCCATACAAGTTCTTGATTTTGAAAATTCACATCATTTGGTCTCATACCTATAGCACCATGAATTGTGTTGTTGTATGCATTAACCATTTCTGGTAAAACATCAATGTATCTATCATCATCTTTATATGTCAAATATCTATATATCTTCTCTTTTAAAGTTCTGTTAAAACGCTCCACCATAGATGCCTTTATCGTTTCATTTTCGGTTGTAAAACGCTTGATTTTTTTTTCCGCCAGCAGAGTCTTGACATTGACGTTGTCAAACTCTTTACCTTTATCAGATTGTAAAGCTTTATAATTTTCCCCTTCTAGTATTCTTCTCAATCCTCTTGCTACTACCGGTCCTGATTTGTTGATGAGCGGCACAGCCCAACCTTTTCTAGATAAAGAATCAATAGCAGTCAGTAAAAATGCTGTATTATTATTTTCATCTCTTCGAGATCGAACATCCATCAAATCTACCTGTAGCTGTTCCCCTATTCCAGCTACAATTGTAGGACGTCGCTTAAACTTGGTTACAACTTTTTTATGTAACGTGTAGGCATCCTCACCACTCAACCATTCACGGATTCTTTTTTCTCCCTCTCGTTTTCTACGAGCTTTCAGTAAAGCTCTAGCTCCTCGTAGAGATGTATGTAATGCGGGATTGTAATACAATTCTTTTAGCGTGTCGATGTCCATGAATTAGTACCGGGAACGACCAACTTTTTCTTCTGAGTCTTACGTGTTTGATGCGGAGATTTTCTGACAGTTGTGATTCCTTCATCAGTTAGCAGGCTTTTAAATCTACTGTAATTGGTATTTCCCGATTGTATTTTACCTCCTTCGGTTAGAACGTCTCGTAGTAAAGTTTTGGAAGTCCTAGGATTCAACCAATGTTCTCCAACTTTCAGTCTGTTCTTCTCCGAGTCGAATCTACCAATTTTACTCAGATTATTCAACATTCTGACAGCAATCGTTTGATCACTCTTTTTTGTTGTTAAATCAGCTGCTTTTCTTTCAAACTCTTTTAAATTTTCGCTTTCACTATCATGCTCATCTTCTCCATCAGTAAGAAATGTACTTCCTAGTAAGGTTGTGTCTTCAGTATCAAACAACCTTCCTTTTATTAATTCCATCCCAATACCAATATCATCATCATCATCAACCACTTTCACTGATTCTAACTCATTGTCTTTATCAACATTTGGTGAAAAGACATTAGGTTTATTATCAATAACTGTGCTATTGGCCAAAGGAAAAGTAGACTCTATCCTTTTTTTCTTAATGAGATTCCAACTATCCTTTTGTGTCTGGTTTTGGTTATTTTTAATCTTTTTGACATCAGACAAATACCTACGTAGGTTTTCAACATTTTCATCTAACTTTTCGTATGAGGATAAGTCAGAATCATAAGCCGTTTCCAGTAGATCATTTCGCTTTCGCTTCATATTTCTTACTGTTATAGCTTCCATAGGATTATAATACAATGGAGGTCTGGTTTTCTCTTCCTTTACCACTGTTTTATTATCCTTTCTTTCCGTTAATCTATAGTATTCATCTTCAGTGAGTATAAAATTACGTCTGGAGAATGTTAAAGGCTGACGATTCATCTTTTTATTGATGATAAAACAGATACAATAGGTTTTATAATAGCATCCAAAAGATTCCCTCTACCACTCTGAATCAAAATTTTACGCTTATCATCAACTGTCCCTCTACCACTAAGTTTATGTAGTTCCTTCTTGTAACGCTGCAACTCAATAAACTGCTCAGAATCAAGAGGAACATTACCTAATATAATATTTTTAACACTTTCTATCAATGATTGAAACAAATCTGAGTTGGCCTTTTCGACTATAGCGATTTTTCCTTTCTTACTCAGATCATCCAGAGCTAAAATCGCCATTCTATTTCGCATCATTCGTGTTGAGAGTTTCATCTTTATCTTCTCCCTCCACCTAGCACACTTTTAAGTAACCCAGGAACTATATTGCTGATGATAGGTCCTAGTAGAGCGCCTAAAAATCCTCCTTTTTGCAATACAGCTTTCTTATCATCTAACGTTGATTTTCTTACTAAAGCGCTAATATCCTTCACGTTTCGCTGCAACTCATTATACTGAGATGATGTCAATGGTATCGTTCCATTTATAATAGCTTTAGCGCATTCCATTAGAGTCATAATAAACTCCTTTTTGGCTTTGGCTATAACAGACTTTTGAATAGCAAAGGTTGCATTGTTGAGCGATAACAACACAGCTGCATTTCTTGTTAATTTTTTCTCCAAAGCTTTAGTCATTATAACGCTTTCGTGTTGCTTTCGTGTTGCGTCGTTGAATAACAAAATATGATTGAGGTGAAGCGAATAGTAATTGTATTTATATCCTTTTACTTGGGTACATATAATATCATAGGGAGAACTGATGTAAAATTTCCCAATAGTCTATGTTGATCATTCGTTTGTTGAGTCGTATCTATTCGTAAATAAGAGTATGGTTTCTTTGTCGCATCTTCAAAAGCCTCTTGTACATATTTTACTTTTGATGGAAAACATTGTCGAGCCAAATAGGAAATAGAAGAAGCATCTCTAGGGTTTTTAAAAAGAAAAAAATAATGACTATTCAAGGAAATTGTACGATTTCCTTTTAAAAACAGATTCTGAACAATAAAAAACACACTTATGTTCAAATGATGACTATGTTTTGTATACAAAGCATTAGCATCGGCTTTACCAGAAACTTCATCCATAAGATCATCAATTATCAACCATCGATTTTTACCATCTCTGGGAAAACTCACTGTTATATCTATCATGCCTTCATGAAAAATCACTCCTGATACATCATCAAAGGCTTTTTGGTAGGCTCCATAACAGTAGTGAATCTCTGTTGGTGGAGGGTGTGCTATAGTCTGACTAGCTTCAATCATTCGAAAAATCGCTTGCGTCTTTCCCGATCCAGTTGGTCCTGCAATCATTGCTGTAAAAGGAGATCGCATCCTCGGGTCATAATCTTCAGGTTTCCCATTCATCATAAAAAGATGTTCTTCAATCAACAGTAGTTTCATTTATGATTCCAACAGGAGAGTTTCTCGCTTTTTGTATTTTTTCCATAGCTTCTTCATACATACTAAACTCAGTAACACCTCCAAAAGTGGAAAGCCCTACGACAAATACCAAAATTATCATAATTATCAACGCTTTACGCTTCATACTCGGTAAAACATCTATCATATCACGTTCAGTACCATCAATAGTATCAACTTCATTCATCGGTCTCATCTCAACATCATCCTCTGTCGACATCTTAACTTCCAATAACCATACAATCTTATTACGTTTTCATTTATATACAATGTTAAAACTATCAAAAAAAATCAAATGCCATACATTCAAAATCTATATGCCATATAAGTTCAAAATAAGTAAAAAAATAATCAAAACTCAAATGCCACTTAAATGCCACTCAAATGCCACTCAAATGCCCCTCAAGTAAAATACGATATAAACTCGGCGAATTCATCCAACGTCGTAACCCATTGCCTAAACCCCAAGGTATAATCCTCAAAAAAACACTTGGTAGGGAGATCTGCTCATATATTACTACTCATAGCTGTTATACAAAAAAGCTTAGAACAGTAGAACCAGCAGAAAGAAATATTCGCTACAAACACAACATGAAAAAGTTTATCAACTCAACTATTAATGTGATGTATTAGTCTACTATCTTGTTTCTACAAAACTACCATCTTTAAGCAAAATTCTTGAATATGACAATCCTTGATGATACTTTCAATTCATACATACATATATTATTCAGTGCTCAACAAATAAACAACCATGAATGCAATCATAGAAAACTTGATGAAAACCAGCCGACAACATTATTTTTTCTACATCAATGAGGGGCTCGTGTGCACTCGAACCCATCAGCATTTTAGAGCAGCCTGGCATTGCATGTCATAGACTTAAAACAATGAACAAGGAGTAACCAGCATCTCTAAAGCTTACAGCATCTGGTGGGTCCCAAATTAAACATGCAAGTGTGTGTAACCTTGTAAAATTGCAGTTATTATTATTGTTAATTATTATCATCATAAATGCATATTTAAAATTTTGTTGCAAAAAATTGAGAAAAAGTGTCTGTTACCATTTTAATAATAAACTAAAGCTAAAAAAGTCGAATGTTCTCAAGTTTATAAGCAAATTTAAGTAAATTGCAAAAACTAAATAAATTAGAAACAAAGTTTTAACTATTAAAACAACAAAACGAGTGAGATAAGTGACTGGCCATTCATTAGATCATATCAAACTGTGACAGCGACAAATAATATAAACATATTAGAAAAAATTAATGCATATATTAATGATAATAATAATGTTGGTCGGCCGTGTTAGTTATAAAATCTTAGAAAGCAGAGAAAATCAGCTTTCATTCATTATTGGAAGTAGTTTTACTGCCTGAACTGTTAACTGGAGAGTTCAAATATTAAATACCAAACTGCTTGAGGTGCTATAGCTACATAACAGTCTCACATGTCGGTCAAGTTTTTGTTTATATACCATCCACAGCATAGTCATTTGCACAAACTACTTTGCATGAATTTTGAGTAAAAATATTTGATGGATATTGTATTAATTTATTGGTAAAACAATTGCAGTATGGCTTTCAGAATGATCAACAATTCGATAATTTATTGCAACAATTTATAGCCAGTGAACTTGGGGGTTACCGCACTTTATAACTAAATCAATAAATCATTATCCTTTTTTAGCCAGATACAGTGACAGTAATAAGAGAATCAGGTTAAGCAACAGCAAAGTTAGTTTTTCATAGGTTCGTTGTGTTAGTAAAGATTGCTATTACAACACCTTTTGTCTTGATGACGATGATGATGATGATTGAGCAAGTCATTGAAATAAAAGCAAAGCCATTTTAGCGGAAAACAATGAAAAAGGTACAATAATAATCAAAAATAATAATTATTATTAAACAAATCGATGGGCAATAATAATTGCAAAAAATAAAGTCTTTGGTGAATAACAATCAATACCACTCCTAGAACAACAATAATACCACTAAATATATTATTATTACTACTATTGATACATAATACTACTCATGTTGTTGTCAAATCACCTTAATCTTTCCCCATTAATAACTAAAACAACATCACCATGGTAACTGGACTGATTGTCTAAAACCTGGATGTCGACAACCTGGATGTCGACAAAGTTAGATTGCATGGCGACAATTTCAGACGGATTGTCGACTAGCCTAGACTCGATGTCGACAATACATAAAAATACATAATCCAGTGATGAGTGAGTGAGTAGTTACACACACCTTTATTTATTAGTATCAAACAAGTAATAATTGTAAAAAGAAATTATTATATACTTAATTAATACTTATACTACAGCAAATTAGAAATGAAATACAGTAGATTGTTCTTCATTAATTATTTAATTGTCAGAACCATAAACCAAGCTACATGTATTGTAATATGATATGTAACGTTTGAGTTGTCTGCACTACCAAAAGAGGATAATTACTAATTCTCGTTTTCTTTCATCACTTGTTATGAGTGTGGCCAAATGTATTTATTTCTTTTATTTACATAAAGTATTTACATAAAATGTAACAAAACAGACCTCTATTAGCAGGCAAGGATGAAATGATGTTTATATACCATAAAAATATAAGGCTATTACAATGCAATATAATGATATGTATTATTCTTAATATTATCGCCAGTTGAGAGATCTTTAAAAAAAAAATGTTATAATGGCTTCGTTTTGCAAAGGCTCATGATATATGTAGTGAGTGAGGTATGCACAATGTCAAAATATATCTAATGTTCAGGAGATATGACTATGATTGTAATCTTGACTAGAAAGCAAGTCTACTAAATTTGCATATATATATGACATCATGGATTCCCAGTTGTTAATGATGGGCTTGATTGTTGATCGCAGTACTTGATAATCTGGAGAGTAGTAGGTAGATAGAGATAGATATAGTGTTCAAATGTATTTGCTATAATATAAATTACAACATACGTACGGCAAGTAGAGCGGTTATCATTATTTCAAAAAAACAGTGAACAATTTATTGAATGGAATGGATATATTAAAAGAGAAATAGATAGTCTCTCGCTTTGCTCACATGAGACACTGCTGCAGATTGTGAGTTGTCCTCTACTGGTGAGAATAGCAACCATAAATTGTCGACGGCAGGATAATCATTGTCGCCCAGCAGACGAGTAACCATCAACCAGCGCTTTGTCGACATCCAGGTCAGTTATTCGACCATCTGGTCATAGTTGTCGCCAACCGAACTTATTTTGTCGCCGACCGAGCCAACTTTGTCGACATCCAGGTTGTCGACATCCAAGTTTTCGACAATCAGTCCAAAATTCATCACCATCATCATCAATTGATAAAAAAGAGCATCGTATCATCATCGATCATCACTACACTTACTTATTATACTGAAGTAGTAGTGGTAGTTAGTAGCAGTAGTAGTCACTCATCATGATGAATACTCATCAATAAATAATAATAATGAATAATCAATAAATGAATAATCATAATACTAATAGTTATAGTAATGCATTTACATGATGATGATGATCAACTTCATCATCATCATCATCATGCTGAACAACAATACAACAATGAATTAATGATGATGATGATGACCAGCATCCTCGTTACTATTATTATTATCCTTATTATTATTCACTGATTATTCATTAATCATCATTATTATTTTCATTTATTTATTGATAAAAAAAATTATAATAATAATCTAATTAATTATTATTATCATTATATTAAATAAATAATATTAAATAATAATAATAATAATTATTATATTATTTATTATTATTATTATTATTTATTTATACATACGATTATTATGATATTTATAATTTTTTTGATATGAATTTTTACTCATTATTATTATTTTAAATTTTTATCAAAGAAATCAATAATAATCAGTTACTAATAAAAGGAGTTTTTAATGATTTATTTAATAATTATTATTATTTATTAAATTAAAATTAATTGATTGATAAAAAATTTAAACTTTTTCTAATTTGTTCATCAATCAATCAATTATTATGAAATTATGCCGACTTGACAAAAAACTATGAAATTCCATATTCCAAAAACTTACTTGTGCAAATTTAAGGGAAAAAAATTGGTGTCGAGATATAGGACCCAACCATAAGATTAAAGTAGCAACATTTCCATTGTTACATTACATTCAGGTATCACTTCTGATACAAGGTTGTTGGTCACGTGACTCAGCTGCTTCCGGATTACTCTCCGACAAGACTGCAAAGTAACTTTTTCATTTCAAATTGTTCGATGTAAAATTTATGGAAGAAATTTTTTTTCTGGTTAAAACATATAAGTTTCAGACACCAAAATTATTCTTTCATTGCTTTAGAACATGAAACCACAATTTTTTTGTCTTACGACGAGAAATAAAACTTGCCGTGCATTCAACTGGGTATTACAAAGAGGAAGTCACTCTGAGCTAGTTGATGCTTTCCTAATGATAGACAACTCCAAATATATTAGCTCAACTTACTGTGCCAACTTATAAACGATCGAAATTATACCAGCGTATCATTTTTATCGTTTATAAATTATATAACATTGAGTTGTCTGTCTCCATGCATTGGCCTTCAATTGATATACGTTATCATCGATCAGTGTTATAATATATAGCCATTATCCATCTTGCTTTATACGATCGTTGTTAAAAAGCTTGATTTTTGAAAAAAGTATAAAATTGGAGAGACACTTGTTTCACGATCTTCTTTATTTACAACTCCTGGCAAGCAAACCTCTTAGCTTTAGCAACCACAATAGAAGCTTGTGGAGTTGCGTCTCTGACATAAACAACTTGCAACGATGCCTGAGGGTACACCCCCCCCCCCCCCCCCACGTTGCCCATGGGTATTCAGGCTATGCTATGAACCATGATATAATATACCATAATATTATCAGTTCTACTTGTACTTACATACTGTGATGCTTGAATTTGTCATTTGAAATTGCACCTTGTTAGCATGAAATCACCATGTACACAGAATGCATATTTGGTACACAGTCTACATATGTGATACACAGTCTACATATACGGTGCACAGTCTACATATATAGTACACAGTCTACATATACGGTGCACAGCCTACATATACGGTACACAGTCTACATATACGGTACACAGTCTACATATACGGTGCACAGCTACATATATGGTACACAGTCTACACAGTCTACATATACGGTACACAGTCTACATATATGGTACACAGTCTACATATATAGTACACAGTCTACATATACGGTACACAGTCTACATATACGGTACACAGTCTACATATACGGTACACAGTCTACACAGTCTACATATATAGTACACAGTCTACATATATAGTACACAGTCTACATATACGGTACACAGTCTACATATACGGTACACAGTCTACACAGTCTACATATATAGTACACAGTCTACATATGGGATACTGAACCATGTGGAAAGCAATACCGGTGTATGCTCTCTCAATAAGGAGTTGTCCCCTTCTGGCTGATTAATACTGCAAAGAAATGACTGCTCGTCACTATTGTCTTGTCTGTAGTTGATTTTTATGATCATCTCAGCACTGGATGCAACGCAGTGCAAGTGTTGACCTTTGCACTGCCAGCGCAATAGAGTTGCTTAACCTGATAAAGTCTGAGAGACGAAGAAGGTCTTACCCACCATTCTGCTAAACCAAGAAGACCAGCTTGTGCTGACCACAAGCTGTGGAGGACCTGAAAACTTACCAAAGGCTGAGAGAGGTACACAAAGGTAACTCCAGCCATTGGCTCTGCCCTCTAGCCACTAGGCGCCTTAACCTTTTAAATATTTGCGCCCATAAGTTCCTGGGCATCTGATTGGCTATGTGTAGAGGATCGTGCTGGTAGGGCTCTTGTTACCGTCCGCTAACAACAGCCGTTCACAGCGCGCAGCTCGTGAAGCAGCAAATCAACACTTCTCTCCTAGAGGTAACGCAGGGTCGGTATAGAGCTGCTGGTAGCAACAGAGAAGTTGGTAACAACTTCACTACTAGTGAGCCCTCGGCTCAGACAAACTAAGTATAGTTTTATGTAATAGAATACATTTATTGTCCAGATATCAAGCTCTAGGGAGGCAATCGCCTAGAAAATTCCACAGCAGTAGCAGTAAGTGATAAGTGGCAAAGTATATATGCAAAAGCAGCGTTTTATAGGCTGATCACAGGAAGTCTATTGCATCATGTTGGTGCAACCAATACAACATAACAGGAAGTGCTACAACCAATCAGATGACAATACATACAATGGCATACAATATTAAAAGGGTAAGGCGCCTAGTGGCAATGAAACAAGCTATATAATTAAGTCCTCAGTCTAATTACTAATTAGCCTTACAATCCAGGTAGGCGGGAAGTGGAGATAGTTAGGTCCTAAATTCGTCCTCGGGAATCAATACACAATCATTTTGGAACTTTGGCTAGGGCGGCCATCTTGTTGCCGGACCAGTATGTCACTGCAGGGTTGGTAGAGGTCATCCCTGGGTTGGTAGCGGTCACTGCAGGGTCGGTAGAAAAAGCTGCAGGGCCGGTATAGAGTCTGCAGGGCCGGTATCACATCTGCAAGATCGGTAAGGCAAATCATCTGCTTCTAAGTGATGGCGACTTGGTGCATCACTTGGGGAGGCTTGTCAGACTGGCTAATAATGTCAGAGTCAATTAGAAGCAACTGGTGTATAATTTACTAGGTGTAGCGTGCCGAGAGAGTAAGCTTGGTCACTCGAAAGCTAAACTTTCTGCTGGCACATTTGAGATTAACCTCAAAAAGACAGAATGTATGTACCAGCCGATATAACTTCTTCATTCTTCACCTGAATCACTAGTACAAGCCTCTACTTCACCTATTTAGGTAGTAGGTTTCAAGCACTGCAAGAATAATGAGAAGATTCAAAGCAAGTTGGCAAGGTGAGCACGGCTTTTGGGAAACTTCAGCAGAGATTGTGGAATAACAGACATTTCTCCATCACCGTGAAATGTAAAGTCTGAAGAGCTGTGGTACTGTCAATGTCAAATCTCATTCATGAAGCTCAAGTCTGGATAACATACCGGAGGCAGGTAAAGAAACAAAGCGTGTACATGGCGAGACAGCTGAGTGACATCATAAAGCGTCAAGTCGTGTGACAAAAGCTGGAATGCAGAAATACTACCTGCCTTACATGACTGATGTACTCATAGCGAAAAATCGGAGATGATTAGGCCATGTGCACAGCATGGAAAAAGACTGTCTTCCATTCAACTGCTGTATTCACAAGTCTTTAAAGGAAAAAGGAATCCGGGAAGACCTAGACTCAGATTCAAGGATGTGTCAAATAGAAACATGAAATGTAAAAAGATTGACCCGAAAGCATGGCAGACTTTGACACAAAGCTGCACGAGAATTGTGATCAGATCTAGCCTTAAACTATGGAATAGTCCCAGTCCCAATAACTGCCTGCAAAGATCTGATATAGGGTGACCTGGTACTCTTTGAAATGAAACCCTCTAAACGACTTTCATCTACTTTTTGGGTCGTTTTTGAGGTCACTTCCTTGCACTAAAAGCCTCACCTTCTGGCAATATAGCGATTGACTTGGTGTTTTCTCTCACCCGCATTCAACAAGTTTCTGACAACAAACACTCATCTATAGCGGTACATTTGATGTTTTTTAAACAATTCTTGGTAGCCAGTGATCTGCATCACCGAATACAGACTTGGGTAGATATGGATAAAAGTATATAAACAATGGGGAGTAGTGAGAGCACACAACTTCTACTTTGAGTTGTGAATGGTGCGTGTGTAGACAACTCCTGTGATGTCACTGTCAAAATCAGGCCTACATGTACATAAACCATTCCATGTATGTATCATGGTTTAAACCACCTGAAGAGTGACCATCAGACAAAGAGGACAACTCCAAAGCTCACAGAGATGTTTTATGCTGAACTCCTACCCTCCATCCAGAAGCTGTGGAGCTCTTTGCCCTCATTGGTCAAATGCTTCAATACCTCAGGTGATTGGTCAGGCAGCAGCTATAGATGTCTATGGAGAGCTCAATGGTGACTGTACTAGATGGACAAGGACAGCTTTAGTGATGAGATGTACAAGCAATGTCATTATATATAATTATACAGGGCGTCATAGACAACCTTGTGTCTTTACTTTTTGTGGCATGAACCATTAGCCTGCGTCTATGTTTATTTGTGTCTCCCAGTCTCTGTAATACATTTTCTCTCTCGATGTCTCTGTAATATATCATCTTTCTATATACGTAATACATTATGTTCACTCTGGTAACTCATGTTCCACTAGAATAAACACAATCTCAAGCAAACCAAGCTGTAGAATGTAATCCACACCGGCAGGTGTGCAAACACATCATTCTTTATTTGACATCTAAAGTTTATAAAGTGGATTGATGATCAATGCGTTTGATTCTTTCTATTTCTGCTAGTCATACTGGCTACCAGCCAATGATTGCTGGATATTTTACTTCGATCCTGATAAAGGTGGTTTTGTTGTAACAGTTAATACTTTATTTACTAGTTAATCTTCAAGCTAGTGAGTAATATTTACAGCTTCTAGTTAATCTTTTAATTGATGATTCAAGTATTATTTTTACTTTTTGATTAATCTTGTAACTACCAATTAATCTTGCCGCCACTAATTAATCTTGTAGTTACCAATTAATCTTACAGCCATCAATTAATCTTGCCGCTACCAATTAATCTTGTAATTATCAATTAGTCTTGTAACTACCAATTATCTTATATCTATCAATTAATCTTGTAGCTACCAATTAATCTTGTAGCTATCAACTAATATTCTAGTTACCAACTAATCTTCTAGCTACCAAACAATCTTGTAGCTACCAATTAATCTTGTAGTTACCAAATAAACATTACGTCGATTAGTAAGCCCCAATAACACACACCAGACAAGATTTCATGCTGAAACAGAAATAATAACCACTACCCCTACACTAGCGCATACTATATTTAATATGTTTACGAGCGTCTGTGTACTCCGTGCTGAGTCATTTATATAACCGTGGAATGCTACTTATTATGCAGAATAAATTGAGAGTTCTCCTAGTGCCAATAAACGATGACATTTGTGCCAACTCAATTCTGATTGGTTGGTCACTTCCTGGTAACAGATATTTGAGGTTTGAAGAGATCAAGGGATGTTAGTGTGATGGTAAAGTGGTAACATTGATCTCTACTCGACAGTTGCAACTGGTGTACACAAAGTGTGTAGCGAAGATTAAAAAGTTGGTGAGAACATTCTAAAATTAGCCATTGGCTGTTTCAGTGCTTGTTTAACATCTTTCTGAGAACTTGGACATTTTTGTTAAATCAAAAAATGTCGTCGCTGTCGGAGAACTCAATGCCGTTGTATGAGAGTATAATTGATACATCACTTCCTGCCACATTCACGTAAGTATTAGTTACAGTATCTGCTAACCTAGCCCAGTTTTGTAGTTTGTATATGCCGCTGTGACTGTAAGACAATAATGCAACGGGGCGTGTGAGCAGCGCCCCGTACTTGGATAGGGCTAAATGCCATTGAATTTTTATTTGACTTTTAAAATGCGGCACTTTTTTATTTTTGAAGCGTTTGAATTTGAATGCTTGTCACTACAGGTATTTGAGTTATATTTGAATTAGCTGTCTAGCCTTGGTCCTATACTGCCCATACTATGCCACCAATAACCCAGATACTCTCCAAAGAGGTAAAACACTACCTCCCACAAGGACGACTCACTTAGCTACCAGGGTACTCAAACTAGGAACTGAATCTCAGATGTTCTAACCACTAAACCATGCGTGCTTCTTTGTAACCTGTAACCTGTGGTCCTAGCTAGCTGTGGAAATGCGTGGAATACACAAAGTTAGAAATCACAAACCTTACGAAACTTATATTAAACTAGTGCAGTATTTTCACCACTAAATTATACAAAAACACACGAAAGCTAGCTGTTGTGTTATCAAATGTATTTTATGGCTCATTTCATTTATTCTATTCATCGTATAGAGGAATCTTCTAACCGTTTGCTAGCGCATTAATTAGCGTAACTCCTCTTGAAATGCAAACAAACATAACCATCACTCAAACTGGACCATCAACAGTTTCAGAACATTCCAGACTTCTTCGTTGTTACCTAATGTAACTGGTTACTTCGAGTTGAGACAGCTCTACCGCTGTCATACCCCCCCCCCCCCACCTCTGTGTTCAGACAAAACTAAAAGCATCTCCAGAAATTGAGGCTTTACCTGCTGTATCGGTTTTCATTAAATAACTTCATGTTTATAGCCAAACAAACAGTCTGTCATCTAATCATAACATCGTATTACTAAAGGGAGATTAATTTTGCTATCTTGGGTAAGGGAGACAACTCTGGGGTAAACTTTGGTAAGGGAGACAACTCTGGGATAAGCTTTGGTAAGGAAGACAACTCTGCTGTGAACTTTGGTAAGGGAGGCAACTCAGCAATTTACCGGCTGCGGAGTTGATATCAATATATTGTGTGTATATTAATTGCATACACTAGTGTCTCCAATGGAGCTCTCCAAGCTGGAGAGATGACTCCATACGGACCATCACTGACGATCTATATTTCACAGGTCGCAGATGGACCAGCCTTGTAATCAACACAGACTTTCTCCATTTCAACTGCGTCTGCTGGCACTCCTCCAAGTATGTATTAATAGCATTCGGTTGTTAATTGGCTGCTTTTACATTAATGCAGCCTATCAGAGAAGAGATTAATCGGATGAAATGCCAGTTGGCGTGAGCAAACTTAAGCGTTTATTGGCCAGCAGTGAGTAACTTTGGCATGTCCATCTGTTTGTTTATTATTGGAGCTAGGTGAGTGGAGGCTGTGTGCAGGTAAGCGCAAGTGAATGCAGGTGAGTGCAGGTGAGAGCAGGTAACTGCAGGCCGAAGCAGGCAAACACACAAAAGCTGAAACATTGGCTAAAAGCATGACTAATTCACAATTAATTTGACTATTTAGACATTATAATGTATCACAGGTTGCTTGACAGGTTTTTTACTATTACAGACAAGGGAAGGCAATGACAACTGCACAATCAGTGGATATGAAAGACCTATCAATCATGATTTGGAGTTGCATCACTACGACATCACTGCTGGCAGCAGAGCTGGCAGAGGGGAAACAGAAAGTGAGTAGACAGCATGTAATTGTTATGGTACTATATGCTAGTTAGTAGTAAGTAGTAGATAAAATGTTATCATTGCTGGTAGTACTCTATCAGGGCTGGTAGTACTCTATCAGTGCTGGTAGTACTCTATCAGTGCTGGTAGTACTCTATCAGAGCTGCTGCTACATGTAATACTGCATGTACATATAGCGATCGCTAGGAGATTAGCTTAGCGGTTGCAGAATTTTGCAGTTGCTTTCTGCGAAGAACTTGGTAAGGAATCAATAGCATTTTATTTGAGGTTCTCTTGAGGTTTTAATCCAAATCAAAACACTGCGAGCTGATTATTCGTACAGCCAATCACGGCGCACAAATGCTATATCCTTGTTTCCAGCATTGATCATCCGCATCACTCTGATCTATCAACAACCATGTAATAAGTTGCAAGCTATATTTTGCAATAGCGAGTTTGACCAGCATTGCTGAAGAGTTGATAGGAGTCAAAACTTGGGCAATTCTTTAGGAACCTAGGCGATCTCAACGGAAAATCATCAAGCGATTGCTATATGTAAATGAGGTCATAACACTCTCAAGGGGTCAAACTCTGAAATACCGTGTAATAAATAAAAAAAGTTGATTTGATTTGCGCTTAAGGCAGTGAAGGAGACAAAAAACCAATTACATAAAAGATTGGACGAAAATGTGGTAGGTAAAGCACGGAAGAGCAACTCCAAGCTTTTATAGAGTCGCTATTCATAAAGTGCGATTGAGGCCGTGTCTCTGTAGGTAGGAAGTATTTTTCTTGTTGAAGTACAAGTCTGAAGGTGTATAGAACAGGGGTACAGGGGTGTATAGGGGTGGAGTGAAGCAAAAGTTTGTTATTACGGTATGATGCCGAGCTTCACCACACCACTAATAGCAGTTGTCCTTATCCATAGAGACGTACTTTGTGTTATTATAATTTGTAGCAAGAGCTATTTGTCAATGCCCCGGTTGCTACGTGTTTGATTGGGAAAGACAACGCCCTGAACTCCCTGCTCGGCAACAACAAACAAATGGACAACAGAAAAATGGTATTTGTATGCTCATTTGATATATCTGGAGTTGTCTTATTAATGCTTTAGTAACAGTTGATGTCACTATGTATGAATGCAGGTTGTAGGAGCAGCAGAACCAAGTTTATTGCTGTCATTGTGATCATTTGCCTCATTACTATTGGTTTATGTGTAGGCCTCACTTGGCATGTCTCCAATCAATCAGGTTTGTTGCACACGATATCTTGCCAACAGTCTGCCGTTGTATATAAGATTGCAAAGAGCCGTCCAGCTAAACTCGCTCATGCATGTGTTTACAGTGAAAGGTGTACAGAATGCACAAGGTACTACACCTCTGACGTCCTTTTCACCTGACAACAACGGTAGTTTAGTAGCTAGTACAACGGACTCGTCAACGTCACTAGTTCAACCTTCTGTAAGTACCTCTGCATCAGCTGACGAGGTGACAACGCAGTCCACTAACATTTCAGTGTTGTCACTTCCTGCCTCCACAGCACCACCAGCACCTACTACAGCACCACCAGCATCCACCACAACACCACCGACAACTACTATAACAACTACCACAACACCACAAACAACTACCACAACACCACAAACAACTACCACAACACCACCAACAACTACCACAACACCACCAACAACTACCACAACAACTACAACAATGCAAGCAACAACCACAACTACCCTACCAGCTGCATGTCTTACAGCAACCAACTTCACAGAGTCTTACAGGCTGGAGCACAATGGTGCAGACCTGAAGCCCGGTGGACAATATTCCAAAGATGGCTATGGCTGTGACCTGCACTCTGACCTTGAGTGGTTCAGATTCACAGGGGCTGCAGGTTTGTATAACTTTGTCTAACGCAACAGTTTATGAACTAAACAGGGTGACACGATGCGTATGCGGCATATTTACCTTTCACCGTGGTCTCTAACAACAAAAAATGCCCATATAACATTGCTATGATCAATTTACACAAAAATGTAAACAGATAGTGAAATATGAGCAATTACAAACAGTATAGGTGTATCTATCTATCAGGCTTTGAGCCAGCTGAGGAATGATCCTCAGACAAAGCAGACAACTCCGAAGTTCACCAAAATGTTTTATGCAGGTAATGCCCTCCTGAACTCTTGCCCTCCGTCCAGAAGCTGTGGATCCTTCTGTCCTCATTGGTCAAATGCCTCAATACCTCAGGTGATTGGTCAAGCAGCAGCTATAGATGTCTATGGAGAGCTCAATGGTGACTGTACTAGATGGACAAGGACAGCTTTAGTGATGAAATGTACAAGCAATGACATTATATATAAGTATACAGGGCCTCATAGACAACCTTGTTTCTTTACTTTCTGTGGCATGAACCATTAGCCTGCGTCTATGTATTACATTATTTCTTAATGTCTATGTAACATACTTTCTTTCGATGTCTATGTTATATATTCTTTTTACTATATCTAAATGACTTCATGTCTATCTATATATGTATAACTGTACCCAGTACATACATACAGCACATACATACAGTACATACATACAGTACATACATATAGTACATACATATAGTACATACATATAGTACATACATATAGCACATACATATAGCACATACAAAAAAAAACAGACATATAGTACATACATATAACACATACATTACATACATACTTATCAGATCATGCCACAAAAAGCTTCATTGCAAGTCAAATATTCAACACCAGAGGAGCAGCCAACGTTTCTGTAAATGAAGTCATGTGGTGTATGCCAGCTACATCTCATAACATAGACAGGTCTAACATCTGATGTACAGTTGTCTCCGTTCACTAGATAGGCATCCATCCTCGTAGGTAATCCTACGTTGGTAGGCATGGTAGCGTTTGTCCACATAGGAAACTTTGTACCACAACTTCGAAACTTTGGACATTTGTTATACATTCTGCTACCTGACAATAGTACATTTGATGGCATCAATACTACACCACAGTACACACTACAGTATGCACTACAGTACACACTACGGTACACACTACGGTACACACCACGGTACACACCACAGTACACACTACAGTACACACTACAGTACACTCCACAGTACACACTACAGTACACACTACAATACACACTACGTTACACACTGCGGTACACACCACGGTACACACCACAGTACACACTACAGTACACATTACAGTACACACCACAGTACACACCACAGTACACACCGCAGTACACACCGCAGTACACACTACAGTACACACCACGGTACACACCACAGTACACACCACGGTACACACCACAGTACACACTACAGTACACACTACAGTACACACCACAGTACACACTACAGTGTACAATACAGTATACTCTACAGTATACAACACAGTACACACTACAGTACACACTACATTGTACACTACGGTACACACCACAGTACACACTAAAGTACACATTACGGTACACACTATGGTACACACCGCAGTACACACTATGGTACACACTACGGTACACACCACAGTACACACTACAGTACACACTGCAGTACACACTACAGTACACACTACAGTACACACTACAGTACACACTACAGTACACACTACAGTACACACTACAGTACACACTACAGTACACACTACAGTACACACTACAGTACACACTACAGTACACACTACAGTACACGCTACAGTACACACTACAGTACACACTTCAGTACACACTACATATTGTATTGTGTACTCTTCATTCAACAATACACACAACAGTACTATTATAGTGCATATGTAAGTGAACTAATCAAAATGTCAGCCGTTTCCAGCGCTATTTTATATAAGGATAACTCCGCTGGAGCCAAATACCACAAAGGCTCATATAAGTCATCATTGGCTGAAATAGTTTTTATGCATTTATTCGATATTTGTTGCATAAAATGAACTTTTTTTACATTAATACCTATGTGAACATCTTTTGTTTCAATCTAGCACTAATATTTAATTTATTAAGTTGAACTTTGTAGCAAAACTTTGTTTAAAACTTTTAAACGTCATTGGAGCCAGAAATAAAAAAGGAATCATCTCCCCTTTGGAGGGATAACTCTCTGTTGACCAGCAACGGACATATAATTGTTTGCCGATATGTTTACTAAAGATTACCTGCCCTGTACTGCAAAAATGTTTACTTTCAGGCCAGTGAGCTTACATGACCTTTTGTAATTGTATACAGGGAGCACAGTTGCGTTACATACCATCCATATGGCAAACACCCGAAATATTGAAGTGCCACTTGGTTATGTAGCAAAACAAAATAGTGATAAAATAAGTGAAATAATCCTACTGTGATATTGGTAACTGTTATGAACAGATCCAGACCAAAGAATGGAACATCAAATTATCATATTGGAGTTGTCTGCTTTATGCTAACTAAATTATTTTGAGAACATAACTTCAACAATCTTTTCCAGTTTTAACGAATACTTACAGATTTTTATACAGTCAGTCTACGTATAGCTATTGAACGGACAACATCTCACTCGCAACCTATTTCTATATATCTTAGTACTATTGAATCTGCTAGCATATAATTCACACAGATATTCTATAGCATTACCTGCTCCTATAGCCATCAAAGAGTCGGTGTACATACAAGAGTGGGAGATAGAGACAACGGTGTCTATAGACACACGAACTCAAGTATAAAACTACCTACCATTGGTATTGCAGTTTGTACCTACAGGAGCTAATACCTACCTGCAGATGGAATAAACGTAGACCGGATTGAACGTCGGCTGGAATGAACGCCGCCATACCTCGAACTAATGTCGACTATTCTATAAACCAGAGAATTTTGGCTTTCATTCCCGGATGTGTCTACGTTCGTTCTCGGCGATATATAACATATCATTTCGACTTTCATTCCAGGAGTTGTCTACTTTGGGAAAAAACGATAATATATTTTACTCCTGGAACGAAAGTCGAAACGAAAGTTTAAATGTTGCCAGGAATGAATGTCGACACTTTCTAAAATGAAGGTCGAATTTTTCTTTCTTCTAACATAGTCGAAATTCATTCCAGGATGTGTCTACATTCATTCCAGCTATGTCTGCATTCATTCCTGTCGACGTTCGTTCCAAATTCCACATAAACTCTTAACCAGAAACTAACATTAGTCACGGCTGGACTGGAACCTAATTCTATCAGACACATCGTAGAGTTTGATCTGAGGGAATACCGCTCACAATAAGTGCACAAGGGGAGACAATAATTCCCCACATTTCCGTTCAGATCATAACTAATATTATTAAAAGTGCAGTATTTACTGTGTTTGTTGTTAGTGTGCTGCTGCTGATGTGAGTCAGCAATGCATGATTTGAAAAAAAGAATAAAGTAATTTGCATTGTTGTTATTTATTTTTTTACATACTATTTACTATTATTTTTCTTCCTTCATAAACAGCTGACTGAATCACAAAAACCTGTAATAGGCTACTCTGAAGTGAAGTAGGAATAATGTTAAATAAATAGTATAAACATTTTGAAAAAAAATGATTGATTTCATTGGTTCTGTAGGAAATAATTATTTTTGGGAATACTTATGTTATTATAATTATTTAAACTATTATTACGAGATTATTTTTCTATGATTAACTGTTGGCTATTATTAGCATTTATATTTATAAGCTTTTTGTTATTCAAAATTTCATATGAAAGTTGAGCGGTACAAAAAATAGTTTATAATTCATATTTTATATAATATCAGTGGTAATCTAAGGGCTAAATTTCGGCCCGTATTACTTTTCTTCAAATTAAAATTTTTTGTTTAAAATTCCCAGAGAGCTAGAATACATTCTGAGCTTTCAGATAAATGGTTGTTTGAAGCGCTATCATGTCAATCTGCTGCGTTATGAGCTGTTGAAAATGAGCCGTTTTTCTATAAGTTATAGTGTAGTCACTCAAGCATTTGACTCCAGAGGGTCACATGACAAGGGCAGTTGGCCACACTTTGATTACTTTGCTTAGGCGCATACTACAGTTTACAAACCTGCCAACTCTGTAAATCTGAACCAAGATACATTGGTGCACAGATCACAAGCAAAGCCCCACCAAGAATGTGGTCCAAAGGGCCTGTAGCCAGTGCCGTTGTGATCGAGTCGCCAAAATTGAGTCAAATTGTGAGCGTGTAGACATTGATGGGTAACAGGTACACTTGTCGTGGCCATAGGTTGAGCGGAGGTAGATACATCAGCAGTGCTTCTGCTACCTGCTGTTGCTGTCGCTGCACCAAGTGTAGGAGTAGAAAGGTCCCTTGTGCCTGAAGGTAAAAAGATACAGAAAATACATACATAGACATTAGATGTCTGTAAATGGAAGATATACATAGAACTTAGATGTCTATAAACAGAAGATATACATAGAACTTAGATATCTATAAATAGAAGATATACATAGACATTAGATGTCTGTAAGTAGAAGATATACATAGACATTAGATGACTGTAAGTAGAAGATATACATAGACATTAGATGTCTGTAAATGGAAGATATACATAGAACTTAGATGTCTATAAACAGAAGATATACATAGAACTTAGATATCTATAAATAGAAGATATACATAGACATTAGATGTCTGTAAGTAGAAGATATACATAGACATTAGATGTCTGTAAGTAGAAGATATACATAGACATTAGTTGTCTGTAAATGGAAGATATACATAGAACTTAGATGTCTATAAATAGAAGATATACATAGACATTAGATGTCTGTAAGTAGAAGACGTACATAGACATGTTAGGGTCTATGCAACACTTCATAAAGTGATATAAAATGAACCTACCACATCTGACAGCTGTGACAGTGGCAACCACAAAAATGATGCCCAAAGCAACACTTGCAATCACTCTGTAGTTCTGTGTGCTGCTGGTTTCCTGCCGCTGCCCTGTGAATGAACAGCTAATCTACTGCATATAAGTATGTTCTACAGGATAGAAAGTATACATTAATGTATTATGTGCATCTACATACTTGTAGTTTGAGTTGGTAGAAGTTGTCTCCTACTGTTTAACAACCAGTCCACATAACCATGTGTCTCCCCTATCTCATCATACACATCGTCTGCACTCTCCATCTGCAACTAGCTATAGTTTAGAATGCCGACAGCAATAAGTACCAACCTTCAGTTGATGCCATTTTAGAAAAATAACAAATAGCTTCTATGCTGATTGATAGACGATGATCCAACTTTGTATGATGTAGGAGGCTCTCTAGTAGCCTTTGCTAATGGCTACCAACTAGCCACTGCTACTACTAAACAACATGACAACAAATCAACTTATCAACCACTGCCAATTTCGATGAGGAACTTAAGCCTTACAACAAAGTTTCCCGATTAACCACTCCTCTACAGCAGCGATGCTTGCATTTCCTTGTATTTTATGCCAAATATCCTATTCCCAAATGCTAATCACTAACGACAGAGTAGAGTGTTTGATTGGTGAGACCATTGCGGAGTGGGTTGTACAGACCTCAACACAAGCTACAAATTCAGTAACCAGTTGGCAATTCTTTGGAGGCTTTCAGCTGTTGAGGCAGCAGTTTATGATAGTGAAACATCGGGCCAGTTTTGGTTTATAATCATTAAAAAAAAGAATAAACAAAATGGCAATAAAGCTTCACTATAACAAGTGTAGAACACGACTGCTCATCGCCTAAACACCAGACGAGCAGACAACTCCTTAGACGTTCAATGGCCGACCTTAATGTGGCCAATCAATGAAACATCAATGCCTAGTTTATTTACATAAAAAGTCTCTAACGGTCTCCAGAAGCACCGCCAGCCCTACGTGTAGTTAGTAAGCTTATGAGGGTATTAGTTAGATGATCGAAGACTCCCAGAGAGAACAAACCATAATACTTTCTACTAAACTCTTGCCCTCCCTCCAACAGATGTGGATCTCTCTGTCCTCATTGGTCAAATGCCTCTATGCCTCACGTGGTTGGTCAAGCAGCAGCTATAGAACAGTCTACACATGGGTATTATATTGATTTCCTTCTAATTATGATGGCACATTTAAATGAGCAGTCATAATTATTAAAACAGTTAATCAAAGTTCCAATTCAAATCATGAAGTCTCGCAAAACAAGATCAAAAGAAACCTGAAGGACAGGATTGGATCCTGGCAGAGTCTCTCCCGAAATAGAGATGGTTGGAGACATCTGATAAGAGGACGAAACCCGTCATCATCGGCTACGATGGACAGCTAACTACTACTAATCAAAGTAATTATTATAGTGACTACTTACAACCGACTACCATGGCAGACCCTACAACTACAACGACAGCATTTGTACATACAACATCAACAGCTCTCCCTCAACCACAACAATGTGTGCAAGCGTACAACCCTGGAGAATGGATCACAATGGAAGCAATATAAAGCCAGGTGGACCTCACTCTATGTATGGATATGCCTGTGATCCTATTGACCTACCTTACTGGTTTAGATTCAAAGGAGAAGCAGGTAGATTATATTATGCTACTTCACACAGACAGTGCTATATAGACCAGGTAAAACAGGTTATTCTGGTGTTATCATGGGTGCTGCAGGTAACAAAATGTTAGATACATGCCCCAAAATGCTAAGCTGTGGTACAAAATACCCGCTATGGACAGACGATCCCATGCCAACTGTTATCGGAGAAGTGAGAAAAGTGACCGCTTACAGTGTGCGTAAAACTGGGTGCAGAGATGGAAAGCTACCAATACATGTTATGAGATGTTCATGGAACACAGATTATGATTTGGTGTACCATACCATAGACATCAGCATATCTTATTTAGAGTTTTGCAACGATGCATTCTGTGGAATGGAATAAGCGACATAGAGAAGTACAGCTATTCCAATTTTGCTAAACTTAGTTTCTGTACATGGTAGTCATTCTACTGTAATGCCACGTTTCATTGACATCACGGAGATAAAAGCATTAAACGTTAACATATTGTACAGGAAATGACCGCGCGCGATCCCATTAGACTATTTTAAAGCTACTTCTGCCATTATTCCCTTTCCGTACAATCGATATAAAACAAAGACTGTATATTTTTCAAAGATTATCAATAATTGTAACAGTCGATATCTTTGTCTGCATATAGTTATATCATTATTATGTTTCTTTTTCTGCAACAGGTCTTTTAATTTTTAAAATAAATAGTTTTGCGAAGCAATTGGAAAGGTACAATATTATGTAACCAAGGCACTCACATACATTTAAGGTGGCTGTAGATCTCTCCTAGATCAGAGTAGCCAAAAGAGTACAAACAAAAAATGAAAAATCAATAACGGGTTGAAGCGTCTACCTTCTACAGCCTTCTCTCTTGCAGTGCTTAAAAAAAGTTGAACAAACACATACAGATTATAATCACATAAAAATGGTTGCAAACACAGTGGCCTACTCCTCGGAGAAGCCAGACAGCTGATATGACCTCGTAGTAGCCATGTCTAGTACAAATATGCCAGTGCTATTGACAGGGAACCAACACTCAATCTGACAAGTAACCATTCACTATACCAGAGTCAGTCAGTAGCCTGAGGACCAGTGCAAGTGAATGCTACTCGAGAGCTGTGACTACTATCAACAACTCAATTCTTGCACATTCATTGGCAGCGTTTGGATTTAGCAAACCTTGACAAGTGAACCCTTCAGGGCCAGAAAACTAAAAAACGAATAAAGAACGGCAAGCAGATGAAAAATTTGTGTGGTTGGAAATCCATCCGCAAAAGTGTTAGAAATGTTCACAAATATCCTAGAACGGATGAATGAGAAGTCAAACAATGAGCTCTTCAAGGCACCGTAATTGGATTGGACAAGAGATCCCCAATACCTCTTCCGGCAATTCTAAAAAGTGCCTGATGCAAGTTAATTACAGCTGGCACCAACCAAATATATTGTTTAATCACCGAAGGGAGAAGCCATACTTGCCCACAGCCAGTTCTGAGCCCTCCTACTGAGAAGTCCAAGCGATAGAATAGAAAACTACCAGCCCCATTGAAATGATAGTTGAAGCTGCCTAGGTGAACTGGTCAAAGGCTTAGACAAGATTACACATTGGAAAGCTTACAGAACCCTTTGGGTAATGCAAAACTGTATAGGTACCTGGTGGCCATACAGAGACATCAAAAGAAAAGACAGTCGTAGCTGAAAAAGAATTTGTCCAAGTTCAATCCGTCTACAGCTCTGGTCCCAAGATATGGATAACAGTCTGGAGCTGAGAAGATTGTCAGCATGTAAAAATCTAAACAAAAAACTTTCAGATTTCAACTGAGAGCAAGTTCGTGTTCGTCAAACGAAATGCAACATTCAATATGGCTAAGACTAGCAACCGACCATCCAGAAAATGACCTGGTGTTGGGGATGGTAAAGGTTGGGAAAACCTGGCTAAAAGTGTAAACAGAAACTTTAGAATAAGAACTAAAAACGACTTCTGCCATCACCAGTTAAGAATTCTACTAGCGCCAGCAAGGCACATGTAAAATGAAGAGAGCGCAGCCGGCCCAAGAACTGGCCCAGAAGGAGTCGCAGGGGGCGCTACAAACTGCCCACAACCTGCTATAAAAGTTCACACAAAAACGGATCTCCGAACTCGAATTTCTGGCAGAAGAACGGTCAGACGACGTAGACAAACCTCTTCCAAAACCAGAAGTCAAGAATGGGATCTAGCACAATCAGGCCTTCACCAGCACTACTGGCTTGCAACCAACAGCCACCTGTTGTCTCCTCTGTGAGTTACATCCAGTGACTGCCCTATAAGTCAATCTATCATCTACTCAATAAAATGGAAGCAAAGACAATGGCATACCTGGCTGACGAAGGTTGGGACACCTCGCTACTATCCAAGAAGATATTTGACAAGCTTCCAGACAAAAATGTACTTTAAGAATATGACCCCCATGAACTGATGGCAGATGGGATCAAGCTGCCATTCTATGGCTTGCTCAAGATAACCGGACTTGTCCGTGTAGCAGCTTATGCGGAGACCTTCGTTGTGACACATGTTAGTGAAGATGTTGTCTCTGATATGCCTTTTCCTGCAAACCAAAAGTTTCACGTGGAATTTGACCAGCCCATCTGGTAAGGCAGTACAGGGAGTTGACCTGCACCAACCCTGACGTACGACCACTGATCTCCAATGCACAAGTGCTGAGGACACAAATAGCCTTTCAGACAAAGCCCACACTGTCCTGCCACCGCACAACAAAGTGGCAATGCCCGCAAAAGTTGATAAAGAATATACTTGGTGGCCTGCTTTTGGCTACCAGTGTCAACATAGCAGTCAAACAAGGGCAGGTGCTCATTTGCAGCCTATATTAATCCAACTGACATTTGTTTTGGTTCGTGGCAAGCATTCTACTGTAATGCCACGTTTCTTGAGAGCGCGTGTAATAAGATGACACTAACATGGAGCGACATTATACTTATATGTATATATAACAATGCAACACTAACACATAAAAATACAACATTAACACTTTGTCCTACGAGCCCACAGGGGAAGCAGTCGGTATTTGCTGCTCGTGTTTGAACTGTGACAGACCCACATTGTGCTTCTATTTACTGTCACATACCCACATTGTGCTTCTATTTACTGTGACATACCGCATTGTGCTTCCATTTACTGTGACATACCAACATTGTGCTTCTATTTACTGTCACATACCCACATTGTGCTTCTATTTACTGTGACATACCCACATTTTGCTTCTATTTACTGTCACATACCCACATTGTGTTTCTATTTACTGTGACATATCCACATTGTGCTTTTATTTACTGTGACATACCCACATTGTGCTTCTATTTACTGTCACATACCCACATTGTGCTTCTATTTACTGTGACATACCCACATTGTGCTTCTATTTACTGTCACATACCCACATTGTGCTTCTATTTACTGTGACATACCCACATTGTACTTCTATTTACTGTGACATACCCACATTGTGCTTCTATTTACTGTCACATACCCACATAGTGCTTCTATTTACTGTGGCATACCCACATTGTGCTTCCATTGACTGTGACATACCCACATTGTGTTTCTATTTACTGTGACATACCCACATTGTGCTTCTATTTACTGTGACATACCGACATTGTGCTTTTATTTACTGTGACATACCCACATTGTGCTTCTATTTACGGTACGCTGTGGAATCGTAGAGATTGACAATGTCGACTGTGATATGATAGTTTGTCACATTGCAGAGTGTGACAGTAGACTCTGACATTCCAGACTGACATGATAAACTGTGACATTGCAGAATGTGACACTGGACTGTGACATTACAGACTTTGACATGACAGTCTGTGACATTATAGTCTGTAACATTGTAGACTGTGACATTATCGCCTGTGACATTGCCGAGTGAGACATTGCAGAGTGTGACATTATACTGTGATATTATGGCCTGTGACATTATAGACTGTGACATTACAGACTGTGACATTGAAGAGTGTGACATTATACTGTGATATTATGGCCTGTGACATTATAGACCGTGACATTACAGACTGTGACATTGAAGAGTGTGACATTAGACTGTGATATTCTAGTTTGTGACATCGTAGAGTGTGACATTATAGACTGTGACATTGTAGACTACACATGCGACTGTGACACTGTTTACAGCGCACAGGTATCATGTATTACAACTCGCACTAGCCAGCCAGCCCTCTGCACTTGTATCTCAGAGCCAACAACTGAACGACACAGAAAACAACAAAATATACTGATTGTATGCACAACCTGCCAGCTGGTGGCAACCATATACATGGATGTCGGATTGTTTATAACTGTATTGCTTATATACATGTCTATGCCCAGGGAAAACCAACATTACCAAAGCTATGAACAGTGTGTAGACAATGCAAGCCTTAGGTTTTGTGGTACGGAGGTCGTAATCAAAGGCTAAATAGAGTACATTGGTAGACTAAGGTCCTGTACTATGCTATTTCCATCTGCTGCACACCTTCAGAGACAACCTCAAACTTCCTAACGGATTCAGTGAGTACAGCAGTTGTGCCTGGCTTGAATGTGTATTCTCCTTGCCTGTATAGACAGAATGTACATATAGTACATCATATAGAACATACGGATAGTAAATACATATAGTACATATATATATAGTGCATACATGTACAACATGCAAGTAGTACATATAATACATACATTAAATACATACAACACTTACATACAATACACACAGTATTGAAAGTATGGAAGTACAATTTACATACAAAGTAGGATAAAAGTGAACTGACCTTTGACCCTTGAGGTTTGTCTTGTCATAAGGTCGGATGTAGTCCACTCCATCCTTAGTGATGACACAGACATCTACATAGGAGCCAGAGCCAAGGTCATTGAATATACCTGCAGCTATGGCGTCCCTCACCAACTTCTTTCCTTCCTCCAGCTACAATCATAGAAGAGACATAGATATACACATACAACAGCTGGCTTATACGTTGTAACAACAACCAGGGGATATATGTAATCAAACATATGTCTGGTCTCCTCTCATGGTCGCTTCCTCCCGTGATCGCCTTCTCTCGAGGTCACCTCTAGTGGTCGCCTCCTCCAATGTCGCCTCTTCTCGTGGTGGCCTACTGCCGTGGATCGCCTACTGCCGTGGATCGCCTACTGCCGTGGTCGCCTACTGCTGTGATCGCATCCTCCCGTTGTCGCATCCTCCCATAGCCACCTTCGCTTGTGCAGACTCTTCCCTGTGACCACTTCCCCACATTTAATGACAATATTTTAACGAATGCGCACTAATAATAGCAACACTTGTGGCAATAATAATATACATAATAGTATCATTTGTGGTAAAAATAATATACATAATAGTATCACTTGTGGTAAGAATAATATACATAATAGTATCATTTGTGGTAATAATAATATACATAATAGCAGCACTTGTGGTAATAATAATATACATAAGAGTAGCATTTGTGGTAAAAATAATATACATAATAGTAGCATTTGTGGTAATAAAGATAAAATCAAATATCAATATTATTAAATGATAACACAAATAATACAAATATATTATGATGATGATCTACCACTTTCATTATTATTTCACAACTATCAACGATGATACCTCATTTGATAGAAAATTTAGCTGTGTTATCACTGTTGTCATAAACCAATTTACTACAGCATTCAAATGATAAAGGAGCAAGCAATATGTGATTATAACATAACAGTAAAAAACATTGTCAATAATGGAAGAAACTAAAACAATAGATAGCAATTATAAATATGTAATAATAATAATGATTACTAATATGCATTAATTATTTCCGATTGAAATAAATGGAAAAATTATTATTATAATGAGGTGTTTTTTTGAAGTGATAAAACAACAACAACCAGACAATAATAGTATATAAATATATAATGGTATATAGTATATAACAATACATAGTATATAATAATACAACATATATAAATATATAATAGTATATAAATACATAATAATATATAGTATATAAATACCTTTTACTTTGAAAAAATACCTCATATACATATACCATCGATCATGTATTATTATTGGCTCAATAACTTAGATAAGACAATTTTATAACTACAATAAATGGCCACTTTTGTTGTATCAGTAACTGTTTCACTTTCAAGTGACCCAAGTAAAGCCCACAACTGAATAACACTTTTTTAATGATAAACCGAAAAAAGACGGGAAAAGTAACAAATTACACGGGACTGAAAAACATTTTAACTTTCGTTTCAAAGTGCGAACTACTGTGTTATAAACTCAACCTACAATCGGCGCACTGCATCAACACGGCTTTATAACCCCTTAACTCCCAAACTCCAAAACTAGTTGGATATTGACTATATAAAAACACTACAAACACAAAAATCTCCACTTTGAGAGCAAACAAACAATTTAACCCCCTCCATACAATAGAATATGTGTCCGTACATACATATATGTATGTACATACATATATGTATGTGCACACATATATGTATGTACATACATATATGTATGTACATACATATATGTATGTACATACATATATGTATGTACATACATATATGTGTGCACATACATATATGTATGTACATACATATATGTATGTACATACATATATGTATGTACATACATATATGTATGTACATACATATATGTATGTACATACATATATGTGTGCACACACAGATGTTATTCTCATTCCTATATTTACATAGTTTTACAAAGATATGTATACACGTAGACATAGATACACATAAATATACACAGACATAGATATACACACAGACATAGATATACACACAGACATAGATATACACACAGACATAGATATACACACAGAGATAGATATACACACAGACATACATATACACACAGATATAGATATATACACAGACATAGATATACACACAGACATAGATATACACACAGAGATAGATATACACACAGACATACATATACACACAGACATAGATATATACACAGACATAGATATACACACACACATAGATAGACACACACAGACATAGATAAACACACAGACATAGACATACACACAGACATAGATATACACACAGACATAGATATACACACAGACATAGATATACACACAGACATAGATATATACACAGACATAGATACACACACAGCCATAGATATACACACAGACATAGATATACACACAGACATAGATATACACACAGACATAGATATACACACAGATATAGATATACACACAGACATAGACATACACACAGACATAGATATACACCCAGACATAGATATACATACATACATACATAGATATACCACACAGTCATAGATAGACACACACAGACATAGATAAACACACAGACATAGACATACACACAGACATAGATATACACACAGACATAGATATACACACAGCCATAGATAAACACACAGACATACATATACACACAGACATAGATATATACACACAGACATAGATATACACACAGAATAGATATACACACAGACATAGACATACACACAGACATAGATATACACACAGACATAGATATACACACAGAGATAGATATACACACAGACATAGATATACACAGACATAGACATACACACAAACATAGATATACACACAGACATAGATATACACACAGACATAGATATACACACAGACATAGATATACACACAGACATACACACAGACATAGACATACACGCAGACATAGATATACACACCTCCATGTTAGGCTTGTATCCCTCCTCAAACACAGCCATAGCTGCCAGGGAGCCAGAGCCCATAGTCACATACGGCAGATGGTCTGTGGAACCATGTGGGTAGATGGAGTAGAGGTGGGGGCCTGTAGAGTCCACCCCCCCTAACACGAGAGCTGCACTGATGTAACCTTGGTACCTGCAATCATTCAAGCTATTGTAGCATATACGTTGTACCAACATGAGGGGAGACAACCAATCACTACCAACACAAGGGGAGACAATCATTACCAACATAAGGAAAGGCTATCATTACCAACATACGGAAAGGCTATGATTACCAACATAAGGAAAGGCTATCATTACCAACATAAGGAAAGGCTATGATTACCAACACAAGAGAGAAAATCACTACCAACATAAAGGGAAACAACTGCTGCCAACACAAGGGAAGACAACTACAATTAACACAAAGGGAGATAATCACTCATACCTGAACAAGTATTGTTTGAGGAGCTGACTTGCTGTAGAGACTCTTGGCTTTCTGCCGGTATTGAGGGCGTGCAACTCCAACTGAGCTGATATCATATTGGTTGTCATTTCTGTGTCTGCAGCTGTACCTGTTATATAATATATGACATATAGGGTGGATGACATATAGGGTGAATGATATGTATAGTAGATGATATACAAAGTACACATTATGTTGAGCGTATGGTCTATATAGTATACGGTATGTACCTGCACCACAACAGTATATATTAGGTGACATGTAATATATCTTACCTGCACCACAACAGTATATATTAGGTGACATGTAATGTATCTTAGAACAGTTTTTATCAGCCACCACGGTACCCTCAGTTGCTCTTGTATCAGCCCCTAATATAACACCATCCTGACAACAGAAAGAGCTTTGTATAACTTCATACTACAGACATATAAAGTGAGTGATGTATATAACAGATATAGGAGGCTCACCTTATACACAATACCAACTATAGTTGTACCTGTACTGTATGCTTTGGGTGCTTTGAAACCCTCTCCTACCAGCTTGGAATTCCTACAGCACACACGCACATATATATATACAGGGTCAATAAATGCTGTTAGTGAGAACCAGGGTTGGTAAAAACCATGGTTTTTTTTCGAAAAAAAAAACAATAAACCAAGTTTTAACGGTTTAAACAGGTTTTCATGATTTTCATGTAAATAAATGCTCCACTGCTTCTGCTTTAACTCGATTATGAGGCATAAACACCAAATAATTAACTCTTGCAATAAATATGGCATCACAATTCACAAAACTATTTTATTTAGACCTTACAGAAATTTGCATGTATGTACATTAAAACAAATTTATATAATATAAAGAATGATTTTAGTTTCAGCAGCGCATTAGACCATTAACATTAGGATAGAATCA
Organism: Cryptosula pallasiana; assembly: GCA_945261195.1. Taxonomy (NCBI): domain Eukaryota; kingdom Metazoa; phylum Bryozoa; class Gymnolaemata; order Cheilostomatida; family Cryptosulidae; genus Cryptosula; species Cryptosula pallasiana. The sequence goes on along the minus strand of OX183134.1, from coordinate 395,586 downwards.
GAGCCGTATTGATAATGGACGGCCATACAGCCATGGCTGTACCAATTTTTCTTGAGCAAAATCTAAAAAATATATACAAGTAGTACTACTAACATGAAAGTTACGGTTTCAGCGGCACTGTCTTTCAGGGATCTCCTAGCAACCAAATGCATTGAAAAATGTCTAAATAGACTCGCTAATTTTCCATCCCCCATTCTGATTGGATAGAATTCTGATCGGTGCTTTCAATTGGTTGGAGCAGCTTTCTGCAGAGTCAAGTTTTATCTTTTATTCATTTCATTCCCACTCGCATGCGTGTTTGCCAGGACAAGTTACTGCCTCCACTAAAGTTATATTTTAAACTGAAATGTAGCAAAGCGTACTCTCACATTGTTACTGTAAGACTAACATGGTTTTATCACTCCTACCCACCTATAACAACAAACTTGACAGCTACTACCTGTTACTTATTACTTACTTTATTTATTTATGACATTATTATTATTGTTGTTGATGATAATGTTTTCATCATTATTTATTACTATTATTTATTATTAGTATTTATTATTACTATTATGATTATTATTATCAATAATTATTATTAATAATTATTAACAAGACAATATCATGTTATTATAACAATAATAAAAAATGCTTCTAAAAAATAATTATTTTAAACAAAATGAACAGGTTTAATAACTGCATGATAAATAGTAAATTTTTAAGAAGTAGGTAGTATATTGATTAATGATTTGTTTTAGTCGTTTTAGTCGTTTTAATAGATTCTTTTCAGTAGCATGTGCAGATTCAATAATAATAATAATCAGTTATCTAGTCAATTGACTATGCATTGCAATTAAAATAAATTGAAGAAAAGGACTAAAGATATTAGTAGTATTGCACAGGAAAAAATCACAGCAGATTTCCTGTTGGAAACCTGCAGAAATCAAAACATTATCGTAGCTATTTCATTTATTTACACTTATTCACATTTATGGGTTGCTATCAACATTCTTCTTTTATTCTCTTAAACATGCCTCAGATGAGTTCTCCTGCCTTCTCAGAACATGAAAAAATGCAAAATTTTCCGACTTTGGGGAGTTCAAAGCCTCACTCAGGCCAGGGGGACAATTAAACCGTTAATTGAATCTACTAATCCCATAATAGATAGACACATACTGTCTTGTTTGCTAGAACTACAGTGTACCCTGATGTCCAAACAACTAAAGAGCAGTGTCTGGGCTGTGTATTTTTCTTACAATATAGCTGCACCATACAGATGAATATTATACTGTCTTGTTTGTTAGATCAAGCGTGTACAATGTACCCTAAATGCATCAAACTTGCATTACATCTGACTTTAATATCACTTTTCATAAAAAAGAAACCATAAAAACGAAAAAAAAACAGGTTTTTAAACTGGGTTTAAACCCAGGGTTTAAATCGTGCCAACCCTGGTGAGCACAGAAACATTCATGGTAAATTCAGAAGAGAGAAGGCGTGTCCTGGTTGTAAAAGTGCGCCAACGGATGATGACCGACCATAATTGTCAAGGAACTGTGACTTTAACAATTTACAACTTGGTCTTTTACATACTGACACTTCTCTTCATTGCAGCATCTGAAAGAGCTACTTTTTGCCTCTGTCAGAACTTATCTGGACCAAATGATACACATTTACCTCGCCTAATCAACCAGTTCCACTTTTACCTTAGTTGATAATGATAGCTCTGTCCTACTGCAAAGTTGCCACCCCCAAATTAAATTTTCTTCCAAAGAATTTCTAGAGCTTATACCAACAAAATATGTTTGCAAAATGTTATGTTACTGCTACAATAAATCTACTACCTCTTACAAGCGTGAACAATGATAAACACTCTACTCGACGTCATACCTACCATGCAATCTACCGATGTCAAACCTACCATGGTAAGGCATGAAATTGTCTGCTGTGAGAAATAAAACGAAGTAATTTTGGCGCAGAGTGTATTTTTTATTACTCAATTTCTCAGCAAGTTAGTGTGCAACTATTAGTGTGAGACAAAAATATTTACCCCGATTGTGACGGCAACATAACACTCTACACCAACATACAACTTTTAATGTTCTAAGCCTGACTTGAACAAACTACCCTCACTGGCTATAGTATTGATGATATGAGAATATCATTTTACGTTGCTTCGCAGTTCAACTCTTCAATAGGTGTGAGCGTTTTCATCAACTCCTGCTGGCATTAAGGAACACTTGGATACATCGAAATTCTTCTGCCAACAAGATGATCATTCAAGAGGTGAAATTATGATGATGATGCCTAATAACTAGCAAGAACAAGAAGTATCGTAGTGTACTATGTGACTGGTCAAATCCATTAGTATATAAAACCATCCAAAGCAATTTTGAGACATCCTTTTTTAGGAAAAATAAAATATTACAAAAGTAATGTTATCATCAGATAACCAATCATATTTCAGAAAATCTGGCCAATAGCAAGTCATCCAAGATTCACTGTCAATGATAGTAATTTGAACCCAAATTTTTAAAAGTTTATCGAAAATCTGTCAAGTCCTGAAATGCCATATTGAACTATAAATGTTATTGAATTATTTGAAAAAGTTTCTCTACCCATTGGTTTATCGTTTTTGGTGATCGGTTTACTAATGTTTACATTCACACAGTTTTTCTTCCTCAAAAATAACTGACAATTCATTTTCAATCGTCAATGGGCTACAGCGTGATATTCTGTATCACGATGTAGTAACATAGTGCGGGTGCTGGAACCCCCTTCCTAATGGTTATAATATAAAAAGAAACTCTGGCTACGTTATTACGATCGTTGCTGGAATATATTGCTGATTGACTGACTGACTCTGAGCATCTACTTTTTATGAGTTCTGCGTCCAGCTGTAGTTTATAATAAAACGGATTTTGTTATTAATTACAATTTTCTAACCGTCTTTGAATTTGATAGTAATAGCTAGCAAAAACATGTTTTAATTTTATAATTCAGTTAATTGTTAATAATTATTTATTAATATAATAATTAATTGTTATAAATATGCAATATCATTGATTTATAATCACAAAATGTTTCATTCATCTTCTTGCCTGATCCCTGCATAATATAAGCCAAAGAAGTTTGAAACAAAAAACAGTTGGGAATAATGGCAGTTGACAGTTTGCCTATGGTATTATTATAACTATTATTTATGAATCATTATTAGACTGTTCGTATAATATGAAGTGCATATATCCATATATGATACAATGGACTACGCTACGTATGAGCTGCACTTTTTTACGCACGGTGAAACATTTTTGTGGCTTGCGGTTGCGACAGGAATGTATTATATTTTCATCTAAGAGTACATTATTTTTAAAAAAATGTTTTAAAATTCAGAAATATCAGCTATGTGAACAAACTTTGTATCAATAGAACAAGCAGAAAATACTCTTTAATTTGATACTACTTTCAATGATGTAATTTTTTTTTGCACTTGTTATAATAATAACTTTTTTTTTCATATTATAGATTATACAGTCAACCCGTTTTTGTGCCACTTGACCTTGCGAAAACAGCAGTATAAAATTTTGTCGTACCTAGACGCCAAACCCTTGTTGAGAAAAATTGAATATCTCTGGAACTCTTTTATGAACGTGGTTTAAATGTCAGATGGCAGTCAATCATTTCCCTCAAAGAGCTCTCCGAAATTCTCCATCTTCAACCTCGTAGGCTCGTAGCACCAAGCGTTCAAAGTCTTTATACTATGATTTTCTACAGTTGGGTGGATTTCTGAAAAATTGATGCAGTTCCGGGGCAAATGGATGGCTCAGGAAAGTTCTTTTACAATAGCGGAAAAAATGTCGATGCCTATGTATTTTTGCATCATGTTTGCTAGTGGTTTTCCCATGTGCAAATCTGTGATGTTTTGTCCATCAAGTATTGCTGAGTTTACAATATAACAAGTAATAAACCACTCAAGAGTAGCTCAGCAGATTTAGTTAGTTACCACGCCAGATAATGGGAAACGACAAAAAATAGAGAAACAGGAAAATGCTTATTTTCTTATGTAACTTATATAGAGAACTCATTTATTAATTTACCAACAATATCATAATTTTGGATTTTCGTTACGAACAAAAGCAAGATATGAATTACAACTTTATAATTAAAAAATAAATATCATTCATCCCTAATCATAGCAGACAATTATGACAGTTACGGTAGTATCAAATAATAATTAGTTATGTTAACTTTTTTTATTATTCAATGTGTAGTAATGATTAATGATTCATAATGAAAACAGTTATTATAGTACCATTTTATTCCTAAAATTATTACTGATCCGCCTGCGTGACTACTTCGGTATTTGCATGGAACTATAAAAAAAATTGGTGCTGTAATGTAAGGTCTTTTTAAAATCGATTATTATTATATGGTTTAAAATAATGCTACACTGAAAATTTTGGTAGCATTCTCAGTTCTGGTGACAAGACGTCATGCTACACGCTGGTGCTATTTTTATAAGCTCAAAAAAAATTTCAATAATTTTTTGTACTAGCTGCTACAACAAAAACAATCATTGTATCCACAAGATATTTTTCTACCCACTGAACTGAAGAAGCTATTTAAAAAAATTTCAGAACACTTTGAAAGTTTTTTTTGCACTATCTCTATCTATCATCTAGTATAAAGTATCATCTATGATGATGATATTATTATATATAATAATATTATATAGCCAGTTATTTCTATTATTATAATAATAATTATTATTAATTATTATAAATCATATAAATAAATGATAATAATATAATCATAATAATTACAATAATAATTATAATAAATGATAATAATAACATATTATATATATATTATATATATATTATTAATTAAATAAATTAATAATTATTATTTATAATAATAATAATCGAATAACAAAACAATAATAATAATTATTATTATAATTTAATTAATTATTATTATTATTATTAATTAATAATACATAATAATAATAATAATCAATAACAATAATAACAATAATAAATAGTAATAAATAATAATTATTATTTATAATAATAATATTATCATTTATTATTATTCAAATAATTATTATATTATTAATAAATAATTAAAAATAATAATAATAATTAATAATAAATTAAATAATATTTATTATTATTTACACAATCTTTGAATAGCAGACAAAAAATTACCTGAAACAGTTCTCGAAGCAGAAACCACCATTAGAGGGCTCTTCTAACAGATCTCCTTGCCCCATGGTAAGATATAGAATTGTCAACAAATACAACCTATGCAGCAGAAACAATGACTAGGTGATTTGAATCGTTTTTTTATTTCAACCTGCCCCGGATATGGAGACAGCTATGCGCTGCCGCTAACTATCGTTTAGCCGACTTTGTTAATGGAATCTTCAGGCTAAAGCCTTCTCAACGTTTCATTCGTTTATTTTTATGACGTCAATAGTTGGCACTGTACCAACAAGATGTCAAACCTCATTGGTCGAGAATGAAAAGAATTGCACTGGCATTGGTCGACCTACTTTTGAAAGATTGTTAGTAAACAACCTGAGCGTCATTTTGCTGTGCGTGCTCCAAAAGCAAAGTTGCCTCACCTTACCGTCAAGCCCTACTACAGGAATTGTCGTTCCTCCATCACTAGAAAACTCCAATATCAGAAATGGCCAAAGCAAAGTCATCAGCTAAAGCTGCCAAGCCTAAACCAGCAGCAAAGAAAACCAAAGGTATTGCGATTTCACTTTTGTGGTTTGATTTCACCAGGTGTAGACAATGCAGTTAGAATTCTATGGTTATAGCTTTAGCTTCCTATAGCAGTAGGGTCTAGGGTGTACTGGGTGGGTGCTGGGTGTACTCCTATGATACTGTACTATCTGTTTTACTGGTGAGTATATACTTATGCGTTGGCAATATGAGACTATGTAAAAAAACTGACATCGCTTAATTTATTTTAATTCTTAACGCGACAACACTGATTGAAGATTTCCTCTCTCTATGTGTTCACGATCATTCATCTATATCAGATCTCAGCTGTCTAGTTAAATAAGCTATCATTCGCAGCTACCAGTTCGACGTTAAATAACAAAAATTGTGAGGCTTGAATTGCACAATCACATTGATGAAAGTGGTAGAATTGAATTGGAAATAGCCCACCAAGTTTTATCATGGACACCGCGAGTTTAGAATAAGCCCTTATGCTATGTAGGGGTTTATCAGAGACCAACTGCCCTATTTGAATGGTACTGAGATGGTGAAACATGCTTCAGTTAGCAAACTTCAGGGATGGCGGCCAGAGAGCGCACAGCTGTAGGTTTCCTACAATGACTCATTTCCCAGGCTATTACTCTGCACTGCTGCAGTATTCTAACGTGTTAGACCAGTTGTAGCTGCCAACTTTTGCCTGCAAGCCTCTAGTCAGCGCTGCTACGCTACAACAACACAAAGAGTTTGAAGTGGCGCCAAAAAGGCCATCTCTTTGTTTATTTGAGAATGTGATGTGAAAAGATATGTGACTGTCTAATATTGGCCAATCAAAATGGCCTGAACCACTTTTCATTGGCTGATTGACCACTTGTTCCCTTTTTGAATAGACATTGCTCAGTCAATTGTTAACTGATATAAATGGAAGGTGGCTTTTGTCTGCGCTGCTGATAGACCTGCAGTCTGCACTGCTGACAGACCTGTAGTCTGCACTGCTGACAGACCTGTAGTGTGCACTGCTGAAAGACCTGTAGTCTGCATTGCTGACAGACCTGGAATCATGGGCTTGTCAAAGGCAGCTTTTTAAGGCAGCCATTGACCAGTCAGCTAAGGCTTAGCCTCTGCCAGTGCTTTTGTGCATAAATCGTCACTTTGCTCTCATTTGTTACACAAGACTGTTTATCTGTCGGGAGTTGCCTCCTTTCATGTGAGGGAAATGCTAGATTAGGTTGCTTGGTGCAAACCGAGCCTGCAGCAGCAGTATTGCTGCAGATGGTCGTACAATGTAACTGCTGCCTTTAGTTCACAAAGCAAACAAAGCCAAGAGTGGATGTGATGCCACTCCTTTCACTCAGTCAATGTTAGTTTTATTGATTGCACAAACTGTTAGTTACATTCCCTGACACCTCTATTGGGTGCGATATTGTGTTCCATTGTCTCCTTAGCGTTGCTTTTGGCATGCCTCATCGATCATAGTTCGACATACAATACACTATTGACCTAGCTGGTCGTACACGTAATCCTTGGTTACAACTTCTTGTTAGCCTTTGGTCATTGCTGATTGTAGGCGTTAAAAAACCCAAGGCTAAAACTGCCAAAAAACCGGCGGCCAAGAAAGCAACCAAAAAGGGATCTAAGAAGGCAACTCCAAAAAAGCTATAGACCTGTACATGTAAGTAATTGTTGTGGCAAAACTGTAATTGATTTGGAGTTGCTATCTCATACTGTGTGATGAAAATGATGTGAAAAGACAACTCTTATAATCACCACATGAAACTACTTGTAGATTCTCCATCTCTTTACCACATAATCTCCCTCACTCACCAGTGCCTTACAGCTGAAGAACACTCGACCACATCTACTCTACTACACAAGTATCGATCTATTGGTTTTATTTTTATGCTTTGTTCTATATATGCCTGTGTATGATTTACTGAAACGCTGTATAAACATTTTATTACAACGACTTGTACTTTATTACCTGTTGTTTGTGGTTGGGCCAAGTCAGTGTGGAGACAACTCCTATCTGTCGACACCCACACACCGCTGGCAATAGTAGCTTTGTCTCTGATGATCATAGACCTAGCGCCTACTCTTTGCTCAGCGTTAGATCTCATATGCTGCATTAGTAGCTGTTATTTTATTTTATCTTATTACTGTATATACCAGACTATATGCCTACGGTGCATAGTCTGGCATCTACAGTACAAACAAACTCAGGCAATTTTAGCATTAGATTCAGGCCCATCACCAGCTGTGCAGAGTTGTGTACCCTTGTCAGGACTGTTGGAAGAAATGTATCATGGACATAGGAATGCAGCTGTGTAATGGGCTCATATTCATCTATATCATAAATAATGGAATGTAGTTGTTATTATTTTACGACTTTGACCTAGATGTTGGAAAAAATAAATGCATCTTTGCTTAAAGCAAGGGCTTGTTTGTTTGACGCCTCAGAGGGACTTTTTTCTTCTGGTATAACCGCTTGAGGTTTGCACAATCAGGTGTCTTTTTGATGTGTTTGAGCGCTGATGTAGAACATCTGATATATGTCAAATGTCAAATGAAACTCAATGTGAAGACAACTTCAACTTGAAAAAGATGAAAATATTGTTCGATGAAGTTAAAAATGTACCATAGAGCTATCAATACACCATAAAACAACTAATGTACAAAAGAGACACCAGTGTACCATAGAGCTACCAATATACAATAGAGCTATCGATGTGCCATAGAGCTACCAATGTTCCATAGAGCTACCAATGTTCCATAGAGCTATCAATGTGCCATAAAGCTACCAATGTACCATAAAGTTATCAATGCACCATAGAACAACTAATGTACCATAGAGCCACCAGTGTACCATAGAGCTACCAATAAACAACAGAGCTATTGATGTAACATAGAGCTACCAATTACCATAGAGCTACCAATGTTCCATAGAGCTATCAATGTGCCATAGAGCTACCTATCGGCTATAGAACAGTAGTATACAAGCCTAAACTTAGCAGCCACTCCAGACAATAAATGCACAAGCGGTATGAAGCAGTCGTATATATATTATGGCATTTGAAGTACAAGTAAAAAGAATACAACTCCAATGACTATGTGATGACAACAGTGCTAATACTGCTGTCAGATGTAATCTCTCTCCAGTCTTACCGACCTTTCCCCAGTCTTTCGTTCTTCATAATCTACCATCTGCTGCCAAAAACCCAAGTTGGGGTTGACGATACCCCTGATAAGCTTTATATGTGCGTAGGCATCATAGAGGTTCATTCTCTCCGCTGCCATCAGGTATATCATACAAAGGGTCGCTGACCTGGATGTGACATCCACACATATTAGTTATACTGGTCATGCAATATAAATTATAAATACATCATCGTTTATATAATAGACATATAAATTACATAACTCACCTGCTGACTCCACACTCACAATAGACCACCACTCTCCCATTGGCCTGTCTGACAGCATCAACAAAAGCCACAAACTCTTGAAAGTACCTGGATTTATGAGAAGATACAAAATATAGACGTTACGCAATGTCTAACTGTGTATACAAAAAAGATATATATATATATATACCAAAAGGTAAAATAGTAAAAGATGTTAAAACTATTGGCTGACTACAAATTGTTTCATGTGCTAGAAAAAAGATGGAAAAAGAAAAGAATTCTAGGCACAATCATCAGGTCGGCTATCAACTGAGAAAAAATATATATATCCCTTTACCTGCTGATTCTAACGCTGGCCAGGTCACTGACAGCAATTCTCATCTTGTCTATTGGTAACTCACTGTATGGCAGGTGTGGAGTTACATTCACCTGTATACACATGTCACATATAGATTGTATGGCAGGTAAGGAGTTACATTCACCTGTATACACATGTCACATGTAGATTGTATGGCAGGTGTGGAGTTACATTCACCTGTATACACATGTCACATATAGATTGTATGGCAGGTAAGGAGTTACATTCACCTGTATACACATGCCACATATAGATTGTATGGCAGGTAAGGAGTTATGTTCACCTGTGTACACATGTCACATGTAATTTGTCTGTTGGTGTATGTTACATGTCTAGTTCACCCAAAGTTATGGAGGTATGGAGTAACATTCAGTAAAACTAACGTATACTTAGTACCATTAGACTTACCTCGGCGGTTACGCACAGCCGACGCAGTTTGTTAGTCTGTTGAACTGCTGCATTGCTGCAAAGGTAAAGATAGTCCGTGAGACGAGCAAACTGCTCTCTTAGCTCGTAGAAGTACTGGCTGCTACCTATCTGTGGAGATCTCAAGGCTCGCAGCTTAGCAGAAGACATTTGTTAGAACCGAATTAGAAGTATCCCAGCATACCTAGTCATGCATGCAGACGTACAGAGCAAGTGGGCGAACAGACAAGCAGTGCAAGTATTTGAATGTGCTGAGATACATTAGCTAATGTTAATGACCTCACAACTAATTACATAACTGTACCACCTGTGGCAGCAGCAGCTGCCACCTAGTGGCAGCATTGTGGGAGACGGCTATGGTGATGCTCACTTTATAAATCCGCAAGGAGTGTGTGTGGTAGAAGAAAGGTTGCAAGACGGTGCCTCCTTGGTACAGCCTGACCTGTCTGTTGCACAACTATCGGTTCCTCTGTCTTTTCTTAATCCAGTTGGCAGGATGCCAAGCTGACATGATCACATGACTTGAAAGGCAGCTAAGAGGTATTATGAGTGACTGCTATTGGTAGAAGGAATGTGCAGACGTACAGTAGGCTGAAGAGGCCTAGTGAAAGTTTTATGGCTCACACTTGCTATTGCTACATAATATTACATCAATATAAACGCTAATTGCCCGTTAGTATTACTGGTGCTTTGTGGGATATTACTGGTGCTTTGTGGGATATTACTGTTAACCTCCCGCCCTTCATTATATGTACATCCTACACACATAAATGTTTGCTCACAGCAAATGAGAACTGATAATGATCAATGGAAACAGCACAGATAAAAAGAGGTGCCAAAGTGTAAAACAATGAAATGATAAATCCCCGAAATGACAACTCCAAAATTATAAAGAGTTGGATATGGGTAATTCTCCTTGCCTTTACAAATATTTATTGTTCTTCTGTAGTATCTGTAAATTTTTGACAGTAAACTTGTATAGAGGCTCATTAGTGCTGTAAGCTTTTGTAGAGGCTTGTTAGTGCTGTGAATTGACAAAGAACTGGGCAAGATTAAAACTTGGGCATGCATAGCAGTTAGTGCGAGTTGAAACAAAACCATCAGCGCATTAGACCCACTTCTCAGTCAACCTTTTCACACGCCCACCTACCAATACCGTATAGGAAATTAACCCAGCCAGGGTCTAATATGACAATATAAACACTGTATTATAAGGAATACAAAAATAGAACAAAATCTTCACATAAAAAGCCGACTGGCAAGTAAAGTAGTGGCAAAAACAAATATTTGTAGTACACAGGCTATATAGTTAAACAATGACGATCCCTGCTCATATAAACTATAGCAATTGTAGTTAAAGACTTCAGTTTGGCAGAAAAAAATAGGAGTTGCCCTCTCACAAGCTACTAGCAGTTAGGAGTGTGCACCAATTAGTAGATGAATATGTTACAAAAATAGATCACAATAAAGAGAGAGGAAATGAGAAAGAACAAATGGCTGTTAGCAATCAAAGGAAAGCATAATAGAGAGTGCATAGACATAGAGTCTTGTACACGCAATACAAATGACACTGCACATAAACATAGAGTCTTACAAGCACAATACAAATGACACTATACATAAACACAGAGAGTGATGCGAGATTGACTAGATCAGTGAGGAATGCTCTTCTACTATGACTACTACTACTATTACTGCGTTAGTGAGAGTTTAACCACACGACCGGATGTGGTAGTTCACAGTCTAATCGTGTGTAGAGTCGTCTCCCTCCTGTGATGTGCTCATTGAGGACTGCTGAGGGGAGGGCATAGAGGCAGGAGTTTCCGAGGGAGAAGTGGATGGTGACACTTTAGAAGTAGCCTGGAACAATGGGTTGGATACCTCCATTTCCCCAGCCTGCAGATAAACAATTGGTCTCATAACATCACCTGCGCATACTTAATAGTACTACAACACATTATACTTACTGGGGCCAATCCAGGGCACTCATATACTGTATATATACTTACTGGGGCCAATCCAGGGCACTCATATACTGTATATATACTTACTGGGGCCAATCCAGGGCACTCATATACTGTATGTATACTTACTGGGGCCAATTCAGGGCACTCATATACTGTATGTATACTTACTGGGGCCAATCCAGGGCACTCATATACTGTATAGTTTCCATCTTCATTCTCCTCAGACTCTTCTCCATCAGATTCATCCATCTTATCGCTGAGGGAGCTGAAAAACACACAAAAAACAAGTTACAATAAATGTTATGACCGCTCGAATTGATCAACTGTTTGTAGGGGTCTCGTTTAGAGGTAGGGGGTCTCGCCTAGAGGTCTGGGGTTTTGTCTAGAGGTAGGGGTTTTGTCTAGAGGTAGGGGGTTTTGTCTAGAGGTAGGGGGTTTTGTCTAGAGGTAGGGGGTATTGCCTAGAGGTAGGGGTTTTGTCTAGAGGCAGGGGGTTTTGTCTAAAGGTGGGGGTATTGTCTAGAGGTAGGGGGTTTGACTAGAGGTGGGGGGTATTGTCTAGAGGTGGGGGTTTTGTCTAGAGGTAGGGGGTTTTCTCTAGAGGTAGGGGGTTTTGTCTAGAGGTAGGGGGTTTTGTCTAGAGGTAGGGGTTTTGTCTAGAGGTTGGGGGTTTTGTCTAGAGGTAGGGGGTTTTGTCTAGAGGTAGGGGTTTTGTCTAGAGGTAGGGGGTTTTGTCTAGAGGTAGGGGGTTTTGTCTAGAGGTAGGGGGTATTGCCTAGAGGTAGGGGTTTTGTCTAGAGGTAGGGGGTTTTGTCTAAAGGTGGGGGTATTGTCTAGAGGTAGGGGGTTTGACTAGAGGTGGGGGGTATTGTCTAGAGGTGGGGGTTTTGTCTAGAGGTAGGGGGTTTTCTCTAGAGGTAGGGGGTTTTGTCTAGAGGTAGGGGGTTTTGTCTAGAGGTAGGGGTTTTGTCTAGAGGTTGGGGGTTTTGTCTAGAGGTAGGGGTTTTGTCTAGAGGTAGGGGTTTTGTCTAGAGGTAGGGGGTTTTGTCTAGAGGTAGGGGTTTTGTCTAGAGGTTGGGGGTTTTGTCTAGAGGTAGGGGTTTTGTCTAGAGGTAGGGGTTTTGTCTAGAGGTTGGGGGTTTTGTCTAGAGGTAGGGGGTTTTGTCTAGAGGTAGGGGTTTTGTCTAGAGGTTGGGGGTTTTGTCTAGAGGTAGGGGTTTTGTCTAGAGGTAGGGGTTTTGTCTAGAGGTAGGGGGTTTTGTCTAGAGGTAGGGGTTTTGTCTAGAGGTTGGGGGTTTTGTCTAGAGGTAGGGGTTTTGTCTAGAGGTAGGGGTTTTGTCTAGAGGTTGGGGGTTTTGTCTAGAGGTAGGGGGTTTTGTCTAGAGGTAGGGGGTATTGTCTAGAGGTAGGGGGTTTGACTAGAGGTAGGGGGTTTCGCCGATAGGGTATGGCGTGGGGCTTGCATAGGGTCCATCTGGCCCCGATGATGCCCATAGATAGCAGGCAAGGCTATACCAGAGCCACCCACCCGTGTGTGCATAATGGAAAAATCAACAAATGAAAACTCCAAGCTTTTTAAAAATGCCAGCGACTGAAATTGCTTTGCTACTGGTTTATTACTCAAACATTTAGCGCTGGAGTCGCTCCATGGATATCACACGAACGTCGCTGGTGCTAATGATATGGGGCAAGGTGAAGAAGAAAGGTAAACTAGCTGACGGAAGACATGAATGATTGTCCAATAAAAAGACATGAATGATTGCCCAATAACAAGACATGAATGATTGTCCAATAACAAGACATGAATGATTGCCCAATAACGCTAAAACGAGCAGGTAGGAAGAAGTGAGACAATAAGCCCCTGCTATGAAGTGTAATAGACTACTGCTGACCACTAGTTCTGGCGATAAATGCAGCACAACGCCGCGATGGTAGGGCGGACCAATTATGAAGGGAACGTATTACAATAAAAAGTATTTATAACTGGCAAGGTAACAGTAGACCCAGTGGTGGAGTTGTCTCCTTTCCAACAATAAAGTGAGGATGAAGCTTTTTATATACAAAAAATAGCCATATTACACACAATAGATGGACTAGACACAACGGATACAGCAGACGCAATAGATACAGCAGACACAATAGACAGAGCAGACACAATAGACAGAGCGGACACAATAGATACAGCAGACACAATAGATACAGCAGACACACTAGACAGAGCAGACACAATAGACAGAGCGGACACAATAGATACAGCAGACACAATAGACAGAGCAGACACACTCACCTCTCGGCTGCCATCATCTGCTGCTTGTGGTGTTGATAAAGGTACATTTGTGCTGAGTGGGCGAGCTTACGGTCTCCGCTGGAGTCACTCCTTGCCACCGAGTCTTTGCTGTAGCTCTCTCCGCCCCCCACGTACTCCGATGGCTGCATAGACTTCCTCACCTTGTGTAGCCTGAGAAACATTATTGTATAACACATACAATTTAGCATATATACGATATAGTATATGTACAGTAGAGTATACATACAATACGTATACAATATAGCACTCACCTGTACCAACATATACCAGCTATGATTAGAGATATAAGACACACCAGAGTAGCTCCAGCAATTATACCTGCAATACAACAACATGACATGCGCACATCGTGTACTGTATGTGTGTACATAGCGTACTGTATGTAATGCATACATAGCATACTGTATGTGTATACATAGTGCACTGTATGTAATGCATACATAGTGTACTGTATGTAATGTGTACATAGTGTACTGTATGTAATGTATACATAGCGTACTGTATGTAATATATACATAGTGTACTGTATGTAATATATACATATTGTACAGTATGTAATGCATACATAGCGTACTGTATGTAATGTATACATAGCGTACTGTATGTACCAATAATATGTTTGTAGATAAAAGGCAGGTCACGTATTATAGTCTAGACAGGATATACAGTACTTACATGTACGTACATTGCATATACACAGTACGTATGTATGAGTATGTAGCACATACACAGTACTTACTGTACGTACGTGTGAAGGTAAGTACAACTTACAGAAAAAGAGAAGTTTACTAAAGCCTATGCTGGCCCCGTCACTCTCTGCCACTGACAGGTCTACAGCAGGTGCCTCTGGTGGCATCTCACCTGCTGCCACTCGCTTGTCTGCACCAGCAATACCTATAACGAAGATATGACTAGAGCCACTACATGGCTAGAGCTACTACATAGCTAGAGCTACTACATGGCTACAGCTACTACATGGCTAAAGCTACTAAATCGCTAGAGACACTACATGGCTAGAGCTGCTACATGGCTAGAGCTACTACATAGCTAGAGCTACTACATGGCTACAGCTACTACATGGCTAGAGCTACTACATCGCTAGAGTCACTACATGGCTAGAGCTGCTACAGAACTAGAGCTACTACATAGCTAGAGCTACTACATGGCTACAGCTACTACATGGCTAGAGCTACTACATCGCTAGAGCCACTACATGGCTAGAGCTGCTACAGGGCTAGAGCTACTACATCGCTAGAGCCACTGCATGGCTAGAGCTGCTACAGAACTAGAGCTACTACATAGCTAGAGCCGCTACAGGGCTAGAGCTGCTACAGGGCTAGAGCTACTACATCGCTAGAGCCACTACATAGCTCGAGCTGCTACAGGGCTAGAGCTACTACATCGCTAGAGCCACTACATGGCTAGAGCTGCTACAGGGCTAGAGCTACTACATCGATAGAGCCACTACATGGCTAGAGCTACTACATCGCTAGAGCCACTACACGGCCAGAGCTACTACATAGCTAGAGCTACTACATAGCCAGAGCTATCACATAGCCAGAGCTACTACATAGCTAGAGCTACTACATAGCCAGAGCTATGGCATAGGTAGAGCTACAACATAGCTAGAGCTACTACATAGCCAGAGCTACTGCATAGCCAGAGCTACTACATAGCCAGAGCTACTACATAGCCAGAGCTACTACATAGCTAGAGCTACTACATAGCTAGAGCTACTACATAGCCAGAGCTATGGCATAGGTAGAGCTACAACATAGCTAGAGCTACTACATAGCTAGAGCTACTACATAGCCAGAGCTACTGCATAGCCAGAGCTACTACATAGCTGGAGCTACTACACAACTAAAATCACCTGGTGACTGGTTTGTGGGAGTTGGTACAGTTTTCACAGCATCAGGTACTTTCTCGGACTGAAACAGAGACTATGGTGTCTTATATAAAATACACACTATCTATGTCTATGTACCATAGAGTAATGTAGATGAAGACATCCACACAGAGATAGATACACACACAGACATAGATATACACACAGACATAGACATACACACAGACATAGACATACACACAGACATAGATATACACACAGACATAGATACACACACAGACATAGATATACACACAGACATAGATATACACACAGACATAGATATACACACAGCCATAGATATACACACAGACATAGATATACACACAGACATAGATATACACACAGACATAGATATACACACAGACATAGATATACACACAGACATAGATATACACACAGACATAGATATACACACAGACATAGACATACACACACAGACATAGATATACACACAGACATAGATATACACACAGACATAGATATACACACAGACATAGATATACACACACAGACATAGATATACACACAGACATAGACATACACACAGACATAGATATACACACACAGACATAGATATACACACAGCCATAGATATACACACAGCCATAGATATACACACAGACATAGATATACACACAGACATAGATATACACACAGACATAGATATACACACAGACATAGATATACACACAGACATAGATATACACACAGACATAGATATACACACAGCCATAGATATACACACAGACATAGATATACACACAGCCATAGATATACACACAGACATAGATATACACACAGACATAGATATACACACAGACATAGATATACACACAGCCATAGATATACACACAGACATAGATATACACACAGCCATAGATACACACACAGACATAGATATACACACAGACATAGATATACACACAGACATAGATATACACACACAGACATAGATATACACACAGACATAGATATACACACAGACATAGACATACACACAGACATAGATATACACACAGACATAGATATACACACAGACATAGATATACACACAGACATAGATATACACACAGACATAGATATACACACACAGACATAGATATACACACACAGACATAGATATACACACAGACATAGATATACACACACAGACATAGACATACACACAGCCATAGATATACACACAGACATAGATATACACACAGACATAGACATACACACAGACATAGATATACACACAGACATAGATATACACACAGACATAGATATACACACAGACATAGATATACACATACATATATAGATAGACACAGACGTAGAGACACACAGACAAACGGATACATATTGATGGATGGGGCAAGGCACCAGACAGACTGAGTCCATTGATATTTACAGATAAATCAATACAAGTGACACGCTCCACGCTGCCAACCCAACGATGTCATTAAGCTGACAAATAAGAAGACTAGGTATGAGAGAAAGCAGGCTACTCAGTAACTATCAACGCAGGTACGGGTATTTATTCGTCTTAAACAAAGTCTAAGCCCAGTTGTTATTAATTAAATACAGGCATTCAGTCGATCTGAGCCAAATGTAATCTAACATGATGCAGCTCTTATTTGTTACAATTGTCAGTAGAACTCTATATTGACTTTTGTTCAGCTACTGTCCACCCAATTTACACAATCCAGTGTCTTACAATAGCACACATCTATGTCTATGCATCACAACCCCAGCGACTGTACGATAAAAGACAAACATGGCCAATCATTTCTTACCTTCTTTACAGGGGAGCTGCCGGCGTTGCTTGTGCCGCTGTCGGAGCTGGCAGCTTGTTTAGCTGCCACCAACTGCTCTAAGATGTTGATTGCTTCAGCGGCCTCTACAAGTAGACAACGAGAGATGAGTGACCGCCTCTTCCTCTCACCCACAGCTGTCACTGACGGTACACCACACATACGCTAGACTTCCGTGTGTCAAAGTTTTGAAGAAGTTTTGAACGACGGATTGTTGAAAACTTCAAAGTTTTGATTTGCTGCATTTTCATTACATGAAGTGCTGAGTTAAAATTATGCGGAGTTGTCTACACCGAAGAGAGGATAACTACACAAAGAACATATCAGTAAGTTGGTGGCTTGCGAAGTCATGATATTGTTGTGGCTAGCGTTGAGCAGTTTCTATCGAAACCATAACAATATGAGAAAATTATTGTTTTCACAAGTGCGTGTTGTCACTAAGCTGTTTACATTCCAAATCAATTAATTACTGACGCAGGAGATGAGCTTTTTTTTCATAGCCAACTGAACCTTATAATAACTAAGTAGTAGTTTAAGTTAGTTGTCAAACCGTGACATGAAATTAAATAAAAAAATAATAATAATAGCTATTATTTATTATTACAGCGTCATTGATGATCATTATTTTTATTATCATTTATTAACATGATGGTGAGGACCTTATATTTTTTCAAGATTATTCTATGAAGGAAGGACATTCAAGTTAACCCTAATATAAATAATAAATTATTTCCGATCATTCTCACTAATGTAAATAGTATGTTAATCCGAAAACTACGAAGTTTTCAACTTCTATGAACCTATCGTCAAGTTGGCAGTTGTGAATCCTCGAAGAGTTTAAAAATTCCACCCTCGAGATCGTCGCAGTGAAAAGTTTGAAGTTTTGAAAACTTTGAATTTTTCATGGACTTCCATCCTTCGAAGATTTGAAAAATCCATCAAACCTTTGACGCGTGGAAATCTAGTGATAGACATGAACATACACAGTGCATAGACATACACAGTACATAGACATACACAGTACATAGACATATACAGTACATAGACATATACAGTACATAGACATATACAGTACATAGATATACACAGTACATAGACATACACAGTACATAGACATATACAGTGCATAGACATATACAGTACATAGACATATACAGTACATAGACATATACAGTACATAGACATATACAGTACATAGATATACACAGTACATAGACATACACAGTATATAGACATATACAGTACATAGACATATACAATACATAGATATACACAGTACATAGACATATACAGTACATAGACATTTACAGTACATAGACATATGCAGTACATAGACACACACAGCACACAGACATACACAGCACATAGACATACACAGTACACAGACATGTACAGTACATAGACATATACAGTACATAGACATATACAGTACATAGATATACACAGTACATAGACATACACAGTATATAGACATATACAGTACATAGACATACACAGTACATAGACATATACAGTACATATACATGTACAGTACATAGACATATACAACACAGACATATACAACACATAGACATATACAGTACATAGACATATGCAGTACATAGACATATGCAGTACATAGACATATACAGTACATAGACATATACAGTATATAGATATATACAGTGCATAGACATGTACAGTACATATAAATACACAGTAAATAGACATATACAGTACATGGACATATACAGTGCATAGACATAAACTGTACATAGACATAGCACACACATAAACTTGTGATACACAAAAACTTACTTTTTTCGGTGACACAGTATCCAGCAAGATCTATGTAGGGCTGCACACATGCTCCGCACTTTCCATTTGTATTTTCACTACAGGCCTCTCTGTGCCTTGAATCACAGTCTACGGCCGATGGACACTCTGCAAGAGTTGTAATCAGACAACGAATCAGTAAAAGAGCCAGTCACAGTAGAGTTACAGGACAAGTGTTATAGGAGAGGGTGACATCATACACCCAACCACCTATGTAGGCCTCTATCTCACCACTCATACACCCAACCACCTATGTAGGCCTCTATCTCACCACTCATACACCCAACCACCTATGTAGGCCTCTATCTCACCACTCATACACCCAACCACCTATATAGGCCTCTATCTCACCACTCATACACCCAACCACCTATGTAGGCCTCTATCTCACCACTCATACACCCAACCACCTATATAGGCCTCTATCTCACCACTCATACACCCAACCACCTATATAGGCCTCTATCTCACCACTCATACACCCAACCACCTATGTAGGCCTCTATCTCACCACTCATACACCCAACCACCTATATAGGCCTCTATCTCACCACTCATACACCCAACCACCTATGTAGGCCTCTATCTTACCACTCATACACCCAACCACCTATATAGGCCTCTATCTCACCACTCATACACCCAACCACCTATGTAGGCCTCTATCTCACCACTCATACACCCAACCACCTATATAGGCCTCTATCTCACCACTCATACACCCAACCACCTATGTAGGCCTCTATCTCACCACTCATACACCCAACCACCTATATAGGCCTCTATCTCACCACTCATACACCCAACCACCTATGTAGGCCTCTATCTCACCACTCATACACCCAACCACCTATATAGGCCTCTATCTCACCACTCATACACCCAACCACCTATATAGACCTCTTTCTCCCAATAAACGATCCACACCTCCCAGAACACTTCCAACTTAAACCACACAAATATAATGAAATGAGAGGATGCATGAAGTAAACCTTGGATGGAGTTGTCTTCTCTCCGATGACCAGCCCAATCATTATATCTTTTCCAAATCTACACATTCTTCAATACATTACCATTCACTCTCCAACCCACTGACACTCATGTCAATGGTGAAAACTGAAAGTTATTTCCTACTACCCAAACCTGAAATAACCCCGACCCGAAAGGTAGGCATTTCCGCCCCAGAGCGTTAAAATAAATAAAAAAATAACCACTTTATTTCCCGGGAAAACTGATGCAAATTAGAAATATATGGCTTTGGCCTTTGCAGGACTGCTACTGAAGCAGAATGTCGACAAATGTAGTATTTCACACGTTGTTAACCAAAACGTAGGATGGAACTCATAATAGAGCGAAAGAATTTGAGAATCGCCTGAAGAGCTTACGAAATGTGATCAAAGGACCTGAAAAGCCACCCCATCAGTGCTTCAAATGTAATTGTAATGGGCCAGCTAGTTTCTAAGATTATATAACCTAACAATCTTTGATTTAATTGGTTAGACTTTTCGCTTGTTCAACAGCTCATTTACCATATAGAGCAGTGAGGCATTTTCGGATCGAGAACGTCCATGCCAAAAACTGGTGAAATTTTCGTTTTTTTGGCGAGTACAAAACCTGTTCTTTTGGAACTCTATGCTGAACGGTGGTTTTGCCGTTCAGGGGGTCGTCCACCCTACGACATTCTTCATCCGAATGTGTACAGTTCAGCTATAATAAATATTTTTGCAAATAATGGGCCCTTTTACGTTAACTACAATGACAAGACAGGGTGATGACTTCAAGTTTCATTTCTAACAACAATAATGATAATAATAATTAATAATAGTAAGTCTTGAAGCATGTTGATATCACTTTTGGACACAACTACTAAGGATAGTGAATTATAATAAAATTATAACATGTTGAAAAAAGGCGATAATCATTAGTATTACTGTTTTTCAAATGATATAATTATTAATATTACTATAAGTTGTTATTGTTGTTATAATTGATTGATTCATCTTATTATACCTTTGTTAGTAAAAAGCAATTATTCAATTGTTTACTAGCCAAATACAACAAATGATAATAATCATTGTTATAAAATGACAAAGAGTAAATAGTAAAATACTTAATAGCTAGTAATAATTATCAAAATGATTATTTACTGGTTTTTTTTTATTATTATGAATAACCAAAAAATTGTCACTCCACCGAAATGCGTAGTTTACTATTTACTTCGACACTAGAAAAAAAGAAGACAACTCCGCATAAAATGAGCTTTTGATTTTTGCATAGAATATAGGCCAGGAACGAATGTCTAAATTACATTCGAAAGGGTTTCCCGTACCAATTTTTTCAAGGCATGCACGTTCTCGATCCAAAAATGCCTATTGTGTTGTTGTTGATTGTACCACCCACTGTCCACATTAGTTGATTGTACCACCCACTGTCCACATTAGTTGATTGTAAAGTTTAGCAAATAGATTGGTTAAAGGGCCTATGACGCCTAATTTGAAAAGGATTTGATTAATTTAAACTTTCTGACGTTGAAATGTGTTCAGAAAAGTTGTCTGGAGTTGCCCTCTCACCAGTAAGACGATTCCTATAGACACAGTCAGCACTTGCAAAGACGCCTTTTTCCCGAAGACGCACCAAGTTATATAGAGCTATAAAGCGAGTTTTCAAAAATTTGGCTTGTTTGCGTAGAAGTAGGGCGTCCTAGATATTAGTTTTGTGCAGAGACTCTTTTGATTGCAAAAAAATGATGTTGCAACAAATTTTAATTTTTTTGGAGCTGTTTTTCTCAAGTCAGCAATTTGTTTTACCTTTGGTAAGCTCGCTATTATGTATACACTGGCGTTCACGTGATAGTGTTTGTCATCAAAATCAAAAGAAACAATGAAATTTTTTTATCAAAATAATAGTTTTCATGTGAAAAATTAATCAAACAATAACATTGGTGTACTTTCATAATAATACTAGGTGAAAAGAAACATTGCCGAAATTGTATTTTCGGCGTTGTTTTTTTTACAACAACGATAATAATTAAATCTGAAATACTGGCTATCTTTCCAAAAAAAACCTTCAAAGGCACTAAATAATAATAATTAAGATTTTTAAAAAGTAGCTTGGAACTGAAAAAGTAACAAAATGGTACAAACTACTTGCTGTAATATACTATATAATATCATAATGCAGATAGTCCCTTCTACCGTAGGCGTTGTCATAGACCTCCATAGACCTCTACATGATACCTATTGAAGTTTTGTTGCTGCAAGTGAGTTTTCTCAGTAGTTGTACAATGCTTGATGAGAAAACAACTCGACAGTAAAAGTGCGTCTTGAAAAGCCCATCCTATGCCCTTTAATAGAATCTATGTATGCTTGTTAAAAACCGCGTGATCTATGGGGAGGTTGTCTTTGTAGGTTGTTTGTCGGCCTGGTAAGTTGGTGTTGCTGACCTATTGGACTGGTGGTAGCTTGCAGATATATTAGAGAAAGGAGCTCTGGCACGGAAGTACCTGGGAGGCAGAGATATTGACCTGCAGAGGCATGGTTATCTGTTAGGAGCAGTGAGAGTGGTAGAGTAGATATGGCAGAGAGTGAGAGCTAGCCATGACCTGAGAGACAATAATTGTTATTTGGAGGTAGAGGAGGCACAAAGTGTTGAGAGGCCTGACTAACTCCGTAGGATTATGTAAAACTACAAGTAAAGAAGCTGATAACAGAATATCAACTGACTATTGCGGCTTACATTCTCATATCCAAGTGTAGGATTGATTTAAGCAATATCAATTTTTGACAATATTTTCAAAGCTATAATTTTAAATAAAAAAATTAAACCGCATTGGATGACAATACTAGCAAAATTTGACAGCAACGAGATGAACTGATGTACATGAGAGTTAACTTTTCTATTTTCTTTTGCGATAGTTGTCATGACGATTTTCCGGATGATTTCCTAACGTTTCTATGAGACCTACAGTAATAATTTTTACACCACCGTTTAGAGCAGAATCTCCTCTATTTTTTGGTTCTATTTGAGGAAAATCAGTCAGTCTAAATGGAAACAGCTTCATGATAACCGCGCCATGTTCCTTTTCAGGGAAAGAAATAATTTTTTCTGCTGAGCTATTTTGAAATAATTTTTTTGCAAAAAACCTCCACGGATGAGATTTGTTCTGATAAATGATTAAACTATATTTATTTAAGCATGCTGGAATTGTTTAGAAGTTGAAATGGGAGTAAGTAAGCTATAAATTAATTATTTGGATGATGACGATAATGTTAACTAGTAACTTTTAATTATTTTCAGTTTTTTTTTCAAAGTGTTTATTATTATGGTTCTTTATATCAGAAGATAGGGCTTAAAGTTCTCTATTAATTGGTGTAAAAATTATGGCGATATCTTATTTATTAAAAAAAAATTAATATTATTCTTTAAAAATCTTCTGGGATTTTTTCAATACAATCGCCAATTTTCATTGTCTTGTTCTGGCCAATGTTGGTGCCCATTATTCTTAAAAAGTATCTTCCTATATCAAAAGTTAATTTTCTTTCCATCTGTAGCAATAGGGTTTCGTTTTCAGCCTTACTTTTCATGATTTTTAATGCCAATTTTTTTAAAAGTGTAAAAAAGGTGTCATTAAAAAAAAGAAATTTTTCCTATTCACCAATACAGAATCATTTTTAAATAAAAATCTACCTATAGAATAGGCCTTGGCGAACGCTATGAAGTTCTTTTTAACTCTGTGACATTACCAGTTGATTTTAAAAAAATTATTGAAAACTAAGATTTTTTCTCCAAAGCACCTGAGACCATGGGATGCACTCAGACATAAAGCAGACGATAACGGATGAGTTAGATAGAGATGACCTGATGTACAAGAGAGTTGAGATAGAGATGGACTGATGTACAAGAGAGTTGAGATAGAGATGAACCGATGTACAAGAGAGTTAAGATAGAGATGGACTGATGTACAAGAGAGTTAAGATAGAGATGACCTGATGTACAAGAGAGTTAAGATAGAGATGGACTGATGTACAAGAGAGTTAAGATAGAGATGGACTGATGTACAAGAGAGTTAAGATAGAGATGACCTGATGTACAAGAGAGTTAAGATAGAGATGGACTGATGTACAAGAGAGTTAAGATAGAGATGGACTGATGTACAAGAGATTTAAGATAGAGATGGACTGATGTACAAGAGAGTTAAGATAGAGATGGACTGATGTACAAGAGATTTAAGATAGAGATGGACTGATGTACAAGAGAGTTAAGATAGAGATGGACTGATGTACAAGAGATTTAAGATAGAGATGGACTGATGTACAAGAGATTTAAGATAGAGATGACCTGATGTACAAGAGAGTTAAGATAGAGATGGACTGATGTACAAGAGAGTTAAGATAGAGATGGACTGATGTACAAGAGATTTAAGATAGAGATGGACTGATGTACAAGAGAGTTAAGATAGAGATGGACTGATGTACAAGAGAGTTAAGATAGAGATGACCTGATGTACAAGAGAGTTAAGATAGAGATGGACTGATGTACAAGAGATTTAAGATAGAGATGGACTGATGTACAAGAGAGTTAAGATAGAGATGATCTGATGTATAAGAGAGTTTAAATAGAGATGAACGAGGCACCAAAAAAGAGAGCTCAATGGTAAGCATTCTAAACTAACCAAAACATACCATGTATTCACAATTAGTCCAATGCAGTAATACACTGGAGAGTTGACACAACCATTAGCTGACATGTCAAAATTGATATCAAAATGATCTACAGGGAAATAAAATCACTCATCCAACCCTGAAGGTTCTCCCATCACAAAGGGTTGCTAATGGAACTTAGACTATAGTAAAGTGTGTATGTGTGTACGTGGGCTAGGGCAGAGCATGTTTGTGAAAGGAACTGTTTGAAAACAGCAGCTATTAGTTCTAATTATTTACTATTGCTACAGCAACATCAACATTATTGAAATAAACATAAAACAAAGTACCTGATTGCTCGGAGAAAAGGTTGGAAGTGTTTTAATAACAAATACACCGAGTGTAATAAAATTTTTGTTTCCAGCTATTTCAATATAAAGTACTTCACACCTGAACACACTGCCGCTGCCTATACAAGTTGTTGATTGATGAATGCGAGAGCTTTCTCAAGTAACAATTATGTAACAATTATGTAACATATAGCACAGCTACCTGATGCGCAAACACGGTTGGAGCTCTCGTAATAACCATCCTTGCAAGGGCCACAGCCATAGTCAGTCAAGGATACAATACGGTGGATTCTCTCACATCTCTCCTGCTGAGTGTTCAGCTGGACTGAGGCTACAGTAAACAATGTATTGTGACGTGTTATATCTGGGAGCCTTGATCTAACTCATAGAATTGAACAGGATACAGGGATTAATGGATAACTGTGGATTAAGGGATTAGATGATGAAATATGCTAAAAGCTTAAAACAGAAGTTACAAACGCTTGAGATTGACAGACTGTGGACCAGCTGATAGTCAATGAAAGAGTAAAAACCTAGACCTTGACCTTCAACAGACAACTACAGCAATGTGTTAGTTTCCTCTGCAGTCCTTCCAATAATAGTGACAACAACGAGTAACTTGTGTATACCTATTAGGTATAATTTATCATGATAATTCTTTTCCCTAATACTAATCACTACAACCATTGTAACATCCTTGTTATTTATTTGAATAAATAATAACAAAAATCAACAACAGCAAACAACAACAACACAAGCTGTTAATGAACCACATTTTGGAAACTGAAGTTTGCTTAGCTACTGACACTCTGAAAATTTTGAGACGAATAGAAAGTATTTTCTGCTTAATTGGTTGTGCCAAAATGAGAGAATTTCCCAAGTATTTACAAATTAAGTGTAAAAAACTCCCTTTGTCAATAACCATATATAACTTACTCATTTTTCTGATTTTCTTGTCCTTCCATATTCTGAAAGCAAGCTCTTTGAAACAACCCAATACAATTTTGAATGCCTTGTTTACAAATTCAGTTGGTATTTCTCAATAGAAAATCACATCAATAATTTGAGCACCCAGACACGATGTTGTAAACGAATGCTGTTTTTTGTAGTAATGTTTGCCTTCAATACTAGAGAAGTGTTGAGCCAAACACATTATGTAAGACTGATCATATCTGTGTGATCTTGAGGGCACATATACAATGCATGAACAAGTCATTGAATGAATACTATCCTTGTGAGGTACAGCTTTTTTGTTGGAAGTAAATGACTAAAAATATAGGTTGGCATGCATGAAACCTATTAGGGCTACTCCAACCATCCCTCAATACATGAAAGAGAGCAAAGGCTATGAAATAGAGGTAAGGCATATAACAATGCACAAACTAATCCAACCACAAAACTGTCCATTACCAAGCGTGACCTGTTTAAGAGAGGTTGTTATTATGTAGTAAGCACTTTCCATGTTGTGTCATGGTCTACTCTATTACTGGTACCGAGTTACAAGGGTCCAGGCAGTGCATGCTGGGTAGAACCAGCATAAGCAGCGGATACTGTCTTTCAGACTGTACACAGGCATATGATTAAAGTATAGCCAGCATATTACTGATGTATGCAGGTGTTTGTATGTCTAAGTGCATGTACAAGTGAGTGAGCTATAGTTGAGAAACGTTCTACCAAATGGATACAAAAGTTTAGATTTTGTGATTTGTTAGAAAGGTTGACATGTGCCAATAATTTAGAGTGCTGTTATTGTCGGTAGTGAAATAAAAACTCACAAAATCACTGCTTTTGGTTGCACTAAAAACTACTAATACTCAACATATGTTAATCAAAACAGCAAAATTTAATTAACAAACAGATCATTCAATTAGAATTTTTATTTGGTTCCCAGTTAAGAGAAATTATGTTTTTCCAAAACTGAAACAAATAAAAACATTTCAATCGATTGTAAAAGACACCATTGGAAAACACAACGTCCCGTGTATTTTTAATTATTTGTTTATGGTAGTATCATAAGGATAAATTAAATGAAAAGAGCATATTTAGTTAGTATTTTACATTTAGCAACCCCCCCTCCCCGAGGCTTGTGATTTGGTTGTTGCATATTTTTTTAACATAAAAACAACGTAACTTGGCCATAACCAAAAAATTGTGATGTACCCGATAGTAGAGAACAATCGTTTACCTTACCGGTAACTTTCAGCTTTTGTAGCAATTAACAATTTTTATTGCTATCATTTTAAGTACCAAAACTATTCTTGTATGGATCATACATAGTACCAGCTACAGAGATCATACATATTACCAGCTATAGAGATCATAGATATTACCAGCTATAGAGTTCATACATAGTACCAGCTATAGAGTTCATACATATTACCAGCTATAGAGTTCATACATATTACCAGCTATAGAGTTCATACATATTACCAGCTATAGAGTTCATATACTGAGACAAAAACTGGTGACTGATACTCCCAAAAATCAGTACCAAATGATTGCATTCAGTAATGAAATAATCAATAATAAATGAGCATATTAGGCGGCTGGGAGGAAAGTTGATCATGCATTTTTGTAGCGCATCCTGTCTAAGGCAAGTGCAGCTGCTTTTTGCATTGAAAAAACTGAGCACGAATAGCATATGCCGCAAGTGAAAATGTATTTGAAATTCTATCAAATCAAAATTTTTGCCTTTGGTGTTATAATTGCAGTTTATTTCTAAATAATGTTAGTACTGAAGGAAGTAAAGGTAGAAAACAAAATGCAAATAATGACAGTCCAATCATCATGGTTTTGACCAAAGGAAAAGTGCTGTGAAGCAAGTCTGCTGTTTGGCCTAACAATAGCTCTTTGTAGGAAATGCACAGCTAAACTAGTGCATAACTATAGCCCCAATGTAAATCTATAGCTTTAGTGCACAGCTATAGTTGTAGCGCTCAGCTATGTCGAAGTATATTGCCCTAGTGTACAACTACAGCCCCAATCAACAGCTATAGCTCTAGTGTATAGCCCTAGTGTACAACTACAGCCCCAATCAACAGCTATAGCTCTAGTGTATAGCCCTAGTGTACAACTATAGCTTAGTGGTACTTTGCTTTGTTACTGAAACAAAAATTTTTGACCATATCAACCCAAAAGCATGCTGGAGTTATCTTACCCGAAGCAAACACTGTGGAGCTTGCCAGCTAGATATATCAATGATTATGAGACAAGAACCTTATTTCAACTTTCCCCGAATTGGTTTATTTCATGTGATTATATTTCTGTTTTAATGGCGACAGTAATGATTGGCGGGAGCACGTTGTTAACATTGACATGTTTAAGACTATTTTATATACCTGGCTTATACTTGAGATCATTATTTAGTACTTGATACTTGAGCTCATAGAGATAAAATACATAGCAGTGGCAATCCAATCAAAGGTTTGTTTAAATTTTATATGATGCAATATGTCATTTTAGGGTGCTTCACAGTAAGTATTTCGACAATAAAATACGCCATAGAGGACGTGGGAGAGGCCATTGATTGTGCAGTAGACAAGCTGATACAAAGCACTGACTAATAGAGAAATATAAGACATGCACCAGGGCATACGCTCCAGATGAAACCATCAGAACTAAACAGAAAAAAACATATAAAGCTGCTTGTTTTTTAGAGAGCCGTAAGGTGTATCCAGACTGGATCGATGAACATCTGCTAATAATTATATTTGGGATCCACATTGGTGGGCCGCAAACGCCTCGATCCAGACGTTTACATTTTATCATATAATAATAAGAAATAATATTCTACGATCCGGATCATATGGTGAACATATAAAATCCAGCGTGCGTTTCAGCAATCATAATTATTTTCACATGAGTAAGCAATTCATCAGCAACGGTTATCGTGTCGTTGATTTCTTACTGGTACTATTAGCATGATGCATCGGCAAGTAGAAAATAAAGTAACAAAACATACAACATTATGAATGAAAGAGATAAAGGTGGGAGAAAGAAAGTGAGAAAAGATAACCATGGTAGGAGGCTACCACAAGAAGCAACCTCACCAAAAGATGATTATGGGAAAAAACATGAAGCAACCATGGAAGGACGCTATCACATGAGAATGTGGTGACGCCAGGAGCCTACAAGGGAGCAGCCTGCCACAAAAGGGGGAGGGTGATCATAGGAGAATGGGGCTTGGGAGAATAACGACGAGCCTAGCTATATCAACTCATAACAGTAATAATTGTTTGGCTACAATGGGTAGGCCAGTGAGAAAAATAAAATAAGATAAGCTATTTTCCCACTGGACCATACCAGGAGTTAGTACATAAATGAATCGGAACACAGTTACTGAGATTTAGTTGAATGACTACGTGAAGTTAGCAGCTTTGAATTAATCTGATCCGAGCCCACAAAAAATGGGAAAAAATTATTATACTTATATTATACCTATATATGCTAGCAGTACTAACTGTTGTAATAAAATATCCTTAAGCCAGCTGGCTCCAGTCTCACCCCGCTTTTCTTCTCACCCTCTGCATCGCTCTACCCCTGCCCTGTTACACCTTGGCCTTCCTTTACCCTCTTTATCTCTTCCTTCCATACGCTCTCTTCCCGCTCAAGTCCAGAGATAACACATGTGTAATGTCACACTGCATTTACTAATAAAACAACTAATACTTCATGTACATATAGCAATCGTGCTAGCGACTTTGCTTAGCGATAGGGAAAGTCCCTCCCCCAAATTGCGCAATTTTTCACTACTACCCATTCTTCAGCAATTCTGGTCAAGTTCGCTGTTGCAAAGCATAGCCTTCAATTTATTATAGGACCGTTGATAGATCGGAGTGCTGAATATGACAAGACACTATTGGAAACAAGGGTTAAGGTTTTTTACGTTGTGATTGGCTGATCAAGGAATAGGCTAGCGATTTTTTGATCTCGATCAAAATCTGGCGATAACCTCAAATAAAATGCTAGCGAATGCTGAGCGATTTTGTAGGAAACAAAAGTTGCAAAATCACGCAATTGCTAAGGAAATCGCTATATGTACTTGCGGTTTAACTTGCCAAAACAATGTTATGCTATCTATATGTACTGGAAGGAAGTAATGTGGGAGAGCTTGATTGACACTCCAACCAACGCCAATCAGCTAAATGCAACTGTTTGGGATTCATTTCCATCTACATTATTGAAAATATTAAATCTACAAATATCTCAAGTTTGAGAACAGACGGGATCTCTAAATTTCCGTCATGTACCCAATTTGTTGATTAGATGGTTTTTACAGCAGTTTTCACTTTTTTCAACAAGGCAGTTTTTTAGGGGCATATACATATTTGACAAATTTGAAACTTGAATTATCAAACTGTGGTTGTCGGCACCTACATCATTGTTATTAAAAAAATAATAAATCTGCAAATATCTCCGGTTTGAGAACAGATGAAAGATTTAAACCCCACCATACATTAGATTAATCTAATGAAGAGTTCTTACAGCAGTTTTTATTTCATCACCGTAGCAATTATTTAAGTGTGTATGCAAGTGGAATCACAAATACACACAGGGACAAACACACAGGCATATCTTTTATATATAAATATAAATATAGTAGGTATAGTAAGTGTCTGCTCTTTGTCGTGTAAGGTCTCCATCACAGTCAAATTCATGTTGGAAGGAATGGAGGTCCTATCCTTGCTCTAAGTATCTTGAAAACAGTTTCAATCTATCAGTTTTTCTCCGACTCAGAGACTAAGTAGTTTGGGCGTCTTTACGAATTAAAGTAGTATAACCTACTCGACCTTTGATGTAAAAGACCAGGTGATAATAATTATCAACAATAAAAATAATTAGTCCCAACAACAAAATCATCAACTTCATCAGCATCAGATCATCAATCAATCATAACAACAACTGAGATATTATTTAATTAATATTATTACAATTATTAATATTATAACAACAACAACATTATTATAATTATTATAATATTATTATTATCTCAATTAAAATCTTATCACATGATGATGATTATTATGACAAGAATAAAATTATTATTATTAATTATTATACATAATAATAATATAATTAATTATTATTATAATTACTACCATCATTTATTATTAAATAATAATAAAATAATAATAAATAAACAACAACAACAGCATCATCATCCATGCATTGATTGTTGATGATTCATTCATCATCATCATTATTATAATAATTATTATGATGATTATTATTTATAATTTATTTATTGATAACTCACCTGTGTATGATGGCACATAGAAAAGAATGATACAAAAGCAGCATATATAGCAGCTAAAAAGGGTTGACATAATCGACAAAGAATCGGTATTCAGTTTTTTATATCATCCACCATGTCAGAGATAATTTGTCTAACATATGGTGGGAATGTTAATAGCTTCTTTTGAGCTGCTAGCGACGGAAGCAATGTATTACGTCATCAGCTAGACGAGTTTCTAACTTTATTGTGAATAAAACAGGTAGCTAACGTAGTCGCCGCATATACTTCAAATAAAATAAGGCCAATGCGTAGGATGGTATGGAACCGACTTTGGGTTATAAGAACTATAGAAAACCCATAGCGGAGTTATCGGTTCCTAAAAGAGAAAGGACAACTCTTTGCATAAAGTTCTGTTGAGAAGAAGACAACTACGCATTACAGCTGATTTGGCAAGTTTCATTTTGCATTTGCTGTACATATTGCAACTTTGATTGGCCTGTATTTGTTTGTATGTTTTGCGTTATGCCTATTGATTCGCCTTGTATTTGTTCCGTTGTATGTAATTGGCTCACCCCTAATAAGGGGGTGAAGAGTTTTGGCAACTTCCTATACCACTCACTCTCTACCTAGTCTGCTAGACAAACCACAGTGGCTTACCCTCATTGATGGTGTAGGGATGTAATAGATTTCTGCCCTCTTACTACCAACACAATGGCATCCACTCTGTGTACCTCCTTGTACACGCTTCCACAGTGTGAGTCTCTCACTTTAACGCTCGGGTCTACCCCGAATAGACTTTAGCAACTTCCATGGGGTCCACGACCCAGACAGAATGTGCCAGAATTCTCAGAATAAATGCTTTATTAACTGATTCTATTTAGCAATATAAAAATGACATCTAAACAAAATCCACAAGACTTCTGAATAAAAATGGGTGCAACTGCTCCTTTTATAGGAGGTTGCCAAAAACTGTCACCCCCCTTATTAGGGGTCGGCCAATTACATACAACGGAACAAATACTAAGACAATCAATAGACACAACACAAAACGAAGAAACAATACAAGCCAATCAAAGTGTTAACACATGGTAAAGCAGCTCTGGATTGCTTTCCCGCTCTTTTGAGAGTAATGGAAATTTCCAGTCTTTATTAGGTATTTTTGGTTCCTTAGTCTCTGCTCCATGGTTATAGGTCTCCTGTCGTTAATTCTTTACTAGTGGGGATCCATCTCCTGTGGCCCTATGCTACTCTTTTCAGCCATCTTGGTTGGCCAGGCTGGGACACTGGCCCGGGTTAACCCGAGGTAGGTTCCCTATGGTATATATAGGTGATACAGGGTCAATGCAGGCTTGGAGTAGACCCGAGATAGTCCGTATCCTAAATCTGGGATAACTCATATATGTTATAATGGGAGAATCCAGGGTCAGCATAAAACTGACACTGGGGGATAGGGGTATAAGGGAAATCTAAAGAAAGGGAAAGGGGGGGGGGGGAAGCAGGGGTCAGGATGGCCTTTCATCCCAAAAAATCTCCCAAAGGGGCACAGGGATAGCCATTAGTTTTTGTTGCTGTAGTTGCTGCTGTTGGGGGGCGGGGGAGAGGAAGCGAAACCCCCTACCCATACCATATGCCGTGCTCCACTATCAAAATCTCCTACTAGAAAGTGCATTTTCAAGCGTTAAATATCTCATAAACTAAAGCAATATTAGAATTTTATTTTTAGATCAAATAATATTAACAGCTTTAAATTATCGTAATTTACAATTTATTTGTGTCTGAAAGATATCAGCTTTGAACTCCCAGCGTCAACAACAGTAATAATTTTCAAATCTAAATCTATAGGGAGGGGTGTTGTATGATACTTATTTTAGCCTGCTATGTCTTTGGCCTTGGGCAGCCATGGCTTTGCATGCTTTAACGCAATTAAAGTAACGTTTCACAATGTTATCAAACCATTTATTATCTTGTTAATCCTGGTACAGTAATTCACTCCAAGTAGTTAACACTTTCGCAGGCAGCAAGCATTCAATTGAGCTGCAAGCACCTCTTCGACAGCACCTCAGCTATTAGTTATGGCAGCATTACATGCAGCTACACACCAATTTGCCACATTTTCTATGATTATATATTCACACATTTACTCAACAGATATTAATCTAAGCTGCACCATACAATGGCTAAAGAGGTTCGTAGTTTAACGTTGAATTCAAAATAATGTAGTAGATTTCATCATGTGGCCGTTACATTGATTTACCCTAGCAAACAGATACAGCTAGTGAGTATGCGAAGGATATTGCTAGTCTGGTTAGGAAATCAACGGTAGGCGATAAAAAAGCTGTATTACAAAAAGGAGGATTTCTAGCTTCCCTACTAGGACCTATCATCAGTACAGTTGTTCCTGAATATTGAAAACTGTAATAGGAGGAGGAAGATGAATCTCTCAACAAGAATGATTAGGAACAGAATGGCTATTTTAACTCTGAATGATCTGAGTAAGGGAGGAAAAATTGCTATAGTCGAAAAGGCCAACTCGGATCTGTGTCAATCATTGATAGAAACTGTTAAAAACATTATATTAGATAATGTTCCTCTAGAATCGGAACAGTTTATTGAGTTGCTGCGCTACAAGAAGGAACTACGTAAACTAATTGCTATAGGAACAGTTGATGATAAGCGTAAAATTTTGACTCATACTGGTAGCGGTAGTCTTTTGGACACTATTATAACTCCTATTGTAAGTGTTTTATCATCAATAAAACCAATATAGCTATGAATCTCCAACCTTTAACATTTTCTAGACGTTACTTTTTAGTGTCTGAAAATGAGTACCCTAGATTAATGAAAAAAGCTGAAAATGAAAGAGTGACAGAGGAACATAAAAACACACCTCCTTTGTATTATAATCCTATGGAAGATATAACAGTGAGAAATATGAAGAGAAAGCGAAATGCTTTGCTGGAAACAGCGCATGAATCCGATCTGTCTGAGCATGAAAAGTTAGATGAAAATTTTCAAAACATATTTGAGTGACATCAGAAAACTTAAAAATAACTATCAACAAAGAAGCCAAAGACACAACCTTAATCTCCTGTGGCTAATAGTATGATTATTGATGACAAGACTGTTGACCTTTTACCAAGTGAATCTACCTCCTCTACCTCTGTGTTAGACGCTAGTGAGATACCTCCAATAAGAACAAGATTGTTTGATACCACTGATGACTTACCCATGTTCGATAGTGTGGATGTTATTGATGGGGAAGATGATGAGGGAGGTGAGAAGGATCGTTTAGAAGAAAAGTTTGAGAAAAAATTATCTAGTATAACAAAGAAGAAAAATGATCAAGCGATTGGTGTCAGATTGTAAGAACGATTGAATAAAATTGGCAAGTATGACTCAGATAAGGACATAGTCAAAATGGGAGACAAGTGGTTGAACTCTAGGACTTTCAAAACTTTGCTGCGAGATGTTCTAACCAAAGAAGGTAGTATTCAATCGGGAAACACAAACTACAGCCAATTTAAAAGCTTGCTATCGGATCAAGGAATCACAACTGTCATGAGATCACCACTACAAACACGTAAGAGGAAATCTTTGGTCATTCCAGGCACTGGGAAATGGGCGTCGACGCTTTAAAAAAACTGTATTACAATCCTGCATTACATACATCTCTACGAGAAGCTAGAGCTTTGCTGAAAGCTCGTAGAAAACGAGAAGGAGAAAAAAGAATTCGCGAATGGCTGAGTGGAGAGAATGCCTACACGCTACACAAAAAAGTAACGACCTACAATTGTACCTGGAATAGGAGAGCAGATTCAAGTAGATTTGATGGGTGTACGTTCTCGAAAAGAAGAAAACGACAACACGGCATTTTTACTGACGGCTGTTGATTCTCTATCTAGAAAAGGTTGAGCTGTTCCGCTCATCTCCAAAGCTGGTCACATTGTAGCCCAGAGAATTGAGAATGATACTGGATGGAGAAAACTACAAGGCTTAAAAATTGGATAAAGGTATAGAGTTTGACAATGTTAATGTCAAGACTCTCCTGGCGGAAAAAAAAATCAAACGCTTTACAACCGAAAATGAGACAATAAAGGCATCAATGGTGGAGCATTTGAACAGGACTTTGAAAGAGAAGATTTACATATATTTGACCTACAAAGATGATGACAGATACATTGATGTTTTACCCGATATGGTTAGCACGTACAACAACACTGTTCATAATGCTATAGGTATGAGACCAAATGATGTAAATTTTCAAAACCAGGAGCTTGTGTGGAATCGAGTGTATGAAGGAGGTGAGCAGTTTGGCTAAAGAACCAAGGTTAAAAGTTGGTGATTATGTGAGAGTTGGCAAGGCAACAGGGGCATTTGAGAGAGGATACACTCCGAATTGGACCATCGAGATCTTTATAATTACCAATGTACTAACCCATAAAAACCGATCATATACACAGTAAAAGATCTGGCTGAAGAGATGATTGATGGTACCTTTTACACAACGAGTTGTAAAAGGTAACAAAACCTACAATTTTCAGAATCGAAAAGATACTGGGAAGAAGAACGAGGAGAGGTAAAAGACAAATACTGGTCAAGTGGTTGGGTTACGGAGAAAAGTTCAACGAGTAGGTGGGTGAACAGCTTATAACGAATGAACGCGTGTTCTAACCACTACAAGTTGGTAAAATTTCGATGCTGATAACGTCAACACCAACTCCGATTTTACAGTAAGACTGTATAAATATTTGGATGTCATCGGTAGTAAATGGGAAATAGCTCTGCTTCTGCTAGATATATTGTTCTCTAATAAATGGAAAAATGTCACCGAAGGTAACATATATCTGGAAAAGACGAATATCTCCGGTAAACGCGAAAAGTCATTCATCCTAAATGGTAATGGGAGATACGATAGTGTGGAAGAGTTGGAGGTGATTATACAAAAGAGAATGCGTGAAATGAATTTAGACAAAATATTTGCCATCTCCTACAACAAGGTGACCAACACGAGTTCACTAACTAACAGCGATCCTGATACGACACAGAGCTTTTCCAAAGAGTGAAGTCTGAGCGCACATCTTTGGATTCGAACCGAGCAGGACAACTACATCTCCCCGTGGTAGATACAAGAATGTTAGATCACCTGATATAAATTTCAGAATAACCTCTTTGTATGTCTATTCCAACATTGTTGATAATAGGATGGTAGGTGATACCAATGTACCTTTGCTAAGAGTAGTACCAGTACAAAGTAAGAAGAACACTGTCGTGTACAAAGAGTTTACAAATCCTCGCTACGTCAGCGCTTCATCACTGAATAGTGATCTCATCCAAGTGCTTATAACGAGTGACAATGGTAAGCGAATACCATTTGATGGTGGAAAGGTCGTGCTGACGGTTCACTTTAAAGAAAGAATGAGATTGTAAGAGAATGGAGTGAGACTGTAAGAGAATGGAGTGAGACTGTAAGAGAACGGAGTGAGACTCTAAGAGAATGGAGCGAGACTCTGAAAGAGAACTGAGTGAGACTCTGTAAGAGAATGGAGTGAGACTGTAAGAGAATGGAGTGAGACTCTGTAAGAGAACTGAGTGAGACTGTAAGAGAATGGAGTGAGACTGTAAGATAACGGGGTGAGACTATAAGAGAACGGAGTGAGACTATAAGAGAATGGAGTGAGACTCTGTAAGAGAACTGAGTGAGACTCTGTAAGAGAATGGAGTGAGATTGTAAGAGAATGGAGTAAGACTGTAAGAAAACGGAGTGAGACTGTAAGAGAACGAAGTGAGACTGTAAGAGAACTGAGTGAGACTCTGTAAGAGAATGGAGTGAGACTGTAAAAAAATGGAGTGAGACTGTAAGAGAATGGAGTAAGACTGTAAGAAAACGGAGTGAGACTCTGTAAGAGAACTGAGTGAGACTCTGTACGACAACGGAGTGAGACTGTAAGACAACGGAGTGAAACTGTAAGAGAAAGAATGAGATTGTAAGAGAATGGAGTGAGACTGTAAAAGAATAAAGTGAGACTGTAAAAAAATGGAGTGAGACTGTAGGAGAACGGAGTGAGACTGTAAGAGAACGGAGTGACACTCTGAAAGAGAACTGAGTGAGACTCTGTAAGAGAACGGAGTGAGACTGTAAGAAAATGGAGTGAGACTCCATAAGAGAATGTAGTGACACTGTAAGAGAATGGACTAAGACTGTAAGATAATGGTGTGTGACTTTGTAAGAGAACGGGGTGGTTATTTCATCATGCACATGATGAAATAAGCTCAAAAATGCTTTCATTTTGGAAGTTGTAGAAACATTACACATCAGACTGAGCTGCCCACAGTTGAGTAATTGCCCCACAGAGCATATGCAAGAAACAGCATGTTGTAATCAAGAAATGAGAGGAATGAAGCGAAAAATTGTTGGCATACTATACCATGAAACAAAGAGGTCCTAGTTAGCTTGGTTTGCTGGCCTGCTACAGCAATGCAGCTGAGTAACCTACTATTTGTGACCGCCACTATAGCACAACTTGCTTCACTTGATGGCAGTCCAACCATCACCACATCTCAAAAGAGCATCAACACACAAACGGTTGAACGTGTAAAAACTGAGGCCAAGAAAGTAGGAACTACTTCTGCACAGTTCAGCTTGAAAAACATCACCACAACAGAGGATGATCTTACCTTGGCACCGGGTGAGATATGGGAGACGATAGAGAGAAATTTAACTGATGACCAAAATCCAGACAGTGAACCCAATGTACAAAACCATACCGCAGCCACAACACAACCCCTCACTGCTACCTGGATAGTACAACAAGATAGAGATAATGTCACGTCTTCAGCACCAGACTATGGGGCCAACACTTCTGCTCCCAACTACTTGATTAGCTCAACATCCAGCGAGAAACTGACCAAAACAATAGAGCGGACACCAATATGCCTACCTGATATAGATGGCCACGCCCCCTGTAACCTAAGGCTAGTAGGTGAGAGACTCACTTGTACCTTGACAGTATAGAAGAGTTTAATTACTTGCTACATCTATTAGTATATATCAACTAATTATATGTAAATTGTATGTACACATACTATTACTGTTGTTAGTCAACCATGGTAAGCTGCTCAGACCTGGTGGAAAAGCCAGTAACTGTATAAACCATACGCAAACAGTCTATCTGGTGTGTGACGTTGGGTATGAATACAGAAGAGGTTCTTTTGCTTCAGCCATAGAACTCGTGTGTGCTGATGGCTCACTCGCTACATGGTATACCTACACAACCAAAATGACCACTGTAAAAAAGGCTACCATCAAACCAACCACCAGAACAAGCGCCACTGGACCAACCACCACCAGAACAATCAGCGCTGGAACAGAGATGGGCAGAAGTACAGAAAACACCCGAAATGCAGAAATCACAAAAAATACAAAAAATACAGACGCCATCGGAAATACAGACGTCATCAGAAATACAGACACCCCTACTAATGCAGACATGATAAAAAATGCAGACATGAGCAGAGATACAGACTTCACCACTAATACAGACATCATCAGAAATACAGACATCATCAGAAATACAGACATTACCAATAATACAGACATCACCACTAATACAGACCTTATCAGAAATACAGACATTACCACTAATACAGACATTACCACTAATACAGACATTACCACCAATACAGACATTACCACTAATACAGACATTACCACTAATACAGACATTACCACCAATACAGACATTACCACCAATACAGACATTACCACCAATACAGACATTACCACCAATACAGACATCGACACAAACACGAAGGACAATGGGTTTACTTTTGATGACTCTGGAAGTGATTTGTGGGGTGGAGAAGCCTGTGAAGTTGTTCACTGCCAGTTTCCATATGACTGGATAAAGTTTACAGGTAAATTACTGCCGGTGCTGTACTACCAGTTAGAAAGTTGGTTTACTGCTGTAGTTAAGCAATAGCACTCGCTGATAAAATGGTCACACATACATATTATATAAATAGAATGTTACCTTGTATGATGTCCATAGAATGGGACATTGACGATTACCTGACAAAAGATGACATATTCTTTCCATACGAAACTCTCATCAGCGTTAAGTGCTGGCTTGAAGACATCGAAAACAACTGGAGCTATCTCTTAGAGTGCACAGTGAGTGAATACAAATATGTAGAGTAGGTGTAGAGTAGGGGTAAAGTAGGTGTAGAGTAGGTGTAGAGTAGATGTAGAGTAGGTGTAGAGTAGGTGTAGAGTAGGTGTAAAGCAGGTGTAGAGTAGGTGTAGAGTAGGTGTAGAGTAGGTGTATGGTAGGTGTAGAGTAGGTGTAGAGTAGGTGTAGAATGGGTGTAGAGTAGGTGTAGAGTAGGTGTAGAGTAGGTGTAGAGTAGGGGTAGAGTAGGTGTAGAGTAGGTGTAGAGTAGGTGTAGAGTAGGTGTAGAGTAGGTGTAGAGTAGGTGTAGAGTAGGTGTAGAGTAGGTGTAGAGTACGTGTAGAGTAGAGTAGGTGTAGAGTAGAAGTAGAGTAGGTGTAGAGTAGGGGTAGAGTAGGTGTAGAGTGGGTGTAGAGTAGGTGTAGAGTAGGTGTAGAGTAGATGTAGAGTAGGTGTAGAGTAGGTGTAGAGTATGTGTAGAGTGCGAAGTAGCAGTTTGCAATGACAGCCCAAGAAACAACTGTTTTTAACCATTTCCAATAGTGCTGCTGACCTTCTCTAATACAGCACTTCAGAGACCAACTTTCATCCATGGATTTCCCAGTAGGAGCTATTTTCTCAAACTTTATGGCTTAGATTACATACTTTAGCAAACTGCATAGAAATAATACAATCAAAGAATGCAAAGTTTCTCTCATTCATTAGTTCTATGTGGTGCATGCAGGGAGATGGGAGCTGGGCTGGGGCGGAAGTGCTGTCAGGGAAGGATTGTTCACCACCCCATAAAGAGGCAGCATACCTGGCAGATGTTGGTGCGGTAGAGGGAGAGAACAAGGCTATGAGAAGCTCATTACACGATGTATTACATATAACATTTGTGACTCTGCTAGTAGTACAACATTCAATGTACTAGTCTGTGAATGAAGTTATGTGAGAGCAAGCTTGACTAAAGTTACATAAATGTAAAGTTTCTAACAAATGGTGCTCTTGGTAGAGCTGTCAGTCAACAAGAATAGCAACGCATAAACAGTATCCATGAGCGCTCAACACTTTCAAATGTTGGCAATGCTTGTGATAAGAACCACTCATTGAAAGCAACCGCAGTGTAGAAGTTTTTCCAGCTTTGTTGTGACTAAGATCTGCAATGTTAGAGTGACAAACATAGAGCAATAATCATAGAGTGACACACACAAAAATACAATGCAAGCATTTTCTAAATGTGAGGAAAATGTATTGGAGCTTCCTGCTCACATTTCCAAAATATTAAATCCAGCAGGCAATCAAATAAACTGCTCATGGATAATCATAACTGGTGAGAAGTTAGTATGGATCATGAATTCAACAAAAGCTGAAAAACGCTAGTTTCAGTATGAAGATAGATAATGACACTGATATCATCTTACTTGGTAAAAAGCTGTCCCTTTAATCCAGAGACACCCTGCTGCTTTAATCTGAACAGAAATGTGGGGAATTATTGTCTCCCCTTGTGCACTTATTGTGAGCGGTATTCCCTCAGATCAATGTCTACGATGTGTTATATAGAATTAGGTTCCGGTCTAGCCATGGTTAATGTTAGTCTTTAGTTAAGTGTCTATGTAGTAGATATCATCTGCAGGTAGGTATTAGCTCCTGTAGGTAAAAACTACAATACCAAAGGTAGGTTATTCTACACTTGAGTTCGTGTGTCTGTAGACACCGTTGTCTCTATCTCCCACTCTTGTATGTACACCGGCTCCTTGATGGCTATAGGAGCAGGCAGTGCTGTAGAATATCTATATGAATTATATGCTAGCAGATTCAATAGTACTCAGATATATAGAAAAGGGTGTATTACTTGAGATGTTGTCCGTTCAATAGCTATACATAGACTTACTGTATAAAAATCTATAACTATTCGTTAAAACTGGAAAGGATTGTTGGAGTTATGTTCTCAAGATAATTTAGTTTGTAAAAAGCAGACAACTCCAACATGATATTTCATTCTTTGGTCTAAATCTGTTCATAACAGCTTGAAATAGAGAAAGGACTGATTGTCCTTATTGATTGTGTTTTTTGACTGATAATGCCACACCGGCATTAGACACCAAGCAGGACCGGCACTGTATGACGCAGGGCCGGGATTAATCCTTGCCAGGCCAGTATGGACCCTTGCCAGGCCAGTATGGACCCTTGCCAGGCCAGTATGGACCCTTGCCAGGCCAGTATGGACCCTTGCCAGCCAGTATGGACCCTTGCAGAGCCAGTATGGACCCAAGGATTAATCCTTGCCAGGCCAGTATGGACCCAAGCAGGGCCACTGAAGATGCTCCTGTTGCCTAAGATCACCAAAATATTTTAGAAGACCTTATCCAGGACTTATCTACCTCCAGACTGCAAAAACTACAAACTCCAGACTACAGATAACCTCAGGATGTTCAACCCGGTCAATTTGCTGCTAATTACTTGCATTAACACAGTATTTGCTGTTAATTGAAGCTTGTATTGTTATTTTCTATGCTTACTTCCTGTATGTATAATTAGCTGTATATGCTATATCTAGGGCATACGCTTCCTGTATGTATAATTAGCTGTATATGCTATATCTAGGGCATACGCTTCCTGTATGTATAATTAGCTGTATAAGCTATATCTAGGGCATACGCTTCTTATAATCCGGCCTATATAACGCTGGACTTTTGCCTTGGTCCATGAATCGGCAGGGATATATTTACTTTTAGATTTGCCACCATTATACTGCGGTGGATTTTCGCTGTACAGCCGTGTAGCATACAAATATATGTTGTTGTAGCACTGCAACAAGACTGTTGTGTCTGAGTTGGGGGTACTGCGCTAGTTGTATGTCAGTGTACAAGAGGCACTGACGATACCGGCAGGGTCTCCTCTGAACAGAGGCGGAATTTCTGTGGCAGGCTAGACCAGAGCAACTACAGTAGTTTTATTTGTATCAACTTGCGCATAACTTACTAGAATTTACCATGTTCACACGAAGTGATCGTCATTCGATAAAAGTTACAGTAAATCAAAATTCAGCTGCTCGGAGAACTTTTGAAGCCAGTGACATATTGGCAAGCTTGTAACTCAAGACTGAGTGCGTCTAGAAGGTCATTCAATGTATCAGTCTGCAGCGCAAGACCTAAATAATCAGAAAGTAA
This sequence comes from Cryptosula pallasiana, assembly GCA_945261195.1. Taxonomy (NCBI): domain Eukaryota; kingdom Metazoa; phylum Bryozoa; class Gymnolaemata; order Cheilostomatida; family Cryptosulidae; genus Cryptosula; species Cryptosula pallasiana. Next base: position 352,366 of record OX183134.1, on the reverse strand, counting down.
TCAAAAAACGTTTAATCATGACATGCTCCAACAACTAACCTTTGCAATATATATATAAAAAAGTATTTCAGAACTTGCAATGCTGAGTGTCTTCAGATAGACTATTACACTCACCTTTAGTAGTAATATATGAGCAGATCTCCCTACCAAGTGTTTTTTTTGTGGATTGAACTCCAGAGTTGATGAAATGGGTTATGGCGTTGACTAGAGTCGCCAAGTTAATATTGTATGGCATTTAAGTGGCATTTCAGTTTTGATAATTTTTTTTTACTTAATTTGAACTCATTTGGCATCTAGATTTTGAATGTATGGCATTTAAGTTTTGATAATTTTTTACATAATTCTAACTCATATGGCATCTACAATTTGAATGTATGGCATTTAAGTTTTGATAACTTTTTTTACATAATTCGAACTCATATGGTATCTTGAGAGAGAGAGAGGAGAGAGGAAGAGAGGAGAGATAGAGAAAGAGAGAGGAGATATATCTACATTGAATAAATACATTGATTAAAGATGAATCAATATATGATTATATACATTTATTACATAATAAGTAGGGAAAATCTCCCGATATAATATAGCTAGAGTTAGTAAATACTAAGTAATACAAAGCACTACAACTTGTAATGACAATCAATGCATAGTCTTTTCCTTTACAATAACGTCTTTGATGTACCGATGTTATATCTTAGGAAGGAAGACTTCTGTTCTATGTCTTTTTGATTCCGTAATGAATAAAATAAAAAGTTATGTATTAGTATAGGATGATTAAACAAAAATGTAAAATAGTTACACGAATTTGAATTATAGTCCTAGTTACATTGGATAGTTTACATTATATAGAAAAGGGAAATAACTCACCAAGTTACATTGTTCAGCTTGTTCGTTCTTGAGCATAATTTTTATCAAGTGTCTTTGACTCTCTTTCATGTATCTAAAACAAAACAAAAAATACTTGCTTTATGAATAATTTTATCTAATTGGAAGTATTAGTTACATCAGTTAGCTTACATTAAATAAAAGTAGTAATATATGAGCAGATCTCCCTACCAAGTGTTTTTTTGTGGATTAGACCTTGGGGTTGAGACAATGGGTTACGGCGTTGGATGAATTCGCCGAGTTTATATTGTATTTTACTTGAGGGGTACTTGAGTGGCATTTGAATGGCATTTAAGTGGCATTTGAGTTTTGATTAGTTTTTTACTTAATTTGAACTTATATGGCATATAGATTTTGAATGTATGGCATTCAAGTTTTGATAACTTTTTTACATAACTCGAACTCATATGGTATCTTGAGAGAGAGGGGAGAGGAGAGAGGAGAGAGGAGAGATGGGAGATGAGAGAGGAGAGAGAGAGAGAGGAGAGAGATTTTTTAGTTTTCTATACATTCATGTATATATGGTTAGTTATGTACATATTTATGGCTATATTTATATCTACATAGAGAGAGGAGATATATCTACATTGAACAAATATATTGATCAAAAATGAAAATTATATGATTATATACCTGATTACATAATAAGTAGGGAAAATCTTCTGGAGAAAGGGGAGAGGAGAGATGAGAGATGAGAGAGGAGAGATTTTTTTTAGTTTTTTATACATTTATGTATATATGGATAATTATGTACATATTTATGGATATATTTACATTTACATCATTGAATAATATACATTTATTACATAATAAGTATATTAAATGCTATAAAATATGTTGGAAAATTACCAAATTAGACCTCTAGATGGTTAAAATCTACAGTATTTGGGAAATAACTGCAAGAGAGGAGAGAGGAGTATTTGGTAGAGGAGAGAGTATGTTGAGAGAGAGGAGAGATAAAAAGAGGAGAGAGGAGAGAGGAGATATATCTACATTGAATAAATACAGTGATTAAAAATGAAACAATATGTGAATATATACATTTATTGTGTAATAAGTAGGGAAAATCTCATACAATATAGCTAGAGTCAGTAAATATTAAATAATACAAACTTAGGAAGGGAGACTTCTGTTCTATGTACTTTTGATTCCATAATGAACTAAAATAAAAAGTTATGTATTAGTATAGAATGGTTAAACAGAAATTTAAAACAACTACAAACTCTTACTAAATAGTACTTTTTTTGATCAAAAATGAATCATTGTATGATTATATACATTTATTACATAATAAGTAGGGAAAATCTTCCTATATAATATAGCTAGAGTCAGTAAATACGCACATGTCCATATTCATGTACATGTGCATAAATGGACATGAATAGGTACATGTCCATATTCATGTCCATATTCATGTCCATATTCATGTCCATATTCATGTCCATATTCATGTCCATTTATGTACATGTCCATATTCATGTCCATTTACGTACATACCTATGTTCATATTTATGTACATGTGCATGTCCAAATTCATGTCCATATTAACATTTTATAGCTATGTACAGAGGAGAGAGAAGAGAGGAGAGAGAGAGAGAGATTTTTTAGTTTTTTATACAACCATGTATATATGGATAATTATGTACATATTTATGGATATATTTATATCTAGATTGAATAATATACATTTATGACATAATAACTATATTGAATGCTATAAAATATGTTGGAAAATCACCAAGTTAGTCCTCTAGATGGTTAAAATTTACAGTATTTGGGAAATAACTGCAAGAGAGGAGAGAGGAGTATTTGGTTGAGGAGAGAGGAGAGAGGAGAGAGAGGAGGCTTGAGCGTAAATATTTCTTTTAGTTATTTACATAATAAGTATATTGAATACTATAAAATATCTTGGAAAATCGTCAAATTAGACCTTTAAATGGTTAAAATTTACAGTATTTGGGAAATAACTACAATAAAAAACATTATGAATGTATGGCATTTAAGTATTGATAGTTTTTTACATAATTCGAACTCATATGGTATCTTGAGAGAAAGAAGAGAGGAAAAGAGGAGAGAGGAGGGGAAATAATCGCACTCAAATGAAAAAAATAGATGAAGCTAGATATTCATCTATTTGTATATATCCACAAGAAAACTGGGGTATTTGGTGAAATATTCTTTTATTCCATTCAATTTTCCTTAATTTTATTTGAGTTGAAGTATTATTTACAATGGTTAGAACTTATTAAAATTACTGCTCAATCTTTTATCCAACACCTACAATAATTCTTAGTAATAGTAGTGTAATGAGACTGAGTAATAATCTACACACACCTTGTTCACTCTGTATGCTGTAGCACATGTTTTTCCTTTAGTTATCTGCAGTTACTTCAATTGGATCTTATCCAGATGTTTTATAGTCTTTGCTGCTACTGCGTTTTGTCTCAAACAAGAGTCCAAAGTAGGCATTGTGTCTACAAAATACAAAAAAATTGATTGTTACAATTGATTCATTTATTTTCATTGGCTTTATCTACATATACATAAATTAGCGAAGAAACAGTTTGTGTGAGTATGAAACTATCTAGTAGAGATAAATTTATATCTAGGTTCAACTAGCATTAAATATTAATTACTTATTATTTTGTTAATAATAAATAATTAGAGTCAGGTACTTTACTAGTGCTCGGACAAACACACAATTTTGTTAATGTCAAAGTCTGTGATCTTACAAAGAAATAACTTAGATACTATTAGCATAAATTTATCTAGTAAAGATAAATTACCTAGGAGTGAATTCTAGTTGAGGTTCGATTTATCAATATCCAAAGACAGGGTTTGTAACACAAACGGATTTGGTTGTGGGAGGCTATTTTCTCCATAGTGCAAGTAGGTGAGTTTTTCAACTAGTGGTAAATAAATATTTATTATTATTTTATTATTTAGATCACAAGACGAACAAAATTCAATAAAGTAACAATGAAAACCAAATGAAATCACAATAATATTAACAATAGTAAGAATAATAATAATAATAATCATCATCAGTAAAAATTATTTTTCATATTAAATACAATGAATAATAACTGTTTTATGCTGATAATGAAGTAAAACAATACAATAATGAAAGTTGTAATCGTTTTTTGGCTGTAAAGTTCAAAATCAACCTGTCGTTCAAGATGTCATTTAAGGCTAACCTATTTTTTCTCTCGGACCTACGACAATTCTGTCAATCAATGCCAAAAGACTGCGATCTTGAGCGGAAACGGGATAGGTTCTATGAGCATGAAATTATTTAGGAGAGATACTTCTATGGTCAGGCCATATCGTAATAGGAGGATAACTCCAGAGTGCAACTAGTTGAGTTTTTCAACCAGTGTTGAATAATTATTTATTATTTCTCACCTTAATACAGAAAATCTCCTAGTAGTTGTAGTAGATGTTGATCCTTCAGTCACTGTTGTTGAAGTGGATGCTTTCTGTGGAAAAGCGGTGCTTCTTATATAGCTAGGTTGTACTAGGTTGTACTAGGTACTAGGTACCGATTGACACGAGTTGATTCCAATGAAAAGCCTTTATGATATATAAGCAGGTCTTTACGCAGAAAACTCACGCGAAAACTAAAAAAAAATAAAAACATTCTTCGCGGGAGTTTTCCGTCTTATATGTTATAAAGGCTTTACGCAAAAACTCACGCGAAAACCGAAACTAAAAACAAAATTCTTCGCGGGAGTTTTCCTTCTTATAAGTCATAAAGGTTTTACACGGAAAACTCACGCGAAAAGTGAAACAGTCAAAAAATTCTCTTCGCGGGAGTTTTCCTTCTATATACTATAAAGGCTTTACACGGAAAACTCACGCGAAAACGGGAAATAGAAAACAATTCTTTCGCGGGAGTTTTCCTTCTTTTATGTTATGAAGGCTTTATGCAGAAAGTTCACGCAATTTTTTTTACCGTAAGTTTTCCGCGTAAGGCCTTTATAGTACATAGAAGGAAAACTCCCGCGAAGAAGTTTTTTTTTATTCTTTTTGTTTTCGCGTGAGTTTTTGCATCAAGCTGTTATAACACATAAGAAGGAAAACTCCCGCGAAGAAGTTTTTATTGAGTTTCGGTTTTCGCGTGAGTTTTTTGCGTACAGCCTTTATAACATATAAGACGGAAAACTCCCGCGAAGAATGTTTTTTATTTTTTTAGTTTTCGCGTGAATTTTCCTGCTTATATATTATAAAGGCTTTTCATTGAAATCAACTCGTGTCAATCGGTACCTAGTACCTCGTACAACCTAGCTATATAAGGAGCACCGTTTTTACACAGAAAGCATCCACTTCAACAACAGTGACTGAAGGATCAACATCTACTACAACTACTAGGAGACTTTCTGTATTAAGGTAAGAAATAATAAATAATTATTTAACACTAGTTGAAGAACTCAACTAGTTGCACTATGGAGTTATCCTCCTATTACGATATGGAGTCGTTCTCTTGACCATAGAAGTATCTCTCCTAGATAATTTTATGCTCATAGAACCTACCCTGTTTCCTCTCAAGATCGCAGTATTTTAACATTGCTAGACAGAATTGTCGTATGTCCGAGAGAAAAAATAGGTTAGCTTATTAAATGATGCCTTGAACTACAGGTCGATTTTGAACTTTACAACCAAAAAATGATTAAAACTTTCAATATTGTATTATTTTACTTCATTATCAACATAAAACAGTTATCATTCATTGTAAAAATAAATAATTAGAGCCTTTTACTAGTGTTAAATAATTATTTATTATTTTTTACCTTAACTCTACTTAGAGTCCTCTTAGTGGTTGTAGTGATCTAAATAATAAAATAATAATAAAAAGCTAGTTCCAAAGAACTAGATGATTTAATTGACTATAGACAAATAATTATTTTAGCACTTCTTACCTCGATGCTGGTTGCTTACATGGTGTTTCATTGCTATAGCAGCAGGAGTGTTGATGTTTGAGCAGGAAGATGTATCATTAAAGGTGTTAGGATTGGGTCTTCTATCATCAATGTGAATGCCGTTGGTGGTGGAATTGGTGGTTGTAGTGGAGATAGTGTCAATGTTGTTGGTAGTTGTAGTTGGTTCAATATGGAGCTTAAGAAGTGCTTTGGAGTGTGATGTCATCATACCTGCAAAATGGTAAAAGAACTTAGTTTTTTAATGATGTGAATATACTGAAATTATTATAGTGTTAAATAATTATTTACTATTTATTTTAAAAATAAACAATTAGAGCTTTCTACTAGTGTTAAATAATTATTGATTATTTTTTACCTTAACTCTACTTAGAGTCCTCTTAGTGGTTGTAGTGATCTAAATAATAAAATAATAATAAAAAGCTAGTTCCAAAGAACTAGATGATTTAATTGACTATAGACAAATAATTATTTTAGCACTTCTTACCTCGATGCTGGTTGCTTACATGGTGTTTCATTGCTATAGCAGCAGGAGTGTTGATGTTTGAGCAGGAAGATGTATCATTAAAGGTGTTAGGATTGAGTCTTCTATCATCAATGTGAATGCCGTTGGTGGTGGAATTGGTGGTTGTAGTGGAGATAGTGTCGATGTTGTTGGTAGTTGTAGTTGGTTCAATATGGAGCTTAAGAAGTGCTTTGGAGTGTGATGTCATCATACCTGCAAAATGGTAAAAGAACTTAGTTTTTTAATGATGTGAATATACTGAAATTATTATAGTGTTAAATAATTATTTACTATTTATTTTAAAAATAAATAATTAGAGCTTTCTACTAGTGTTAAATAATTATTGATTATTTTTTACCTTATCACCACTTAGAGCCAGATGATTTAATTAACTAAAGACAAATAATTATTTTAGCATTTCTTACCTTGATGCTGGATGGTCTCCTAGTAGCTGTAGTAGATGATGCTTCTCCGCTTGCTGTTGAAGAACTGGATGCTTTCTGTGTGAAAACAGTGGCTCTTAAATAGCTAAAGTTGCACTGATTAAACCCTATGAATCAGCATTTTTTCCAATGCTTTCGCGGGAATAAAAACTGTTTATTCCCGCGAAAGCAACGGTTTCCATTCGCGGGAATAAATACTTTATTTTCACGCGAATGGAAACCGTTGCTTTCGCGGGAATAAAAATTTTATTTTCACGCGAATACAAACCAATGCTTTCGCGGGAATAAATAATTTATTTTCACGCGAATGGAAACCGTTGCTTTCGCGGGAATAAATAATTTATTTTCACGCGAATGGAAACTGTTGCTTTCGCGGGAAAAAATAAATTATTTTCACGCGAATGGAAACCGTTGCTTTCGCGGGAATAAATAATTTATTTTCACGCGAATAGAAACTGTTGCTTTCGCGGGAGTAAATAGTTTATTTTCACGCGAATAGAAACTGTTGCTTTCGCGGGAATAAATAATTTATTTTCACGCGAATGGAAACTGTTGCTTTCGCGGGAATAAATAGTTTATTTTCACGCGAATGGAAACTGTTGCTTTCGCGGGAATAAATAGTTTATTTTCACGCGAATGGAAACCGTTGCTTTCGCGGGAATAAATAATTTATTTTCACGCGAATAGAAACTGTTGCTTTCGCGGGAGTAAATAGTTTATTTTCACGCGAATAGAAACTGTTGCTTTCGCGGGAATAAATAATTTATTTTCACGCGAATGGAAACTGTTGCTTTCGCGGGAATAAATAGTTTATTTTCACGCGAATAGAAACTGTTGCTTTCGCGGGAATAAATAGTTTATTTTCACGCGAATAGAAACCGTTGCTTTCGCGGGAAAAAATAAATTATTTTCACGCGAATGGAAACCGTTGCTTTCGCGGGAATAAATAATTTATTTTCACGCGAATAGAAACTGTTGCTTTCGCGGGAGTAAATAGTTTATTTTCACGCGAATAGAAACTGTTGCTTTCGCGGGAATAAATAATTTATTTTCACGCGAATGGAAACTGTTGCTTTCGCGGGAATAAATAGTTTATTTTCACGCGAATAGCAACTGTTGCTTTCGCGGGAATAAATAGTTTATTTTCACGCGAATAGAAACCGTTGCTTTCGCGGGAATAAATAATTTATTTTCACGCGAATGGAAACCCTTGCTTTCGCGGGAACAAACAGTTTTTATTCCCGCGAAAGCATTGGAAAAAATGCTGATTCATAAGGTTTAATCAGTGCGACTTTAGCTATTTAAGAGCCACTGTTTTCACACAGAAAGCATCCAGTTCTTCAATAGCAAGCGGAGAAGCATCATCTACTACACAAGATCTACCACCTACTTAGATGATACCAAACCAATGAAGACTCAAACTACATGAATTTTGAAGACAGCATACTTCTCCAACACAGCAAAAATTCATTTCAAGATCTACCACCTACTTAAATGATACCAAACCAATGAAGACTCAAACTACATGAATTTTATTTTGAAGACAGCATACTTCTCCAACACAGCAAGAATTCCTTTCAAGATCTACGACTTAATTAGATGATACCAAATCAATGAAGACTCAAACTACATCGATTTTGAAGACAGCGCACTTCTCCAACACAGCAAGAATTCATTTCAAGATCTACCACCTACTTAGATGATACCAAACCAATGAATACTCAAACTACATGAATTTTGAAGACAGCATACTTCTCCAACACAGAAAGAATTCCTTTCAAGATCTACCACCTACTTAGATGATACCAAACCAATGAAGACTCAAACTACATGAATTTTGAAGACAGCATACTTCTCCAACACAGCAAAAATTCATTTCAAGATCTACCACCTACTTAATTGATACCAAACCAATGAAGACTCGAACTACATGAATTTTGAAGACAGCATACTTCTCCAACACAGCAAGAATTCCTTTCAAGATCTACGACTTAATTAGATGATACCAAATCAATGAAGACTCAAACTACATCGATTTTGAAGACAGCGCACTTCTCCAACACAGCAAGAATTCATTTCAAGATCTACCACCTACTTAGATGATACCAAACCAATGAAGACTCAAACCACATGAATTTTGAAGACAGCATACTTCTCCAACACAGCAAAAATTCATTTCAAGATCTACCACCTACTTAAATGATACCAAACCAATGAAGACTCAAACTACATGAATTTTGAAGACAGTCTACTTCTCCAACACAGCAAGAATTTCTTTCAAGATCTATCACCTACTTAGTTCTCCAACACAGCAAGAATTCATTTCAAGATCTACCACCTACTTAGATGATACCAAACCAATGAAGACTCAAACTACATGAATTTTGAAGACAGTCGACTTCTCCAACACAGCAAGAATTCCTTTCAAGATCTACGACTTACTTAGATGACACCAAATCAATGAAGACTCAAACTACATGGATTCTGAAGACAGCATACTTCTCCAACACAGAAAGAATTCCTTTCAAGCTCTACCACCTACTTAGATGATACCAAACCAATGAAGACTCAAACTACATGAATTTTGAAGACAGTCTACAACACAGCAAGAATTCCTTTCAAGATCTACCACCTACTTAGATGATACCAAACCAATGAAGACTCAAACTACATAGATTTTGAAGACAGCATACTTCCCCAACACAGCAAAAATTCATTTCAAGATCTACCACCTACTTAGATGATACCAAACCAATGAAGATGAAGACAGCACACTTCTCCAACACAGCAAGAATTTCTTTCAAGATCTACCACCTACTTAGATGATACCAAACCAATGAAGACTCAAACTACATGAATTTTGAAGACAATCTACTTCTCCAACACAGCAAGAATTCCTTTTAAGATCTACGACTTACTTAGATGATACCAAATCAATGAAGACTCAAACTACATGGATTCTGAAGACAGCACACTTCTCCAACACAGCAAGAATTTCTTTCAAGATCTATCACCTACTTAGATGATACCAAACCAATTAAGACTCTAAAAATTACTTATATTATATTTCGATGATGCTGAAAAAAACTGTCCAGAACAAGAGTTCAAAAAGCTAATCTATAACTCAAGGCAATCATATCACTATAGGTGAGTTTTACTAATTTTTACCATAAATTAAACAAAATGCTGAATATATACATTTTCTAGGTGAAAAAAGGACTTTTTTGATGTAATTAGTGTATTTTTTACAACAAAATGCTGAATATATACATTTTCATGGTAAAGAAAAGGACTTTTTGAGTGTAATTAGCGTAGTTTTTACAACAAAATGTTGAACATATACATTTTTTCAGGTAAAAAAAAGCACTTTTTTGGTGTAATTAGTGTATTTTTTTACAACATATTTATAAAGCAAGTATTTTTTGTTTTGTTTTAGATAGATGAAAGAGAATCAAAAGCACTTGGTGAAAATAATGCTCAAGAAAGAACAAGTTGAACAATGTAACTTGGTGAGTTATTTCCCTTTTCTAATAATGTAAACTATCCAATGTAACTAGAACTATAATTCAAATTCATGTAATTATTTTACATTTTTGCTTAATCATTCTATACTAATACATAATTTTTTTATTTTAGTTCATTACGAAATTAAAAGCACATAGAACAGAAGTCTTCCTTCCTAAGATGTAACATCACTACATCAAAGACATCATTATAAAGGAACAAACTATGCATTAACTGTTATTACTTTGTATTTATTACAAGTTGTAGTGCTTTGTATTACGTAGTATTTACTGACTCTAGCTATATTATGTGGGGAGATTTTCCTTACTTATTATGTAATAAATGTATATAATCATATAATGATTCATTTTTAATCAATGTATTTATTCAATTTAGATATATGTCCTCTCTTCTCTCTCTATGTAGATATAAATATACCCATAAATATGTACATAATTGACCATATATACATTAATTGCTAGAAAACTAAAAGATCTCTCTCCTCTCTCTCTTTCTCTCAAGATACCATATGTATGTATGTATGAATGCATTGATTGTCATTACAAGTTGTATTGCTTTGTATAACTTAGTATTTACTGACTCTAGCTATATTATATAGGAAGATTTTCCCTACTTATTATGTAATCAGGTATATAATCATATCATTTTCATTTTTGATGAATATATTTATTCAATGTAGATATATCTCCTCTCTCTATGTAGATATAAATATATCCACTCTCCTCTCTCCTCTCTGTCTTCTCTCTCCTCTCTCTCAAGATGCCATATGAGTTCAAATTATGTGAAAAAAGTATCAAAACTTAAATGCTATACATTCAAAATCTAGCTACCATATGAGTTCAAATCAAGTAAAAAAAATAATCAAAACTCAAATGCCACTTAAATGCCACTCAAATGCCACTCAAATACCTCTCAAATGAAATACAATATAAACTCGGCGAATTCACCCAACGTCGTAACTCATTGCATAACTCCCAAGACCAGATCCACAAAAAAACACTTGGTAGGGAGATCTGCTCATATATTACTACTAATAAAAAAAAATAAAAAAAAATCACTCACCGAGTTGTATTGTCTGACTTGCTCTTCTTGAGTGTAGTTTTCACCTGGGGGTGTTGGTTCTCTCAAAGACGTAGAAGATACATTTTCCGCTCCTATTGAAAGCACTAAGACCTTGTTCTCGACAACCTCATCTGTAGTAAAGTACTTCATCTGGTTGGAATCATCAAGTTTGTCGGATAGGTTTTGAGCTGTTTCTATCGCTTGCAACGCTGTGAATGTGATTATATCATGCCGATGATAACCGAATCTACTAACTTCTCGATTTCTTGCAAGCATGACTCCTGTTCCAATCCGTTTGACCTCGCTAGCATGTTTTTCAGGTATATATAGAACTCCCATCATCAAACCGTTGTATTGCAAACATCTGTAGTTTACCAGTAGCTCATCCATCACCACTTCTCCATTAGGTAATGTTAACCGAGTTGATAATTGAGGAGATTCAAAACTGATTACACTTCCAACAGCAAATTGAGAGAGTGTTGCGATACGAACCATGCTGATCAACTGACTAGGTGTTTTTCTTTTTATTAATCTAGTTAGCTGTTTAGCTTGCTCAAGTTAAATATCAGATGGGAAGCTGATTGGGTGAAAGATTGGATGCTTGTCTGAATCGAATCCCATAAAAACCACCAGTTTTGGAACATCCAGTTGTGTTGGAGCTAATTTGTTGTAATCTTCATTTCTCACCATGGACCTCGCTTGTCGTCTGTTGCCAAATGTTTCGACATTGTAGTGGATAATGCATAAGTTTTTATAGACATCCTCAGCTGGTCTTTCGATGGAGATTATCTCGAGAAGCAATGGTGCTGGATTTAAGTGAAGCGGTTGAAACCTCCCAATCATTACTCTTTCATTGATATCACAAGAGTTGAGCAAACTAGCGGCATTTTTCAACAAGCAGGAAAGATGTGAATTAGATGGTACTTTCAAAGTCCAAGCATAGTCAATCGTTTTATTTCTATCTGAATCCCATGGCTTTGGTCGAATTGTTTTCAGTTTCCTCCTTATTATAGGTGAATCAGGAGGGATATTTTCTTTATCATCAGAGTATGGTTCGAATGTTGAGAGAAATGAGGTACTGTGGTCTTCATTCATATTCAGAGCATTTAGTGAGAAGTTGAGCTGGAAAGAAAATAAAAAACTAGGTAACAGATGGTTGGATTTTAAAAAATATTTGAAAAGAATAAACTAACTAGATATTTATAAAAAATCACATAATCAAAACCTGAATAACTTTTCTGATACATTATGGTAAAACTAGTTGATCTTTTATTAATAAGAGCAAATGATTAGAACATAAAATTAACTTTCTGAAGCATTATAGCAAAACTAGTCGATCTTTTTTTGTCAATACATGTTAAAGAACTATTTAGTGATTCTCACCTTATTGACTGAAAGTCTTTCTATCGTTTCAAGTAAATGTAGTAGTTGCTATGGAGATGTTGCTTCTTCACTAGCTGTTGTAGAACTGGATGCTTTCTGTGTGAAAACACAGGCTCTTAAATAGCTAAATTTGCACTGATTAACCCTATGAATACCATCTCGTGACAACCTTCTTTATAATATATCTATGAATCAGCATTTTTTCACGTGAAGGAAAACCAATGCTTTCGCGGGAATATAATAATTATTTTCACGCGAATAAAACCTGAAAAACAAACCAATTTTTCCGCGTGAAAAATAATTTTTTATTCCTGCGAAAACATTGGTTTTCATTCGCGTGAAAATAATTTGTTTATTCCCGCGAAAACAATGGTTTTTATTCGTGTGAAAATAGTTTTGTTATTCCCGCGAAAACAACGATTTTTATTCACGTGAAAATAATTTTGTTATTCCCGCGAAAGCATTGGTTTTTATTCGCGTAAAATAATTTTTTTATTCCCGCAAAAACAACGGTTTTTATTCGCGTGAAAATAATTCTGTTATTCCCGCAAAAGCATTGGTTTTTATTCGCGTGAGAATAAAGTTTTTATTCCCGCGAAAACAACGGTTTTTACTCGCGTGAAAATAAATTCTTGATTCCCGCGAAAGCATTGGTTTTTGTTCGTGCAAAAATATTTTTTTGATTCCTGCGAAAACAATGATTTTAGTCGCGTGAAAATAATTTTGTTATTCCCACGAAAGCATTGAGTTTCATTCGCGTGAAAAGAATTTATCTATTCCCGCGAAAACATTGTTGTTTGTTCGCGTGAAAATAAAGTTGTTATTCCAGCAAAAACATTGTTTTTTATTCGCGTGAAAATAATTTTGTTATTCCTGCGAAAGCATTGGGTTTTATTCGCGTGAAAATCAATTTGTTATTCCCGCGAAAAGAACGGTTTTTACTCGCGTGGAAATAAATTCTTGATCCCGCAAAAGCATTGGTTTCTATTCGGGTGAAAATAAGTTTTTTATTCCCGCGCAAACATTGGTTTTTATTCATGTGAAAATAAAATTTTTATTCCCGCGAAAACATTGTTTTTTATCCCCGTGTAAAAAATTGTTTTATTCCCGCGAAAGCATCGGTTTTCCTTCGCGTAAAAAAATGCTGATTCATAGATATATTATAAAGAAGGTTGGTACGAGATGGTATTCATAGGGTTTAATCAGTGCAACTTTAGCTAGATGAGAAGCGCTGTTTTCATACAGAAAGCATTCACTTCAACATTAGCAACTGAAGGAACAAGATCTACTACATCATCATCTACTACAGTACTCCTTCATCATCTGAATTCTATAGGAAACAGCTTAAGTTCAAACTATGTGTATAATTCATCTAATTCAAAGAAAAACAAACCTTCATTTGTGACGTAAGTATTTACATTTTGTTTCAATTGTAATCAATTCAAACGCGAAGACATTTCTGAAAAACATGATTATGTACTATTTAAGTCATCAAGAATGTTGTATGTAAATTTTAATTATATATTTTATTATTATTATTATTTCAGGGCTTTAAAATGAAAAAAGTACTCATTCTTCATCCGAATTCTATAGGGAGCAGCTTAAGTTCACTTCATCCAAATTCTATAAGGAACAGCTCAAGTTCAAACAACTACGAATATCATTCATGTAATTCAAAGAAAGACAAGTCTTCATTTGTGATGTAAGTATTTACATTTTATTTCAATTGTGAACAATTCAAGTGCAGATGTATATTGAAAAAAATTGAAGTCCAAGTCTTTTTTTTATTTTTTGCTACAAAGCATTATCATTTTTATTTTAGAATAACAACGAACTAGGTCAGAGGGAAAGAACTTTTCAACAAAAGCTTCAATTTGAGTAATAACAGAAGCTACTACTTATATTGTATATAAATAATGTGTCGAGTAACAAACAACAGATATGTAACAAATACTATTTATAATGAAGAAAAAGAAATGAAAAAAAAACCGGAATTGTCTTGAAAATACTATAGACTCTATCGGATGGATAGACGATAGTTTACTCGTTACTTCCTCGTTGTTTTTACAACGAGCTTTTCCTGATACCTCTACAATAACTTATGTCGTTGCAACTTATCCGGATAATCACTGTAGTCTTTTGTCAATAAAGTTACAAAAAACTATTGCGGAACTTTCCCCAAAGGACTTTTTCAAGTTCATTTACAATGAACCCTCTTTTTATGAAAGAGAGACTTTAATGCTTGATGAAAGTAATCGAAGAAAATCATTTCTTACAAACTGGACACGAGTGGGTAGAAATAGTGGTGAAAACATGGTTGGAGCTGGTTTCTATAACCTCGAAAAAGACAATGCTGTTCTATGTGTTTTTTTGCCAAGGGATATTACTAAACTGGAAGGATCGAAATGAACATCCGATGAAAGAACATGCTAAAAGTTTTCCGTTTTGTCGATTTGTTAGAGGATTTAACACTCACAATTGTTTGTATATACCTAGGAAACTACTTGCAGAAGAAATGAAAAACATCTCCATTGTCAAAAGTTATACGATGGAAAAACAAAAAACTAGAAGAGGAGATTCAAGTGCAGAAGTGTTACCTCTAGGTATCTCGATTGATCGTGCTGGTACACCTCGTTTCGCTACTGAAACAGCAAGAGAAAACAGTTTCAAACAATGGAAGGGTAAAGTTTCCATGAAACTCCTTTCCAACGCAGGTTTTTACTATACTAAATTCGGAGATAGTGTAAAATGCTTCTTTTGCTCGGGTGAACTTAAAGAATGGAAAGAGAGTGATCTACCATGGGAGGAACACTGGCGATGGTTTCCAGACTGTTCTTTTTTACTCGGGAGTAAAGGTGAAGAGTATGTTGAGGATGTTTACGCACGAACGGAAAAAGGCAAAAGGTGTGAGCGCCGGATTGAAAAATATCGAGAAAAAATGAAACGAATAACACAAAACGATGACACCGAAGAAATGAAACTTATCTGCAAAAAACTAGGATACAGTCAAAACGATATCGAACAAGTCTTGGTGTTAAATGGAAAACCTTTTGAGCGAATAGGTTTTATGATTGAAGCCTTACACACTTTTGAAAATGATTTTACATCTGTTGAGAATTCGACAACAGAGTTAAAAAATGATGCTAAAACAATTGAATCGTTGAAAAAAAAGATCAGACGAAGCAAAGCAAACTCGCTCAATGTGTGTCTGAGTCACATGAAAAAAAGATATTCGCAAATCATATCTCTCTTCCATGCGGTCATCTCATTTACTGTAGTGAGTGTAAGAAAAAAGCATTTACTGAATGCTCATCAGAAATAAAACCTTGTCCGATTGATGGTTGTCAGGTTGAGATTAAAGGATTTATGAAGATCTACATGAGTTAGCATAATAATTAACCTCAAAAAAAAGAAAAAAATAATGAATGGTTAAAATGATTAAATAGGTATTTCAATTTGAAAAACGAATCATTCACGTTTTGTAATTCAACAGAATAACAACAAATATGATGTATGTTGAAGATTTTGCTCACCAAGAAGCTTTCAATGCTATAGGACCTAAGACTTTTTGGCTGAGGTTTCTGATGAAATGTTGAGAATTTATTTTACGGAAGAATGTGTATACTGTGCACTAAGAGGAAGTTTTTACAAGCGAGCAACCAATCTATCGCTACTGAACTGTTACTGTTCACACACTGATGACCAATGTAGCACTTGTGACAGATATGCTGAAATGGTTGAAGGTGCTGCACCTACCAAACAAGAACTGGCTGATGCTATCGACTGGATTGATAAAAGACAAGTTTTGAAAAATGCTAAATTGGGTTTTTTGGTGCATGATGAATGGATTAACGCTTTTTTTAATCTTTGCTCCAATCATTTGAAGTCTCCCTTTATGTTAACAAATTTGCGAGCACGATTAAATCCCTACCTATTACCTGTTAGTCAGAGCAAACTGTCTATCAACGCCTAAAAGATAGATTGCTCGCAATAGCAGAAGGACATCCATATGCTCATACTCCTGATGAAGAAGAAAACTCAGTCGATGAAGAAAAAAACTCAGTCAACTCGATAATAACTATTGATTTGACAAATACATCCGAAGACTCATAAAAGAACTGCTACAAAAAATGCTGCTTCATTTATCTCTGAACTACAGAAGAAACATGAGTGGAAAAACTCAAGGATTCAAGTCAATTGCTACATTAACTGATTTTGTTCCTAAATTTATAAGGACTCACTTTGAACACATTCCTTTAGAGCGATTGAATCCTCTTTTTGTTCAACTCATCACCGAAGAAGTATTTTATTTTGTGTTAGGATTCAATGTAGCTCGTAAATCGATACAAAGCACGTTTTTGAGCCGTAATTATATTTCAAGAGCGAATCATCTCGAATGCTTAAACTGTTCTAGGAACTTTGATCCAAAAGTCTGCTGTCCACAAGACAAGTTGATAGATTTTGAAGATCTCAAAAGAGCGATCGAACTGATTGATATGAAGCAATGTTTGGAAGATGCTGAACTAGGTGATTTGATAGATATTTCGAGTTTAAAAGGATTGACTTCATTTCGCTGGACAGGATCACATGTTCTTTTGTCTCAGTCTCGATTGGAGCCGTACTTACATTTTGGTAATCACTTTGATGGGATTGTTTCACATCTTCAAAATCAGCTGAGAGAGCTGAATAAGCCACTAGTTGCTTACATATAAATGGGAAGAACATCAAGAAAAAAATTATTTAGCTTCCAACACTGAAAGCAAAAACAATTTAAAAAAGGAGCTGCACATTTATCTTGCTATTGACACTAACATTTTTCAATGTTAGTGGAGTATTTTATACCAACAAAATTGATGAATGTATAGCCGGAGCTATGGAAAAAAATGATGTCTTATTTTTTTCACCTTTTGAAAGGACTATACGATATAAAGATGAAAATGGAAAAAACTGTGTGAGACTCCACCCTTCCGAATACTTATATTGCGGTTTTTTCATCCCTCAAAATGCTTCTTAGATCTGCAAGAGCAAAACTTCTACAGATGCCGTGTCTTGTAATACCCCAACAAAATACACTCTGAATCAAGACGAATGTGTAATAGGAGTTAAAAACAATACAAAAGGACTTACTCAAAATACAAAACTATTTCAGAATGGGGAATTATGCGCATTTGAATACAACACCTCACGTTTGATCTGTCCACTAACAAAAGAGTTTGAGACATTCAACTTTGCATGCATGCGATGCAATCGTTCGATCAACGAGGAACCAAATCCAGCTAACATCACTAACATCAATGGTATCAAAGGTGTAAATTCATCATTTTCGAGTTTTGACAATTTCAATGTTAGTGGAGTATTTTATGCCAACAAAATTGATGAATGTATAGCTGGAGCTATGGAAAAAAATGATGTCCTATTTTTTTCACCTTTTGAAAGGAGTACACGATATAAAGATGAAAATGGAACAAACTGTGTGAGACTCTATCATTCCGACTATTTATATTGCGGTTTTTTCATCCCTCGAAACGCTTCTTGGATCTGCAAATGCAAAACTTCTACAGATACTCTGTCTTGTAATACTCCAACAAAATATACTCTGAATCAGGAGGAATGTGTAATAGGAGTTGAAAATAATACGAATGGACTTACTCAAAATACAAAACTATTTTGGAATGGGGAATTATGCGTATTTGAATACAACACCTCACGTTTGATCTGTCCACTAACAGAAGAGTTTGAGACATCCAACTTTGCATGCATGCAATGCAATCGTTTGACCGACGAGAAATCAAAGATAGCTACTATCATCACTAACATCAATGGTATCGAAGGTGTAAATTTTTCATTTTCGAGTTTTGAAAAACTGAAGTCTGTTCAAAACAAGATTATCATCAGTATCACATGTCAAGGTGATAGCAAAGGCAAATGTGATCCCAAGGTTATATATATCAAGCTTTAGTTGAAGCATATTAACCAAAGACCACTGAAATTCAAGACAGTTAACTCTAGATGATGAAAGCATAAACTAGGTTAAAAAGTCCCTCTGAATAAAAATGGAATACCGAATCTATCTTCTATTATTCCCAATCCTAATCAGTTATTGTCTTGCAACAGAGATACACCCATTCATTTTATCTCATAGAACTTTCGGATGTCATCGGGGAATTCTTAATATGGAAGAAGTTCATTCAGTAACTCGTATTTTAGGACGAAACTTAAAATATCGTAAGTAGTAATATATGAGCAGATCTCCCTACCAAGTGTTTTTTTGTGGGGTCAATATCTGGGGTGAATGCAATGGGTTACGGCGTTGGATGAATTCGCCGAGTTAATATTGTATTTCATTTGAGGGGGATTTGAGTGGCATTTAAGTGGCATTTAAGTGTCATTTGAGTTTTGATTATTTTTTACTTAATTTGAACTTATATGGCATATAGATTTTGAATGTATGGCATTTAAGTTTTGATAATTCTATACATAATTCTAACTCATATGGCATTCAAGTTTTGATAATTTTTTTACATATATCGAATTCATATGGTCACTTGAGAGAGAGAGAGAGAGAGGAGAGAGGGGAGAGGGGAGAGGAGAGAGGAGAGAGGAGAGAGAGAGGAGAGAGAGGAGAGACTTTTTAGTTTTCTATACATTCATGTATATATGGATAATAACATTTTTGATGGAGTTGTAATTGACACTGAATTGTTTTTGTATATGATATAACCATCTACAACGCTATAGTTATTGTTATAGTTTTATTATTACATAATAAGTATTACATTATTTGCTTACTGGAGAATACAATAAAATACATATCATAATAAAGTGTAATAGGTTGAATATATAGTGTTAAAGTCTATAAAAACTTTTTAATTTGTAAAGTATTTGATGACTTTACAAGAAATATCATCACATTCAGGTTCAATCACGATGAGAAGATTTTCTTCAAGTTTAAGTTTACTATCTTCCAATATAGATAGAGAAAGTTTTGAAAAATCCTCCAAGTCATTATAAATAAAAACTCTATAAATCGATGGTGTTGAATTTGTAATTGCTGCTGAATTGTTTTCGCATATGATGTATCTATCACACACACAATCAGTAGTTGTTTCGATTTCTTCATAATTGTATATAGTAGAGTTTGTAGGGCTTGGGTGTTCCAAAATTAAATCGACTAAACCCAGAGCTTGTGGAAGAGATGGAATTGATGGTGATAAAGCTGGAACTAGTGACTCATTTGTAATTTTTGTTGTCGTCGTCGTTGTCTGCGGAGTTGTGGTGATTGTTGAAGTTGTTCTTCGAATCATAGGTAGTAATCCCTCATCGTATAAATGAATGTAATTTAAAGCTTCATCGGTTTTGCAAACAAAGTATTGTTGAGGCCACATATCATAAGTGTCACAGCTTCTACGTTGGTGAGAAAACTGCATGAAACATGTGAGTGTATGCATACGATATTTTAAGTTTTTTCCTAAAATATGAGTTACTGAATTAACCGCTTCCATATTAAGAATTCCCGAAAAACATCCAGACTCTCTATGAGATAAAGTGAATGGTTGAATCTCTGTTGCAAGACAATAGCTGCTTAGGATTGCGAATAATAGAAGATAGATTCGATATTTCATTTTTATTCAGAGAGAGAGACTTTTAACCTAGTTTATGCTTTCATCATCTAGAGTTAACTGTCTTGCATTTCGGTGGACTTTGGTTAATATGCTCCAACTAAAGTTCTATATATATAACTTTGGGATCGCATTTGTCTTTGTTATCTCCTTGACATGTGATGCTGATGATAATCTTGTTTTGAATAGATTTCAAACTTTGAAAACTCGAAAATGACAAATTTACACCTTCAATACCATTGATGTTAGTGATGATAGTAGCTATTTTCGGCTTCTCGTTGGTCGAATGATTGCATTCCACACATGCAAAGTTGGTTGTCTCAAACTCTTCTGTTGGTGGACAAATCAAACGTGAGGTGTTGTATTCAAATACACATAATTCATCATTCCAAAATAGTTTTGTATTTTGAGTAAGACCTTCCGTATTATTTTTAACCCCTATTGCACATTCCTCCTGATTCAGAGTGTATTTTGTTGGCGTATTGCAGGTCAGGGTATCTGTAGAAGTTTTGCTTTTGCAGATCCAAGAAACGTTTTGAGCGATAATAAAACTGCAATGTAAATAGTAGGAAGGATAGAGTCTCACACAGTTTGTCCCATTTTCATCTTTATATCGAATACTCTTTTCAAAAGGTGAAAAAAATAAGACATCATTTTTTTCCATAACTCCATCTATACATTCATCGATTTCGTCGACATAAAATACTTCGCTGACATTGAAACCGTCGAAACTCGAAAATGTTGAATTCACACCTTTGATTTTATTGATGTTAGTGATGTTAGCTGGATTTGATTCCTCATTTACACCTTCGATATCATTGATGGTAGTGATGTTAGCTGGAACTTCGATATCATTGATGGTAGTGATGTTAGCTGGAATTGATTCCTTGGTATCTGTAGAATCTTTACTCTTACAGATCCAAGAAGCGTTTCGAGGGATGAAAAAACCGCAATATATATAGTCAGAAGGGTAGAGTCTCACACAGTTTTCCCCATTTTTATCTTTATATCGTATAGTCCTTTCAAAAGGTGAAAAAACCAAGACATCGTTTTTTTCCATAGCTCCAGCTAGACATTTATCAATTTTGTTGCTATAAAACACTCCACTAGTTTTGAAACTGTCAAAAGTCGAAAGTGATGAATCTTTGATGTTAGTGATGTTAACTGGTTTTGGCTCCTTGTTGATCGAATGATCGGAATGAACGCATTGCACGCATGCAAATTTGAATGTCTCAAACTGTCTTCTTATTGGACAGATCACACGTCTGCGGTTGTATTGAAATGCACATAAATTCACATTTCGATATACTTTTGTATTTTGAGTAAGCAGTTCCGTATTATTTGTAATACCCATTTCACATTCCTCTTGATTCAAAACGTATTTTGTTGTAGTATTACAAGACACAGAATCTGTAGAAGTTGTGTCCTTGCAGATCCAAGAAGCGCTTTGAGGGATGAAAAAACCACAATATAATAAGTCAGGAGGGTAGAGTCGCGCACAGTTTTTTCCATTTTCATCTTTATATCGTATAGTCCTTTCGAAAGGTGAAAAAACCAAGACATCATTTTTATCCATAGCTCCGGCTATACATTCATCAATTTCGTTGATATAGAATACTCCACTAACATTGGGAAATGTTAGTGCCAGTAGCAAGATAAATACGCAGCTCATTTTTTAAAATGTTTTTGCTTTCAGTGTTGAAAGTTGAATACTTTCTTTCTTGATGTTCTTTCTATTTATACGTAAGTGGCTAGTGGCTTGTTCAGCTCTCTCAGCTGATTTTGAAGATGTGAAACAATCTCATCAAAGTGGTTACCAAAATGTAAGTATGGTTCCAATCGAGATTGAGACAAAAGAACATGTGTTCCTGTCCAGTGAAATGAAGTCAAACCTCTTAAAATCGAAATATCTATCAAATCACCCAGTTCAGCATCTTTCAAACATTGCTTTATATCAATCAGTTCGATCGCTCTTTTGAGATCTTCAAAATCTATCAACTTGTCTTGCGGACAGCATACTTTTGGATCAAAGCTCCTAGAACAGTTTAAGCATTCGAGATGATTTGCTCTTGAAATACAATTACAGCTCAAAAGCATGTTTTGTATTGATTTACGAACTAGATTGAATCCTAACACAAAATAAAATACTTCTTCGGTGATGAGTTGAACAAAAAGAGGATTCGAACGCTCTAAAGGAATGTGTTCAAAATGAGTCCTTATGAACTTAGGAACAAAATCAGCCAATGTAGCAATTGACTTGAATCCTTGAGTTTTTCCACTCACAATTCTTCTGTAGTTCAGAGATAAATGAAGCAACATTTTTTGTAGCAGTTCTTTTATGAGTCCTCAGATATATTTGTCGAATCAATAGGTATTATCGGGTTGACTGAGTTTTCTTTTTCATCAGGAGTATAAGCATATGGATATCCTTCCGCTATCGCAGGTAATTTATCCTTTAGACGTTGATAAGCCAGTTTGCTCTGACTAGTAGGTAATAGGTAGGGATTTAATCGTGCTCTCAAATTTGTTAACATAAAGGGAGACTTCAAATGATCAGAGGAAAGATCCAAAAAAGCATTAATCCATTCATCATGCACCAAAAAACCCATTTTAGCGTTTTTCAAAACTTGTCTTCTATCAATCCAGTCGATAGCATCACCCAATTCTTTTTTGGTAGGTGTAGCGCCTTCAACCATTTCAGCATATCTTTTACAAGTGATACATTTGTCATCAACGTGTGAACAGTAACAGTTTAGTAGTGATAGATTGGTTGCTTGCTTGTAAAAACTTCCTCCTAGTACACAGTATACACATTCCTCCGTAAAATAAATCCTCAACATTTCATCAGAAACCTCAGCCGAAAAAGTCTTAGGTCCTATAGCATCGGAAGCTTCTTGGTGAGCAAAGTCTTCAACACGTAACATATTTGTTGTTATTCCGTTTAATTACAAAACGCGAATGATCCGTTTTCAAATTGAAATACCTATTTAATCATTCATTACTTTTCCTTTTTTTTGAGGTTAATTGTTATGCTAGCTCATGTAGATCTTCATAAATGCTTTAATTTCAACCTGACAACCATCGATTGGGCAAGGTTTTACTTCTGATGAGCATTCAGTAAGTGCTTTTTCCTTACACTCACTACAGTAAATGAGATGACCACATGGAAGAGAGATATGATTTGCAATTACTTTTTTTTCATGTGACTCAGACACACATTGAGCGAGTTTGCTTTGCTTAGTCTGATCTTTATCTTTTTTTAACGAATCAATTGATTTAGCATCATTTTTTAACAGTGTTGACGAATTCTCAACAGATGTAAAATCATTTTCAAAAATATGTAAGGCTTCAATCATAAAACCTATTCGCTCAAAAGGTTTTCCATTTAACACTAAAACTTGTTCGATATCGTTTTGACTGTATCCTAGTTTTTTGCAAATAAGTTTCATTTCTTCGGTGTCATTGTTGTGCGTTATTTGTTTTATTTTTTCTCGATATTTTTCAACCCGTCGCTTACACCTTTTGCCTTTTTCCGTTCGCATGTAAACATCCTCAACATACTCTTCACCTTTACTCCTGAGTAAAAAATAACAGTCTGGGAACCATCGACAGTGTTCCTCCCACGGTAGATCACTCTCTTCCCATTCTTTAAGTTCACCTGAGAAAAAGAAGCATTTTACACTATCTCCGAACTTGGTATAGTAGAAACCTGCATTGGAAAGGAGTTTCATGGAGACTTTACCCTTCCATTGTTTGAAACTGTCTTCTCTAGATGTTTCAGTAGCAAAACGTGGTGTACCAGCACGATCAATTGATATACCTAGAGGTAATACTTCTGCAGTTAAATCTCCTCTTCTAGTTTTTTGTTCTTCCATCGTATAACTTTTGACAATGGAGATGTTTTTCATTTCATCTGCGAGTAGTTTCCTAGGTCTATACACACGATTGTGAGTGTTAAATCCTCTAACAAATCGACAAAACGGAAAACTTTTAGCATGTTCTTTCATCGGATGTTCATCTTCATCCTTCCAGTTTAGTAATACCCCTCGGTAAAAAGCACATCGAACAGCGTTGTCTTTTTCAAGGTTATAGAAACCAGCTCCAGCCATGTTTTCACCACAATGTTTACCTACTCGTCTCCAATTTGTAAGAAATGATTTTCTTCGATAACTTTCATCAAGCATTAAAGTCTCTCTTTCATAAAAAGAGAGTTCATTGCAAATGAACTTGAAAAAGTCCGTTGGGGAAAGTTGCGCCATAGTTTTTTGTAATTTTAATGACAAAAGACTACAGTGATTATCCGGATAAGTTGCGACGACATAAGTTATTGCAGTGGTATCAGGAAAATTTCGTTGTAAAAACAACGACGAAGTAACGAGTAAACTATCATCTATCCATTCGGTGCAGTCTTTAGTATTTTCAAAGCAATTCCGAGTTTTTCGCATTTCTTTTTTTTCATTATAAATAGTGTTTGCTACATATCTGTTGTTTGTTACTCGACACATTATTTATATATAATATAAGTAGTAGCTTCAGTTATTACTCAAGTTGAAGTTTTGTTGGAAAGTTCTTTCCCTTTGATCTAGTTCATTGTTATTCTAACAAAAATGATAATGCTTTATAGCAAAAAATAAAAAAAGACTAAGGTTTCAATTTTTTTCAATATACTTGAATTGATTACTATTGTAATAAAATGTAAATACTTACATCAGAAATGAAGACTTGTCTTTCTTTGAATTAAAATGAATGATATTCCTAGTTGTTTGAACTTGAGCTGCTTTCTATAAAATTCGGATGAAGAAGGAGTACTTTTTTCATTTTGAAATCCTGAAATAATAATAATAATAAAACATAATTAAAACTAACATACAGCATTTTTTGATATCTTAAATAGTGAATAATCTTGTTTTTTTTTCAGAAAATGTCTTCACGTTTAAATTGATTACAATTAAAACAAAATATAAATACTTACATCACAAATGAAGACTTGTTTTTCTTTGAATTAGATGAATTATACACATAGTTGTTTGAACTTCAGCTGTTTCCTATGTAAATCAAATGATGAAGGAGTGCTGTAGTAGATGATGATGTAGTAGATCTTGTTCCTTCAGTTACTAACGATGAAGTGAATGCTTTCTGTATGAAAACAGTGCTTCTTATATAGCTTAAGTTGCACTGCTATGAATCAGCATTATTTTCACATGAATGGAAACCGTTGCTTTCGCGGGAATAACAAAATTATTTTCACGCGAATACAAACCAATGCTTTCGCGGGAATAAATAATATATTTTCACGCGAATAGAAACTGTTGCCTTCGCGGGAATAAATAATGTATTTTCCCGCGAATACAACCCAATGTTTTTGCGGGAATAAATAATATATTTTCACGCGAATAGAAACCGTTGCTTTCGCGGAAATAAATATTTTATTTTCACGCGAATACAAACCAATGTTTTCGCGGGAATAAACAATTTATTTTCACGCGAATGGAAACCGTTGTTTTCGCGGGAATAGCAATTTTATTTTCACGCGTATACAAACCGTTGCTTTCGCGGGAATAAATAGTTTATTTTCACGCGAATGGAAACCGATGCTTTCGCGGGAATAAGTAATTTAATTTCACGCAAATACAACCCAATGTTTTCGCGGGAATAAATAATATATTTTCACGCGAATAGAAACCGTTGCTTTCGCGGGAATAAATATTTTATTTTCACGCGAATACAAACCAATGTTTTCGCGGGAATAAATAATTTATTTTCACGTGAATGGAAACCGTTGCTTTCGCGGGAATAACAATTTTATTTTCACGCGAATACAAACCAATGCTTTCGCGGGAATAAATACTTTATTTTCACGCGAATGGAAACCGTTGCTTTCGCGGGAATAAATATTTTATTTTCCCGCGAATAGAAACCGTTGCTTTCGCGGGAATAAATATTTTATTTTCACGCGAATACAAACCAATGTTTTCGCGGGAATAAATAATTTATTTTCACGCGAATGGAAACCGTTGCTTTCGCGGGAATAACAATTTTATTTTCACGCGAATACAAAGCAATGCTTTCGCGAGAATAAATACTTTATTTTCACGCGAATGGAAACCGTTGCTTTCGCGGGAATAAATATTTTATTTTCACGCGAATACAAACCAATGTTTTCGCAGGAATAAATAATTTATTTTCACGCGAATGGAAACCGTTGCTTTCGCGGGAAAAAATAATTTATTTTCACGCGAATAAAAACCAATGTTTTTGCGGGAATAAATAATTTATTTTCACGCGAATAGAAACCGTTGCTTTCGCGGGAATGAAAATTTTATTTTCACGCGGATAGAAACCAATGCTTTCGCGGGAATAAAACAATTATTTCCATAGGGATAAAACCGTTGCTTTCGCGGGAGTAAACAAAATAATTTTCACGCGAATAAAAACCAATGCTTTCGCGGGAATATCGCGTGAAAAACTGCTGAGTCATAGATATATTATAAAGAAGGTTTCACGAGATGGTTTTCATAGGGTTAATTAGTACAGCTTTAGCTATTTAAGAACCAGTGTTTTCACACAGAAAGCATCCAGTTCTACAATAGCTAGCAAAGAAGCAACATCTACACACCAACTACTACATTTACTTGAAACTATAGAAAGACTTTCAGTCAATAAGGTGAGAATCACTAAATAATTCTTTAACATATATTGATAGAAAACAGAAAAATTATTTTGGTTTTGATTATGTGTTTATTTTATAAATATCTAGTTAGTTTATTCTTTTCAAATATTTTTCAAATTCCAACCATCTGTTACATATTTTTTACTCTCTTTTCAGTTCCAACTTCTCACTGAACGCTCTGAATATGAATGAAGACCGTAATACCTCATTTCTCTCAACATTCAAACCATACTCTGATGATAAAGAAAATATCCCTCCTGATTCACAAATAATAAGAAGGAAACTGAAAACAGTTCGACCAAAGCCATGGGATTCGGATAGAAATAAAACGATTGACTATGCTTGGACTTTGAAATCACCATCTCTTTCTCATCTTTCCTGCTTGTCAAAAAATGCTGCTAGTTTGCTCAATTCTTGCGATACCAATGACAGAGTAATGATTGGAAGGTTTCAACCACTTCACTTAAATCAAACGCCATCACTTCTCGAGATAATCTCCATCAAAAGACCAGCTGAGGATGTATATAAAAACTTATGCATTATCCGCTACAATGTCGAAACATTTGGCAACAGACGACAAGTGAGGTCCATGGTGAGAAATGAGGATTATAACAAATTAGCTCCAACACAACCGGATGTTCCAAAACTGGTGGTTTTTATGAGATTCGATTCAGACAAGCATCCAATCTTTCACCCTATCAACTTCCCATCCAATATTTCCCTTGAGGAAGCTAAACAGCTAAGTAGATTAATAAAAAAAAAACACCTAGTCAGTTGATCAGTATGGTTCGTATCGCAACACTCTCTCAATTTTCTGTTGGAAGTGTAATCAGTTTTGAATCTCCTCAAATATCAACTCAGTTAACATTACCTAATGGAGAAGTGGTGATGGATGCGCTACTGGTAAACTACAGATGTTTGCAATACGATGGTTTGATGATGGGAGTTCTATATATACCTGAAAAACATGCTAGCGACGTCAAACGAATTGGAACAGGAGTCATACTTGTAAGAAATCGTGAAGTTAGTAGATTTGGTTATCATCGACATGATATAATCACATTCACAGCATTACAAGCAATAGAAACGGCTCAAAACCTATCCAACAAACTTGATGATTCCAACCAGATAAAGTACTTTACTACAGATGAGGTTGTTGAGAACAAGGTCTTAGTGCTTTCAATGGGAGCGGGAAACACATCTTCTACATCTTTGAGAGGACCAACACCCCCTGGTGAAAACTATATTCAAGAAGAGCAAGTCAGACAACACAACCCAGTGAGTGTTTTTTATTTAATGTAAACTAACTGATATAAGTAAAACTTCCAATTAGATAAAATGTATTTATAAAGCAATTATTTTTTGTTTTGCTTTAGATAGAAGAGAGGGAATCAAAAACACTTGATGAAAATTATGCTCAAGGAAAAACAAACCAAACAATATAACTTGGTGAGTTACTTCCCTTTACTATATAATGTTAACTAACCAATGTAAAAAGAACTATAATTCAAATTCATGTAATTATTTTACATTTTTGTTTAATCATCCTATACTAATACATAACTTTTTATTTTAGTTCATTATGGAATCAAAAGTACATAGAACAGAAGTCTTCCTTCCTAAGTTATAACATCAGTACAACAATGACGACATTGTAAAGAAAAGACTATCATCCATTGATTGTCATTACAAGTTGTAGTGCTTTGTATTACTTAGTATTTACTAACTCCAGCTATATTATACAAGAATATTTTCCTACTTATTATGTAATAAATGTATATAATCATATATTGATTCAATGTAGTTATATCTCCTCGTCCTTCTCTCCTCTCTCTCAAAATATCATATGAGTTCGAGTTATGTAAAAAAATTATCAAAACTTGAATGTCATGCATTCAAAATCTATATGCTATAAGTTCGAAGTAAGTAAAAAAATAATCAAAACTCAAATGCCACTTAAATGCCACTCAAATGCCCTTCAAATGAAATACAACATAAACTCGGCGAATTCATTCAACGCCGTAACCCATTGCCTCAACCCCAAGCACTAATCCACAAAAAAACACTTGGTAGGGAGATCTGCTCATATATTACTACTATCGTATGCGTGGACTCACATGTTTCATGGAACCTGCCAACCGACGTAGAAGCTGTGACAGTCGTGATATGTGGCCTCAACACTACTTTGTTTGCAAAACCGATGAAGCTTTAAATTACATCCGTTTATACGATGAGGGATTACTAACTACAGCTCGGAGAACAACTCCAATGACAACCACCACAACTCCACATACAACGACTACAACCACCACAACTCCACAGACAACGACGACGACAACCACCACAACTCCACATACAACGACGACAACAACGACAACAACCACCACCACAACTCCACAGACAACGACGACAACAACCCCAACGACAACCACCACAACTCCGCAGTCAACGATTACAACAACCCCAACGACAACCACCACAACTTCAACAAAAACTACAAGCAAGTCAGTAGTTACAGCTTCATCACCATCAATTCCATCTGTTCTACAATCTCTGGCTTATGTCGATTTAATTTTGGAACATCCAAGCCATACAAACTCTACTATATACTATTATGAAGAAACCGAAACTACTACTGATTGTGTGTGTGATATACACATCATATGCGAAAACAATTCAGTAGCAATTACAACTCCATCACCACCGATTTATAGAGTTTTTAGTTATAATGATTTGGAGGATTTTTTCAAAACTTTCTCTGTCTGTATCGGAAGATAGTAAACTTAAACTTGAAGAAAATCTTCTCATCATCATTGAACCTGAATGTGATGATAGTTCTTGTAAAGTCATTAAATACTTTACAAATTAAAAAGTTTTTATAGACTTTAACACTATATATTCAACCTATTACACTTTATTACGGTATATATTTTATTACATTTACCAGTAAGCAAATAATGTAATACTTATTATGTAATAATAAAACTATAACAATAACTATAGCGTTGTAGATAGATGCATCATAGACAAAAACAACACAGTACCAATTACAACGCCATCTTCATCAGAATGATGCCATATGAGTTCGAATTATGTAAAAAAATTATCAAAACTTAAATGTCATACAATATTAACTCGGCGACTCTAATCAACGCCGTAACCCATTGCATTAACCCCGGAATTCAACCCCACAAAAAACACTTGGTAGGGAGATCTGCTCATATATTACTACTACCCTTTGTATTTGCATCCTTGGCACACTCAGAGTTCGGTTACTTGTATTTGATTGAAATAGACCTATTTTAGGTCACAAACTGTCTAGATACACAATAAATCGTTTGGTTTCAATGATTTTTCAATAAAAAAGTAAACCATTCATCAAAGACCAAAGTGGGTGAAAAGTTTTGCTTCACTATATCTGCACTGCGTAGACAAAGTTGTGAGGCTATGAATGCTACGCATTTGTACGCAAACAATCAGCTATGGTCGCTGTGACTTGTGATATAAAAAAAAGTAATGTTAGAAAACTGAAACAAGCGCGCAATTGGCCTTAATGCTATCTCTACTTCTATTGCATAACCACAATTTGGATAAGCCCCCTGGAGTAACAAAAAGAGTTCCTTAATTCGACTCACCGTGAAGAGAGATTTTTTTTTGAAAGATAGTGTTTCACTGTTCACAAACTGATGTACAAATGTCCTTTACTTGATGATGATTAAATTATATAGTGTTTGGAGCTGGAAAAGGGACAATACAACTTTTGTGACTAGTAAGTAGTTAGCTAGAAAGAAACGGATGTGCTTTTCTCCCCAGCCATCCCAAAGTAATTGTGGTTACTGTGAATTATGAGTCTCATGGTGGCCTTCTCTTGAAATGACTTTTTTGAAGGCATACGCTCACCGCGCAGAATGACTTCTTATCGTAGCAGATTCTGACTATATCCTAAAACATTGCGTAGAACACACTTTTTTAGGATATAAAACTCATTAAAGAGTTTGGGGGTTTGGGGGGTTTGGGGGTTTGGGGGTTTGGGGTTTGTGGTCTAGGGGGGGGGGGTTTGGGATCTGGGGGTGTTTGGGGTGTTTGGGGTGGTCTGGGGTGTTTGGGGGGGTTTGGGGTGGTTTGGGGTGGTTTGGGGGTGGTTTGGGGGTGGTTTGGGGGTGGTTTGGGGGTGGTTTGGGGGTGGTTTGGGGGTGGTTTGGGGGTGGTTTGGGGTGGTTTGGGGGTGGTTTGGGGGTGATTTTGGGGTGGTTTGGGGGTGGTTTGGGGGTGGTTTGGGGGTGGTTTGGGGGTGGTTTGGGGGTGGTTTGGGGGTGGTTTGGGGGTGGTTTGGGGGTGGTTTGGGGGTGGTTTGAGGGTGGTTTGGGGGTGGTTTGGTGTGGTTTGGGGTTGTTTGGGTGGTTTGAGAGGGTTTGGGGGGGGCTTGGGGGGGGGGGGGGTTGGACGGGGGTGTAACAGGAACCGGAAATGAACAAGGCCTCTCGGGGAAGACACGGAGTTCATTTGATGCGCGGACAAGCTAGCTGAAGGACTGACAAGGATCACGCCGAACTTGTTAAAAGGTAACCAAGTACTATTACATGGTGTCAGAATAGTTCCACCTACGCATAAAGAAGTGGGTTTAGTGTTGAGTAACAACAATTGGGTTAAATTAATTGGTGAGGTTAAGGAAATTGTTACTGAGGAATACTTCGGCATCTTCTGTAGCTCCAGCTAGGAGGAGGTACCGTTATTTTCGTTGTTGTTATATGAATGATTACTGTTACCGGTGATGTGGAATCCGAATTGAGATAATAATTAATTAAAATAATAAGAATAGTAATCTAGGCAAACAGCAACTCCTGGAATTGTATTATGTGGTAGCTGTAAACTAGTTTGGATGAACTAGAATTGAATTCAAGTATCATCATTATCATCCGGGAGAGGCTACAGCTCGATCAAGAAAATGGTTTGTGTTTAGAAGTGTAAGTGCACTTCGTTGCTACGTTGTCTTATATAGTTATTTGTTGACGTCATAAAGAGAATGGCGGAGGGTTTCTCGACCAGAGACGAACGGTTTTTGAAAAAACTGGGTTTTTCAAGTGAATCATTGGCACTTGATTGGAAAATGTTCAAGGCAGAATTTGAAATATTCAAAGTGGCAAAAATTATTGAAAAATGAGTGCCGAGGAACAGATTGCAAGCTTGTTAGTACTGATGGGACCTGAAAGTGTTCCGATTTATGCCCAGTTCCAGTTCAACAATGAAGTCCCAGCACAAGCAAAGACACTAGCAAACGTTATTAGATTATTTGATACCCACTTCGAGCCAGTCAAAAATGTGATATATGAACGAGTAAAATTTAATAACATTTAGCAAGGTGGGAATACAATACATAAGTTTATCACAGAACTGCAGTCACAGGCTGATAGCTGTGAGTATGGAACTGTAAGGGATGACTTGGTCCGCGACAGGATTGTTGTCGGAGTGACAGACACTAAATTGAGAGAATACCTCATCGATACGGAGGACTTGACCTTGCAAAAAGCAATACAGAGCTCTAAACAATGTGTTAGTCATCATGAGCAGGCAGCCATTATGCATAGTAGTGTTAAGGACGACAACCTTGACTATGTTTCACAGCCACGATTCAAACGAGGAATTGCTGTAAACAAAAGACCAGATGTGAAAGAGAGGCCTGTGGCAAGTGAGAACAGGTACTCGTATAATTGTTATTGGAAGAGTCATGCCAAAGGTCAGTGCCCAGCACACAATGCGACTTGTTACAAGTGTAAAGGAAAAGGACACTGGGCGAAGGCTTGCAAAAGAAGACAAGAGTCAAGGACGGAAGAAGTTGATTGTGACACTGAGATGGATGGGTTGTTCTTGGGTGACCAGTCATTATGACTAGATGCTTTCGAGTCAGTAAAAAGAACTGACAAGTCATGGTTTGTGACAGTTATAGTAAATAGTGTTCCAGTAAAATTCAAAGTTGACACAGGTGCAGCCGTCACAGCAATGCCGTCATACATGAAGGAGTCCTGTAAACGCCAAGTTAGACCGTCTCGTAAAATACTAAAAGGAGCTGGGAATAATAGGTTGAAAGTCTTAGGGGAAGCAGAAGCTGTACTTGACCTAAATGGCAAAAAAGCCCGAGAGTTGATATATTTCATTGAAGGGCTAGTTATGCCACTTCTCGGGAAACCGTCTATTGAACGTCTAAATCTGATCAGATTCATCGATAGTGTTGGTCTTGGTGTGTGCCATGACTGGAGGGCTAGTTACCCGAAGCTGTTTTAGTGGGCTTGGCACAATGGCCACTGAAGTTGAAATTAAGCTGAAAGGAGAGGTGGCGCCGTTTGTCCAAGTCACTCCTCGGCGAGTTGCAGCAGCTCGAAAGCAGCCATTATTGGAAGAGATAAGGAGAATGGAAAAGTTGGGAGCCATAGAGAAAGTGGAAACTCCAACTGATTGGTGCTCTCCCTGCATGGTGGTCCCCAAGAAAAATGGGAAATTGAGAGTGTGCATTGACTACACAAGATTAAACAAAGCAGTAAGGAGAGAATACCACCCTTTACCAACTTCACAGGAAACGTTGAGTGCACTAGGGAATGCACGGATATTCAGTAAACTTGACGCCAACTGTGGGTATTGGCAGATGAAGTTGAGTGAGAGTTCATACTTACTCACTACATTTATAACGCCCTTCGGACGGTATTGTTGCAAAAGACTCCCATTTGCCATAAATTCGGCCCCTGAGATCTTCCAGTGGGAAATGCAGAAAATCCGCATAGATTTAGACGGGGTGGTTTGTCAAATGGATGACATTCTGGTTTGTGCAGAGAATCAACAGGAGCACGATGCTAACTTGAAGCGAGTCTTTGACAGGTTGAGTGAGAGTGGTGTGACTTTAAATGCAGAGAAATGCGAGTTCAATAAAATGGAGATAAAATTCCTAGGGCACGTCATAACATCAGAGGGTATCAAGGCGGACCAGGAAAAGACTAGAGCCATTGTGAAATTTCCAACACCCAATAGCGGGCATGATCTGAGGCGTCTTTTTGGTATAGTGAACTACTTAGGAAAGTTCTCCGCAGCTATCTCCGGATGCACCGTTCAATTGAGGCAGTTGCTGGATAACGATAGTGACTGGCGTTGGTCCACTGAACAAGCAGATGAATTTAGGAAGCTTAAATCACTAATGGTAGCCACACCAACGCTAGCCCTGTTTAAGCTTGAGAACAAGATTATGCTTAGTGCAGACTCATCGTCATTTGGTCTGGGTGCATCATTGCTGCAACAAGTAGACGGAGAGTAGAAGCCAGTGGCCTTTGCATTGCAATCTCTGAACAGTGCGGAAAAACGTTAGGCACAAATCGAGAAAGAGGCACTAGCGATATGTTGGGCTTGTGAGAAATTTAGCTACTTTTTATCGGGATGCGACTTCACGGTGGAGACAGATCATAAACCACTGCTTGCTGTGTTTGGAGACAAGGAGTTGGCAAAGTTACCAATACGGGTGCAGAGGTTTAGATTACGGATGATGTTGTTCAGCTACAATATAGTTTATACACCGGGGAGTAAGTTGGTGTTGGCGGATGCTCTCTCATGGGCACCTCTTTCAGGGACATCAGGGGGAGGTGACGGGGAGCCTCTGATCATCCAGGAGCTGGTTGATGCACTACCAATATCGGCATCTCGGCTGGACAGGATTAAAGCTGCAATGTTAATGGGAGACAAAGGCAAGTTGTTGATGAAGTAATTCATCGAAGGGTGGCCCGTAATGCCCAAGATTGGGGAATCGATTAGACAATTCTATACTTTCCGAGACAGCTTGACAGCAATCCAAGGAGTAGTTTTCTTTGAAAATAGAATTTACACACCCAAACTAGAAAGAGATAGGATACTGACAGAGATCCACTTTGGCCACCAAGGCGAGACAAAGTGTATCCGGAGAGCAACGGATATAGTGTGGTGGCCAGGCATCACGGCTGAAATACGTGCGTTAGTAAAAGCATGCCCCAAGTGTACGAAGTTTCGATTGAAACCACGGGAACCCCTAGTTAGCACACTCCTGTCTGAGGGTCCATGGTGGCCGGTGGCAGTCGATTTATGCGAAAAAGATGGGAAGACATTTATGGTAGTTGTAGATTACTACAGTAGATTTATTACAGCCAGTGAACTGACTGGAACAGCTGAGGCTGAAACAGTTCGTCTCCAAACTGGAGGCATATTGTTTTGCTTGTTGGGGGTGCCAAATTCGTTGGTAAGTGACAATGGCCTGCACAGTTTGCCTCGGAACGGTTTCGGTCATTCATGACCAAATGGGATATCAGACACATCACTAGTTCTCCGAGATACCCCCAGTCTAATGGAGAGGCAGAGTAGGCAGTACGAACAGTAAAACAGCTAATGAACAAGAATTTCAACTTACAAGCTGCCCTCTGTGTCTACAGGGACACTCCTCTGGCCAACGGTTACTCCCCTGCGGAGCTTATGTTTGGCTGTTCTATGAATTTGATTGGTGTTGTGCCAGAAAAGACAATCGAGTTAAAACGACTACAGCAATTTGAAGCATCCCAATGTTACATGCAAGGGTTGTATTACAACTCGAGGCATAGGGCCCGGGAAAGAAGTCCTATCGAAGTGGGGCCGCCCGTAGCAATACGAGGTAGCAATCAGCAGAGGTCAGATGGGGTAGTAATCGCTACTAGAGGGTGCCAGGTGGTTGCCTCCAAGGAAAATGGTAGACTGCTTTGTCGGAACTGAGCACTCATAAGCAGAACTGAGGCAGGCATGTTCTCAGGTTGCAACAATCCCTGGCGAGATGGAGAGACCTCTCGACACACCCCTGAGCCAGAGCGCAGATCATGTTTAAGGGAAAAGTCACCTGCTGAGGAAGCAGCTGGAAACCTTTCTACCCGCTGCGATGTAACAGTTCCCGTAGCAGCTAAAAGTGTACCGATGTCTCCGGTAAGGGAACCCTTGCCAGTTGCACGTACTAGCAGGTACGGCAGAAAATTAAGATCACCAAAACGACTCAACTTATAAACTGTTTTCATTACAGCATGCACTCTTATCTTATCGGGAATTCATTTTTAAGGAATGTTGTATCTAAATCTTGGTCAACCATATGTCTCCCTGGGGCTAACTGGGAAGACACCATCTTGCATGTGCTACACAATGCTAACGTGTTTGGGGTTTTTTTGGGAATTTTTTGGGTTTTTTGGGTTTTTTGGGGGCTTTTTTGGTTTTCTTGGGTTTCTTGTGGTTTCTTAGGGTTTCTCGGAGTGTTTTGGGTTTTTTTGGGTTTTTTGGGGAATTGGGGGATTTGGGGGTTTGGGGGTTTGGGGCTTAAGGGTGCTCGTTGGCGAGTAGCCAGAGGTTTCCGAACTCCAGGACCGCTGCAGGTACGCTCGGACTGCCTGTATGCGGGATGTTGCTAGGGGTAATCATCCAAGGCCTCCGTGAGAGAGCTAAACAGGGATCAGTTTTGGGGTTTCCCCAACCTGTAACTACACCTACAGGCCCCTGTATCTAACCACACCCAAACATCTGTCCAAGGGGTACCGATGTAAAACTATTACGGCCCCCTGTAGTGGGGGGCCCCCTGCAGGGGTTAACGCCCCCTAGAGGATGCCCTATTATGCTGTGTTACTGACAATATAAGGCAATATAGCCATCGCCGGTCGCGAGCGGTTGCTCAACGAGCAATAGCTCAACACAGTAGAAGGGATCCAGGACCAGCTGTTGAGAGGGAGTGTGCTGTGTGTGGCCAGGTTTTGGTGGTGACCCAGCGTATGTCGTTGTGCACCTTGTGTCGGCAGTATCACTGTTTGTATGATGGTTGTGGGGCCGTGTATGGCCAAAAGGCGACCAGTTCTAACCTTCAACGGAATGCTCATGCTACCTGGTATGCTGATCTCACCTCAGTGGGTAGCTCAGGAGTCACTCATTGTGGAGCGGTGTGGGAACGAGCCGACTTAGTCGCGCTTGCCCATGAACTGCTTGAGCTAGAAAGTAGTTATTCTTCAGTCAAGACCTTGTGTGAAAATCTTGCAGCGAGGCACCCAGGTAGGACTGCCGATTCAATCAGGCAGGTAAGGACCAGGCGGGATGACTTCAAAGCTATTGTGGCGGGGTTGAGAGAGGCTAGAGACACCCAGGTGAGAGAGTGTTGTGGTGTTTCTGCAACACCTGGAGAGGCTGGTGTTAGCCAGGCCTCTGGCGATGCAAGCCACCAGTGGACTAGTGAGTTGTCACCAGTGTGTGACCCCGATATCCTCTCAGAGATGTGTGGTGGTAAGATCGGGGCTTATGAAATCAGTCAGATGTTCAAGGAAGACCCCAGGAACTTAGTGGACCATGTCCACTCTGTGATGTACCCTCGATGTGTGAAATCACGTGGGGGCGCTGGAATTAGCCAGCAAAGGGATAGGCCTGTGAACCCCGAGGGGATAAAGAGAAAGCGCTTTAAAACGCGTAAGTATGCGAGGCTCCAGGGGAAGTACCAGACCAACCCTTTTAGAGTGTCAAAGGAAATTATTGATAACACCTGGCAGGGGTCTGAATCGGACATCACCCTCGCAGAAATGGAACCTTTCTGGAGGGGGCTTCTTGAGAGGGATAGCGTTCAGGATACATTGGTGGGGACTGCTAACGCCAATAACATCAGGCGATGTTCTAGCATCACTCAAAGGAGTAAAAGGGGCTCCCGGGCCTGATGGCTTGACTTGGTGCGAGATAAAAAAACTGAGCGCTGATCAGCTTGCCATGACATTTAATTTCTGACTTAAGGCGGGGTCTGCCCCGTCCTCGCTTAAAGTGGGCAGGACTAATCTGATACCGAAGGTTCAGGGTACCCGTGACCCAGCCAAGTTTTGACTCATCAAGGTCACGAGTTGTCTGATACGACTCTTCCACCGCATCCTCAAGAGAAGGTTTCATTCTATCATTACTATCTCCGAGATGCAGAAGGGCTTTAGGCCACAGGGGATGGTTTGGGCACTAATGCCATCCTGCTCCAGGCGGTGTTGAAGAAGGCGTGCAACCCTAGCAAGATGACTCCTTTGGCGCTGTGTTTTGTGGATGTTAAGAAGGCTTTTGACTCTGTGAGTCACTATTCCATCAGTAAAGCCTTGGCCAGGGCGGGTGTCCCTGCTCCCCTTGTCAAGTACATACAAGATCTGTACTCGGGGTTGTCCACTCGGATCTTCGTGAATGGAGAAGTGTCTTCTTAAAATTCAAGTAAGGTGAGGGATGAAACAGGGTGATCCTTTGAGCTGTTTCCTCTTCAACCTGGTCTTTGATCAGGCGCTGAAGAAGCTGGACGCATCTCTGGGCTTTCATATCACCAGAGATGTTAAGGTCAACCACCTGGCCATTGCAGACGATAGTAGTAATATATGAGCAGATCTCCCTACCAAGTGTTTTTTGTGGATTAGACCCCGGGGTGATGCAATGGGTTACGACGTTGAGTGAATTCGCCGAGTTAATGTTGTATTCCATTTGAGGGGCATTTGAGTTGCATTTGAGTGGCATTTGAGTTTTGATTATTTTTTTACTCAATTTGAACTTATATGACATCTAGATTTTGAATGTATGACATTTAAGTTTTGATAATTTTTCGATAGCTGTGTATATTTATGTACATTGAATAGAAATTAAACATTGTATGATTGTATATATTAAAGTTTATATTCTTGAAAAAGCCATAACATAATTTCAAACGAAGCAATAGATGTATATAAACATTCATCCGCTTGGATATATAACGTAAAATATTGGGCTTAAACTCGCACATTAATTCTTCAGTCCATTGGGCTTTAACTAATCTTTGAGTGAGATCTTGACCCCATACCTTTCTTTTAATTTTTTTTAAAAAATGGTTAATATTCACGATTTTAGACATTTTCAAAACTGTCTCAAAATTGTTGTGAATTGTTAGTCGTAATAATGTTTCTTGATTGTCAGCATTCTGGTGTAATGTATGTAGTCGGTACTGTATGGGTGATAGTTCTCCGTATAAAGATGCTATAGTTAGCAAATGCTGCGTTATACAGAATAACGCAGCTTGCAATGTCAATGGATATTTCGCATTTTTCTGCACGGCTACATTTTCTTTAATATACTTGTGATAAATCTCCGGGAGGAAGTCTGTTATTGTATATGACTTTGAACTCATAATGAACTAAAATAAAAAAGTTACGTATTAGTATAGGATGATTAAACAGTGTTGTAAAATAACTACATTTTAACTTCTATTAAATAGTTTTTCTATTAATTCTTACCTTATCACCAAGAAATCAGCTGCAGTAGCTGATGCTCCTGAGGTTATTGCTGGAGAGAATGATTTCTATGCAGAGATAGCTGTTCTTATATACTATAATCCACTCTTACTCATTTAGCTTATAGCCATTAAAAAAACTCACGCGAAAACTCTATCATAATAGTGTTATTCGCATGAAATATTCCTGTTTTATTCGGGTGAAAATAATTTTTTTATTCCCGCGAAAGCAACAGTTTCTATTTGCGTGAAAATAATTGTTTTATTCCCGCAAAAGCATAGGTTTTTATTCGCGTGAAAATAATGTTTTTATTCCCGCGAAAATATTGGTTTCTATTCGCGTGAAAATAAATGATTTGTTCCCACAAAAGCATTGGTTTGTATTCGCGTGAAAATAATTTTTGTATTCCCGCGAAACAACAGTTTTCATTCGCGTGAAAATAATTGTTTTATTCCCGCGAAAGCATTGTTTTTTATTCGCGTGAAAACAAATTATTTATTCCCGCAAAAGCATTGGGTTGTATTCGCGTGAAAAATTGCTGATTCATAGGGTTTAATCAGTGCAACTTTACCTATTTAAGAGCCACTGTTTTCACACAGAAAGCATCCAGTTCTACAACGGCTAGCGGAGAAGCAACATCTACTAAACCTTCCATTGCAACTACTAGGAGCTCACCCTCTTCATAAAGGTAAGAGTAAAAATATTAATTTTCTGTTAGCTAACACAACTAGCTGAAGGCTTATGGTCTTCATGACCTTTTAAAATTAATTTTAAAAAATTAAACAAAATCGTTGTTTTTTTCAGAATGAATACTCAAGACGAAGGAAGTCAACCGATGAATGAAGAAGCAGGATCCCAGCAAACCCTTTCCCCATCGCCTTCTCCTATCTTTGATATGCCAGAAAGTCAATTGGTGGTCGATGAACCAGAATCCCAACAAGATTTTACTTCATTCACATCTCCTACTAACAAGCTGTCTTCAAAAAGAACAACTGTGAGGAAACGACCTTTCTTTGATTTGACAAAAGATGATATTGAAACTGGCTCGAAGTGCAAAAAGCTAGTTTTGACAGATGTTGGAGACGACACGCTTTTTCGTCACACCAGAATACCCTTTCAAGATGCTGGAAGTAATGAACTAACCACTCTAACCTACAAGAGCGCCGGATTAATAAACTCTCTCTCTCCAGATAGTCTAGAAAAACTTGAAGAGTCCATGGAAATCCGCGAACTACCAGTACCAACAGTTATGGAGGTGTTGTCTGTTGAATTTCGTGATGAATCAAAGTGTGCCATCACTTACAACTATCGAAAGGATAAAAAGAAAACTTGAGTGAAGAGTGATGTTTCAACCGAAATAGGACTGCTTGTTAATAAAGCTAAGCAAACACGTCCAATTGTTCTAATTTATATGGGAGAAGGAAAGACAGGAGATGCAATTTTTCGTTCCGCTGATTCTCAAGGATGTAATCGAAAGATCAATGATCCATTCAACTCATTATACTGCAAGAGTATGAGACAAATACAGGCTTATTTTAGTGTTGCTCACCTACACGATTTTCCGGCAGGAAGTGTTATAGCTTATGAGAATCCTGGAATGCTAAGAAAATGTGATACTCGTTGGAACAAGACTGCCGATATTCTAGTGGCTAATTACAGATGTATGGTGAATTGAGAGCTATTGATTGGAGATATTTACATCCCTGCTCAAATAGCTTCATCTGTGGTGTCGGAAAAAAGCGGTGTAATCGTATTCAAGGGACTAAGCCAAAATACGAACAACACTATTTCCTACGATGTCATTCTACTCTCGGCTCTCCAAGCTTTCATTCAAGCCTCCGAACTGCTTGATACTTTGCTGCAACACACCTTTCTCTCCTACTTGGATGAAAATGAAAAAGAGAATTGTCCAGAACAGCACATTGAAACCTTAATCGATAACACAAAGGACATGTCTCGTCTTCTATGATGGTAAGTTTCATATCTATTTAAAGTAGGTTCCGAAGTATTTTTGTAAAACTAATTCATATAACTATGGATGATAGAGTCATTAGTTACTATTTCTTTTAGATATAATTAAAGAGCCCTCCTGAGGAAGAAAATGAGAAGATCTTATTTACATCTTGCTTGGAACATTACAAAATAATAGTTTTTATAGGTTCTGTAGTGTTTAGCACAAATACTGAGATAAGTTGTATTTTATTCATTTTATTTGGTATAACAAATAAAATTCAATTATAATAAATTATTTTAACAATTAACTTGGTAAATTAGTTCCTTGTATATGCACTCCATCTATTCCTTCTACTGTATTATCTTGTATGAACTCAAAGTTAGGATAAGAGTGTATGATAAATCTCCGTATTGAGTGATCTCTCATCTCACTATCTCCTATATCTCGTAAACTTCTAACAATTTCATCCATACTCCACCCTCTACTTCTCAGTGAACAAAAGTATACGCAATAACCGCCACATACAGTTGACAAAAAATTTTGTAGTTGTGTTTCATTACTTTGTATTGTTTCATATCCTCCGTGAAATCTTAGTATTTCATTTACATCTGGGTAAAAGGAAACAGAACGTCCAAATGAGTCGAAAAAATCCACCTCTGAATCATTAGCGTACACAGCCAACCAATGCTCTCCAGGTTGGTGAGAATAATGGGTGTTGAATACGAAACATCCTGTTGGAAAATTTCAAATTTGCTTCCAAAATTGATCTCTAGCTCCAACGTGAATCCCTACGCTTTGACATAAAACGTCTGAAGATAAGATCGAACGAATTTGTACGGTATTCATCTCTAACTTTCTGTTTAAAGCACTGCGTCTCCCGCGATAGTTAATTGAAGAATGCTGTCCATCTCCAACACACCGTCTTTTACAAAGTATGCTACCAGGGATAATCCATCCAGTCGTGTTAGTGCTAAAACGATATTCCACACTTGTTGTGACAATTTTCATAGAGTGAAATCCTTCTTTAAGAAAATCGCCAGTCAAATCAAATCCATAAAGTGTAGTACCATCAAGGTATTATTCTTTCGTAATACCAAGACTATCACCATCAAGCAAAGTTCCGGTAGCCTGTAGAAACTGATGATATTCTCTTCCAAAAACCTCTTTAGCATAATTTGGCTCAAATCTCCTTCCAATTGGACAATCGCCAACTCTCAATACAATGCTATCAACATTAGCATGTTTCATTCTATATGGATTCAAGGCGAAATGTCCGTTCATTGTGTTGTGATCAATTAAACCTAATTAAATTTGTTTAGGTTTTTGTTTGTTTTCTTCCAAAGTGATGTCAATCTGCGCAACACCAGCACGAATCCCATATAGTTTTATCCGTTTTCGATCAACTGGATAAATGTAGTTGTGACCTTCTAACGCCAAACTGAGTTGGGAGTTTTCTATTGTAGGATTCACCTTAACTTTACAAAGATGAAGTTCAAATTTATCAATTCTAATCTTCGCTCCTCCTGTAAGCGATTCATCTGCCGCAAACAAGGCTAGTTTGCTGGAGGCATGCTCAAACTCTAACTGCATACTAGGTCCAGGGATTATTAGTTTTTTTTTTGCTGAAATAACGCGAGATGAGGTTTTCCAGTTAATTCTATTACCTTTCCACCTTTGATTCGAGCTCTCCTCGTTCTCTTATCTGCAGTTTTGTGATTAGCAACGTCTTTGCTAGTTGAATCATCATACAACCATCCTTCCATCTTACCTTGGTATTTCTTTCTGTCTGCAATGTTTTCGAGTAGTTGTGAAAAGTAGGAGCGTAAACCGTAATTGTTAGCGTATTCAACAGTAGTTTCTTCTATCAAAATTTTCAACTTGCTGAATAATGCATGCATTGAATCCCCCATCCACACAGCTGCATCATCATCAGTACCAGCAATATTGGCTCCATCATCTTGAACAACTGTGGCTTCAACTTGCAGAAACGAGTTGTAGAGATCTGTGTAATTTTCAGTGCTCCCTGACAAGGTTAACTCAATACTACCATAAGGATCTAACCTATCAGGTCTGATGACAACGTATTCCGATCTCTCTACCGATATGTTTGTTGGTTCCGTAGCAAATACATCCAACGATGGATTTATGTTGTAGGAAGAACCTTCCAACTTATTACCTGTTGTCCCATTTAGACTAGCCATCTTTTGCGAGTGATGATTGCTTGAAGCGTTATCACTTAATGAATATAGATATCGAGCTCTGCTGTCTTTAAACCGGATTCTGTAGCTATTAAAATATGCCGCGTTTAGCAACACCTCTCCTTTTCTTTCCACCTCTTGTTTTTCTCCTTTTCACACTATCTAGACGGACTGCATTGAGCACATCTCCCCCTAGCTCATTCAACTCTGCCAAGCCCCTCTTTTTTGCTGATGCTGCAAAGCTTTGTCCATCAATGACATCACGCGCTACATTACCCCCTACAGACAGTGCTCTTTTCCCCAAACTAATTGCTCCTCTTTTCAGCATTGGTGCTGTGGATTTAAGTATACTTGAAAAAATACTACCAAGACCATTTTCTCTCTTATTAGACATCACCCGCCGTCCACTATACACTCCAATTCCATTTCCAGCTTGCATCTGGTAGTACTCATCAAAAAAATCTTTCAAGTCCTCAGGGGAGTATCGTACCAAACTCATTATAATTGTTTCTCTCTAAAGTGAACCGTCAACACAACCTTTCCACCATCAAATGGTATTTGTTGGCCGTCGTCACTCGTTATAAGTACTTGAATCAGATCACTATTTAGTGATGAAGCTGTGACATAGTGAGGATTTTTCAATTCTTGATACACAACATTATTCTTCTTTCCTTGAACCGGAACTACTCTCAGTAAAGGTACATTTGTATCTCCTACCATTCTATTATCAACAATGTTGGAATAAACATACAGAGATGTTAGACCGGAATTTATATCAGGAGGTGAGATATTATTGTATCTACCATGAGGATACATAGTTTTTGGTTCAAATCCAAAAATATATGCTAGATCTTTGGAAAAGTTTATGGTAGTATCAGGATCGCTGTTAGTCAGTAAAGTGGTGTTGGTGATCTTGTTGTAGGAGATGGTAAATTTTTTGTCTAAATCAATTTCACTCATTCTCTTTCGTATAATCTCCTCCAACTCCTCCAAACTATCGTATCTTCCATTACCGATTAAGATGAAGGACTTTTCGCTTTTACCAGAGACATTAGTCTTTTCTAGATATATTTTCCCTTCAGTAACATTCTTCCAATTATTAGAATAAGATATATCTAGCAAACCTACCTCCCATTTACCACCATTGATAACCAGATATTTATACAGTCTCACTGTAAGTTCGGAATTGCTGTTATCAGGAAACTCTTCACCGCTAGAGTTTGAGGGTAAAGTTATCAGCATCGACACTTTTCCAACGTATGATGATTATATCAAA
Organism: Cryptosula pallasiana; assembly: GCA_945261195.1. Classification (NCBI taxonomy): domain Eukaryota; kingdom Metazoa; phylum Bryozoa; class Gymnolaemata; order Cheilostomatida; family Cryptosulidae; genus Cryptosula; species Cryptosula pallasiana. The sequence goes on along the minus strand of OX183134.1, from coordinate 307,646 downwards.
CGTTCTTTCCTTATAAACTATTCATCTACCCACTCGTTGAACTTTTCTCCGTATCCTAACCACTTAACCAGAGTCTGTCTTTTACCTCTTGTCGTTCTTCTTCCCAATATCTTTTCAATTCTGAAACTCGTGGGTTTTTTATTTTTTGCAACTCTTTTTCATAAAAGGTACCATCAATCATCTCCTCAGCCAAATCTTTTACCCTATATACAACAGGTTTTTCATCAATAAGTACATCAGTGATTATAAAAATCTCAATCGTCCAATTCGGGGTGTATCTCTTTCAAACGCTGCTCTTGCCTTACTTATTCTCACATAATCCCCAATCTTTAGTTTTGCTTCTTGAGTTAAACTATGTTCACCTCCTTCATACACACGATTCCATACAAGTTCCTGATTTTGAAAATTCACGTCATTTGGTCTCATACCTATAGCACCATGAATTGTGTTGTTGTATGCATTAACCATTTGTGGTAAAACATCAATGTATCTGTCATCATCTTTATATGTCAAATATCTATATATCTTCTCTTTTAAAGTTCTGTTAAAACGCTCCACCATTGATGCCTTTATCATCTCATTTTCGGTTGTAAAGCGCTTGATTTTTTTTTCCGCCAGGAGAGTCTTGACATTGACGTTGTCAAACTCTTTACCTTTATCACATTGTAAAGCTTTATAGTTTTCCCCTTTTAGTAGTCTTCTCAATCCTCTGGCTACAACCTGTCCTGATTTGGAGATGAGCGGTACGGCCCATCCTTTTTTAGATAGAGAATCAACAGCAGTCAGTAAAAATGCTGTATTATCATTTTCTTTTTTTCGAGATCAAACATCCATCAAATCTACCTGTAACTGCTCCCCTATTCCAGCTACAATTGTAGGACGACGCTTAAACTTAGTTACAACTCTTTTATGTAACGTGTAGGCATCCTCACCACTCAACCATTCACTGAGTCTTTTTTCTCCTTCTCGTTTTCTACGAGCTTTCAGTAAAGCTCTAGCTCCTCGTAGAGATGTATGTAATGCAGGATTCTAATACAACTCTTTTAGCGCGTCGATGTCCATGAATTAGTACCGGGAATGACCAACTTTTTCTTCTGGCTACCACGTGTTTGAGGCGGAGATTTCCTGACAATTGTGATTCCTTCATCAGTTAGCAAGCTTTTAAATCTACTGTAATTGGTATTTCCCGATTGTATTTTACCTCCTTCGGTTAGAACATCTCGTAGTAAAGTTTTGGAAGTCTTAAGATTCAACCAACGTTCTCCAATTTTCAGTCTGTTCTTCTCCGAATTGAATCTACCAATTTTACTCAGATTATTCAACATTCGGACAGCAATCGTTTGATCCCTCTTTTTTGTTGTTAAATCAGTTGCTTTTTTTTCAAACTCTTTTAAACCTTCGCTTTCACTATCATACTCATCTTCTCCATCAGTAACAATTGTATTTCCAAGTAGGGTTGAGTCTTCAGTATCAAACAACCTCGCTTTTACTGATTCTATCCCGATGTCATCATCATCATTCGTTTTCACTGATTCTAACCCAATGTCTTCATCGACATTTGGTGAATAGGCATTAGGTTTATCATCAATAACTGTGCTATTGGCCAAAGGAGAAGTAGACTGTATCTTTTTTTTCTTAATGAGGCTCCAACCAACCTCTTGTGTCTGATTTTGATTATTTTTAATCTTTTTGACATCAGACAAATACCTACGTAGGTTTTGAACATTTTCATCTAACTTTTCGTGCGAGGATAAGTCAGAATCATAAGCCGTTTCCAGTAGATCATTTTGCTTTCTCTTCATATTGTTCACTGTTATAGCTTCCATAGGAGTGTTATACAATGGAGGTCTGGTCTTCTCTCCCTTTACCACTGTTTTATTCTCCTTTTTTTCCGTTAATCTATAGTATTCATTTTCAGTGAGTTTAAAAATACGTCTGGAGAATGTTAAAGGCTGACGATTCATCTTTTTATTGATGATAAAACAGAGACAATAGGGGTTATAATAGCGTCCAAAAGATTCCCTCTTCCAGTCTGAATCAAAATTTTACGCTTATCATTAACTGTCCCTCTACCACTTAGTTTATGTAGTTCCTTCTTGTGACGCTGCAACTCAATAATTGCTAAGAATCAAGAGGAACATTACCTAATATAATATTTTTAACACTTTCTATCAATGATTGAAACAAATCTGAGTTAGCCTTTTCGACTATAGCGATTTTTCCTTTCTTACTCAGATCATCTAGAGCTAAAATCGCCATTCTATTTCGCATCATTCGTGTTGAGACTTTCATCTTTATCTTCTCCCTCCTCCTCCTAGCACACTTTTAAATAACCCAGGAACTATATTGCTGATAATAGGTCCTAGTAGAGCAGATAAAAATCATCCTTTTTGCAATACAACTTTCTTATCATCTAACGTTGATCTTCTTACTAAAGCGCTAATATCCTTCGCATTCCGCTGCAACTGATTATACTGAGATGTTGTCAATGGTATCGTTCCATTTATAATAGCTTTGGCACATTCCGTTAGAGTCATAATAAACTCCTTTTTGGCTTAGGCTATAACAGACTTTTGAATAGCAAAGGCTGCATTGTTGAGCGAGAACAACACAGCAGCATTTCTTGTTAATTTTTTCTCCAAAGCTTTAGTCATTATAACGCTTTGGTGTTGCGTCGTTGAATAACAAAATATGATTGAGGTGAAACGAGTTGTAATTGTATTTATATCCTTTTACTTGGGTATATATAATATCATAGGGAGATCTGATGTAAAGTTTCCCAATAGTCTATGTTGATCATTTGTTTGTTGAGTCGTATCTATTTGTAAATAAGAGTATGGTTTTTTTGTTGCATCTTCAAAAGCCTCTTGTACATATTTTACTTTTGATGGAAAACATTGTCGAGCCAAATAGGAAATAGAAGAAGCATCTCTAGGGTTTTTAAAAAGAAAAAAATAATGACTATTCAAGGAAATTGTACGATTTCCTTTTAAAAACAGATTCTGAACAATAAAAAACACACTTATGTTCAAATGATGACTATGTTTTGTATACATAGCATTGGCATCGGCTTTACCAGAAACTTCATCCATGAGATCATCAATTATCAGCCATCGATTTTGTCCATCTTTGGGAAAACTCACTGTTATATCTATCATGCCTTCATGAAAAATCACTCCTGGTACATCATTAAAGGCTTTTTGATAGGCTCCATAACAGTAGTGAAGTTCTGTTGGCGGGGGGTGAGCTATAGTCTGACTAGCTTCAATCATTCCAAAAATCGCTTGTGTCTTTCCCGATCCAGTTGGTCCTGCAATCATTGCTGTAAAAGGAGAACGCATCCTTGGGTCATAATCTTCAGGTTTCCCATTCATCATAAAAAGATGTTCATCAACCAACAGTAGTTTCATTTATGATTCCAAGGAAAGTTTCTCGCTTTTTGTATTTTTTCCATAGCTTCTTCATACATACTAAACTCAGTAACACCTCCAAAAGAGGAAAATCCTACGACAAATACCAAAATCATCATAACTATCAATGCTTTACGCTTCGTACTCGGTAAAACATCTAGCATATCGTGTGTAGTACCATCAACTGTATCAACTTCATTCATCGGTCTCATCTCAACATCATCCTCTGTCGACATCTTAACTTCCAATAACAATACAATCATATCAATATTCCTTTTTATACAATGTAAAAACTATCAAAAAATCAAATGCCATACATTCAAAATCTAGATGCCATATAAGTTCAAATTAACTAAAAAAATAATCAAAACTCAAATGTCACTTAAATGCCACTCAAATGCCACTCAAATGTCCCTCAAATGAAATACAATATTAACTCGGCGAATCCATTGAACGCCGTAACCCATTGCATTCACCCAGAGTCAAATCCACAAAAAAACACTTGGTAGGGAGATCTGCTCATATATTACTACTGACGATGTCATCTTTCTCTCTGAGAGGCCAGATCTTCTGCGAAGGTAGTGAAGCAATACGTTCTTGAACTCAAGATAGTGGGACTTGAGGTTAATGTAGCCAAGAGTGCGACACTTAATGGGGAAGTGCACAAAAAGAGGGAAGGCAGACGCTGGGTTTTTCCCAGCGCTACCATAGCCAGTATCGATGGCGTCGACTTACCAACTGTCAATGCTGAGGGCTCCTATCGGTACCTGGGCATTAGCTTGGGTACAAACAGTCGAGCAGACCGGAGACGGCTGGAAACGTCTACCATGTCGCTTCTTGAAACGGGTCTGAATAACATCTCAGGGGTCCCCCGGAAGCCTCAGCAACCCCTGAGGATTTTGAGAGAACATCTCCTTCCTAGGTTTACGCACAGCCTCGTGCTATAGAAACCCACGAAAGCCCATCTAGTGCGCCTTGACAAAAAGATACGTTGGTGCGTTGGTACGTGGCTGCATTTGCCTCATGCTACGACCCAGAGCTATTACCACGCGCCCATTGCTGAAGGGGGTTTAGGGGTGTTGCCATTTGAGGGGCGGATGGAAGAGATGCGCAGACGGAGGCTTCTGGATTTGCTCTCATATGGCACTGACGTTACCAACTGGTTTATCCATCAAAGCCGTTGGGGGGAAGCCCACTTGGGCTTTCTTCATCCTAACCCCGGGACAGGGACAGGGCCCCCTATGATCGCTCTACCTGTCCCATGTCGTACACTCAAGGATCGTCTCCATGAATCTGCGGAGGGCCGTGGGCTTAAGTACCATGGATTGGCTCCGCAGGTTCATGGATGGATATCATCGGGCAGTAAGTTCATTCGGGGAGCCGACTATGTGCATAGTGTTAACCTCAGGGCTAACCTTGTACCTACCCCGGCAATTATGGCCAGGATCAATGGGGATAAACCTGGCCATATGTGATTACTGCCGTGGTCAAACGAGGGCCACCTTAGCTCACATCCTACAATCATGTGGCAGGACCCATGGACAACCGTTGTTTGGCCCAACTACGTCGTTGATTATGCTGTTGGTAGGTTGCGGAAACTGGGTTTCTCTGTGGTGGAGGAGCCCAGGATACCATTCGATAACTGTTTCCGCAAACCAGATATAGTGGCCTGGAGGGGTTCCCAAGTGGTTATGGTCGAGGTGGCCATAACAGGGGATGGATAGCATCTGGATGAAGCACACTTCGAAAAAATTCGCTGTTATGATCAGGCGGCTTTGACGGAGTTGGTTTGCAGGAGTTAGTACCACCAGAGTGGCCAGTTTAACGATCAACTTGCGGGGCGCATTTAGCCCAGCTTCGATGGTTATTCCAAAGGAGTTGGGCTTTGCCAAGATCGACTTTCAGCTCATGTCTCTTCGAACTCTGGTAGGTAGCTAGTCGATTTGGCGCGATTGGAAATGCTCGACTATGGTCAGGCTGGCGGTGTGACCGTCTACAGGGGAGAGAATACTCAACTACGAGGGGCAAGGCTGCTCGCCTAGGCAGACGCCCGGGAGCCCGGTCGGGCGTCCGTCTACAGGGGAGAGAATACTCACCTATAGGGGGGTGAGGTGCCTCTCGTTGGCGGACCGAAGCCCGGTCAGGCGTCCGTCTACAGGGGAGAAAACGCTCACGCCTATAGGGCTGGTGTGCCACGGTGGGCTTGTGGATGCCGGTGGCAAACTGCTTGCAGTTTGCTGACGAGTGAGCTGTCTGTCGGGCCGCGTGGTGCCACGATGCACCCGGGGTCCGAGTTGCGTGGTTCCCGGCACTCCGCCCGATCCGTCTTGAAACACGGACCAAGGAGTTGAGCACACGCGCAAGTCCATGGGCTTTCGATAACTCCAGTGACGTAGCTAAGGCAGAACGGGCGTGATCCAGCACTGGCTTGTCGGCGCAACGCCGGCCCGCGGGCGCCTCTCTGCAAGTGCCCGCGGTGCAAGAGCGTGTTCGCTCAGACCCGAAAGGTTGTGAACTATGCTTGAGCAGGGCAAAGCCAGAGAAAACTCTGGTGGAGGCTCGCAGCGATCCTGACGTGCAAATCGGTCGTCAAACTTGAGCATAGGGGGGAAAGACTAATCAAACCGCCTAGTAGCTGGTTCCCTCCAAGTTTCCCTCAGGATAGTTGGCAATCGGGATAAATAGTTTTATCCGGTAAAGCGAATGATTAGAGGTATTGGGGCGAAACGCCCTCAACCTATTCTCAAACTTTAAATGGGTAAGAGGCGCGACCCTTCCTGCTCGGGGTCGTGTGCTCGAACAGAGAGTGCCCGGTGGGCCGTTTTTGGTTAGCAGAACTGGCACTGTGGGATGAACCAAACGCTCGGTAAGGGTGCCAAACGCATGCTCATGAGATACCACAAAAGGTGTTGGTTGATATAGACAGCAGGACGGTGGCCATGGAAGTCGGAATCCGCTAAGGAGTGTTCCCATACTTGAGACAGTTCAGTAATTCATGCGCCTTCTAGGCAATGTAATGAACGCTTCATTGGTTCAATGCAATCAGTCAGTCACTCCACTGAATAGCTAGTAGGTCATTGTTATCATCGAAATTTCACACTAACTGCCAGCAGCAGCTGGTGATCAATAGTACCAGGAAAGAAGCCCACAACACTGTTTGGTGAAAAGAGATTACTGCGAGGATTGCGCCTCCATATTCTTTGAAGGTAAGAAACTTGCTTATTAGTACACATAATAATGAAATATAAAATGCACACTACTACACTACACTTAGACTACTATTAGTATGTATGCTATCGTCATCTATATTTATTGTATACCCAATAAAAATTATTATGACGATAATAATGAATAGTAAAAATCTTTATATACAACATGATGACATTATAATTATTATTGTTATTTTTAAAAAGCACACAACAATGCAAATAATATAATTGCAACCACAATCAGCAATCAATAAATATTATTAATTTACTATTACTACTACTAGTCACATTTCTCATTATCCAGGTTTTCGTTGTCGATTATCATCCTCTCTGATTTGAACTGAGTAATTTAGAAGATGTACAAAGCTAGCAGCGATCCTTCCATGTTATACAAAACGCCTCAGACTAACAACATTTATGGTGTCGTTTATATGCTCTTAGCTGCTTCAATATTTCGCTTCATTCCTTCATCCTTCCAATGTTTGCTAACCATTTGCTTTTCTTTTTTTCACATTAACTTCTGAAATGCTGTTAGGAATGGTTTGAGTCGTTTGCCTGCCTCGTAAAAAGTTTTCAACTTTCATTTTGTAGAGATGAAGATTGTAAGAAGCTTTATGTCATATGGCTAAAATCTTCGCAATTATTCTACTCACGTGAAATGTGAACATCAGTGAGTATTCAGTTGAATATATTTCTAACTTGCCTGACTGAGCTCATCAGGTAGTTACTTACACCAATGCAAGGTTAAAATAAAACTTTAATTTCTATGAAGCACTGGAAAAATTAAGTTTTGAGTTGCTTACCTGAGACAGCGAGAACTTTAGCAGAGGATGGCTTCACTTTAATACTTGTATCTGCTATTTGTAATAGTCAATGGCTTTTTCTTCACTCAGTTTGGTTTTGGTCGTCTCCAATAGTTGTAAATGAATTGTTAGCAATTTGTTTCACAACACGCTCTCTGTTTTTGTTACAACTGTACAAAACAAAACTTTGACATCAATACTGACCTGCTGCACTTATCCACTGTTACACATAGTGAGCTAGATTGCTCGCTCTTGGTGCGTTGTAATGACCACTCATTATTCCTTGGTCATTCTGTGAATGAGAAAATATTTATAAAGATGCTGCAAATCTGCTATGTGCTCCATTTGTAATGGTAGATGCATCATTTGCGCTGAATTGGTTTAAAAAAAGTTTCGCATTTGAGGTGTTGGGCTATCTGCAGTTAATGTACATGCATTTAGCTGTGATAAATTGCCCTAGTTGGCCTTTTGCTCATTTCATTCAACTGATACTAGTGAGTGGTTGGCATGAGACTTTAGTGAGCTAGTAGTAGTGCAAACACTTGTAACTACTAGACACATTCACACCTCATTGAATGGCTAATGCCCCTGCCACATGCTACCTTGCCTTAGTACTAGGAGTTTTTGAACTCTTTTTGGACAGAAGTGGAGATAACTTTTTTCTCAACTGTCTTTTGTAGGAAACCATCAATGAATGTTTGTTTGGATCAGCTGAAGTTGCATGCTATATGACACCCTCATTACTGATTCCAGCAAAACTACACTGCTTGGATAGTAAGTGTTGTCACCTTTATAGACAGTGTACGTTTCAGTCAACTCCCAAATAACATCTGCTTTACCTGTCCTTAACATTCACGCTCATTAGCTGCAATGAGTGGTGGAATTTTATGTCTACTACCACTGCGCAAGGTCCCCCTGACAACTGTTGAGTGTCAGGCATGCCTAAATAGAGCCTGGCACAGCCAGAACATAAGCAAGTCAGCCGGTAGAAACCCTACCGGCCCTGCAGCATTCACTGCCTGCCCTGCAGCATTCACTGCCTGCCCTGCAGAGGTACCACCGGCCCTGCAGCACACCCTGCCGGCCCTGCAGCATGTGCTACCGGCCCTGCAGTGCCATTACCATACCTATACCGGGTCAGTGAGCAAAGAACTACTATAGCCTGAGAACCGAAATTGATACCAAAGATGCAGGAGCCCAACTTTGCAACATAGCTGTCCTCAAACAAGACCAAAGCCAAGGACCACAAGCCATAAGGACCAAAAACCAGGGCTACTCATTGCACCACCATGAGTAAGCAAGATTGACTAAGAAGCTCCGCCCCCTACTTCTGGGCGCCTGGCACATTTAACCCTATATTAACCAATGACTGTATCATATATTTATATCTCATGATCTGATTAGTGTAAACACTTCCTGCCATTGCTGATTTGTTGCCCCTTGTTTTGGCATATGTTTTAATCATGTTCTGCCTATAAAAGGCAGAACATTTCACTAGACTCTTTGTATTGTATTGGGATTCTACCTGTGCTTAAGCCAAGTAACATGATACATTTACCCTTATTATACATTGCTGGTTACGCTGTGTAATAAAGTATGGTTTACTCAACAAGTCATTGAGTTGTACGTTTGAGCCGTGGGCTCCGGGAACAGTTGTGGAGTTGGCATACTCCTCTGTTGGAAGTTGACCTCTAGAGTGAGGCGTTGTTGGTGGACGTTTGGTCGGCCCCCCAAAATCCACTACAAATGATTGGTTATATTTTCATTCTTCTCTGTTTTGTAGGAAGCATAAATGGCCTTTGCCGACACCAACACTAACACTTGAATCAGAACTTTGTTACGGTTTCAGTTTCACTCTGCTATAAGAGGTAGGTACCAGACCAAATCTAACTAGAAGCCTCATCTTTTTTCTAACTAAAATGCACAGAAAAGCGGTTGGTTGTCTTCCCATTGGAATCACAACTTCCTAAAAATGTGATCACTGGAGAGAGGTTTTTTAGTTGTTCTCTCCATTACAAAGAAATTAGAACACAACTTCTGTTTTTACTATCAGATCTGCAGCATAAGTGATGGAGTACAAGAGTAGATAATTTCTGGCGAAATGCTAGATTTATTGAAAATCTGAGTGCATAAAAGAAAGACAGACATTACCATTTTCAGTGGATTCGATATTAGTAGAACAATTGTTACAATTTTTTATTGTTTCAAAAACTGTTCGCCTAATGTTTCCAACTTATGGAGTTGCAATTTTGTTTTCTATCAATGTTTGACTGAATAAACTTTGCTTGCGTTAGTGATTGTCTTTATGCATTATTGATAATGTTTTTTTCCCCACAACTTTCTTGCATTGAGGTAAAGAAACATAACCTAGTCATATTTTTGGACTTATTCTGTAAACATTAAACTAACACTCAGCTGTAGAAAAAATTACAACTTCTGTTATTTTTGGTTGATAAAACATTGCAAAGCTTGAAGGGATTGAATTTGGAGCATTCTGTCACTTGCCTATTTCTGACCCTTATTTTCTAGAGCTAATACAGGCCTTCATATAGCTTTAGATGCTGGTGGTTTATGTGGATTGTGAGGCTACCAAATGGTCACAAATGGCTCCTGCTATATTTGTTAACTCAAAAGGTCCTACATACATGAGAAATACCTAATCATCACACACCGCAGTACAATCACATTGCTTACTTTTGCCATTTAGTAGTTTTCAATTATCACTTAGTCAGCAGTCCGCAATAGACATTGCGTCACTATAATTATGTCCACGTAAACACTCAAGTCAGCACCAATTGTGACATCAGCTCTTTAGAGGCAGCATCATGGTCTTGTTTTTTGTTTACAGCAACTTGTTTATTTTTATTAATCCTTGCAACTTATGATTCAACATATTATGATTAGCCTTATGCCTACTATAAAAGATGAGCTGCAATTTTTACCTTCCATAACACTACTAGACTTTACAACACAACCAACCATATTGTAAGATGTAGCTAGCTGATACTGCTACCTAAACTTTGAGCTAACAACAATCATACCACATCTACTGTGCTGCCTAGCAAGTTGAGCAAGGTATTTTGTACACTATTTCACTAATACATTTTGTTATTATAATTCTGATGCTGAATGTTTTTATGTAATGCTTATATTGACTCATGCTGCTGTTATTTACCTTTTATCCTTATACACTGAGTAGTTAATTGCAGACTTTATATCATGGTTACATACTTTATAGTTTTCACGGTGTTTGGTGCGGTGTCATTGAATAAACTACACATCACACTTAACCAGCATCAGTTGATTCTTCCAAAAAGCTGGTCGCACAATACAGTGAAAACTTGTACTCTGAACTGCATCTGAACTTCAAGACTTAAAGACAAGCAAAGGAACCAACTCCACACAACGTCAGCATCCAGAGGAGACTCTATCGGCATCATTGGAGCAAACTGTAAGTGACAATTTACACACATATACACCACGTCACCTGTTTACTGGAACTATACTTGTGCAAATTCCTAAGTTCAAGAGCCAAGAAGTCTATCAGTTGTACTAAGAGCATTAAGTCTAAAATTTATTGTTTAGTAAGATTCTCACTTTCATTTTTTGCATTGCTTAATTTTATATATACATGACTGTTAGTTTTTTTGAAACTAAGTAGTTGATGTCACAATTGTACGCTGACTCAAATTTCGCCCAATCAACTTTTAATAATTTTAATAATTCCTAAGTTAGACACAAATAATTTTATAGTATAATCAGTAAGATAGGTAGGTACCAGGGTCAAAGGTTAATTTAGTATACATCTTGCTCACGTGGTGGCATTGCTATCGTGCATGTTTTTGGGTGTCGCTGCAACTAATTATGAGTGGTCTCGCATGCTCTGCCTCATCACATTTTTTAACAAATTCTCTCGACGTTGCAGTAAGTATAATTAGGAGTTGTTCGTTCCATCAGTCAAAGTCAGTTGCAGTTGTCTGCCTTAGTCGAGTCTTTTAACCTTGCCCTGTGATACGTAACACTTGTCGCTGGCGTTAGCAAGTGGTAGAAAGCACATCCGGTCTGCGCTGTGACCTTTCCTCGGCCGTAACCCTCATCAGTAGTAATATATGAGCAGATCTCCCTACCAAGTGCTTTTTTGTGGATTAGATCTTGGGGGTTATGCAATGAGTTACGACGTTGGATGGATTCGCCGAGTTTATATTGTATTTCATTTGAGAGGTATTTGAGTGGCATTTGAGTGGCATTTAAGTGGCATTTAAGTGGCATTTGAGTTTTGATTATTTTTTTACTTGATTTGAACTTATATGGCATATAGATTTTGAATGTATGGCATTCAAGTTTTGATAATTTTTTTACATACTTATATACATAATTCTAACTCATAGGGTATCTAGATTTTGAATGTATGGCATTTAAGTTTTGATAATTTTTTGTAATTCCGACTCATATGATATCTTGAGAGGGAGGAGAGAGGGAAAGAAGAGAGAGGAAAAAGGGGAGCATTAGCCCTCTAGATGATTAAAATTTACAGTAAATATTGTGTAATACAAAGTACTTTAACTTCATTTATTCACTTGAGACTACATATCATCAGCATTCGAGATCGAGTTTACATATAAGAATAGTTGTATTTGTATACATCTAGAGAGGGGAGAGAGGAGAGAGGAGAGAAGTTAGAGGAGAGAGAGGAGGTATCTTGAGAGAGAGGAGAAAGGATACCATTAGTCCTCTAGATGATTAAAATTTACAGTAAATTTTGTGTAATACATTTGTAATTCCGACTCATATGATATCTTGAGAGAGAGGAGAGAGGGAAAGAGGAGAGAGGAGAAAGGGGAGCATTAGCCCTCTAGACGATTAAAATTTACAGTAAATTTTGTGTAATACAAAGTACTTTACTTCATTTATCCACTTGAGACTACATATCATCAGCATTCGAGATCGAGTCTACATATAAAAATAACTGTATTTGTATATATCTAGAGAGAGTTTAGAGGAGAGAGGTTAGAGGAGAGAGAGAGGAGACTTGAGCATAAATATTTCTTTTAGTTATATATATATATTTACAGTTATTATGTTTACCATACATGTAATCAGTGTTAATTTTTTATTTTGTTTAAAAATTATTATTGTTTCTGGTAAAAATCTACATTAGTTAAGTTTTAAAATCATATGAATAAAATTTGTGTCAATTTAGTATCTACTGCATTACATATTTACAATATTACTTTGTAATTATTAGTGAAAGAAATTATGAAATACCGGCGAGTAATTAAGTAATTCAGTAAGGAAATTGGTTGGAATCGTAGTAATATTTTTTAAATACAACATTGCTTTGCAACGACTATTAATAAAAGCAATTATGAATGTTGATGAGTAACTAAGTAATCTAGCAAGGAAAACTGATTGAAATCACGGTAATATTTGTTAAAAGATACTTGCGTCATGTTTTATCAACAAAAAAATTAAACAATTTTCAAATGTTTACGAGTAACTAAGCGATTCAGTAGGAAAAACCAACTGAAACACGCAATATCCGTTTTTGAAATATTTACTATAAACACAATTGGGACATTGCTGTTATCAAAAAAAATCAAGCCAGTATCAAATGTTTACGAGTAACTAAGTGATTCAGTTGGCAAAAATCGATTGAGATCATGTGACATCCGTTACAAATATTTACGTTAAGTTAGCAACGAGAAAATAAATATTTCTTAAAATATCCGCTATAGCGAGTTACGATAATTTTGTACTCGCCCTAAAGGTTTTCAGTCCATTTTCGGTTGGATCAAAATTTATGCGAGACGTTTTAGGCATTATTTTAGTCGACGTAATGTTACCAGTTCATTTTCACATTTTTTTAAAAAGTAATTAATGATAATATAACGCAAGTGTCACTTCACTAATAAACTCACTCCAGAAAAGTCATTAATCACCATTTCTCGCCTAATCCTATATGTTTTGATCTTTTTAACGTTATGCGTTATAAAGTCGCTCGAGAAAAGTCATTAATTACACCTAAGCACTATTTATTATTATGTTATTTCTATTTAAAACAAACAACGAACATCCATAGACGTTGGAATTATAGGTTTATCAATTCAACCTAAAAAGGAAGAGAACTTAATTGCAGAGGTGGGAATAAGTCGGACTAAGTCAAGTCATCTTAGAGTCAAGTCAAGTCATAGGTCATAACTTGACTTGACTTAGTTGAGCAGTGACTTGACTTGACTCTGACTTGATGCCTCATCTGACTCGACCCGACTTGACTCGAAAAGTTTCATGACTTGACTTGACTCGACTTCATAATACAGATGACTTTATTACAGTCATCATCAAGTCATTTGGAGTCAATCTCGCAGAGTTGTCTGCTCCTACCACAATTTCCTAAATTAACAAAATACCCGTGTGTCATTGCTGTTTGTATTTCCTGTTTGGTTATCAGAACCAGAGGTGTTATTTAGTGCACAACCCAGCTAATAGTTAGCCAACTGTATGCTTGCTGGAGTATGGTGATCAGAAAATTACATTAGGCCTTCCATTCAAATGTTTTCTACCAGAAAAAAAGATAGAATAATTGATGATTTTCTACCGTTTAAAAATATAAGAAGACAAGAAGAAGGTGCATATGCAGAATACTGTTTGTTTTGTCAACTAGAAATGTACTAAAAATAATTAATGCTTTCTGATTACGAAAGTTTGTGAAATGGGGAAGACTTTTTTTTCAGTAGGGTTGTTGTTTTTAACGCGACTTCTCGTCAACTGCATGTAGGTCAAATTCCCTGCTGGAAAAAAAAGTTGATTGCAACATGTAAAATTCCTAATGTTTCTTGACTTTATTAAACATGTGTTGCAAAATTTATTGCACAACTTTACTGCAGAGATCTTTTTGACAGAAAATGAAAAAGAACAAGTAATTTTACAAAATTAAGTAACAAAAATAAAATGGTGACCTTTTTTTCAAGTAAGGAAGGAGGAAAGACAACTGCCATGCAAGGAATAGTAAACCATTAACTCACTGTGAAGTGCCTACTGCTTGAACTGTGAACAGAATATTTTATTGGCTGCAACATTCTACTGGTTCTGGCTTTCCATAAGTACAAATGCTATACTGCCAGACTATTGTTCTGAACCACTGATTTATCATTGCCAATATTTTTGTCATCTGTTGCTGTTAGGGAAATCTTTCAATAAAAATCGTCTGATTTCTGTGAAAGTTTTGTATTAGTCATCTATTGGACATCTAAATTACCCCCTCTGAAATCTGCCGATCACGATGATGTCTTTGATAATGCTATACGACCAATAGACTCCGAGATATTCAAGTGACTTGATATTTGACTTGTAAGTCATTTGAGTCAGACTTGACTTGACTTAGAATTTTTCATTACTCAACTCGACTTGACTCAACAATGTTTGTGACTTTACTTGACTTGACTCAGCTGAACCTCAGAATGGCTGCGACTTGACTTGACTCGACTCACAAAGTTCATGACTTGACTTGACTCGACTTTAAAGTCATTTTCTCCCACCCCTGCTTAATTGCATTTATCTCCTATTTTTATTGTGTTTGATTACATATTAGTTAATACAGGTACAATCTCTCACCAAAATTTAATGAGCAATCCAACTCACTTCCAACAAAACGGATTTGTGGTTATACCTCTAATTCTAGTTATCCCCGGTATCAACTAAAAAAACATGAACAAAGTATGACTTGTTTTGTTAGTTAGACTGTTACTTTTCTTAAAATATCTCATTGTTTTTTGTGTGAAATACAAACAATGTATCAACATACATAGTGTAGTTTCTATTTTTAGGAATTGCTGTTTTGTCTAATAAATCAAGAGTTATATGTTACATATACATATTTAAATGCTATCAGATACCTGTAAAGTATTTATTACATTCCTAACTCATACTTAATGTTGTAAACTATAATCGACGCTCTCACATTTTAATTTACTGTCTGATGATATAAAGATGGAACTACACTGCATCAATGTTTTGCTGTTGATGTGACTATATGATTGTTTGTGGATATGTTCAGTTGACTACATAGTTCGAAGTAGTGTGTGTTGTAGTAGAGCATATCAATGAACTGCAATTGAACTAGTTATTAAATGCTATCAGATACCTGTAAAGTATTTACTACATTCCTAACTCATACTTAATGTTGTAAACTATAATTGAAGCTCTCACATTTTAATTTACTGTCTGATGATATAAAGATGGAACTATACTGCATCAATGTTTTGCTGTTGATGTATCTATATGATTGTTTGTGGATATGTTCAGTTGACTACATAGTTCGAAGTAGTGTGTGTTGTAGTAGAGCATATCAATGAACTGCAATTGAACTAATTAATCACACATCATATTTTTGCTATAAAATATGTTTGAAGGATGTGAGTTGTCATTCAAATGAATTGTAAGTTTCGTCCTAGCTAGATATATTTAAAAGAGTATCAATCTAGGACTTGTAAAATTTGTTTATCCAATGCTCTACATTCAAAAATTTTAGCTAGGTAGAAAGGAAGTTTACAGGAGTGTATGTAGAGCTTAAGCTTATTAGTCTATCTAATCTCTATCTTCCTATTTTTTTTAACCAACTTCCCATTTTAGCTTCCACTTTTTTTAAAAAACAATATCATTTATCATAGTAATGATCAGAAAATCAGTCTACGAATTAATTTTGATAAATGACTTCAATGTTTTGTATATAAGATAAAGTATTTTTTCTAAGCAGTATTAGTTTTCATTTGTACTTCATTTCAAGTATTAGTGTGCAAAACAACAAAAAATGGCTAGCAATATTCCTACAACAAATGAGTAAGTTATTTTATACTATCTTTTACAATTTTGCTGCAATTACATTTATAAATTTATACAAATTGATATATATATATATATATATATATATATATATATATATATATATATATATATATATATATATATATTACTTGTAGGTCTACAACTTCAAATGAGGAACTACATCTAAATATAGATGAAATAGATTTCAGTGCTATGTAAGTAAATTATTGAAGCTTTATTATTCAACTGTATTATATAGAGTTTTTAATTAATCACAATCTTGATTTATTGTTTTATTAAGCTCTACCGATGATGAAACATTGAGGTGGCTGGATGAATGTTTTGAGGAATCGGAGAAGGCAAAAAAGACAAGTGCTAGCACACATATTGCTATGAGTAAGTATTTTTTCTGTTTTATGAAAAATGTAAATTTTTCTGTAGGTAAAATAATAACGACTCTACATTTACTACGTTATTTTTGTAGAAAAAACATCTACACGTTTTATTGCGAGTGGGCAATATATAGGGAAGGATGAATCCTTTCTCTCCTATGACGGCCACACATTTGAATGTGAGTATGATGAAAATATTATTTACTACATACTCATTCAATTTTAATAAATTTTTTTCAAAAATAACATAATTACATTCGTATTTTCTATTTTAGTTCAAGCAGAGAACCAACAATTAAAAAAATATAGGGAGATGAATGTTACAGATGGGGAAATAAAAGATTATAAGGACTGCTTTAAGTGTAAGTGATATGCATTATCTTTATATACATATGCCATACTCAAGAAGGTTATCTATATATAATGAGAATTTGTTTATTTTGCTTGTAGATATTGATAACAAAAGGACAAGATATTTCTTTTCAGTGCTTTTGTTGTTATTGATAGCATATTGTACAAAGTCGGTGAGCAAAGCACTGAAAGGAAAAAAAGACAACATTTCGTGTATATTTTGTGGTAAGAAGTTTAAATTAGGGGAGTTGCATGAGCCTGGCCGAGTTCTTTCAAGACATTTTTTTGCTCACTTGTTTATTTTTTATTGTTTATGCGGAAAATCACATACAACTTTGAGAGATCTCCAGCGACATAGTTGTATTTTGAAAACTAAAATGTTTTTTATTGTTGATATTGCTAGTTATAATAATTTTGTGTTATTTATTAATAAAAAATATTCTGAATTAGTTATGGATATTACTTTTCCAAAAAATTTTGCGTTAGTATATCTCTATCCAATAGAAGGTTATTTTTCTGAAAACATTGTTTTAGATTTTGAATTAGGGAGTAAATGGTTGGCGATAGCTAAAAAACCGGCTGCTGGAGATCGAAAGCTTTTGATTAAAAACCAGTGTAAAAAAATGAGAGCACTTATATCTTCAGATTCTGATCTTTCAGAAACTGAAGAAAGTAATAATGACCTAATTTCTGTTGCTAGTTCACAGTGCAGTCCAAAAACCAGTGTTTTAGAATCTAATACTGTAACAGATAATCCTCAAACTCAAGTAGATTTAAAAGAAAGCCAAAAGATTGATAATAAGAAAATTGATTTAATTTCAGTTAAATTAATTTTGAATATAACATATGGACTGAAAAAAAGGGTTTTAATGATTGTGCTAAATTGAAATTAGCGGCTATTAGACAGAAAATGCAAAAAACATCAGACTTTTCTCAAGAAGAAATTCTTGTATTAACTGCACTCTTAGGTGAGTTTTAAAATTTTTATTTCACTATATTTTTTAATATTATCATGGCTCTGGAATAGGGTTTATGCAACTGTCCTATTTTATAATTTCTTACCACAAAATATATAGTTAATAGGATGTTTTTTTATAAATACTCTCTCTATATATATATATTATATATACAGACAATAATCTGTGTTTTTATGAGTACTTTATTCATATGTATACACTTCATGTAAAAAATGTTCTGTCATTAGTTTACCTAATGCATTATTTTATTTGTTTTGTGATTGAGAACTCCATATGCTTCATTCTTACTGTATTACTTTGCATAATATTACAAAATAAATATTGCATTAACTACCTTCATAACGCATCCAAGTTATGAAACAGTAAATTTCACATCTGTATTACTGAATCTATAACATTGTTATGAAAAAGACTATAATTACTTAATTATCGTGTCATATCACTATCAACACCCAACTCACAAAACTGTAAATCCTAAAGTATAATGCTTGCGGTTGTAAAAAAGTCTTCTACTGTCTTGGTTTCTCAAACAAATTATAAAGCATTTTCACAATTTTTTGTGTAAAAGCGGAGTTGTCTTACCATTTTGACAAAATGTGCCGACAACTTTTACATATTTTTTGAAAAAGAAGCCTAGAAATTATAAATGGGAGTTGTCTTAACATTTTTGAAAATGTGACGATAACTTGAAATATTTATTTTTGTGTCGGAACATTGAAATTTTGTAATATTTTAGAGTTGTAACCCCGAAAGGTTTACAAATTGACTAAATTACTAATGTTAAATATGAATAAAAATACTTTATTACGCTAAATATATACAAATTATTGCACACTACAAATAATATATAATTTAATGTTCATGAGTTGTTGCTGATAGATTTGGCGAGCCATCAGTCACTCACTTGTACACGTATTCTATCTAAAAACATACATAGACGTCGTTATAACAACTACATTATACTATGGTGAAAAATACGGTTATTAGTAGTTACTTATTACTAGTGAAGATTTACATACCTTAATTAAATTTCCGATATCGAAATCCTGCTAGCTTCGCTTGAAATGTGATTGTTATCTTCATTGCTTTTCTCACTTCATTGTTGACAACTTCATCTTTTTCCTCAAAGTTTTTGTTTTCAGAGTCATCATCCGTCATATTATCATCTTCTTCGTCATCAGTATAAGCATCAATGTTATCATCATCATCATCATCATCATCATCATCATCATCATCATCATCATCATCATCATCATCATCATCAGCATCATCATCATGACTTTTCATCAGCTCAGCATCGTCAAATAGGGAACATCTGAAAGCTATTCCTTCTTTTTCACTTGAAGTAGATAGGAGCATTGAAGCTTCTTCAACACCCAGAATCGTGAAAATGTGTTTCTTTGTACCACTTTGAGTTGACATCGTACTTTTATAGTGGATCATACCGCATTCATGATTTTTGATCTTCAAAACGTTCTCAGGAGGGACAACAATCTTCCCATATGGATATGGATATGGAGCTTAGGAAGTGCTTTGGAGTGTGATGTCATCATACCTGCAAAAAGTAAAAGAACTTAGTTTAATGATGTAAATATACTGAAATTATTGTCTTATTAAAAGATTGTTTTTAAAAACTAAGATTCAAAAACCTAGATGATTCAATTGATTAAAAACAAATAATTATTTTAGCACTTCTTACATTGATGCTCTCCTAATAGCTTTAGTAGATGTTGCTTTTCTGTTAGCCGTTGTAGAACTGGATGCTTTCTGTGTGAAAACGATGGCTCTAATATAGCTAAAGTTGTACTGATTAAACCCTATAAACACCATCTCGTGTCAATCTCTATGAATCAGCATTTTTTCACGCGAAGGAAAGTCAATGTTTTCGCGGGAATAAATGAATTATTTTCACGCGAATACAAACCAATGCTTTCGGGGGAATAAATACTTTGTTTTCACGCGAATACAAACCATTACTTTTGCAGGAATAAAACTGTTATTTTCACGCGAATACAAACCAATGCTTTCGCGGGAATAAATAATTTATTTTCACGCGAATGGAAATCGTTGCTTTCGCGGGAATAAATAATTTATTTTTACGCGAATGGAAACCGTTGCTTTTGCGGGAATAAATAATTTATTTTCACGCGAATAGAAACCAATGCTTTCGCGGGGATAAATGATTTAATTTCCCGCGAATGAAAGTCAATGTTTTCGCGGGAATAAATACTTTATTTTCACGCGAATACAAACCAATGCTTTTGCGGGAATAAATACTTTGTGTTCACGCGAATACAAACCGTTGCTTTCGCGGGAATAAAACTGTTATTTTCACGCGAATACAAACCAATGCTTTCGCGGGAATAAATAATTTATTTTCACGCGAATGGAAACCGTTGTTTTCGCGGGAATAAATGATTTATTTTCACGCTAATAGAAAGCAATGTTTTCGGGTGAAAATAAATTATTTACTCCCGCGAAAGCAACGGTTTCCATTCACGTGAAAATAAATTATTTACTCCCGCGAAAACATTGATTTCTATTCGCGTGAAAACAAATCATTTATTCCCGCAAAAGTATTGGTTTGTATTCGAGTGAAAAGAACAGTTTTATTCCCGCGAAAGCAACGCTTTGTATTCGCATGAAAACAAAGTATTTATTCCCGCGAAAGCATTGGTTTGTATTCGCGTGAAAATAACTCATTTTTTCCCGCGAAAATATTGACTTTCCTTCGCGTGAAAGAATGCTGATTCATAGAGATTGACACGAGATGGTGTTCATAGGGTTTAATCAGTACAACTTTAGCTATTTAAGAGCCATCGTTTTCACACAGAAAGCATCCAGTTCTACAACGGCTAACAGAGAAGCAACATCTACTACAGCTATTAGGAGAGCATCAAAGTAAAAACTTAATAAATTACAGTTTTTACTCATACATTATTTATTATACTAAAACAACTGAAAAAAACTAATCATCTGTATTTTTTTTAGATTCAACCACAAAAAATGGAAATAGTTAACAACAGAGAATCAGAAACTCAGCCTAAACCTTTGACTCAAGAGCACTTGATACTTCTACAAAACATATGCAATAAAAAAATTGAAGAGAGAGTGCGAATTATCTCAAACAATTGTAAATTCATACAGAAAGACTTGATAGAACAGCTAAATAGTTTTCGAACTGAATCTTTTCTAACATTAAAGCTCTTAGGGAATGATGTTACATCAGACATTCAGAGGTTACATTATCTATTACAACAACGACAATATCAACTAGAACAGGTAAGCACACCAATTTCTATCGAGTGTGCTCGTAAAAATCTTGCTCTAAAAAGAAGAAACATGCAACGAAAGTCCGCTCAAAGACAAGCAAGAAGGGTAAGGACTCAACAACGTAAGGCACGACGAGCTACAAAAACATCCGATTAACAGTCAATATGTGATGATAAGGTAATAATTAATAAAAAAAAATACTATTTAGTAAAAGTTTGTAGTTGTTTTAAATTTCTGCTTAACCATTCTATACTAATACATAACTTTCATTTTTGTTTAATCATCCTATACTAATACATAACTTTTTATTTTAGTTCATTATGGAATCAAAAGTACATAGAACAGAAGTCTTCCTTCTTAAGATATAACAGCAGTACATCAATGATGTCATTGTAAAAAAGACTATGCATTGATTGTCATTACAAATTGTAGTTACTTAGTATTTACTAACTCTAGGTATATTATACATGGATATTTTCCTACTTATTATGTAATAAATGTATATAACCATATATTGGTTTAATGTAGTTATATCTCCTTGTTCTTCTCTCCTCTCTCTCAAAATATCATATGAGTTCGAGTTATGTAAAAAAATTTTCAAAACTTAAATGCCATACATTCAAAATCTAGCTGCCATATGAGCTCAGATTAAGTAAAAAAATAATCAAAACTCAAATGCCACTTAAATGCCATTCAAATGCCACTCAAACACCTCTCAAATAAAATACAATATAAACTCGGCGAAGTCATTCAACGACATAGCCCATTGCCTCAACTCCAAGGTCGGATCCACAAAAAAACACTTGGTAGGGAGATCTGCTCATATATTACTACTCTCATCCACCATCACACACACTGGCAGTAGGCTGAAAAAAAAGGCCGCCCTCAGCGACAAACACCACCCTGTGGCATAGCGCGCACAAACACCATCGTACATTCCTCTGCTCCAAAAGCTATTGCCAGCTCCTCCGGGCGATCGCTGACATTGTCACAGCTAGTAATCTCATCGAACATTTCAAGACTAGGTTTCGAACAATTTTTATCAACAAGCAAGTGAAAACCTATGACGCATAACGTTGAAATGAGGTTTTGCTGGATTGGCTGCATGCGCAAATGCAAACTTGCGGTTTTCTTTGGGTTTTCCGACCGAGTTGACTTATTAGATCGCAATCTATTATGTGCAACTCAATAAACATGTACATGTGAGTGTGTGAGCGATACATATGACCTCCCATTACCGGTGGCCATCTACAGGATAGTTTATGAGCTGAGAGTATGGCCTGTCGAGAGAAGCAATGCAAACCATTGTTTGACATCGCTGACAAACGAGCAAGCAATTACTGAACAACGTACAAACGTGGTGACACCCGAACTCCGATGTATTTAAGAAAAAAGAACATTTCCGTTTTAAGCACATGTCATCAGTGAAATAACTTCGGTAAGTAATATAGCTTGATTAGGTGTGCTATTGCGTTAAAAGTTTTTGAAAGATGTATATACGTCTATTACAATAAATGATTATTAGACTCGTTTGATATAATTCATCGGGTGTGAACTTTCCTTGACAGCCTACAAACAATATTAACAAAATCTCGTAGCGTTTATACTCAGCGTGCTACATTTTATGGATCCCGTGTTTCAACAGTCTCGTTATCGACGAGTAGACTTGTTGCCGCTCTGTTTTGTTGCTGCATTCTGTTCAGCAAATGTTGGTGGTGAACAACTGTAGCAGATAGTGGCATACCCGTGGCTTACCGAGGAGCAGTTATGGACTTGTTTGACTGGGGGCGATGTTTATGAGAGTTGTTGTGTGACTTTAAACAGTCTTTATTAGGAACATGATTGTTAATTTGCCACCACTCGGTGTTATTGCATAACAGGAAGTGTCTCAAGCAACATTGTTCGGAGTTCAGGCAATCCAGTAGTCCAGCTCTTTCGTTACAGTTAAATGTTACACCAGCAGCAGAGAAATAAGGTTTGTAGTGACAGTTCAGGTATATCACAGCTTAGGATAGCTGCAATGTTACTGAAGCCACATATGATTATGTAGTCTCCTTCTAACCAGAAGAGCATGATTTGCACACACTTCACATGCTAGATGTGAAACATAGCGTTTGACAGCTGAAGAAGCTGCTAAAATCCGCTCTTCCAGTACAAACTGAATGTACACATAAACTGGTGCGATTACAATCAGGTAGCCTTAAATCTGATACTAATGCGCAACTGTTTTTATTGAGAACACTCAGTCACTCACAAGTTATGTAACAAACACATAATTGACTCTCTTCTACAACAACTTCATTCGAATTATGTCAAATGTCAACACTTTGATGATGTCATGGGAGACGAACACAAGAAAGTTGACTGTAGTCTGTCATGCACGAATGAGCTCATCAACATTTACACTGTAATTGGCAATATGAAGCACACCTAGGAAAGTATATGAAGTAGTGCTGAAACTGTTGGTTATAACTTCCACGAACAACGTCATTTTGCAGTCATCGAAACATGACTTTGCAACATAGTATACAAATTGTAAACGTTCGCCCGCATGAGTTTGAAATTAGTCCGTGAATCAGTGTGAGAGTGTGCCTGTCAAAATGTTTGGTGAAAATGTGAGCGATGGAACTAAAAACCAGAAAGTAATTAAAAAAACTGCCAAAAACGGGTACTACATCGTGAATTTCAAACAGTTGCGGCTAACTGCAGTTAACTAAACCAAAACCAAAAAACAACATCGCGCGTATCCATTACCCTGTCGGGAAACGTATTGCACCAAAAGCAATGTAAAAACCTCAGAAGTGAACTAAGGAAGGTATTGCACACAACGTGAGGAGTCTAAGTAGTGCATTTGGCCTGCGTCAACGTAAAGATGTGACAACCGTAGAGATTGATTATCGCTTTATAATGTTAAATGAAAGGCTTTCTCCTCTCGATGTTTTTTTTTAATGTGAACAATTGAACAGGTCATGAACCATTCTTCCCAGCTATGTGTTGACCTCTAGTTCATTTTTAACAAACTCTCTCGACGTTGCAGTAAGCATAATTAGGAGTTGTCCGCTCCATCAGTCAAAGTCAGTTGCGGTTGCCTGCCTGTCGAGTCTTTCAACCTTGCCCTGTGATACGTAACACTTGTCGCTGGCGTTAGCAAATGGTAGAAAGCACATCCGGTCTGCGCTGTGACCTTTCCTCAGCCCTAGCCCTCATCAACCATCACACACACGGGCAGTAGGCTGAAAAAGAAAAAGGTTGCCCTCAGCGACAAACACCACCCTGTGGCATAGCGCGCACAAACACCATCGTACATTCCTCTGCTCCAAAAGCTATTGCCAGCTCCTCCGGGCGATCGCTGACATTGTCACAGCTAGTAATCTCATCGAACATTTCAAGACAGGGTTTCGAACAATTTTTATCAACAAACAAGTGAAAACCTATGACGCATAACGTTGAAATGAGGTTTTGCTGGATTGGCTGCATGCGCAAATGCAAACTTGCGGTTTTCTTTGGGTTTTCCGACCGAGTTGACTTATTAGATCGCAATCTATTATGTGCAACTCGATAAACATGTACGTGTGAGTGTGTGAGCGATACATATGACCTCCCATTACCGGTGGCCATCTACAGGATAGTTTATAAGCTGAGAGTATGGCCTGTCGAGAGAAGCAATGCAAACCATTGTTTGACATCGCTGACAAACGAGCAAGCAATTACTGAACAACGTACAAACGTGGTGACACCCGAACTCCGATGTATTTAAGAAAAAAGAACATTTCCGTTTTAAGCACATGTCATCAGTGAAATAACTTCGGTAAGTAATATAGCTTGATTAGGTGTGCTATTGCGTTAAAAGTTTTTGAAAGATGTATATACGTCTATTACAATAAATGATTATTAGACTCGTTTGATATAATTCATCGGGTGTGAACTTTCCTTGACAGCCTACAAACAATATTAACAAAATCTCGTAATGTTTATACTCAGCGTGCTACATTTTATGGATCCCGTGTTTCAACAGTCTCGTTATCGACGAGTAGACTTGTTGCCGCTCTGTTTTGTTGCTGCATTCTGTTCAGCAAATGTTGGTGGTGAACAACTGTAGCAGATAGTGGCACACCCGTGGCTTACCGAGGAGCAGTTATGGACTTGTTTGACTGGGGGCAAAGTTTATGAGAGTTGTTGTGTGACTTTGAACAGTCTTTATTAGGAACATGATTGTTCGTTTACCACCACTCAGTGTTATTGCATAACAGGAAGTGTCTCATGCAACATTGTTCGCAGTTCAGGCAATCCAGTAGTCCAGCTCTTTCGTTACAGTTAAGTGACCAGCAGCAGAGAAATAATGTTTGTAGTGACAGTTCAGGTATATCACAGCTTAGGACAGCTGCAATGTTACTGAAGCCACATATGATTATGTAGTCTCCTTCTAACCAGAAGAGAATGATTTGCACACACTTCAAATGCTAGATGTGAGACATAGCGTTATTCAGCTGAAGAAGCTGCTAAAATCCGCTCTTCCAGTACAAACTGAATGTACACATAAACTGGTGCGATTACAATCAGGTAGCCTTAAATCTGATACTAATGCGCAACTGTTTTTATTGAGAACACTCAGTCACTCACAAGTTATGTAACAAACACATAATTGACTCTCTTCTACAACAACTTCATTCAAATTATGTCAAATGTCAACACTTTGATGATGTCATGGGAGACGAACACAAGAAAGTTGACTGTAGTCTGTCATGCACGAATGAGCTCATCAACATTTACACTGTAATTGGCAATATGAAGCACACCTAGGAAAGTATATGAAGTAGTGCTGAAACTGTTGGTTATAACTTCCACGAACAACGTCATTTTGCAGTCATCGAAACATGACTTTGCAACATAGTATACAAATTGTAAACGTTCGCCCGCATGAGTTTGAAATTAGTCCGTGAATCAGTGTGAGAGTGTGCCTGTCAAAATGTTTGGTGAAAATGTGAGCGATGGAACTAAAAACCAGAAAGTAATTAAAAAAACTGCCAAAAACGGGTACTACATCGTCAATTTCAAACAGTTGCGGCTAACTGCAGTTAACTAAACCAAAACCAAAAAACAACATCGCGCGTATCCATTACCCTGTCGGGAAACGTATTGCACCAAAAGCAATGTAAAAACCTCAGAAGTGAACTAAGGAAGGTATTGCACACAACGTGAGGAGTCTAAGTAGTGCATTTGGCCTGCGTCAACGTAAAGATGTGACAACCGTAGATATTGATTATCGCTTTATAATGTTAAATGAAAGGCTTTCTCCTCTCGATGTTTTTTTTTAATGTGAACAATTGAACAGGTCATGAAACATTCTTCCCAGCTATGTGTTGACCTCTAGTTCATTTTTAACAAACTCTCTCGACGTTGCAGTAAGCATAATTAGGAGTTGTCCGCTCCATCAGTCAAAGTCAGTTGCGGTTGCCTGCCTGTCGAGTCTTTCAACCTTGCCCTGTGATACGTAACACTTGTCGCTGGCGTTAGCAAATGGTAGAAAGCACATCCGGTCTGCGCTGTGACCTTTCCTCAGCCCTAGCCCTCATCAACC
Source organism: Cryptosula pallasiana (assembly GCA_945261195.1). Classification (NCBI taxonomy): domain Eukaryota; kingdom Metazoa; phylum Bryozoa; class Gymnolaemata; order Cheilostomatida; family Cryptosulidae; genus Cryptosula; species Cryptosula pallasiana. The sequence goes on along the minus strand of OX183134.1, from coordinate 280,833 downwards.
ATCACACACACGGGCAGTAGGCTGAAAAAGAAAAAGGCTGCCCTCAGCGACAAACACCACCCTGTGGCATAGCGCGCACAAACACCATCGTACATTCCTCTGCTCCAAAAGCTATTGCCAGCTCCTCCGGGCGATCGCTGACATTGTCACAGCTAGTAATCTCATCGAACATTTCAAGACAGGGTTTCGAACAATTTTTATCAACAAACAAGTGAAAACCTATGACGCATAACGTTGAAATGAGGTTTTGCTGGATTGGCTGCATGCGCAAATGCAAACTTGCGGTTTTCTTTGGGTTTTCCGACCGAGTTGACTTATTAGATCGCAATCTATTATGTGCAACTCGATAAACATGTACTTGTGAGTGTGTGAGCGATACATATGACCTCCCATTACCGGTGGCCATCTACAGGATAGTTTATGAGCTGAGAGTATGGCCTGTCGAGAGAAGCAACGCAAACCATTGTTTGACATCGCTGACAAACGAGCAAGCAATTACTGAACAACGTACAAACGTGGTGACACCCAACTCCGATGTATTTAAGAAAAAAGAACATTTCCGTTTTAAGCACATGTCATCAGTGAAATAACTTCGGTAAGTAATATAGCTTGATTAGGTGTGCTATTGCGTTAAAAGTTTTTGAAAGATGTATATACGTCTATTACAATAAATGATTATTAGACTCGTTTGATATAATTCATCGGGTGTGAACTTTCCTTGACAGCCTACAAACAATATTAACAAAATCTCGTAGTGTTTATACTCAGCGTGCTACATTTTATGGATCCCCGTGTTTCAACAGTCTCGTTATCGACGAGTAGACTTGTTGCCGCTCTGTTTTGTTGCTGCATTCTGCTCAGCAAATGTTGGTGGTGAACAACTGTAGCAGATAGTGGCATACCCGTGGCTTACCGAGGAGCAGTTATGGACTTGTCTGACTGGGGGCAATGTTTATGAGAGTTGTTGTGTGACTTTGAACAGTCTTTATTAGGAACATGATTGTTCATTTGCCACCACTCAGTGTTATTGCATAACAGGAAGTGTCTCATGCAACATTGTTCGCAGTTCAGGCAATCCAGTAGTCCAGCTCTTTCGTTACAGTTAAATGTAACACCAGCAGCAGAGAATTAAGTTTTGTAGTGACAGTTCAGGTATATCACAGCTTAGGACAGCTGCAATGTTACTGAAGCCACATATGATTATGTAGTCTCCTTCTAACCAGAAGAGAATGATTTGCACACACTTCAAATGCTAGATGTGAGACATAGCGTTATTCAGCTGAAGAAGCTGCTAAAATCCGCTCCTCCAGTACAAACTGAATGTACACATAAACTGGTGCGATTACAATCAGGTAGCCTTAAATCTGATACTAATGCGCAACTGTTTTTATTGAGAACACTCAGTCACTCACAAGTTATGTAAAAAACACATAATTGACTCTCTTCTACAACAACTTCATTCGAATTATGTCAAATGTCAACACTTTGATGATGTCATGGGAGACGAACACAAGAAAGTTGACTGTAGTCTGTCATGCACGAATGAGCTCATCAACATTTACACTGTAATTGGCAATATGAAGCACACCTAGGAAAGTATATGAAGTAGTGCTGAAACTGTTGGTTATAACTTCCACGAACAACGTCATTTTGCAGTCATCGAAACATGACTTTGCAACATAGTATACAAATTGTAAATGTTCGCCCGCATGAGTTTGAAATTAGTCCGTGAATCAGTGTGAGAGTGTGCCTGTCAAAATGTTTGGTGAAAATGTGAGCGATGGAACTAAAAACCAGAAAGTAATTAAAAAAACTGCCAAAAACGGGTACTACATCGTCAATTTCAAACAGTTGCGGATAACTGCAGTTAACTAAACCAAAACCAAAAAACAACGTTGCGCGTATCCATTACCCTGTCGGGAAACGTATTGCACCAAAAGCAATGTAAAAACCTCAGAAGTAAACTAAGGAAGGTATTGCACACAACGTGAGGAGTCTAAGTAGTGCATTTGGCCTGCGTCAATGTAAAGATGTGACAACCGTAGAGATTGATTATCGCTTTATAATGTTAAATGAAAGGCTTTCTCCTCTCGATGTTTTTTTTTAATGTGAACAATTGAACAGGTCATGCACCATTCTTCCCAGCTATGTGTTGACCTCTAGTTCATTTTTAACAAACTCTCTCGACGTTGCAGTAAGCATAATTAGGAGTTGTCCGCTCCATCAGTCAAAGTCAGATGCGGTTGCCTGCCTGTCGAGTCTTTCAACCTTGCCCTGTGATACGTAACACTTGTCGCTGGCGTTAGCAAGTGGTACAAAGCACATCCGGTCTGCGCTGTGACCTTTCCTCAGCCCTAGCCCTCATCCACCATCACACACACGGGCAGTAGGCTGAAAAAGAAAAAGGCTGCCCTCAGCGACAAACACCACCCTGTGGCATAGCGCGCACAAACACCATCGTACATTCCTCTGCTCCAAAAGCTATTGCCAGCTCCTCCTGGCGATCGCTGACATTGTCACAGCTAGTAATCTCATCGAACATTTCAAGACTCAATTTCGAACAATTTTTATCAACAAACAAGTGAAAACCTATGACGCATTACGTTGAAATGAGGTTTTGCTGGATTGGCTGCATGCGCAAATGCAAACTTGCGGTTTTCTTTGGGTTTTCCGACCGAGTTGACTTATTAGATCGCAATCTATTATGTGCAACTCGATAAACATGTACGTGTGAGTGTGTGAGCGATACATATGACCTCCCATTACCGGTGGCCATCTACAGGATAGTTTATGATCTGAGAGTATGGCCTGTCGAGAGAAGCAATGCAAACCATTGTTTGACATCGCTGACAAACGAGCAAGCAATTACTGAACAACGTACAAACGTGGTGACACCCGAACTCCGATGTATTTAAGAAAAAAGAACATTTCCGTTTTAAGCACATGTCATCAGTGAAATAACTTCGGTAAGTAATATAGCTTGATTAGGTGTGCTATTGCGTTAAAAGTTTTTGAAAGATGTATATACGTCTATTACAATAAATGATTATTAGACTCGTTTGATATAATTCATCGGGTGTGAACTTTCCTTGACAGCCTACAAACAATATTAACAAAATCTCGTAGCGTTTATACTCAGCGTGCTACATTTTATGGATCCCGTGTTTCAACAGTCTCGTTATCGACGAGTAGACTTGTTGCCGCTCTGTTTTGTTGCTGCATTCTGTTCAGCAAATGTTGGTGGTGAACAACTGTAGCAGATAGTGGCATACCCGTGGCTTACCGAGGAGCAGTTATGGACTTGTTTGACTGGGGGCGATGTTTATGAGAGTTGTTGTGTGACTTTAAACAGTCTTTATTAGGAACATGATTGTTAATTTGCCACCACTCGGTGTTATTGCATAACAGGAAGTGTCTCAAGCAACATTGTTCGGAGTTCAGGCAATCCAGTAGTCCAGCTCTTTCGTTACAGTTAAATGTTACACCAGCAGCAGAGAAATAAGGTTTGTAGTGACAGTTCAGGTATATCACAGCTTAGGATAGCTGCAATGTTACTGAAGCCACATATGATTATGTAGTCTCCTTCTAACCAGAAGAGCATGATTTGCACACACTTCACATGCTAGATGTGAAACATAGCGTTTGACAGCTGAAGAAGCTGCTAAAATCCGCTCTTCCAGTACAAACTGAATGTACACATAAACTGGTGCGATTACAATCAGGTAGCCTTAAATCTGATACTAATGCGCAACTGTTTTTATTGAGAACACTCAGTCACTCACAAGTTATGTAACAAACACATAATTGACTCTCTTCTACAACAACTTCATTCGAATTATGTCAAATGTCAACACTTTGATGATGTCATGGGAGACGAACACAAGAAAGTTGACTGTAGTCTGTCATGCACGAATGAGCTCATCAACATTTACACTGTAATTGGCAATATGAAGCACACCTAGGAAAGTATATGAAGTAGTGCTGAAACTGTTGGTTATAACTTCCACGAACAACGTCATTTTGCAGTCATCGAAACATGACTTTGCAACATAGTATACAAATTGTAAACGTTCGCCCGCATGAGTTTGAAATTAGTCCGTGAATCAGTGTGAGAGTGTGCCTGTCAAAATGTTTGGTGAAAATGTGAGCGATGGAACTAAAAACCAGAAAGTAATTAAAAAAACTGCCAAAAACGGGTACTACATCGTGAATTTCAAACAGTTGCGGCTAACTGCAGTTAACTAAACCAAAACCAAAAAACAACATCGCGCGTATCCATTACCCTGTCGGGAAACGTATTGCACCAAAAGCAATGTAAAAACCTCAGAAGTGAACTAAGGAAGGTATTGCACACAACGTGAGGAGTCTAAGTAGTGCATTTGGCCTGCGTCAACGTAAAGATGTGACAACCGTAGAGATTGATTATCGCTTTATAATGTTAAATGAAAGGCTTTCTCCTCTCGATGTTTTTTTTTAATGTGAACAATTGAACAGGTCATGAACCATTCTTCCCAGCTATGTGTTGACCTCTAGTTCATTTTTAACAAACTCTCTCGACGTTGCAGTAAGCATAATTAGGAGTTGTCCGCTCCATCAGTCAAAGTCAGTTGCGGTTGCCTGCCTGTCGAGTCTTTCAACCTTGCCCTGTGATACGTAACACTTGTCGCTGGCGTTAGCAAATGGTAGAAAGCACATCCGGTCTGCGCTGTGACCTTTCCTCAGCCCTAGCCCTCATCAACCATCACACACACGGGCAGTAGGCTGAAAAAGAAAAAGGTTGCCCTCAGCGACAAACACCACCCTGTGGCATAGCGCGCACAAACACCATCGTACATTCCTCTGCTCCAAAAGCTATTGCCAGCTCCTCCGGGCGATCGCTGACATTGTCACAGCTAGTAATCTCATCGAACATTTCAAGACAGGGTTTCGAACAATTTTTATCAACAAACAAGTGAAAACCTATGACGCATAACGTTGAAATGAGGTTTTGCTGGATTGGCTGCATGCGCAAATGCAAACTTGCGGTTTTCTTTGGGTTTTCCGACCGAGTTGACTTATTAGATCGCAATCTATTATGTGCAACTCGATAAACATGTACGTGTGAGTGTGTGAGCGATACATATGACCTCCCATTACCGGTGGCCATCTACAGGATAGTTTATAAGCTGAGAGTATGGCCTGTCGAGAGAAGCAATGCAAACCATTGTTTGACATCGCTGACAAACGAGCAAGCAATTACTGAACAACGTACAAACGTGGTGACACCCGAACTCCGATGTATTTAAGAAAAAAGAACATTTCCGTTTTAAGCACATGTCATCAGTGAAATAACTTCGGTAAGTAATATAGCTTGATTAGGTGTGCTATTGCGTTAAAAGTTTTTGAAAGATGTATATACGTCTATTACAATAAATGATTATTAGACTCGTTTGATATAATTCATCGGGTGTGAACTTTCCTTGACAGCCTACAAACAATATTAACAAAATCTCGTAATGTTTATACTCAGCGTGCTACATTTTATGGATCCCGTGTTTCAACAGTCTCGTTATCGACGAGTAGACTTGTTGCCGCTCTGTTTTGTTGCTGCATTCTGTTCAGCAAATGTTGGTGGTGAACAACTGTAGCAGATAGTGGCACACCCGTGGCTTACCGAGGAGCAGTTATGGACTTGTTTGACTGGGGGCAAAGTTTATGAGAGTTGTTGTGTGACTTTGAACAGTCTTTATTAGGAACATGATTGTTCGTTTACCACCACTCAGTGTTATTGCATAACAGGAAGTGTCTCATGCAACATTGTTCGCAGTTCAGGCAATCCAGTAGTCCAGCTCTTTCGTTACAGTTAAGTGACCAGCAGCAGAGAAATAATGTTTGTAGTGACAGTTCAGGTATATCACAGCTTAGGACAGCTGCAATGTTACTGAAGCCACATATGATTATGTAGTCTCCTTCTAACCAGAAGAGAATGATTTGCACACACTTCAAATGCTAGATGTGAGACATAGCGTTATTCAGCTGAAGAAGCTGCTAAAATCCGCTCTTCCAGTACAAACTGAATGTACACATAAACTGGTGCGATTACAATCAGGTAGCCTTAAATCTGATACTAATGCGCAACTGTTTTTATTGAGAACACTCAGTCACTCACAAGTTATGTAACAAACACATAATTGACTCTCTTCTACAACAACTTCATTCAAATTATGTCAAATGTCAACACTTTGATGATGTCATGGGAGACGAACACAAGAAAGTTGACTGTAGTCTGTCATGCACGAATGAGCTCATCAACATTTACACTGTAATTGGCAATATGAAGCACACCTAGGAAAGTATATGAAGTAGTGCTGAAACTGTTGGTTATAACTTCCACGAACAACGTCATTTTGCAGTCATCGAAACATGACTTTGCAACATAGTATACAAATTGTAAACGTTCGCCCGCATGAGTTTGAAATTAGTCCGTGAATCAGTGTGAGAGTGTGCCTGTCAAAATGTTTGGTGAAAATGTGAGCGATGGAACTAAAAACCAGAAAGTAATTAAAAAAACTGCCAAAAACGGGTACTACATCGTCAATTTCAAACAGTTGCGGCTAACTGCAGTTAACTAAACCAAAACCAAAAAACAACATCGCGCGTATCCATTACCCTGTCGGGAAACGTATTGCACCAAAAGCAATGTAAAAACCTCAGAAGTGAACTAAGGAAGGTATTGCACACAACGTGAGGAGTCTAAGTAGTGCATTTGGCCTGCGTCAACGTAAAGATGTGACAACCGTAGATATTGATTATCGCTTTATAATGTTAAATGAAAGGCTTTCTCCTCTCGATGTTTTTTTTTAATGTGAACAATTGAACAGGTCATGAAACATTCTTCCCAGCTATGTGTTGACCTCTAGTTCATTTTTAACAAACTCTCTCGACGTTGCAGTAAGCATAATTAGGAGTTGTCCGCTCCATCAGTCAAAGTCAGTTGCGGTTGCCTGCCTGTCGAGTCTTTCAACCTTGCCCTGTGATACGTAACACTTGTCGCTGGCGTTAGCAAATGGTAGAAAGCACATCCGGTCTGCGCTGTGACCTTTCCTCAGCCCTAGCCCTCATCAACCATCACACACACGGGCAGTAGGCTGAAAAAGAAAAAGGCTGCCCTCAGCGACAAACACCACCCTGTGGCATAGCGCGCACAAACACCATCGTACATTCCTCTGCTCCAAAAGCTATTGCCAGCTCCTCCGGGCGATCGCTGACATTGTCACAGCTAGTAATCTCATCGAACATTTCAAGACAGGGTTTCGAACAATTTTTATCAACAAACAAGTGAAAACCTATGACGCATAACGTTGAAATGAGGTTTTGCTGGATTGGCTGCATGCGCAAATGCAAACTTGCGGTTTTCTTTGGGTTTTCCGACCGAGTTGACTTATTAGATCGCAATCTATTATGTGCAACTCGATAAACATGTACTTGTGAGTGTGTGAGCGATACATATGACCTCCCATTACCGGTGGCCATCTACAGGATAGTTTATGAGCTGAGAGTATGGCCTGTCGAGAGAAGCAACGCAAACCATTGTTTGACATCGCTGACAAACGAGCAAGCAATTACTGAACAACGTACAAACGTGGTGACACCCAACTCCGATGTATTTAAGAAAAAAGAACATTTCCGTTTTAAGCACATGTCATCAGTGAAATAACTTCGGTAAGTAATATAGCTTGATTAGGTGTGCTATTGCGTTAAAAGTTTTTGAAAGATGTATATACGTCTATTACAATAAATGATTATTAGACTCGTTTGATATAATTCATCGGGTGTGAACTTTCCTTGACAGCCTACAAACAATATTAACAAAATCTCGTAGTGTTTATACTCAGCGTGCTACATTTTATGGATCCCCGTGTTTCAACAGTCTCGTTATCGACGAGTAGACTTGTTGCCGCTCTGTTTTGTTGCTGCATTCTGCTCAGCAAATGTTGGTGGTGAACAACTGTAGCAGATAGTGGCATACCCGTGGCTTACCGAGGAGCAGTTATGGACTTGTCTGACTGGGGGCAATGTTTATGAGAGTTGTTGTGTGACTTTGAACAGTCTTTATTAGGAACATGATTGTTCATTTGCCACCACTCAGTGTTATTGCATAACAGGAAGTGTCTCATGCAACATTGTTCGCAGTTCAGGCAATCCAGTAGTCCAGCTCTTTCGTTACAGTTAAATGTAACACCAGCAGCAGAGAATTAAGTTTTGTAGTGACAGTTCAGGTATATCACAGCTTAGGACAGCTGCAATGTTACTGAAGCCACATATGATTATGTAGTCTCCTTCTAACCAGAAGAGAATGATTTGCACACACTTCAAATGCTAGATGTGAGACATAGCGTTATTCAGCTGAAGAAGCTGCTAAAATCCGCTCCTCCAGTACAAACTGAATGTACACATAAACTGGTGCGATTACAATCAGGTAGCCTTAAATCTGATACTAATGCGCAACTGTTTTTATTGAGAACACTCAGTCACTCACAAGTTATGTAAAAAACACATAATTGACTCTCTTCTACAACAACTTCATTCGAATTATGTCAAATGTCAACACTTTGATGATGTCATGGGAGACGAACACAAGAAAGTTGACTGTAGTCTGTCATGCACGAATGAGCTCATCAACATTTACACTGTAATTGGCAATATGAAGCACACCTAGGAAAGTATATGAAGTAGTGCTGAAACTGTTGGTTATAACTTCCACGAACAACGTCATTTTGCAGTCATCGAAACATGACTTTGCAACATAGTATACAAATTGTAAATGTTCGCCCGCATGAGTTTGAAATTAGTCCGTGAATCAGTGTGAGAGTGTGCCTGTCAAAATGTTTGGTGAAAATGTGAGCGATGGAACTAAAAACCAGAAAGTAATTAAAAAAACTGCCAAAAACGGGTACTACATCGTCAATTTCAAACAGTTGCGGATAACTGCAGTTAACTAAACCAAAACCAAAAAACAACGTTGCGCGTATCCATTACCCTGTCGGGAAACGTATTGCACCAAAAGCAATGTAAAAACCTCAGAAGTAAACTAAGGAAGGTATTGCACACAACGTGAGGAGTCTAAGTAGTGCATTTGGCCTGCGTCAATGTAAAGATGTGACAACCGTAGAGATTGATTATCGCTTTATAATGTTAAATGAAAGGCTTTCTCCTCTCGATGTTTTTTTTTAATGTGAACAATTGAACAGGTCATGCACCATTCTTCCCAGCTATGTGTTGACCTCTAGTTCATTTTTAACAAACTCTCTCGACGTTGCAGTAAGCATAATTAGGAGTTGTCCGCTCCATCAGTCAAAGTCAGATGCGGTTGCCTGCCTGTCGAGTCATTCAACCTTGCCCTGTGATACGTAACACTTGTCGCTGGCGTTAGCAAGTGGTACAAAGCACATCCGGTCTGCGCTGTGACCTTTCCTCAGCCCTAGCCCTCATCCACCATCACACACACGGGCAGTAGGCTGAAAAAGAAAAAGGCTGCCCTCAGCGACAAACACCACCCTGTGGCATAGCGCGCACAAACACCATCGTACATTCCTCTGCTCCAAAAGCTATTGCCAGCTCCTCCGGGCGATCGCTGACATTGTCACAGCTAGTAATCTCATCGAACATTTCAAGACTCAATTTCGAACAATTTTTATCAACAAACAAGTGAAAACCTATGACGCATTACGTTGAAATGAGGTTTTGCTGGATTGGCTGCATGCGCAAATGCAAACTTGCGGTTTTCTTTGGGTTTTCCGACCGAGTTGACTTATTAGATCGCAATCTATTATGTGCAACTCGATAAACATGTACGTGTGAGTGTGTGAGCGATACATATGACCTCCCATTACCGGTGGCCATCTACAGGATAGTTTATGATCTGAGAGTATGGCCTGTCGAGAGAAGCAATGCAAACCATTGTTTGACATCGCTGACAAACGAGCAAGCAATTACTGAACAACGTACAAACGTGGTGACACCCGAACTCCGATGTATTTAAGAAAAAAGAACATTTCCGTTTTAAGCACATGTCATCAGTGAAATAACTTCGGTAAGTAATATAGCTTGATTAGGTGTGCTATTGCGTTAAAAGTTTTTGAAAGATGTCTATACGTCTATTACAATAAATGATTATTAGACTCGTTTGATATAATTCATCGGGTGTGAACTTTCCTTGACAGCCTACAAACAATATTAACAAAATCTCGTAGTGTTTATACTCAGCGTGCTACATTTTATGGATCCCCGTGTTTCAACAGTCTCGTTATCGACGAGTAGACTTGTTGCCGCTCTGTTTTGTTGCTGCATTCTGTTCAGCAAATGTTGGTGGTGAACAACTGTAGCAGATAGTGGCATACCCGTGGCTTACCGAGGAGCAGTTATGGACTTGTTTGACTTGGGGCAATGTTTATGAGAGTTGTTGTGTGACTTTAAACAGTCTTTATTAGGAACATGATTGTTCATTTGCCAACACTCAGTGTTATTGCATAACAGGAAGTGTCTCAAGCAACATTGTTCGGAGTTCAGGCAATCCAGTAGTCCAGCTCTTTCGTTACAGTTAAATGTTACACCAGCAGCAGAGAAATAAGGTTTGTAGTGACAGTTCAGGTATATCACAGCTTAGGACAGCTGCAATGTTACTGAAGCCACATATGATTATGTAGTCTCCTTCTAACCAGAAGAGCATGATTTGCACACACTTCACATGCTAGATGTGAAATATTGCGTTTGACAGCTGACAAAAGGCTGCTAAAATCCGCTCCTCCAGTACAAACTGAATGTACACATAAACTGGTGCGATTACAATCAGGTAGCCTTAAATCTGATACTAATGCGCAACTGTTTTTATTGAGAACACTCAGTCACTCACAAGTTATGTAACAAACCCATAATTGACTCTCTTCTACAACAACTTCATTCGAATTATGTCAAATGTCAACACTTTGATGATGTCATGGGAGACGAACACAAGAAAGTTGACTGTAGTCTGTCATGCACGAATGAGCTCATCAACATTTACACTGTAATTGGCAATATGAAGCACACCTAGGAAAGTATATGAAGTAGTGCTGAAACTGTTGGTTATAACTTCCACGAACAACGTCATTTTGCAGTCATCGAAACATGACTTTGCAACATAGTATACAAATTGTAAACGTTCGCCCGCATGAGTTTGAAATTAGTCCGTGAATCAGTGTGAGAGTGTGCCTGTCAAAATGTTTGGTGAAAATGTGAGCGATGGAACTAAAAACCAGAAAGTAATTAAAAAAACTGCCAAAAACGGGTACTACATCGTCAATTTCAAACAGTTGCGGCTAACTGCAGTTAACTAAACCAAAACCAAAAAACAACATCGCGCGTATCCATTACCCTGTCGGGAAACGTATTGCACCAAAAGCAATGTAAAAACCTCAGAAGTGAACTAAGGAAGGTATTGCACACAACGTGGGGAGTCTAAGTAGTGCATTTGGCCTGCTTTAACGTAAAGATGTGACAACCGTAGAGATTGATTATCGCTTTATAATGTTAAATGAAAGGCTTTCTCCTCTCGATGTTTTTTTTTAATTGTGAACAATTGAACAGGTCATGAACCATTCTTCCCAGCTATGTGTTGACCTCTAGTTCATTTTTAACAAACTCTCTCGACGTTGCAGTAAGCATAATTAGGAGTTGTCCGCTCCATCAGTCAAAGTCAGATGCGGTTGCCTGCCTGTCGAGTCTTTCAACCTTGCCCTGTGATACGTAACACTTGTCGCTGGCGTTAGCAAGTGGTAGAAAGCACATCCGGTCTGCGCTGTGACCTTTCCTCAGCCCTAGCCCTCATCCACCATCACACACACGGGCAGTAAGCTGAAAAAGAAAAAGGCTGCCCTCAGCGACAAACACCACCCTGTGGCATAGCGCGCACAAACACCATCGTACATTCCTCTGCTCCAAAAGCTATTGCCAGCTCCTCCGGGCGATCGCTGACATTGTCACAGCTAGTAATCTCATCGAACATTTCAAGACTAGGTTTCGAACAATTTTTATCAACAAGCAAGTGAAAACCTATGACGCATTACGTTGAAATGAGGTTTTGCTGGATTGGCTGCATGCGCAAATGCAAACTTGCGGTTTTCTTTGGGTTTTCCGACCGAGTTGACTTATTAGATCGCAATCTATTATGTGCAACTCGATAAACATGTACGTGTGAGTGTGTGAGCGATACATATGACCTCCCATTACCGGTGGCCATCTACAGGATAGTTTATGAGCTGAGAGTATGGCCTGTCGAGAGAAGCAATGCAAACCATTGTTTGACATCGCTGACAAACGAGCAAGCAATTACTGAACAACGTACAAACGTGGTGACACCCGAACTCCGATGTATTTAAGAAAAAAGAACATTTCTGTTTTAAGCACATGTCATCAGTGAAATAACTTCGGTAAGTAATATAGCTTGATTAGGTGTGCTATTGCGTTAAAAGTTTTTCAAAGACAAGCAAGAAGGGTAAGGACTCAACAACGTAAGGCACGACGAGCTACAAAAACATCCGATTAACAGTCAATATGTGATGATAAGGTAACAATTAATAAAAAAAAAATACTATTTAGTAAAAGTTTGTAGTTGTTTTAAACTTCTGCTTAACCATTCTATACTAATACATAACTTTCATTTTTGTTTAATCATCCTATACTAATACATAACTTTTTATTTTAGTTCATTATGGAATCAAAAGTACATAGAACAGAAGTCTTCCTTCTTAAGATATAACAGCAGTACATCAATGATGTCATTGTAAAAAAGACTATGCATTGATTGTCATTACAAATTGTAGTTACTTAGTATTTACTAACTCTAGGTATATTATACATGGATATTTTCCTACTTATTATGTAATAAATGTATATAACCATATATTGGTTTAAAGTAGTTATATCTCCTTGTTCTTCTCTCCTCTCTCTCAAAATATCATATGAGTTCGAGTTATGTAAAAAAATTTTCAAAACTTAAAAGCCATACATTCAAAATCTAGCTGCCATATGAGCTCAGATTAAGTAAAAAAATAATCAAAACTCAAATGCCACTTAAATGCCACTCAAATGCCACTCAAACACCTCTCAAATAAAATACAATATAAACTCGGCGAAGTCATTCAACGACATAGCCCATTGCCTCAACTCCAAGGTCTGATCCACAAAAAAACACTTGGTAGGGAGATCTGCTCATATATTACTACTCTCATCCACCATCACACACACTGGCAGTAGGCTGAAAAAAAAGACCGCCCTCAGCGACAAACACCACCCTGTGGCATAGCGCGCACAAACACCATCGTACATTCCTCTGCTCCAAAAGCTATTGCCAGCTCCTCCGGGCGATCGCTGACATTGTCACAGCTAGTAATCTCATCGAACATTTCAAGACTAGGTTTCGAACAATTTTTATCAACAAGCAAGTGAAAACCTATGACGCATAACGTTGAAATGAGGTTTTGCTGGATTGGCTGCATGCGCAAATGCAAACTTGCGGTTTTCTTTGGGTTTTCCGACCGAGTTGACTTATTAGATCGCAATCTATTATGTGCAACTCAATAAACATGTACGTGTGAGTGTGTGAGCGATACATATGACCTCCCATTACCGGTGGCCATCTACAGGATAGTTTATGAGCTGAGAGTATGGCCTGTCGAGAGAAGCAATGCAAACCATTGTTTGACATCGCTGACAAACGAGCAAGCAATTACTGAGCAACGTACAAACGTGGTGACACCCGAACTCCGATGTATTTAAGAAAAAAGAACATTTCCGTTTTAAGCACATGTCATCAGTGAAATAACTTCGGTAAGTAATATAGCTTGATTAGGTGTGCTATTGCGTTGAAAGTTTTTGAAAGATGTATATACGTCTATTACAATAAATGATTATTAGACTCGTTTGATATAATTCATCGGGTGTGAACTTTCCTTGACAGCCTACAAACAATATTAACAAAATCTCGTAGCGTTTATACTCAGCGTGCTACATTTTATGGATCCCCTTGTTTCAACAGTCTCGTTATCGACGAGTAGACCTGTTGCCGCTCTGTTTTGTTGCTGCATTCTGTTCAGCAAATGTTGGTGGTGAACAACTGTAGCAGATAGTGGCATACCCGTGGCTTACCGAGGAGCAGTTATGGACTTGTTTGACTGGGGGCAATGTTTATGAGAGTTGTTGTGTGACTTTAAACAGTCTTTATTACGAACATGATTGTTCATTTGCCAACACTCAGTGTTATTGCATAACAGGAAGTGTCTCAAGCAACATTGTTCGGAGTTCAAGCAATCCAATAGTCCAGCTCTTTCGTTACAGTTAAATGTTACACCAGCAGCAGAGAAATAAGGTTTGTAGTGACAGTTCAGGTATATCACAGCTTAGGACAGCTGCAATGTTACTGAAGCCACATATGATTATGTAGTCTCCTTCTAACCAGAAGAGCATGATTTGCACACACTTCACATGCTAGATGTGAAACATTGCGTGTGACAGCTGACAATAGGCTGCTAAAATCCGCTCCTCCAGTACAAACTGAATGTACACATAAACTGGTGCGATTACAATCAGGTAGCCTTAAATCTGATACTAATGCGCAACTGTTTTTATTGAGAACACTCAGTCACTCATAAGTTATGTAACAAACACATAATTGACTCTCTTCTACAACAACTTCATTCGAATTATGTCAAATGTCAACACTTTGATGATGTCATGGGAGACGAACACAAGAAAGTTGACTGTAGTCTGTCATGCACGAATGAGCTCATCAACATTTACACTGTAATTGGCAATATGAAGCACATCTAGGAAAGTATATGAAGTAGTGCTGAAACTGTTGGTTATAACTTCCACGAACAACGTCATTTTGCAGTCATCGAAACATGACTTTGCAACATAGTATACAAAATGTAAACGTTCGCCCGCATGAGTTTGAAATTAGTCCGTGAATCAGTGTGAGAGTGTGCCTGTCAAAATGTTTGGTGAAAATGTGAGCGATGGAACTAAAAACCAGAAAGTAATTAAAAAAACTGCCAAAAACAGGTACTACATCGTGAATTTCAAACAGTTGCGGCTAACTGCAGTTAACTAAACCAAAACCAAAAAACAACATCGCGCGTATCCATTACCCTGTCGGGAAACGTATTGCACCAAAAGCAATGTAAAAACCTTAGAAGTGAACTAAGGAAGGTATTGCACACAACGTGAGGAGTCTAAGTAGTGCATTTGGCCTGCGTCAACGTAAAGATGTGACAACCGTAGAGATTGATTATCGCTTTATAATGTTAAATGAAAGGCTTTCTCTCTCGATGTTTTTTTTTAATGTGAACAATTGAACAGGTCATGAACCATTCTTCCCAGCTATGTGTTGACCTCTAGTTCATTTTTAACAAACTCTCTCGACGTTGCAGTAAGCATAATTAGGAGTTGTCCGCTCCATCAGTCAAAGTCAGTTGCGGTTGCCTGCCTGTCGAGTCTTTCAACCTTGCCCTGTGATACGTAACACTTGTCGCTGGCGTTAGCAAGTGGTAGAAAGCACATCCGGTCTGCGCTGTGACCTTTCCTCAGCCCTAGCCCTCATCAACCATCACACACACGGGCAGTAGGCTGAAAAAGAAAAAGGCTGCCCTCAGCGACAAACACCACCCTGTGGCATAGCGCGCACAAACACCATCGTACATTCCTCTGCTCCAAAAGCTATTGCCAGCTCCTCCGGGCGATCGCTGACATTGTCACAGCTAGTAATCTCATCGAACAGTTCAAGACAGGGTTTCGAACAATTTTTATCAACAAACAAGTGAAAACCTATGACGCATAACGTTGAAATGAGGTTTTGCTGGATTGGCTGCATGCGCAAATGCAAACTTGCGGTTTTCTTTGGGTTTTCCGACCGAGTTGACTTATTAGATCGCAATCTATTATGTGCAACTCGATAAACATGTACGTGTGAGTGTGTGAGCGATACATATGACCTCCCATTACCGGTGGCCATCTACAGGATAGTTTATAAGCTGAGAGTATGGCCTGTCGAGAGAAGCAACGCAAACCATTGTTTGACATCGCTGACAAACGAGCAAGCAATTACTGAACAACGTACAAACGTGGTGACACCCGAACTCCGATGTATTTAAGAAAAAAGAACATTTCCGTTTTAAGCACATGTCATCAGTGAAATAACTTCGGTAAGTAATATAGCTTGATTAGGTGTGCTATTGCATTAAAAGTTTTTGAAAGATGTATATACGTCTATTACAATAAATGATTATTAGACTCGTTTGATATAATTCATCGGGTGTGAACTTTCCTTGACAGCCTACAAACAATATTAACAAAATCTCGTAGTGTTTATACTCAGCGTGCTACATTTTATGGATCCCGTGTTTCAACAGTCTCGTTATCGACGAGTAGACTTGTTGCCGCTCTGTTTTGTTGCTGCATTCTGTTCAGCAAATGTTGGTGGTGAACAACTGTAGCAGATAGTGGCACACCCGTGGCTTACCGAGGAGCAGTTATGGACTTGTTTGACTGGGGGCAATGTTTATGAGAGTTGTTGTGTGACTTTGAACAGTCTTTATTAGGAACATGATTGTTAATTTGCCACCACTCGGTGTTATTGCATAACAGGAAGTGTCTCAAGCAACATTGTTCGAAGTTCAGGCAATCCAGTAGTCCAGCTCTTTCGTTACAGTTAAATGTAACACCAGCAGCAGAGAAATAAGTTTTGTAGTGACAGTTCAGGTATATCACAGCTTAGGACAGCGGCAATGTTACTGAAGCCACATATAATAATGTAGTCTCCTTCTAACCAGAAGAGCATGATTTGCACACACTTCAAACGCTAGATGTGAGACATAGCGTTATTCAGCTGAAGAAGCTGCTAAAATCCGCTCTTCCAGTACAAACTGAATGTACACATAAACTGGTGCGATTACAATCAGGTAGCCTTAAATCTGATACTAATGCGCAACTGTTTTTATTGAGAACACTCAGTCACTCACAAGTTATGTAACAAACACATAATTGACTCTCTTCTACAACAACTTCATTCGAATTATGTCAAATGTCAACACTTTGATGATGTCATGGGAGACGAACACAAGAAAGTTGACTGTAGTCTGTCATGCACGAATGAGCTCATCAACATTTACACTGTAATTGGCAATATGAAGCACACCTAGGAAAGTATATGAAGTAGTGCTGAAACTGTTGGTTATAACTTCCACGAACAACGTCATTTTGCAGTCATCGAAACATGACTTTGCAACATAGTATACAAATTGTAAACGTTCGCCCGCATGAGTTTGAAATTAGTCCGTGAATCAGTGTGAGAGTGTGCCTGTCAAAATGTTTGGTGAAAATGTGAGCGATGGAACTAAAAACCAGAAAGTAATTAAAAAAACTGCCAAAAACGGGTACTACATCGTGAATTTCAAACAGTTGCGGCTAACTGCAGTTAACTAAACCAAAACCAAAAAACAACATCGCGCGTATCCATTACCCTGTCGGGAAACGTATTGCACCAAAAGCAATGTAAAAACCTTAGAAGTGAACTAAGGAAGGTATTGCACACAACGTGAGGAGTCTAAGTAGTGCATTTGGCCTGCGTCAACGTAAAGATGTGACAACCGTAGAGATTGATTATCGCTTTATAATGTTAAATGAAAGGCTTTCTCCTCTCGATGTTTTTTTTTAATGTGAACAATTGAACAGGTCATGAACCATTCTTCCCAGCTATGTGTTGACCTCTAGTTCATTTTTAACAAACTCTCTCGACGTTGCAGTAAGCATAATTAGGAGTTGTCCGCTCCATCAGTCAAAGTCAGTTGCGGTTGCCTGCCTGTCGAGTCTTTCAACCTTGCCCTGTGATACGTAACACTTGTCGCTGGCGTTAGCAAGTGGTAGAAAGCACATCCGGTCTGCGCTGTGACCTTTCCTCAGCCCTAGCCCTCATCCACCATCACACACACGGGCAGTAGGCTGAAAAAGAAAAAGGCTGCCCTCAGCGACAAACACCACCCTGTGGCATAGCGCGCACAAACACCATCGTACATTCCTCTGCTCCAAAAGCTATTGCCAGCTCCTCCGGGCGATCGCTGACATTGTCACAGCTAGTAATCTCATCGAACAGTTCAAGACAGGGTTTCGAACAATTTTTATCAACAAACAAGTGAAAACCTATGACGCATAACGTTGAAATGAGGTTTTGCTGGATTGGCTGCATGCGCAAATGCAAACTTGCGGCTTTCTTTGGGTTTTCCGACCGAGTTGACTTATTAGATCGCAATCTATTATGTGCAACTCGATAAACATGTACGTGTGAGTGTGTGAGCGATACATATGACCTCCCATTACCGGTGGCCATCTACAGGATAGTTTATGAGCTGAGAGTATGGCCTGTCGAGAGAAGCAATGCAAACCATTGTTTGACATCGCTGACAAACGAGCAAGCAATTACTGAACAACGTACAAACGTGGTGACACCCGAACTCCGATGTATTTAAGAAAAAAGAACATTTCCGTTTTAAGCACATGTCATCAGTGAAATAACTTCGGTAAGTAATATAGCTTGATTAGGTGTGCTATTGCATTAAAAGTTTTTGAAAGATGTATATACGTCTATTACAATAAATGATTATTAGACTCGTTTGATATAATTCATCGGGTGTGAACTTTCCTTGACAGCCTACAAACAATATTAACAAAATCTCGTAGTGTTTATACTCAGCGTGCTACATTTTATGGATCCCGTGTTTCAACAGTCTCGTTATCGACGAGTAGACTTGTTGCCGCTCTGTTTTGTTGCTGCATTCTGTTCAGCAAATGTTGGTGGTGAACAACTGTAGCAGATAGTGGCACACCCGTGGCTTACCGAGGAGCAGTTATGGACTTGTTTGACTGGGGGCAATGTTTATGAGAGTTGTTGTGTGACTTTAAACAGTCTTTATTACGAACATGATTGTTCATTTGCCAACACTCAGTGTTATTGCATAACAGGAAGTGTCTCAAGCAACATTGTTCGGAGTTCAGGCAATCCAGTAGTCCAGCTCTTTCGTTACAGTTAAATGTTACACCAGCAGCAGAGAAATAAGGTTTGTAGTGACAGTTCAGGTATATCACAGCTTAGGACAGCTGCAATGTTACTGAAGCCACATATGATTATGTAGTCTCCTTCTAACCAGAAGAGCATGATTTGCACACACTTCACATGCTAGATGTGAAACATTGCGTGTGACAGCTGACAAAAGGCTGCTAAAATCCGCTCCTCCAGTACAAACTGAATGTACACATAAACTGGTGCGATTACAATCAGGTAGCCTTAAATCTGATACTAATGCGCAACTGTTTTTATTGAGAACACTCAGTCACTCATAAGTTATGTAACAAACACATAATTGACTCTCTTCTACAACAACTTCATTCGAATTATGTCAAATGTCAACACTTTGATGATGTCATGGGAGACGAACACAAGAAAGTTGACTGTAGTCTGTCATGCACGAATGAGCTCATCAACATTTACACTGTAATTGGCAATATGAAGCACACCTAGGAAAGTATATGAAGTAGTGCTGAAACTGTTGGTTATAACTTCCACGAACAACGTCATTTTGCAGTCATCGAAACATGACTTTGCAACATAGTATACAAATTGTAAACGTTCGCCCGCATGAGTTTGAAATTAGTCCGTGAATCAGTGTGAGAGTGTGCCTGTCAAAATGTTTGGTGAAAATGTGAGCGATGGAACTAAAAACCAGAAAGTAATTAAAAAAACTGCCAAAAACGGGTACTACATCGTGAATTTCAAACAGTTGCGGCTAACTGCAGTTAACTAAACCAAAACCAAAAAACAACATCGCGCGTATCCATTACCCTGTCGGGAAACGTATTGCACCAAAAGCAATGTAAAAACCTTAGAAGTGAACTAAGGAAGGTATTGCACACAACGTGAGGAGTCTAAGTAGTGCATTTGGCCTACTTTAACGTAAAGATGTGACAACCGTAGAGATTGATTATCGCTTTATAATGTTAAATGAAAGGCTTTCTCCTCTCGATGTTTTTTTTTAATGTGAACAATTGAACAGGTCATGAACCATTCTTCCCAGCTATGTGTTGACCTCTAGTTCATTTTTAACAAACTCTCTCGACGTTGCAGTAAGCATAATTAGGAGTTGTCCGCTCCATCAGTCAAAGTCAGATGCGGTTGCCTGCCTGTCGAGTCTTTCAACCTTGCCCTGTGATACGTAACACTTGTCGCTGGCGTTAGCAAGTGGTAGAAAGCACATCCGGTCTGCGCTGTGACCTTTCCTCAGCCCTAGCCCTCATCCACCATCACACACACGGGCAGTAGGCTGAAAAAGAAAAAGGCTGCCCTCAGCGACAAACACCACCCTGTGGCATAGCGCGCACAAACACCATCGTACATTCCTCTGCTCCAAAAGCTATTGCCAGCTCCTCCGGGCGATCGCTGACATTGTCACAGCTAGTAATCTCATCGAACATTTCAAGACTCAATTTCGAACAATTTTTATCAACAAACAAGTGAAAACCTATGACGCATTACGTTGAAATGAGGTTTTGCTGGATTGGCTGCATGCGCAAATGCAAACTTGCGGTTTTCTTTGGGTTTTCCGACCGAGTTGACTTATTAGATCGCAATCTATTATGTGCAACTCGATAAACATGTACGTGTGAGTGTGTGAGCGATACATATGACCTCCCATTACCGGTGGCCATCTACAGGATAGTTTATGAGCTGAGAGTATGGCCTGTCGAGAGAAGCAATGCAAACCATTGTTTGACATCGCTGACAAACGAGCAAGCAATTACTGAACAACGTACAAACGTGGTGACACCCGAACTCCGATGTATTTAAGAAAAAAGAACATTTCCGTTTTAAGCACATGTCATCAGTGAAATAACTTCGGTAAGTAATATAGCTTGATTAGGTGTGCTATTGCGTTAAAAGTTTTTGAAAGATGTATATACGTCTATTACAATAAATGATTATTAGACTCATTTGATATAATTCATCGGGTGTGAACTTTCCTTGACAGCCTACAAACAATATTAACAAAATCTCGTAGCGTTTATACTCAGCGTGCTACATTTTATGGATCCCCTTGTTTCAACAGTCTCGTTATCGACGAGTAGACCTGTTGCCGCTCAGTAGTATGTGAAATGGCTGATCTGGCTCAGTTTTTTCGCCCTCAGATATTTGCCCCGAGTTGTCTTCTCTTAGCAGTATTAAATTTCTAAAAGTTGTATTTTCCAAAAAGTTGCATATTTTTCCAAAGCGAAAACTGTGGAAAAAATGGATAGTATTAATGACGTAACGCATTGGGGTTTGGTGTATACGGCTGTCATATGACACGCGACTACAGGACAATGTGCTGGTCACGCTTGCTTGTTGTAAAACACCGCTCCTTTATTATATACAACAAATTCTTTAAGTATCAATCGCGGTCAAAAAGTAGGACATTGAGATTGACAGATAGTTAAAGATTTTTATAATAAACTAATGATGAATGAGATGGCACTAAATAGTGTCAGAGGTCTCTTTCGAGAGCCAAAACATACCGAGACGGATCCGTCTCAGGTAAGAAACTTATTTGGAGAAGGGAACACGAGCTGGCTACGACAAGATGCCAAGCGAAAGGGAATACGCGGGTACAGCAAGATGAGTAGAGCCGAACTCCAACATCGTATGACTGGTGACAAATCAAATATCATCGGTCGCACCACCACTGGCAGACCTATAATGGTCACCGGAACTCACAAACTCAAACCATCCGATCCAGTAGACAGCGTGAAAAATCTATACGAACCATCAACAGCTTGGATGCGTCAAGACGCTAAGCGACGAGGTTTTGGAAATTATGCGAAACTCACTAAATCCGAGCTTCAAGATATAACTCGAGGAAACCGACGTCTCACACTATCAGATCGGAGTATGAAAGAATTAAAATCATTGGCTAGAAGTAGAGGTGTGCCATTTAGATATAATGCGAGAAAGTCTGACTTGGTAGATCGACTACGCGGCGATGCTTATGATACACCACGTGTAGAGATTATACCCACTTTTACTAATAATTTGGTTGACAAATCTACGGTGGAGGTTTCCAGTTATCAGTCTGCGGACGTTGAATTTTTGTGGAATCAAGCCACACCCGATATGATTAGTAGAATTCAAAACACATTTGGTGGTACTAAAAAGATACGTGTGAGTGCCGAGTGTATATTTGTCCATAAAGAGCGCGAGGATTTAACGACTAGATTTTGGGGTAATCCAAGAGGTGGTCCGGTAGAAATTATGCCATCCACTGATTTCGATAAAGTGTTTGAAAGACAGTTATCGCATATAATAGTCAAGATTGATGAGTTTACTCAAAATGGATCTTCATGGAATTTGATGCTTGTGCCAAGGTTTTATCTGGAGATATACCGATGGGAGCCATTAAGAGGTGGTACCTATGTGCCAACACCCAAAGCCCTAGCTAGTAAAAAAGCTGTCATCAATGTCGACAACAGCGGCGCTAAGACCATGACTGAAATGAAAGAGATTGCCAAGTCGTTGGAGATAAAATTTACTAGCAAGTCAAAAAAATCTGAGCTAGCGGAGGAAATACAAAGGGTGAATCCTGATGTGTTGGAAGACAACAAATGCTTTTTATGGTCTGTACTGTCATGTCTATTTCCACCAGATGACAATGCTGATAGAGTGACAAAGTACAGACATTTAGAAAATAAGCTGCACACTAAGATGCTAAAGTACCCGGTGAGAATAGATCAGATCCAAAAGTTTGCTAACAAGAACGACCTGTTGGTAAATGTATTTGAATGGAAGGGAGAAAAAAGTCGACTAGAGATTATTCACACGGACAATCGATTGTACAAGGAAGATCTACCGGAAGTGAACCTGCTTTTATACAAAAACCACTACATGTGGATAAAGAGTATGTCAGCCCTGATGTATACTCAGACTGATCACACGGGTGGAGTTCAAAAGAGCACTTGCTCTTGCAAAATTAAATGTGGTGGTAAGTTTACGTGTCTCCGATGCCTTCACCACGCTACATGCGAGCGAACTTTTCGAGATCACATTGAAAAGTGTTTGACGGTCCATGATGGTACATGCGTGCCAAAGATGCCAGAGCCGGGAAGTGTGATGGAATTTAAGAATATCAAAAATATGGAAAAAGCACCATACACGGTCTATGCCGACTTTGAATCAATCATAGACAAAGAGACCAAGGTACACATAGCGTGCGGGTACGGTGTACACCTTGTAAATGGCTTGGGTGAGTCACTACATTTTGAGACTTATAGAGGTGAAGATTGCATGGAGCGCTTTTTTGAGGAACTAGATGAGGTAGAAGAGTTGGTCGACAGCATCCCAATAGCCAAAATAATCATCACTGTGGAGCAAGAGCGAGAGTTTAAAGCTGCAACTAAGTGTTACATGTGTGGTCGTGAGCCTACACCCAAAGACTGGTTAGTAAAAGACCACGACCATTTGTCAGGATATTATAGAGGACCAGCGCATAACATTTGCAACCTCAAGCATAGGCAGACAAAAAATATCAAGGTGATTTTTCACAACCTCCGAGGTTATGATTCTCACCTCATTGTGAAAGCCTATGAAGGATTTGTAGATGAGAAAACTGGTCAGTATAAAGGGGGAATAGATGTTATTGCCAACACGGATGAAAAGTACATGTCTATGCGGATGGGTCGCTTTGAGTTTATGGACAGCATGCAGCATCTCAACAGCTCTCTAGCCAAGTTAGTGGAGGGTCTGGATGATTATCCTCACTTGAAACACGAATTTCCCAAACACGCCAACTTACTAGCTCGAAAAGGAGTGTATCCGTACGAGCACATGGATTCACATGATAGATTCCATGAAACGAGGCTACCGAAGCAAAAAGACTTTGCTTCATCACTCGACAATTATGCGGGTATAAGCGATGCTGACTACAAACACTCACAACGTATGGAAAAGACTGGATTGTAAGACCTTGGGAGACTACCACGACCTATACCTCAAGACGGATGTATTGCTTTTGACCGATGTTTTTGAGAGGTACAGAACAACGGCAATGAATGAGTATGGCCTCGATCCGTGTCACTACATCTCCTTGCCATCGCTGTCATGGGATGCATTGCTCAAGATGACAGGGCAGAAGTTGGAGCTCATCACTGACTTGGATATGTATAATTTTGTAGAGAGTGGCATCAGAGGTGGTGTGTCTACCTGCGGGGGTCTACGCTATGCCAAAGCCAACAATCCGTACATCAAGGGATACGATCCGGAAAAGAAATCAACCTATATCATGTACGTGGACATGAATAACCTGTACGGATGGGCAATGTCACAAAAATTGCCGACCGGTGGGTTTAAATGGGCAAAAGAAGATATGACACTGGATGAAGATGAGGGATACATAGCAGAGGTGGACTTGGAATATCCGGAAGAGCTGCATGATGAGCACAATGACTACCCACTAGCACCCGAATCCATCAAGCCGGATCAGTGGTCAGAGTACATGCATTCTGTGGGAGAACTAAACAAGGGTGGACCGTGTTATGCCAAAGTTCCTAAGCTAGTGCCCAATCTTAGAAACAAACAAAAATATGTTGTCCATCATGAGATCTTGAAGTACTACCTAAAGAAGGGACTGCGTGTGACCAAGGTACATCGATTCCTAAAGTTTAAAGAGGAAGCCTGGATGGAGCCGTATATTCGACTGAACACCGAGCTGAGGAAATTGGCCAGGACAGACTTTGAAAAGGACTTTTTCAAGCTACTGAACAATTCGGTGTTTGGTAAATCGATGGAAAACGTTCGCAACCGGATCGATGTAGAAGTAACCGTAGACGAGAGTCGAAAGCAGAAGCTTCAAAACCGGTATCGATTTAAATCTACCAACGAGTTTAATGAGCATCTGACGGCAGTACTCATGAATAAGGTTACAGTGCAACTGAACAAGCCCATATACGTTGGCCAGGCCATTTTGGATCTCTCCAAGAAGCTCATGTACGAGTATTTTTATGATGACATCCGAAAACGGTATCCCGGGGCCCGGTTGATGTACACGGACACGGACAGTTTTGTTCTGCTCATCGAGACGGAAGATTTTTACAAGGAGATGCCATTAGACAAGTATGACACCAGTAATTACCCCGAGGACCACCCGTGCTACAGCAATAAGAATAAAAAGGTGATTGGTTTGCCCAAGGACGAAGGTGGTGGTCAGCCGATATCAGAATTTGCAGCTCTGCGAGCCAAATCGTACTGTGTAGAAGGTGTGGGGTTTGGGATGAAAAAGTGCAAGGGAGTTAAAAAGTGTGTTACCAAAAAATTAACTTTTGAAACGTACAAGCAATGTCTGGATACAGGAAATCAAGCTCCAAAGGCGTGGATGACAACGCTCCAATCGAGAAAACACTTGATTCAGACTTACACTTTTAGCAAGAAGACCCTATCAGCCTTTGATGACAAAAGGTATTACCTAAACTCTATAGACAGTCTGGCACACGGACATTATAAAATCAAAGAGTGTAAGTAAATGGTTAAAGAAATCAAAGAGTGTAAGTAAATGGCTAAAGAAATACCCAAGCATATATTAGAATTTTTTGATCGTATACACCCTCCAGTCTACGACGAATACAAAGAAAGTACACGAGAACTGGTACATTCAAACTACTACTACAATGGACCAACTCGCAAAATTTCCAAATCTGAGCAACTGCGGATGGATGCGCCAGCTGATCAAAAGTGGTTGTATGAAATGAGTCTCAAAGATTTGAGGATCTGTGCCAAAAAACGCGGTATCAAGGGATGTAGTAGTAAGAGAAAAGCCGAATTGCGCGACGTACTTGCCAAAAAAGAATGAGGCATTTTATAGCCTTTGGGCTATAAAATATCTTAAGACATCACAATGTACGCAACACCAGCGGCTACGATACTTCCACCGATCAACGTATTGGTAGCCCCATGAACATCACGCTCCGACCTATCCAATAGCACAGGTGTCGGAGCTGGCTGTATAACTGGCTTTGGAGCAGAAGGTGCCGGTGCTGGGTGTACAACTGGCTTTGGAGCAGGAGAAGGTGTCGGTGCTGCCCGTACAACTGGCTTTGGTGTCGGTGCTGGGTGTACAACTAGCTTTGGAGCAGGCGCTGCCACAGTTACCACAGGAGGTGTCGGTGCTGGGTGTACAACTGGCTTTGGAGGAGGAGGAGGAGGTTTAATGCCTATTGTATCAAAACTCTTGGCTACCCTGATCTCATCGTTGAAACCTTTTACGCTTTTTCCTAGCTTGTTTAGATTCATGTCAGAGGGAATCATGTACAATCCCTTGGCAATGTTATAATCAATGATGCCCTGAGTCTTACTTAGAGCATCTTCAAAGTTTTTGATAGACTCTTCTAAAGACTGTTTTTTGGCAATCAGATCGTTGACCAAGACTAAAAACTGCTGTTGACTTTCTAGAGAAGAGCCAGCCTGTCTGGCTTGTACCTGAGCACCGAGTAGACAGTATACGTATCCCCTGATAGATTCATTTAGTCGTACTATGCCGGGGTTTGTAAAGCTTTTAGAGTGATCCATAACGAGTCGATTAAAGTCAAAAGGGTCTTGGTTTACGGCAATCATCTCTACGCCGACATTTTTGTTCCAAGGTTTAAACTGGTAGTAAGTACCCCAATCACCGCCCTTGGGTTTAATGTCCTCGTAGGCATTTGGTTTTCCGGTGGCTGGGAAGGTCGGCAGTTTCTCACCGAGATCTTCGGCTATCGAAGTCATTTTCAAAGTTCCAATAGACCTCTGTATGTAACCCAATCCGCCTGCCGGTTGATCTATGATGGGTATACCCATCGGAACGACACCAAATTCATTTAAGAGTTTTTGATATTCAGTCTTGTTGTACGGATTGTTGTGCGGATTAAAATCTTTATCGTTAGGATTTCTAACCTCCATTTGAGCCAAAATCTTCTTAGTCTGGAATAGCACGTGAAAATTCATTATGGATCTCGTAAGTGGTAGACCTCTGGTGAGATGATCTTTACTCACTCCACAAAGCGTTGACGCGCAGTACAGGGCAAACTTGTACTGTTCGATGTAATAACTGATTCTCTCGTTATACCACCTATCTACATCGTCAAAGTTATCGACGGACAATGGTTTCGGTGTAATGTCTACAAACGTTTTACTAAATCCGTATTTGGTTTTGTTTTTTTGATCTATGGAAACTACAATATCTAGTCCGTAAAAGTCGATAGGATAAGCGCTATATAACTTTGCCATTTATTAATAAATGACAACACATACTATAACAAAAACTGGAAGGATTGAGCTAGATGCTCCGGTATACGCAACCGCTATCAGCCTAAAGTCTATGTCATTGTACATGAATATATATAATTTGACAGAGAAAACCATCTACCAAGAACGTGGCCACCCATCCGTTGAACTCCCTCCGGGGTATTATACGTATGACGATATCACCCGAAAACTACCAAGGGCAATAACAGTCGAGTCGAATACGTTGAAAGTGGAATTGGGGAAAGGAACCATTCATGGCGGGTTGAATAAGCTGATCAAAAACGGATATCTGTACCTGACCCCACTATGTCTGTACTTTTACGTCCACGGTATTGACACATCAAAAAACTTTTTGAATGGAAAACGCTGCGACTTGTTGGCAGCGATTCACGTAGACAATACGGATGTTGGCGATGTAGTACATTACCAGCCGATAAACAATCGCAAGCGCATGCATAACGGTGAGATTAACGAGTTGCTAGTAACGATACAAGATGATAGGGGTAATGATTACCCAGGGGAATTTGTGGCTGAATTGTCGATACAATAAATGTTTGGAGTAAAATCGTATCATCGTCAACGAAGGATACACAATGTAAAAGCGAGTGTGTCTGGCAAGCCTTCGCCGACAGAGTTATTGTTTACGTTTTCATTGCCCAGCAACTCTGTGATCCAAGAAATCATATGCTACTCACCTGATAATGTGGATAACGGACGAATCGAGTTTACTATCGATGAAGTTGTATTTTCATATGGAAATGTGTCGTCACACCAAGCCAATTCTATAGATTTAGTTATAGACCGAGGAGGGGTAATCTTATGCAAAGTGTCTGGTATCACGTGCCGTCAGATTTTAGTGTATTACGAATCATAGAATAAATGTTTGGTAGAAAAAGTTTTCATCGAACAGTGCACACGATCAAAGTAGAACGACTACCCGCAGACTCGCCAATGGATAACTGCGTGTTTGCCCAAGTATTTCCCACCAACTCGCGTATAAGGGACATCATGATTTACAAACCGTACATACCGGGTAGAAATCTCACGATAAAGTTTTACAATGATGAATCAGTGGTCATACTGACAAAAACAGGACTCGCAATCAACAAGCTGCATTCAGTAGATTTGTCTGTCACCGGAATGGTGCCAATCGAGGTTGAGTCTACCAGTGCACCTCACTTGGTCATAGTTTACGACACTTAATAAATGGCAACTATAGCGATGATGGTAGCAGGGGCAGTAGTAAATGCTGTGGCTTTCACGGGAGGCAATTACTTGTTTTCC
The DNA here is from genome assembly GCA_945261195.1 of Cryptosula pallasiana. NCBI lineage: Eukaryota > Metazoa > Bryozoa > Gymnolaemata > Cheilostomatida > Cryptosulidae > Cryptosula > Cryptosula pallasiana. The sequence continues at coordinate 252,188 of OX183134.1, read as the reverse complement.
ATGATTGATAAAAACGGAGCAAAGTCAGAGGTTCAGCGGCACAACGCGGCGATGGAAAAACTCAGTCAGGAGCAAGCTGACTACAACACGAAACGAGCCAAAAATCAAGACTGGCTGCAAACTCAGATATCTAGAAAACAAGATGCAACCAATGAGTTGTATTCGGTCAACTCGGCTTTTGATACCTATAAAAACCTGTTCGGGCAAGACCCACAACTGCCACACCCCAATCTGAGAGAACCGACTCTCGACTATACACCGAGCGATGAGCAGAAAAAATACGAAAAGATATTCGTGGGAGCCGGAACGTTGGCTAGTGTTGGTGGTACTATAGCATACTTTAATTAATTTAATAACTTTAATTAATTTAATACGACTGGTTGTATTAAATTACTTTTTGTTATACTCGTATATAGCCAGTGCTATTAAAGGAGCAATCATTATCCATATGTTATCTTCTAGAAACTCGACGGTGTTTTCCATCATATGCCAAAACGCTTTGGTAGCACCTGTGGAATTTACAGCCATGTCGCGAAAATACGCTGCTAGTTCTTCCAATTTCTTCTTGACGATCTTTCCTATACCGCTGCCAGCAATGTCGGCTGGACTAGTCGATTTCGGAATCAAGTCTTTGGCACCTTCCGAACCCAGAGCGTTTGCAACGGCCTCAAATATAGCAGCTAAAATACCCCCCACTGTGGTCACACCGGCAATACCCAATATGATATTCCGCTGTTTGCGCATCTTTTCAACCTCTTCTCCATAATCCCCCTTCAGGCTTTTTAAAACCTCATTGTGAGCATCAAGCTCGTCACGTAATCGTTGCAACTGTAATAGGTCACCTTCCGTCTTGTCTTCTTTAGCATCCAAGATGCTTATTTTTTCCATCGTATCAGCTGCTTTTGATGCTGCTACTTGAATCTGTCCTTCGAGAGTTTGAAATCGCTGGTCTATAGCCACCAGTTCACGTTCTGGTAATCTACCCTCTTGCGTATCAAGTGCTGTCATTTCCAAATTTTCTCCCACATCGCGGTAATTGAACTCTGCTGATGCCCTACTAATTTTGAGTCGATCAACGAAGCCACTTACAGTGTTTTTTACTCCTGTACTTCGTGAAGACAGCCAGTCTTTAAAACTAGATAATGGGCTTTGAGCAACATTAAGATCCCTATCGGCGGGTTTGACTACTTCCTCGTTGTTTTTTGCAAGCCTGCGTTGAAACTCTTCTTTATCAATACCAAACAGACTTTGATACTCAGCCTTGGGAATACCTGGATCTCGGTAAAACAATTTTGGATTTCTTACCTGAGTCAACATCTTACTACCTTTGCTGGTTTGGACAGCCAGATTGTTGTCCAAGAAAACAAATTTGCTGTGGTCAAACCCTGTATATATGTCTAGACGAGATAAAACTACACCAATCTTGTTTTGGGTGTGTTGATCGACACCAGGTGTATCACTGGATGTCTCGGGTGCTTGCTGAATGTCGTTTATCACGTCTCTAGAAAGAAAGTTTTCTTTGACGTACTTATCATAGTCACCGCCATTCTTAGCATAATCTACAGTTCCCTTTATCACGCCGTTTAATTCACTTTCATTTGCGGGTTTTTTATCCGCTATTGTAGCTGCCAGCAACTTCTTAAACTCTACGGTTGTTTCACCCATAACCTTTGTACTAATAATTGTGTCAATGTCGGGCAATCCTCTTTCTAGGAGAATGCTATTGGCATTACTGATGGGATCATTATGAACATTGATTGACTGCTGTATGGAAGGGTCAACCCCTCCTGAAGCTTGTTCGATGAAACTGGTCTCATCTATGTCACCATTAGTAGCGCTATCATTGTCGTGACCAAAATCTTTTCCTTCGACTTCCATTTATTAGTATATAATAAATGGCTTATAACGGAGAACTAAATCACACCAAGTCGACTAGATATCGACAGGGTCTCAAAGAGAATAAAGTGCACGCTAGAGTTAATCATAACCCATCTGATGCCAGTCCAGGTGATGAGCTGGTGGTCAAGATGCCAAAATTGGCTCCTACTACGGTGCTGTACCCGGATTCCCTTTACCTCACTTATAACTACAAACTAAATTCTGGAAAGGACGAGAGCGACATCCCTGATCACCTGACTTCGGCTATCGTAGAGAGTTTCAAGATGACCATCAAGGGCACTACTGTGTTTGACATTAACAACTATAAGCACCTGGCAATTTTTCGAGAGTTGTGGCAACCCAAGTACAAGTACGAGAAGGAGCTGACTCACAGAGGCATCCAAACCGTGGCTACAAAGAAAAAGAGACATGGTATAACTGGTGCAGCTGACGACATCCTGGCTTCGATACACAAAGAGAGGTACTCTTTTTACTTGGGATCTTTCCTGACGGACGCCGCATTTACTCCTCAGGCCTTACACAACACCGTCGAGTTTCACATCAAACTGGCGAGCGGAGAGTACACTCTCAAAAACATCTGCCTTGAGTATGACTACGTGCAGGAACCGACGATCGCCAGCAGCATCTCTCAAAAGTACTCCAATCACGTTCACTACTTCAACGACTACAAGGCCCACACCACAAAAGAGGTGTCGGCTGCAGAGTCCGACTTTGAGATAAACATCAACGCCACTTATGAGAGCCTGCGTTCCATCTTGGTCTTCTTTAAGGCTGACAACAAGGCCAGTATTGATTACAAGTTTCCAAACATCACCAACGTCAAAGTGGACATTGACGGTGCCACCAACCAGCTGTTTACATCTGACTACCTGCCGGTGTACTCTTACACGGATGCCAAAAAATACTTTCAGATCGAAAAGATGGGAGAGTCGAACATGAATCAAGAGACTTTTTATACAGACAAGTACTGTCTGATTATTGACCTGAGAACGATCGCCGATGAAGAGTCTAGCGGCGTGGGCAGAGAGATTAAAGATTACATCAAGCTCAAAATTAGCAAGGGAGCTTCTGACGCTTGCAAGGCTTTTGTGTTTTTAGTCAGTGACAAAGCCGTATCATTTTTAAACAACGAACTTGGAACTATAGAACAATAAATGGACGATTTATTACCAAAACACCCCCACAACGCCCTAATATGTGGGCGTACAAACTCGGGCAAGACATATCACACGCTAAACATTATAGACAGGTATTACTCGGGACGCTTTGATCACGTGTTTATAATCTGCCCGACATTTCACGACAATAAGACTTACGACGACATCAAACACCCTTTTTTAAAAACGTGTCATGTATACTCCAACGGAGACTTGATGAACACGCTCAATCATCTCATTAAAATACACTCCAAGGGAGGTAAACTGTCCGGTAAAAATTCGCTAATCATTATTGACGACTGCAGCGCCGAAAAAGATCTAAACAAGCATCGAACGTCGCTGAGCAAGATCGCTTTTAGTGGTCGACACTCGAACCTCACAACCTGGTTCATAACGCAGAGATACGTATCGGCTCCCAAAGATTTTAGAGACAATGTACACTGGGTACTGATTACTAAAAATACGTGCAAAAAATCTTTCGAGACTCTCACTAGCGAAAACAACATTATACCTTCCGAGCATCACTACGAGATAAAAAACGGGTTGGTAAATACATTTATGCTGTTTGTCAACACCGACAAGGGAGAATTTCTGATATTGAAAAAATGATTGAACAAATATTCTACTTTACCGGATCGGTCTTCTTCTTTCTATGTTGCATAATAATCCTCAAGTGTTACTTGACAACACGGAGGTTTTTGAGGTATAATAATAAAATGGAGTCGATTATTGCAATCCCAAAACAGTCCGATGGTAATGTCAGTACGTATCGCGAGAGGTTGGTCAAGGCCCGGGTAAATACGGAGGAAGACATTAGTAAAATGTCAGACGACCAAGTCAAAAAAATATACCTAAAACACGAGCAGGGGATAGTGGATGGTGTGGGTGATCAAGTTTGCAAGTTTTTTGCCAAGGGGTGGGTAAAGGCGATTGCTAGGTTTGCACCACTTACCAACGAGGAAGAGTTTGAAGAAACAATAGGTAACGACGTTTTTGTGAAAGCCGCTATTAAAAATTATTTCCCCTCCATATATTATGATTGGGGCGGTTACCTAGCTCCGTTGTCGATATTGGCTACTACTGTGACCAGCATAGATTATGGTACAATAAATGTCAGATCCAAAGATAACCAAGAACCCGAAGAGGACGAAAGTTGCAACAACTCAGGAGGTGGAAGCGAAACCACTCAGTAAGGGTCTCGAAGAAAAATTCAGCGATGAACTAACTCAAACACCAGAGATGCCTAAACAGCTGGTAAAAAAGGATGTAGAAAAAAAATCAGGTATTTGGAAGTACGTGCTCGGAGGGAGCTTTGTTCTCGGTATCGTGTACCTGGTTACAAAAAGGTCAGATCCTAAGATCACAAGAATATCTGTACCCGCACCGCAGTCACAAGCGCAACCACAGCCGCAGCTTCCACAATTACCACAGGCAAATTCTAACAAAAAAAATAGAAAATTTTAGTATAATAAATGGCAAGCGCTAATATAAAAGATATCGGTAACGCGCTGTACAACGGCGCTCTGATGGCAGTGGGAGTAATCGCCACAAGAATGGGACTAAAGGCGATGGGTTTCAAGGATAGACCTCTAGATATGAAACCAGCTAGCGTTGGTATGCTAGCCGGGGAGATTGGTGTTGCAAACTACGCCGTGCAAAAATTGAAAGACGCCAAAGTCTTGCCGGCCACCATCTTTACATAATTTTATACATCTAGATGTATAAAATTACATCTTGTCATACTCCGCCAGTTTCTGTCTGATTTTATTGTATTCATCTACAATTTCATCAAACTCGTCCTCATCTATAAAATTATCAACTAAATGGCGAGATAGTTTTCGGTCTATCTCACTCATACCAACACGCAATATCGTGTGTTTCTCGTCGTGTTTCAACTTTTTCTTGTTGTATTGCTTGGTAATTGGGGTAAGAGTTAGGGATATCAATCCAGACACCGCCCCTAAAACAGTCAACACGGTACCTATTGGCATACCTACGACTGTAAAAGTAGTCACTACTCCAGTTGCCGATTGTATCACAGCTAGCGATGAAAATACCGTCGACACGTTTTCTAAATTGCTCACAGCCTTGCCATATTTTCTACAATATTCTTCTCTCTTGACAATTAATGATGAAATATCAGTTCTCATGTCTTTTACCCTCTTATATCTTTGCACACCACCATCGGGTGGGGTTGGAGGATCTTTTTCCATTTATTGTAGTTTTAAACCTTCCGTATCCAGTGGTACTACCTGAAGCTGCTCCTTCGTAAACGTTCTCTCTTCAATACCCTGAAGCGTGTACAGAGAAGGTTGATTCTCCCACGAATGTATCTCGTCAATGTCATACACATCTACCGACCAAATCGCATCAGTCGCTCTGTATCGGGTGTCATTATGCTCTTCTCCAGGCTTGTACAGATAGCGTACCAAAGTATCTATAGGGTAAGGCTCAGATACATCACTGTACTCTGGCTGTTTGACGCTTTCGAGTTTTATTGCCTCCGCCGGCTTCATACCAATCATTTTTGTTTCTTGGCCATTTATCGCGGTCACAACGCCAGACAATCTGCTCACCCATTCGCGGTTGGTCTTTTTATCTTTAATCTCTTTATCGTACTGATGCGCAAACAAACGCTCCGCCAACGTTTTATTAAAACGTTCGACAAAGGCTACCTTTTTCTTATTTAGAGATCTTACAATTTTTACATCATGCTTCTTCATCAACTCTGTAAACACACCCATAAATTCACGACCCTTGTCACTCATTATCTCTTTGGGATAGTCAAGTGGTGACCTCTCGTATATATTTTGGATGGCATTGGCAGTGTCAACAGCAGTTTTACTTTTTAATGGCTCGGCCTCTTTATACCTAGAAGCAATGTCTACCACAGTCAACGCATACTTGTATTTGCTATCGACCGGCAGGCTTAAAAGATCGATCTGGTGCGTGTGGTTGGGCTGGTCTTGAGTGTAGTGAGGAAATTTTATGCGCTTAGGTTTTGGTTTATAAATCTGGTAAACTGGTTGACGATCAAGCCAATGTTGAATTTCTTGTTTGGTAAGCTCAGGAACTTTCTTTTTTAATTTTCCAGCAGCCATTGTACCCCTCTGGTAACCAGCTGGAGAATAGTATATTTCCTTTAATTTCTCCATTTATTGGTTGACGGTTTTTAAAATAGGTTGACGGATTTTTTATTCGGTCAACTGATTTTTTATTTGGTCGACGGATTATTTATTTGGTCGACGGATTATTTATTTAGTTAACGAATTTTTTATTTGGTCGACGGATTATTTATTTGGTCGACGGATTTTTTATTTGGTTAACTGATTTTGTTTGGATGATGGATTTTATAACCAATTTGTTGGTTATAAAATATAATGTCAGTTAGGCCCATTCAACATCGTGGTAGGAATGTCCACTACCATCAGTCTTTTTTACAAGTCAGCAGTAAATAAACTGTTTGCCCGGCAATGCACATTCAAACACGTACTTGGGAAGGTAAACCTTACATTCTTCATTGGTATTCTTATTAACAACAGTAGCTACAAAGCTTCCATATCTAGTAGGCTTTGGATCCGAGGTTTTGTACATGTGTGGCACTAGCTGTGGCAATTCGCTTAGTTTTTGCACAACTGCGGGTTGAGCTGCTCCAAAAGTGATTCCATTGATTGTGTGTGGCATTATTTATTATACAAACCTTTAAGCCTCGATAATTAAAAGTGAGATCGGCATGTTTATTGTCTCGCTAAAATGTTTATAATGTAATCCCACCAAGACGGACGCTTATAAAATTCAACCATGTCATTCCAGCCTCGATCTCGTATCCAATCTCCGGCTATTTCTCTTAAAGAGTTTGTCGCTACGGTTATTATTTCGTCGCGTTCATGAGGTTTGTAGGAGCACAGGTGGTCTGCCAACGCCAAAGCTCCTACGACTCTACCCCAGGTAATTCCAGTATCGAACAACGCGCCGTATATGTTTGGTATACCTTCAGCGACGTTTTCAAACATTACATGGCCAAAGCTGTTGAAATATTTGGTGTTGAACTCTGCAATTAGCCGGTCTACCACCGGCCTCAGTTTACAAGGTAATTTGTAAACTCCGTTGGCCACATCCATATTTATTGGTTATTTTTTAGCCCAAAGGCTAAAAAATACCAATTTCTAAATTATTCAAAGTCTGAACCAATATAAAAGTGAGTCTCTTCATGTAAATTTATTTGATGCTTTGAGACATTCCCAAATATCATAGTTTTCCTCACAAATAATTCTCTGTATTTCGATTTGTAAGCTTTCTTCATAAGTCATGTCATCGTCCTCAACCTCGTCTTCCTTGTCTTCCTTGTCTTCAAACATGAGAACAGCTATGTCAGACTTTACCTCATATGGATCCCTATCAAATATTTCACTAAGAATCTCATCTTCTCATTCATCATTGCTCATTTCTTTATAGTTATCTATATTTAGCTTCAGAGCCCTCTCCTCATATTCCTCATTCATCATTAGTTTATTATAAAAATCTTTAACTATCTGTCAATCTCAATGTCCTACTTTTTGACCCCGATTGATACTTAAAGAATTTGTTGTATATAATAAAGGAGCGGTGTTTTACAACAAGCAAGCGTGACCAGCACATTGTCCTGTAGTCGCGTGTCATATGACAGCCGTATACACCAAACCCCAATGCGTTACGTCATTAATACTATCCATTTTTTCCACAGTTTTCGCTTTGGAAAAATATGCAACTTTTTGGAAAATACAACTTTTAGAAATTTAATACTGCTAAGAGAAGACAACTCGGGGCAAATATCTGAGGGCGAAAAAACTGAGCCAGATCAGCCATTTCACATACTACTCCGCTCTGTTTTGTTGCTGCATTCTGTTCAGCAAATGTTGGTGGTGAACAACTGTAGCAGATAGTGGCATACCCGTGGCTTACCGAGGAGCAGTTATGGACTTGTTTGACTGGGGGCAATGTTTATGAGAGTTGTTGTGTGACTTTAAACAGTCTTTATTAGGAACATGATTGTTCATTTGCCAACACTCAGTGTTATTGCATAACAGGAAGTGTCTCAAGCAACATTGTTCGGAGTTCAGGCAATCCAGTAGTCCAGCTCTTTCGTTACAGTTAAATGTTACACCAGCAGCAGAGAAATAAGGTTTGTAGTGACAGTTCAGGTATATCACAGCTTAGGACAGCTGCAATGTTACTGAAGCCACATATGATTATGTAGTCTCCTTCTAACCGGAAGAGCATGATTTGCACACACTTCACATGCTAGATGTGAAACATTGCGTTTGACAGCTGACAAAAGGCTGCTAAAATCCGCTCCTCCAGTACAAACTGAATGTACACATAAACTGGTGCGATTACAATCAGGTAGCCTTAAATCTGATACTAATGCGCAACTGTTTTTATTGAGAACACTCAGTCACTCACAAGTTATGTAAAAAACACATAATTGACTCTCTTCTACAACAACTTCATTCGAATTATGTCAAATGTCAACACTTTGATGATGTCATGGGAGACGAACACAAGAAAGTTGACTGTAGTCTGTCATGCACGAATGAGCTCATCAACATTTACACTGTAATTGGCAATATGAAGCACACCTAGGAAAGTATATGAAGTAGTGCTGAAACTGTTGGTTATAACTTCCACGAACAACGTCATTTTGCAGTCATCGAAACATGACTTTGCAACATAGTATACAAATTGTAAACGTTCGCCCGCATGAGTTTGAAATTAGTCCGTGAATCAGTGTGAGAGTGTGCCTGTCAAAATGTTTGGTGAAAATGTGAGCGATGGAACTAAAAACCAGAAAGTAATTAAAAAAACTGCCAAAAACGGGTACTACATCGTCAATTTCAAACAGTTACGGCTAACTGCAGTTAACTAAACCAAAACCAAAAAACAACATCGCGCGTATCCATTACCCTGTCGGGAAACGTATTGCACCAAAAGCAATGTAAAAACCTCAGAAGTGAACTAAGGAAGGTATTGCACACAACGTGAGGAGTCTAAGTAGTGCATTTGGCCTGCTTTAACGTAAAGATGTGACAACCGTAGAGATTGATTATCGCTTTATAATGTTAAATGAAAGGCTTTCTCCTCTCGATGTTTTTTTTTAATGTCAACAATTGAACAGGTCATGAATCATTCTTCCCAGCTATGTGTTGACCTCTAGTTCATTTTTAACAAACTCTCTCGACGTTGCAGTAAGCATAATTAGGAGTTGTCCGCTCCATCAGTCAAAGTCAGATGCGGTTGCCTGCCTGTCGAGTCTTTCAACCTTGCCCTGTGATACGTAACACTTGTCGCTGGCGTTAGCAAGTGGTAGAAAGCACATCCGGTCTGCGCTGTGACCTTTCCTCAGCCCTAGCCCTCATCCACCATCACACACACAGGCAGTAGGCTGAAAAAGAAAAAGGCTGCCCTCAGCGACAAACACCACCCTGTGGCATAGCGCGCACAAACACCATCGTACATTCCTCTGCTCCAAAAGCTATTGCCAGCTCCTCCGGGCGATCGCTGACATTGTCACAGCTAGTAATCTCATCGAACATTTCAAGACTCAATTTCGAACAATTTTTATCAACAAACAAGTGAAAACCTATGACGCATTACGTTGAAATGAGGTTTTGCTGGATTGGCTGCATGCGCAAATGCAAACTTGCGGTTTTCTTTGGGTTTTCCGACCGAGTTGACTTATTAGATCGCAATCTATTATGTGCAACTCGATAAACATGTACGTGTGAGTGTGTGAGCGATACATATGACCTCCCATTACCGGTGGCCATCTACAGAATAGTTTATGAGCTGAGAGTATGGCCTGTCGAGAGAAGCAATGCAAACCATTGTTTGACATCGCTGACAAACGAGCAAGCAATTACTGAACAACGTACAAACGTGGTGACACCCGAACTCCGATGTATTTAAGAAAAAAGAACATTTCCGTTTTAAGCACATGTCATCAGTGAAATAACTTCGGTAAGTAATATAGCTTGATTAGGTGTGCTATTGCGTTAAAAGTTTTTGAAAGATGTCTATACGTCTATTACAAGAAATGATTATTAGACTCGTTTGATATAATTCATCGGGTGTGAACTTTCCTTGACAGCCTACAAACAATATTAACAAAATCTCGTAGTGTTTATACTCAGCGTGCTACATTTTATGGATCCCGTGTTTCAACAGTCTCGTTATCGACGAGTAGACTTGTTGCCGCTCTGTTTTGTTGCTGCATTCTGTTCAGCAAATGTTGGTGGTGAACAACTGTAGCAGATAGTGGCACACCCGTGGCTTACCGAGGAGCAGTTATGGACTTGTTTGACTGGGGGCAATGTTTATGAGAGTTGTTGTGTGACTTTGAACAGTCTTTATTAGGAACGTGATTGTTAATTTGCCACCACTCGGTGTTATTGCATAACAGGAAGTGTCTCAAGCAACATTTTTCGAAGTTCAGGCAATCCAGTAGTCCAGCTCTTTCGTTACAGTTAAATGTAACACCAGCAGCAGAGAAATAAGTTTTGTAGTGACAGTTCAGGTATATCACAGCTTAGGACAGCTGCAATGTTACTGAAGCCACATATAATAATGTAGTCTCCTTCTAACCAGAAGAGCATGATTTGCACACACTTCAAATGCTAGATGTGAGACATAGCGTTATTCAGCTGAAGAAGCTGCTAAAATCCGCTCTTCCAGTACAAACTGAATGTACACATAAACTGGTGCGATTACAATCAGGTAGCCTTAAATCTGATACTAATGCGCAACTGTTTTTATTGAGAACACTCAGTCACTCACAAGTTATGTAACAAACACATAATTGACTCTCTTCTACAACAACTTCATTCGAATTATGTCAAATGTCAACACTTTGATGATGTCATGGGAGACGAACACAAGAAAGTTGACTGTAGTCTGTCATGCACGAATGAGCTCATCAACATTTACACTGTAATTGGCAATATGAAGCACACCTAGGAATGTATATGAAGTAGTGCTGAAACTGTTGGTTATAACTTCCACGAACAACGTCATTTTGCAGTCATCAAAACATGACTTTGCAACATAGTATACAAATTGTAAACGTTCGCCCGCATGAGTTTGAAATTAGTCCGTGAATCAGTGTGAGAGTGTGCCTGTCAAAATGTTTGGTGAAAATGTGAGCGATGGAACTAAAAACCAGAAAGTAATTAAAAAAACTGCCAAAAACGGGTACTACATCGTCAATTTCAAACAGTTGCGGCTAACTGCAGTTAACTAAACCAAAACCAAAAAACAACATCGCGCGTATCCATTACCCTGTCGGGAAACGTATTGCACCAAAAGCAATGTAAAAACCTTAGAAGTGAACTAAGGAAGGTATTGCACACAACGTGAGGAGTCTAAGTAGTGCATTTGGCCTGCTTTAACGTAAAGATGTGACAACCGTAGAGATTGATTATCGCTTTATAATGTTAAATGAAAGGCTTTCTCCTCTCGATGTTTTTTTTTAATGTCAACAATTGAACAGGTCATGAATCATTCTTCCCAGCTATGTGTTGACCTCTAGTTCATTTTTAACAAACTCTCTCGACGTTGCAGTAAGCATAATTAGGAGTTGTCCGCTCCATCAGTCAAAGTCAGATGCGGTTGCCTGCCTGTCGAGTCTTTCAACCTTGCCCTGTGATACGTAACACTTGTCGCTGGCGTTAGCAAGTGGTAGAAAGCACATCCGGTCTGCGCTGTGACCTTTCCTCAGCCCTAGCCCTCATCCACCATCACACACACGGGCAGTAGGCTGAAAAAGAAAAAGGCTGCCCTCAGCGACAAACACCACCCTGTGGCATAGCGCGCACAAACACCATCGTACATTCCTCTGCTCCAAAAGCTATTGCCAAGTCCTCCGGGCGATCGCTGACATTGTCACAGCTAGTAATCTCATCGAACATTTCAAGACTCGGTTTCGAACAATTTTTATCAACAAACAAGTGAAAACCTATGACGCATTACGTTGAAATGAGGTTTTGCTGGATTGGCTGCATGCGCAAATGCAAACTTGCGGTTTTCTTTCGGTTTTCCGACCGAGTTGACTTATTAGATCGCAATCTATTATGTGCAACTCGATAAACATGTACGTGTGAGTGTGTGAGCGATACATATGACCTCCCATTACCGGTGGCCATCTACAGGATAGTTTATGAGCTGAGAGTATGGCCTGTCGAGAGAAGCAATGCAAACCATTGTTTGACATCGCTGACAAACGAGCAAGCAATTACTGAACAACGTAGAAACGTGGTGACACCCGAACTCCGATGTATTTAAGAAAAAAGAACATTTCCGTTTTAAGCACATGTCATCAGTGAAATAACTTCGGTAAGTAATATAGCTTGATTAGGTGTGCTATTGCGTTAAAAGTTTTTGAAAGATGTCTATACGTCTATTACAATAAATGATTATAGATTAATAGATGATAGATGATTAAGAAATGCTGATAGGTTTTATTCGATATCAGGTTACACTTTTGTGCGGAAGGACAGGCTTAGTGATAGTGGAGGAGGTTTAGTGTGCTACATTGCAAATTCTTGTCAGTTTGAAACTATAAATTCCTTTGATAACATGTTGAAAGAATCTTTAACTTTGAAATTTAAGTTAGGTTTAGCAAAACCATTTCTCGTGTCTTTTCTTTACCGACCGCCCGGAACTCCAGTTTGTTGGAATAAAGCGTTTGTTGATTTTGTAAACTCTTGTTACGGTATTTCTGATGAAATAATAATTATGGGTGATTTCAATGTAGATTTATTTGACAAAAAGATTGAAAATAAGTGGAAGAGCGAAGTATGTGATCAACTTTCTTTGGTACAACTGATCACATCCCCAACTCGATCAACTAATGTATCGTCGACCTTGATTGATCATATTTATACAAACTTTCCTAGTAATATTATGTACTCTCAAGTTATGCCATGTTCTTTCAGTGATCATGACCTGATTTATGCTGTTTACAACAGAAAAAAGCTTACACAAAGTCAAAAGAGAAAACTGCACTTTTTGGACTATTCTAATTTTACTAATGAAAACATTAATAAAACATTTTCTGGTGTGAATTGGGATGCTGTTTTGCTTGAAGAAAATACTGAAAACATGATCAGTTCTTTTAACAAGTTGTTTTTAAGTAAAATATCTAAAATCGTACAATCTAAAACCCGTTTTGTCAAATCCAGTACTTTACCACAGTGGTTGGATAAGGAGGTTCAAGGACATATTAGATTACGTAATTCTATCAAGAAACGTGGCTCCTGGGATGAATACAAAAAACAAAGAAACTTTGTAACAAATTTGATAAAAAGAAAGAAAAAATTGGTAATCGAAAATATGATTAATACCTCTAAAAATGGGAATACCAAATCTTTGTGGGATGCTCTCAATATTAAACATCGTAACTCATCACCATCTGGCTTACCCCAGGGATTATCTTCCAATGTTCTTAACCATCACTTTACTACAGCTGCTAGTCGGCTTACAAACCATTTACGTGGCAACTCTTTTACCCCTGTCACCCAAATGTCAAACACAAAACATATGACTTCAGTTACCCAATTCACTCCTGCTGATATTGTGTTGTATCTAAAAAGCATACCATCTTCAAAATCCACCGGTTTAGATGGAATATCTGTTAGAATGATTAAGCAAACCATCCCATTCACAATTTCGATTTTGACTGATATGTTTAACAGAATTCTGATTGACGGTACCTTCCCAATAACTTGGAAAACCGCGAGAGTTATTCCAATTTTTAAGAATGGTGATATAGCTAATCCATCTAACTACCGTCCAATTTCCATTTTACCAGTTTTGTCCAAAATTTTTGAAAAGCACATAAACAGATGTCTCAAATACCATTTGAATCATAACAATTTGTTGCACAATTTACAAACTGGTTTCCGGGAGGGAGTTTCATGTGTTGATACAGTTCACAAAATAGTTGCAGAGTGCCAAAAAATCAAACTGAAAAATGAGATTGCTCTTCTACTGTTTTTGGATTTCAAAAAAGCTTTCGATTGTATAGACCATGAGACTCTTCTTCTAAAACTTACAGATTGTGGTATAAATGGAAAAGCATTTTCTATCATTAAATCATTTTTAAATGAACGATATCAACTGGTGAAAATAGGAGATGATGTTTCCCAAACCCTACCTGTCCATATTGGTGTCCCTCAGGGATCAATTTTAGCACCAACCCTTTTTGTTTTATATATAAACGATTTACTCAAATTATCTTTAACATCTAAACCTTTAGCGTATGCTGATGACACTATCTTTTTATCATCACACAGTAACATCTCCACATTAAACTATAATTGCAATTACGATTTGACAAAAATCTCAAAATGGTGTGTTGAAAATAGAATGATTATCGATACTGACAAATCGCATTTTCTTTTGTTTAATTATCATAATAGTTTGCATAGTTTCCTTGTCACTTTTGAAGGTAAAAACTTGATGCGAAAAAACAAAACGAAACTTTTGGGTTTTATGATAAATGATAGGCTCACTTGGGATGACCATATCTTAGTAACAGAAGCCAAACTTCGTAAAAACATAAACCTCCTGCAGCTATCGCGAAACTATCTTACTAACAAATCAGCGAAAGCTTTTTACTATCACTTTATATTCTGTCACCTGGTTTATGGTATAATTATTTATCACAATCTATCTCCTAAATACCTGTCAAAATCGTTATTTTCATTACAGAAAAGAGCTTTTCGATTGATAGCAAATGTTCATACCATTCCTCTTTCGTTAATTAGAACAAATGACATCGCCACTTCAATTCAACTGTTACCATTACCAAAATTGGCTCAATATTTTACGGCAATCACTGGTTTTAAAATTTTTAATAATATTTTTCCTAGCTTTATTTCTGTTGATTTTACCACCAGTCGTAACTGCAATTTTAATTTTCGTAACTGCAAGAAACTTTATGCCAACACACCAGCTGCAATAGAAACACATATATCTACCACATTCAACCAACTGCCTACTTCTCTGAGAATCTCACAAACCCTGTCTGTTTTCAAATCAAATTTATTCAAATATCTTTTAAATACCAATGGAGAATTATTTTAAACAAACTGTGTTTGAGTAGACTTCTTTTTTTTCTGTGTTCATTTTATTTTCTGTTTCATTTTTGATTTTTTGTTTTTCTTTTAGCTATGGCACTTTATGAAAAACATTTTTATAAAATGATATTGATGCCAATAAAGTATTATATATTATATATATATATATTATTAGACTCGTTTGATATAATTCATCGGGTGTGAACTTTCCTTGACAGCCTACAAACAATATTAACAAAATCTCGTAGTGTTTATACTCAGCGTGCTACATTTTATGGATCCCGTGTTTCAACAGTCTCGTTATCGACGAGTAGACTTGTTGCCGCTCTGTTTTGTTGCTGCATTCTGTTCAGCAAATGTTGGTGGTGAACAACTGTAGCAGATAGTGGCATACCCGTGGCTTACCGAGGAGCAGTTATGGACTTGTTTGACTGGGGGCAATGTTTATGAGAGTTGTTGTGTGACTTTGAACAGTCCTTATTAGGAACATGATTGTTAATTTGCCACCACTCGGTGTTATTGCATAACAGGAAGTGTCTCAAGCAACATTGTTCGAAGTTCAGACAATCCAGTAGTCCAGCTCTTTCGTTACAGTTAAATGTAACACCAGCAGCAGAGAAATAAGTTTTGTAGTGACAGTTCAGGTATATCACAGCTTAGGACAGCTGCAATGTTACTGAAGCCACATATAATAATGTAGTCTCCTTCTAACCAGAAGAGCATGATTTGCACACACTTCAAATGCTAGATGTGAGACATAGCGTTATTCAGCTGAAGAAGCTGCTAAAATCCGCTCTTCCAGTACAAACTGAATGTACACATAAACTGGTGCGATTACAATCAGGTAGCCTTAAATCTGATACTAATGCGCAACTGTTTTTATTGAGAACACTCAGTCACTCACAAGTTATGTAACAAACACATAATTGACTCTCTTCTACAACAACTTCATTCGAATTATGGCAAATGTCAACACTTTGATGATGTCATGGGAGACGAACACAAGAAAGTTGACTGTAGTCTGTCATGCACGAATGAGCTCATCAACATTTACACTGTAATTGGCAATATGAAGCACACCTAGGAATGTATATGAAGTAGTGCTGAAACTGTTGGTTATAACTTCCACGAACAACGTCATTTTGCAGTCATCGAAACATGACTTTGCAACATAGTATACAAATTGTAAACGTTCGCCCGCATGAGTTTGAAATTAGTCCGTGAATCAGTGTGAGAGTGTGCCTGTCAAAATGTTTGGTGAAAATGTGAGCGATGGAACTAAAAACCAGAAAGTAATTAAAAAAACTGCCAAAAACGGGTACTACATCGTCAATTTCAAACAGTTACGGCTAACTGCAGTTAACTAAACCAAAACCAAAAAACAACATCGCGCGTATCCATTACCCTGTCGGGAAACGTATTGCACCAAAAGCAATGTAAAAACCTCAGAAGTGAACTAAGGAAGGTATTGCACACAACGTGAGGAGTCTAAGTAGTGCATTTGGCCTGCTTTAACGTAAAGATGTGACAACCGTAGAGATTGATTATCGCTTTATAATGTTAAATGAAAGGCTTTCTCCTCTCGATGTTTTTTTTTAATGTCAACAGTTGAACAGGTCATGAATCATTCTTCCCAGCTATGTGTTGACCTCTAGTTCATTTTTAACAACCTATCTCGACGTTGCAGTAAGCATAATTAGGAGTTGTCCGCTCCATCAGTCAAAGTCAGATGCGGTTGCCTGCCTGTCGAGTCTTTCAACCTTGCCCTGTGATACGTAACACTTGTCGCTGGCGTTAGCAAGTGGTAGAAAGCACATCCGGTCTGCGCTGTGACCTTTCCTCAGCCCTAGCCCTCATCCACCATCACACACACGGGCAGTAGGCTGAAAAAGAAAAAGGCTGCCCTCAGCGACAAACACCACCCTGTGGCATAGCGCGCACAAACACCATCGTACATTCCTCTGCTCCAAAAGCTATTGCCAGCTCCTCCGGGCGATCGCTGACATTGTCACAGCTAGTAATCTCATCGAACATTTCAAGACTCAATTTCGAACAAGTTTTATCAACAAACAAGTGAAAACCTATGACGCATTACGTTGAAATGAGGTTTTGCTGGATTGGCTGCATGCGCAAATGCAAACTTGCGGTTTTCTTTGGGTTTTCCGACCGAGTTGACTTATTAGATCGCAATCTATTATGTGCAACTCGATAAACATGTACGTGTGAGTGTGTGAGCGATACATATGACCTCCCATTACCGGTGGCCATCTACAGGATAGTTTATGAGCTGAGAGTATGGCCTGTCGAGAGAAGCAATGCAAACCATTGTTTGACATCGCTGACAAACGAGCAAGCAATTACTGAACAACGTACAAACGTGGTGACACCCGAACTCCGATGTATTTAAGAAAAAAGAACATTTCCGTTTTAAGCACATGTCATCAGTGAAATAACTTCGGTAAGTAATATAGCTTGATTAGGTGTGCTATTGCGTTAAAAGTTTTTGAAAGATGTCTATACGTCTATTACAATAAATGATTATTAGACTCGTTTGATATAATTCATCGGGTGTGAACTTTCCTTGACAGCCTACAAACAATATTAACAAAATCTCGTAGTGTTTATACTCAGCGTGCTACATTTTATGGATCCCGTGTTTCAACAGTCTCGTTATCGACGAGTAGACTTGTTGCCGCTCTGTTTTGTTGCTGCATTCTGTTCAGCAAATGTTGGTGGTGAACAACTGTAGCAGATAGTGGCACACCCGTGGCTTACCGAGGAGCAGTTATGGACTTGTTTGACTGGGGGCAATGTTTATGAGAGTTGTTGTGTGACTTTGAACAGTCTTTATTAGGAACGTGATTGTTAATTTGCCACCACTCGGTGTTATTGCATAACAGGAAGTGTCTCAAGCAACATTGTTCGAAGTTCAGGCAATCCAGTAGTCCAGCTCTTTCGTTACAGTTAAATGTAACACCAGCAGCAGAGAAATAAGTTTTGTAGTGACAGTTCAGGTATATCACAGCTTAGGACAGCTGCAATGTTACTGAAGCCACATATACTAATGTAGTCTCCTTCTAACCAGAAGAGCATGATTTGCACACACTTCAAATGCTAGATGTGAGACATAGCGTTATTCAGCTGAAGACGCTGCTAAAATCCGCTCTTCCAGTACAAACTGAATGTACACATAAACTGGTGCGATTACAATCAGGTAGCCTTAAATCTGATACTAATGCGCAACTGTTTTTATTGAGAACACTCAGTCACTCACAAGTTATGTAACAAACCCATAATTGACTCTCTTCTACAACAACTTCATTCGAATTATGTCAAATGTCAACACTTTGATGATGTCATGGGAGACGAACACAAGAAAGTTGACTGTAGTCTGTCATGCACGAATGAGCTCATCAACATTTACACTGTAATTGGCAATATGAAGCACACCTAGGAAAGTATATGAAGTAGTGCTGAAACTGTTGGTTATAACTTCCACGAACAACGTCATTTTGCAGTCATCGAAACATGACTTTGCAACATAGTATACAAATTGTAAACGTTCGCCCGCATGAGTTTGAAATTAGTCCGTGAATCAGTGTGAGAGTGTGCCTGTCAAAATGTTTGGTGAAAATGTGAGCGATGGAACTAAAAACCAGAAAGTAATTAAAAAAACTGCCAAAAACGGGTACTACATCGTCAATTTCAAACAGTTGCGGCTAACTGCAGTTAACTAAACCAAAACCAAAAAACAACATCGCGCGTATCCATTACCCTGTCGGGAAACGTATTGCACCAAAAGCAATGTAAAAACCTTAGAAGTGAACTAAGGAAGGTATTGCACACAACGTGAGGAGTCTAAGTAGTGCATTTGGCCTGCTTTAACGTAAAGATGTGACAACCGTAGAGATTGATTATCGCTTTATAATGTTAAATGAAAGGCTTTCTCCTCTCGATGTTTTTTTTTAATGTGAACAATTGAACAGGTCATGAACCATTCTTCCCAGCTATGTGTTGACCTCTAGTTCATTTTTAACAAACTCTCTCGACGTTGCAGTAAGCATAATTAGGAGTTGTCCGCTCCATCAGTCAAAGTCAGATGCGGTTGCCTGCCTGTCGAGTCTTTCAACCTTGCCCTGTGATACGTAACACTTGTCGCTGGCGTTAGCAAGTGGTAGAAAGCACATCCGGTCTGCGCTGTGACCTTTCCTCAGCCCTAGCCCTCATCCACCATCACACACACAGGCAGTAGGCTGAAAAAGAAAAAGGCTGCCCTCAGCGACAAACACCACCCTGTGGCATAGCGCGCACAAACACCATCGTACATTCCTCTGCTCCAAAAGCTATTGCCAGCTCCTCCGGGCGATCGCTGACATTGTCACAGCTAGTAATCTCATCGAACATTTCAAGACTCAATTTCGAACAATTTTTATCAACAAACAAGTGAAAACCTATGACGCATTACGTTGAAATGAGGTTTTGCTGGATTGGCTGCATGCGCAAATGCAAACTTGCGGTTTTCTTTGGGTTTTCCGACCGAGTTGACTTATTAGATCGCAATCTATTATGTGCAACTCGATAAACATGTACGTGTGAGTGTGTGAGCGATACATATGACCTCCCATTACCGGTGGCCATCTACAGGATAGTTTATAAGCTGAGAGTATGGCCTGTCGAGAGAAGCAATGCAAACCATTGTTTGACATCGCTGACAAACGAGCAAGCAATTACTGAACAACGTAGAAACGTGGTGACACCCGAACTCCGATGTATTTAAGAAAAAAGAACATTTCCGTTTTAAGCACATGTCATCAGTGAAATAACTTCGGTAAGTAATATAGCTTGATTAGGTGTGCTATTGCGTTAAAAGTTTTTGAAAGATGTCTATACGTCTATTACAATAAATGATTATTAGACTCGTTTGATATAATTCATCGGGTGTGAACTTTCCTTGACAGCCTACAAACAATATTAACAAAATCTCGTAGTGTTTATACTCAGCGTGCTACATTTTATGGATCCCGTGTTTCAACAGTCTCGTTATCGACGAGTAGACTTGTTGCCGCTCTGTTTTGTTGCTGCATTCTGTTCAGCAAATGTTGGTGGTGAACAACTGTAGCAGATAGTGGCATACCCGTGGCTTACCGAGGAGCAGTTATGGACTTGTTTGACTGGGGGCAATGTTTATGAGAGTTGTTGTGTGACTTTGAACAGTCTTTATTAGGAACATGATCGTTAATTTGCCACCACTCGGTGTTATTGCATAACAGGAAGTGTCTCAAGCAACATTGTTCGAAGTTCAGGCAATCCAGTAGTCCAGCTCTTTCGTTACAGTTAAATGTAACACCAGCAGCAGAGAAATAAGTTTTGTAGTGACAGTTCAGGTATATCACAGCTTAGGACAGCTGCAATGTTACTGAAGCCACATATAATAATGTAGTCTCCTTCTAACCAGAAGAGCATGATTTGCACACACTTCAAATGCTAGATGTGAGACATAGCGTTATTCAGCTGAAGAAGCTGCTAAAATCCGCTCTTCCAGTACAAACTGAATGTACACATAAACTGGTGCGATTACAATCAGGTAGCCTTAAATCTGATACTAATGCGCAACTGTTTTTATTGAGAACACTCAGTCACTCACAAGTTATGTAACAAACACATAATTGACTCTCTTCTACAACAACTTCATTCGAATTATGTCAAATGTCAACACTTTGATGATGTCATGGGAGACGAACACAAGAAAGTTGACTGTAGTCTGTCATGCACGAATGAGCTCATCAACATTTACACTGTAATTGGCAATATGAAGCACACCTAGGAATGTATATGAAGTAGTGCTGAAACTGTTGGTTATAACTTCCACGAACAACGTCATTTTGCAGTCATCGAAACATGACTTTGCAACATAGTATACAAATTGTAAACGTTCGCCCGCATGAGTTTGAAATTAGTCCGTGAATCAGTGTGAGAGTGTGCCTGTCAAAATGTTTGGTGAAAATGTGAGCGATGGAACTAAAAACCAGAAAGTAATTAAAAAAACTGCCAAAAACGGGTACTACATCGTCAATTTCAAACAGTTGCGGCTAACTGCAGTTAACTAAACCAAAACCAAAAAACAACATCGCGCGTATCCATTACCCTGTCGGGAAACGTATTGCACCAAAAGCAATGTAAAAACCTTAGAAGTGAACTAAGGAAGGTATTGCACACAACGTGAGGAGTCTAAGTAGTGCATTTGGCCTGCTTTAACGTAAAGATGTGACAACCGTAGAGATTGATTATCGCTTTATAATGTTAAATGAAAGGCTTTCTCCTCTCGATGTTTTTTTTTAATGTGAACAATTGAACAGGTCATGAACCATTCTTCCCAGCTATGTGTTGACCTCTAGTTCATTTTTAACAAACTCTCTCGACGTTGCAGTAAGCATAATTAGGAGTTGTCCGCTCCATCAGTCAAAGTCAGATGCGGTTGCCTGCCTGTCGAGTCTTTCAACCTTGCCCTGTGATACGTAACACTTGTCGCTGGCGTTAGCAAGTGGTAGAAAGCACATCCGGTCTGCGCTGTGACCTTTCCTCAGCCCTAGCCCTCATCCACCATCACACACACAGGCAGTAGGCTGAAAAAGAAAAAGGCTGCCCTCAGCGACAAACACCACCCTGTGGCATAGCGCGCACAAACACCATCGTACATTCCTCTGCTCCAAAAGCTATTGCCAGCTCCTCCGGGCGATCGCTGATATTGTCACAGCTAGTAATCTCATCGAACATTTCAAGACTCAATTTCGAACAATTTTTATCAACAAACAAGTGAAAACCTATGACGCATTACGTTGAAATGAGGTTTTGCTGGATTGGCTGCATGCGCAAATGCAAACTTGCGGTTTTCTTTGGGTTTTCCGACCGAGTTGACTTATTAGATCGCAATCTATTATGTGCAACTCGATAAACATGTACGTGTGAGTGTGTGAGCGATACATATGACCTCCCATTACCGGTGGCCATCTACAGGATAGTTTATAAGCTGAGAGTATGGCCTGTCGAGAGAAGCAATGCAAACCATTGTTTGACATCGCTGACAAACGAGCAAGCAATTACTGAACAACGTAGAAACGTGGTGACACCCGAACTCCGATGTATTTAAGAAAAAAGAACATTTCCGTTTTAAGCACATGTCATCAGTGAAATAACTTCGGTAAGTAATATAGCTTGATTAGGTGTGCTATTGCGTTAAAAGTTTTTGAAAGATGTCTATACGTCTATTACAATAAATGATTATTAGACTCGTTTGATATAATTCATCGGGTGTGAACTTTCCTTGACAGCCTACAAACAATATTAACAAAATCTCGTAGTGTTTATACTCAGCGTGCTACATTTTATGGATCCTGTGTTTCAACAGTCTCGTTATCGACGAGTAGACTTGTTGCCGCTCTGTTTTGTTGCTGCATTCTGTTCAGCAAATGTTGGTGGTAAACAACTGTAGCAGATAGTGGCATACCCGTGGCTTACCGAGGAGCAGTTATGGACTTGTTTGACTGGGGGCAATGTTTATGAGAGTTGTTGTGTGACTTTGAACAGTCTTTATTAGGAACATGATTGTTAATTTGCCACCACTCGGTGTTATTGCATAACAGGAAGTGTCTCAAGCAACATTGTTCGAAGTTCAGGCAATCCAGTAGTCCAGCTCTTTCGTTACAGTTAAATGTAACACCAGCAGCAGAGAAATAAGTTTTGTAGTGACAGTTCAGGTATATCACAGCTTAGGACAGCTGCAATGTTACTGAAGCCACATATAATAATGTAGTCTCCTTCTAACCAGAAGAGCATGATTTGCACACACTTCAAATGCTAGATGTGAGACATAGCGTTATTCAGCTGAAGAAGCTGCTAAAATCCGCTCTTCCAGTACAAACTGAATGTACACATAAACTGGTGCGATTACAATCAGGTAGCCTTAAATCTGATACTAATGCGCAACTGTTTTTATTGAGAACACTCAGTCACTCACAAGTTATGTAACAAACACATAATTGACTCTCTTCTACAACAACTTCATTCGAATTATGTCAAATGTCAACACTTTGATGATGTCATGGGAGACGAACACAAGAAAGTTGACTGTAGTCTGTCATGCACGAATGAGCTCATCAACATTTACACTGTAATTGGCAATATGAAGCACACCTAGGAATGTATATGAAGTAGTGCTGAAACTGTTGGTTATAACTTCCACGAACAACGTCATTTTGCAGTCATCGAAACATGACTTTGCAACATAGTATACAAATTGTAAACGTTCGCCCGCATGAGTTTGAAATTAGTCCGTGAATCAGTGTGAGAGTGTGCCTGTCAAAATGTTTGGTGAAAATGTGAGCGATGGAACTAAAAACCAGAAAGTAATTAAAAAAACTGCCAAAAACGGGTACTACATCGTCAATTTCAAACAGTTGCGGCTAACTGCAGTTAACTAAACCAAAACCAAAAAACAACATCGCGCGTATCCATTACCCTGTCGGGAAACGTATTGCACCAAAAGCAATGTAAAAACCTTAGAAGTGAACTAAGGAAGGTATTGCACACAACGTGAGGAGTCTAAGTAGTGCATTTGGCCTGCTTTAACGTAAAGATGTGACAACCGTAGAGATTGATTATCGCTTTATAATGTTAAATGAAAGGCTTTCTCCTCTCGATGTTTTTTTTTAATGTGAACAATTGAACAGGTCATGAACCATTCTTCCCAGCTATGTGTTGACCTCTAGTTCATTTTTAACAAACTCTCTCGACGTTGCAGTAAGCATAATTAGGAGTTGTCCGCTCCATCAGTCAAAGTCAGATGCGGTTGCCTGCCTGTCGAGTCTTTCAACCTTGCCCTGTGATACGTAACACTTGTCGCTGGCGTTAGCAAGTGGTAGAAAGCACATCCGGTCTGCGCTGTGACCTTTCCTCAGCCCTAGCCCTCATCCACCATCACACACACAGGCAGTAGGCTGAAAAAGAAAAAGGCTGCCCTCAGCGACAAACACCACCCTGTGGCATAGCGCGCACAAACACCATCGTACATTCCTCTGCTCCAAAAGCTATTGCCAGCTCCTCCGGGCGATCGCTGATATTGTCACAGCTAGTAATCTCATCGAACATTTCAAGACTCAATTTCGAACAATTTTTATCAACAAACAAGTGAAAACCTATGACGCATTACGTTGAAATGAGGTTTTGCTGGATTGGCTGCATGCGCAAATGCAAACTTGCGGTTTTCTTTGGGTTTTCCGACCGAGTTGACTTATTAGATCGCAATCTATTATGTGCAACTCGATAAACATGTACGTGTGAGTGTGTGAGCGATACATATGACCTCCCATTACCGGTGGCCATCTACAGGATAGTTTATAAGCTGAGAGTATGGCCTGTCGAGAGAAGCAATGCAAACCATTGTTTGACATCGCTGACAAACGAGCAAGCAATTACTGAACAACGTAGAAACGTGGTGACACCCGAACTCCGATGTATTTAAGAAAAAAGAACATTTCCGTTTTAAGCACATGTCATCAGTGAAATAACTTCGGTAAGTAATATAGCTTGATTAGGTGTGCTATTGCGTTAAAAGTTTTTGAAAGATGTCTATACGTCTATTACAATAAATGATTATTAGACTCGTTTGATATAATTCATCGGGTGTGAACTTTCCTTGACAGCCTACAAACAATATTAACAAAATCTCGTAGTGTTTATACTCAGCGTGCTACATTTTATGGATCCCGTGTTTCAACAGTCTCGTTATCGACGAGTAGACTTGTTGCCGCTCTGTTTTGTTGCTGCATTCTGTTCAGCAAATGTTGGTGGTAAACAACTGTAGCAGATAGTGGCATACCCGTGGCTTACCGAGGAGCAGTTATGGACTTGTTTGACTGGGGGCAATGTTTATGAGAGTTGTTGTGTGACTTTGAACAGTCTTTATTAGGAACATGATTGTTAATTTGCCACCACTCGGTGTTATTGCATAACAGGAAGTGTCTCAAGCAACATTGTTCGAAGTTCAGGCAATCCAGTAGTCCAGCTCTTTCGTTACAGTTAAATGTAACACCAGCAGCAGAGAAATAAGTTTTGTAGTGACAGTTCAGGTATATCACAGCTTAGGACAGCTGCAATGTTACTGAAGCCACATATAATAATGTAGTCTCCTTCTAACCAGAAGAGCATGATTTGCACACACTTCAAATGCTAGATGTGAGACATAGCGTTATTCAGCTGAAGAAGCTGCTAAAACCCGCTCTTCCAGTACAAACTGAATGTACACATAAACTGGTGCGATTACAATCAGGTAGCCTTAAATCTGATACTAATGCGCAACTGTTTTTATTGAAAACACTCAGTCACTCACAAGTTATGTAACAAACACATAATTGACTCTCTTCTACAACAACTTCATTCGAATTATGTCAAATGTCAACACTTTGATGATGTCATGGGAGACGAACACAAGAAAGTTGACTGTAGTCTGTCATGCACGAATGAGCTCATCAACATTTACACTGTAATTGGCAATATGAAGCACACCTAGGAAAGTATATGAAGTAGTGCTGAAACTGTTGGTTATAACTTCCACGAACAACGTCATTTTGCAGTCATCGAAACATGACTTTGCAACATAGTATACAAATTGTAAACGTTCGCCCGCATGAGTTTGAAATTAGTCCGTGAATCAGTGTGAGAGTGTGCCCGTCAAAATGTTTGGTGAAAATGTGAGCGATGGAACTAAAAACCAGAAAGTAATTAAAAAAACTGCCAAAAACGGGTACTACATCGTCAATTTCAAACAGTTACGGCTAACTGCAGTTAACTAAACCAAAACCAAAAAACAACATCGCGCGTATCCATTACCCTGTCGGGAAACGTATTGCACCAAAAACAATGTAATAACCTCAGAAGTGAACTAAGGAAGGTATTGCACACAACGTGAGGAGTCTAAGTAGTGCATTTGGCCTGCTTTAACGTAAAGATGTGACAACCGTAGAGATTGATTATCGCTTTATAATGTTAAATGAAAGGCTTTCTCCTCTCGATGTTTTTTTTTAATGTCAACAATTGAACAGGTCATGAATCATTCTTCCCAGCTATGTGTTGACCTCTAGTTCATTTTTAACAAACTCTCTCGACGTTGCAGTAAGCATAATTAGGAGTTGTCCGCTCCATCAGTCAAAGTCAGATGCGGTTGCCTGCCTGTCGAGTCTTTCAACCTTGCCCTGTGATACGTAACACTTGTCGCTGGCGTTAGCAAGTGGTAGAAAGCACATCCGGTCTGCGCTGTGACCTTTCCTCAGCCCTAGCCCTCATCCACCATCACACACACGGGCAGTAGGCTGAAAAAGAAAAAGGCTGCCCTCAGCGACAAACACCACCCTGTGGCATAGCGCGCACAAACACCATCGTACATTCCTCTGCTCCAAAAGCTATTGCCAAGTCCTCCGGGCGATCGCTGACATTGTCACAGCTAGTAATCTCATCGAACATTTCAAGACTCGGTTTCGAACAATTTTTATCAACAAACAAGTGAAAACCTATGACGCATTACGTTGAAATGAGGTTTTGCTGGATTGGCTGCATGCGCAAATGCAAACTTGCGGTTTTCTTTCGGTTTTCCGACCGAGTTGACTTATTAGATCGCAATCTATTATGTGCAACTCGATAAACATGTACGTGTGAGTGTGTGAGCGATACATATGACCTCCCATTACCGGTGGCCATCTACAGGATAGTTTATGAGCTGAGAGTATGGCCTGTCGAGAGAAGCAATGCAAACCATTGTTTGACATCGCTGACAAACGAGCAAGCAATTACTGAACAACGTAGAAACGTGGTGACACCCGAACTCCGATGTATTTAAGAAAAAAGAACATTTCCGTTTTAAGCACATGTCATCAGTGAAATAACTTCGGTAAGTAATATAGTTTGATTAGGTGTGCTATTGCGTTAAAAGTTTTTGAAAGATGTCTATACGTCTATTACAATAAATGATTATAGATTAATAGATGATAGATGATTAAGAAATGCTGATAGGTTTTATTCGATATCAGGTTACACTTTTGTGCGGAAGGACAGGCTTAGTGATAGTGGAGGAGGTTTAGTGTGCTACATTGCAAATTCTTGTCAGTTTGAAACTATAAATTCCTTTGATAACATGTTGAAAGAATCTTTAACTTTGAAATTTAAGTTAGGTTTAGCAAAACCATTTCTCGTGTCTTTTCTTTACCGACCGCCCGGAACTCCAGTTTGTTGGAATAAAGCGTTTGTTGATTTTGTAAACTCTTGTTACGGTATTTCTGATGAAATAATAATTATGGGTGATTTCAATGTAGATTTATTTGACAAAAAGATTGAAAATAAGTGGAAGAGCGAAGTATGTGATCAACTTTCTTTGGTACAACTGATCACATCCCCAACTCGATCAACTAATGTATCGTCGACCTTGATTGATCATATTTATACAAACTTTCCTAGTAATATTATGTACTCTCAAGTTATGCCATGTTCTTTCAGTGATCATGACCTGATTTATGCTGTTTACAACAGAAAAAAGCTTACACAAAGTCAAAAGAGAAAACTGCACTTTTTGGACTATTCTAATTTTACTAATGAAAACATTAATAAAACATTTTCTGGTGTGAATTGGGATGCTGTTTTGCTTGAAGAAAATACTGAAAACATGATCAGTTCTTTTAACAAGTTGTTTTTAAGTAAAATATCTAAAATCGTACAATCTAAAACCCGTTTTGTCAAATCCAGTACTTTACCACAGTGGTTGGATAAGGAGGTTCAAGGACATATTAGATTACGTAATTCTATCAAGAAACGTGGCTCCTGGGATGAATACAAAAAACAAAGAAACTTTGTAACAAATTTGATAAAAAGAAAGAAAAAATTGGTAATCGAAAATATGATTAATACCTCTAAAAATGGGAATACCAAATCTTTGTGGGATGCTCTCAATATTAAACATCGTAACTCATCACCATCTGGCTTACCCCAGGGATTATCTTCCAATGTTCTTAACCATCACTTTACTACAGCTGCTAGTCGGCTTACAAACCATTTACGTGGCAACTCTTTTACCCCTGTCACCCAAATGTCAAACACAAAACATATGACTTCAGTTACCCAATTCACTCCTGCTGATATTGTGTTGTATCTAAAAAGCATACCATCTTCAAAATCCACCGGTTTAGATGGAATATCTGTTAGAATGATTAAGCAAACCATCCCATTCACAATTTCGATTTTGACTGATATGTTTAACAGAATTCTGATTGACGGTACCTTCCCAATAACTTGGAAAACCGCGAGAGTTATTCCAATTTTTAAGAATGGTGATATAGCTAATCCATCTAACTACCGTCCAATTTCCATTTTACCAGTTTTGTCCAAAATTTTTGAAAAGCACATAAACAGATGTCTCAAATACCATTTGAATCATAACAATTTGTTGCACAATTTACAAACTGGTTTCCGGGAGGGAGTTTCATGTGTTGATACAGTTCACAAAATAGTTGCAGAGTGCCAAAAAATCAAACTGAAAAATGAGATTGCTCTTCTACTGTTTTTGGATTTCAAAAAAGCTTTCGATTGTATAGACCATGAGACTCTTCTTCTAAAACTTACAGATTGTGGTATAAATGGAAAAGCATTTTCTATCATTAAATCATTTTTAAATGAACGATATCAACTGGTGAAAATAGGAGATGATGTTTCCCAAACCCTACCTGTCCATATTGGTGTCCCTCAGGGATCAATTTTAGCACCAACCCTTTTTGTTTTATATATAAACGATTTACTCAAATTATCTTTAACATCTAAACCTTTAGCGTATGCTGATGACACTATCTTTTTATCATCACACAGTAACATCTCCACATTAAACTATAATTGCAATTACGATTTGACAAAAATCTCAAAATGGTGTGTTGAAAATAGAATGATTATCGATACTGACAAATCGCATTTTCTTTTGTTTAATTATCATAATAGTTTGCATAGTTTCCTTGTCACTTTTGAAGGTAAAAACTTGATGCGAAAAAACAAAACGAAACTTTTGGGTTTTATGATAAATGATAGGCTCACTTGGGATGACCATATCTTAGTAACAGAAGCCAAACTTCGTAAAAACATAAACCTCCTGCAGCTATCGCGAAACTATCTTACTAACAAATCAGCGAAAGCTTTTTACTATCACTTTATATTCTGTCACCTGGTTTATGGTATAATTATTTATCACAATCTATCTCCTAAATACCTGTCAAAATCGTTATTTTCATTACAGAAAAGAGCTTTTCGATTGATAGCAAATGTTCATACCATTCCTCTTTCGTTAATTAGAACAAATGACATCGCCACTTCAATTCAACTGTTACCATTACCAAAATTGGCTCAATATTTTACGGCAATCACTGGTTTTAAAATTTTTAATAATATTTTTCCTAGCTTTATTTCTGTTGATTTTACCACCAGTCGTAACTGCAATTTTAATTTTCGTAACTGCAAGAAACTTTATGCCAACACACCAGCTGCAATAGAAACACATATATCTACCACATTCAACCAACTGCCTACTTCTCTGAGAATCTCACAAACCCTGTCTGTTTTCAAATCAAATTTATTCAAATATCTTTTAAATACCAATGGAGAATTATTTTAAACAAACTGTGTTTGAGTAGACTTCTTTTTTTTCTGTGTTCATTTTATTTTCTGTTTCATTTTTGATTTTTTGTTTTTCTTTTAGCTATGGCACTTTATGAAAAACATTTTTATAAAATGATATTGATGCCAATAAAGTATTATATATTATATATATATATATTATTAGACTCGTTTGATATAATTCATCGGGTGTGAACTTTCCTTGACAGCCTACAAACAATATTAACAAAATCTCGTAGTGTTTATACTCAGCGTGCTACATTTTATGGATCCCGTGTTTCAACAGTCTCGTTATCGACGAGTAGACTTGTTGCCGCTCTGTTTTGTTGCTGCATTCTGTTCAGCAAATGTTGGTGGTGAACAACTGTAGCAGATAGTGGCATACCCGTGGCTTACCGAGGAGCAGTTATGGACTTGTTTGACTGGGGGCAATGTTTATGAGAGTTGTTGTGTGACTTTGAACAGTCCTTATTAGGAACATGATTGTTAATTTGCCACCACTCGGTGTTATTGCATAACAGGAAGTGTCTCAAGCAACATTGTTCGAAGTTCAGACAATCCAGTAGTCCAGCTCTTTCGTTACAGTTAAATGTAACACCAGCAGCAGAGAAATAAGTTTTGTAGTGACAGTTCAGGTATATCACAGCTTAGGACAGCTGCAATGTTACTGAAGCCACATATAATAATGTAGTCTCCTTCTAACCAGAAGAGCATGATTTGCACACACTTCAAATGCTAGATGTGAGACATAGCGTTATTCAGCTGAAGAAGCTGCTAAAATCCGCTCTTCCAGTACAAACTGAATGTACACATAAACTGGTGCGATTACAATCAGGTAGCCTTAAATCTGATACTAATGCGCAACTGTTTTTATTGAGAACACTCAGTCACTCACAAGTTATGTAACAAACACATAATTGACTCTCTTCTACAACAACTTCATTCGAATTATGGCAAATGTCAACACTTTGATGATGTCATGGGAGACGAACACAAGAAAGTTGACTGTAGTCTGTCATGCACGAATGAGCTCATCAACATTTACACTGTAATTGGCAATATGAAGCACACCTAGGAAAGTATATGAAGTAGTGCTGAAACTGTTGGTTATAACTTCCACGAACAACGTCATTTTGCAGTCATCGAAACATGACTTTGCAACATAGTATACAAATTGTAAACGTTCGCCCGCATGAGTTTGAAATTAGTCCGTGAATCAGTGTGAGAGTGTGCCTGTCAAAATGTTTGGTGAAAATGTGAGCGATGGAACTAAAAACCAGAAAGTAATTAAAAAAACTGCCAAAAACGGGTACTACATCGTCAATTTCAAACAGTTACGGCTAACTGCAGTTAACTAAACCAAAACCAAAAAACAACATCGCGCGTATCCATTACCCTGTCGGGAAACGTATTGCACCAAAAGCAATGTAAAAACCTCAGAAGTGAACTAAGGAAGGTATTGCACACAACGTGAGGAGTCTAAGTAGTGCATTTGGCCTGCTTTAACGTAAAGATGTGACAACCGTAGAGATTGATTATCGCTTTATAATGTTAAATGAAAGGCTTTCTCCTCTCGATGTTTTTTTTTAATGTCAACAATTGAACAGGTCATGAATCATTCTTCCCAGCTATGTGTTGACCTCTAGTTCATTTTTAACAACCTATCTCGACGTTGCAGTAAGCATAATTAGGAGTTGTCCGCTCCATCAGTCAAAGTCAGATGCGGTTGCCTGCCTGTCGAGTCTTTCAACCTTGCCCTGTGATACGTAACACTTGTCGCTGGCGTTAGCAAGTGGTAGAAAGCACATCCGGTCTGCGCTGTGACCTTTCCTCAGCCCTAGCCCTCATCCACCATCACACACACGGGCAGTAGGCTGAAAAAGAAAAAGGCTGCCCTCAGCGACAAACACCACCCTGTGGCATAGCGCGCACAAACACCATCGTACATTCCTCTGCTCCAAAAGCTATTGCCAGCTCCTCCGGGCGATCGCTGACATTGTCACAGCTAGTAATCTCATCGAACATTTCAAGACTCAATTTCGAACAATTTTTATCAACAAACAAGTGAAAACCTATGACGCATTACGTTGAAATGAGGTTTTGCTGGATTGGCTGCATGCGCAAATGCAAACTTGCGGTTTTCTTTGGGTTTTCCGACCGAGTTGACTTATTAGATCGCAATCTATTATGTGCAACTCGATAAACATGTACGTGTGAGTGTGTGAGCGATACATATGACCTCCCATTACCGGTGGCCATCTACAGGATAGTTTATGAGCTGAGAGTATGGCCTGTCGAGAGAAGCAATGCAAACCATTGTTTGACATCGCTGACAAACGAGCAAGCAATTACTGAACAACGTACAAACGTGGTGACACCCGAACTCCGATGTATTTAAGAAAAAAGAACATTTCCGTTTTAAGCACATGTCATCAGTGAAATAACTTCGGTAAGTAATATAGCTTGATTAGGTGTGCTATTGCGTTAAAAGTTTTTGAAAGATGTCTATACGTCTATTACAATAAATGATTATTAGACTCGTTTGATATAATTCATCGGGTGTGAACTTTCCTTGACAGCCTACAAACAATATTAACAAAATCTCGTAGTGTTTATACTCAGCGTGCTACATTTTATGGATCCCGTGTTTCAACAGTCTCGTTATCGACGAGTAGACTTGTTGCCGCTCTGTTTTGTTGCTGCATTCTGTTCAGCAAATGTTGGTGGTGAACAACTGTAGCAGATAGTGGCACACCCGTGGCTTACCGAGGAGCAGTTATGGACTTGTTTGACTGGGGGCAATGTTTATGAGAGTTGTTGTGTGACTTTGAACAGTCTTTATTAGGAACGTGATTGTTAATTTGCCACCACTCGGTGTTATTGCATAACAGGAAGTGCCTCAAGCAACATTGTTCGAAGTTCAGGCAATCCAGTAGTCCAGCTCTTTCGTTACAGTTAAATGTAACACCAGCAGCAGAGAAATAAGTTTTGTAGTGACAGTTCAGGTATATCACAGCTTAGGACAGCTGCAATGTTACTGAAGCCACATATAATAATGTAGTCTCCTTCTAACCAGAAGAGCATGATTTGCACACACTTCAAATGCTAGATGTGAGACATAGCGTTATTCAGCTGAAGAAGCTGCTAAAATCCGCTCTTCCAGTACAAACTGAATGTACACATAAACTGGTGCGATTACAATCAGGTAGCCTTAAATCTGATACTAATGCGCAACTGTTTTTATTGAGAACACTCAGTCACTCACAAGTTATGTAACAAACCCATAATTGACTCTCTTCTACAACAACTTCATTCGAATTATGTCAAATGTCAACACTTTGATGATGTCATGGGAGACGAACACAAGAAAGTTGACTGTAGTCTGTCATGCACGAATGAGCTCATCAACATTTACACTGTAATTGGCAATATGAAGCACACCTAGGAAAGTATATGAAGTAGTGCTGAAACTGTTGGTTATAACTTCCACGAACAACGTCATTTTGCAGTCATCGAAACATGACTTTGCAACATAGTATACAAATTGTAAACGTTCGCCCGCATGAGTTTGAAATTAGTCCGTGAATCAGTGTGAGAGTGTGCCTGTCAAAATGTTTGGTGAAAATGTGAGCGATGGAACTAAAAACCAGAAAGTAATTAAAAAAACTGCCAAAAACGGGTACTACATCGTCAATTTCAAACAGTTGCGGCTAACTGCAGTTAACTAAACCAAAACCAAAAAACAACATCGCGCGTATCCATTACCCTGTCGGGAAACGTATTGCACCAAAAGCAATGTAAAAACCTTAGAAGTGAACTAAGGAAGGTATTGCACACAACGTGAGGAGTCTAAGTAGTGCATTTGGCCTGCTTTAACGTAAAGATGTGACAACCGTAGAGATTGATTATCGCTTTATAATGTTAAATGAAAGGCTTTCTCCTCTCGATGTTTTTTTTTAATGTGAACAATTGAACAGGTCATGAACCATTCTTCCCAGCTATGTGTTGACCTCTAGTTCATTTTTAACAAACTCTCTCGACGTTGCAGTAAGCATAATTAGGAGTTGTCCGCTCCATCAGTCAAAGTCAGATGCGGTTGCCTGCCTGTCGAGTCTTTCAACCTTGCCCTGTGATACGTAACACTTGTCGCTGGCGTTAGCAAGTGGTAGAAAGCACATCCGGTCTGCGCTGTGACCTTTCCTCAGCCCTAGCCCTCATCCACCATCACACACACAGGCAGTAGGCTGAAAAAGAAAAAGGCTGCCCTCAGCGACAAACACCACCCTGTGGCATAGCGCGCACAAACACCATCGTACATTCCTCTGCTCCAAAAGCTATTGCCAGCTCCTCCGGGCGATCGCTGACATTGTCACAGCTAGTAATCTCATCGAACATTTCAAGACTCAATTTCGAACAATTTTTATCAACAAACAAGTGAAAACCTATGACGCATTACGTTGAAATGAGGTTTTGCTGGATTGGCTGCATGCGCAAATGCAAACTTGCGGTTTTCTTTGGGTTTTCCGACCGAGTTGACTTATTAGATCGCAATCTATTATGTGCAACTCGATAAACATGTAAGTGTGAGTGTGTGAGCGATACATATGACCTCCCATTACCGGTGGCCATCTACAGGATAGTTTATGAGCTGAGAGTATGGCCTGTCGAGAGAAGCAATGCAAACCATTGTTTGACATCGCTGACAAACGAGCAAGCAATTACTGAACAACGTAGAAACGTGGTGACACCCGAACTCCGATGTATTTAAGAAAAAAGAACATTTCCGTTTTAAGCACATGTCATCAGTGAAATAACTTCGGTAAGTAATATAGCTTGATTAGGTGTGCTATTGCGTTAAAAGTTTTTGAAAGATGTCTATACGTCTATTACAATAAATGATTATTAGACTCGTTTGATATAATTCATCGGGTGTGAACTTTCCTTGACAGCCTACAAACAATATTAACAAAATCTCGTAGTGTTTATACTCAGCGTGCTACATTTTATGGATCCCGTGTTTCAACAGTCTCGTTATCGACGAGTAGACTTGTTGCCGCTCTGTTTTGTTGCTGCATTCTGTTCAGCAAATGTTGGTGGTGAACAACTGTAGCAGATAGTGGCATACCCGTGGCTTACCGAGGAGCAGTTATGGACTTGTTTGACTGGGGGCAATGTTTATGAGAGTTGTTGTGTGACTTTGAACAGTCTTTATTAGGAACATGATTGTTAATTTGCCACCACTCGGTGTTATTGCATAACAGGAAGTGTCTCAAGCAACATTGTTCGAAGTTCAGGCAATCCAGTAGTCCAGCTCTTTCGTTACAGTTAAATGTAACACCAGCAGCAGAGAAATAAGTTTTGTAGTGACAGTTCAGGTATATCACAGCTTAGGACAGCTGCAATGTTACTGAAGCCACATATAATAATGTAGTCTCCTTCTAACCAGAAGAGCATGATTTGCACACACTTCAAATGCTAGATGTGAGACATAGCGTTATTCAGCTGAAGAAGCTGCTAAAATCCGCTCTTCCAGTACAAACTGAATGTACACATAAACTGGTGCGATTACAATCAGGTAGCCTTAAATCTGATACTAATGCGCAACTGTTTTTATTGAGAACACTCAGTCACTCACAAGTTATGTAACAAACACATAATTGACTCTCTTCTACAACAACTTCATTCGAATTATGTCAAATGTCAACACTTTGATGATGTCATGGGAGACGAACACAAGAAAGTTGACTGTAGTCTGTCATGCACGAATGAGCTCATCAACATTTACACTGTAATTGGCAATATGAAGCACACCTAGGAAAGTATATGAAGTAGTGCTGAAACTGTTGGTTATAACTTCCACGAACAACGTCATTTTGCAGTCATCGAAACATGACTTTGCAACATAGCATACAAATTGTAAACGTTTGCCCGCATGAGTTTGAAATTAGTCCGTGAATCAGTGTGAGGGTGTGCCTGTCAAAATGTTTGGTGAA
The DNA here is from genome assembly GCA_945261195.1 of Cryptosula pallasiana. NCBI lineage: Eukaryota > Metazoa > Bryozoa > Gymnolaemata > Cheilostomatida > Cryptosulidae > Cryptosula > Cryptosula pallasiana. Next base: position 216,332 of record OX183134.1, on the reverse strand, counting down.
AATGTGAGCGATGGAACTAAAAACCAGAAAGTAATTAAAAAAACTGCCAAAAACGGGTACTACATCGTCAATTTCAAACAGTTACGGCTAACTGCAGTTAACTAAACCAAAACCAAAAAACAACATCGCGCGTATCCATTACCCTGTCGGGAAACGTATTGCACCAAAAGCAATGTAAAAACCTTAGAAGTGAACTAAGGAAGGTATTGCACACAACGTGAGGAGTCTAAGTAGTGCATTTGGCCTGCTTTAACGTAAAGATGTGATAACCGTAGAGATTGATTATCGCTTTATAATGTTAAATGAAAGGCTTTCTCCTCTCGATGTTTTTTTTTAATGTGAACAATTGAACAGGTCATGAACCATTTTTCCCAGCTATGTGTTGACCTCTAGTTCATTTTTAACAAACTCTCTCGACGTTGCAGTAAGCATAATTAGGAGTTGTCCGCTCCATCAGTCAAAGTCAGATGCGGTTGCCTGCCTGTCGAGTCTTTCAACCTTGCCCTGTGATACGTAACACTTGTCGCTGGCGTTAGCAAGTGGTAGAAAGCACATCCGGTCTGCGCTGTGACCTTTCCTCAGCCCTAGCCCTCATCCACCATCACACACACAGGCAGTAGGCTGAAAAAGAAAAAGGCTGCCCTCAGCGACAAACACCACCCTGTGGCATAGCGCGCACAAACACCATCGTACATTCCTCTGCTCCAAAAGCTATTGCCAGCTCCTCCGGGCGATCACTGACATTGTCACAGCTAGTAATCTCATCGAACATTTCAAGACTCAATTTCGAACAATTTTTATCAACAAACAAGTGAAAACCTATGACGCATTACGTTGAAATGAGGTTTTGCTGGATTGGCTGCATGCGCAAATGCAAACTTGCGGTTTTCTTTGGGTTTTCCGACCGAGTTGACTTATTAGATCGCAATCTATTATGTGCAACTCGATAAACATGTACGTGTGAGTGTGTGAGCGATACATATGACCTCCCATTACCGGTGGCCATCTACAGGATAGTTTATAAGCTGAGAGTATGGCCTGTCGAGAGAAGCAATGCAAACCATTGTTTGACATCGCTGACAAACGAGCAAGCAATTACTGAACAACGTAGAAACGTGGTGACACCCGAACTCCGATGTATTTAAGAAAAAAGAACATTTCCGTTTTAAGCACATGTCATCAGTGAAATAACTTCGGTAAGTAATATAGCTTGATTAGGTGTGCTATTGCGTTAAAAGTTTTTGAAAGATGTCTATACGTCTATTACAATAAATGATTATTAGACTCGTTTGATATAATTCATCGGGTGTGAACTTTCCTTGACAGCCTACAAACAATATTAACAAAATCTCGTAGTGTTTATACTCAGCGTGCTACATTTTATGGATCCCGTGTTTCAACAGTCTCGTTATCGACGAGTAGACTTGTTGCCGCTCTGTTTTGTTGCTGCATTCTGTTCAGCAAATGTTGGTGGTAAACAACTGTAGCAGATAGTGGCATACCCGTGGCTTACCGAGGAGCAGTTATGGACTTGTTTGACTGGGGGCAATGTTTATGAGAGTTGTTGTGTGACTTTGAACAGTCTTTATTAGGAACGTGATTGTTAATTTGCCACCACTCGGTGTTATTGCATAACAGGAAGTGTCTCAAGCAACATTTTTCGAAGTTCAGGCAATCCAGTAGTCCAGCTCTTTCGTTACAGTTAAATGTAACACCAGCAGCAGAGAAATAAGTTTTGTAGTGACAGTTCAGGTATATCACAGCTTAGGACAGCTGCAATGTTACTGAAGCCACATATAATAATGTAGTCTCCTTCTAACCAGAAGAGCATGATTTGCACACACTTCAAATGCTAGATGTGAGACATAGCGTTATTCAGCTGAAAAAGCTGCTAAAATCCGCTCTTCCAGTACAAACTGAATGTACACATAAACTGGTGCGATTACAATCAGGTAGCCTTAAATCTGATACTAATGCGCAACTGTTTTTATTGAGAACACTCAGTCACTCACAAGTTATGTAACAAACACATAATTGACTCTCTTCTACAACAACTTCATTCGAATTATGTCAAATGTCAACACTTTGATGATGTCATGGGAGACGAACACAAGAAAGTTGACTGTAGTCTGTCATGCACGAATGAGCTCATCAACATTTACACTGTAATTGGCAATATGAAGCACACCTAGGAAAGTATATGAAGTAGTGCTGAAACTGTTGGTTATAACTTCCACGAACAACGTCATTTTGCAGTCATCGAAACATGACTTTGCAACATAGTATACAAATTGTAAACGTTCGCCCGCATGAGTTTGAAATTAGTCCGTGAATCAGTGTGAGAGTGTGCCTGTCAAAATGTTTGGTGAAAATGTGAGCGATGGAACTAAAAACCAGAAAGTAATTAAAAAAACTGCCAAAAACGGGTACTACATCGTCAAATTCAAACAGTTACGGCTAACTGCAGTTAACTAAACCAAAACCAAAAAACAACATCGCGCGTATCCATTACCCTGTCGGGAAACGTATTGCACCAAAAGCAATGTAAAAACCTTAGAAGTGAACTAAGGAAGGTATTGCACACAATGTGAGGAGTCTAAGTAGTGCATTTGGCCTGCTTTAACGTAAAGATGTGACAACCGTAGAGATTGATTATCGCTTTATAATGTTAAATGAAAGGCTTTCTCCTCTCGATATTTTTTTTTAATGTGAACAATTGAACAGGTCATGAACCATTCTTCCCAGCTATGTGTTGACCTCTAGTTCATTTTTAACAAACTCTCTCGACGTTGCAGTAAGCATAATTAGGAGTTGTCCGCTCCATCAGTCAAAGTCAGATGCGGTTGCCTGCCTGTCGAGTCTTTCAACCTTGCCCTGTGATACGTAACACTTGTCGCTGGCGTTAGCAAGTGGTAGAAAGCACATCCGGTCTGCGCTGTGACCTTTCCTCAGCCCTAGCCCTCATCCACCATCACACACACGGGCAGTAGGCTGAAAAAGAAAAAGGCTGCCCTCAGCGACAAACACCACCCTGTGGCATAGCGCGCACAAACACCATCGTACATTCCTCTGCTCCAAAAGCTATTGCCAGCTCCTCCGGGCGATCGCTGACATTGTCACAGCTAGTAATCTCATCGAATATTTCAAGACTCAATTTCGAACAATTTTTATCAACAAACAAGTGAAAACCTATGACGCATTACGTTGAAATGAGGTTTTGCTGGATTGGCTGCATGCGCAAATGCAAACTTGCGGTTTTCTTTGGGTTTTCCGACCGAGTTGACTTATTAGATCGCAATCTATTATGTGCAACTCGATAAACATGTACGTGTGAGTGTGTGAGCGATACATATGACCTCCCATTACCGGTGGCCATCTACAGGATAGTTTATGAGCTGAGAGTATGGCCTGTCGAGAGAAGCAATGCAAACCATTGTTTGACATCGCTGACAAACGAGCAAGCAATTACTGAACAACGTAGAAACGTGGTGACACCCGAACTCCGATGTATTTAAGAAAAAAGAACATTTCCGTTTTATGCACATGTCATCAGTGAAATAACTTCGGTAAGTAATATAGCTTGATTAGGTGTGCTATTGCGTTAAAAGTTTTTGAAAGATGTATATACGTCTATTACAATAAATGATTATTAGACTCGTTTGATATAATTCATCGGGTGTGAACTTTCCTTGACAGCCTACAAACAATATTAACAAAATCTCGTAGCGTTTATACTCAGCGTGCTACATTTTATGGATCCCCTTGTTTCAACAGTCTCGTTATCGACGAGTAGACTTGTTGCCGCTCTGTTTTGTTGCTGCATTCTGTTCAGCAAATGTTGGTGGTGAACAACTGTAGCAGATAGTGGCACACCCGTGGCTTACCGAGGAGCAGTTATGGACTTGTTTGACTGGGGGCAATGTTTATGAAAGTTGTTGTGTGACTTTGAACAGTCTTTATTAGGAACATGATTGTTAATTTGCCACCACTCGGTGTTATTGCATAACAGGAAGTGTCTCAAGCAACATTGTTCGAAGTTCAGGCAATCCAGTAGTCCAGCTCTTTCGTTACAGTTAAATGTAACACCAGCAGCAGAGAAATAAGTTTTGTAGTGACAGTTCAGGTATATCACAGCTTAGGACAGCTGCAATGTTACTGAAGCCACATATAATAATGTAGTCTCCTTCTAACCAGAAGAGCATGATTTGCACACACTTCAAACGCTAGATGTGAGACATAGCGTTACTCAGCTGACGACGCAGCTAAAATCCGCTCTTCCAGTACAAACTGAATGTACACATAAACTGGTGCGATTACAATCAGGTAGCCTTAAATCTGATACTAATGCGCAACTGTTTTTATTGAGAACACTCAGTCACTCACAAGTTATGTAACAAACACATAATTGACTCTCTTCTACAACAACTTCATTCGAATTATGTCAAATGTCAACACTTTGATGATGTCATGGGAGACGAACACAAGAAAGTTGACTGTAGTCTGTCATGCACGAATGAGCTCATCAACATTTACACTGTAATTGGCAATATGAAGCACACCTAGGAAAGTATATGAAGTAGTGCTGAAACTGTTGGTTATAACTTCCACGAACAACGTCATTTTGCAGTCATCGAAACATGACTTTGCAACATAGTATACAAATTGTAAACGTTCGCCCGCATGAGTTTGAAATTAGTCCGTGAATCAGTGTGAGAGTGTGCCTGTCAAAATGTTTGGTGAAAAAGTGAGCGATGGAACTAAAAACCAGAAAGTAATTAAAAAAACTGCCAAAAACGGGTACTACATCGTCAATTTCAAACAGTTGCGGCTAACTGCAGTTAACTAAACCAAAACCAAAAAACAACATCGCGCGTATCCATTACCCTGTCGGGAAACGTATTGCACCAAAAGCAATGTAAAAACCTTAGAAGTGAACTAAGGAAGGTATTGCACACAACGTGAGGAGTCTAAGTAGTGCATTTGGCCTACTTTAACGTAAAGATGTGACAACCGTAGAGATTGATTATCGCTTTATAATGTTAAATGAAAGGCTTTCTCCTCTCGATGTTTTTTTTTAATGTGAACAATTGAACAGGTCATGAACCATTCTTCCCAGCTATGTGTTGACCTCTAGTTCATTTTTAACAAACTCTCTCGACGTTGCAGTAAGCATAATTAGGAGTTGTCCGCTCCATCAGTCAAAGTCAGATGCGGTTGCCTGCCTGTCGAGTCTTTCAACCTTGCCCTGTGATACGTAACACTTGTCGCTGGCGTTAGCAAGTGGTAGAAAGCACATCCGGTCTGCGCTGTGACCTTTCCTCAGCCCTAGCCCTCATCCACCATCACACACACGGGCAGTAGGCTGAAAAAGAAAAAGGCTGCCCTCAGCGACAAACACCACCCTGTGGCATAGCGCGCACAAACACCATCGTACATTCCTCTGCTCCAAAAGCTATTGCCAGCTCCTCCGGGCGATCGCTGACATTGTCACAGCTAGTAATCTCATCGAATATTTCTAGACTCAATTTCGAACAATTTTTATCAACAAACAAGTGAAAACCTATGACGCATTACGTTGAAATGAGGTTTTGCTGGATTGGCTGCATGCGCAAATGCAAACTTGCGGTTTTCTTTGGGTTTTCCGACCGAGTTGACTTATTAGATCGCAATCTATTATGTGCAACTCGATAAACATGTACGTGTGAGTGTGTGAGCGATACATATGACCTCCCATTACCGGTGGCCATCTACAGGATAGTTTATGAGCTGAGAGTATGGCCTGTCGAGAGAAGCAATGCAAACCATTGTTTGACATCGCTGACAAACGAGCAAGCAATTACTGAACAACGTACAAACGTGGTGACACCCGAACTCCGATGTATTTAAGAAAAAAGAACATTTCCGTTTTAAGCACATGTCATCAGTGAAATAACTTCGGTAAGTAATATAGCTTGATTAGGTGTGCTATTGCGTTAAAAGTTTTTGAAAGATGTCTATACGTCTATTACAATAAATGATTATTAGACTCGTTTGATATAATTCATCGGGTGTGAACTTTCCTTGACAGCCTACAAACAATATTAACAAAATCTCGTAGTGTTTATACTCAGCGTGCTACATTTTATGGATCCCGTGTTTCAACAGTCTCGTTATCGACGAGTAGACTTGTTGCCGCTCTGTTTTGTTGCTGCATTCTGTTCAGCAAATGTTGGTGGTGAACAACTGTAGCAGATAGTGGCACACCCGTGGCTTACCGAGGAGCAGTTATGGACTTGTTTGACTGGGGGCAATGTTTATGAGAGTTGTTGTGTGACTTTGAACAGTCTTTATTAGGAACGTGATTGTTAATTTGCCACCACTCGGTGTTATTGCATAACAGGAAGTGTCTCAAGCAACATTTTTCGAAGTTCAGGCAATCCAGTAGTCCAGCTCTTTCGTTACAGTTAAATGTAACACCAGCAGCAGAGAAATAAGTTTTGTAGTGACAGTTCAGGTATATCACAGCTTAGGACAGCTGCAATGTTACTGAAGCCACATATAATAATGTAGTCTCCTTCTAACCAGAAGAGCATGATTTGCACACACTTCAAATGCTAGATGTGAGACATAGCGTTATTCAGCTGAAAAAGCTGCTAAAATCCGCTCTTCCAGTACAAACTGAATGTACACATAAACTGGTGCGATTACAATCAGGTAGCCTTAAATCTGATACTAATGCGCAACTGTTTTTATTGAGAACACTCAGTCACTCACAAGTTATGTAACAAACACATAATTGACTCTCTTCTACAACAACTTCATTCGAATTATGTCAAATGTCAACACTTTGATGATGTCATGGGAGACGAACACAAGAAAGTTGACTGTAGTCTGTCATGCACGAATGAGCTCATCAACATTTACACTGTAATTGGCAATATGAAGCACACCTAGGAAAGTATATGAAGTAGTGCTGAAACTGTTGGTTATAACTTCCACGAACAACGTCATTTTGCAGTCATCGAAACATGACTTTGCAACATAGTATACAAATTGTAAACGTTCGCCCGCATGAGTTTGAAATTAGTCCGTGAATCAGTGTGAGAGTGTGCCTGTCAAAATGTTTGGTGAAAATGTGAGCGATGGAACTAAAAACCAGAAAGTAATTAAAAAAACTGCCAAAAGCGGGTACTACATCGTCAATTTCAAACAGTTGCGGCTAACTGCAGTTAACTAAACCAAAACCAAAAAACAACATCGCGCGTATCCATTACCCTGTCGGGAAACGTATTGCACCAAAAGCAATGTAAAAACCTTAGAAGTGAACTAAGGAAGGTATTGCACACAACGTGAGGAGTCTAAGTAGTGCATTTGGCCTACTTTAACGTAAAGATGTGACAACCGTAGAGATTGATTATCGCTTTATAATGTTAAATGAAAGGCTTTCTCCTCTCGATGTTTTTTTTTAATGTGAACAATTGAACAGGTCATGAACCATTCTTCCCAGCTATGTGTTGACCTCTAGTTCATTTTTAACAAACTCTCTCGACGTTGCAGTAAACATAATTAGGAGTTGTCCGCTCCATCAGTCAAAGTCAGATGCGGTTGCCTGCCTGTCGAGTCTTTCAACCTTGCCCTGTGATACGTAACACTTGTCGCTGGCGTTAGCAAGTGGTAGAAAGCACATCCGGTCTGCGCTGTGACCTTTCCTCAGCCCTAGCCCTCATCCACCATCACACACACAGGCAGTAGGCTGAAAAAGAAAAAGGCTGCCCTCAGCGACAAACACCACCCTGTGGCATAGCGCGCACAAACACCATCGTACATTCCTCTGCTCCAAAAGCTATTGCCAGCTCCTCCGGGCGATCGCTGACATTGTCACAGCTAGTAATCTCATCGAATATTTCAAGACTCAATTTCGAACAATTTTTATCAACAAACAAGTGAAAACCTATGACGCATTACGTTGAAATGAGGTTTTGCTGGATTTGCTGCATGCGCAAATGCAAACTTGCGGTTTTCTTTGGGTTTTCCGACCGAGTTGACTTATTAGATCGCAATCTATTATGTGCAACTCGATAAACATGTACGTGTGAGTGTGTGAGCGATACATATGACCTCCCATTACCGGTGGCCATCTACAGGATAGTTTATGAGCTGAGAGTATGGCCTGTCGAGAGAAGCAATGCAAACCATTGTTTGACATCGCTGACAAACGAGCAAGCAATTACTGAACAACGTACAAACGTGGTGACACCCGAACTCCGATGTATTTAAGAAAAAAGAACATTTCCGTTTTAAGCACATGTCATCAGTGAAATAACTTCGGTAAGTAATATAGCTTGATTAGGTGTGCTATTGCGTTAAAAGTTTTTGAAAGATGTATATACGTCTATTACAATAAATGATTATTAGACTCGTTTGATATAATTCATCGGGTGTGAACTTTCCTTGACAGCCTACAAACAATATTAACAAAATCTCGTAGTGTTTATACTCAGCGTGCTACATTTTATGGATCCCGTGTTTCAACAGTCTCGTTATCGACGAGTAGACTTGTTGCCGCTCTGTTTTGTTGCTGCATTCTGTTCAGCAAATGTTGGTGGTGAACAACTGTAGCAGATAGTGGCACACCCGTGGCTTACCGAGGAGCAGTTATTTACTTGTTTGACTGGGGGCAATGTTTATGAAAGTTGTTGTGTGACTTTGAACAGTCTTTATTAGGAACATGATTGTTAATTTGCCACCACTCGGTGTTATTGCATAACAGGAAGTGTCTCAAGCAACATTGTTCGAAGTTCAGGCAATCCAGTAGTCCAGCTCTTTCGTTACAGTTAAATGTAACACCAGCAGCAGAGAAATAAGTTTTGTAGTGACAGTTCAGGTATATCACAGCTTAGGACAGCTGCAATGTTACTGAAGCCACATATAATAATGTAGTCTCCTTCTAACCAGAAGAGCATGATTTGCACACACTTCAAACGCTAGATGTGAGACATAGCGTTATTCAGCTGAAGACGCAGCTAAAATCCGCTCTTCCAGTACAAACTGAATGTACACATAAACTGGTGCGATTACAATCAGGTAGCCTTAAATCTGATACTAATGCGCAACTGTTTTTATTGAGAACACTCAGTCACTCACAAGTTATGTAACAAACACATAATTGACTCTCTTCTACAACAACTTCATTCGAATTATGTCAAATGTCAACACTTTGATGATGTCATGGGAGACGAACACAAGAAAGTTGACTGTAGTCTGTCATGCACGAATGAGCTCATCAACATTTACACTGTAATTGGCAATATGAAGCACACCTAGGAAAGTATATGAAGTAGTGCTGAAACTGTTGGTTATAACTTCCACGAACAACGTCATTTTGCAGTCATCGAAACATGACTTTGCAACATAGTATACAAATTGTAAACGTTCGCTCGCATGAGTTTGAAATTAGTCCGTGAATCAGTGTGAGAGTGTGCCTGTCAAAATGTTTGGTGAAAATGTGAGCGATGGAACTAAAAACCAGAAAGTAATTAAAAAAACTGCCAAAAACGGGTACTACATCGTCAATTTCAAACAGTTGCGGCTAACTGCAGTTAACTAAACCAAAACCAAAAAACAACATCGCGCGTATCCATTACCCTGTCAGGAAACGTATTGCACCAAAAGCAATGTAAAAACCTTAGAAGTGAACTAAGGAAGGTATTGCACACAACGTGAGGAGTCTAAGTAGTGCATTTGGCCTACTTTAACGTAAAGATGTGACAACCGTAGAGATTGATTATCGCTTTATAATGTTAAATGAAAGGCTTTCTCCTCTCGATGTTTTTTTTTAATGTGAACAATTGAACAGGTCATGAACCATTCTTCCCAGCTATGTGTTGACCTCTAGTTCATTTTTAACAAACTCTCTCGACGTTGCAGTAAGCATAATTAGGAGTTGTCCGCTCCATCAGTCAAAGTCAGATGCGGTTGCCTGCCTGTCGAGTCTTTCAACCTTGCCCTGTGATACGTAACACTTGTCGCTGGCGTTAGCAAGTGGTAGAAAGCACATCCGGTCTGCGCTGTGACCTTTCCTCAGCCCTAGCCCTCATCCACCATCACACACACGGGCAGTAGGCTGAAAAAGAAAAAGGCTGCCCTCAGCGACAAACACCACCCTGTGGCATAGCGCGCACAAACACCATCGTACATTCCTCTGCTCCAAAAGCTATTGCCAGCTCCTCCGGGCGATCGCTGACATTGTCACAGCTAGTAATCTCATCGAATATTTCTAGACTCAATTTCGAACAATTTTTATCAACAAACAAGTGAAAACCTATGACGCATTACGTTGAAATGAGGTTTTGCTGGATTGGCTGCATGCGCAAATGCAAACTTGCGGTTTTCTTTGGGTTTTCCGACCGAGTTGACTTATTAGATCGCAATCTATTATGTGCAACTCGATAAACATGTACGTGTGAGTGTGTGAGCGATACATATGACCTCCCATTACCGGTGGCCATCTACAGGATAGTTTATGAGCTGAGAGTATGGCCTGTCGAGAGAAGCAATGCAAACCATTGTTTGACATCGCTGACAAACGAGCAAGCAATTACTGAACAACGTACAAACGTGGTGACACCCGAACTCCGATGTATTTAAGAAAAAAGAACATTTCCGTTTTAAGCACATGTCATCAGTGAAATAACTTCGGTAAGTAATATAGCTTGATTAGGTGTGCTATTGCGTTAAAAGTTTTTGAAAGATGTCTATACGTCTATTACAATAAATGATTATTAGACTCGTTTGATATAATTCATCGGGTGTGAACTTTCCTTGACAGCCTACAAACAATATTAACAAAATCTCGTAGTGTTTATACTCAGCGTGCTACATTTTATGGATCCCGTGTTTCAACAGTCTCGTTATCGACGAGTAGACTTGTTGCCGCTCTGTTTTGTTGCTGCATTCTGTTCAGCAAATGTTGGTGGTGAACAACTGTAGCAGATAGTGGCACACCCGTGGCTTACCGAGGAGCAGTTATGGACTTGTTTGACTGGGGGCAATGTTTATGAGAGTTGTTGTGTGACTTTGAACAGTCTTTATTAGGAACGTGATTGTTAATTTGCCACCACTCGGTGTTATTGCATAACAGGAAGTGTCTCAAGCAACATTTTTCGAAGTTCAGGCAATCCAGTAGTCCAGCTCTTTCGTTACAGTTAAATGTAACACCAGCAGCAGAGAAATAAGTTTTGTAGTGACAGTTCAGGTATATCACAGCTTAGGACAGCTGCAATGTTACTGAAGCCACATATAATAATGTAGTCTCCTTCTAACCAGAAGAGCATGATTTGCACACACTTCAAATGCTAGATGTGAGACATAGCGTTATTCAGCTGAAAAAGCTGCTAAAATCCGCTCTTCCAGTACAAACTGAATGTACACATAAACTGGTGCGATTACAATCAGGTAGCCTTAAATCTGATACTAATGCGCAACTGTTTTTATTGAGAACACTCAGTCACTCACAAGTTATGTAACAAACACATAATTGACTCTCTTCTACAACAACTTCATTCGAATTATGTCAAATGTCAACACTTTGATGATGTCATGGGAGACGAACACAAGAAAGTTGACTGTAGTCTGTCATGCACGAATGAGCTCATCAACATTTACACTGTAATTGGCAATATGAAGCACACCTAGGAAAGTATATGAAGTAGTGCTGAAACTGTTGGTTATAACTTCCACGAACAACGTCATTTTGCAGTCATCGAAACATGACTTTGCAACATAGTATACAAATTGTAAACGTTCGCCCGCATGAGTTTGAAATTAGTCCGTGAATCAGTGTGAGAGTGTGCCTGTCAAAATGTTTGGTGAAAATGTGAGCGATGGAACTAAAAACCAGAAAGTAATTAAAAAAACTGCCAAAAACGGGTACTACATCGTCAATTTCAAACAGTTGCGGCTAACTGCAGTTAACTAAACCAAAACCAAAAAACAACATCGCGCGTATCCATTACCCTGTCGGGAAACGTATTGCACCAAAAGCAATGTAAAAACCTTAGAAGTGAACTAAGGAAGGTATTGCACACAACGTGAGGAGTCTAAGTAGTGCATTTGGCCTACTTTAACGTAAAGATGTGACAACCGTAGAGATTGATTATCGCTTTATAATGTTAAATGAAAGGCTTTCTCCTCTCGATGTTTTTTTTTAATGTGAACAATTGAACAGGTCATGAACCATTCTTCCCAGCTATGTGTTGACCTCTAGTTCATTTTTAACAAACTCTCTCGACGTTGCAGTAAGCATAATTAGGAGTTGTCCGCTCCATCAGTCAAAGTCAGATGCGGTTGCCTGCCTGTCGAGTCTTTCAACCTTGCCCTGTGATACGTAACACTTGTCGCTGGCGTTAGCAAGTGGTAGAAAGCACATCCGGTCTGCGCTGTGACCTTTCCTCAGCCCTAGCCCTCATCCACCATCACACACACAGGCAGTAGGCTGAAAAAGAAAAAGGCTGCCCTCAGCGACAAACACCACCCTGTGGCATAGCGCGCACAAACACCATCGTACATTCCTCTGCTCCAAAAGCTATTGCCAGCTCCTCCGGGCGATCGCTGACATTGTCACAGCTAGTAATCTCATCGAATATTTCAAGACTCAATTTCGAACAATTTTTATCAACAAACAAGTGAAAACCTATGACGCATTACGTTGAAATGAGGTTTTGCTGGATTTGCTGCATGCGCAAATGCAAACTTGCGGTTTTCTTTGGGTTTTCCGACCGAGTTGACTTATTAGATCGCAATCTATTATGTGCAACTCGATAAACATGTACGTGTGAGTGTGTGAGCGATACATATGACCTCCCATTACCGGTGGCCATCTACAGGATAGTTTATGAGCTGAGAGTATGGCCTGTCGAGAGAAGCAATGCAAACCATTGTTTGACATCGCTGACAAACGAGCAAGCAATTACTGAACAACGTACAAACGTGGTGACACCCGAACTCCGATGTATTTAAGAAAAAAGAACATTTCCGTTTTAAGCACATGTCATCAGTGAAATAACTTCGGTAAGTAATATAGCTTGATTAGGTGTGCTATTGCGTTAAAAGTTTTTGAAAGATGTATATACGTCTATTACAATAAATGATTATTAGACTCGTTTGATATAATTCATCGGGTGTGAACTTTCCTTGACAGCCTACAAACAATATTAACAAAATCTCGTAGTGTTTATACTCAGCGTGCTACATTTTATGGATCCCGTGTTTCAACAGTCTCGTTATCGACGAGTAGACTTGTTGCCGCTCTGTTTTGTTGCTGCATTCTGTTCAGCAAATGTTGGTGGTGAACAACTGTAGCAGATAGTGGCACACCCGTGGCTTACCGAGGAGCAGTTATTTACTTGTTTGACTGGGGGCAATGTTTATGAAAGTTGTTGTGTGACTTTGAACAGTCTTTATTAGGAACATGATTGTTAATTTGCCACCACTCGGTGTTATTGCATAACAGGAAGTGTCTCAAGCAACATTGTTCGAAGTTCAGGCAATCCAGTAGTCCAGCTCTTTCGTTACAGTTAAATGTAACACCAGCAGCAGAGAAATAAGTTTTGTAGTGACAGTTCAGGTATATCACAGCTTAGGACAGCTGCAATGTTACTGAAGCCACATATAATAATGTAGTCTCCTTCTAACCAGAAGAGCATGATTTGCACACACTTCAAACGCTAGATGTGAGACATAGCGTTATTCAGCTGAAGACGCAGCTAAAATCCGCTCTTCCAGTACAAACTGAATGTACACATAAACTGGTGCGATTACAATCAGGTAGCCTTAAATCTGATACTAATGCGCAACTGTTTTTATTGAGAACACTCAGTCACTCACAAGTTATGTAACAAACACATAATTGACTCTCTTCTACAACAACTTCATTCGAATTATGTCAAATGTCAACACTTTGATGATGTCATGGGAGACGAACACAAGAAAGTTGACTGTAGTCTGTCATGCACGAATGAGCTCATCAACATTTACACTGTAATTGGCAATATGAAGCACACCTAGGAAAGTATATGAAGTAGTGCTGAAACTGTTGGTTATAACTTCCACGAACAACGTCATTTTGCAGTCATCGAAACATGACTTTGCAACATAGTATACAAATTGTAAACGTTCGCTCGCATGAGTTTGAAATTAGTCCGTGAATCAGTGTGAGAGTGTGCCTGTCAAAATGTTTGGTGAAAATGTGAGCGATGGAACTAAAAACCAGAAAGTAATTAAAAAAACTGCCAAAAACGGGTACTACATCGTCAATTTCAAACAGTTGCGGCTAACTGCAGTTAACTAAACCAAAACCAAAAAACAACATCGCGCGTATCCATTACCCTGTCAGGAAACGTATTGCACCAAAAGCAATGTAAAAACCTTAGAAGTGAACTAAGGAAGGTATTGCACACAACGTGAGGAGTCTAAGTAGTGCATTTGGCCTACTTTAACGTAAAGATGTGACAACCGTAGAGATTGATTATCGCTTTATAATGTTAAATGAAAGGCTTTCTCCTCTCGATGTTTTTTTTTAATGTGAACAATTGAACAGGTCATGAACCATTCTTCCCAGCTATGTGTTGACCTCTAGTTCATTTTTAACAAACTCTCTCGACGTTGCAGTAAGCATAATTAGGAGTTGTCCGCTCCATCAGTCAAAGGCAGATGCGGTTGCCTGCCTGTCGAGTCTTTCAACCTTGCCCTGTGATACGTAACACTTGTCGCTGGCGTTAGCAAGTGGTAGAAAGCACATCCGGTCTGCGCTGTGACCTTTCCTCAGCCCTAGCCCTCATCCACCATCACACACACGGGCAGTAGGCTGAAAAAGAAAAAGGCTGCCCTCAGCGACAAACACCACCCTGTGGCATAGCGCGCACAAACACCATCGTACATTCCTCTGCTCCAAAAGCTATTGCCAGCTCCTCCGGGCGATCGCTGACATTGTCACAGCTAGTAATCTCATCGAATATTTCAAGACTCAATTTCGAACAATTTTTATCAACAAACAAGTGAAAACCTATGACGCATTACGTTGAAATGAGGTTTTGCTGGATTGGCTGCATGCGCAAATGCAAACTTGCGGTTTTCTTTGGGTTTTCCGACCGAGTTGACTTATTAGATCGCAATCTATTATGTGCAACTCGATAAACATGTACGTGTGAGTGTGTGAGCGATACATATGACCTCCCATTACCGGTGGCCATCTACAGGATAGTTTATGAGCTGAGAGTATGGCCTGTCGAGAGAAGCAATGCAAACCATTGTTTGACATCGCTGACAAACGAGCAAGCAATTACTGAACAACGTACAAACGTGGTGACACCCGAACTCCGATGTATTTAAGAAAAAAGAACATTTCCGTTTTAAGCACATGTCATCAGTGAAATAACTTCGGTAAGTAATATAGCTTGATTAGGTGTGCTATTGCGTTAAAAGTTTTTGAAAGATGTCTATACGTCTATTACAATAAATGATTATTAGACTCGTTTGATATAATTCATCGGGTGTGAACTTTCCTTGACAGCCTACAAACAATATTAACAAAATCTCGTAGTGTTTATACTCAGCGTGCTACATTTTATGGATCCCGTGTTTCAACAATCTCGTTATCGACGAGTAGACTTGTTGCCGCTCTGTTTTGTTGCTGCATTCTGTTCAGCAAATGTTGGTGGTGAACAACTGTAGCAGATAGTGGCACACCCGTGGCTTACCGAGGAGCAGTTATGGACTTGTTTGACTGGGGGCAATGTTTATGAGAGTTGTTGTGTGACTTTGAACAGTCTTTATTAGGAACGTGATTGTTAATTTGCCACCACTCGGTGTTATTGCATAACAGGAAGTGTCTCAAGCAACATTTTTCGAAGTTCAGGCAATCCAGTAGTCCAGCTCTTTCGTTACAGTTAAATGTAACACCAGCAGCAGAGAAATAAGTTTTGTAGTGACAGTTCAGGTATATCACAGCTTAGGACAGCTGCAATGTTACTGAAGCCACATATAATAATGTAGTCTCCTTCTAACCAGAAGAGCATGATTTGCACACACTTCAAATGCTAGATGTGAGACATAGCGTTATTCAGCTGAAAAAGCTGCTAAAATCCGCTCTTCCAGTACAAACTGAATGTACACATAAACTGGTGCGATTACAATCAGGTAGCCTTAAATCTGATACTAATGCGCAACTGTTTTTATTGAGAACACTCAGTCACTCACAAGTTATGTAACAAACACATAATTGACTCTCTTCTACAACAACTTCATTCGAATTATGTCAAATGTCAACACTTTGATGATGTCATGGGAGACGAACACAAGAAAGTTGACTGTAGTCTGTCATGCACGAATGAGCTCATCAACATTTACACTGTAATTGGCAATATGAAGCACACCTAGGAAAGTATATGAAGTAGTGCTGAAACTGTTGGTTATAACTTCCACGAACAACGTCATTTTGCAGTCATCGAAACATGACTTTGCAACATAGTATACAAATTGTAAACGTTCGCCCGCATGAGTTTGAAATTAGTCCGTGAATCAGTGTGAGAGTGTGCCTGTCAAAATGTTTGGTGAAAATGTGAGCGATGGAACTAAAAACCAGAAAGTAATTAAAAAAACTGCCAAAAGCGGGTACTACATCGTCAATTTCAAACAGTTGCGGCTAACTGCAGTTAACTAAACCAAAACCAAAAAACAACATCGCGCGTATCCATTACCCTGTCGGGAAACGTATTGCACCAAAAGCAATGTAAAAACCTTAGAAGTGAACTAAGGAAGGTATTGCACACAACGTGAGGAGTCTAAGTAGTGCATTTGGCCTACTTTAACGTAAAGATGTGACAACCGTAGAGATTGATTATCGCTTTATAATGTTAAATGAAAGGCTTTCTCCTCTCGATGTTTTTTTTTAATGTGAACAATTGAACAGGTCATGAACCATTCTTCCCAGCTATGTGTTGACCTCTAGTTCATTTTTAACAAACTCTCTCGACGTTGCAGTAAGCATAATTAGGAGTTGTCCGCTCCATCAGTCAAAGTCAGATGCGGTTGCCTGCCTGTCGAGTCTTTCAACCTTGCCCTGTGATACGTAACACTTGTCGCTGGCGTTAGCAAGTGGTAGAAAGCACATCCGGTCTGCGCTGTGACCTTTCCTCAGCCCTAGCCCTCATCCACCATCACACACACAGGCAGTAGGCTGAAAAAGAAAAAGGCTGCCCTCAGCGACAAACACCACCCTGTGGCATAGCGCGCACAAACACCATCGTACATTCCTCTGCTCCAAAAGCTATTGCCAGCTCCTCCGGGCGATCGCTGACATTGTCACAGCTAGTAATCTCATCGAATATTTCAAGACTCAATTTCGAACAATTTTTATCAACAAACAAGTGAAAACCTATGACGCATTACGTTGAAATGAAGTTTTGCTGGATTTGCTGCATGCGCAAATGCAAACTTGCGGTTTTCTTTGGGTTTTCCGACCGAGTTGACTTATTAGATCGCAATCTATTATGTGCAACTCGATAAACATGTACGTGTGAGTGTGTGAGCGATACATATGACCTCCCATTACCGGTGGCCATCTACAGGATAGTTTATGAGCTGAGAGTATGGCCTGTCGAGAGAAGCAATGCAAACCATTGTTTGACATCGCTGACAAACGAGCAAGCAATTACTGAACAACGTACAAACGTGGTGACACCCGAACTCCGATGTATTTAAGAAAAAAGAACATTTCCGTTTTAAGCACATGTCATCAGTGAAATAACTTCGGTAAGTAATATAGCTTGATTAGGTGTGCTATTGCGTTAAAAGTTTTTGAAAGATGTATATACGTCTATTACAATAAATGATTATTAGACTCGTTTGATATAATTCATCGGGTGTGAACTTTCCTTGACAGCCTACAAACAATATTAACAAAATCTCGTAGTGTTTATACTCAGCGTGCTACATTTTATGGATCCCGTGTTTCAACAGTCTCGTTATCGACGAGTAGACTTGTTGCCGCTCTGTTTTGTTGCTGCATTCTGTTCAGCAAATGTTGGTGGTGAACAACTGTAGCAGATAGTGGCACACCCGTGGCTTACCGAGGAGCAGTTATTTACTTGTTTGACTGGGGGCAATGTTTATGAAAGTTGTTGTGTGACTTTGAACAGTCTTTATTAGGAACATGATTGTTAATTTGCCACCACTCGGTGTTATTGCATAACAGGAAGTGTCTCAAGCAACATTGTTCGAAGTTCAGGCAATCCAGTAGTCCAGCTCTTTCGTTACAGTTAAATGTAACACCAGCAGCAGAGAAATAAGTTTTGTAGTGACAGTTCAGGTATATCACAGCTTAGGACAGCTGCAATGTTACTGAAGCCACATATAATAATGTAGTCTCCTTCTAACCAGAAGAGCATGATTTGCACACACTTCAAACGCTAGATGTGAGACATAGCGTTATTCAGCTGAAGACGCAGCTAAAATCCGCTCTTCGAGTACAAACTGAATGTACACATAAACTGGTGCGATTACAATCAGGTAGCCTTAAATCTGATACTAATGCGCAACTGTTTTTATTGAGAACACTCAGTCACTCACAAGTTATGTAACAAACACATAATTGACTCTCTTCTACAACAACTTCATTCGAATTATGTCAAATGTCAACACTTTGATGATGTCATGGGAGACGAACACAAGAAAGTTGACTGTAGTCTGTCATGCACGAATGAGCTCATCAACATTTACACTGTAATTGGCAATATGAAGCACACCTAGGAAAGTATATGAAGTAGTGCTGAAACTGTTGGTTATAACTTCCACGAACAACGTCATTTTGCAGTCATCGAAACATGACTTTGCAACATAGTATACAAATTGTAAACGTTCGCTCGCATGAGTTTGAAATTAGTCCGTGAATCAGTGTGAGAGTGTGCCTGTCAAAATGTTTGGTGAAAATGTGAGCGATGGAACTAAAAACCAGAAAGTAATTAAAAAAGCTGCCAAAAACGGGTACTACATCGTCAATTTCAAACAGTTGCGGCTAACTGCAGTTAACTAAACCAAAACCAAAAAACAACATCGCGCGTATCCATTACCCTGTCAGGAAACGTATTGCACCAAAAGCAATGTAAAAACCTTAGAAGTGAACTAAGGAAGGTATTGCACACAACGTGAGGAGTCTAAGTAGTGCATTTGGCCTACTTTAACGTAAAGATGTGACAACCGTAGAGATTGATTATCGCTTTATAATGTTAAATGAAAGGCTTTCTCCTCTCGATGTTTTTTTTTAATGTGAACAATTGAACAGGTCATGAACCATTCTTCCCAGCTATGTGTTGACCTCTAGTTCATTTTTAACAAACTCTCTCGACGTTGCAGTAAGCATAATTAGGAGTTGTCCGCTCCATCAGTCAAAGGCAGATGCGGTTGCCTGCCTGTCGAGTCTTTCAACCTTGCCCTGTGATACGTAACACTTGTCGCTGGCGTTAGCAAGTGGTAGAAAGCACATCCGGTCTGCGCTGTGACCTTTCCTCAGCCCTAGCCCTCATCCACCATCACACACACGGGCAGTAGGCTGAAAAAGAAAAAGGCTGCCCTCAGCGACAAACACCACCCTGTGGCATAGCGCGCACAAACACCATCGTACATTCCTCTGCTCCAAAAGCTATTGCCAGCTCCTCCGGGCGATCGCTGACATTGTCACAGCTAGTAATCTCATCGAATATTTCAAGACTCAATTTCGAACAATTTTTATCAACAAACAAGTGAAAACCTATGACGCATTACGTTGAAATGAGGTTTTGCTGGATTGGCTGCATGCGCAAATGCAAACTTGCGGTTTTCTTTGGGTTTTCCGACCGAGTTGACTTATTAGATCGCAATCTATTATGTGCAACTCGATAAACATGTACGTGTGAGTGTGTGAGCGATACATATGACCTCCCATTACCGGTGGCCATCTACAGGATAGTTTATGAGCTGAGAGTATGGCCTGTCGAGAGAAGCAATGCAAACCATTGTTTGACATCGCTGACAAACGAGCAAGCAATTACTGAACAACGTACAAACGTGGTGACACCCGAACTCCGATGTATTTAAGAAAAAAGAACATTTCCGTTTTAAGCACATGTCATCAGTGAAATAACTTCGGTAAGTAATATAGCTTGATTAGGTGTGCTATTGCGTTAAAAGTTTTTGAAAGATGTCTATACGTCTATTACAATAAATGATTATTAGACTCGTTTGATATAATTCATCGGGTGTGAACTTTCCTTGACAGCCTACAAACAATATTAACAAAATCTCGTAGTGTTTATACTCAGCGTGCTACATTTTATGGATCCCGTGTTTCAACAGTCTCGTTATCGACGAGTAGACTTGTTGCCGCTCTGTTTTGTTGCTGCATTCTGTTCAGCAAATGTTGGTGGTGAACAACTGTAGCAGATAGTGGCACACCCGTGGCTTACCGAGGAGCAGTTATTTACTTGTTTGACTGGGGGCAATGTTTATGAAAGTTGTTGTGTGACTTTGAACAGTCTTTATTAGGAACATGATTGTTAATTTGCCACCACTCCGTGTTATTGCATAACAGGAAGTGTCTCAAGCAACATTGTTCGAAGTTCAGGCAATCCAGTAGTCCAGCTCTTTCGTTACAGTTAAATGTAACACCAGCAGCAGAGAAATAAGTTTTGTAGTGACAGTTCAGGTATATCACAGCTTAGGACAGCTGCAATGTTACTGAAGCCACATATAATAATGTAGTCTCCTTCTAACCAGAAGAGCATGATTTGCACACACTTCAAATGCTAGATGTGAGACATAGCGTTATTCAGCTGAAGACGCAGCTAAAATCCGCTCTTCCAGTACAAACTGAATGTACACATAAACTGGTGCGATTACAATCAGGTAGCCTTAAATCTGATACTAATGCGCAACTGTTTTTATTGAGAACACTCAGTCACTCACAAGTTATGTAACAAACACATAATTGACTCTCTTCTACAACAACTTCATTCGAATTATGTCAAATGTCAACACTTTGATGATGTCATGGGAGACGAACACAAGAAAGTTGACTGTAGTCTGTCATGCACGAATGAGCTCATCAACATTTACACTGTAATTGGCAATATGAAGCACACCTAGGAAAGTATATGAAGTAGTGCTGAAACTGTTGGTTATAACTTCCACGAACAACGTCATTTTGCAGTCATCGAAACATGACTTTGCAACATAGTATACAAATTGTAAACGTTCGCCCGCATGAGTTTGAAATTAGTCCGTGAATCAGTGTGAGAGTGTGCCTGTCAAAATGTTTGGTGAAAATGTGAGCGATAGAACTAAAAACCAGAAAGTAATTAAAAAAACTGCCAAAAACGGGTACTACATCGTCAATTTCAAACAGTTGCGGCTAACTGCAGTTAACTAAACCAAAACCAAAAAACAACATCGCGCGTATCCATTACCCTGTCAGGAAACGTATTGCACCAAAAGCAATGTAAAAACCTTAGAAGTGAACTAAGGAAGGTATTGCACACAACGTGAGGAGTCTAAGTAGTGCATTTGGCCTACTTTAACGTAAAGATGTGACAACCGTAGAGATTGATTATCGCTTTATAATGTTAAATGAAAGGCTTTCTCCTCTCGATGTTTTTTTTTAATGTGAACAATTGAACAGGTCATGAACCATTCTTCCCAGCTATGTGTTGACCTCTAGTTCATTTTTAACAAACTCTCTCGACGTTGCAGTAAGCATAATTAGGAGTTGTCCGCTCCATCAGTCAAAGTCAGATGCGGTTGCCTGCCTGTCGAGTCTTTCAACCTTGCCCTGTGATACGTAACACTTGTCGCTGGCGTTAGCAAGTGGTAGAAAGCACATCCGGTCTGCGCTGTGACCTTTCCTCAGCCCTAGCCCTCATCCACCATCACACACACGGGCAGTAGGCTGAAAAAGAAAAAGGCTGCCCTCAGCGACAAACACCACCCTGTGGCATAGCGCGCACAAACACCATCGTACATTCCTCTGCTCCAAAAGCTATTGCCAGCTCCTCCGGGCGATCGCTGACATTGTCACAGCTAGTAATCTCATCGAATATTTCAAGACTCAATTTCGAACAATTTTTATCAACAAACAAGTGAAAACCTATGACGCATTACGTTGAAATGAGGTTTTGCTGGATTGGCTGCATGCGCAAATGCAAACTTGCGGTTTTCTTTGGGTTTTCCGACCGAGTTGACTTATTAGATCGCAATCTATTATGTGCAACTCAATAAACATGTACGTGTGAGTGTGTGAGCGATACATATGACCTCCCATTACCGGTGGCCATCTACAGGATAGTTTATGATCTGAGAGTATGGCCTGTCGAGAGAAGCAATGCAAACCATTGTTTGACATCGCTGACAAACGAGCAAGCAATTACTGAACAACGTAGAAACGTGGTGACACCCGAACTCCGATGTATTTAAGAAAAAAGAACATTTCCGTTTTAAGCACATGTCATCAGTGAAATAACTTCGGTAAGTAATATAGCTTGATTAGGTGTGCTATTGCGTTAAAAGTTTTTGAAAGATGTCTATACGTCTATTACAATAAATGATTATTAGACTCGTTTGATATAATTCATCGGGTGTGAACTTTCCTTGACAGCCTACAAACAATATTAACAAAATCTCGTAGTGTTTATACTCAGCGTGCTACATTTTATGGATCCCGTGTTTCAACAGTCTCGTTATCGACGAGTAGACTTGTTGCCGCTCTGTTTTGTTGCTGCATTCTGTTCAGCAAATGTTGGTGGTGAACAACTGTAGCAGATAGTGGCACACCCGTGGCTTACCGAGGAGCAGTTATTTACTTGTTTGACTGGGGGCAATGTTTATGAAAGTTGTTGTGTGACTTTGAACAGTCTTTATTAGGAACATGATTGTTAATTTGCCACCACTCGGTGTTATTGCATAACAGGAAGTGTCTCAAGCAACATTGTTCGAAGTTCAGGCAATCCAGCTCTTTCGTTACAGTTAAATGTAACACCAGCAGCAGAGAAATAAGTTTTGTAGTGACAGTTCAGGTATATCACAGCTTAGGACAGCTGCAATGTTACTGAAGCCACATATAATAATGTAGTCTCCTTCTAACCAGAAGAGCATGATTTGCACACACTTCAAACGCTAGATGTGAGACATAGCGTTATTCAGCTGAAGACGCAGCTAAAATCCGCTCTTCCAGTACAAACTGAATGTACACATAAACTGGTGCGATTACAATCAGGTAGCCTTAAATCTGATACTAATGCGCAACTGTTTTTATTGAGAACACTCAGTCACTCACAAGTTATGTAACAAACACATAATTGACTCTCTTCTACAACAACTTCATTCGAATTATGTCAAATGTCAACACTTTGATGATGTCATGGGAGACGAACACAAGAAAGTTGACTGTAGTCTGTCATGCACGAATGAGCTCATCAACATTTACACTGTAATTGGCAATATGAAGCACACCTAGGAAAGTATATGAAGTAGTGCTGAAACTGTTGGTTATAACTTCCACGAACAACGTCATTTTGCAGTCATCGAAACATGACTTTGCAACATAGTATACAAATTGTAAACGTTCGCCCGCATGAGTTTGAAATTAGTCCGTGAATCAGTGTGAGAGTGTGCCTGTCAAAATGTTTGGTGAAAATGTGAGCGATGGAACTAAAAACCAGAAAGTAATTAAAAAAACTGCCAAAAACGGGTACTACATCGTCAATTTCAAACAGTTGCGGCTAACTGCAGTTAACTAAACCAAAACCAAAAAACAACATCGCGCGTATCCATTACCCTGTCAGGAAACGTATTGCACCAAAAGCAATGTAAAAACCTTAGAAGTGAACTAAGGAAGGTATTGCACACAACGTGAGGAGTCTAAGTAGTGCATTTGGCCTACTTTAACGTAAAGATGTGACAACCGTAGAGATTGATTATCGCTTTATAATGTTAAATGAAAGGCTTTCTCCTCTCGATGTTTTTTTTTAATGTGAACAATTGAACAGGTCATGAACCATTCTTCCCAGCTATGTGTTGACCTCTAGTTCATTTTTAACAAACTCTCTCGACGTTGCAGTAAGCATAATTAGGAGTTGTCCGCTCCATCAGTCAAAGGCAGATGCGGTTGCCTGCCTGTCGAGTCTTTCAACCTTGCCCTGTGATACGTAACACTTGTCGCTGGCGTTAGCAAGTGGTAGAAAGCACATCCGGTCTGCGCTGTGACCTTTCCTCAGCCCTAGCCCTCATCCACCATCACACACACGGGCAGTAGGCTGAAAAAGAAAAAGGCTGCCCTCAGCGACAAACACCACCCTGTGGCATAGCGCGCACAAACACCATCGTACATTCCTCTGCTCCAAAAGCTATTGCCAGCTCCTCCGGGCGATCGCTGACATTGTCACAGCTAGTAATCTCATCGAATATTTCAAGACTCAATTTCGAACAATTTTTATCAACAAACAAGTGAAAACCTATGACGCATTACGTTGAAATGAGGTTTTGCTGGATTGGCTGCATGCGCAAATGCAAACTTGCGGTTTTCTTTGGGTTTTCCGACCGAGTTGACTTATTAGATCGCAATCTATTATGTGCAACTCGATAAACATGTACGTGTGAGTGTGTGAGCGATACATATGACCTCCCATTACCGGTGGCCATCTACAGGATAGTTTATGAGCTGAGAGTATGGCCTGTCGAGAGAAGCAATGCAAACCATTGTTTGACATCGCTGACAAACGAGCAAGCAATTACTGAACAACGTACAAACGTGGTGACACCCGAACTCCGATGTATTTAGGAAAAAAGAACATTTCCGTTTTAAGCACATGTCATCAGTGAAATAACTTCGGTAAGTAATATAGCTTGATTAGGTGTGCTATTGCGTTAAAAGTTTTTGAAAGATGTCTATACGTCTATTACAATAAATGATTATTAGACTCGTTTGATATAATTCATCGGGTGTGAACTTTCCTTGACAGCCTACAAACAATATTAACAAAATCTCGTAGTGTTTATACTCAGCGTGCTACATTTTATGGATCCCGTGTTTCAACAGTCTCGTTATCGACGAGTAGACTTGTTGCCGCTCTGTTTTGTTGCTGCATTCTGTTCAGCAAATGTTGGTGGTGAACAACTGTAGCAGATAGTGGCACACCCGTGGCTTACCGAGGAGCAGTTATTTACTTGTTTGACTGGGGGCAATGTTTATGAAAGTTGTTGTGTGACTTTGAACAGTCTTTATTAGGAACATGATTGTTAATTTGCCACCACTCGGTGTTATTGCATAACAGGAAGTGTCTCAAGCAACATTGTTCGAAGTTCAGGCAATCCAGTAGTCCAGCTCTTTCGTTACAGTTAAATGTAACACCAGCAGCAGAGAAATAAGTTTTGTAGTGACAGTTCAGGTATATCACAGCTTAGGACAGCTGCAATGTTACTGAAGCCACAAATAATAATGTAGTCTCCTTCTAACCAGAAGAGCATGATTTGCACACACTTCAAATGCTAGATGTGAGACATAGCGTTATTCAGCTGAAGAAGCTGCTAAAATCCGCTCTTCCAGTACAAACTGAATGTACACATAAACTGGTGCGATTACAATCAGGTAGCCTTAAATCTGATACTAATGCGCAACTGTTTTTATTGAGAACACTCAGTCACTCACAAGTTATGTAACAAACACATAATTGACTCTCTTCTACAACAACTTCATTCGAATTATGTCAAATGTCAACACTTTGATGATGTCATGGGAGACGAACACAAGAAAGTTGACTGTAGTCTGTCATGCACGAATGAGCTCATCAACATTTACACTGTAATTGGCAATATGAAGCACACCTAGGAATGTATATGAAGTAGTGCTGAAACTGTTGGTTATAACTTCCACGAACAACGTCATTTTGCAGTCATCGAAACATGACTTTGCAACATAGTATACAAATTGTAAACGTTCGCCCGCATGAGTTTGAAATTAGTCCGTGAATCAGTGTGAGAGTGTGCCTGTCAAAATGTTTGGTGAAAATGTGAGCGATGGAACTAAAAACCAGAAAGTAATTAAAAAAACTGCCAAAAACGGGTACTACATCGTCAATTTCAAACAGTTACGGCTAACTGCAGTTAACTAAACCAAAACCAAAAAACAACATCGCGCGTATCCATTACCCTGTCGGGAAACGTATTGCACCAAAAGCAATGTAAAAACCTCAGAACTGAACTAAGGAAGGTATTGCACACAACGTGAGGAGTCTAAGTAGTGCATTTAGCCTGCTTTAACGTAAAGATGTGACAACCGTAGAGATTGATTATCGCTTTATAATGTTAAATGAAAGGCTTTCTCCTCTCGATGTTTTTTTTTAATGTCAACAATTGAACAGGTCATGAATCATTCTTCCCAGCTATGTGTTGACCTCTAGTTCATTTTTAACAAACTCTCTCGACGTTGCAGTAAGCATAATTAGGAGTTGTCCGCTCCATCAGTCAAAGTCAGATGCGGTTGCCTGCCTGTCGAGTCTTTCAACCTTGCCCTGTGATACGTAACACTTGTCGCTGGCGTTAGCAAGTGGTAGAAAGCACATCCGGTCTGCGCTGTGACCTTTCCTCAGCCCTAGCCCTCATCCACCATCACACACACGGGCAGTAGGCTGAAAAAGAAAAAGGCTGCCCTCAGCGACAAACACCACCCTGTGGCATAGCGCGCACAAACACCATCGTACATTCCTCTGCTCCAAAAGCTATTGCCAGCTCCTCCGGGCGATCGCTGACATTGTCACAGCTAGTAATCTCATCGAACATTTCAAGACTCAATTTCGAACAATTTTTATCAACAAACAAGTGAAAACCTATGACGCATTACGTTGAAATGAGGTTTTGCTGGATTGGCTGCATGCGCAAATGCAAACTTGCGGTTTTCTTTGGGTTTTCCGACCGAGTTGACTTATTAGATCGCAATCTATTATGTGCAACTCGATAAACATGTACGTGTGAGTGTGTGAGCGATACATATGACCTCCCATTACCGGTGGCCATCTACAGGATAGTTTATGAGCTGAGAGTATGGCCTGTCGAGAGAAGCAATGCAAAGCATTGTTTGACATCGCTGACAAACGAGCAAGCAATTACTGAACAACGTACAAACGTGGTGACACCCGAACTCCGATGTATTTAAGAAAAAAGAACATTTCCGTTTTAAGCACATGTCATCAGTGAAATAACTTCGGTAAGTAATATAGCTTGATTAGGTGTGCTATTGCGAGTAGTAATATATGAGCAGATCTCCCTACCAAGTGTTTTTTTGTGGATTAGACCTTGGAGGTTATGCAATGGGTTACGACGTTGGATGAATTCGCCGAGTTTATATTGTATTTTACTTGAGGGGTACTTGAGTGGCGTTTGAATGGCATTTAAGTGGCATTTGAGTTTTGATTATTTTTTTACTTAATTTGAACTCATATGGCAGCTAAATTTTGAATGTATGGCATTCAAGTTTTTGATAATTTTTTTACATAGTTATATACATAATTCTAACTCATAGGGTATATATGTTGGAAAATCGCCAAAGGGTAGCATTAGCTCTCTCGATGATTAAAATTTACAGTAAATTTTGTGTAATACAAAGTACTTTAACTTCATTTATTCACTTGAGACTACATATCATCAGCATTCGAGATCGAGTTTACATATAAGAATAATTGAATTTGTATACATCTAGAGAGGGAGAGAGGAGAGAGGTTAAAGGAGAGAGAGAGAGAAATAGAGAGAAAGAGAGGAGATATCTTGAGAGAAAGGAGAGAGAGGATACCATTAGTCCTCTCGATGATTAAAATTTACAGTAAATTTTGTGTAATGTAAAGTACTTTAACTTCATTTATCCGCTTGAGACCACATATTATCAGCATTCGAGATTGAGTTTACGTATAAAAATAACTGTGTTTGATATATCTAGAGAGAGTGTTTAGAGGAGAGAGAGAGGAGACTTGAGCATAAATATTCCTGGTAAATTATTTATTTACAATATTATTTGTAATTATTAGTGAAAGAAATTATGAAATACTAGCGTGTAATTAAGTAATTCAGTAAGGAAATTGGTTGGAAACGTAGTAATATTATTTAAATACAGCATTGCTTTGCAACAATGATTAATAAAAACAATTATGGATGTTGGTGAGTAATTAAGTAATCTAGTAAGGAAAACTGATTAAAAATCACGGTAATATTTGGTAAAAGATACTTGCAACATGTTTTATCAGCGAAAAAATCAAACAATTTTCAAATGTTTACGAGTAACTAAGCGATTTAGTAGGAAAAACCAACTGAAACACGCAATATCCGTTTTTGAAATATTTACGATAAGCATAATTGGGATATTGCTGTTATCAAAAAAATCAAGCGAGTATCAAATGTTTACGTATTATTTGTAATTATTAGTGAAAGAAATTATGAAATACTAGCGTGTAATTAAGTAATTCAGTAAGGAAATTGGTTGGAAACGTAGTAATATTATTTAAATACAGCATTGCTTTGCAACAATGATTAATAAAAACAATTATGGATGTTGGTGAGTAATTAAGTAATCTAGTAAGGAAAACTGATTAAAAATCACGGTAATATTTGGTAATAGATACTTGCAACATGTTTTATCAGCGAAAAAATCAAACAATTTTCAAATGTTTACGAGTAACTAAGCGATTTAGTAGGAAAAACCAACTGAAACACGCAATATCCGTTTTTGAAATATTTACGATAAGCATAATTGGGATATTGCTGTTATCAAAAAAATCAAGCGAGTATCAAATGTTTACGAGTAACTAAGTGATCAGTTAGAAAAAATCGATCGAGATCACGTGTCATCCGTTACAAAATATTTTACGTCAAGTTAGCAACGAGAAAATCAAATATTTTTTGCAATATCCGTTATAGCGAGTTACGATAATTTTGTACTCACCCTAAAGGTTTTCAGTCCATTTTCGGTTAGATCAAAATTTATGCGAGACGTTTTAGGTATTATTTCAGTCGACGTAATGTTACCAGTTCATTTTCACAAGTTTTAAAAAGTAATTAATTATAATACAACGCAAGTGTCACTTCACTAATAAACTCATTCCAGAAAAGCCGTTAATCATCATCTCTCGCCTAATCCTATATGTTTTGATCTTTTTAATGTTATGTGTTATAAAGCCGCTCGAGAAAAGTCATTAATTTAACCTAAAAAGGAAGAGAACTTGATTGCATTTATCTCTTGTTTTTTATTTTTTTGATTACATATTAGTTAAGACAGCTACAGCCTTCCACCAAAACGGATTTGTGGTGTATCTCTAATTCTAGTTATCTCCGATATCGTCTAAAAACATGAACAAAGCATGACTTTATCCACTTTTTTGTTAGTTAGACTGTTACTTTTCTTAAAATAACTCATTGTTTTTTGTGTGAAATACAAACAATATATCAACATACATGGTGTATTTTCTATTTTTAGGAAGCTGTTTTGTCTAATAAAACAAGAATTATATGTCACATATACATATTTAAATGCTATCAGATAACTTTAAAGTGTTTATTACATTCCTAACTCATACTTGACGTTGTAAACTATAATTTAAGCTCTCACATTTTAATTTACTGTCTGATGATATAAAGACGGAACTACACTACATCATCAATGTTTTGCTGTTGATGTGTCTATATGCGATGAACTGCAATTGAACTAGTTAATCACACATTATATTTTTGCTATAAAAATATGTTTGGAGGAAGCGAGTTGTCATTCAAAATGAAATGTAAGTTTGGTTCTAGCTAGATGTATCTTAAAAGAGTATCAATCTAGGGATTGTAAAATTTGTTTATCCAATGCTTTACATTCAAAGAATTTTAGTTAGGTGGAAAGAAAGTTTACAAGGGTGTATGTATGACTCAAGCTTATTAATCTATCTAATCTCTATCTTCCTATTTCTTAACCAACTTTTTTAATTGACTTCCACTTTTTTAAAAACAATATCAGTTATCATAGTAATGATCAGAAAATCAGTCTACGAATTAGTCTTGATAAATGACTTCAATGTTTTGGTTTTGTATGAAAATCAGTCTACGAATTAATCTTGATAAATGACTTCAATGTTTTGTATATAAGAGAAAGTATTTTTATACTAAGCAGGATCAGTTTTCATTTGCACTAAGTACAATATTTCAAGTATAGTATTAGAACACAAAACTACAAAAAATGGCCAGCAATATCCCTACAAGAAATGAGTAAGTTATATTATACTATCTTTTACAATTTTGTTGCAGTTACATTTATAAACTTATACAAATGTATATATATATTACTTGTAGGTCTACAACCTCAGATGATGAGCTAGAGTTGAATATTGATGAAATAGATTTCAGTGCTATGTAAGTATATTATTGAAACTTTATTATTCAACTGTATTATATAGAGTTTTTAAATAATTACAATCTTGATTTATTGTTTTATTAAGTTCTACCGATGATGAAACACTAAGGTGGTTGGAGGAGTGTTTTAAAGATGATGAAGAGAAGACGGAAAAGAGCAAAGCTAGCACGCATATTGCTATGAGTAAGTTTTTCTGTTTTATGAAAAATGTAAATTTGTCTGTAGGTACAATAATAATGACTTTACATTTACTATGTTATTTTTTTGTAGAAAAAACATCTTCACGATTCATAGGAAGTAAACAATGTGTTGGGAAGAACGAAAACTTCCTGTACTATAAACGCAACACATTTGAATGTAAGTATGACGAAAATATTACTTACTACATACTCATTCAATTTATAAAAAATTTTTCGAATTTTTTCAAAAAAATAGCATAACTACATTCGTATTTTCTATTTTAGTTCAAGCAGAGAATCCTCAATTAACCCAATATAAGGAAGTAAGTCTTCTAGACGGAAATATAAAAGAAGATAGAGAGTGTTTTAAGTGTAAGTGACATGCATTATCTTTATATATATATACATATACCATGCTTAAGAAAGTTATCTATATATGATGAGAATTTGTTTATTTTGTTTGTAGATATTGATAACAAAAGCCCTAGGTATTTCCTTTCAGTGCTCTCATTGTTATTGATAGCATATGGCACAAAGATGTTGAGTGAAGCACTGAAAGGAAACAAAAACAACGTCTCTTGTATATTTTGTGGTAAGAAGTTTAAATTAGGGGGATTGCATGAGCCTGGCCGAGTTCTTTCAAGACATTTTTGTGCTCACTTGTTTATTTATTATTGTTTATGTGGAAAATCGCATACAACTTTGAGAGATCTTCAGCAACATAGTTGTATTTTAAAAACTAAAATGTTTTTTATTGTTGATATTGCTAGTTACAATAATTTTGTTTTATTTATTAATAGAAAATATTCTGAATTACTTATGGATATTACTTTTCCGAAAAATTTTGCGTTAGTGTATCTCTATCCAATAGAAGGTTATTTTTCTGAAAACATTGTTTTAGATTTTGAATTAGGGAGTAAATGGTTGGCGATAGCTAAAAAACCTGCTGCTGAAGATCGAAAACTTTTGATTAAAAACCAGTGTAAAAAAATGAGAGCACTTATATCTTCAGATTCTGATCTTTCAGAAACTGAAGAAAGTAATAATGACTTAATTTCTGTTGCTAGTTCACAGTGCAGTCCAAAAACCAGTGTTTTAGAATCTAATACTATAACAGTTAAACCTCAAACCCAAGTAGATTTAAAAGAAAGCCAAAAGATTGATGATAAGAAAATTGATTTAACTTCACTTAAATTAATTTTGAATATAAAAGATGGACTGAAAAAAAAGGGTTTTAATGATTGTGTTAAATTGAAATTAGCGTCTATTAGACAAAAAATGCAGAAAAACTCAGACTTTTCTCAAGAAGAAGTTCTTGTACTAACTGCACTCTTAGGTGAGTTTTAAAATTTTTATTTCACTATATTTTTTAATATTATCATGGCTCTGGAATAGGTCTTATGCAACTACCCTATTTTATAATTTCTTACCACAAAATATATAGTGAATAGGATGTTTTTTTATAAATACTCTCTATATATATATATATATATTATATATACAGACAATAGTCTGTGTTTTTATGAATACATTTCATGTAAAAAATGTTCTGTCATTAGTTTACCATAGACTTTATGCAACTATCCTATTTTACAATTTCTTACCACAAAATATATAGTTAATAGGATGTTTTTTTATAAATACTCTCTATATATATTATATATACAGACAATAGTCTGTGTTTTTATGAATACTTTATTCCTATGTATACACTTCATGTAAAATTGTTCTGTCATTAGTTTACCTAATGCATTATTTTTATTTGTTTCGTGGTTGAGAACTCCATACGCTTCATTCTTACTGTATTACTTTGCATAATATTACAAAATAAATGTTACATCAACTACCTTCATACTGCATTCAAGTGATGAAACAGTAAATTTCACATCTGTATTACTGAATCTATAGCATTGTTATGAAAAAGACTATAATTACTTAATTATTATGTCATATCGTGACAAACTATCAACACCCAATTCACAAAACTGTAAAACCTAAAGTATAATGCTTGTGGTTGTAAAAAGTCTTCTACTGTTTTGGTTTCTCAAACAAATTATAAAACATTTTTCACAATTTTTTGTGTAAAAAGCGGAGTTGTCTTACCATTTTGACACAATGTGCCGACAACTTTTACATATTTTTTCAAAAACGAAGTTTAGAAATTATAAATGGGAGTTGTCTTAACATTTTTGAAAAATGAGACGATAACTTGAAATATTTATTTTTGTGTCGGAACATTGAAATTTTGTAACATTTTAGAGTTGTAACCCCGAAAGTTTTACAAATTGGCTAAATTACTAATGTTAAATATGAATAAAATACTTTATTACACTAAATATATACAAATTATTGCACAATACAAATAATATGTAATTTAATGTTCATGAGTTGTTGCTGATAGATTTTGGCGAGTCGACGGTCATTCACTTGTACACGTATTCTATCTAAAAGCATACATAGATGTCGTTATAACAACTACATTATACTATGGTGAAAAATACGGCTATTAGTAGTTACTTATTACTAGTGAAGATTAACATACCTTAATTAAATTTCCAATATTGAAATCCTGCTAGCTTCGCTTGAAATGTGATTGTCATCTTCATTGCTTTTCTCACTATCATTGTCGACAACTTCATCTTTTTCTTCAAATTTTTTGTTCTCAGAGTCATCATCCGTCATATTATCATCTTCTTCATCAGTATAAGCATCAATGTTATCATCGTCATCATCATCATCATCATCATCATCATCATCATCATCATCATCATCATCATCATCATCATCATCATCATCATCATCAGCAGCATCATCAGCAGCAACATCATCATCATAACTTTTCATCAGCTCAGCATCATCAAATAGAGAAAGTCTGAAAGCTATTCCTTCTTTTTCACTTGAAGTAGATAGAAGCATCAAAGCTTCTTCAACACTCAGAATCGTGAGAATGTGTTTCTTTGTGCCGCTTTCAGTTGTCATCGTACTTTTATAGTGGATCATACCACATTCATGATTTTTGATCTTCAAAACGTTCTCAGGAGGGACAACAATCTTCCCAGTCATCAAAGATCCGTCATTCATCATGTATCTGTAAGTGACAGTGTGAGTGATACGTAAAGGCGATGTATCTTGTTTTCGTTTTCGCTGCTTCGACTTCAAATTTTTCCAAACTGAAAGTCTAGTGAATGTCAGAAGAGTGTTGACAGGAATATTATCGAAAGTGATGATATCAAAGTATGCTTGCAACTGTTTCAATGATTTTTTTCTCAAGATTTTGGCTATAACTCGTTGTTTTAGCCCTTGATGATGATTATCTCCTACAATACGTAGATCGGGTTGATTTTCTTCTAGCTTTCCCATGTACACTAGGATTTGTGAAGAGCCGGGATCAAGTTCCTGTAGCTCCATCGTAAGTTCTTTGTCAATCAGTGACTTGACTCGAATTCGATGATTGTTTTTTAAAACATATTCATAGTCCAATATACCATAATCTTCAACGTAATTAACATCGAAAACCTCCAATATCGTAGGAATTGGTAAATCCAACAAACTCACAAAATTTCCGATTTCCAACATTCCTTTCTGCATAGCTCCTGTCATTATTCCACCCATCTCAAGCAATTCAAACTCTCTAAGTTTGTTTACGGTATTATTCTTGCTGTTACTGAATAAAAAGGAAATTGAAGCTTGAGATAATGTCACTGTCGGTTTTTTGATATCCTCCGTTCGTTTGACTTCACTGTTCTCATGCAGATATGTGTAGTCCGGTGTGGGACTCAAAGGAGAGTCAGCTGAAACTACATGATGGTTCATTGCTATATCAGCATGAGCATTGGTGTTTGAGCGAGAAGATGTATCATTAAAGGTGTTAGGATTGGATCTTCTATCATCAATGTGAATGCCGTTGGTGGTGGAAATGATGGTTGTAGTGGAAATAGCGTTAGTGTTGTTGGTAGCTGTGGTTGGTTCAATATGGAGCTTAGGAAGTGCTTTGGAGTGTGATGTCATCATACCTGCAAAAAGTAAAAGAACTTAGTTTAATGATGTAAATATACTGAAATTATTGCTTTATTAAAAGATTGTTTTTAAAAACTAAGATTCAAAAACCTAGATGTTTCAATTAATTAAAAACAAATAATTATTTTAGTGCTTCTTACCTTGTTGCTCTCCTAATAGCTGTAGTAGATGTTGCTCCTCTGTTAGTCGCTGTAGAACTGGATGCTTTCTGTGTGAAAACGATGGCTCTTATATAGCTAAAGTTGTACTGATTAAACCCTATGAACACCATCTCGTGTCAATCTCTATGAATCAACATTTGTTCACGCGAAGGAAAGTCAATGCTTTCGCGGGAATAAATGAATTATTTTCACGCGAATACAAACCAATGCTTTCGCGGGAATAAATAAGCTATTTTCACGCGAATGGAAACCGTTGCTTTCGCGGGAATAAATAATTTATTTTCACGCGAATAGAAACCAATGCTTTCGCGGGAATAAATAATTTATTTTCACGCGAATAGAAACCAATTCTTTCGCGGGAATAAATACTTTATTTTCACACGAATGCAAACTGTTGCCTTCGCGGGAATAAATGATTTAATTTCCCGCGAATGGAAACCGTTGCTTTCGCGGGAATAAATATTTTATTTTCATGCGAATAGAAACCAATGCTTTCGCGGGAATAAATAATTTATTTTCACGCGAATAGAAACCAATGCTTTCGCGGGAATAAATGATTTTATTTCCCGCGGATGAAAGTCAATGTTGTCGCGGGAATAAATACTTTATTTTCACGCGAATACAAACCGTTGCTTTCGCGGGAATAAATACTTTATTTTCACGCGAATACAAACCGTTGCTTTCGCGGGAATAAATACTTTATTTTCACGCGAATAGAATCCAATGCTTTCGCGGGAATAAATATTTTATTTTCACGCGAATAGAAACCAATTACTCCCGCGAAAGCAACGGTTTCCATTCGCGTGAAAATAAAGTATTTATTCCCGCGACAACATTGACTTTCATCCGCGGGAAATAAAATCATTTATTCCCGCGAAAGCATTGGTTTCTATTCGCGTGAAAAAAAATTATTTATTCCCGCGAAAGCATTGGTTTCTATTCGCGTGAAAATAAAGTATTTATTCCCGCGACAACATTGACTTTCATCCGCGGGAAATAAAATCATTTATTCCCGCGAAAGCATTGGTTTCTATTCGTGTGAAAATAAATTATTTATTCCCGCGAAAGAATTGGTTTCTATTCGCGTGAAAATAAATTATTTATTCCCGCGAAAGCATTGGTTTCTATTCGCGTGAAAATAAATTATTTATTCCCGCGAAAGCAACGGTTTCCATTCGCGTGAAAATAGCTTATTTATTCCCGCGAAAGCATTGGTTTGTATTCGCGTGAAAATTATTTATTTATTCCCGCGAAAGCATTGACTTTCCTTCGCGTGAACAAATGTTGATTCATAGAGATTGACACGAGATGGTGTTCATAGGGTTTAATCAGTACAACTTTAGCTATATAAGAGCCATAGTTTTCACACAGAAAGCATCCAGTTCTACAACGGCTATCAGAGAAGCAACATCTACTACAGCTATTAGAAGAGCATCAAGGTAAAAACTTAATAAATTACAGTTTTTACTCATATATTATTTATTATACTAAAACAACTGAACAAAATTAATCATCTGTTTTTTTGTTTTTTTTCAGATTCAATGACAAAAAATGGAAATAGTTAACAACACAGAATCAGAAACTCAGCCTAAATCTTTGACTCAAGAGGACTTGATACTTCTACAAAACATATGCAATAAAAAAATTGAAGAGAGAGTGCGAATTATCTCAAACAATTGTAAATTCATACAGAAAGACTTGATAGAGCAGCTAAATAGTTTTCGAACTGAATCTTTTCTAACATTAAAGCTCTTAGGGAATGATGTTACATCAGACATTCAGAGATTACATTATGTATTACAACAACGACAATATCAACTAGAACAGGTAAACACACCAATTTCTATCGAGTGTGCTCGTAAAGAACTTGCTCTAAAAAGAAGAAACATGCAGCGACAGTCCGCTCAAAGACAAGCTAGAAGGGTAAGGACTCAACAACGTAAGACACGACAAGCTACAAAAACATCCGATTAACAGTCAATTTTTGATGATAAGGTAATAATTAATAAAAAAGTACTATTTAGTAAGAGTTTGTAGTTGTTTTAAATTTCTGTTTAACCATTCTATACTAATACATAACTTTTTATTTTAGTTCATTATGGAATCAAAAGTACATAGAACAGAAGTCTTCCTTCCTAAGTTTGTATTATTTAATATTTACTGACTCTAGCTATATTGTATGAGATTTTCCCTACTTATTACACAATAAATGTATATATTCACATATTGTTTCATTTTTAATCACTGTATTTATTCAATGTAGATATATCTCCTCTCTCCTCTCTCCTCTTTTTATCTCTCCTCTCTCTCAACATACTCTCTCCTCTACCAAATACTCCTCTCTCCTCTCTTGCAGTTATTTCCCAAATACTGTAGATTTTAACCATCTAGAGGTCTAATTTGGTGATTTTCCAACATATTTTATAGCATTTAATATACTTATTATGTAATAAATGTATATTATTCAATGTAAATGTAAATATATCCATAAATATGTACATAATTATCCATATATACATAAATGTATAAAAAACTAAAAAATCTCTCTCCTCTCTCTCTTCTCTCCTCTCTCATCTCTCCTCTCCCCTCTCTCCAAAGACTATGCATTGATTGTCATTACAAGTTGTAGTGCTCTGTATGACTACATTGTAAAGAAAAATACTATATATTGATTGTCATTACAAGTTGTAGTGCTCTGTACTACTTAGTATTTACTAACTCTAGCTATATTATACAAGAATATTTTCCTACTTATTATGTAATAAATGTATATAATCACATATTGATTCATGATTGTCATTACAAGTTGTAGTGCTCTGTACTACTTAGTATTTACTAACTCTAGCTATATTATACAAGAATATTTTCCTACTTATTATGTAATAAATGTATATAATCATATATTGATTCAATGTAGTTATATCTCCTCATTCTTCTCTCCTCTCTCTCTCTCTCTCTCTCTCTCTCTCTCTCTCTCTCTCTCTCTCTCTCTCTCTCAAAATATCATATGAGTTTGAGTTATGTAAAATAATTATCAAAACTTGAATGCCATACATTCAAAATCTAGCTACCATATGAGTTCAAATTAAGTAAAAAAATAATCAAAACTCAAATGCCACTTAAATGCCATTCAAACGCCACTCAAGTACCCCTCAAGTAAAGTACAATATAAACTCGGCGAATTCATCCAACGTCGCGACCCATTGCCTCAACCCCAAGGTCTAATCCACAAAAAAACACTTGGTAGGGAGATCTGCTCATATATTACTACTATTGCGTTAAAAGTTTTTGAAAGATGTCTATACGTCTATTACAATAAATGATTATTAGACTCGTTTGATATAATTCATCGGGTGTGAACTTTCCTTGACAGCCTACAAACAATATTAACAAAATCTCGTAGTGTTTATACTCAGCGTGCTACATTTTATGGATCCCGTGTTTCAACAGTCTCGTTATCGACGAGTAGACTTGTTGCCGCTCTGTTTTGTTGCTGCATTCTGTCCAGCAAATGTTGGTGGTGAACAACTGTAGCAGATAGTGGCATACCCGTGGCTTACCGAGGAGCAGTTAGGGACTTGTTTGACTGGGGGCAATGTTTATGAGAGTTGTTGTGCGACTTTAAACAGTCTTTATTAGGAACATGATTGTTAATTTGCCACCACTCGGTGTTCTTGCATAACAGGAAGTGTCTCAAGCAACATTGTTCGAAGTTCAGGCAATCCAGTAGTCCAGCTCTTTCGTTACAGTTAAATGTAACACCAGCCGCAGAGAAATAAGGTTTGTGGTGACAGTTCAGGTATATCACAGCTTAGGACAGCTGCAATGTTACTGAAGCCATATATGATTATGTAGTCTCCTTCTAACCAGAAGAGCATGATTTGCACACACTTCAAATGCTAGATGTGAGACATAGCGTTTTTCAGCTGAAGAAACTGCTAAAATCCGCTCTTCCAGTACAAACTGAATGTACACATAAACTGGTGCGATTACAATCAGGTAGCCTTAAAACTGATACTAATGCGCAACTGTTTTTATTGAGAACACTCAGTCACTCACAAGTTATGTAACAAACACATAATTGACTCTCTTCTACAACAACTTCATTCGAATTATGTCAAATGTCAACACTTTGATGATGTCATGGGAGACGAACACAAGAAAGTTGACTGTAGTCTGTCATGCACGAATGAGCTCATCAACATTTACACTGTAATTGGCAATATGAAGCACACCTAGGAAAGTATATGAAGTAGTGCTGAAACTGTTGGTTATAACTTCCACGAACAACGTCATTTTGCAGTCATCGAAACATGACTTTGCAACATAGTATACAAATTGTAAACGTTCGCCCGCATGAGTTTGAAATTAGTCCGTGAATCAGTGTGAGGGTGTGCCTGTCAAAATGTTTGGTGAAAATGTGAGCGATGGAACTAAAAACCAGAAAGTAATTAAAAAAACTGCCAAAAACGAGTACTACATCGTCAATTTCAAACAGTTGCGGCTAACTGCAGTTAACTAAACCAAAACCAAAAAACAACATCGCGCGTATCCATTACCCTGTCGGGAAACGTATTGCACCAAAAGCAATGTAAACACCTCAGAAGTGAACTAAGGAAGGTATTGCACACAACGTGAGGAGTCTAAGTAGTGAATTTGGCCTGCGTCAATGTAAAGATGTGACAACCGTAGAGATTGATTATCGCTTTATAATGTTAAATGAAAGGCTTTCTCCTCTCGATGTTTTTTTTTAATGTGAACAATTGAACAGGTCATGAACCATTCTTCCCAGCTATGTGTTGACCTCTAGTTCATTTTTAACAAACTCTCTCGACGTTGCAGTAAGCATAATTAGGAGTTGTCCGCTCCATCAGTCAAAGTCAGTTGCGGTTGCCTGCCTGTCGAGTCTTTCAACCTTGCCCTGTGATACGTAACACTTGTCGCTGGCGTTAGCAAGTGGTAGAAAGCACATCCGCTCTGCGCTGTGACCTTTCCTCAGCCCTAGCCCTCATCCACCATCACACACACGGGCAGTAGGCTGAAAAAGAAAAAGGCTGCCCTCAGCGACAAACACCACCCTGTGGCATAGCGCGCACAAACACCATCGTACATTCCTCTGCTCCAAAAGCTATTGCCAGCTCCTCCGGGCAATCGCTGACATTGTCACAGCTAGTAATCTCATCGAACATTTCAAGACTCGGTTTCGAACAATTTTTATCAACAAACAAGTGAAAACCTATGACGCATAAGTAGTTATATATGAGCAGATCTCCCTACCAAGTGTTTTTTTGTGGATTAGACCTTTGGGTTATGCAATGAGTTACGGCGTTGGATGGATTCGCCGAGTTTATATTGTATTTCATTTGAGGGGTATTTGAGTGGCATTTCAGTGGCATTTAAGTGGCATTTGAGTTTTGGTTATTTTTTTTACTTAATTTGAACTTATATGGTATATAGATTTTGAATGTATGGCATTTAAGTTTTGATAATTTTTTACATAATTATATACATAACTCTAACTCATAGGGCATCTAGTTTTTGAATGTATGGCATTTAAGTTTTGATAATTTTTTGTAATTCCGACTCATATGATATCTTGAGAGAGAGGAGAGAGAGGAGATATATCTACATTGAATAAATACAGTGATTAAAAATGAAACAATATGTGAATATATACATTTATTGTGTAATAAGTAGGAAAAATCTCATATAATATAGCTAGAGTCAGTAAATATTAAATAATACCAAACACTACAACTTGTAATGACAATCAATGCATAAGCTCTTACTAAAAAACTGTCTTGAAAACCTTCAAAACATGATTCCAAATGGAAAAAAAATGGATAAAGTTAGATATTCATCTATTTGTTTACATCTACAAAAAAGAGGTATTTGGTGAAATATTTTTTCATTTTATTCAATTTTCATTAATTCTTTTGCAAAAACAAATCATCCTCTAAATGGTTGAATTTCATCTAATTGTACAAATTTACAAAAAACAGGGTATTTGGTAAAATATTCTTTCATTTCATTAAATTTTCATTATTTTTTGCAAAAAAGAAATCACCCTCTAAATGGTTAAATTTTATCTGTTTGTATATCTTTACAAAAAAACAGGGTATTTGGTAAAATATTTCCTTTATTCCATTCAATTTTCATTAATATTTTCAATAATTGCTTAAATATACATTATTCATTATTTTCTTATTGTTAGGTAAGCAACCTATCATACAAAATTAGTTTCTTGAGTGAGGGTTTTATCCCACATTTTCCTTTTGAATTTTTTTCAAAAATTTACCATTTTTTCAAATAAATCATTTATATATACATTTTCCATTATTTTTTTAAACAGA
Organism: Cryptosula pallasiana; assembly: GCA_945261195.1. Classification (NCBI taxonomy): domain Eukaryota; kingdom Metazoa; phylum Bryozoa; class Gymnolaemata; order Cheilostomatida; family Cryptosulidae; genus Cryptosula; species Cryptosula pallasiana. The sequence goes on along the minus strand of OX183134.1, from coordinate 175,192 downwards.
ACACTCTCTATCTCTGAGAGGTTGGAGATATTGGGGTAGAAAACTTAGACATGATGATGAAAAGGCTATGGATTTTCCCATTCAAGAACAAACCATTTTCGATGGCAACTTCAATTCTAAAAACAAATTAGTACTGAAGTATGTGGTATTACGTAATAATTTTTTTTAAAGAAAAAAAATTGTTTTTTAAAATGCAATCATCAGAAAACTTCTGTCATGATAATGAGGAGGTTATGGATTTAGCCATTCAAGAACAAACCATTTTCGATAGCATCTTTAATTCTAAAAACTAAATCAATGTAACTTTTTTTATTCTTTATCTCCCATGAAATTGTTCAAAACGAATTAGAACTGAAGTATGTGGTATTACATAATAATTTTTTTAAAAGAAAAAAACACATCAAAATCAACAAATTACTCCTCTAGATAGTTCAAGTTTACAATATTTGAGAATTAATTGCAATAGAAACATTAAGCCTACTTGATAATAAAGAATTTGAGTGTTAAATTTGACTAATTGATTCAATGATATTATATGGATCTTTTGAAAATAAACATTTCACTGAAAACATCATATTTAGTCTTTGACACACTTGAAACCATTTTCCAGTAAATTTCACCAACAACATTTTAGAAATGTTTACTAAATATTTACAAGAAAAATGCGGTATTTTGGTAAAATATTCTTTTATTCCATTCAATTTTCAATATATTTACAAGAAAAATGCAGTATTTGGTAAAATATTCTTTTATTCCATTCAATTTTCATTAATTTTTTGAGCGAAGGTTTTATCCTACAGCATCCTTTTTAATTTTTTATGTTTTATAGTTTTCGATTTGTTTTTAAAAAAATAAATATATATATATAGAGCTTTTCACTTTATATTCTTATTCTTTCATTTCATTCAATTTTCAATAATTTTTTGAGTGAGAATTTTATCCTACACAATCCTTTTAAATTTTTTATGTTTCAAAACAGGGATTTATTACATGGTTTTTTTGATTTTTTTGAACTTTTTAAAAAATAATCATTGAAATATATAGTTTTTGATATTTTTTTTAAAAAATATATATATAGATTTTCACTTTATATTTACAAAATTTTGGTATTTAGGAAAATAATCTTTTATTCCATTCAATTTGTATTAATTTTTTGAGTGAGAATTTTATCCTACACCTTCCTTTTAAATTTTTTATGTTTCAAAACAGGGTTTTATTACATACCTTTTTTGTTAACTTTTTTACTTTTAACTTTTTTAAAAACTCTCAAAAATCACCAAATTACCCCTCTAGATAAATAAAATTTACAGGTAAATAATTGTAATAGAAAATACCATATCTAGTTTTTACATTCATAAAACTGTTTTATAGTAAATTTTGTGTAATACAAACTACTATAGCTTACGATATCAATGGTTACAAAGCACTTTTCTTGAACAATATCTTCTTTGATGTTCTTCTGATATATTATTAGCCCCAGAGAGGAATTCTTGTAGTTCGTAGTCTTTTTGATCCAATAATTGACTAAAATACAAATGTTTTTCATTATATAGATAAATTTTACCGAATTTAAATTTTACTCTTAGCTACATTAGATAGTTTACATTATATATAACAGGAAAATAACTCACTGAGTTACATCATTCAGCTCATTATTTTTTAGGGAAAGTTCTTTACTCTGTTTTCTTTTTGCGATATAATGGACTAAAATAAAAAGTGATGTATTAGTATAGCATGATTAAAATTAATGTAAAATAATTATAAACTTTTGTTATTTTTTCAACTTCTATGTAAAAAAATACACTGATTACACACGAAAAAAGTCCTTTTTTTCATCTGGATCCGGAATATATAAATAGAAAAATATATATATATATATATATATATATATAATTTAAAAATGTCTTACAACAAACGCTCATGAATTATCCATTTATGTGATAAAACGTGTTATTTACGTGAGAAATTTAGCATTTTTGTAAAATAATTATAACCTTTTGTGACTTTTATTCAATTTCTAGCTAAAAAAGTACACTGATTACACAAAAATGTCCTTTTTTTAATCCGAAATATATATAATTTAAAAATGTTTTACAACAAAATGTTTATGAGTTGATCATTTATGTGAAAAATTAAACATTTTTGTAAAATAATTATCACCTTTTGTTATTTTTTTCAACTTTTATGTAAAAAAGTACACTGATTACACAAAAAGTCCTTTTTTTAATGCGAAATATATATAATTTAAAAATGTTTTACAAAAAATGTTTATGAGTTGATCATTTATGTGAAAAATTAAGTATTTTTTGTAAAATAATTATAATTTTTTGTTATTTTTCCAACTTTTATGTAAAAAAATACACTGATTACACAAAAAAGCTCTTTTTTAATCCGTAATATATATATTTTAGGAATGTTTTACAAAAAATGTTTATGAGTTGATCATTTATGTGAAAAATTAAGTATTTTTTGTAAAATAATTATAATTTTTTGTTATTTTTCCAACTTTTATGTAAAAAAATACACTGATGACACAACAAAATCCTTTTTTAATTCGAAATATATATATATAATTTAAAAATGTTTTACAAAAATGTTCACAAATTTATCATTTTAAGTGGTTTTTCATTGTAAGAATACACAAAATTTTCACAAATCAACTTTTTTTAAAATTATGGTAAAAATTAATAAAACTTACCTATAGTGATATGAATCCCTTGAGTTATAGATTAGCTTCTCGAGAGTTTGTTCTCCGCAGTGTTCTTTTTCAGCATCATCGAAGTGGTTGAAAAAATTCTCAGATTTTGGATTATCAGTCAGTTCCGAGGCTTGGACAAAGGCTTGATGAGCTGCGAGTACACTGATGTTGTAGAAAATTGAATTGTCCGCGTTTCGACTCAGACCCTTGAACAGAATAACTCCAAATCTTTCCGATGTCACAGCAGAAGCTATTTGATGAGGAATGCGCATATCTCCGATCAGTAATTCTTCATCTACAACACTTCTGTACTGAACTAGAAGAGTCTCTTCATTTCCATTCCATCGCCTGTCAGATTTTGTTATAACTTCAGGGTTTTGGAAACATATGACACTATCTGTTGGGAAATCCTGAAGATTAGCTACCTCGAAATAAGCATTGATTTGTCGCATACTTTTCTCTGGTAATACATCAAACGCATTCTTATTTCTCAAAGTAGATCCTGTTTCTGTAGCAGCACGAAAAATTGCCTCTCCAGTCTTTTCAACACCCATGTAGATCAAAACCAGCGGTCTTATTTGCGAAGCTTCATTAACAAGTAATCCTGCTGCTAATGAAATAGTGCTCTTCACTCTAACTATCTTTCCATCCTTTTTATAGTTGTAGATGATGGTGCAGTTCGTTTCATCATGGAACTCAACGGTTAACACCTGCATAACTGTAGGTATTGGTAAATCTTCAACTTTGACTATGTTTTCAATGTTTCTTCTGGAAGCTGGAGATAGAGTACTTAACAGAGAGGCACTTTTGATGATGAGAGTTGCCAGAGTATTCAGACTGGTGCTTTGAAAGGGAATTGTAGTGCGTTGAAGAAGTACATTGTCATCAATCACCTTCTTATCTTGTGAAGGTTTTGGTTCTTCATTCTTCAGTTGTTTTGTATTGACTTGTGTCGACATTCTAAAAGATAAAGTAAAAATCCTTGTTATGATTTTCTGATTTCTTTTTCAAACCAATTTGAAGATATATATATATATATATATACATATATATTTACTCAATATCATACTGCTGTTAGTATCTAAATCGATAAAAAATTAAATTTATACTCAATAGTACATCAAGTTGACTTACCTCAAAACAGAAAGCCCTTCTAGCAGTTGTAGTAGATGATGTTGCAGTAGATCTTGCTCCTTCAGTTGCTAATGTTGAAGTGACTGCTTTCTGTGTAAAAACAGTGCTTCTTGTATAGCTGAAATCATGCCATTTATCATAAGGTTAAATTAATGAAACATTGTTTTTACGGAAGAAAACCAATGCTTTCGCGTGAATAAAAAAATTAGTTTCACGCGAATGGAAACTGTTGCTTTCGCGGGAATGAATAATTTATTTTCACGCGAATACAAAGCAATGCTTTCGCGGGAATAAATAATTTATTTTCACGCGAATACAAAACAATGCTTTCGAAAGAATAAACATTTTATTTTCACGCGAATGGAAACCGTTGCTTTCGCGGGAATGAATAATTTATTTTCACGCGAATACAAAGCAATGCTTTCGCGGGAATAAATAATTTATTTTCACGCGAATGAAAACCGTTGCTTTCGCGGGAATAAACATTTCTTTTTCACGCGAATCGAAAATGTTGCTTTCGCGGGAATGAATACTTTATTTTCACGCGAATACAAAGCAATGCTTTCACGGGAATAAATAATTTATTTTCACGCGAATGGAAACCGTTGCTTTCGCGGGAATAAACATTTTTTTTTCACGCGAATGGAAACCGTTGCTTTCGCGGGAATGAAAAATTTATTTTCACGCGAATACAAAGCAATGCTTTCGCGGGAATAAATAATTTATTTTCACGCGAATGGAAACCGTTGCTTTCGCGGGAATAAACATTTTTTTTCACGCAAATGGAAACTGTTGCTTTCGGGGGAATGAATAGTTTATTTTCACGCGAATACAAAGCAATGCTTTCGCGGGAATAAATAATTTATTTTCACGCGGATGGTAACCGTTGCTTTCGCAGGAATAAACATTTTATTTTCATGCGAATGGAAACTGTTGCTTTCGCGGGAATGAATAAGTTATTTTCACGCGATTACAAACCAATGCTTTCGCGGGAATAAATAATTTATTTTCACGCGAATGGAAACAGTTGCTTTCGCGGGAATAAACATTTTATTTTCACGCGAATGGAAACCGTTGTTTTCGCGGGATTGAATAATTTTATTTTCACGCGAATACAAACCAAAGCTTTCGCGGGAATAAACATTTTATTTTCACGCGAATACAAACCGTTGCTTTCGCGGGAATAAATAATTTATTTTCACGCGAATGGAAACCATTGCTTTCGCGGGAATGAATAATTTATTTTCACGCGAATACAAACCAATGCTTTCGCGGGAATAAAAAATTTATTATCACGCGAATGGAAACCGTTGCTTTCGCGGGAATAACTAATTTATTTTCACGCGAATGGAAACTGTTGCTTTCCCGGGAATAAAAATTTTGTTTTCACGCGAATACAAACCAATGCTTTCGCGGGAATTAAAAAGTTATTTTCACGCGAATAGAAACCACTGCTTTCGCGGGAATAAAACATTTATTTTCACACGTTTACCTATATAAGAGACAACGGTTTCAGACAGAGAGCATCCAGTTCAACAACAGTGAGCAAAGGAGCAACATTTATCTACTACATCTTCCATTGCAACTACTAACAGTTCTCTCTTCATAAAGGTAAGACTTAAATTCAATTATTTCCGCTAGCTAACACAACTATCTGAAGGCTTTATGACATATCTATCTTTAAATTGATTATAAAGAATTGAACCAATTTTTTCTGTTTTTCAGAATGAATACTCAAGACGTAGGAAGTCAACCATTGTATCTAAAGTCGGAATCTCTGCCTGATGAAAAGGTAAGAATTAATAAAAAATACTATTTAACACCTGCTGAAAACCTTTAATTATTTTAGTTATCTAATTATCGCTTGTATTTTAGAACAATACAACAACAAATCCAATCTACTTAAAGGACTTCCTTCCAGAAATGTATCATAACTATGTGATAAAAAATGATGTTGTTGAAGAAAAAGCTGTAAAACGTTTGACATTTCAAGTTATAATATTCTGTATAGCTCAACACATGATGAGTATGGGGATGTGTTGTAAAAAACATGATATATCTACAGAACTTTTTGATGACATTATAAAAAACGGTTTCGAAACCGTTTTGTCAATGGTGGAAGTCGTTAATATTAATGATTTTTTAAAAGAAATTGAAAGAAGTGCTTGGAATCAAATAGTTTTCAAAAAATTATATAACATGAAGTGGAACAAAAAAACTTTTTATAAATTCAGAAAGCATATTTATAATTATGTCCAAATAGATAAAGCTCTATCCTCTTCTGTAGGTATTTTAGAACTAATGTTAAAAGCGTTTCATACATATTTATGAAAAATGTTTAGTTGTTTTTTATTATTTTACAGTATTTTGTTCAAACTATTATATTTTATTTCTTACCAATTGAGATGTTAAAAGCAGTATGATATTAAGTAAATACATATATATATATATTTGAACACATCCTTTGTTGTCTGTCTCCACATCCCAATAGTTTAATAAGCAGATTCTCAATCTACCATAACTCTATGGTCTTAACTGCTTTTGGCATAAATACATATGTATATATATATATATATATATATATATATATATATATATATATATATATATATATATATATATATATATATATATATATATATATATATATATATATATATATATATATATATATATATATATATATATATATATATATATATATATATATATATATAAGACACTCTAAGTAATAAATACACTCTTAGCCACTCATGCAAATATTACCCTTTTATTTTTAGAATGTTATGGATGCTTTTTCTGAAGAGCTCCTTTGCACAGATCCATATCCAACAGAAAATAAAATGAAAAACGGCAAAACAACTCCTAAGAGAAGGAAAACTGCTCCAAAAAAGCGAATAGTAAGGAAACGAAAAAAAATAGTTAGAAAACAAACTACTTCCGTTGATAAGCAAACAATAGAGAGTGCAGCTATAGCTCATTTAACAGTTGAATGTCTCAACGAAAGGAGAGCTAGGGAATTAGAAAAGTCTAAAGGTTCTCAAGTGATTGACTCACCAAAAGTTCCGATTTGCAAAACATTTGAAGATCTCCCTATCCCAAGCATTATGCGATTGACTGGTGTGATACATCCATCAAGTAAGGAGAAGTGTAGATATTCTCAAGTACACTACCATGATCCTTCAGATATAAATGAACTCGAACCCAAAATACTCCTCTGTCCAGTTGAAATAGCTAAAAACTTCAACTGTGATAATTACCCCCCTCCGTTTAACGTTGTATATTTGGGTAGAAAGGGAAAACCAAGAAATAAAAGTGTTCTTTGGTATGATGTCAGACGTGTTACCAGACATCCTCTAAGCAAAAAGAAAGCTGAAGAGGAATCACTATATTTGAGTACATTGACTAAAGGTCAGCTCAAACGCTTCTTGAACATCAAGACCCTCAATAGTTTTCAACCCGGTGCTATTTTTCCTTACCAAGATGTTGTTGATAGATTCGTTCCTCATCGATTTAAAGGAGGGCAGTCGAATGTAATTTGTATCCGTTATAGCATTGAACAATGTGGAGAAACACTGTTGAAGACGCTTGCCATACCAGACAAATATGCTTCAGAAGCTAACCGATATACTCCAGGTGTGATGATCTACAAAGGAAAAACAACCCACGGAAAATTTAAGGCAGAATACGATCTTTCATTTTGCTCTCCATACAGTCTCAGTCAAATGTATTGGAGACAATATTGTGATCAAGCAAAGCACAACAAAGCAATATTAGAAATTGATGATGATGATGAACTTGAAGATTTTCTACGTGGAGATTTTGATGACTTTCAGACAGGATATGTTGCTGAAAAAAAGGATGAGATACATGATAAAACTCGGTGAGAATTTTTCTCTAATCATTGTAAATAATACTTCAACTCAATTTAGATGTAGTTGTAGTTATTTTTACCTCAAATAATTTTTTGTTTTAGCAATGGATAGTCTCTAATTCAAGAAAACAAGTTGGACAATGTGACTTGGTGAGCTATTTCCCTTTTCTATATAATGTAAACTATCCAATGTAACTAAAGCTATAATTCAAATTCATGTAATTATTTTAAATTTTTGTTTAATCATTCTATACTAATACATAGCTGTTTATTTTAGTTCATTACGAATTCAAAAGCACATAAAACAGAAGTCTCCCTTCTTAAGATATAACATCACTACATCAAAGACATGATTGTAAAAAAAGACTATGAATTAATTGTTATTACTTAGTATTTACTGACTCTAGCTATATTATATGGAGAGATTTTCCCTACTTATTACACAATAAATGTATATATTCACATATTGTTTCATTTTTAATCACTGTATTTATTCAATGTAGATATATCTCCTCTCTCTCCTCTCTCTCAAGATATCATATGAGTCGGAATTACAGAAAATTATCAAACTTTAAATGCCTTACATTCAAAATCTAGATACCCTATGAATTATAATCATGTATACAGTTATGTAAAAAAACTTATCATAACCAAAATGCCATACATTCAAAGTTTAGATGCCATAGAAGTTCAAACAAAGTAAAAAAAAAAATCAAAACTCAAATGCCACTTAAATGCCACTGAAATGCCACTCAAATACCCCTCAAATAAAATACAATATAAACTCGGCGAATCCATCCAACGTCGTAACCCATTGCCTCAACTCCAAGGTTCGAACCACAAAAAGACACTTGGTAGGGAGATCTGCTCGTATATTACTACTCGCATAACGTTGAAATGAGGTTTTGCTGGATTGGCTGCATGCGCAAATGCAAACTTGCGGTTTTCTTTGGGTTTTCCGACCGAGTTGACTTATTAGATCGCAATCTATTATGTGCAACTCGATAAACATGTACGTGTGAGTGTGTGAGCGATACATATGACCTCCCATTACCGGTGGCCATCTACAGGATAGTTTATGAGCTGAGAGTATGGCCTGTCGAGAGAAGCAATGCAAACCATTGTTTGACATCGCTGACAAACGAGCAAGCAATTACTGAACAACGTACAAACGTGGTGACACCCGAACTCCGATGTATTTAAGAAAAAAGAACATTTCCGTTTTAAGCACATGTCATCAGTGAAATAACTTCGGTAAGTAATATAGCTTGATTAGGTGTGCTATTGCGTTAAAAGTTTTTGAAAGATGTATATACGTCTATTACAATAAATGATTATTAGACTCGTTTGATATAATTCATCGGGTGTGAACTTTCCTTGACAGCCTACAAACAATATTAACAAAATCTTGTAGTGTTTATACTCAGCGTGCTACATTTTATGGATCCCCGTGTTTCAACAGTCTCGTTATCGACGAGTAGACTTGTTGCCGCTCTGTTTTGTTGCTGCATTCTGTTCAGCAAATGTTGGTGGTGAACAACTGTAGCAGATAGTGGCATACCCGTGGCTTACCGAGGAGCAGTTATGGACTTGTTTGACTGGGGGCAATGTTTATGAGAGTTGTTGTGTGACTTTAAACAGTCTTTATTAGGAACGTGATTGTTCATTTGCCACCACTCAGTGTTATTGCATAACAGGAAGTGTCTCATGCAACATTGTTCGAAGTTCAGGCAATCCAGTAGTCCATCTCTTTCGTTACAGTTAAATGTAACACCAGCAGCAGAGAAATAAGGTTTGTAGTGACAGTTCAGGTATATCACAGCTTAGGACAGCTGCAATGTTACTGAAGCCACATATAATAATGTAGTCTCCTTCTAACCAGAAGAGCATGAATTGCACACACTTCAAATGCTAGATGTGAGACATAGCGTTATTCAGCTGAAGAAGCTGCTAAAATCCGCTCTTCCAGTACAAACTGAATGTACACATAAACTGGTGCGATTACAATCGGGTAGCCTTAAATCTGATACTAATGCGCAACTGTTTTTATTGAGAACACTCAGTCACTCACAAGTTATGTAACAAACACATAATTGACTCTCTTCTACAACAACTTCATTCGAATTATGTCAAATGTCAACACTTTGATGATGTCATGGGAGACGAACACAAGAAAGTTGACTGTAGTCTGTCATGCACGAATGAGCTCATCAACATTTACACTGTAATTGGCAATATGAAGCACACCTAGGAAAGTATATGAAGTAGTGCTGAAACTGTTGGTTATAACTTCCACGAACAACGTCATTTTGCAGTCATCGAAACATGACTTTGCAACATAGTATACAAATTGTAAACGTTCGCCCGCATGAGTTTGAAATTAGTCCGTGAATCAGTGTGAGAGTGTGCCTGTCAAAATGTTTGGTGAAAATGTCAGCGATGGAACTAAAAACCAGAAAGTAATTAAAAAAACTGCCAAAAACGGGTACTACATCGTCAATTTCAAACAGTTGCGGCTAACTGCAGTTAACTAAACCAAAACCAAAAAACAACATCGCGCGTATCCATTACCCTGTCGGGAAACGTATTGCACCAAAAGCAATGTAAAAACCTTAGAAGTGAACTAAGGAAGGTATTGCACACAACGTGAGGAGTCTAAGTAGTGCATTTGGCCTGCGTCAATGTAAAGATGTGACAACCGTAGAGATTGATTATCGCTTTATAATGTTAAATGAAAGGCTTTCTCCTCTCGATGTTTTTTTTAATGTGAACAATTGAACAGGTCATGAATCATTCTTCCCAGCTATGTGTTGACCTCTAGTTCATTTTTAACAAACTCTCTCGACGTTGCAGTAAGCATAATTAGGAGTTGTCCGCTCCATCAGTCAAAGTCAGTTGCGGTTGCCTGCCTGTCGAGTCTTTCAACCTTGCCCTGTGATACGTAACACTTGTCGCTGGCGTTAGCAAGTGGTAGAAAGCACATCCGGTCTGCGCTGTGACCTTTCCTCAGCCCTAGCCCTCATCCACCATCACACACACGGGCAGTAGGCTGAAAAATAAAAAGGCTGCCCTCAGCGACAAACACCACCCTGTGGCATAGCGCGCACAAACACCATCGTACATTCCTCTGCTCCAAAAGCTATTGCCAGCTCCTCCGGGCGATCGCTGACATTGTCACAGCTAGTAATCTCATCGAACATTTCAAGACTCGGTTTCGAACAATTTTTATCAACAAACAAGTGAAAACCTATGACGCATAACGTTGAAATGAGGTTTTGCTGGATTGGCTGCATGCGCAAATGCAAACTTGCGGTTTTCTTTGGGTTTTCCGACCGAGTTGACTTATTAGATCGCAATCTATTATGTGCAACTCGATAAACATGTACGTGTGAGTGTGTGAGCGATACATATGACCTCCCATTACCGGTGGCCATCTACAGGATAGTTTATGAGCTGAGAGTATGGCCTGTCGAGAGAAGCAATGCAAACCATTGTTTGACATCGCTGACAAACGAGCAAGCAATTACTGAACAACGTAGAAACGTGGTGACACCCGAACTCCGATGTATTTAAGAAAAAAGAACATTTCCGTTTTAAGCACATGTCATAAGTGAAATAACTTTGGTAAGTAATATAGCTTGATTAGGTGTGTTATTGCGTTAAAAGTTTTTGAAAGATGTCTATACGTCGATTACAATAAATGATTATTAGACTCGTTTGATATAATTCATCGGGTGTGAACTTTCCTTGACAGCCTACAAACAATATTAACAAAATCTCGTAGTGTTTATACTCAGCGTGCTACATTTTATGGATCCCCGTGTTTCAACAGTCTCGTTATCGACGAGTAGACTTGTTGCCGCTCTGTTTTGTTGCTGCATTCTGTTCAGCAAATGTTGGTGGTGAACAACTGTAGCAGATAGTGGCATACCCGTGGCTTACCGAGGAGCAGTTATTTACTTTTTTGACTGGGAGCAATGTTTATGAGAGTTGTTGTGTGACTTTGAACAGTCTTTATTAGGAACATGATTGTTAATTTGCCACCACTCGGTGTTATTGCATAACAGGAAGTGTCTCAAGCAACATTGTTCGCAGTTCAGGCAATCCAGTAGTCCAGCTCTTTCGTTACAGTTAAATGTATACATTAGATTAATTATCATTAATTAATAAATAACAGTGTAATTTTTAGTAGTAACAAAACATAATAATAATAATTATCAATTTTGATAATAATAAATTAATTAATGTTATTGTTTATTATTATTATAACAAATTTCATAATAATAATTGTTAATTAATCTATTATTATCACAACAACTGTAGAGTCAGCTTATATGCTGATGACACCTTACGATACCAAGAAGAAGTCAATAATGACGATGAAATGGTAGCGTTCCAAGAAAACATTAGTTCCGTAGAAAGGTGGTCACAACGATGGAGAATGCCTTTTAATTCTACTAAGTGTCATGCCATATGCTTTGGATCAAATCCTAAACCTCATATACATTACAAGCTTGGCTCCTCGCAAATTTCATGGGTGGAGAGCACCAAATATTTAGGCGTCATCCTTCAAGACAATCTACATTTCGACCAACATATAGCCTTGAAAACTGAGAAAGCTAGTAAAATCTTGGGCGCTATCAAATATACACTCTGTACTGCCCCCAAGAACAGCCGGCTGCTTGCATACACCAGTCTATGTAGACCCATTTTAGAATATGCCGATACAGTGTGGGACCCTACCAACAAGACTATCATAAACTCAATCGAAGGCGTTCAGAGTAGAGCTGTTAGATTTGTGAGTGGTCTGAAAGGTCGCGACAGTGTCAGTGAAGCCAGAGAACATTTGGGTCTCCCGACGTTAACGAGGCGCAGGCAAAACCATAGGGTAGCGTTGCTTACCAAACTCCTCCAAGACGAGGAACGACAAAGTGTACTCTCATCCAGTTATGATGAAATAATCAATAACAGATCTAAAACAGCGATAGTCACACGGGCTGCTAGCCGTGGAGAGCTCAATTCCATATATGCAACCTCCAGTATGCTTCACAACAGCTTTTTACCTAGAACTATACGTGACATGAGAGTGCTACCAGAAACCGTATAATCGTTAGACAGCTACATGCTGTAACCTTGTAATAACACTGTAGCACACTGTTTTCCTCCTGAGGCACTCCCCTTGCACCTAGTGATTTAGAGTGTCCTATCGTCACAGAGGTAATACAGAGGTAACAATCATTGATAATCATTTTTTTACGAATAATATGTATATATATTTACTAATTATTATGATAATAATATTTTTGATTGCTTATGTCTGTTACTAGTTCGTAATAAATAATAATCATATTAAAAATTTTAATAATTTGATACTACAGTTAAATTATTTATTTAGTGTTTTTATGAGAAGTTATATTAATTACATATTAAAGAGTGGTATCATCACATCAATGTATAAAATACCATTAAATAGGTGTTTGAAGTTTTCCATTAGCTCAAATCACTAAGACTAGTAGCATAAACTATTGCTTCAGCTCTTTGTGTACTAAGCATCTTCTTCGTCCAAACTACAAGAGTCGAAGTTTCCAAAGTTGACCTAATAGCTAAGTTTTGCCAGCTCCCTTCTTTTACTTTTTCGTTAACGTGAAAGTTTTACGATTAACTGAACCAGTGGGTATGTTTTCGCATTGATTACTGATCTATCAACTGCGTTTATAATTGAAATTGAGCGTTAGTGATTTCTTGTTCAGCATTATCCTGGGTATGCTGATTTTGTTCCCTACACTTATAACCTGAAACAGTGCATCTAGGTGATATTGTAAAGGATTTCTGCGTGGTTTTCACAGAACCTTCACCGACACCTGTCAGAGAATAGTGGGGTGTAATGTATGGGTACAAGGGAACACTAGAGCTGTACTGGTAGCGTAGCTGCGTAGTGTCAAAGTAACAATCCGTCATACAACACTACTATCCCGGTAGTAGCAACTCCGATGTATAACGGTAATAATCAGTCTATCTGTATTGATCCGGAGACTTCCTGTTCTCTTAATACGGAGATCTGTTTAATTGCTCACAGATCCGGTTTTACTTTAGATTCTCAAATTAATAGCAAGCACGTGTCTAGTTTATAGTAACGTGTTAGGCAGCTTTATGACAATGTCCAAGAGTGTATAGTAATCTCTAAGAACGTGTTATCAACAATATCCAAGAGTGTATCGTAATCTCTAAGAGGGTGTTTTGACAGAGTAATACTGCAAGCAAGTCAACGACAGCATGAGAAGAGTTGTAGTTATCAGCAACAATGGATTGAATGTAAAGATATAAAATCTTACAACGAGAGATGATTCGAAGTGTACAAATGTACAAGTGTATTAAATCCCACTAATAATCCAGTCTAAGCTACGAGAATAAACGACGTTAGCACTAACGCTTCCATAGCATCTACTCGGCACGACTACTACAAACTCTAGCCACTGGGCATTCTGCCCTTCTATTTATGCAGTAAAATATGTAAATAAGCAGTCCAAAAATTACAAGATATAATCGGCTAATAAATACACAATATGATTGGAGGACGAACCATATACAAATAACGATGATAATTAATTAATTATGAAACAAGATGGCTACTGGAACAGTTAGCTTGATTCTCCCAGCTTGATCCTCCACGGCTAGTTTTTCTTGGCTTGGTAGGAACGGAGGCTCCACTTGAGGATTCATCTGCTTCTTTTAGGTAAGACAACTCTGGCTTGTCTGTCCGCACACTGGCACTCACACAATTCCATTACAATATATAAATGACAAATAGAAGCTAATTGCTCACTCTTCGACTTTTTTTCAACCTGCTTGATAGAACTTCCATTAGTAACTTGAGAAAAAAATATTGCCAGAAAGTTTTTCATATCAAAACAATTACAACATCTATTTGCTTACGGTGAACCCTGGTCAGTGCAATTCTGACAGAAGGTCCTTGCGAAAAAAAACCTTCTTATAGTACGGGGTGATCTGTACTAGTTCTAATCTATCTATCTAATTTCGTTCTATGAAGATATTTGATGCTCAGTCATAGCAGTTGAAGAATTTCATCTACATAAAGAGAAAGCAACTCTCAGTGCTTGGTAATTTTCATCATTTTTCTGTGACATGTGCATTTATGTTGCTCTAAAACAGCTCATAATAATAGTTTTGGTGCCACACAGCTATGTGTAAAACACAAGCGTAGCACTTACTTTCAAGGTCTCCAGACTACATGACTCTTTGAAATATTCTGTATCACTTGGAATTTTTCAAAATTTGTAGATGTGGTACGTAGTTGGTTAGTCGCATTATTGATGAAATGGTGTTCTAAACAAGATTTACTAAAATATATTATTCAGCCTTATGGGAGTAATATCAAATCTGCCATAATTGCCAGAAAGATGTTCATTTTTTTTTTAACGATTTTGGTGTTCTGCAAAAACTCTTGTGTTGGTTACTAACCTTTTCTATCAATTTTGGCTACGTATAATTTTCTTCATTTTATTTACATTAGTCAAAATGTTTTATGAAGTTCTTAACAACACATTGAGCAGCAAGATACTCATCCTTGTTAGCGCAGAAAAAACTGTTATAATGGAGAGACTAATCGTCGCAGTGGTTCTAAGGAAAATATTCACTCTGGTAGTCTAGACACCCGACATCTAGCAGCTCTAGTTCCCTATGGAGGTTGCATCGGAAATTGCAAAAAAGATGATGAAAATTGTACATGGCCAACCTTGACAGAAGTAAATAACCAAAATGATGTTCTTTTGCGGGAAAACCCAAGACTTTGAAAATATCAAACGTCCTTCAGATAAGTGTTGCAGTTTTGATTTTTTCTCCGGATATTTTTGAGACCGAATCATATGTTTTGAGTATAATCTGTTTTGAACACTATTTCAACTATCATCAAGCCATCTTAATTGTTGCAGCTACCAGCAACAAAGTAAGTAATTTAACACACTATTTTAATAATTCAAATCACAAAACTAACACATCATTTTAATAATTCAAATCGCAAAACTAACACATCATTTTAATAATTCAAATCGCAAAGCTAAAGCAGTAAATATAATTTATGCTTCTGATGAGTCATGTATAGATAAGAGCAGTTCTGGTAATCTAACTAACCACCACATTCAAATATTTTGAAAAATTTCAAATAACTCAAACACTTCTGGTTATTTGACAAATTCATCAAGTTGTTAAATCTTGATAGCAAGTACTACTGTTTGTGTTGTACACAGAGCAACATAAATGCATATATCGCTAGAAAAGTGATGAAAACCAGCGAGCACTGAGAGTTGCTTTCTTTTATTGTAGTTTATTCACTCCCCTGGTTTAACTGGAATAGGAACTGCAAGGGTCTATTTCAATATTCATTTGATCCTGAAAATAGTGAGAAAATAACGATAGTGCTATTCAATATTTATTAATGGTTGATCTGGCTTTATTAAAAAAACAATATGTTTGTCAATAAACCATTTTGATAAATTAATTAAACTAAAGTTGAAACACTAACTTAAAAACTCTGACATGAAAATTATGTATAAAAAAATTATCGTCATGCAGTCCTAAAAACATGTGAACGTTTAATATCTTCACTTAACACAGTTATATGCTGCAATTACAGTCTAACTTGTTTGAATGGTCTTCCCTAAAGAGTTATGATATTTTAAGAGAACAACTGCCAAAAGTTTGTTTATTTAGCCGGGAAAACTTTAGTGACTTCTGACATATGCACTCTTATGAGCAGAGATACAATTGTGTAAAACTTGACCGGATTCCTCAACAGTTATTACAGAACAACAAATGTTGCCATAAAGCACAATTAGACAACTGGGCAATATATTTGCTAGCACAGATCACCTTGTACTGTAAGAAGGTTTGTTCCGTAAGGACCTTCTGTCAGAATCGCACTGACCAAGGTTGACTGATAGCAAAAAATAGTGTTGCAGTTGTCTTCATATCAAAATATTTTTTGCAACATTCATTTCGCAAGCACCTCATCAATGTTTTATCAAACAACCTGAGTGAGTGATAATGCGTGATAATTAGCTTCTATTTGTCAATTATATATCCCCTTGATGCACTGTTTTAATTTACAAGTTTAGCGCAAGGTACAGAATCAGCATACCCAGGATAATACTGAAAAAGGAATCACTTACATTCAAATTCCATAGTACACACAGTTGATCAACTAGTAATCAATGAAAAAGCAGGCCATTAAGATTTCAATATATGTCATTCAAATTTTCCGTTATTTTACCGACCCAGTGGTATACTATTTATCATAGAGCAACCACATTATGTGGACAAAAAATAATTCTACTGGAAAGTTATATTTAAATAAATAAAAAAACTTCTATACCACATCATTAGCTACTTTCCGCCACACATGGTCATGCCTCACTGATTTCGCAACACTCCAACAATACCATTGTCAGCAATGCTTGACACTTTGACCACAAAACATTGTTTTTTTAAGCAAGGGTACCTTTTCTCAATTATTTTTCTGAGACAACGCCTGGTGTGACACAAATATCTTTTGCACCATTGGATGACACAGGTCTACTGGCAGAGAACAGGAAGTCACCGGATTGACATTACCGTGGACTGATTATAAACATATGCATTGGAGATTACTACCCCCGTTTAATAACATATTATATTTTAATTATCATAATAATGTACAGGAAATGGCTCGAATCCAACCAAGGCGCTGCATAACTCTATCAAGAAGACAACTGAGTACTGAGGGAAGTGCAGGTGCCTGCTACCTGGTGAATCGCACGCACCACTACAAAATCCTGCACAATAATTCACAATAACAAATAGCAACCATTATGATTGATTAATTAATAATAATATGGTTATAAAAAAATAATTAATAATTATTATACACAAATATATACTAATAGTTTTTAGCAACTAATAATAATCAATATTAATAATTATTGTTATAAATAATAAATAGTATTGTAGAGGACGCCATAACGAACAATCGTTACGTACATTTGTAAGCCTTATTCTACTCACGACATATTTACTAGTTCTATGCTTGCACTCTAGCACAACGTAGTTCTATGCAATTATCATTATTTTTCCCTAAGCATGTAAATCAATATGTTAACCATGTGCAATCACTCGAGCGAGCATTCATGTACCACCTACTTATTTTTATTGGCACACTCTGACCAATTACTTGTGTGAGGTGTGGCCTCTATTGTGTACCACTTTTTGTTACATAACCATGTACATAAATATGGCTGTCATCGATAATAAAGGCAGAGCAACTGTGAGCCTCAAATGCTTGTTTACTACTACACAGACTTTAGTCAGTAGCACAAACAATAAGCACAGGATACAGACTACAGCTTGCACTACCGACTATCAGTGTAGTAAGGAATTTGGTAGAAAGCAATCGATCAACTCGATCCTTGCTGCGTATTCCCGCTTGTCGGTGTACGGTGCCAAGCATTCCCCTTCACCCGATAGTTCGGCACAGACAAGTCGACCCTTGTTGCACCGACTGACTACAAAAAGAGCCGAACAGCCACTTCCAGTTACATTTGTGATTGTGGGGAGTTGTGCAGGTGTGCGCAATACTGCAACAACCAAAATCCTGTACAGTGGTGGCAGCAGTGGGATAGGAACAGTTCCCAGAGAAGATAACTCCCACACCAGTACACAAAAAGGCAGGAAAGTGACGAAAGAATGGCCACTAGAAGGCGAGCAGTCAGTACCGACAGAGAAGGAGCACCTATGCACATTATGGGCACCCTGACCGACATTCTGGACAGAATGACGGTTACTAACAGTAGAGACAAGTTCCAGGCTCCCAAGTTCAATGGAGAGGGCGACGTTAATTATTTTTTACAGCGTTTCCAGGAGGTAGCAAGAGCCAACAGATGGGCGGACAATGAAGCAACCATACACCTCCGACAGTCACTACTAGGCAAGGCCGAACAGTGTGGACGCGGCCTAACACAGGAGGCAATCATGCAAGCTTTACAAGCCAGTTTCGGGCTCACCCGAACCGAGGCCCAGAATAAATTAATGCATTACAGGAAGCCTCAGAAAGACACCCTAAGAGAACACGCCCTTACAGTCGAACAGTTGATAGAGGCGGCATACCAAGACCTCCCACAAAGGAACCGAACGGAGCTGACGCTACAAACGTTCCAGAGCACGTTGGGACACACATATTTGCAAAGACACCTACTGGCCATTCGGCCTGCTACAGTAGAGGAAGCCATACAAGCCGGCAGTGAATTTTTACAGATTCAGCACCAGCCACTGGCACACACAAATATCAGGATGGTACACGAGGACCAACCAGAGGAGACACAACCGGCCACCTGCAAAGAGGTAGAAGACCCCCTAGGGAAGTTAATGGCTAACATAGCCGACCTAAGCCGAGAGGTAGCCGACTTGAAGGGCAAGACCAAAGAACCCCCACTCAAGCGATGCTGGGGATGCCAATGGGTAGGACACCTGAGGAAGGAATGTAGGACGGCCCCCTGGTCCAACGCCCAGGGAAACGGGTACAGCCCGCAACAGTAGGGCCACCTACTCGTTGCAACAGGGCACCGGAACATAACCAAAAGCTCCAGTACCACCGACCCCAGGCTCGAAGGGACGCCATACAGTCCAGATACCTACCTGCGCCGACCACCTATGTTCCGCTTAAGAACAGGTACGCGCCTCTAGCGAACAAAGGAGAGGATACAGATGAAGACGACGAGGAACCTACAGAACCTCCAGCCAAGATTAGGCGAACACAACACAAAGCCAGTCAGACACCGCCGCCGCCAGAAGACCCAGAGGTCGACCACCGGCCCATAACCATCCACCTCAATCAAATTGAGCGCCCCTATAAATCAAGCTACTACTTGCCAGGACGGATAGAAGGTAAAGCCGTGTCATACTTGATCGACACAGGCTGCAATACGAACCTGTTGTCAAAGAAAGTATTCGACCAACTACCAAACGGAACAAAGGAGCACCTACAGGACTATGACTCACATGGGCTGATGGCGGATGGAACCCACCTACCGTTCTATGGACTGATCACCCTGGCGGGCCGCATCCGCCAGGTCAAGTACCGGGAGACCTTCGTCGTTAGTCAAGTAAATGAGGACATCATATTAGGCATGCCCTTCCTAACGAATCACCAGTGTCAAATGGGGTTCGACAGACCCGTCCTAAGGATCCAGGAGCAAGAACTAACTTGTACTGACAGACACGGGAGAAACCTGATCTCCAAGGTCCAAGTACGCCAGAATACAAGCATACCCCCTCAAGCCAAAGCCACCGTCTCCTGTCACCTCACCGACAGAGACCCCTGCGAACAAGGGATGATCGAGAGCCTCGAGGGCGGGCTCATGCTCGCTGCTAGTGTGAACACACCGGACAGCCGGGGGAGAGTATTGGTACGCTGTATCAACCCCACGCAAGACGCCCTACACATATCCGCCGGAGAAGTGATAGGCACATACACTGGCATCAGAAAAGAGGAAGTGCAACCTTTTCCCACCGGAGAACCCCAGGTCGGACCCATACATGGCGACCTCCCTGACCACTTGCAGCCCCTGTTTCAACAGGCACGACAAGGGTGTAAGAGTACCAGAGAAGAGAGACAGCTACGAGCCCTCCTTTTGACCTATCAGGACGTGTTCAGCCGAAATGACGGCGACATTGGGCGAACGCCCCTCGTCGAACACTCCATTCCAACGGAACCGGGAACCCGACCCATCCGTTGTCCACCCCATAGGCTGGGTCCAGAAAAAGAAGCGGAGGCAGAGCGTCAAGTGAAAGAACTTCTGGCCAAAGACTTGATCGAACCGGCCGACGGAGCATGGAGCTCGCCCGTCGTACTTGTCCGGAAGAAGGATGAATCATGGAGATTCTGTGTAGATTATAGGAAATTAAACGATGTCACCCGGCAAGACGCCTACCCTATCCCCAGGATAGACGACTCTCTAGATGCGCTAGCTGGGAGCAAATATTTCTCCACCCTCGACCTAACAAGCGGCTACTGGCAAGTCCCACTGGATCAAGACGCTCAGAACAAGTCGGCCTTCATCACACGGAGTGGCCTCTGGAGGTGGAAGGTGCTACCCTTCGGTCTCACCTCAGCTCCCGCCACGTTCCAACGGTTGATGGAGAGGGTCCTAAAGGGGCTACATTGGAAAACGCTACTCTTGTACCTCGACGACGTAATTATAATCGCTCCAGACTTCACTACCCACATAGAGCGGCTAGGAGAGGTACTCTCCCGACTCCAGCAGGCGGACCTCAAGGTAAAGCCCTCAAAATGTGAGATCCTGAGCCAACGAGTCAGGTACCTGGGCCACGTAGTCAGTGCCGAAGGAGTGGCCACTGATCCCGACAAGGTTGCGGCAGTGGAGAGATGGCAGGAGCCCAAGGACGTCCGTGCCTTACAAGCATTTCTAGGGACTGCCGGATATTACCGGCAATATCTGCCGGACTACGCCACGACAGCAAAACCTCTGACAGTACTCACCGGAGGAGGCATCCCTTGGCAATGGGGGGAAGCGGAGCAACAGGCATTCAACCAACTCAAGGCCGGACTCAGCCGAGCACCAGTGTTGGGATATCCAGACACCACACTCCAATACATCCTCGACACGGACGCCAGCGCCGTGGGCCTAGGAGCGGTACTCTCACAAGTACAAGACGAGAAGGAGAGGGTGATTGCTTATTACAGCAAGACGTTGTCGCCAGCTGAGCGCAACTATTGTGTGACCCGCAGAGAACTCCTGGCGGTGGTAAAGGCCGTCAAACATTTCCGTCCCTACCTGTACGGACAGAAGTTCAAGCTAAGGACAGACCATGCCTCACTCCGCTGGCTGTGCAGGCGCAAGGAACCATCAAACCAAATAGCCAGGTGGCTAGAGACCTTGGCAGAGTTCAAATATCAACTAGAGCACCGAGCTGGATCTCGCCACGGGAACGCTGATGGACTCAGCAGGAAGGACCAGTGCCTCGACTGCAAGCAGTGCAACTCAATAGAACAGCGAGATGGTGGCCCCACCCACACAGAGCTGCGACAAGACCTCCCGAAGGAACAAGTCAACCTTATGGTCACCAGCCCCACTACCAATGGGAAGGAGTTGGCCCAAGCCCAGAGAGACGGGAACCACCCCGTAGCCCGGCTGTATGCGGAAATACAGAACCCAGGAACCTTGACTAGGAGAGAACTCGAGGAAGGCAGTTCGGAGCTTAAGATCCTGTACGACAGAAAGGAAGCTCTGAGTATCCGAGCCGACAAGGTGCTGGTCATGAGATTCGACCAACAAGGCAGAACCAAATTCTGTGCGGTCTGTCCCCCGTCCTGGAGACAGAGAACAGTGTGGGAAGCCCACCAAATGGCACACGCCGGAATACACCGGACCCGAGCACGATTGATGCTGGACTGGTACTGGCCCGGCATGTCCGCTCTGACCCGCAGACTGGTAAACAGCTGCGAGATTTGTCAGGTCGCTAAAAAGAGTAGGAGACCCACTCCACCAGAAGGCCAGAGGCTCTACGCTGGAAGACCATTCCAGAAACTGGCGGTGGACCTGGTGGGCCCCCTCCCACTCACGAAGCGAAAAAGCTGATGGATATTGGTGATGACAGACCACTTCACCAGATGGCAGGATGCAATCGCCATACCCGATGCCACGGCCCCCACTGTGGCCAACACACTGGACGAGCGTGTCTTCAGCTACTGGGGCTTGCCTGAACAGATACACACAGATCAGGGCGCACAGTTCGAGTCCACCATCTTGGAAGAGCTGTGCACACTCTGGGGAGTTCACAAGACTAGGACTACACCCTACCACCCCCAAGGAAATGGCATGGTCGAACGACAAAATCGAACGCTAGGAGACGCCCTTAGAACACTCATCC
Source organism: Cryptosula pallasiana (assembly GCA_945261195.1). Classification (NCBI taxonomy): domain Eukaryota; kingdom Metazoa; phylum Bryozoa; class Gymnolaemata; order Cheilostomatida; family Cryptosulidae; genus Cryptosula; species Cryptosula pallasiana. The sequence goes on along the minus strand of OX183134.1, from coordinate 152,549 downwards.
TAACAAAGGGCCAGGACGAGTGGGACCAGCTACTACCACAGATCATGCGAGCGTGTAGAGGTACCCCCAACTCTACGACAAAAGAGACGCCAAATATGATGATGCTCGGCCGGGAGGTTCGACTGCCCGACCAGTTGACCGGTACACCCCCCACCCTAGATAACTACGGACTGACAGAACACACCATACAAGTCCAAGAGAACCTGCGACTGGCCCATGAATACGTACGGCAGCAACAGCACCGGATCCGGCAGGAGGAAACGGGAGAGCCACTCCGATTTGAGGAAAGAGACTTGGTGGTGATGGAGAACCGCCGGAGAACAAAGGGTAGCAATCCTAAGCTACAACCGAGTTACGTGGGCCCATACACGGTCACACACGCCTACCTCAACCACACCTACCGGCTGGAAAAGGATGGACAAGGTTTTGTGCAGAACGGCAGACGGCTAAAATCATACAGAACGTGTGAGGGAACCATCGGCCGAGCACCCACCAGTAGGGAGCAGGCGGTGCGCCCAAACATGCGCGGTGCTTACAGGAGAAGGCCACCAACCCAGAGAGAGGGGAGACAACACCCAGGGGAGCTACCAACCCCTAGGCCGGAACCCCCGGCAGCGGCAGACGTCTACCACCCACCAAACACAATACAGCCAGAAGCCATGTTACCAACAACAACGCCACCAGGGCCAGAAACCATGGAACCAGCGGAGGTAGTGGAAGAGAGAATAGTAGAAAGGGCAGAGGATACAAGACCAACAACACCCAGGGAGCACGAGATAGCTCCAGAACAGATAACCGAGCCAACAAATCCACTAGATGAAGAGAGTTGGCCGACACTACCTAGTCAAGCTAGCCCCACTACCGAAAGACCACAAAGAAACAGAAAGCAGCCAGTAAAATTTACTGACTACCACTGTTACCAAGCAGGGGACAGAAACACCAACTCAAAACCATCACCAACAGAAAGAGCAGAAAAAACTACCCCTAAACCTTGGACGAATATTCAAGAAACTCAAAATCGGCTAGGAATAAAAACACCGACAAAACAATCACTTATTGTCGGTGGGGGTACCAAAACAGGGGTGCAAACAACAAGAAAAGACGAAGGGGGCAAAGAATGGACAACTCCCCAACAGAAAAACGTAGAGTTACGTCCGCAACATAGAGATAACCGTAGCGACGCCCCTCAAGTACTACGTCACATCACGTGGGGTAAGAAAACAAAAGAAGGGGAGGAGAGATTGTCCAATGACAGAGCAGTTAACAACCAACACTGCGGGAAAAAACAATCACTCTCTCCAGCGACAGCAACACCTACAGACAGCAGCTTACAGAACATTCTCACTGCTATTAATTTATTTAAACAGAGAATGGCTGAGCAAAACGACGGCTACTTATCGATTGAGGAAGATGCTGACGCTGCAGCAAGAATATTAGAAAGAGAGGAGAGACGTAGCAGGAACAGAATACCACAAAAAGAAATGTTCGACGCTGTTTCACCGACAAGGATAAGGCGAGTGGTACTAGCCGAACCAGGAGCTGCTAGATGCAGAGAGAGACAGCAACAGCTAACCATTCCTCCACCTCCGACAGCTAAACCCACTGAGGTATGGGTCACCGACACTACCAAACAGTCAATCAAGCAGGCGGCCAAACAAATAATAAACACAGAAGAATGGGAGTGTACCGTCTGCCGCCTACGCTTGCCAAGAAAACGAATAGTTTACCACACGAGACAACACTTTGTCTTCTACTTCTGCCAGTGTGGGAAAAAGAGTAGTTCGCGAGACTCAATGTTAAAACACATCCGACAACAGGACGGAGACCTCGCCCATGGAGGTGACTCCCGACCACTCTTCGAGGTGGATGCAGCATCTTACGATGACTTCTGTCGATATGTGAGATGGAGAAAGCCAGACGCCTTCGGTACACCAATCCCCATAAAGGACAACGCGGCCGCTAGCAACGGAATCAAGCGGAGACTGGGACCCAGAATAGAGGAACCACCAGCTAAGGTATTAAAATTGGAAATACCGACCATGACACTCAAAACCAAACCAACAAGGGAAATCACACCCCGCCTAAAGACAGACGAGCCGAAAGCAGTAGAGAAGCAACGGTCTCCTAAGAGAGAGACAGACAAGAAAGAGGAGAAGCGTAAACGCCTGGAGAGGTATCAAGAGGAACTATACCGACATACAAAGGACGCATATAGATGCCTACAGCGTGTGGAAGAGATAAAGGAGAAGATTAAAAGAGTGAAGGACTCCCCCTAGCCATTGAATAGACGTAACTATGTTCTAGTGTCGACCCCAGTTAGGTTATTGGCCTAATGTTGCCAATGGGGGGAAGCGTGTAGAGGACGCCATAACGAACAATCGTTACGTACATTTGTAAGCCTTATTCTACTCACGACATATTTACTAGTTCTATGCTTGCACTCTAGCACAACGTAGTTCTATGCAATTATCATTATTTTTCCCTAAGCATGTAAATCAATATGTTAACCATGTGCAATCACTCGAGCGAGCATTCATGTACCACCTACTTATTTTTATTGGCACACTCTGACCAATTACTTGTGTGAGGTGTGGCCTCTATTGTGTACCACTTTTTGTTACATAACCATGTACATAAATATGGCTGTCATCGATAATAAAGGCAGAGCAACTGTGAGCCTCAAATGCTTGTTTACTACTACACAGACTTTAGTCAGTAGCACAAACAATAAGCACAGGATACAGACTACAGCTTGCACTACCGACTATCAGTGTAGTAAGGAATTTGGTAGAAAGCAATCGATCAACTCGATCCTTGCTGCGTATTCCCGCTTGTCGGTGTACGGTGCCAAGCATTCCCCTTCACCCGATAGTTCGGCACAGACAAGTCGACCCTTGTTGCACCGACTGACTACAAAAAGAGCCGAACAGCCACTTCCAGTTACATTTGTGATTGTGGGGAGTTGTGCAGGTGTGCGCAATACTGCAACAACCAAAATCCTGTACAGTATTATCATGATTAAATGTTTGTTATTATTTATAATATTATTATTATTTTCAACTATTTCTTTATTTATGTTTTTTTCATTATTATTATTTTATGATTAATTTTAATAATAACAACATTATTATTATTACCAATTATTCTTAGAAATAATTGATAAATAGTAGTATTATTATTATGTAACTACCTGTAAATAAATAAATGCTTCATTATTATTTTTATCATCATCTTTACTTTACCACCATCATCATCATTATTAATTATTATTATTATTTATCATCATAGATAGATAGATAAAACATTGATTGATTGATGATGATGATTGTTACTATTTTTTGAAAACAGATGATGTTAGCAACCCCAATAGATTAGCTGTGACCATGGATAAAATGAATGTGATGTGTTGTATTTCATCCATGGCTGTGATGTGACAGTGAACAAGTGGCCTAAGGAACCATCATTGATGATGAAATATGTATTTATTTCACCCACGTAGAAAACGCAACACGGTGAAAGAGAAAGACACTGAAATTGTCACAGAAATCACAGACACAGTTTCGTAGTTAAACACAATAAGAAAAGATGTGAAAAAGAGAGGACAACTTTTGTATTAAACAATGCCTAGGCCATTTTCCGCAAAGTCACAATTCCGTAATGATTCCGTAAGTGTTCCGTTTTCCGCAAACTCCCCTATCCGTTGTTTGACATCGCTGACAAACGAGCAAGCAATTACTGAACAACGTACAAACGTGGTGACACCCGAACTCCGATGTAGGGTGCTTTCGGTTAGTAATCGCATCTACTGATGCGTGGTCAGGCATGACCGCACGCGACGACACCTTCGGCAAGGCGTCGTATAATCCCCCTGCTAATCCATCACATCCGATATTCGACGAAGCGACAGGCCGTCGTATTTGGGCAGGAATGTTTAGAATACGATGGCAGTATGCGTCGCTGTTCGGTGATATGCCCATAGACGTAGGAGTCTATGGCATAGGTGAGCGTAGTCCGAAAGTTGCTCGTGCAGACATATGAAAGGTGAGATGTCCACTATATTCTGATTGCGTCCAATGCAGGCAGCTATGCTGCCTTTCCTTTTCAGATTGGCACAAAACTAAGGGTTTTCTCTTCATTCACTGCCAGTTAACTTAATCCACTTTTAGTACCACGACAATGGCTAACTCACAGGAAAACTTCAGCCCTGATTTGTTTGGTGAGTATGGTGGTGGCATGGTTCCTACAACAGTGGGCTCCGATCCACTGGAAACACTGCTGAGTGGTCAGGAGCCCACTGTGACTGTTGTTCCTACTACTTTTTTGGCATGTTGCTATTGTTGTTGTTGTATCATCATCTTCTTTATTATTATTTGTTATTGCTACTACTATCATATTATTATTAATAATAATATTATTGATTGTTATTATTAATTAATGCTGTTGCTGCAATAATGCTACGAGTGTTGTTGTTATTATTTTAACAATAATAACACACGTATTAAACAATGCTATTATTATTTATTTATTACTTTTTTATGATATATAATTAAATATATATAATTAATTTAATAATAAAAAAACAGATGTAAATAATAATAATAAATAATATACATACACACACTGTACCTACGTAGTGTGGAACATGGATAGCTCAAACTCAATCATTCGGTTTAGTCCCATCACATTATAATCTGCATGGCATAACTCAAACTCTTATTTAGCTATAATATAAATATAAAAAAAATAATAATAACTGAAATCGAAACTGATTTTAAGTAAACAATGGTCCTACATGCCAACAAAGAGCTACAAAAACCAGCTACCTGATATGATCAACTATGATTTCTCTTTGCACTTCACATGTGCACAACAACAAATCATAACAAAAAACTGTGAACCTATAAGTTTATTGAAATAAAAATAATAATATTATTATGTTATTATTATTTATTCTTCATCATCATATATAATAATAATATATTTAAAGTAAAATAATTTGTATAATTTAATTAACAACACACACACACATTGATAATAGAATTCTGAAAGTGATTTGTATGATCATGGCTCACACGTGCGTACTAACCAAGTATAAAATTTAATAAATTATGAAGGTTTGTTGTACAAAAAAAGGGGTGTCACGAAATAAGAATGTGAAATGTGCTGCTACTTATGTGGTGTTACAGTGGTCACATTGGAAAAAGGATTGAAACCATAACAGACTGTTTAAAACAATGAAAAATCATGTTTTTTTTTATTTTTACAAATAATTCCCAACACTGAATGAATGAGATATGTATATATTACGTAGTTAGCAATAAAAATTTATAAACATGTATAATACATACACAGCGAATCACTTTGTCAATGTAGAGGGTGTACTGGTGCCTGTTGTCTTGTGCTTGTTTGCATTAGTGTATGCAACGGTGATGTTTAAAAGTATGCTCTTCTCTGTTGCTCGTTAGATGACACTCCGGTAGATACCCAATCTTCCACACACTCATGCCCAGACACGCTAACACATAGAGATGAATCCCAATCATTGTAAGCAACTATCTACTTTCTCGTTCATTTGTGTATATTTTGCTGTGCCCTAATTGTGCACAAAGTGAACCAATTATATTCTTAAAATTTGCAAAATATTTCAACACAGCAATCATATTATTACTATAAAATTTTTATTGCAGATTTTGTAATACTGGACCGTATCCGTCGGAGCCCAGCCTAATTCACGGTATGTATTGTTTCTGGTAGTTTTGATGAAATCTTATTCACTTGGTTATGAACAGTCTTTCGCTTTTCTCGGACATTTTCTTTGCAACTGAGCGCCTGCAGCTTGAATTCTACAGTTGTGCGACGCTATATGTATAATGTTTGGTGATTTCCAGTCAGTAGGATCATAACTTGCAGATGATTAAATAAAAATGATTCACTTCAGTATTTTTTTAAATAACAAAAGTATTTGTGGGCAAATGGCAAGCACAGTTGAGCTTGAGGAGTCATGCAATGTATACCATGTTGTAATTTGAATAGGCATACCATACTGTAGGGAGTTACAGATTCACTCCCAGCACCCAGGATTTGAACTCAGACAGCTTGCTGTTTGAAAATCAAGAGGGCTATTGTAAGTTGATTAGTCAATATGAATTCTCACTTTTAATGAGAATTGATTTTAACATCCAAAAGAACACATGTCAATATCTATTGTAAGTTATGGAAGAACCAAGTTAATCTTTCTTGGCCTGTACTTGACATCATTTCAGCGATAACTGCATTGTGCCATGGAAACAACATTGTAAATAACTACGGCTGTCTATTAATTGAGTTAACTAGAAGATTAATCAGATTAATTGAAAAGCTATAATGGAGATGAATTATTTAAACCATAATGAAAAATTATCCACTGATGCATCTTGCTATTACTCTTGGATACGACGAAACTGTCCATCTCTTTGGAATGCTTTATTGCAATGTCTTGCAGCAATTGTAACTTGGAAAATGGCCAATACAGCTCCTTCCTTCTAGCACAATTTATCAATTATTGTGTTGGCCATTTATCAATCACTAAGAATGACGTAACATATAAATATTTATATAATTTTGGATCAAGATTAAATATCTAATTAATCAAAAATTTACTGGAACATGTCAACGATTAGTTGTGATCAATATCCTTAATCGTCTAATAGCTTTATAATAAATATGTTGTTAAGGGCAACACTTCGAGAGGATGAATAACAAGGAGTCGACATCTCTTTGTACAGTCGCCACCAAGCCCTCAAGTAAAAGAAAGCGCACTACCACCTCCCCTCTAACGCCCAGTAATACACAGACAGTCACCTCCAAACAGCCAGCAGACGGCGCAAACACGGTAGGTTAACTGTAGTAATGATGACCATAGATGACGATGCTGTAAAGTAGATGCTACATGAATATCTCATGGTTTATTTTCAGGACAGCTGAATATATATTTTTATGAAACATTACTAGTTTTACAATTTGTTTTCACACCACCCAAGTCCTTGCTCAATACTTCTTCATACATGTTTTGTGTGTTGGTATGATAGCTCTGTGTTGTGCTACTCTTAGGTGTCAGTGGAGGCCACCAGATACATCCTGCAGTGGTATGCCGAGGAAGGGAAAAGACGAACCACCGAGGCCAGGAACAACGCCCAGAAGAGTGAAGTCTGGCAGCTGGCAGCCACTGCTGTTAATGAGGCCATGAACACCCAGTAAATATTGGGACTGATTTAAATGTTATTTTTGTGTGGAACAGTGTCGCTACTCACCCACATGCATGCTCAAACACTGCCAGTGAGTTTTTTCAATTATCTTCACAGTGCGGTTTCCCATTTTGCAGATACTCAAAGGAAGTTGTGAAAGCAAAATTTCACAACACTAAAAAACAATATAAGGCTGTGCTACGTCACAACAATAAAAGTGGAAGAGAAACGGTAAGAGATTTCCCTATCTGCATGGATACCTTTGGGTGATGTTACTACCCTGCAAGCCTGCACTGACTGGCCTAAAATTTGAAATTTTTAGTGAAATACGTTCGACTGCATGGCTTTTAATTGCTGCTGTTTTCCAGTCTAGAAAATTTATTAATTGCTACCAATCTAAGTTTAATCTTAGATTCATCTTCAGTTAACTGTGTGCTATTTCACATCAACCATCGATACATTGTACTATCATAGCTGTAGGTTTGTGCAATTCAATGTCCGTCGATATTCAGTTTGGCAGTGAGTGATTGATATGCGAGACATCGCTGATCGTATGCATGCAAGTATGTGTATGGTGAGGAGTTCTTACATATGAAATCCAACAGCACTTTGGAACACAAGACTGAAAAATTGTCTCAACTAGTAAAAATTATACATTTTAACTTGAAGATTAGTTGTTGCAATATTTCGTTCAAAATGGTTTTTGTTCCAGAATTTCACTAATTAATGTTGAGGTTACTTCGACTGAACAAGTATGTTATCTGCTTTACTATAAGCTGCCACACATTTCAGTTCATTGTTTGATTCTGTTAAAATGTCTTTTCAAGTTCCTGTTCATGTAATAACTATATTCCAACGCTTGTTGATTATCTTGCAAAACAAAGACACCCACATATCTTCAAAGAAATGTTAGCAAACTAAACTGCAATGATGCCCCACAGTTATTTGTATAGATGCTCTGACACCAATGTAACATTGCACATTTCCAAATCATTGTAGGCTGAATTTGAGCTGATGGAGGAGTGTGCCAAGGCATTTGAGGCAGACTATGACGTGCATCCCCCCTTGCTACTGGACTCTCTACAAGATGAGAACAGCGATCCGGGTGAGCCAACTCCTCTTGCCAAACGCCCCAGACAGAGGCGACAAGAAGCTGCCAGTGCTTTGCAGCAGGAAGCAAGGGAGGAGAGGCAACGGCATCACGAAGCCAGTGAGAAAAGGCATGCTGACCGCCAAGCCTTCCGCAGCCGTCTCCTCGACACCCTGGATCGACTTGTCGATAAGCTATGAGCATGTTACCAGAACTGCAGCATTTATGTGTAGTATTTTGGGACTGTATATATAATATTTCCAAGTTTTATCTTCTTACCAACTTCAGTATTTAGTATTCTCCAAAAGTTGCATTTTATTATAAGTTTGTTATATTTTAACGTCTTGCCTTAACAACTTCCTTTCATTGTGCACGCCAAAGTTTATATCGCATTATCAACTTCCACATATTTCAACATTTTTGCCACAACCACTTCCTTCCATTGTGCACGTCAAAGATTATATTGTGTTATCAACTTCCACAAATTGTAATAGGTTGTCCTCCACAATGGTTTGTTACTGTATTAAATATATATAATATTGTACTACTACTTCCATCACTCCTTGTTACCAAATATTAGATATTACAAAAATAATATATCATCACAAAGTTGAAATATGATGCACGCTTACATAAAAAATAAAGTTACATATTCCAGATTAGTATTACAAGGCTAAGTGTCAATCAGTGGTCCAAGATGTGGGTAACAATGGCGTGTCTCTTGGATGCAGCGTCATTGAAAATAAGTTCATGATTTCCATTGCAGTTCCTACTTGCTGTTGGAGCGATATCGCCATGTTTGATACAAATATTATGTAGTACACAACACGCTGATATTATTTTGGTTGCCAAGGAAAGTTCACACTTCATTGATTTCAGACGAAGCCACCGATTCTTCAAATCTGTGAAGCTGCGTTCGACAACCATTCGTGTAGAGGAGTGCACATCATTGTGGCGGGTCTTTAGCTCTGAGAGATTCTGCCCAGGAAATGGGCACATCATGCTGGTTGATAGCCCGTAGGCAGCATCACCGATGATATGATATCTACGGGGCACCAGATGATCAATGGCTCGGCCCAGTTTACTCATCTGGAAGATATGTGAGTCATGGCATCTGGCAGAGAAGCCAACGGAAATGTTCATATACCGTTTCTCAGCGTTGCACAACGCCGTTAGGTTTACAGATGTGGTGTGCTTCCTCGTGAAATAGTCCACCTTGTGTTCCTGTGGTACGACCACATTAATAAATGTGCCATCTATAGCACCATACACGTTGGGGTACTTATACTTATAAAAGTTAGTCGCATTTTTCGGTATTTCATCTTCAGTAGGTAATGTTATGATTGTTGGCATGGCAGCAATCAATGCCTCAACGAACTCTTCCACAGAGTCGTGAGCTGTGGAGATGGAGATCCCAAATTGCTGAGAAGTTGTTCTACAAAAGTCAGTAGCATTTCAGTCATAAAATTATTGGAAAACAGACAAGCAATAACGAATGGCCAACGTTGCACTGTCTGTGTGAAACCAACATATCGGATATTTCAATATGAAACAGGGAAGAGAAATGTGGTTAAACAAATTAAATTACTGGACAAGGCTAATATCTAGAATGGAAAATCCAAAACCATGTTTTGACCACAACGCCTGAGAGCTAAGAATGAAAGCAAAGTTTTTTGGTGACAGACGGATGAATCATTGCATCTCATTTGATTCACATTTCATTGCTGTACAGTGCCTGGTGGTGCAAGAGGTTATGCAACGGTGTTGTCTCAGTCCAGACAGCATAAAAAATGCTATACTCACCTATAACTCGAGTCACTCCCCAAGTACCAAAGACCAATGAGTGCTCGCTGTTTGCTCGTCAGTCCATGTGTCCAAGGTGTCATTCTATTTCCTTCCACCAAAGAGACAGTGTATAGGAAAGCTTCTACAAACAACATATAAACAATAAACTCATTTGTTTGCGGATATTGCATTTAGGTGCAGTATCAGAGAACTTCTGACCAACCTTGATTACTTCCGGAGAAATTTCAACTACACGATTTTATTTGGATTTTTTCCTTGGGGGAAAAAACCATGTCAAAATTTCTGTGATAGTGCACCTGCCTCAAAGACTTAGCCTATTAACAACCTTGTATTGGAGAAGCATTAAATGTTTGTAGCTGCTTCTTTTTATATATGATTTCCATGTGTTCCATCATTAGAATATATTTAGCTTTTTCATTTATCAAAAACTTTTGAATCAAAGACAACATAACATGCAAGCAATTGCTGCTGCCAAATAGTGATTATACAATATTCATCATTACGATATAGAGAGATTGTAATTCAGCTAAGAGTAAAAGAGCAGAAGATTTTCGTCATTTTCACACAAGCTTCATTTGTTTTGAGCCTTTGTATTTTTAGAATTGTGATTTTGGAACTTTTTTGGTCGAATAACAATATAATAAAGTAAAGCAAACACAATTTTAGGATAATATTAATTCCCTTATTATTTTAGAAGTTTAGAAAAAGTTAACAAACTCAGAACACATACATACAGTAACTGTACCTGATTAGCAACAGCAGTAGTATTAATTTTCAGATTAAAAAATAATTTTGATGACATAAGTTTCATTAATAATAAAAATACTACTAATAATAAATCAATTCATTATTAGTAGTACTACTAGTAATAATTTATTTATTATTATTAGTCTTGTTAATATATAATAATACAAGTTGTTCAGCTGTTCTTCTTCTTTGACTCTGCCAATTGTTGTGATTGCACAAGTTTTTTCATCCTATTAATTAATAATGTTATAACATTATATATATATATACATATATATATTCTTATATACATACATAAACAATAAAAATATTGTTATTATTAATTATGATTTATTAAAAAAAATTATTGTTAATTATATTTTTTTAATGATGATGATGTTGTTAATAATTATTATTATAAAAAAATAAATAAAATAATAATTATTACCTACTACTACTGCTAACACTACTAATAAATAATGGTTGGACTTTATTATTCATCCATTAAATAAAATGATATACATACCATTACTCATTCTGAAGTGGCTGTGGAACTCTATTTGGTCCATTTGGTCAATCAAATTGAAGAAATGCCTGCTCTTGGGCAGGTCACGACGTGCAGCTCTTGGCAACTGTTGCACAGCAAGGTAATTATCAACATTCTCATCATCGCTAGAACTGTCGAGTTCTTCCAAAGCAGCCACCACCATTGGGATAATTTCGGCGACTTTGGCTCTCCTAGCTCGGTCATTCTCTCTTTCATGTGCACCAAGACCTTGAGGGCCACCAGACGCCATGCTTAAAAACCATGGGTAACTGTGAAGAATTAGGCGATTCCAACTGAAAATTTTTAACAATAGAGTTGACATCCGGTGTGTTATAGAGTGTCGATGGATGCGATTTAAAACGCGTTGAGGAGACAACTCGTAAAAATTACCGGACGGACGGCGCCTCGCATCAATGGCCCGTATCCAAAGCCCTAACCCATTTGGATGCGAGATAAGCCCAATCACGCATCCAATACAGTTGCGTCGCATACTAACCGAAAGCACTCGTATTTAAGAAAAAAGAACATTTCCGTTTTAAGCACATGTCATAAGTGAAATAACTTCGGTAAGTAATATAGCTTGATTAGGTGTGCTATTGCGTTAAAAGTTTTTGAAAGATGTCTATACGTCTATTACAATAAATGATTATTAGACTCGTTTGATATAATTCATCGGGTGTGAACTTTCCTTGACAGCCTACAAACAATATTAACAAAATCTCGTAGTGTTTATACTCAGCGTGCCTCATTTTATGGATCCCCGTGTTTCAACAGTCTCGTTATCGACGAGTAGACTTGTTGCCGCTCTGTTTTGTTGCTGCATTCTGTTCAGCAAATGTTGGTGGTGAACAACTGTAGCAGATAGTGGCATACCCGTGGCTTACCGAGGAGCAGTTATGGACTTGTTTGACTGGGGGCAATGTTTATGAGAGTTGTTGTGTGACTTTAAACAGTCTTTATTAGGAACATGATTGTTCTTTTGCCACCGCTCAGTGTTATTGCATAACAGGAAGTATCTCAAGCAACATTGTTCGCAGTTCAGGCAATCCAGTGGTTCAGCTCTTTGGTTACAGTTAAATGTAACACCAGCAGCAGAGAAATAAGGTTTGTAGTGACAGTTCAGGTATATCACAGCTTAGAACAGCTGCAATGTTACTGAAGCCACATGTGAATATGTAGTTTCCTTCTAACCAGAAGAGCATGATTTGCACACACTTCAAATGCTAGATGTGAGACATAGCGTTTTTCAGCTGAAGAAGCTGCTAAAATCCGCTCTTCCAGTACAAACTGAATGTACACATAAACTGGTGCGATTACAATCGGGTAGCCTTAAATCTGATACTAATGCGCAACTGTTTTTATTGAGAACACTCAGTCACTCACAAGTTATGTAACAAACACATAATTGACTCTCTTCTACAACAACTTCATTCGAATTATGTCAAATGTCAACACTTTGATGATGTCATGGGAGACGAACACAAGAAAGTTGACTGTAGTCTGTCATGCACGAATGAGCTCATCAACATTTACACTGTAATTGGCAATATGAAGCACACCTAGGAAAGTATATGAAGTAGTGCTGAAACTGTTGGTTATAACTTCCACGAACAACGTCATTTTGCAGTCATCGAAACATGACTTTGCAACATAGTATACAAATTGTAAACGTTCGCCCGCATGAGTTTGAAATTAGTCCGTGAATCAGTGTGAGAGTGTGCCTGTCAAAATGTTTGGTGAAAATGTGAGCGATGGAACTAAAAACCAGAAAGTAATTAAAAAAACTGCCAAAAACGGGTACTACATCGTCAATTTCAAACAGTTAAGGCTAACTGCAGTTAACTAAACCAAAACCAAAAAACAACATCGAGCGTATCCATTACCCTGTCGGGAAACGTATTGCACCAAAAGCAATGTAAACACCTCAGAAGTGAACTAAGGAAGGTATTGCACACAACGTGAGGAGTCTAAGTAGTGCATTTGGCCTGCGTCAATGTAAAGATGTGACAACCGTAGAGATTGATTATCGCTTTATAATGTTAAATGAAAGGCTTTCTCCTCTCGATGTTTTTTTTTAATGTGAACAATTGAACAGGTCATGAACCATTCTTCCCAGCTATGTGTTGACCTCTAGTTCATTTTTAACAAACTCTCTCGACGTTGCAGTAAGCATAATTAGGAGTTGTCCGCTCCATCAGTCAAAGTCAGTTGCGGTTGCCTGCCTGTCGAGTCTTTCAACCTTGCCCTGTGATACGTAACACTTGTCGCTGGCGTTAGCAAGTGGTAGAAAGCACATCCGGTCTGCGCTGTGACCTTTCCTCAGCCCTAGCCCTCATCCACCATCACACACACGGGCAGTAGGCTGAAAAAGAAAAAGGCTGCCCTCAGCGACAAACACCACCCTGTGGCATAGCGCGCACAAACACCATCGTACATTCCTCTGCTCCAAAAGCTATTGCCAGCTCCTCCGGGCAATCGCTGACATTGTCACAGCTAGTAATCTCATCGAACATTTCAAGACTCGGTTTCGAACAATTTTTATCAACAAACAAGTGAAAACCTATGACGCATAAGTAGTTATATATGAGCAGATCTCCCTACCAAGTGTTTTTTTGTGGATTAGACCTTTGGGTTATGCAATGAGTTACGGCGTTGGATGGATTCGCCGAGTTTATATTGTATTTCATTTGAGGGGTATTTGAGTGGCATTTCAGTGGCATTTGAGTGGCATTTGAGTTTTGATTATTTTTTTTACTTAATTTGAACTTATATGGTATATAGATTTTGAATGTATGGCATTTAAGTTTTGATAATTTTTTACATAATTATATACATAACTCTAACTCATAGGGCATCTAGTTTTTGAATGTATGGCATTTAAGTTTTGATAATTTTTTGTAATTCCGACTCATATGATATCTTGAGAGAGAGGAGAGAGAGGAGATATATCTACATTGAATAAATACAGTGATTAAAAATGAAACAATATGTGAATATATACATTTATTGTGTAATAAGTAGGAAAAATCTCATATAATATAGCTAGAGTCAGTAAATATTAAATAATACCAAACACTACAACTTGTAATGACAATCAATGCATAAGCTCTTACTAAAAAACTATCTTGAAAACCGTAAAAACATGATCCCAAATGGAAAAAAAATGGATAAAGTTAGATATTCATCTATTTGTTTACATCTACAAAAAAGAGGTATTTGGTGAAATATTTTTTCATTTTATTCAATTTTCATTAATTTTTTTGCAAAAACAAATCATCCTCTAAATGGTTGAATTTCATCTAATTGTACAAATTTACAAAAAACAGGGTATTTGGTAAAATATTCTTTCATTTCATTAAATTTTCATTGTTTTTTGCAAAAACGAAATCACCCTCTAAATGGTTAAATTTTATCTGTTTGTATATCTTTACAAAAAAACAGGGTATTTGGTAAAATATTTCCTTTATTCCATTCAATTTTCATTAATATTTTCAATAATTGCTTAAATATACATTATTCATTATTTTCTTATTGTTAGGTAAGCAACCTATCATACAAAATTAGTTTCTTGAGTGAGGGTTTTATCCCACATTTTCCTTTTGAATTTTTTTCAAAAATTTACCATTTTTTCAAAACAATCATTTATATATACATTTTCCATTATTTTTTTAAACAGAACACTCTCTATCTCTGAGAGGTTGGAAATATTGGGGTAGAAAACTTAGACATGATGATGAAAAGGCTATGGATTTTCCCATTCAAGAACAAACCATTTTCGATGGCAATTTCAATTCTGAAAACTAAATCAATGTAATTTGTTTTTTAAAATGCGATCATCAGAAAACTTCTGTCATGATGAGGAGGAGGTTATGGATTTACCCATTGAAGAACAAACCATTTTCGATGGCAACTTCAATTCTAAAAACAAATTAGAACTGAAGTATGTGGTATTACGTAATAATTTTTTTTAAAGAAAAAAAATTGTTTTTTAAAATGCAATCATCAGAAAACTTCTGTCATGATAATGAGGAGGTTATGGATTTAGCCATTCAAGAACAAACCATTTTCGATAGCAACTTTAATTCTAAAAACTAAATCAATGTAACTTTTTTTATTCTTTGTCTCCCATGAAATTGTTCAAAACAAATTAGAACTGAAGTATGTGGTATTACATAATAATTTTTTTAAAAGAAAAAAACACATCAAAATCAACAAATTACTCCTCTAGATAGTTCAAGTTTACAATATTTGAGAATTAATCGCAATAGAAACATTAAGCCTACTTGATAATAAAGAGTTTGAGTGTTAAATTTGACTAATTGGTTCAATGATATTATATGGATCTTTTGAAAATAAACATTTCACTGAAAACATCATATTTAGTCTTTGACACACTTGAAACCATTTTCCAGTAAATTTCACCAACAATATTTTAGAAATGTTTACTATATATTTACAAGAAAAATGCGGTATTTTGGTAAAATATTCTTTTATTCCATTCAATTTTCAATATATTTACAAGAAAAATGCAGTATTTGGTAAAATATTCTTTTATTCCATTCAATTTTCATTAATTTTTTGAGCGAAGGTTTTATCCTACAGTATTCTTTTTAATTTTTTATGTTTTATAGTTTTCGATATTTTTTTAAAAAAATAAATATATATATATAGAGCTTTTCACTTTATATTCTTATTCTTTTATTTCATTCAATTTTCAATTATTTTTTGAGTGAGAATTTTATCCTACACAATCCTTTTAAATTTTTTATGTTTCAAAACAGGGATTTATTACATGGTTTTTTTGATTTTTTTGAACTTTTTAAAAAATAATCATTGAAATATATAGTTTTCGATATTTTTTTTAAAAAATATATATATAGATTTTCACTTTATATTTACAAAATTTTGGTATTTAGGAAAATATTCTTTTATTCCATTCAATTTGTATTAATTTTTTGAGTGAGAATTTTATCCTACACCTTCCTTTTAAATTTTTTATGTTTCAAAACAGGGTTTTATTACATACCTTTTTTGTTAACTTTTTTACTTTTAACTTTTTTAAAAACTGTCAAAAATCACCAAATTACCCCTCTAGATGAATAAAATTTACAGGTAAATAATTGTAATAGAAAATACCATATCTAGTTTTTACATTCATAAAACTGTTTTATAGTAAATTTTGTGTAATACAAACTACTATAGCTTACGATATCAATGGTTACAAAGCACTTTTCTTGAACAATATCTTCTTTGATGTTCTTCTGATATATTATTAGCCCCAGAGAGGAATTCTTGTAGTCCGTAGTCTTTTTGATCCAATAATTGACTAAAATACAAAAGTTATTCATTATATAGATAAATTTTACCGACTTTAAATTTTACTCTTAGCTACATTAGATAGTTTACATTATATATAACAGGAAAATAACTCACTGAGTTACATCATTCAGCTCATTATTTTTTAGGGAAAGTTCTTTACTCTGTTTTCTTTTTACGATATAATGGACTAAAATAAAAAGCGATGTATTAGTATAGCATGATTAAAATTAATGTAAAATAATTATAAACTTTTGTTATTTTTTTCAACTTCTATGTAAAAAAATACACTGATTACACACGAAAAAAGTCCTTTTTTTCATCTGGATCCGGAATATATAAATATAAAAATATATATATATATATATAATTTAAAAATGTCTTACAACAAACGCTCATGAATTATCCATTTATGTGATAAAACGTGTTATTTACGTGAGAAATTTAGCATTTTTGTAAAATAATTATAACCTTTTGTTATTTTTTTTCAATTTCTAGCTAAGAAAATACACTGATTACACAAAAAAGTCCTTTTTTTAATCCGAAATACATATAATTTAAAAATATTTTACAAAAAATGTTTATGAATTGATCATTTATGTGAAAAACTAAACATTTTTGCAAAATAATTATAACCTTTTGTTATTTTTTAAACTTTTACGTAAAAAAATACACTGATTACACAAAAAAGTCCTTTTTTTAATCTGAAATATATATAATTTAAAAATGTTTTACAACAAAATGTTTATGAGTTGATCATTTATGTGAAAAATTAAACATTTTTGTAAAATAATTATCACCTTTTGTTATTTTTTCAACTTTTATGTAAAAAAAATACACTGATTACACAAAAAAGCTCTTTTTTAATCCGAAATATATATAATTTAAGAATGTTTTACAAAAAATGTTTATGAGTTGATCATTTATGTGAAAAATTAAGTATTTTTTGTAAAATAATTATAATTTTTTGTTATTTTTCCAACTTTTATGTAAAAAAATACACTGATGACACAACAAATTCGAAATATATATATATAATTTAAAAATGTTTTACAAAAATGTTCACAATTTTATCATTTTAATTGGTTTTTCATTGTAAGAATACACAAAATTTTCACAAATCAACTTTTTTTAAAATTATGGTAAAAATTAATAAAACTTACCTATAGTGATATGAATCCCTTGAGTTATAGATTAGCTTCTCGAGAGTTTGTTCTCCGCAGTGTTCTTTTTCAGCATCATCGAAGTGGTTGAGAAAATCCTCAGATTTTGGATTATCAGTCAGTTCCGAGGCTTGGACAAAGGCTTGATGAGCTGCGAGTACACTGATGTTGTAGAAAATTGAATTGTCCGCGTTTTGACTCAGACCCTTGAACAGAATAACTCCAAATCTTTCCGATGTCACAGCAGAAGCTATTTGATGAGGAATGCGCATATCTCCGATCAGTAATTCTTCATCTACAACACTTCTGTATTGAACTAGAAGAGTCTCTTCATTTCCATTCCATCGCCTGTCAGATTTTGTTATAACTTCAGGGTTTTGGAAACATATGACACTATCTGTTGGGAAATCCTGAAGATTAGCTACCTCGAAATAAGCATTGATTTGTCGCATACTTTTTTCTGGTAATACATCAAACGCATTCTTATTTCTCAAAGTAGATCCTGTTTCTGTAGCAGCACGAAAAATTGCTTTTCCAGTCTTTTCAACACCCATGTAGATCAAAACCAGCGGTCTTATTTGCGAAGCTTCATTAACAAGTAATCCTGCTGCTAATGGAATAGTGCTCTTCACTCTAACTATCTTTCCATCCTTTTTATAGTTGTAGATGATGGTGCAGTTCGTTTCATCATGGAACTCAACGGTTAACACCTGCATAACTGAAGGTATTGGTAAATCTTCAACTTTGACTATGTTTTCAATGTTTCTTCTGGAAGCTGGAGATAGAGTACTTAACAGAGAGGCACTTTTGATGATGAGAGTTGCCAGAGTATTCAGACTGGCGCTTTGAAAGGGAATTGTAGTGCGTTGAAGAAGTACATTGTCATCAATCACCTTCTTATCTTGTGAAGGTTTTGGTTCTTCATTCTTCAGTTGTTTTGTATTGACTTGTGTCGACATTCTAAAAGATAAAGTAAAAATCCTTGTTATGATTTTCTGATTTCTTTTTCAAACCAATTTGAAGATATATATATATATATATATATATATATATATATATATATATATATATATATATATATATATATATATATATATATATATATATATATATATATATATATATATATATATATATATATATATATATATATATATATATATACATATATATTTACTCAATATCATACTGCTGTTAGTATCTAAATCGATAAAAAATTAAATTTATACTCAATAGTACATCAAGTTGACTTACCTCAAAACAGAAAGCCCTTCTAGCAGTTGTAGTAGATGATGTTGTAGTAGATCTTGCTCCTTCAGTTGCTAATGTTGAAGTGACTGCTTTCTGTGTAAAAACAGTGCTTCTTGTATAGCTGAAATCACTCAGTGTACTTAAGGACAGCTGTAAATCAGGAGTCACGCCTCCTGCACATCCTATAGACTATAGTTGTTACACAATATGGCCAGCTCTCATTGTAAGCAATGCAAAAATTGTCGCCTTTGCCATTTGCCTGCAGGCTGGTTTACGGTGCTAGCCTTCTGATATTTTGATAGAACCTTCAAAACATATCATAGATTGTGTTGAGAAATGGAAATGACTCTCAGTTCTCTCCAAAATATGTCAAAAATTAGGTTTTATAAGGCTGTTTTTCGCACATTTTAAGTGAAAAAGTTCTTGCCTTTGCCATTTGCCTGCAGGCTGATTTCTGGTGCTAGCCTTCTGATATGCTGATAGAACTTTCAAAACATATCATTGATTGTGTTGAGAAATAGAAATGACTCTCAGTTCTCCCAAAAAATATGTCAAAAATTGGTTTTTTTGAGGCGGTTTTTCGCAAATTTTAAGTGAAAAAGTTGTTGCCTTTCCCATTTGCCTGCAGGCTGGTTTCTGGTGCTAGCCTTCTGATAACTTGATAGAACTTTTGAAAAATATCATAGAATGTGTTGAGAAATAGAAATGACTGTCAGTTTTCCCCTAAATATGGCAAAAACTGCTTTTTATAGGCTGTTTTTTGCAGATTATTAGTGAAAAATTTGTTGCCTTTTGCCTGCAGGCTGATTTCTGGTGCTACCCTTCTGAGAATTCGATAGAACTTCCAAAACATATCTTGGAATGTGTTGAGAAATAGGAATGACTGTCAGTTCTCTCACAAATATGGCAAAAACTGGTTTTTATAGACTGTTTTTTGCAGATTACTAGTTCAAAAGTCGATGCCTTTGCCATTTGCCTACAGGCTGGTTACCGGTGCTAGCCTTCTGATATTCTGATAGAACCTCCAAAACATATCATAGAATGTGTGGAGAAATAGAAATGACTCTCAGTTCTCTAACAAATATGTCAAAAATTGGTTTTTATAAGGGTGTTTTTTGCAGCTCATTAGTGTATAATCCACAGTGTCACCAGTTACAGTCTCAACATAAACATGTAAACCGATTGCGTAAAACTACTCTTTTTGATCCCCAGTGGTGTCATATCACGTAGTTGCAGAAGATTTACATTTATTTTGTGTAAAAATCTCATACACACTGGCAACAACATGTAACCTGCGCTCAACTGCCTACTATTTAAAATCAGTTTTTGTCATGTTAACTTTGGTCATTATTTTCTAAAAAAATAGGTTTTGTTGCTTAAAGTCATTGAATCCCTTAGAAAAAACCTATACCAGAAGCTTGGCATCCTTCTGCTTAATTCAACTCACCACTGATGCCTATTCATCACCTACTACTGTCGTAATAATTATAATAATACAATGCATTCACAGCAATGGCTATAGAATTAAACTGTTACTAACCGAAGTGAAAGCTGTTAACTCTAATTGCCACTGTGGCAAGTGTTCTTGAATACTGTGAGTGAAGTTTTGCATAGCTATCCAACTCCAAAATCAGTGTAGCGTTCAGGCTACATAGACTGCAAGACCTCCACAGAACTAGATCCAGCATTTCTTGGGTATATAAAAAAAGTTGCCACTAACAGCCAATCAAAGTCTGATTATTTGAGATTTATCAAATCACAAGTTTGTACAAATTAGTTTGGTTTCTCAACAGTGTGTGCTCAGTGGTTTGAGAGGTTAGAGAACATACCTTGCTTACTGAATATTTGCACATAGCTACAAATGTTTAACCAGGGTTTCAACTCAGCCCTACTTACTACAGGAGCCTTTGCCAAGCACCCATCCCTGTAATAAATAGCCTAATTAACTAGCCAATGCTATTAAAATCGCTCGAGCGATAACTAAAAGGCAACATAAAGAGAGCACAACTTCTCAAAAAATTGTGCTACAACATGTGCTTGAGCATTTCAAGATTCTTTCATAGAAAGTGAAGTCAAGAAAAGACAATTCCAAATCAAACTTGTTATCAGCTAAAAACAGACCCTAATATGAATCTTTGATATTAATTTATAGCTAGATATAACTTTGAGCAGTCAAAAACTTATTGCTTTAATAACTACATGTAATGTCAAAATACTGAAGATGGATGAATTGAAGTAAGAAACAACTCGTGATGACGTTGTTTGGACAAACCATTTATAGCACAGTACTGTGAGCGAATTGTAAATTCACAACAAACATTCACTATAGCCCACAGAATAACCCAAAAAAGAAGTACATGACATTGTGGAATGATGAGGATTACACTGTTATTTGATTAAGTTCACAAATCAATAAACAAAAAGCATTGAATTAATAGACAGTGAAGCTGAATCACATGAAAACAAGGTTTGGTGTTACCAGCATTAAAAAAGAGAGAAAGAAAAGTGAGGGAAAATGAAGGGAATAAGGGTTGGGAGAACGATTGATCCTGTCAATGTTACTCCATCTAATTTCACTACATCAGTTAGTAGTACAGCTTTATATTTTGCCAAGTTGTCATTCATGTAATTATTATTTTGTCACACGACACCCTCGGGTAAATATTTTGAACGACGGCAAGCTGAGGCTTCCGCTCCTAGGATCCATTTATGGTGCTAAAAATGTATCACATCAGTCTAGCAGTTAATTTTGGTACTGAAAGAAAATTAGTTACTTGTCCACACCTTTTAACAAAATCAATACCATAAAAGAACACACTAGCTATTACATCACGATTTGTGGTGGTAAGAAGACCAACAGAGATCATATGATGGCTATAAAACGATTATAAAAAAAACGGTAAAAACTTCCAGATTTGACTGAATGTGCAACAAGGGGCTCTGTATACTGCTGTCAAAATTGCAGACAAATCTAATGGCAGGAGGCAGAACTCAGGCACATACATTAAGAGAACTTGTTACAAAAAATGAGGAGAAATGTTAATGTGAGTGTAGAGAGGAGAGTTTTATATATAAACATGTACTTACCAGCCACTCGGACTGCACAAGCAAGAGAATGGGTCAAGAGAATGTTGCTGAAAAAGTCTACAATGATCTCGCTTTTGTTGAAGTTCACAGTTCCGTTGTTGGATCATTTGTAGCGAGGTTAACAACGAACTGCTCTGTTGGCGAGGTAGCACATGTGGAATGGAGAGTTGACGAAATCCAGATTAGTAGCTTGACCAACCTCACCAGTTCGCCTGCGCTAAAGCCAAATAAGAATAAAATTTCAAAATAATTGTAGCATCATTCAATATACGCAAGTAATTAGCGAAAAATAACAAACTGCTGAAAGTATTCTCAAATAATGCTTGACTCAATTGAAGGCAAGTAAATAAAAAATTTAAAACTGGTTTGACTAAAGTCGCAAATGAATAAATGAATAATTTTTTGTAATTACTCTCTGACTTCAGTTTATAAATGTTGAAGTATATCGTCATGCTGCCAACAGACAAACACTTTTCATATTTCAGTGCAAGCCTATTTTCACTTAATGTTCTCACTGCAGATTACCTGACCTGTTATATTGAATGTTTGATGGCTGGCTCTTAAGTTATTTAAGTTCAGGAGTGTGAAATAAAAACAGAAACCTGGGATATTAAATAGTTTTTACTAATGTATGCATGCTAGCAAGATGTCATTGCAATAGCATTTGATACAAATGCTTCAAGTAGCAAATCAAAAGTTAAGCTCAGCATTAGTACACTCACCAAAAAACATCAATGGAAGCCACACAGCAGATAATCAATTATGTTTCACATGTTACGATGAAATTTAATGCTATGGCACTCATACAACGAGTGAAGAATGGGGAAAGCAGTGGAGACAACTCTAAAAAATCATAGATGACAAACTCTTTTATATCTTGAATAGGAATTGCTTCAATTCTTACAGTATCTGGATTACAGTTGCTGCTTTTGTTAGTTTTAACCTGTTGATGAAAAGTTAATAGAAAACACCGTTGGTTTGGTTGCAGTTGGTGATTAATCTGTGCCTAGAATAACACAGAAGTAAAGTTATGGTACAAAAGCCAAGTAAGCCGGTAGGAAAATTAATGGTTTATCTGACAGCCGCAATCCTTTCAATTTGATTTGTTAGAACTAACCAGGTCTCACAGCAAAATACAACTAAATAACTGTACCAAAAATTAAGAGAATGCTCGTGGAGCAAATATTTTATTGAACAGTAAACTTTCATTAATGAAGCTGAGCGACTAAGCTGAACAATTCAATAAAAATTACAAATCTCATTCGGGAGGGAAGACAAGATAAAACGGTTGCATTTTAATAACCTTCAAGCACGAATAAAAGTACATGAATATATCAATAATTTTATTGGATATGAATACACAAACTTCCATAGACATCGATGAAATACTTACATGAATACGAGAACTTCAGTAAGTCTGAGTGAAATATGTTTATGAATATGGAAACTTTACAACGAAAGTGTAACGCATGCTAGTGAATATGGAAACTCAACAATCGATCGGTAGAATATGTTCTATTAATATTAATAAGCCAACAGAAGCAAATGATTTATATTAATGAATGTGGAAATTCCAATGGATGGAAGGGAAATATGTTAATTAAAAATGAGATTTCAAAGTAAAAAAGAGTTTGTGCTTCTAATACATGAGATCCATGTCAAAGAAAATGATTGTTTGTTTTATTCATTTCAGCACAAAAAATATAGTAATGGAAAAAGGTTAGTGGTGAAGCGGTGGACCATGTTTATGAATTATGAATATTCACTGATACTCCAAGAAGTTACATGGACATGCTAAAATAAATTAACACGGATACTGATGGGGAAAAAATGAAATATGTTTGTGCATGTTGAAACTTCAAAAAAAAATGTTTAAAAATGTTGATAGGTGACAAATGAACCTGAAGAAACGCCACACTCGTATTAAAATGGAAACAAAACAGTGTTTATTTAATTTCGTCTTTAATTTTAATTATCATCAACATTTAAGGGGGTATTAAAATGAGTAATATATTCTCATCACAAAACACTTTCATACTAATACATGAGAATTTTGATGTGATCAGTTTAGCCAGTATGTAACTGAAGTATTATTGCAGTTTTAAGTTTATAAGCTGTGATCCAACTCATTGATAAGTGTGATCCCACTATATGTAACCCCGCTCATGAGAACTTTCCAGGTGGAATACAATGGAGTAAATTAGGTTAAAAGGAGTGAATGGGCAGAAGTATTTTGAGAACGTTTCTAATGTTTGCTGGTTGATAGAAATGTTTTGCTCAATCATTACAATTGCATCATATGGCTAACTAGTCTCCCACAGACAGTGAAGTACTAAAGCAATAGAGTAATTCCTCAGTGAGAGATTAAAAGCTTGTTGAGTATTGATCTGCTCCAAAGTTAGGCTTTTAAAATCTTTGTGAGAAAACTTTCTTGATTTTAGGAGTAAACCTATGATTGATATTAGTAATATTAAAAACTATTTAACAGAAAGAACTCTAAAGCAGGAAGAATGTTGTTATTGGGGATATTCGGAATAGCAAAAATGATTTATAACTGTGAACATTGCAGTTGAATAGATTCATAGATATGATAATTTTGGCGTGCAAATGTTTATGAATACAGATAATTTTACATGAAAGAGTGAAAGGTGTTTATGCATCTAAAAATTTTAATATGACAAAATGAACTACGTTTGTGGATATGGAAGTTTCAGTTGACCAAAGTAAAATATTTTTACAAATACGAAAATTTCAATATGACAAAGCGAAGCATTTTCATAGATATGGAAACTTTGACATTAAAGCATGCCAGCACTGATCACTTTTTGGTTGAATTTCTGAATATTCAAGTCTTAAGCAGCAGATTGATGTATTAAATAACCCTCTATGCCCACTCAGTCATGATTTACAAGCTGAGATTGAGCTTTATATAACTTCTGTTGATTGCCAAGTACGTCATCTTCAGATTGTGGGAGTGGTAAGTTATAATAAATAATAGCAAATTTTTATAAATGAAGTTACATCGTATGCAATTGAAATGAAATCTGATTGGGCAATTCATTTAGTCTTAGGTCTAACTGAAGGTCATTGCAACAGGAATAAAGAATCCTTACGAAGAAAACCCATCAAAAATTGATTCTGAGATTAATAACTCATGTACATATAACGATTACTCAACGACTTCCTTAGCGATTGCATGATTTTGCAACTTCTTTTTTTCTGAAAAATCGCCAAGCCATCGCTAGCATTTTATTTGAGGTTATCGCCAGGTTTTGATCGGGATCATAAAAAATTGCAAACCAATCACAACGCAAAAGAACTTCACCCTAGTTTTCAATAAGGCCTCGTCATATTCAGTGCTCCGATCTATCAACGATCCTATAATAAATTGAAGGCTGTGCTTTGTAACAGCGAGTTTGACCGGAATCGCTGAAGAATAGGTAGCAACAAAAAATTGTGCAATTTGCGGGAGCGACTACCCCAATCGCTAAGCAAAATCGCTAGCACGATCGCTATAAGTACATGAAGTATTAATATTGGGCTTTCCTGTTAAGCGCCATTTTTCATATGGCTTGAATCTTCATGCTGAACGCGTAAAATCTGCATGTAGTTTCTCTCAATATGGACACAAATAATGCACACGCGTAATGAACAAAATCAACGCTTGTTTATTACGAGAATTTCATATGTGAAATAGCAACAAGAGACAATTGCGGGATTTTTCAGGTGGTCCTATTCCAATATGATCACAATCACAAGGATCATCTAATATTCTTTCCATCAATAGGGTAGAAAAAAATGGTGCTTGTTTTGGTGAGTTAGACAACAATAAATGGTATTCATACATGAAAGGACAGTAGTAAGCGGGTAAAATAATAATAAACAAAATAATAAAAAGAAATAGCGGGATTTGATTGGCAAAATAAATACTGTACGGCAAAGAAGTACACATACTTCTGATCCAAAGATGATGTCAATTTTAAGCAGTATGAAAATTGGCAAGCATTTCTGGAAAAGGGGTATTTTGCATTGAAGGGGCCTAGAGGGTTAGTCAATACAGCAATCTGCTGCTTAAAACTTGAATATTCAGAAACTCAACAAAATATTGTTCAATGCTGGGATGCTCCAAAGGTGAAATGTGTTGATGTGAATGGTTAATTTAGTGACCAGGTAAAGCTTGCTATTAGATGAATATTGCTATGCAAAAGTGCAATATTTGTTATGTAGTATTTTTTTTATTATTCAACTTTTTTGGTTTCGTGCTTGTAGAATTAATTATTTCATTTTGAGATGATTTCGTACAATTGTCAACTCAAGTGGATGATACATTTTGTGTCTACTGGTGACTGTGCCAGTAACAGATGTTTTAAAAACAAGCTACAAAAAATTATGTTCATTGGCTACTATTAAACAGGCATGGTTATTTCAACATAGTTCAGACCATTTCAAAAACAGTTTGTAGGGCTTTAAAACGAATCATCTGACTTTGAAAATGTTTATACATGTAAGGTTTGAGCTGTCGCTGACCTTTTGAATCATTTCAATAACATTTGGAGGATTTGCAAAGCATTTAGATGGTTGTAAATTATCTATAGTTGTTAGCCAGAAATAATCTTATTGAAAAACATGCTGTATTTAGCAAGAGCTGGCATTGAATCCCAATTGTATTCAAGTTGTAATGCAGCTCATTAAGCTATTCATCTATTCACTCTAATCAAAGATCTAGTTGTTTCACGGGTGTTTATACACTTGTGGAAACAAGAAAATTTCCAGTTATGAGCCATCATAGCAAACGGTATTGTTTGTTGTGTCCTGCTTTCACTAAATAAAATAATATTACTCCCGCCACTTACTAGCTTAAGGTGAATGGCTTTGGACATTGATTATGTCTTGGTTATGTTTACCAGTGGCCAGGCCAATGTCTATGCATCACCCATTGTATTGCTTATAGTGTGAAACAAATACAACAAACAACACACAAACTGGTTATCCATCCCTAATAATTATCCCCTATGAAGAAGCTTGAAGTGAGCATTCGATAGTGATTTTCGATCCAGTGAATGTAGCAACCTTGAATAGCATCAGAGAACATTCAAAATACTCAAATACTCACAACAGCAAACGCTCCCTCTACAGTAGAATTCAAACATCTTGTAGGGAGAATAAGTAGTGATGACGATCTCGCCAACCAAAATAATAAAGCAGTGGCAATTCCACTTGTTCCCAATGTCGGTGGGAGTCAACCATAGAATTATCTCCCCCTAATATAAGGGGGGGGGGATAATTCTATGGAGTCAACTCCACGGGTCAATGTCAAATGACTTCGCCGAAGCTCCTAGTTTTCAACACAAACCATATACACACTTTAACCATTGTGATTCAGTGCAATGATGGACCTACGAGTGCAATGCATAGAGTTTTAGGATGGAACAGTGTAAAGACCTTAGGCTAAATGGAAAAGGCAGTAATAACATCGCATTATTATCATTTTTGGTGCCATAGTATAGTTGTACTACACTACTATACCTCTTCTTCTATGTTGTTGGCACTCAAATGTTCCTGGTCTCTGGAATAATCTATAGGAATTCATGTCATTGGTACTTCCAGTTATGTTTTATTAATATTATTATCATTATATATATATTATTAGTTAGTAGTAGTCAAATAATTATTATAATAATAATATTTTTTTATTTAATAGTAGTAGTCACAGCCAGGGGCGTTTTGAGTTAAAAATCCAACCCCCTAACAAAATAGAACCGCGCGAAGCGCGGAAAATTTTTTGTTAGGGGGTTGGAGGAAATTGTTAGGGGGTTGCCTGTTAGGGGGTTCACCATGAATGTTAGGGGGTCGAGTTTTATTAATGTGATACTATATTATTATTTATTAGCCTCTCATTATTCTTTTTTTTCAATTTTTGTAGTTTATTAATGATGATAACAATTATTATTCTATTATTTATATGTGTTTTATTCTTTTGACTATTTATTGTTATTATTAATATATTTTCATTTATTATTTTTTTAATATTATAATAATAATAAATAATAATATAATTTGACTGCTTCAAATTATTATTAACTGTTCTTTATAACAATTATTATAAATTATAATAATAATCATAATAATAATTAAATTATATAACAATAATAATATTAATTAATTAATTAATAATTGAGAACAATCTTAGTCTAATGATTATAAATAATAGTAGTAGTGAAGTGGGGAAAATCTAATCATTATTAGTTATAATAATAATTACAGTAGTAGTAATAATAATTTTAACCACCAAGCCACATACAGACAGTTGTTGCATACCAGCTTTATTTGTGTGTTGTTTAATAATGTAAAGAAATATTTTTTTATGGTAGAGCTTTTATCCAAAAGCACGAAGATTCATTTATTTGATTTGTCAACCATATGTTCATGAGCCAATGATGTGCCTTGTTAGTTTTTTGATAACCTTATTGTTTGATCACAAGGGTGGGTCAATGTCAATCCACAAAAAAAGTAAAAGCATGTAGTTGAACTAGGTCTATGTTTCATGTTGTAATGCTAAGATAACTCCAAGCAATCATCATAAGAAAAATCAATCCCCGCAAACCAAAACGATACCCGACAAATTTGACCCCCTAACGTTAGGGGGTTGGGAGTTGTACCCCCGACTGTTCGGGGGGTCGGGGGTACTCAATACGCCTCTGGTCACAGCAGTGCGTGGTATAATTAAAATAATTAATATATATAATAATAATTAGCAAACAATCAAATAAATTACTATTAAATATTGTAATTAATTATTATTATATTTATAATAATAATAATAATTATTATTAATTATTATAATAATATGATATAATAATGATGATTTGATTGCTGAAACACTTTTCAAATTTTTTATATATATATATAAATGAAAAATTTCAACATCGATCATCATTCATTCATCATGATGCTCATCAAAAGAATGAATATTTGTTATTATTGTGGAGGAAACGTGCCTCGACCCTATAGCAGGTCGACCACACAAACATTAGTCAACTGCCGAACTACATATACTTATAGTTACATACCCTTACCCTGCCGAACTGTCTATTCCTATTCATACACTGTTCTATGTACTTGCACTCATTTATATACATTTTATTATTTGCACGAATTCATTATTTTCCTACATGTGCTTGGGCAACCAACCGTGCTGCCAAGCCACACCTGTTTATATGTTCTAAAGGTTCTATTGGCTACTAATTATCCAATCTCGTGCACAGGCGTGGCCTGCTTTTGTGTTCTCTTGTGTCAATCATATTATATAACTTTTCTAGCATAAATACCCGTGTCTTGTCTAAATAAACTCAGAGTTACTGCCTACACTCTCACTTGCTTGTTTGGTCTAATAGCATAAGCGCACTTATGCTCGAGCACAGGTAGCTTGACAGAGATAACACAAGTAAGCACTTGCACTAATTACACTGGCAAAGGAACTGCTAAGTTCAGCACTCATACAAATTAGTGGACAGAGGAATTGCACTGAATCAGTCGACTAGCAACTAGAATAAACAGTCAATAGAAAGTGGTCAGTCGATCTCGACTCACACTGCACTTGACCTACGGGCAAGTGATATTGGAACAGTTATTCGAACGGCTAGGTCGACCTGCTACACCTACTCCTCGGGATAGGTGGAGAGCAAGTTGGAAAGGCGTACACTGCACTGTTGTGTTTACTCATTACTGTGGGCCGTTGTACAGGTGGTCGCTA
Source organism: Cryptosula pallasiana (assembly GCA_945261195.1). Classification (NCBI taxonomy): domain Eukaryota; kingdom Metazoa; phylum Bryozoa; class Gymnolaemata; order Cheilostomatida; family Cryptosulidae; genus Cryptosula; species Cryptosula pallasiana. The sequence goes on along the minus strand of OX183134.1, from coordinate 122,587 downwards.
CCACTCCTGACGGTAAATTCCTGTACATTGGTGGCAGCAGTGGGATTGAGAGGAATCCAAGCGAACGACCCACAGGAACGGTGAGCACAAACAGGAGGCAGCAGGCGCGGAGATGGCAAGCAGGCGGCGAGCGCTCAGCTCAGATCGTGATGGGTCACCATTACAGATCATGGGTACGTTAGCAGACATTCTGGATCGAATGTCAACGAACAATGGTAGGGACCGCTTCAGAGTGCCCCATTTCAGCGGAGAAGGAGACGTTGGGTACTTCATCCAACGATTTGAGGAAGTAGCCAGAGCCAACAGGTGGTTACCAGAGGAGGCGACCATACACCTTCGACAGGCACTCACAGGAAAGGCCAAACAGTGTGGAAGAGGGGTCGATACCACGGCAATCACACGAGCGTTGAGGGCAAGCTTTGGCCTGACTCGCACAGAGGCACAGACCAGGCTGACCACTTACCGAAAGGCCCACAAAGAGACACTAAGGGAGCATGCACTCCAAATCGAGCGACTGGTGGAAGCGGCCTACGGAGACCTACCGCTCCAGAACAGACCTCACCATGCAGACCTTCCAGAATACGCTGGGACACGTGTATCTCCAACGACATCTGCTGGCCATTCGGCCCACAACCTTGGAGGAGGCCGTCCAAGCAGGAAATGAGTTCCTGCAGGTTCAGCACCAAAACCCCATGCAGTCCAACGTACGAATCGTACAAGAGGGAGAGCTAGAAGATACCCCAACCCCTCCTGAAACCACCCTCAAGTGTCAGGAGGTAGGAGACCCCCTAGCCAAGCTCCTCAAGGCGGTGGAACAGTTGAGTCAGGAAGTGGCCCGCATCAAGGAAGGGACCGACAAGCCCCCACCAACGCGTTGTTGGGGATGTCAGCGTACCGGACACATCAGGAGCCGATGTCCCACTACACCATGGCACCCACGTCAGGGAAACGGGTACGGCCCGCAGCAGTAGGAACTCCTACTGGCTGCAACAGGGCCCCCCACCCCCGTCGACCTCGAGGAGATAGAGACAGATTTGTTCCAAACGGACCCATGCCACTTCAGCTGAACAACAGGTTCAGCCCGCTGACCGATGAAGCATCGGAGGACGAGGAAGAGGAGGAGGAGGAGACTAGGATAAGTCATCCAGAAGAACCCCCCTCAAAACGAAAAAGGAGCCAGAGGCCAAAACCGACCCCAGAGACTACTTGAAAGCCCCTCACTGTTCACCTCAACCAGGTAGAGAGACCCTATAAGTCTAGCTATTACCTACCAGGCAAGGTGGAAGGGCGCTCAGTCTCCTACCTGATAGATACGGGGTGTAACACAAACCTACTGTCGAAAAGGGTGTTCGACCTACTCGCGCCCCAACAACAGCACCACCTGCAAGACTATGACTCGCATGGCTTGATGGCAGATGGCACTCGACTGCCCTTTTACGGATTAATTACGCTGACCGGGAGGATACGACACGTAAAGTACGAGGAAACGTTTGTCGTGAGCCAAATCAATGAGGATGTAATCCTGGGCATGCCATTCTTAGCAAAGCAGAACTGCCAGATGGGGTTCAACCGACCCACCTTGTGCGTACAAGGAAAGGAACTGACTTGTACGGACCGACATGGCAGAGATCTGGTGTCAAAGGTGCAGGTCCAGAGGGACACCCATATTCCACCCCAGGCAGAAGCAACGGTGCCTTGCCACCTAACCAGCCGGACCCCCTGTACACAAGGAATAATAGAGAGTAGGGAAGGAGGACTACTGGTGGCCACTAGTATTAATGCTCCAGACGAGCATGGAAGAGTGCTAGTTCGCTGCCTGAACCCCTCACAGGATAGCATAAAGGTTCCAGCAGGAGAGGTCATAGGAACCTTTACCGGAGTGGAACACAGTGAGGTACGAGCACTACAGGGCTCCCAGCAGGAACCCCACATACAGGGTAGGGAACTGCCCCCACACCTAGGACCACTGTTCGACCAGGCAAAGAAGGGATGTCAGAATACACGGGAGGAGTACCAACTTAGGAACCTCCTCAGCCGCTACCAGGACGTCTTCAGTAAAGACGATGGAGATATCGGCCGCACCCCACTAGTCGAACACTCCATCCCTGTGATACCTGGTACCCGACCCATACGACTACCCCCACATCGGCTAGGAGCCGAGAAAGAGGCCGAGGCAGAGAGACAGGTTAAAGAGCTGTTGGCAAAGGATCTTATCGAGCCAGCCGACGGAGCTTGGAGCTCCCCGGTTGCCCTGGTGCGGAAAAAAGACGACTCCTGGCGGTTCTGTGTGGACTACCGCAAACTAAATGACGTCACACAACAAGATGCCTATCCCATCCCCAGGATCGATGACTCCCTGGACGCCTTTGCCGGCAGCAAGTATTTCAGCACTCTAGACTTGACCAGTGGGTACTGGCAGGTCCCACTAGATGAGGACGCAAGAGATAAGTCAGCATTCATCACGCGTAGTGGTCTGTGGCGCTGGAAGGTACTGCCTTTCGGGCTCACCTCCGCCCCAGCCACGTTCCAGCGGCTCATGGAGCGCGTACTCAAAGGTCTTCACTGGAAGACGCTGCTGTTATATCTCGATGACGTGATTGTCATAGCTCCGGACTTCCCGTCCCATCTGCAAAGATTGGAAGAGCTCCTACAACGGCTCCAGAGTGCACACCTAAAGATTAAACCCTCAAAGTGTGAGCTACTAAGCCCACAGGTGCGATACTTGGGGCACATCGTAAGTGCTAAAGGCATGGCCACGGACCCCGACAAGGTCGAGGCAGTAAGGAAGTGGCAGACACCCCAGGATATGAAGGCGCTGCAAGCATTTTTGGGGACGGCTGGCTACTATAGGCAGTACTTACCCGACTATGCCACTACAGCTAAACCGCTCACGGTGCTCACTGGAAAGGACGTCCCCTGGGAGTGGGGTACGAACGAGCAACAAGCCTTCGAGCAATTGAAGATGGGATTGAGTCAAGCACCCGTACTAGGATATCCCGACCCAACGCTTCCCTACATCCTGGACACGGATGCCAGCGCAGTCGGGGTAGGCGGAGTGCTGTCGCAGATACAGGAAGGACGCGAAAGAGTGATCGCATATTACAGTAAGACCCTGTCGCCGGCAGAAAGGAACTACTGTGTGACGAGAAGAGAAGTGCTGGCAGTAATCAAGGCGGCCAAGCACTTTCGACCCTATCTATACGGCAAGGAGTTCAAACTGCGGTCGGACCACGCCTCCCTCAGGTGGTTGTGCAGGAGAAAGGAACCTTCCCACCAGATCGCTAGATGGCTGGAGATCCTAGCAGAGTTCAGGTTCAGACTCGAGCACCGACCAGGGCCACAGCACGGCAACGCCGACGGACTCAGTCGACAGGAGTCCTGTCTCGACTGTAGACAATGCCGCTCGATTGAGCAGAGAGATGGGGGACCCACCCATGCCGAACTCAGCCTAGGAGAACTAGGAGGGCAAAGGGAATGGATAGACGGGGGACCCACCCGTGCCGAGCTCTCCCCGAGGGGGCCAGCGGAGCAAAAGGAATGCACTGACGGGGGACCCACCCGTGCCGAGCTCTCCCCGAGGGGACCAGCGGAGCAAAGGGAATGGACTGACGGGGGACCCACCCGTGCCGAGCTCTCCCCGAGGGGACCAGCGGAGCAAAGGGAATGGACTGACGGGGGACCCACCCGTGCTGAGCACCCCCCAAGGGGGTCAAGAGAGCAAAAGGGACAGGTGAACGTGACGATCACCGACCCAGCAAGGAGTGCGCAAGAGCTGGTACGGGCACAGCAGGAAGGACGACACCCTGTAGCGAAGGTGTATGCTGCCGTCAAAGCCAGAAGACACTTGTCCAATAGAGAGTTGGAAGAGGGAGAGACAGAGCTCCGCATCCTGCACGATAGGATCGACGCTATGAGTCTCCGACCAGACGGGACGCTGGTCATTACCTCGGAGCACCAGGGACGGACCCGAACCTGTGCCGTATGCCCGCCAGCATGGCGCCACAAAGTCGTGTGGGACACGCACCTACTAGCACATGCAGGGATTAATCGGACGCGCCACCGACTGCAGCTAGATTGGTACTGGCCAGGCCTAACGGGATTAACACGCAGACTCGTCAAGAGCTGTGAAGTGTGCCAGGTGGCGAAACGCAGCAATCGACCCACCGCCCCTGAAGGCCAACGGCTCTTCGCTGGACGACCGTTTCAGAAACTAGCCGTAGATCTGGTAGGTCCACTACCCGTCACACGACGAAAGAATAAGTGGATATTGGTTCTCACCGACCACTTCACTCGTTGGCAAGACGCGATAGCACTGCCAGATGCTACTGCACCCACTGTAGCAGCGACACTGGACGAGAGAGTGTTCAGTTATTGGGGGCTCCCAGAACAACTACACTCCGACCAAGGAGCGCAGTTCGAGTCGACCATACTGGAAGAACTCTGCTCGCTGTGGGGAGTACGCAAGACGCGCACCACCCCGTACCACCCCGTACCACCCCCAAGGCAATGGCATGGTGGAGAGACAGAATAGGACACTAGGGGACGCCCTACGAACATTAATATTGAGCAAGGGACAAGATGAATGGGATGGTCTGTTACCCCAGATCATGCGAGCGTGTAGAGCCACCCCCAACACCACTACCGGAGAGACACCCAACCTTATGATGTTGGGACGAGAGCTACGACTACCCGACCAGCTGACCGGATCCCCGCCCTCGCTGGAGCCCCACAGCATTACCGAACACACCCTGCGTGTCCAGGAGAACCTCGCCATAGCACACGACTATGTGCGAGGTCAGCAAGCAAAGCTCCGCCAAGAGGAGACGGGAGAACCCCCCCGGTTCAGTAAAGATGAGCTCGTCGTAATGGAGAACAAGCGACGGACGAAGGGGAGCAATCCCAAGCTCCAGCCAAGTTACGTCGGGCCGTATACAGTCACTGAGACCTACCCAAACCACACCTACCGCTTGGAACGGAATGGGCAGGGCTTCACTCAGAACGGACGGCGGCTAAAAGCATACAGGACGTGCAGAGAGACCGTGGGGAGGGCACCGCCCAGCCAAGAACAGGCCGTCCAACCAAATATGCGGGGAGCATACCAAAGGAGGGCACCCCGCCCACCAGTGGAGCACTTAGAACCACCCCCGGTGGAACCAAGGGAAAGGGAGCCGAGAGAACCCCCTATGCCTGAAGCACCCCCAGAGGATGCGCCTCCTATACCACTACTCGCCGAACCGGCCATCGACCCACCCGAACCCGTAGCTGCACCACCCGCAGTGCCAGCAGAGACACCAGCAGCTGAGGCACCCCCTCTGGAAGACCCAGAATGGCCGCCACTCGGTGCCAACGCAGGGGGAAGGCCCACCAGAATCCGAAAGCCACCGGTACGCTTTACAGATTACCAATGTTACCGCACTAAAGATAAAGAGGAGGTCACAGATCCAAGCCTGCAGGTAAACGACAGGCCACATGAGCCACGTGGAAGGGTGGAGAATATGGTTTATATTCCTTGGACAAATACAGCAGAGACCCGGCGAAAATTGGGCCTAAATAAACAAGAAACAACAACAGAAACGTGCGATGGAAATAGACGAAGAAAGGTACTAGCAGAAGGAGACATGGGACAAATAACCCCCAAGTACGGTGCAGAGTGGATAACTCCCACCAGTGGGACTACGACAGAGTACGAGAAGTATGAGAAGACAACTCCCCTGTGGAAACCCCGGAGGGAAAACCGGAACAAGGAGGAAATGACGCCCGCGGAAACGGCCCTCGAAATAATGCAATTGTCAGTGATCGACAAAGGGAGTGACCCAAAGACAACACGCGAGACCACGTGTTACCTGGAACAAAGGGAGAAGGGAAACGGCGGGAACCACGACTATACAAAAGCAAAGCCCACACACGCCAGAGGGTGAGGCGCGACGAGGCGACATTGACCAGAGAGTGAGGCGCGACGAGAGCGCGAGTGCCAGAGGGTAGTGCGCGCGAGGGGCGCGCGCGGGCGCCGGGCAGTGGGGCGCGCGCCGGGCGCGCGAGTAGAGTACGGGTAACGCGGAGAGTGGGGCGCGCGCCGACCGCGCCACCGGTGTACAAGTGCCGGAGAGTGGGGCGCGAGTAGTGTACAAGCGCCGGGGAGCGGGGCGCGCGCCGAGTGCGCGAGTGGTGTGCAGGTGCCAGAGAGAAAGGCTCATCGAAGCGTTCGGATCGAGCGCAGGTAAACGGCGGGCCCGAGTAAAAAATCCGGGCGTCCGTCTACAGGGGAGAGACTACTCAGCTATGTAGGGGCGAGGCTCCTCGAAGCGTTCGGATCGAGCGCAGGTAAACGGCGGGCCCGAGTAAAAAATCCGGGCGTCCGTCTACAGGGGAGAGACTACTCAGCTATGTAGGGGCGAGGCTCCTCGAAGCGTTCGGATCGAGCGCAGGTAAACGGCGGGCCCGAGTAAAAAATCCGGGCGTCCGTCTACAGGGGAGAGACTACTCAGCTATGTAGGGGCGAGGCTCCTCGAAGCGTTCGGATCGAGCGCAGGTAAACGGCGGGCCCGAGTAAAAGACCCGGGCGTCCGTCTACAGGGGAGAGACTACTCAGCTATGTAGGGGCGAGGCTCCTCGAAGCGTTCGGACCGAGCGCAGGTAAACGGCGGGCCCGAGTAAAAAACCCGGGCGTCCGTCTACAGGGGAGAGACTACTCAGCTATGTAGGGGCGAGGCTCCTCGAAGCGTTCGGATCGAGCGCAGGTAAACGGCGGGCCCGAGTAAAAAACCCGGGCGTCCGTCTACAGGGGAGAGACTACTCAGCTATGTAGGGGCGAGGCTCCTCGAAGCGTTCGGATCGAGCGCAGGTAAACGGCGGGCCCGAGTAAAAGATCCGGGCGTCCGTCTACAGGGGAGAGACTACTCAGCTATGTAGGGGCGAGGCTCCACGAAGCGTTCGGATCGAGCGCAGGTAAACGGCGGGCCCGAGTAAAAAAATCCGGGCGTCCGTCTACAGGGGAGAGACTACTCAGCTATGTAGGGGCGAGGCTCCTCGAAGCGTTCGGATCGAGCGCAGGTAAACGGCGGGCCCGAGTAAAAGTACCGGGCGTCCGTCTACAGGGGAGAGACTACTCAGCTATGTAGGGGCGAGGCTCCTCGAAGCGTTCGGACCGAGCGCAGGTAAACGGCGGGCCCGAGTAAAAACCCCGGGCGTCCGTCTACAGGGGAGAGACTACTCAGCTATGTAGGGGCGAGGCTCCTCGAAGCGTTCGGATCGAGCGCAGGTAAACGGCGGGCCTAAGTAAAAAACCCCGGCGTCCGTCTACAGGGGAGAGACTACTCAGCTATGTAGGGGCGAGGCTCCTCGAAGCGTTCGGATCGAGCGCAGGTAAACGGCGGGCCCGAGTAAAAGATCCGGGCGTCCGTCTACAGGGGAGAGACTACTCAGCTATGTAGGGGCGAGGCTCCACGAAGCGTTCGGATCGAGCGCAGGTAAACGGCGGGCCCGAGTAAAAAAATCCGGGCGTCCGTCTACAGGGGAGAGACTACTCAGCTATGTAGGGGCGAGGCTCCTCGAAGCGTTCGGATCGAGCGCAGGTAAACGGCGGGCCCGAGTAAAAGTACCGGGCGTCCGTCTACAGGGTAGCGAATACTCACCTATAGGGGGGTGAGGCGCGCGTCGTTGGCGGACGGGAGCCCGGTCGGGCGTCCGTCTACAGGGGAGAGAATACTCAGCTATAGGGGGGTGAGGCGCGCGTCGTTGGCGGGCGGGAGCCCGGTCGGGCGTCCGTCTGCAGGGGAGAGAACGCTCACCTATGTAGGCGCGAGGCGCGCCGCGTCGAGGAATTCGCGAGCGAGCGGACGGGAGCCCGGTCGGGCGTCCGTCTACAGGGGAGAGAATACTCACCTATAGGGGGGTGAGGCGCGCGTCGTTGGCGGGCGGGAGCCCGGTCGGGCGTCCGTCTACAGGGCAGAGAATACCCACCTATAGGGGGGTGAGGCGCCCGTCGTTGGCGGGCGGGAGCCCGGTCGGGCGTCCGTCTACAGGGCGGAGAACGCGCACCCCTATAGGGCTGGTGTGCCGCGCGCGTCGCGCGCGGGCCCTGCCATTCCCGAAAGGTAAACATTGCAGCCGCGCGCGGCGGGGGGCTCGAACAATACCCCGTCGACGGCGTGGCGGCGCGGACCGCCTTCCAGCGGCCCGCAGCCGTCCGCGTTCCCTGACTGATTAGCGAACGGCCTCTCGACGCGTCGGAGTAGCACCTAGTGCGCCGCGCGTAGAAGCCATCCGCCGAGCGTACGCTCGGACACTCGTGGGTTGGGACAGTCGTCGTCGTTGCGCCGGCACGGCTAGCGAGCGTCGGGGGACGTCCGCCCGTCGGGCGGCGTCCGCCCCTCGTTGAGGTGATTGCGCGGATGACAGTGTTGGCCGGCCGCGCGTTCGCGCGCGCGGCCGGCGTAGAGGTGCGACTAGCTTTGCTAGAGCGCGGGGCGTATCGCGGCGCGTCGGGCCCGTCGCTGGAGGCGGCGGGCGCCTACTGTCGCCGCGTACGCGTGAATCGCGAGAGTGAGAGCGCGACCCCCGAGATGAGGACGGGGGCGCGACGGTGGCGGCGGCGGAGGCGGCCGCGCGCGCGCCCGTTCCCGGCGCCGAGAGTAGCGGGAGAAAAAAGTAGAACGAGACGCTCTCGGCGTCGAAAAGGCGGTGAGCTGGGCACCGACGGAACGGGTGGCGCGCGCGACGCCGTCCGCCGCGTCACACTGCAATGGAAAAAGGCCTGCCGGGCGGTAGGGGTCTCAGTAAAAACCCGCCACACGCGCGAGCGCTGCCGCCGCCGGTCGCTAGCGACCGTCGGATCGTCAGTCGCGTCGGCGCTATCTGGTTGATCCTGCCAGTAATCATATGCTTGTCTCAAAGATTAAGCCATGCATGTCTAAGTACAAGCCGTGTACACGGCGAGACTGCGGACGGCTCATTAAATCGGTTATGACTCCACTGGGGACAGACTCACCCGTGGATAACGTGCGGTAACTCCGGTGCTAATACATGCAACAAGGCTCCGACCCCGCTTCGCGGCGGGGGAAGGGCGCACTTATTAGGCGAAAACCAACGACCCGCTCGCGGGCCTTGGTGGACGACACCCGAGTAATTGCCGCCGATCGCACGGCCTCCGAGCCGGCGACACCTTCACTGAGTTTCTGATCTATCATGCTGACGACGGTTGGTGCTATGCCAACCGTGGCGTTAACGGATAACAGAGAATCTGGGTTCGATTCTGGAGAGGCCGCATGAGAAACGGCGACCACTTCCAAGGAAGGCAGCAGGCACGCAAATTACCCACTTCGGACACCGAGAGGTAGTGACGAACAATACCGATGCGGCGCGCTATTGTGTCGCCGTAATCGGAATGAGTACACTTCAAATCCTTTAACGAGGATCCACTGGAGGGCAAGCCTGGTGCCAGCAGCCGCGGTAATTCCAGCTCCAGCAGCGTATATTTATATTGCTGCGTTTAAAAAGCTCGTAGTTGAAGCGTCAGACGCGGGAGGGCGGACGGCCGCACTGGTCGCTCTCGCCCGACCGAGCCAGGCGCAGAGGGCGCGCGTCGCTTGCACTTCGCCGTGTGAGCGCGCCGCCGCTGCACGTTCACCTTGAAGAAATTGAACCGCTTAGAGGGGGCGAGCAGCTTGAACAGCTCAGCATGGTATGATGGAGCATGGGCTCGTACTCATTTTGTTGGTTAGAGAGTCGGCGAGCCAATGATTAACAGGGACTGCCGGGGGCATTCGTACTCGGACGGGAGAGGTGAAATTCAAGGATCGTCCGAAGACGCCCTACTGCGAAAGCATTTGCCAAGAATGTTTTCATTAATCAAGAACGAAAGTCAGAGGTGCGAAGGCGATCAGATACCGCCGTAGTTCTGACCGTAAACGATGCCGACTGGCAATTGGGCGCACTTCTATAGAAGTTGCCGCCAGCAGTATTGCCCGGGAAACCAAAGTCATTGGGTTCCGGGGGGAGTATGGTTGCAAAGCTGAAACTTAAAGGAATTGACGGAAGGGCACCACCAGGAGTGGAGCCTGCGGCTTAATTTGACTCAACACGGGAAACCTCACCCGGCCCGAACACTGTTATGACAGACAGGTTGAGAGCTCTTTCTCGATTCAGTGGTTGGTGGTGCATGGCCGTTCTTAGTTCGTGGAGCGATCTGTCTGGTTAATTCCGATAACGAACGAGACTCTTGCCTGCTAAATAGACGGCGCCGATCCAATGCGGCGACCGTTCGCTTCTTAGAGGGACAAGCGGCTTTTAGCCGCGTGAAGCAGAGAGCAATAACAGGTCAGTGATGCCCTCAGATGTTCGGGGCCGCACGCGCGCTACACTGTTTGCATCAGCGTGTTTCTCCCGCGCCGGCCGGCGTGGGCAACCCGTTGAACCGCAAACGTGCTAGGGATCGGAGATTGCAATTGTTCTCCGTGAACGAGGAATTCCTTGTACTGGCGAGTCATCAGCTCGCGGGGAATCTGTCCCTGCCCTTTGTACACACCGCCCGTCGCTACTACCGATTGAGTGGTTTAGTGAGGCTCACGGACTGCGCGCGGCACACGGCGCTTTCGGGCGCCGCGTCGCGAGGCGGAAAGTGAGACGAACTTGATCACTTCTAGGAAGTAAAAGTCGTAACAAGGTTTTCGTAGGTGAACCTGCGTAAGGATCATTGTTGATCGTTGAGAAGGGCGGAGGCGAGCGCGTCGCGTAGAGTACGCGCGCGCGCCGACCTCGCGCCCGGCACCTCGGTGTCGGAAGAGTGTTATTGGGCACGCGTTGCGAAAGGTGGCGCACGCGTTGCGAGAGGCGTTTTCTCAGCTGCGTGGTTTATAGCGTTTTCTCAGCTGCGTGGTTTTTATGGCGTTTTCTCAGCTGCGTGGTTTTCATAGCGTTTTCTCTGCTGTTGGGAATTGACGGCGCGCGTGTCTGACGACACGCGGTGGAATTGACGGGTGAACGAAAAAAAGTGACAATACTGAAACACGGGTTAGTTTCTACCAGCGTAGACAAGAGACTGGCGCGCGACGAGGTGCGTAAGACCGGTCGGGGCCGAGGGGTCCCGGCCGACCGTAAAGCCGCTGCCGGCCATCCGGCACGCGGTTATCGCTCAAAGAGCCGTGTGCGCGACGCCGCCGCCGTCGAACGGCGGCGCCGCGCCGTCGGCCGCCTCAGTCGCCGCCGCGACGTCGACCCGTTTGTCAGCGGGGAGATGGCGCGCCAATCGTACGTACCAACCAAACGGACCGAAGCAAGGACCGGGCTAGGGCCCGCGCCCGCGGCGGCACTGCCTGCCGCCCGGGACGGGTCGAAAGCAAACACTCAGCGTGGCCCCGACCACGCGAAGCACAACTCTGAGCGGTGGATCACTCGGCTCGCACGTCGATGAAGAGCGCAGCCAGCTGCGTTATGCAATGTGAACTGCAGGACACATCGATCATCGGCATCTTGAACGCACATTGTGGCCCCGGGTCATCCCGGGGCCGCGCCCGTCTGAGGGTCGTCATTTACTGACAATCGCCGCTCGCGAGCGCGCCTCGGCGCGCGCGCGTGTCCGGCGCCCTGGGACGCTGCCCGCCGCCCGTCGGCGGGCCTCGTCCTCAAGTGCACTCCGACCGTAGCCGTCGCCGCCGTCGTACGGCGTCGGCAGCGGTCGGCGCAGTAGCGCGCGCGGGCGCCGCCGTCCCTTAGCCTCGACCGGCGGGGACGGCGGCCGGTGCGCGCCGGGCGTACTAGGCTCAGTCGCGTCGAGCGCCACGCTCCCGCCGCCGTCGTACGGCGCGGAGCGGGGCGCCGGCCGCGCCTCACAGCTCCCGCCGCCGTCGTACGGCGCGGAGCGGGGGCGCGACCGCGCGACGGCCGACGACGCGCCCGGCGGCCGTGCCCGCTTGCCCGCGCGCGCCGCACGCCAATCACTGTGTACGACCTCAGATCGGACGCGACTACCCGCTGAACTTAAGCATATCAGTAAGCGGAGGAAAAGAAACTAACTAGGATTCCCCGAGTAGCGGCGAGCGAAAGGGGAGAAGCCCAGCGCCGAAGCCCGCGCGCCCCAGCGCGCAGTGCAATGTGGCGTTTCGGCGGCGACTCGAGTCGTCCCACCCTGGCGCGAGTATCTCTGAATGGGTCCTCCCACAGCGGGTGTCAGGCCTATATCTGCCGTAGAGGGTGGGCGTCTCCCGTCGTCGTCGCGGAGTCGGGTTGCTTGAGAGTGCAGCCCAAAGTGGGTGGTAAGCTCCATCTAAGGCTAAATACCTAGTGCGAGACCGATAGCAAACAAGTACCGTGAGGGAAAGTTGCAAAGAACTTTGAAAAGAGAGTTCAAGAGTACGTGAAACCGTTCAGAGGCAAACGGACGGAACTGGGCGAGTTCGCCGTCGTCATTCAGCCCGCGCTCGACCGCGCGGGTGCACTTGGCGGCGGCGGAGCGCGACGACCGCCTGTCGGGTCGTCAGAAGCCCGGCGGCAAGGTGGCGACGCGTTCGCGCGTCGTGTTACAGGCCGCCGTGGCGTCGACCGACCCGGCGGGCGAGGAGCGCCTGCGGTGCACTCCGTCCGTTCGCGGGCGGAGTGGCCCGACGCGGTGGGCTTGCGGAGGCCGGCGGCGAACTGCTCGCAGTTTGCCGACGAGCGAGCCGTCTGTCGCGCCGCGCGGTGCCACGATGCACCCGGGGTCCGAGTCGCGTGGTTCCCGGCACTCCGTCCGACCCGTCTTGAAACACGGACCAAGGAGTTGAGCACGCGCGCGAGTCGATGGGCTCTCGAGAACCCCAGTGGCGTAGCTAAGGCAAAACGGGCGTGATCCGGCACTGGCGTGTCGGCGCAACGCCGGCCCGCGGGCGACTCGCTGCAAGTGCCCGCGGTGCGAGAGCGCGCGCGCTCAGACCCGAAAGGTGGTGAACTATGCTTGAGCAGGGCGAAGCCAGAGGAAACTCTGGTGGAGGCTCGCAGCGATCCTGACGTGCAAATCGGTCGTCAAACTTGAGCATAGGGGCGAAAGACTAATCGAACCGCCTAGTAGCTGGTTCCCTCCGAAGTTTCCCTCAGGATAGCTGGCACTCGGGATAAATGGTTTTATCCGGTAAAGCGAATGATTAGAGGCATTGGGGGCGAAACGCCCTCAACCTATTCTCAAACTTTAAATGGGTAAGAGGCGCGACCCTTCCTGATCGGGGTCGCGTGCTCGAACAGAGAGTGCCCAGTGGGCCGTTTTTGGTAAGCAGAACTGGCGCTGTGGGATGAACCAAACGCTCGGTTAGGGTGCCAAACGCACGCTCATGAGATACCACAAAAGGTGTTGGTTGATATAGACAGCAGGACGGTGGCCATGGAAGTCGGAATCCGCTAAGGAGTGTGTAACAACTCACCTGCCGAATCAACTAGCCCTGAAAATGGATGGCGCTGGAGCGTGCGACCCATACCGGGCCGTCGGGGCAACGCGTGCGAAATGCCAGGCCCCGACGAGTAGGAGGGCGTGTCGGTGGCGTTGAAGCGTAGTGCGCGAGCACGCGTGGAGCCGCCTTCAGTGCAGATCTTGGTGGTAGTAGCAAGTATACAAATGAGAACTTTGTAGACCGAAGTGGAGAAGGGTTCCATGTGAACAGCAGTTGGACATGGGTCAGTCGGCCCTAAGAGATCGGGGAATTCCATTCTGAACGGGGGAGACGCGTCGCGTGCGGGCGGCCGTCAGAGCAACGGTGTGTGTGTGCGCGCGTGGCAGCGCGCCAGTCAATTAAAACAAAATTAAAACAAACACGAGCGTGGAGACGCTAGTGCGCGCGCGTTCGCGCGCGCGCCGTCGGCGCGTCCCTCTGCCGTCACGCGGAGGGTGCGCGACAGCGTCTCACCACGCGCGCGCACACAATCACAAACACCGAGAGCGGCGCGCTTGGCACGCGCTCGCGCACGTCTGCCCCCGATGCGATCGAAAGGGAATCGGGTTAATATTCCCGAACCTGGCAGTGGAGATCGGGCCCTCGGGCCCCAGTGCGGTAACGCAACCGAACTCGGAGACGCCAGCGTCGATCCCGGGAAGAGTTCTCTTTTCTTTGTTAGGAGCGGACTCCCTGGAATTGGCTTGTCCAGAGATAGGGACGTTGCATCCGTAAAGCGTCGCGCCTCACGCGGCGTCCGGTGCATCGGCGTTGGCCCTTGAAAATCCGAGGGAGGCAGTGTAATTTTCACTCCAGGCCGTACCCGAATCCGCAGCAGGTCTCCAAGGTGAACAGCCTCTGGTCGATAGAACAATGTAGGTAAGGGAAGTCGGCAAATCCGATCCGTAACTTCGGGATAAGGATTGGCTCTGAGGTGCGGGCTGCTTCGGGTCGCGGCAAGAAGCGGACCGTGCGTTGGTTGGACTGGGCGCGCCTCGACCGGCGCGCTCGGACCGCCGCCAGCGCGCGTCCGTGGGAGGCCGTGGCTTTCGGCGGCGTGGGCTCGCGTCCGCGTCGCCTTCGTTCGGCCTAAACGCACAGCACAGAACTGGCACGGACTCTGGGAACACGACTGTCTAATTAAAACAAAGCATCGCGATGGCCGCTGGTCGGTGTTGACGCGATGTGATTTCTGCCCAGTGCTTTGAATGTCAAAGTGAAGAAATTCAACCAAGCGCAGGTAAACGGCGGGAGTAACTATGACTCTCTTAAGGTAGCCAAATGCCTCGTCATCTAATTAGTGACGCGCATGAATGGATTAACGATGTTCCCACTGTCCCTATCTACTATCTAGCGAAACCACAGCCAAGGGAACGGGCTTGGCAAATACAGCGGGGAAAGAAGACCCTGTTGAGCTTGACTCTAGTTTGACATTGTGAAGAGACACGAAAGGTGTAGCATAGGTGGGAGGCCGTCGCTCGCGGCGGTCAAAAATGAAATACCACTACTTCCGTAGTTTCTTTACTTATTCAGTAAGACGGAGGGCGAGCGGCCCGCGCGGTCGCTCGGCATTCTGGCGTTGCAAGCCGCGTTCGGCTCCTCGCGAGTCGGCGGCGATCCGCTCTGAAGACAGTGTCAGGCGGGGAGTTTGACTGGGGCGGTACATCTGTCAAAAGGTAACGCAGGTGTCCCAAGG